>CM043871.1:23258068-24718068 GCA_023846275.1 Vanilla planifolia | reverse complement strand
CATGACCAATAGCCTCTACTTCAACTCTGAATTCCTTCTCAGCCTGTCCTCTGCATGGCATAACAACCTTAACTAAGGATAAAATAGTCCAAGTGCTAGCTAAACTTTATTATATGAGCAAATGAACATGAAAAATTACAGGTTATTAAGCAATCTTTTGATAGCCACAGGAATTCCATTGATGAGCCAACCATGGTAAACAACTCCATATCCACCATCTCCTATGATATTTTCTTTGGAAAAATGATTAGTTGAAATTTCCAAATCCCTCAAAGTAAACCAATGGCCCCAACCGAGCTGTGAGAACTCCGGAAGGCCAGTCAGAGGTGAAGGAGCAGTTATAGGATAGGAAGAAGAAGGTTTGTAAATGTTGACTGACCCAGTATTTCCCTCTTCACCGGATTGAGAACTAGCTTCTCTGTCGACATGACGAGATGATCCAGAGTAATTGCTATCACCTCCATGCCTTGATTTGCCTAATTCCAAATGGAGTACAACCTTGTCTGAATCCTTATTACTGGATTTGTCTTTAATAGTAAGGAGAATCCCATCATGTGGCATAAAATCATCTGTTGAGACTCGTTCAACTCTCACCTCCTTAATTTCCTTGGATACAGTGGGTATTTGGATAGTTGAGAGGTTGTTTGTCTTCCTTAATCTGATCTTGTTCCTTGCAAGAAGGCATAAAACCAATGTACAAAGGACGCATAAAATAAGGGCTCCAACTCCAATACCAATTATAATCCAAAGCTTAAGACCAAGTACAACAGTTCTTTGTGAAAGCTGGTCACTAAGAGAATTTCCAGATGATGAAGACATGTTGGTTGTTGCACGCCTCTTCGTCAAATAACAGGGAAATAAATCACATCAAGGAGAGGATCTAGTATGAACTTTGGCTCCAAAGCATTCATGATTCCCATGACACCAACACAGTTAACAAAACAAGCACCTGCATAACAGGAAGCCACATGCATTTCTACCACAAACAATACAGATAACTCTAGTAGTTGCAAGCCACAGAAAGATTGTTGTTGCTTGAAGAAATATGGTTCATTTAAATGGACATAAGTCATTTGATATTTAAGGAACACGAGATTGAGTGCTATTTGGATAACATTTATATCAAAATCACAATGTTATCCAGACAATGGTTTTATATAAAACTTGTCAAAAATTTTTTATGGTTTGGCTCAATGCTTCTTAATTATTTATTGTTAATATTAAGATGACCAACATCAAGATGCCACTAAAATTGTAGTGACATCTAGATATCATTTTTGAGTAACAAAATTAAAATTTTTTCACTGTGTTATTTAAAGAAGCCATCAAACCAAACACTTAACATTTTTAAATAATATTACATTACACGATAATGTTACTAACCTAAACACCCCTTTAATCAAAGAAGTATAACACCCATAATTTTGATTGTTCTATCTAATTCTTCTTGCACGTTGATAAAATTGTTACACGACAAGTATCATGGAGACAAATAAACAAAATGGGAAATGAAACCAAAAAAAATGGAAAACTAAATATTGGCTAAGCAACAATTAAATGAAAAGAGGAAGGATTACTTTTCAATTAATGAAATAAAGAAAGATGGTCACAACTATTCCTAAGAAATAATTACGCAAAACATAAATTGCAAAATGGAACAGCATAGCTGCAAAATCACATTCTATAATCATATTCACTTTAATATTCATTTCAAGCATTCAAAAACTATTCCATGCCAATGTCCTTCAATTCTGCGAGCATGGAATCAAGCAATAACTCCCCACTATAGGTTGGAATATAAAATCAATGACTCAAATACATTCAAAAGGAAAAATCCAAAACATCCATCATTTGAAGCTCGAACATGGAGAGCAAAAGTACAAAAAAGAAAAAAGAAAAAAAAACAAGACTACAGTAACAATGACACACCAAAGATTCCTACATGTAAGAACTAACCAGAAGCCAGCTCAAGCAATTAGCAAGTTGATTAACGACCTCCCAAGAGAAGGATACTTCAACAGGTGAGCTCTACCTTCACAGACGCAAAATGTCAGCCAAAAAACACATTAACTAAAACCTTAAGAAGACCAGCATAAATTCAATCTAGTAGCTAATTTCATTCACAGAGGTGACTGTTTACCAAACCTATTTTATCGATATGGATACAATCAGTCCTCCAATGCACAAATTAAAAGCAACAAAACAACCCATTTTAAATAAATTGCGCATATATAAACAATTTACCTTCAACAAAAAGCCCTCTTTCGCCCGAAACAACCAACCTCACCTCAGCTACGATCTCCCACAGAACCAATGCTGCGCCAAACGAGCCTCACCACGCTCCTGGAGCTCCCACCACAGTTTTCGCTGGTAAAGGACAGAGATTGAAGGGTTGGGCGCATGAAGGGGTGATCAAACACGGTCGGCAAGGGCAATGTGGTTGGAATGGAAGAAGAGATGGTACAGCCTATCTATTTGGTTGGATACCGTCGATTCGCTGGGCTGGAATTTCGTAGCAAAGAAACCCTACCTCTAATGCAAGACGAAAAGGCGTCGTCAGAAGTGGTCGAAGACGAGCGGTAGGAGATGGGTCCTCAGTGCAGTAAAAGCTGCATGGGGTGGGGTAGCAAGTTCGTTTATATAATGGTTATTATATATAATTATTAAATTCATTTATAAAAGCAATTATCCATATTTAAAAAAAATAAAACATTCTTCAAAAAAATAAAAAAATAAAAGTAGTATTACCTAAAGATTTATTTTATTTAAAAAATAAAACATTATAAAAATTATTAGATTCACATTTATTAATTCCGTTTTTACTCTTTTTTAACTGAAATTATAATGCTGTGAAAATTTTGGAAAAAATGCAATTAAAATGTGATGCTTCAAATTAATTTGATATATAAAATAATTTATTTTATTAATTATTACGATATTAATAGAATATAGAAACAATTATATAAAAAATTTGTAAATTTTTAATAAGTAATTCATATAGGTCACATCACCTAAGTTTGAAAAATCATGATTGTTCTAATTTTTTAACTAAATAGAATATATATATATATATATATTAAATAGCTTCAAAAATAATTTTCAAAATCTCCTTTACAAAATGTGTAGCCAATGATATAACAAATGTAGTGCATCATTAAAACACAATAATTTGTTCGAATTATGATAATTTAATCAATGCAAATTAATTATGTATGATTGTCCACATTAAATATGATATTTTTTCTTAATTACTCACATAATATATTTATTATACATATAAATTTAATATCTTAATATATCATTCTCATACTATTAAGCTTAATACAAAAATAATTACATAATAAACAAATTTTTAAATATTCTTTTTTTTATTTATCAAAATTATATTTACTACTATTTTTTAGCAACATTATATATTATGAGAGAATTTATTTATTAATAAATACTAAAGATCAACAATCTAATAAGATATTCTTTGAGTTGACAAAGTATGTGTCTCATCGTCATTCCAAAGCATCAATCAATAATTAGATAATATCATAAACTTGAAAAGAGGAAACCCTCATAAAATGGGCAAAAATATACTAATATTAATGAAAAAATATATAATTCCTAAATGATTATCATCCTTATATTATTATTCTATTAATTTTTTATAAATATTATATAAGTCAACAAAAAATAATAAATATTTATAAAATTATCTTTCCTATTTAATAGGTTTATTAGATAAATTTGTGTAACATTAGATCAAAATCAACTCCAACAAATGCAAATCAAATTTACTTCAATCTATGATTTAGTTAAAAAGGATGTAATTTGACTTAACTCATTGGTTATAAGTTATGTTTAATTCAAGACACATACATCAACTTGATAACTCCTATTTGAATGTGAATCAAACTAAAGATCGATTCAAATGAACTTCAATCTTATAACAAAAATCATTCTTTTATTAAAATAAATGGTCATCACAAAAACAAATTACAAAATAACTACCGAAAAAAAAATAATAATAATAATAAAACACAGTTCTGGGGTCAACCCAGAAAAGAAAGAAGGAAGAAACAGGTCAGCCTCATCGCAGCCGTCCATTCCCCATCACCAGTCCCCATCTTCACCTATCATCCGTTCAAAACAAATAATATCGAATAATATTTTTAAAAATAGAACAAATTATAAAAAAAAAAAAAGGTTTTCGTCATCTTCTCACGGCAGAGAGGGACGATCACTTGGTGAGCACGTAGATGGCGTAGATCATCCCGGGAAGAAAGAAGAAGAGAGTAAGGAGAAGACACAGCCAGAATTTCTCCTGTTTCAATTTAACGGATTTCTCTGAATAAAAAAAAAGCTCTTTTTCGTTTGAAGCAACACAGAAAGCAAGCATCTTTACCTTGCAACCGTACTTGAGGAAGACGGGGAGGGGTGGGATGAAGATGGCGAGAATGATGTAAACGAATCGCTCGTTAGCCATTCTCGTTCTCTCTACTCTCATGAAGCGACGGGTAGAAGGTGGGTTTTGTAGCCGAGGGAGGGGCGGTGGAGACAAGGAGAGGAGGGAAGAAGACAAGGGACGGCAGCGGAAGGGAGAAGGAAAGAGTTCTCCTTGTTTCCCACAATCGAAGCTTTCGACGTCGAGTAGTCCATTTGGCTCTACTCCGTCGTCGTTGTTCGTCTTCCGTCCAAGTGTCAACGATCGGATTTGCCCTAATTTGTTTATGTAGGAATTGTTTGTTTGAAATTTGTGTTTTTTTATATGTTGGGCCAACTCATACACACACACATATATATATATATATATATATATATATATATATATATATATAGAGAGAGAGAGAGAGAGATGATTAATATGTTATTCATTTATGTATTTTTTAATTTAAAATCATATTAAGAATTTTTTTCGTTTAATAAAATTACCTATATTACATTACATGCTTACATGCTACTTTGTTCATAATATTGCAAACTCGATAATTTCATCGTTGAAGTATATCGTAATGTAATAGGTTATGCTCTATTGCACTAATATTATGACTTCATTTATTAGATTGAGATATTATTTCTTTCTAATTATTTTATATACAATTAGTTTATATTTAAAAAATATTTTAATATTTTAAGATTATGATAATTTATAATCATTATGTTTATAATCAATGTATGATTTTTCATTTTTGTACAATTTTATCTAAAATCTTGATAAGAGCCACTCATTAATAAGTTATTTTATTTCTAAATTATCACTCGTATATCACTCTATTCTCTTTAGTATATAGTATTATATGGAATTTTACTATTTTAAATCTTAAGTATATTTAGACTTTTATAAAGATTAAAGTTTAATTAGTTACAAGCAAAAAGTCTGAAGATTGTTTTCATTATATGCCAAGAAATCATGGCACACAAGTATAGTTGTTTTACTATCATAGATGTGAGATTATTCATCACATATTCTTTCATTTATAAATCTATTAATCTTTATTCATTATTTAGTTATTTCAACATTTATATATCACTCAATGATTATTATACATTATATTTGTTATAAGTGTTATAAGTTTATTAAATTCGTTGTATTTTATTATAAAAGTATATCATATTATATGAAATAATTTTCTAATATTATAATATTACAACTTATATAATGATGATATTATACATAGTTTACAATCATTATCTTCATAATTAATACGAGAATTTTCATTTATATGCCAATATGCATAAGAGCATGATAAGAGCCACTTATTAATTAGTTATGGGTGTTACATGGAAGCTAATATTTTAATCTAATTATATTTAGACTTTGTGAAAAAGATGGCCGTTGCTACAAATATTAATAAATAACAAATGCGATAAATTAAACAAAATTGCCAATATAATTGATTATTGAAATTCGAATTTAATATTTGTAATTTCAATTGTACGGCACGGCACGGGTTTGACTTTGAACTGCTTTCCATGCAATCTACGGTGACCGCCACCGACTTTTTCTTCCTCGGCCTCTCCGTTCATCCTCTATCTCCGCGGACGTCCGTCGGCGTCGTCAACCGTCCCCACCTCCACCAACGGGCCATGGAGGTCTTCTTCTTTTTCGACGGCAGCGTTGAAATCGATTTCCTCCCCGTCACAATCTCCAAGGCAGAGGTTTTCGTCTTCCCCCGCGGTCTCGTGCACTACAAGCGGAATGGAGGCGAGGCTCCCGCGGCGGCGGTGTCAGAGCTCGACAGCCAGCTGTTTCATATTGAGTTGGTGGGGCAGGCTCTGTGCTTTCGGAACCGGCGATGGCTGACGGAGAGCGAGGTCCTGGAGGAGATGAAGTTAGGACTGGGGACCATGCATGGTTGATTACTGATTACGTATAATTAAAAAAGAGAGGTTTTCTATTTTTGCTTTACTTGTGGCTTTTAAATTGTCCACGCATCTAAAAAATATTTTTTTAATTTAAATTTCTAACAAATAAATTTCATAACAATTTGTAGCCCATATAAAATAAAACAAATATTTTTTTTTCAATTGAAAATAGACACTAAAAATCATACCAAATTTTTTTAATATTCTATTCCTCATTTAAAATATTTTTTTAAAAAATAAAATAGTTTATAACTATTTCAATTAAAGTGATTACTATAAAGAGTAATCAAGAAGATCTTAAAAAAATCTATAAACTACATCAAAAAATAGTCAAGAACTTTGTTTAGATATAATCTTAAATATGTTGATTGTGTCACGAAATAATCAATTTTTTTTGTGTTACGAGTATGTATTCTTAAAATTTAACTTCTTAAAATTAAAATTTATTTTTAATTTTTTCTAATTACAAGAGAAGTTAGGGAAAATGCTTTTCAAACGCTACAAACAAACAAACTCAATGTTTTTTAAACCTAATGTAGTTGGTGTCATCCTTGAAGGCAACATTTGTTTAGAGAGTGACATCTCACTAACCCCATGATGATACTTTTGATTTACTGTATTGTTTGATAATTAGTATGTCACATTTCTTCATAAGCCAAAGTCAGTCCATATTTCAACTTATCTCATTGACATTCACAATAAACATGATGTTGATGTAATTCCAATACCCGTTTGTCTAACGATCTAATCTCCAAATACTAATGTTGAAAATAACATTAACTTTATAAGTCATAATTCATCTAATATTAATCTTATCTTGATAATAAAAATACAAAAATATAAAAGATAAGTTGTTTATAATAATGATTAACATATATTTATAATATGTCTATTTCTTATATCGATATAAATCCTAGTAGTTATATTTTTAATTATTTATGTTTTAGTCTTAATTGATGGTTCTGTTAAACAATTTTTTTCTATTTTCCTTCATCAATTTTTCTCATGTCAATGATCGATCACTTATTAACAATGATGGATTCCTTGTGATTATATGTTTTGTAATTGATTAACGAAATATGTTTATTGAAGAGGATATGAGCAATTAATTGAATTATTATAAATAATATTTGAATTATAATATTATTTGAGTTAGTTATGTTACTAATGAAATTTTAAAATAATATTATGTCATATAATAATAGTATTTTAATGTGATTTAAGAGTTAATATAACGGTAATTCTAACGGCAGACAAATCGCCGTCGGCAGAGCTGGCGGCTAAGACAGTTGGGAGCAGGCGCGCGCCAGTGGGGGGAAAAGCTAAGGTTTTTCTCACGCTTCGCAGAGAAAAAAGGTGCATTTTTTTTTTTAAGCGTGATATATAGTGGTGGTTGTTTTCACCGCGTTCGACCCCACCTTAGCTGGCTTACTCCCAGTCTCGGTTGGCCTTGGCCGTAGAAGAGGAGGGAGCTCTCCGTCGAGATTGATTGCTAGGATTCTGGTGACTGTTCCATCTTAATCCGGTCTTTTTGGTATAGGGTTTTGTTTCCAGGAGCTGTCAGTCTAAAAGATGGAGGAGAGAGGGACGAATCATGGGTTCGGAGACCTCAGTGGATCCGATGTTGTTTCGTCTCCTCCGGTGATTGTGGACTCCTCATTAGAGCTTAAGCCGATTGTCGTCGCAAAGAAGAGGTGGGCAAAGAAATGCAGCCTTGATGAGGAAGAGTTCGTAAGCTTGCTCCATGGATCAGATCCTGTAAAGATCGAGCTCAATCGTCTGGAGAATGAAGTAAAAGGTAACCGCTTTTTTTTTTAATTGTCTGGACAGTTTATCAATTTGGGTTCATGTGTAGTCTTCTGCCTTTAATTGAGATGGTTTGTTGCTTTTTCTGTTATGGAAATGCTGATGCTTTTTATTCAATACATAGACAAAGAGAGGGAGCTGGTTGAAGCTCTAAGTGAGATTAAGAGCTTAAGGTTGATCGAGCGTGCAAAAGATAAGGCTTTTGCTGAGGTATTACATTACATGAGCTCTTCTTAAACCACTTAGCAACTGAAAGCAGATTATTTTCTTGACCTCATGTTTTTGTTCTCAGGTTAGCGAAGAACTTCAAAGAATGACAGACAAGTTGCAGGCTTCAGAAGCTGCTCTTGAAGATAAGGTATAGCCTTGGCTGTGTCTATATGTATTTTGTTTATGTAGTTAGCTTAATAGTAACATGAAGGATGCCAATGGTCCTTAGAATTTAGAAATAAAGAGAGTTGTGGATGAAAAGAAAGAAGCATTGTCTGCACAGTTTGCAGCAGAGGCAACATTGCGTAGAGTTCATGCATCTCAAAAAGATGAGGAAATGCCTCATTTAGAGGCTATACTGTTCCCGCTTGAGGCTGAAATCAAGCTCCTACGGCAGGAGGTTTGGTTATCATTGATGTATTGTTATGCATTATTGAAATTTGATCTGTAGTAGCTAATTAGCGGGTTTTTTCTTGCAGCTGACAAAGCTGCAGGATGATAATAAAGCCTTAGAGAAAGCAACAAAATCCAAGGAAGTAGCTTTGTTAGAAGCTGAAAGGGAAGTGCAGCTTGCAAACCTGAAGGCTGCTCTTGTTGATGATTTGTTGAACAAAAATCAAGAACTTACAAAACAGAGTGATATCTGCCAGGTAACAGCTTTCTCTTGATATTATTGGATTTTAATAGGGGCAAAGTGAAGTTATCAAAAAATAATTCCTGCAAAAGAAGTAACATCAGTACAAACTAGAGGCATTCAACCTCTATATGTACTACATTGTTACTTAACTACAGCTTGAGCATTTTTTTAAATTCTGCCAAACATTGCAGGAGGAATACAAAATTCTTGATAGGATGCATCGTCAAAAGGTTGTGGAGGTTGAGAAGCTAGGACAAACTATACGTGAGCTGGAGGAAGCTCTTCTGTCTGGGGCTGCAGCTGCAAATGCTGTGCGTGATTATCAACGTCAAGTTAGTGAATTGAAGGTGCGTACACATCCTAAATATTTTCATAAATTTTACCTTGCAAGAGACCCTTTTTTTAATTTCTTCTACTGCTGAGTTATGGATGTCGAATTCAAGTTTATGTGCCTTGTTTAGGTCAAGATGCTTAGGGTTTGACGAACTATGTACAAGAAACCTGTTTAATCAATTTGCATGTAGTTTGAGTTGAACTATGATAAAAAAAAATGAAAAGCTTTTCTAAGTTATCAATTCATTAGCCACCTTACTAGTTGAGGGCAATAGACTTTTTGAAGTGAAGCACCAAAAAATGAGAGGCACCAAATAGGATCTTTTTTCTTTATGGGCTTTGGTTTGCTTTTGAGGAACCACTCAATTAGTGACCCACAGTGGAGAAGGATTGTACAGCTTTTTGGCATTTTGGTGGGCTATCCTAAGATAATTTTCCTGTTGTGAGTGGCATCACAACTTTTTTATCACTTGGGTTTCTGGTGAATCCTGTCATATGATAAAGTAAACTCTGTAACACTGGGTTATCTGCAAATGAACCACTCATGACTCAAACACAGCGAAAAATGATTTCCAATAAACAAAACATGAAGAAAGAAAGAATACAAGAACACAGAAAATGGTAGGCACAATATTTATGTTGAAATCTTAAAATCCAAAGGAAAATATTGTAATACTCTTGGAAGATATTTACTAGAACTTTGGAAGAGATTACAAAGCTTATTTCGCAGCTCTATTCTCTATATAATGTTGACAATATTGTCACTTGATAGATTGCTTGGAAACAGAAAGCTCTTAGATAATTTGTAAAATCTTTAGGATTCTTCTTAGTTGATTCATTTTTAGTGCTCTCTCTTTTACAAACATTCAGAACACATTCATACATTTTCATTAGAGCATATCCTATTGATAAACTGCAACTTCTACCTATACCACGTTTGACCCTTACTTTTCTTGGCTTCTTGTCAATTGATCTTGCTTTATCATGCCGGAATCAATATGGTTATTTGATCGATATTGCGCTCATAGTTGTATGTCTTATGGTAGTTACCATGTTGATAATGTTACACACAACTCTTGTTCATAATATAAGTATACATTGTGCCAGCATCATGTACACTTGTGTAATATAACTTGTGACACATTCAGACAAATGAACTTAGTCAAGTTTGTGTGAACCTTCACACCCATAATCTGTCTCCATTTTTTAACACTTTCTTGGGAAGAAGGGTTTCAGCATTGATTATTAGGATTAGGATTTGTGTTAGAGAGCAAAATGTAGACGTGAATGCTGGATTTTTTTTTTTCCTTGACTTGTTATGTTTTTTAATTCCCTTATGATTTTTATAGATCATTCAAGATCCCCAAAACATCGAGTCTAGTTCTTATACGTGACATGGCATGAAATGCTTATGATGCATGAGGTAGAAAGTCAACTTTGGTGATTAAAGTTTGCATTTTTTATGTCCTGAAACTTAGTTCATTGGTTGCCTACTTTCTCCATGCGATGCATATCATGGTATCTGAACGCTGTTGCTCCATCATCAATAATGTCAATTCATGTTGCATTGTCTTGCCCGACTTGATTATTGCAAGTTCGTTGGGTTTGACTTGAACTTCACTTCTAGGGGCTTCTAAGGTGTTGAATTGATCCCCCTTAATTTCTCGTGGCTACCTTTAGTAAATTTTTGCACTGTGGAATTATAATCATGATATTTTCAATGAAAAACTAGGTGGATACCTTCATAGGATTTGAAATATTGTATCCACTATGGATTTGGAATTCATCTTGAATGATGCTCTTAATTGATTGTATTTATGGTGTTGATTTGCATTCAAATGAGTTTCTTTTAACAGGGAGAAAAGAAAACTCTGGAAAGGACATTATCTCGTGTGATGGTTACAGAGAATCGAGTTGCTGCAGCAATTGCTAATGAATGGAAAGATGTAAATAACAAACTTATCCCTCTAAAACAGTGGGTTGAGGAACGGAGGATCCTGATGGTATTGTATCTAAAACTTAAGCATACTTGGATGATTACACGTATAAACTTTTGAGTTGTTGATCGATTGAATTCCAGGGAGAAATGCAGCAACTTCGCGACAAGCTAGCCATTGCAGAACGAGCTGCCAAAGCAGAAGCTCAGCTGAAAGTAAGATAAATTGTTCATTCTTTAAAAGAAGTTAATGCACAGTTGTTATCCCTTATATGCTTTTAGGAGAGGCATCAATTGCGTTTGAGGGTAGTCGAGGACGGATTGAAAAGCTGGCTTCGACATGGCACTTGTCATGATGCACGAATTGCTCCCAATGGATTGATAAGGAGTCACTCTGTAAACGGAGCTGATACTAGTGTTAATCCTTTGCCAACTGGGAATTCAGCAAAGAAATCTTCTTCTTCTTCATTAAAACCCATGCAACTCTGCAGCCATACAAACACAATCCTCAAACATTCAAAGGGAACATCCAAGTCATTTGATGGAGGTAGATCAGCAGAGTTTGCCAATGGCAGAGTTAAATCATGTGAAGGTGTCTGCAGCATTAGCTGTTTAAGAGAGGATGCAGATTCTTCATTAGTTGACGATAAAACTCGTGATCAAAGTATGGTGCTTGCTGATTGCATAAGATCGAGCCCTACGGTTTCTTCTGGAGAGGATTTTGTTTCAGGTCTTCTTTATGACATCCTTCAAAAGGAAGTGATGTTCTTGAGAAATGCATGCCATGAGAAGGAGCAGAGCTTAACAGACAAGGATAATTCAATTGAGGTACTACCAACCTTTTGTGAAGAACATTTCTCTGAACTTTTAACTGTAATACATGAAAGTTTTTCATCTTCCACACAGCTTCTGTCCAAGAAAATCGATACGCTAACCAAGGCCATGGAGGTGGAAACCAGGAAACTACGCAAGGAAAAGGCTGCTGCAGAGAAAGAAGTGGCATCGATGCGAATCGAGATGGAACAAGAGAAAAAAGCTAGACGCTTGAAGGGTATAGTAAAAAGTCTGCAGAAGTAAGAGGTATGTGTTTTGTATTTCCCCTTCCCTGGTAGAATAGAGGCTACCATAAAGTGATCATCTTTAGTTGTTTCTGCAATGGAGGATGGAAGAAGCTGATTTAGTTTAAATTCTGTGCAGGAGAAGAAGTCACACCATGGAGGAAGCTATAATTGATGCCAAATGCCGAAGTCATGATCAAAGCTGAGCTGAAGGGCCTCCCTTCTTCTTTCTGTGAGGGATTTGATGCAACATTTCCTGATTAGATGATGGATAATATATCTCAACCTGTGTGCCAATGTTTGGTTGCAGAGCAAAACCCAGCTTTTAATCTTCAATAAGTTGAAGCTTTTGGAGTTCTGATGTCATTATAGAGGAAATGTGGTCTTTGTACATGTATATTAGCTCCAAATTTGGAGTGATATGTTTTAAGCTTGAGAAATATATCTGGGAAGGTTTGTTTGTATGGAGATTATTGACCCAAAAAATGCAAAAAACGATCGAAGATTAGGGTTATCGTTGACGAAGGATGATCAGGGTTGACTAATGATAGAGGAGTCGAAAGTTGAATTTTAAGCTAAGCTTGGGTCAATTAATTTTTTTTTAAGAATTTATATTATTGTTTTGAAAAGTTTTTTTAAGCCTTCCTTTTTAAAGTACAAAATTTAGAGTAAAAACAATTATTTAAAAAAAAAATACATTTTTGGACAACATTTTCGAAGAGTAATTTGTCAATTGGTGACTATGTTTTGAAAATAGTTGATAAATGAAGATTTATTTAGTAATTAAAAAATCGCTTCTTTCTATGTTTTGTTTATAAAATTTTTTTTTTTATTTCTACAATTTTTCTAACAAAAATGATTTTTAATGTTTTTTTTTTAATTCATAATCAAAATATGTTTTAAAAATGAACTCCTCATAAATAGTTGTTTATATAATATAAGGTGGATATCGATAGGTTGAGAAGAAGCCTGCCTTGGATACAGGAGGAGTTCAGAAGGCGAAGGGAAAAGCTTTGCCCGATGCCATGTACTCGGTTAGCTCCTCCGTGCCATCGCCTACGTCTTCACGTTGGTCTCTCTCCTCATCCATTACAACCGGTGTCTTCACTTTCTCAGAGTGCCTTCTCTTCCCTCGCAAAATCCGCAGTCGGAGAGCGGCGGCATGGCCATGGGTTTCGGCAGTCGAGGGCGGGGTTGGAGCTGGGGAAGACTGGAAGCAACGGGCTACAAAGACGGTGAGTTCATGCAATCATTTTGGTTGATTGCTCTGTTGATGCCCGGAGGAACATATCTGCTTCTCAATGTACCCCAACTGTGTGCTAAACTTGCTCCATTTAGGAGGAATCGTACGAGTTTTTGATGTTAAGGGTTTGTGAGTATGTTAAGTAGAAGAAGTTGGTGTTAATGGTTGGTTAACTGGGAATAGACTGAAGTAGGAGAAATTGGGGCTTATTGAGTGATCAAATCTTTAGGACATGAGTTTCAATTTAATTATTTCTTCCTATTTCGTGGTTTTCAGTAGCTAATCTTCTCTAATACAAAAAGGCGAAGCATGATGTGCAGTATATGTAGGAATCAGTGGTAAAGTTTTACTTTCTTCATTCCAGGGAGGAATCGACCTGTTCTTTTATTTCCTTAGAGAGTTAAGATCTTTTTTTGTTTCCTTGCTGGGGTGAAATGAACTGCTGGTTGGTAGTAACTGAATCGGAGTAAGGTGGATGAAGTTGAATGTGTTTGGTGTGTTGTTTGATAGGAAAAGCTCCGATCATGTTAAATGTTTCTGTAGTGAGGGAGCCATGTTTTTTAGGATAGAAAATTGGTTTGCAATGCCTAAACATATAAATGATTGTTATTGAGATAAGAATGTATAGGTAATGAGTTGCTTGATTGTGAATAAGCTTGGAGAAGTAGACATGGTGCAAACATGTAAAGTTTAGCTGTATAGTTGGTCATCTAAGGAGAAGGGAAATGTTAGGATTCTTCCATGTAATGAGGAAGAGGAGTGCAAAAAAGGATATGGAAAGTGATCAATAGGGATGAACTAACATAAGTGGAGCTTAGTGAGCAGTTGTTAACTATTAGAGACGTTTATGCAAATGATGTCAATTAGTGTAGTTAAAGCTTATTTTTATAATTGTTCATTGGCAGAATAGTTATTATGCTAAAATAATATATGATATAGTTTCATTATGAGACGAAGCAATTGAACATCATTAATCTCACCATACAAAGTTCTATTACTAAAGCCTCATGAATCTTCACTTCAACACTAAGGTAATAAGATTGCAACCCTCTAGTCATGCACATAGAGTCATCCTCACGTATTAGGTTGTGCTATTATGACACTTTGGCCTTCTATTTGAGGCTAGTGTCCTTGTTAGCAACTGGACATCATTAATCTCACCATAACAAATTATATTACTAAAGTCTCACATGAATCTGCACCTTAAAACTTAGGTAATAAGATTGCAACCCTCACCTCGTGCACATAGAGTTGTGCTCATGTATTAGGTTGTGCTTTTATGACACTTGGCCTTCTATTTGTAGGTATAAGGCATGCACAAATTGCAATTCTAAGTCTTATAACTAACTTTTGTATCAGCTGATTTGTTAGTCAATTTAATCATGAAAACTTTGGGATCAATACCTGCAACTGAATTCTAGTTGTACTCCTAGAGTCTCATATGAAACCTTATTTCTTAATCCCTATGTGTTTTTTGTGAATCATTAATCCTTAGGAGTCGCACGTGATATTTTAAAGAACACAACAGAATAAGAACATTGTGATGTTGCTTTTTGAAAATTTCTGTTATATTGCTTTTACAACCCTATGACATGACTGTTCTTTATGCTCTATCCTATACAACTTTTCTTTTAAGTTCTGAATTAGACTAAGTAGCCAACCAGGTTGAAATTGATTCTTGTGGAAACATGCTTTCTATGCTACTATTTCTAAGTTTGTGATTTCATCCGCACATGAAAAGAACCTTTTTTTCTGGTAGTACTATTCTTCCCTGTTTGTTGTCTTCCAGGAGAGAAAGATCTGCTTGCCCGAGCCCCCCAAAACCACTTTCTTGCAGAATTATCCTTTTGGGTCCCTTCAGTCATCTTGTATTTCCATTCTAACTTCAACCGGCGATGTCTGCCAATATTGGAGGATGCGAAAGAGGCATCTCGTGACAACTGCATACCGGCAAATCCCAATGGACACGGCTGGTGCATACCGTCTCATCGATGATGAGACTGGTGAAAATTTCATCATCTGGGGCGGTGTAGAGGAAGATGCTCCCATTCCTTCCCAAGAAGTCCTCTCCTGGAAACCCAAGGAAAAACCTGGGCAACCTGGTAACCCCTCTTTACATATATAACAAACTGGACATGAATCTGCAGGAAGCAATAAAATCAGATTTCTCCCTTATTACATTAAATAGATTTTCATTATGAATGAAATTTTATACATGGAGAGAGAAACATATACTTGTTTTCTCAGCTCTCACGTTGAACCTATGTAGGCTTCAGCTAGTACATTATGTTAATCTTAGTCACAATTCCGTCTTTATGGACATATGCATTAACTTCTGCATGCAAATTATTCAATTTGCCTCTAATTAATGCTTTAAAGTTCTATTAATTTACTGGGTTGCCCACTGAATGCGTTGGCTCATTTTGGTATCCTAATGTTGAGGAAACTTAATTTCACAGGTGGAGAGAAAATTTCATCTGGTTCTCTTGGTGGTTTTGCTAGATTGAAGATTCCAAAAGTGAGGGCATTGGTAAAGAATTCGCAGGTTGGTGTAGAAAGTGGTCGTAGCAGCAAAAAAGATAATGGTAGAGTGAGCTTGTTATGTGAAGCTGACTCGGTGCATTACCCTGTGGATTTTGCCAGAGATGAGGGAAGAACAGTCATGCTTAGGGATGGAGAGCCGAATGAAAATCCAGCAACCCATTCAAGACGACCATCTTCAAACTCTGGAAAAGCTACAGTTGCTGCAGATAAACATGTAACTGCTATAGGGGAAACTTCACCATTAAGGCGGAAAAGTTTTGGTTCCTTGCAAAGCACTGATGCTGTTAGAACGAAAACTTTTAAAAAAACACCCTACTATAGTGGATTTTTCAGTAGTAAAAGCTTCAAGGATTTGGGTTGCAGTGATGTGATGGTTGAGGCCCTAAATAATCAATCTTTTACACGCCCTTCACATATTCAGGTAATCCCTGTCTTCTCTAGACTAACAGTTTCTAGTGTATTGCATAGATGATTTCTATTGATGTTTTGCAGGCCATGGTATACAGTCCTGTTCTACAAGGGAGAAGTTGCGTCATTGCAGACCAAAGTGGATCAGGTAAGACGTTGGCTTACCTTGCTCCAGTTTTACAGCGCCTTAGAGAAGAGGAACTGTCCGGGCTAAGTAAATCTTCACCCAGGAGTCCTCGAGTTGTGATATTGGCACCTACAGCTGAACTGGCTTCCCAGGTGGTTCTATGACATGAACTGTATAGCCATTAAGTGTAATTGCTAGACAGCATCTGTTTATTTATATCTCGAGGAGAATTGGATATAGTGGCTATGATATGAGGGAGTTCAATCCTCTCTTATGATGCCATTCATGCAGGTGCTTCACAATTGCCGTTCAATGGCAAAATGTGGCGTCCCATTTAGATCTGTGGTCGCAACTGGAGGATTTCGACAGAAAACTCAACTGGATTCATTAGAGCAGGAAGTAGATGTGCTCATAGCAACGCCTGGAAGGTTTAAGTACCTGTTGCAAGAAGGATACGTCCAGTTAAACAAACTGATATCGTAAGGCTTGTGAAGCTATTTATCTACCTGCTAATTTGGCTTGGTAATTTGAGTGTTATGTTTTACTTGATCATGAGGTGCAACATAAGATTGGTTCTTGCAGTGTTGTTCTGGATGAAGTGGACATTCTGTTCAGCGATGAAGACTTTGAGCAAGTCCTTCAAAGCTTAATCAGTTCTGCTCCAATTTCGGTGCAGTATCTCTTTGTCACTGCAACACTTCCTGTGGAAGTCTACAACAAGCTAATCGAAGTCTTTCCTGACTGCGGAGTGGTAATGGGACCTGGTATACATCGGACAAGCTCGAGGCTTGATGAGGTCAGTCTTTTTGATTTTCCTCTGTACATATCTCTAAAACAAGGTCAGCATCATGTTTGAAGCATGCATACTGGTTTAGAAACAACTAGGCAAAATTGAAACATCTGTTAGTATCAGTGTAATCTGATCTTTGTTGGTTGTGTTCTCACAGGTTCTTGTGGACTGCAGTGGAGAAGATGGAGAGGAAAAGAACCTAGAAACAGCTTTCCTAAACAAGAAGAAAGCTTTGCTGCAACTTGTTGAAAGATCTCCTGTTCAAAGAACCATCATCTTTTGCAACAAGGTCAGTTCTCAACGTTTTTCCTCATTTCTAGTATCATGCATACAAATGCTAGGTAAGTCTTTTATAGTTTGGTCTTTTATGGAGATAGTCATTTTCAAAATGTCAAAACAAGTTGATATATTTTTGTTAATGTAATAATCAGAAGTTTCATTTTTTTATATTAATAAATTTGAAGATGAAAAAGTTGTTTATTGAATCTCAACCAATGGTTCAAAGCCCTGCCATTTGACAAAAGTCCATGAAGATGCCCAATCTCCCAAAATCAGCCAAAGGCCAAACCATCGATACTCTAGATCAGGTTATTAAGGCCATACCCCTAGGGCTAACTTGTCGACACCATGTCCTTAAGACCATCTTTTCAAAGCCCGACCTTTGAGACTTGTTTCTCAAAGTCAGACTTTCAAGACCAGCATATATACACTCAAGGCTAGCTTATCGAGACCAGACCTTCAAGGCTAGTCCTTCAACACCTACTCAAGGTCTTCATTCAATAATATGTAGATCTAGCTTCTTGAAGTTGTTGAATATTACCTAATAATTATAATTTATTTTGTTAACTCAATAATGGCCAAGCTTTTATCTGACGATTATAGCTAATTTTGTTATATTAGTACTTGGTGGTATAATTGATTTTGCTATGTCAGTAGTAGTTGAGCTCTCATCTAGTAGTTATAAAAAATTCTATCTTATTAACAATTATGATGATATTATTGATTGTGTCATGTCAATAATAGCCAAGTTCCTACCACATGATTTTAATTAATTTAGTAATATCATCAAGAGATATACATCACAACATAAAAATTAGGTTGTTATAATCAAATAACGAAATTGCAATGCACAACATGCAGAACAAAAATTAGTATGTCATCTAATTCGTCAATTATAATAAATAGACTTTCAAATATCCAATTTAGGGAGGTCTGTCTCAAAGCTTGAAGATCCATCCACTCTAAACCCTTTCTCTGGTAACCAATTCTAGAATCAGCCTCTAACCCCTCTTTTTTTTTTTTTTTTTGGCTCAATTATCATTGCAATGAAAATCCTAAGCTTTCATCTTCTTTCCTCCTACTCTCTGTAAAACTCCTTTATGAGCTCTCAATAAAGCAAAGCAAATTTTATGTTACATTCTCTTGGATTTAAAATCAATAAAATTAGTGTTTTTATCAAGACTTTAATGAAACGCTACTGAAAGGTTTCAGCCCTTCAAACATCAAATGGAAATTTCAATATATTTCTTACAAATATTTGTGGTAAACTAACTGAAATTTGCAGATTGAAACATGCAGGAAGGTTGAGAATGCATTGAAGCGCTTTGACCGGCAAGGCATTCAGTTCAAGTTACTACCTTTCCATGCTGCATTAGCTAAAGAACCGAGACTCTCAAACCTCCAAGAATTCCTCGACGCTGAAGCAAAGGAAGCCATGTTTCTTATCTGCACAGACAGGTGATTTACCTCCACACCTCAACATCTCCTAGTTTGGTTTACGTCAGGCTGAGGAATCTTTACGCTAGGGCATCGAGGGGCATCGACTTCGCAAATGTGGACCACGTCGTGCTCTTCGACTTCCCCCGCGACCCGAGCGAGTACGTCCGCCGCGTCGGCAGGACTGCCCGCGGGGCGGCCGGAAGAGGGAAGGCCTTCGTCTTCGTCGTCGGCAAGCAGGTCTCGATGGCCAAGAGGATCATCGACCGGAACAAGAAGGGGCATCCACTGCACGACGTGCCCAACGCGTACGAGCTGCAGACCATGGGATGATTTAAGGCTTTGTTTGGTTTCGACTTATCAAAATCAGCTTTTTAATTTTTTTCCTGTCCAATTCTATTTTTAACAAATATTTTAATGAAAAATAATGTGATAAAAAATATAAATTATAAAAAAAATCGTAAAGATAAAGTTTTTTTCCATAGATAAATTTAAGTTGAATAAATAAAAATTATTTTTATTAGCTAAAATTTTGATCGTAGAAAGAAAAGGAACTCCTGTATAGTATTCCAAAAAGACCAAATTGTACACGAAAAGCTAAACGGTTCAATGAATTGCCGAATAAGGTCAAACTCTGTAACGGTGTAAATAAGGAAGGTTATTCATATAAATAGGAAGTTTTATTGTATTAAAAGAGATATGTACCCGTAGATTATCGCAATGTTTGTTACGTAAAATGGATTTTCATGGATTATTCTAAAGTGATTCGATTAATATTCAAATATATGATAAAATTTTGATCGTCGAAGGAGCAATTGAACCCACATGGTACGATCAAGAACAAATTTGACACGAAAAGCTCGACGGTTCGATGGATTGCCGACTAAGTTTGAACTCTGTAACGGTGTTCATATAAATAGGAAGATTTGTTGTATTAGAAGAGATATATATCCACAATTATTTTATTTGATTAATATTCAAATATATGTTCTAATCGGCCACCTCCACTTCACCGCCTCACCGTGCGGCGGCGATACAGCTCCTCGTGTTGCCGTTGGTGTACCTGCTCGTCGTCGAGATGCGGCTCGTCGTGGGCATCTTCGCCTTCTTCATTGTCGGCGTGCTGTTGAACAACTTCCCGGTGAGGCGGAAAACTTCCTCCTTTGGATTCTATAAATTTTGACCGCCGTCTTTGAAAATTTAATTTTTAATAAATATTTTTTTATCAAAATTTAATTTTTATCTACCATGAGCAACCTCCATGCAAAAAGACCGCTACGAAAGCTCACCCTAAGAAGCCAACTGGCTTTACTGCAGCTCTCCTCGTTTGCTTCCTCCGTGTCGTCTTCACCCTTCGTCGAGGTGAGTGGGGTCCACTTCGTCAGGGGCGGTCAGCCATTCTACATCAACGGTTTCAACGCCTATTGGCTGATGGTGGTTGCGTCGCAGCCGGGAGGGAGGGAGAAGGTCTCCGCTGTCCTCTCTCAGGCGGCCGACCTCGGGCCATCCACCGTTGTCAGAACTTGGGCTTTCAGCGACGCCGGCGACCTCTCCCTGCAACGCTCTCCCGGCTTCTACGACGAAACGATGTACCAGGCACGTGGCAAATTGAACAAAGTGGAGTGTTTGGCATGGCTGTTAAAAAGCTGATTTTTTTAACAAACGCTTTCTTTCAGTGCCTTGACTATGTGATATCCGAGGCCAAGAAGCATGGAGTCTACCTAATATTAAGCTTCGTCAACAACTTCGATGACTTCGGAGGCAAGAAGCAGTACGTGAAATGGGGAAATGAGAGAGGCCAGAGATTGCGCTCCATTAATGACTTCTACAGTAACAAACTTGTCAAGCAATTTTACAAAAATCACGTCAAAGTTGGCACCTTCTTCGTAAATTTATCTGCTTTTATGGGAATCTGTAGCTAATTTGAATTTAAATGCAGTCTGTTCTAACTAGGAAGAACACAATCACCGGCATCCAATACAAGGATGACCCAACGATCATGGCGTGGGAGCTGATGAACGAACCGAGATTCATCAGAAGCAGCAACAGCGACATTTTTCAGGCATGGATCCAGGAGATGGCCTCTTATGTGAAATCCATCGACGGCAACCATCTCCTTGAAGTGGGGTTAGAAGGGTTCTACGGCGACTGCTCGCCGGAGAAGAAGCTGCTCAATCCCGGTTTTGGGGTCGGAACCGATTTCATATGCAACAACCTCGTGAAGGAGATCGATTTCGCCACCATCCACATCTATCCCGACCAATGGTAATTAAAAGCTAATAAGCATTTTTATGCGATAAAAATTGATTAATTTTATTTGGATTATAGGCTGCCGTTCTCCGGTGCACGAAAACAGAACGCTTTTCTCCGGCGGTGGATTCAGGCTCACGTCCAAGACTCGGAAAAGGTCATCGGCAAGCCGCTGTTGGTGGCGGAGTTCGGCCTGAGGAGATCGCGGTTCAGGTTTGGACCGGAGAAGAGGGACCGGTTGTACCGTTTGGTGTACTCTTGGGTCTACGACTCGGCAAGGAGTGGCGGCGCCGGGGCGGGGGGGCTGTTCTGGCAGTTGCTGGTTCCCGGCCTGGATGGGCTCAGAGATGGGTACGAGGTCATCTTCGAGGAGAGCCCATCGACGGCCTCCATTGTCTACCGGCAGTCCGAGATGCTCTCCGGCCTTAACAAGCATTGGGACTCAGCTTGAGCTGAAGAGACGAAGAAGAACTCGTCGCTGATTTCTTTATTCGTTTCCTATTCCTTTGAATTTAGTGTCTTAGCATTGATTCGTTTGTGAATTCATTTGTTTTCATCAAGAGTTTGAAGATGCTTCGTTAATTTTTATTTTCTTAAAAAAACTATATATTTAATAATATTTTTTATAATAAAATTATTATTTTTATTCCCATTAAAAACTTAAATAAATAAATATTATTATGTAGAGTTGATTTCTCTATTGTTTTGATACATCATATTACTATATTTTGAATGTCTCACAGTACATTGAAATTAAAGGTATTGGTCCTCTTAGCGGCCTTTTATATCCACTCAATTTTATTTTATTTTTTCATTTTATAATTTTATATAAAAAATATTAAAAAATTGTTTAATATTTATATGACAACTATATTTATCATGAGATTTCATAAATATTTTGCTAGTTGATACTATGGTCCCCTTATAGTCTTTCAATTGTTTGTTTTCACAGAACATTAGTTAATTGTTATTTGCAGAACACTGATATTTAAAATATCAATATCATTTACATGAAAATATTATTCTTTCATAAATATTAAAAGTTTTGTTAATAAAGATGACATTAACTCTCACTTTTTAGAAAATATTTAATTCATTATTATTTAGATAACAATAACATTAAAGTGTCAATCACATCATAATACTAGTATTATTTAAAACTTTTCTATAACTTTTTATTTTTTAGATTAATACAATCAAGCTATTATTAAGAAGATCAACTTCTTAATGTCATTATTTTAGTGTTAAAATTATAACAAACAATATAATTTAAAAATATCTTCAAATTATTTAGAATATCTAAATAACATTATATGACATAACATCACTGTTGATACAAAAAAAAATCAAAGAATTTAAATAAAAATTATTTAGGAGAAACACAAGAAAACTAATGTTGTAAACAATAATGTATCACCAAGCATAGGTAAAACCTTTGATAATTGTGAGAATAATTGTGTAAGGATAAGATTAATGTATAAGTATGATTGAGTGGAAAAAACTTCTAACTTGTATGAGCTAAACCCTAACTTATGCAAGGAAGTGAGGAGAAAAGCCAAGCTTCATGAAAATACATTGAGAAGGAAACTTTATACTATCATACATGACCATGAAAGAAGCAGAGGAGTCACTTGAATCTGGAAGAAGCCTTCATAGCAGTTACAGACAAGGAATGATAGCAGCACTCTGAACTAGCTTTAATAACATTAGAGAGACTTCTCTTTGGATCATGGTTAAGAGAAATCAGAGGGATGTTCTAATTCTTGGGAATGTTTTTTCCGACGATCTTGGCAGGTGTTATGCGAAGAAGGTTTCCAGGCTTCCCTGGGAGAGCACCCTTTATCATCACAACTCGCAGATCATTGTCTATCTTGACGATCTTCAACTTTCGTATCTTCATCTTGGTTCCTCCCATCCTTCCGGGCATCTTCTTTCCCTTGTAAACGCGACCCGGTGTTGTGCCTGCACCAATGGAACCCAAAGCTCGATGGCTTTTCGAGCCATGAGACATTGGCCCGCGACGGAAATTGTGTCTTTTAATACCACCTGCATGTCAGGGAAGAGGTTAACAGGATGACAATTCTACATTAGGATGGTGGTTTAACAAAAATTTCAACCTGGGCCAGCTTAAACATGGTGGGATGATTTATATAAACTTGAGAATGGAACAACAAGCTCAACATTAACAAGCACAGATGAGAAAGTTAGGGAAGATCATGGTAAAACACTAAAACTAGAAGAAACGTAGTGTAAAAACATGAGAACAGCATCCGATGAATATTGGTAATAATGCGATTTAAGGATATGGAATAGCAAGGAAAAGATACAAGCCAAGAGACATCAGCCCGCGATGGAAATTGTGCTTTGATACCACCTACATATAGGAGAAGAGGCTAATAGGAAACCAATCCTATATTTGGATGGTTAAGAAAAATTTTAACCAGGTTCAGCTTAAACAAGATGGAATGTTTTGTATAAACTTGAGAATGGAGCAACAAGCTCAACATTAACAACAAGTCTTATGTGAAGTATAGATGAGAAACTTAGGGAAGAAAACTAGAAGAGACATTATCATTCTAGAATACGAGAACAGTATCAACATCGGCAATAATGTGATTTAAGGATGTCAAATAGCAAAGAATAGATGCACAAAAAAGATAACACATACCAATTGATGTGCAATGAATAGAAAAGATTTAGAATGAAGTTAAAATGTATTAAAGAAGTTCAAACTGGCTCATATAAGTTACTTGAGAGCCAGCTCAATGATAATTCTCATTACTCAGCAGCTTGCTACATATTTCATCTGAGTAGAATTTGGTCCATTTCTTTTATCAAACAAACACAATGACTGTAGAAAATAAAGGAAGAACATCACACATTTGTAAAATATATTTGTTGAAGAAAGTGATCCACATAACTTCGAAGTGTTAGCATGCTATGATTCCATGCCAAAAAATTACATAAGCACGATTGGTAGCCAGTACTATACATGAAACTTGATCAAAATTGAAATTTAGCATCAAAATTCACTCTAACACTCAGAAAAAGAGCATTTGAAGAAAAGGAAAATTAATGTAAAACGAAGTTGATGATACCTTGGAATCCTTTGCCAATGGTCACCCCGGAGACATCAACGAGGTCCCCCTCCTTAAAGATCTCCTCAAATACCAGCCTCTGTCCCGGCTCGAAACCCTCGACGGACTGAAGCCTGAATTCTTGGAGGTGGCGCATGGGGATGGTCCCGACTTTGTTGAGATGACCAAGCTCCGGCTTCGTGAGCTTCCGGTCCCGGACACGGCGGTATCCCAACTGAACGGCCTCGTATCCGTCGGTGGCGGCTGTCTTGACCTGAGTGACGATGTTGCCCTCGCGGAAGCCGACAACGGTAACGGGGACGACGGTGCCCTCGGGCTCGAAGTAGGACATCATTCCCAGCTTCGTGCCCATGACCCCTATTCCCGCCTCCAGGCTCATCTTAGCTCCAGTCGCTGCGCCGCCCCGGGGTCGGCGGGCGTGGAGAAGAGGGAGCGAATGGAGCCAGGATCCAGTCAGCGAGCCGAGGTGGAGGGCTTTGGTCGATGAAGAACAAAGGGAGAAGAATTGGGTTTTGGCAGAAATGTGGCATCTTTTGGATGCCGCCGGAGGGGTTAAGGACCAGCGCGGCCCAGCTATCGCAGTAGACGCCGCCATTCCTTCAGCCTCCTGAAGCGTTATCCTCTTCTGAGGACACTATGAAATGTTATTTATTGAATTATTTTTATAAATCATATATTTATATTATTTATTTTTTATGCCTTTAATATTATGATTATATTAACTTAAATTAATATATATATACATAAAAATATGTATGAATTATTTAATTAAAGCATGATTTATTGTGAACACGAGTTACTTAGCATAAATAACTATGCACGAAAATTTAAAATAAATTCTCTTAAAAATGCACTTTAGATTAGAAAACTGTCATATGATTTCAATTCCTAATTATTTGCTCTCGAAAGCTTAGATCCACTCAAGAAACCCTAATGGCCATACTAAAGAGACAACGCCAGCAGAGGAAACCAAACATAAAGATATCATAAGAAGAAGGTTAATACCTTTCACATAGAACTATAGGATACAACAGTTACTGCTGAAGCATAAAAGAGTCACTAAGTAAGCAGCCATAGCTTACATACATAACATCAACAATGGTAGCTTTTGTTTGTAAACGAGTTGGAAGGTGAAAAAACAAGAAGGGTTTTTTACTACTGCATATATTCTTCTGCTTCCTTCAGGTCCACATAAAGTGCAATGCTCCTGCAGAAGTTCATGTAGACAAATCTGGAACAAGTAAAACTGAGGCCATTGTATGGTAGTTGCACTGTCTTTATGTCTAAAGAACTTCAGGAATGGGATGTTTAGATGCATGCCTAATCGTCTTCATCGTTGGGGCAATCCAATGCCCTGTGCCCAGCTTGACCACATTTGAAGCAAACACCACTGAATCCCCTGAAACAAGTTTGGTTCAATGTTTAAAGGCATTCAACGGAAAAACAATGAATTGAACACTTGAAGAAGGTGAGCTAGGTCTTAGTAGTGGGGATGAAGATGGGTTAAATTGGGATAAGTAAAAGAGGTGAACTAAGATGACTTCAATTATTCCACATTTAGTCTAACATTGAAGTGAAAAAGCATACATAAATTGTTCTCTACCAAAATGATGAACCATAGAAACCAAAAAGCAAAGGATTTGAGGTGAAGTTTTGTCTAACCCTAGAATAGCAGGATCACATTTGGGTTGTAGATTTACTTGTATGATTATATATTGATGGATTCGCTGATTAAGGGTTGAAGGAAAAAAAGGAAATTTAACTTATCTCAATTTGGTCCAAGCGATTATGGTTCGAGATAATATACATAATGGATGAGATTTTATTATGAATGAACTACAATCTTGTTTTCTTTTTCATACATTTTATTGGTTAATCTGTTCAATCCCAACAGATTCTAATCTTGAATTGTATGGGAAATGCATATGCATACTATTCATTATCTAGCACATGCAATATATGTGACCATGATAAAAGCTTTTTTCAGATAATAGCTTCCTAAAGAGCAATAGCACAATAATAAGCGCAAAAAAAATTTAGTATAATTAAGTATATAGTAATTTAACTAAGAGTTGTTAGCATAAAAATAAAAAAAATTAATGTTTGCAGTAAACATTAGTGAATTGATTTTGTTGAACATTAATAACTAACAAAGTTATCATTCATGTTATTGCTCTAATAAGTCAACTTATTTGTAGACAAATTAACTAATCAATTCATTGGTGAATATGCAGCAATTATTAGGTTTTAAAGTTAAATAGCTAATGAACAATTAGTTGACTATGAAATTATTTTGCTTGAAGATTAACTATCCATCCCCCAAGTCCATTGATCTTAAGAAGTTATGTAATTAGCTCACAAATTAAATAATCAAATAATGTGTGATTTTATAGAAATTATTAATTTTTGAAGTTAAAAGAACTACAACAAATAATAACAATTAATAATTAAAAATATTAATCATGTAATCAATGATTAATTTGCAACCAAAGTAATTACTTAATTAGTTTATCATTATCTTCATGCTGTATTGATTTATTAATCACTATCTAAATTAAATAAAAGTCATAAGCTGGTTAAATAATAAACCTAGACATTACTCACAAAATTATCTTTGCTGAAAGTTTTTTAATAGAACATTGGATTATATTTAGGATCACATTATAAGTTGAATATAATATTAATATTTTAATATATAATTAATGTTACTTCTAATCATAAACTTAAACCTTTAAATTATTAAGTGTCTACTTAAAAATATATTAAGTCCAACTTGTATTACAATTTAGTAAAAATCTTAACAAGTGATATCAAATTTGATGGTTGAACTGAACTCTTGAGTGTTTGTGACTACCATGTATCTATAGCATTTTTTCAACTGAAGTTGAATAGACTTTTGGTGAACTCTATATGATGAGTGACTCTTATTGTGCATAATGATTAATAATGTTATAAGCTTTTGTGGAACCAAATAAACTTCATTTAAGTGATTGACAAAGCTCCCGTGATTTGGTCATCCATGGTGGAGCAATTAACAAATATCTTGTGATGCTAAAATGTGGAATGTGTGTGGAAAACATTGATATTCTTGACATTCGACATAGCACTTGACTCAATTTGTTGAAATATCTCAAAACTAAAGGAGTAATGGACAATATGCATGAAATTCTCGTCTGAGAGAAAGATTTACTAAGTAAAACTGAGATTAAATAATCTCACATTATAAGTTGAACACAACATTATAGTCTTAATAAATAAATAATATAACCACTATACATAGATCTAAAAATTTTGATTTATGTGTTGTTTACCTAACAGTATATTGAGTTAAACTTACACTCCTATTTGATGCAACTATTGGATACATTTCTCAAGTTATTAAGAGTTTCACATATATAAATTACAACTATATAAGTAATAAGATACATAGCATGAAACTTGAAAGTTTCCTTGTAATGAGGACGTTAGGTGTAAATTAGGATTCAACAAACTAGGATATTCTTTTCCTTTACTATATACGTAAGCCAAATTTATGACCAAACCACATGAATCTTGATTTTTTTATGTTCTTAATTTCTATAATTTATTACTTTTTTGCTCATCACAATCAATAAAGTTGTTTTTCGCACACCCACAACAATTGACACCAAAAATATCCAAAACCTTTCAATTCTATCGAACCAAAGAATATGCTAATTATGCTGATTAGATCATGATTACACATACATCTACCTCTTGATTAGAATAAAACTAAATTATGAATATTATACAATTCATCAAATAGACAAATCAGATCAAAAGACAACGTAAACACAAACAGAACCATGTTGCACCTAGACTTCAAACAACTTATTTTTAACTATATAAAAGATCTCAACATTATTATTGTTTGATAGATAAACAAAGTTCATTACCAATGAGGAATAAAATGCTATGGTTATTGCACAAGATTTCTTTAAGCAATCCAATTTCAAAAAAATTAGTCTGATTTGGCACACTTTTTCCTATTTCTAAGTATAATAATGTTGTGCAGCTAGCAAAATAAAACCTATGTTTGAAATAAACAGCACACACACACTCTCTTTCTAAAAAAAATAATAATAATAAACCAAATACTATGCTTAGATTCTTTGGATTTGTTGCTAAAATATCAGTATTCAACTCAAAACTCCTAACGGAGGACTAGTGTCCGAAGGAAAACGAAAGAGTTGGTGATAAGTTTCATATGTTCTCTTATATCTTGTAGTTTTATATATAGGGCTAAGAAAAAAGGAGTTCTCCTTGTCTTTTAATCGATTTCCATTTTCTATTTTTAATGAGATTCCTAACGGAATTTCTCTTTTTTATGGGTCTTATGAACAAACATGAAATCCCAAAACACAAGTCATTAACAGCTTGAATATACTACATAATCACTTTTTTCTTCATCACAAAACCCAAATAGTTTCACTTCTATAGAATGAATACCATTAAACTCGAAAGTCAATCACCAAAGTACAATACAAACAAATGTCGACAACATGCAATATAAGCACCACTTCCAGGCTTCACGAAGTATTTCAAAATTGTGTATAACCAGATAAATCAATCAAGCAGTGTGTTTCATAAAAGCAATGTTTCCTGAAAACGTTGATGAATTTTATTCAGGGTATGAGCAATACCTCTCCCTGCTTCTAAAAGATGGTCTGCTGGACTCCATGTCACGTAATAGCCAATCATCATCGGCACGTTCCGGAGAAGACTTCGACCAGCTATTGCCAGTTTTCCTGCTGCCTTGTTTCCAATCATCATGAATTCCCCTGGAATACTTGGACCAACCATTGCCAGTTCTATAGCTGCGTCCTCCACGTCGAAATTCATCATCACTAGAATAATCCCTTGAACCCATGTTTCTAAATCTCTTAGAGCCTTGGAAACCACCTCGAGATCCTCGTTCGCGATTGGAGAAATGACCATAATAGTCACTTGGAGGACCATCATCTTGCAAGGCAGGCAACTAAACAGAAAAAAAGACAAGTTAAGAGTTGAGTTGAAAGAATTGGAAAAAGGTGTACAAGGATCTGACATATTATAGCGAAAGAAGACACAATTCAATCCAAAGGTTGCTCAGAAGGGGATCTTGGGCCTACTAGTGAGGTATTATGAAAAAGAAATACTTCGTCAAACATCTGCATTCTAGTAGAAGCCTTTTTGGCCTTACAAATCCCCCTTCGTATGTTTATCACACATAATTCATGAAAACAAAGAGGATTCACTTAAAGCCCTCAAAAAGAACATCATTTGCCAAAATAACCAAGCAAGCAGAAAGATAGAAAATGCAACCTGCAGAATATCTGACTACTGACCTACAAGACAATCTTTCACTGAAATGATGATATGTATACAGGCTTTCACAAAATATTCAGCAGGTGACATACAAGGACTAACCAGGTTTTAGCATTGGTATAAGCCAAAGAAAGCACACAGATAGAAGCCGCAATCATACACATTGAGGCAAAAAGCCATCCCTCAAGGCGCAGTCTTAGTCAAGTACTACATTAGCAGAAGGGTGGGAGGCAAGATGCTCATTATTTCCCTTTGTCTATTTTTCATGTGGATTAAAAAGCATGCAATAAAAAAGATAAAAATGAGTAAATTTCTACCTTGCAAGGAAGAACCCAAAAGGTTACTGAATTTGGATTGTAAAAATTGCATTCCATAATCATCAGCAAAAGAAAAGAATAAAGAAAAAAAATCAGATTGCGTAGTGCTGTGCTTTTATCTATTCAAGCGTACAATAAGATAGTAGATAAAAAAATAAGATGGTATTACAAGTAAACAAACCAAGTTAAAAAACAAAAAATATAAGCAAACAAACCAAGCTAATAAAGAAACATTCATGAATCGCTCAGTTCCTGAGCTAGGCACAATCATGATGCTTATGTTCTTAACATCTGTTGCCTCGCAAGATGCAAGGTGCACAGTTATCACCTCATCTAGCCTAAGCGCCAGATGTGCTAGATACAAATTCCTTACAAAGTACAGTTGCATTCTGCAAAACATGCAGCAGGTGACGTACAAGAGGCAAATATTATAACTGATGATAAAATGATAGAAAAGCAGGCTGAAATTTCATTTCATATAGCAGAAAAATCATCTGAAGAGTATTAGAATTTGATCACTTTTACACATTATGCACATAAAAAGTAATCAATTAACCCTTTCCTCCAACAACGATACCAATAGATCAAAAAGTTTTCTGATGCTAAATTAATCTAATGTGAAAAGATACAATGCAAATATATTATAATAGCATAAACAAGAATAAACAATAAAAAGGCAATAAAAAAAATTCTACCTTGACAATCTTTGACAAAATGTTCCCCGGTGGCAGCTCTTTGTTTAGTAATTCCTTTGCAATTTCCTCAGGTATATCAAAAACTGCTCCCTGAATCTGGATATTCCATGCAGTGACAATACTAATGAGTGATCTCAAGGCCGTTTTAATTAACGAAAATAAACAAGTTGTTCAAAAGCATAAATATTATGCAAGCATCACATGGCACTGCAAGATAAACTGCCCTTGACAAGCATAACACCAAAAAGGAACACCTTTTAATCATAAAACATTTTAGTTGCACTAATTATTGTAAAACAAATATCATTGTGGAATAAAATAGTATATAAGCAATAATACATCGAACTTATCTCATTAACACGATTTTGCTAAACAAATCCTCCATTTAAAGCTTTCTTTCTAAAGCATTAATACATCAGAACGTTCTAGGCATGCAATTATTCCAATTAACCACTTATCAGAATATTTTGGATCTTCATCTTCTCCCATGTATGGCAGATCCTTTAACCTCCATTCATATGAAGCATCTTTGGGGCTATGCTTAGCACATCCAATACACCTTGGGCAATGTCAATTTTTCTTCAACTTCAGAACCATTGAAGTATTAGCTCTAATGCCTTCAGTTAGCATCCTTTTTTGGCCAATCACTACTCATCAGCCTTAGCACCCTACCAATGCAACATTAGTTGCATGCAAGTTTTAATATTCTTTTGCTAATATGTAGCAAAGATCATATTTAAGTTTGAGTGAAGTTTTCAAATGCCACAGACCACAAGGACCGTTCAGTATTAACCAAAACACTTGAGACACTATTGAAAATATCACCTTTAATTTCTCACATCATAAAATGAACCGGCAACACATGTCTTGCCATAATGCCAATGACTTAGCATTCAATACCACTATATTTGTATTACTTCATGGATAAACTTTTCCAACAAATGCAAGAACAAAATGATCGTCTTCACAATATAAATTGTTTGAAAACTCCTCATTTCATCCCAATACAACATTTATTAAAGAACACATAAAAGTAATTTATCCATCTAGGATTAATAACCACATCAATAAGCAGCAATATTTTAGCAAGCATTCACTGGCTTGCTCCACATAATTCATCAGTTGCCATTTCTCTTGTTTTAGCAGCTGACAAGCTGATGCACGTCTACCTACCTCGTCTTTGGTATTGTCGCTAACATCACAATGCTAATTGCCACCTATTCTGAATTGCATAGCATTCACTCTTCTATCAATCTTTACCACCAACAGTATGTCCTCAATTGAGCTGTATTATGTATTCAGCTATATTAGCTATCAAACTCCAAAATCTTGCTCAGTAGCAAGAAAATGCCACCTCTACTGGTCTTTTAAATTCCATAATTGAATTCTAGGTTACTGTTTTGAACAATAATCCTCAATCTCTGCTAAGTAAATATCTAATACTATAATAGAAATAAAAGCTTAAAAAATAACACTGACCTATTTCTTCTTTGATAATCATCTATAGCATTTTGGGAAATGGAACAGGTCAGGGAAAATTACAAATAGTTATCAACAAAACTCAAATAATTACAAGCACAGATCTGTGGGTTTGTTAAACATTTAGGACTTTTTGCACTCACCTTTTCATCTGCCAACAAGTGTATTTTGCCAACTTCATCAGCAGCAGCAGGGTAGACATCATGCAGGAATCCAGTAACTGATCTAGCAGAAAAAAAACCCCTTGTGTATGCTGGTTCCCGTGTTAATTGAAGAGTGACCCATCCCTACAAATAGGAATGCCAACAGAAGTAAGAACTTTACATCGATCGTTGAATTCACACATGCAAAACTGCAGGCAGATTAGCATGATTATGATTTTGAGTACCAGTTCATTCAATACTAACAGAATCTACTGCTATAATCTGAATGTTCTAACATTCATCAACCATCATTAGTTGATCTTCCAACTAAAGTGCTTATAATTTTGGATGAAAGCCCATACGAAGTCACACAAATAGTGTATACATAATTCTAGATGTGCAGTCAGTTTGCGTGCATTTACTCTTCATGCAGCTAGCAAGCTCGTCACTTATTAGCTGGTTCTTTATGAGAAAGTACAAATAATACCTGCTCGTGGCTGATCAATGAACGAGAGGAAGGTGGCTGGGAGAAGCCACTGAGATGTGCAAGAGCTGCAGCAAGAGATTCCACGCCCTTCTCTTCTATCAGCTTTTGTGCTGTTGGTAGGAAATACTGTATTGATTCTGAATGCACACCCTGAAGTGTAGCAAGAACTTGCTCAGATGATGACTCCAGCACTTCATTTATCTGTGGTGGACTGATAAAGTCAAACCTACACCCTACATCACGCTCAAGCGATTTAACAGTTCTCCTTTGGCTACTAGTAAACATCAAAATAGCACTTCCTTCTTTTCCAGCACGTCCAGTACGACCGGAGCGGTGAACAAATGTTTCAGGGTCATTTGGAATTTCATAATGGACAATCTACAACAAGAAATTCAAATTTGTTAGGCAAAGATGACTATACACTAAAGTTAGCTGAAAATAATTCTCATAAATTTTCAGAGGCATACAGATCCAGGCTCTTTGTGTATGCTGATAAGGGGTAGCATTAATAAACTAAAACAACAGAATAGATAAAAAGAATATATGCATGGCAACCTCTGAGTATACAATAAGACGTTGAAAGAATTGGCATGGACAATACAAGCAATGTTGTTTTTACATAGCTTTCAACATGAAAGTATTACATTGCATACAGAACACAATTAAATGCATGTAAATATCTGATTAAACCCAAGCATATTAAATGAGTTTGAGCTGCTGACAATTGCACTATGAAAAATTAACAATATGAAAACAAAAATTTGAACAATTACTGTTGAAAGTACACGACAGAATTAATGAGCAACTTACCAAATCTACATTTGGGATATCAAGACCACGAGCTGCAACATCAGTCGCAACAAGCACAGTAAACTTCCCCTGCCGAAAACCATTCAGTGTCCTCTCTCGTTGATACTGTGATATATCACCATGCAGTGCTTCGGAGGCTATGCTGTTTGTTAAGGCTTGAGATACCTCATCAGCGTCTTTTTTGGTCTGTGTGAAAACAATGGTCTTCCCACCCTTTGCATATACCTGATATTCATAAGCCATTAATTTACTCATTGAACTCTTCAATTCAACAAGCATAAAAAATGTACTTGTTTAGCCATACTGTAATAAGGTCACTGAGAATAGTCCTCTTTGATGATGCGGTTATACACAAAGCATAAAGTTTGATTCCCTCAGCAAGCTTCTCTTCTTCATCTCCTACCTAAATGGAAGTTCCAAAGACCATAAAAGAAAATTAAGCATTTGTCCCAAGGAATTCATGCTATGTATACATAGAAAATTCAAGAGTATGAATCATCTTATACTAGCTGATAGTATGATAAGATATTATTTTAATATTCATAAATATTTAAATTTTAATATCAGATATTATAGTTTTGGAGTAATCAAATTTAATATTTTGATATTTGGATATTTGAATTTGAGTTTAATTCAAAAAAATTAAAATATATACTAATTTACTATAATTTCATAAAATATATCTTAAAGTTACTCATAATTCCTACATCTAGAGATAACCAAAAAGTTGGCCATAGGCATAGCATGGGTAGCATCCTTCTAGACAATTGTGCAAGGTTCAATTTACAAAATCTTTTCAATTTGTCAATCTCACTATCGGCTTGGAGTCATTGTATTGATGCTTAGGGCTTCATCTTTATATCGTCAATATTACATGCTAGTGACTTCCTTTTTTGACATAAAAGTAAAGATCTTTGAAAAGTCATCTATTTATAGCTTTTTTGGTGAATTTGTTTGATTAGAGATAAATTTGTAATGCTTTCATGACATACTTCAAAACTTTTGAAAAAGAGTTTCTATCATTTACTTTGTACACCATTATTATGATTTTTTTATTAGTAGAATATCTCACACTTCTCCAGTGGATATATGCTAGATTTGCAACTGAACCACATAAATTCCTCTGCTCTTCGTTTGTTTTTGAGCTGTACAAGTTATTACTTTGTCGATCATGACATACAAACCTATTCAAGATTCTACAAATGCATGTCAATTGTCACAATAAATAACCATCAAAGCTTTGGTAAGATGTTGACAACATCAAAGCATGAGATAAAAAAAATAGACGATTCAAGAGTTTTTGGGTCTTGAAAAAACAAAATCAGATGACTACTTATCCAATAATGAATTATGAAGGCATTCATGCGGACACAAAATGTATAAAAAACCCTTAATTTGAAGGTGAAAGAGATGGCTGAAAAAACTTCTCAAGTATGCAATTTTTATTTATGAGTAAGGTTTTGATAGAAATTTTTGAGGAAATAACTATACAATAGTTATGGCAAAATTTCGAATCTTTGTTAATGACAAGCCTTTTAAACAAGCTTTCTGTGAAACAAAAGCTATATTGGTTGTATGCAAGATATGGCCATTAAATTACATTTATATAAGTTTAATTCCATCATTAGAAACATAAAAATTTTAGATGTGAAATAGGCGATAAAGATCTTGATCTACAATTATGCTTTTTTACTTATTCCTATAACAATTTTAGAGACATTATATTATATGGTAGAGATACCATAAGCCATGAAGAAGATAAAATTCACTTTTATCAAAGAAAGTGATTCTCAACTTGAAAAGGACACTATTAATAAGTGAAAAAAAGATTAGTTATGAGAGGTAGAACTATTGAGAGGGATTTCAAATATTAGTTAATAAGAAAACAAAAGGAATTTAAATTTAATAAAAACAAGTCATGTGAAAAGTATAAAAAGGCAATTAGCTTTCACTATGAAGAAAAAAACATATTGTGAATGATTACAAGACTTTGAAGAAAAGGATCGTCAAACCAAAGACAACTAGAACAAGTCAATAAACGTAATTGTCCTTTTGGTGACTATAGTAGAGACATTCAAAGACCAATGAGTCGTGGATTAACTTTATTTTCTTTAATATGAATATTCATATGGAATTCTTTTTTCACTTATAAACCATGTAATGTTAGTTAAATTTATATTAAAAATAATATAGAGTGCAAGATTATTAATCTTAAAATAATAGAGTTAAAAACTTATGATAATATGATCAAAACATTAACTCTATATATTAAATTTGAGAAACAAGCTCGTGTTTCTAAATGCACTTTGCTATGATGGATACAAGTTTTTTGGAGATACTAACATTCCCTCAAATTTGCAAAGGAATAAACATTGAATACTAAGACTACATACTTTCATTTTATAAGTCCAGAGTTCTTAATGTCATACTAATTTTAATTATTTTAAGTTGCTTTGTTTGTCATTAAAACTAAGAGAGTCAATGAACTTAAAGTGTTGCAATGACCAATTGTGAGAAAATCTATGTCAGTTTTATCATCTTTAATTAATTCGGGAAAGCATCATGATTGGGTAAGCACAAAATTTAGGTTAAAGCTACAAATGGTGTTGATAAACATAATGCAACATTTACTCCATCATTGCCTTTGGGATTTCTTGGAGTTTTCATAATCCATTCAATCACATTCTCTTTTATTGCATTAGTGCCTCTTAGGTTTTTACTCTATCTTATGTTTGTTATTAATCACTGATCGAGAAGTTTTCTCTCTTATTATTGAGCACTAAAGAATCTATCAAGTAGAACTACTTGAGCCAAATGGCCACTCATGTTGCCATTGCATTCTATTGGATTTGGAAAAACTAAAATGCTCAAGCACATGGCAAGCCGATCTACCAAACATCCATCCTCTTGGGCCTAATCTTTGCAGCTTTCCCCTATCACCATTTAATGTCAATTTAGAGAATTGGAACCCATTTGACCCTTTGAGCCTTAATGTCCCCTCTATAACCCATTACTATCCCCCACCTTAGAACGGATTATAGCTTTGATGCCTATATTTTCCTCCGTGGAGTGACTGATGCTGTGACAATTGCCTAAGACTCATCTGCTCAATTTATTGTTGTGCCAAGCTTCCAATTAACCACCTAATCCCTTTTCAATTCTGAGCTTCATGAGACCCCCAATTGATGATCTCCTAAACTACTTTCTTGTTCAAAGGCTACATTGGCATTTGGATTGAGGACTCTTCAATAATTATCATGGATCCAATTCGGTTCTCATTGATAACCACACTGACTATTTTAAGATAGATAACCTTTGAACCCATTGCACTATTATTTTTTATTCGGTTGTCTCATGATCTCAAATCAATCAATATTGTGGCTAAATTTTATGCCCAAGTGACTTCTGATTTGAATATTAAACATTCTTTTGAAGGATTATTCTTGTACTTAGCTAACTACAAATAAGAAGTGTGACATCCTAATCTTAATATATCAAGATATTGTCCTTTTAGGACATTCAATCTCAACCCAAATAAGTTGTCTTTTTTAAAGAGTCATTTCTCTGAGTCATCTACCTTATACTCAGTAAATTTTACCCCCAAAATACGCTTCAATAACTTAAGACAATAATATTATGCAAAAACAAGGATCTCCCCTTCATTAGCCAATACGAAACAATTCATCCCAATACCCTAAAAGTATGGCATAAGAATTGCTCCTCCAATGATTTCTCCATATATACATCACTCGATATTCACTTTCAACTATCTTTGGGTGCTAAAGGCCTATCAACTTTTGTTTGATTAGCCCTCAAATCATATCGAACTAATAAAGGGATTGATTATGATACCATATTTTAATATTTCAATTTTACTATGTCCAGGTATTGTCTCATTAGATCATCCTGACCTAAGGAAATTTTATCCTCAAAAGGTCCTTCCATTTAGTCACTTATCCTAATGATCATCTAAAAGTCATCTCAATATCTTAAAATTATAGTATCTTATATAAAAATCAAGATTTCTCTCAATTACTGATATTAGATAATTCATGCTTATGCCCCTAGATGTTTTGTATCAAAACAACTTATCTAATGATTCCTCTCTTGAGACATCACACAATATTCAACACTCACCCTCTTAGGTTGTTATAATAAGTATTGGTCAAATGTTTAGATAACACCTATTAAGGAAAATACTTCAAAAGATTAGTGACATATGTAACATTAAAGGTTAGCTATAATGCCAAATCATTTCATGGCAATATTTCGGGCAAGTAGATGACCACTTTCAGGTATAAAAATTCTTTGACATGAGCATTATAGTTTTCTACGATTTCACGTTAGATTGAGGTAAAACTACTCAAAAAGGTCTCTCATTAATGCCAAATCCACAAGGAATGTCAATTTCACAGGATTGCATGGTGGCAAATCTTTGAGGATTTAAGAGCTTGATAGTTCAAGATAAAGAATAGTTAAAATGGAAATAATTTGGATGTGATCATAATATTGAATCAATAAAAGAATTATTAAATATTTCACCAATTTTAATACACACATACATAAACATATATATTTAAAAAATAATGTATTATTTCTTTGGAAAAGAAGACTTGGTATTTGAATATTTAGTTAAGTTTGAAATAGTAAAATTGAGAGATATATTAGTTTGATACATCTTTCATGAAATATATCTTTATCCATCGATTTCACATCTAACAATTCATGTGACAAAAGACACAAGATAATTCATGTCGATCCGCATCATTGAAGTCAACTGCAACGTCTAGTTGTTGAACTTACTCTCCTTATCCATTTTGTCAAAAACTTGGATTCATTATCTTGGTGCTTGGGGCTTTATGTTGGTATTATTGTTGTTATATGTTGATGAACTTCTTCGATGTAGAAGCCAAGATTTCTATGTTTAGATCATTCTTCTTTGATGAATTCATTTGATGAGAGAAAAATTTAAAAGATTTATTTTGTTGTGAGGAATTCAATATACTTTAGGATTTAGAAAAGAGTTTTTCTTCCTCTATTTTGTAAACCATTATTGTAGTTTCTTGATTAATAAGATATCCACAACTTCTCCTATTGATGCAAGCAAAATTTATGACTAAACAACAAAAATCCTTGTACTCTTTTTTTGTTTTTGATCTCTACAATTTATTATTTTGTTGATTGTCACATGCGATCATGTTGGTTCTTTTGCACGTACACAACACTCATTGCAACATACTATTATGCAACCACAGTGCATGCCCAATGCATAAGTGGACATCTAAGAAGCCAAAAATAAGAACAGCATCAAGAGTACATGAAAAGTGATAGAGCACGACATCATGAGGGTGTTAAAGTGGAGGAATACCTAAGAGTTAGGAATGTATTGTGGTTAAAGCAACATAATGCACATGTGTGTGTGTGCCAATATTCCCCTTCAAGTGAGTGGCAATAGTTGTGACAAGATTAGTAGCTAATGTCCAAAAAAAAGAATATTAAATTGTTTGGTGAGCAAGCCAACAAGTTGATTTGTTTAACGATAGCTCATAAACAAAGTGATAATCAACAACAACGTATTTCATGCGTGCAAGTAAAATGAGATCAAATGATAGGCATGTCATGCCTAATTGCCGTACCACATGTTTGAAGTGCTCGTATTTGGAAACATAAGTTTAATTAGTAAGGATTTCAACCATATGATTGCAGTGGCTGCATTGGCAACAGACTTGTCTTCATCCACTGTGTTAGATTGCACGACAATTGACTAATTCTTGGAAGATCAAGACAGAACAATTGGTTGAAAGATATAGAATATATTGGTAGATTTGTAATTTCAGTTGGCCTATTTTGCATCGATATAGACACGAAGAGTCAAGTGTCAAGCTGGCTGGAAGAAAATACCCAAAAAAATAGGGATAGTGACAGGTTTGCATTCATACAAGCATTCAGAAACACAAAAACATGCAATCCCCTCTTACTGGTCAGAGCACAACAATTAGCCCAAAAATCTTTCTATTAAAACGTATAGATGATGCTAGAAACAGAAAGTGTAGCAGAATTGCATCTACATATGCATTCAAAAGTATGTGATAACCACTTACTGGCAGAGAAAACGTCTGTCAGCTCAAAAACAGCTCCACAGAAATATATTTCTTTGCAAGAGATGAGCATTATTCCAAATTTAAGTAGGAAAAAGAAGTTACCAGATCAATAGTTAGTGGATTGTCAAGGTATTTCCTAGATAAATTCTTCACCCAACCAGGCATAGTTGCTGAAAACAGCATGCTTTGCCGTTTCGGTGGTAGCTTTTCTAATATTACTTCCACATCTTCCTCAAACCCAACAGCAAGCATCTGGTCAGCCTCATCAAGAATCAAATACTGAACTTCTCCCAACTGAAGGCTTTCACCATTTATCAAATCAATAATCCGACCAGGAGTTCCAACAACCACATCAACACCACGAGCAAGAGCATTTTGCTGAACATTGTAAGAAACGCCCCCATATACGCATACAGTGTTAAGATAAGGTGCTGTCTCTTTAATTTCTTTTTCTACTTGCTTGGCCAACTCCCTGGTAGGAGCAAGGACAAGAACTCGAGGAAGACGACCAGCCCTCCTGAAAGAAACAAACAGGTTAAACAAACAAAGGTGGATGGGAAAATACAACAAAAAATAATGGCATGGTATAAAACAACATAAAAAAACCTCCTCTGGCCTTCACCAGCTTCGCTGAGTTTCGTTATTAAAGGAATCCCAAATGCCAAAGTCTTCCCAGTCCCTGTTTTGGCTCGAGCAATAATGTCCCGTCCCTCTAAAGCAGGAATTAACACAGCCCTCTGCGGAGATCATAATATTCCTTTTCAGAAGCTCTTGACATCAGAGAAAAAAACAACACAGACAAAAAAAAAAAAAAATCCAAGCAATTATCCCATTGAGAAGCTCTCAAGACAGAGACATGGTTAACGCTCAAATCTATGGGTAATTCCTTTAAAACTTCAATATCAGCATAGACACGAAAAGCATTCCCATATGCACTATAGCAAGTCAAAAGGCTCCATTGATCCAACATAATTCCTCGTCTTAGCATATCATAACCGCTTTCACATGACTATATTGTGTTTAATTCAGTACCACCCAAAAGGTCGGAAACCAACATTCGTGAACAAAGAAAGAAACAGCGAAATTGACGGCGACCCAAAAAAACGAACCTATTTTAAAAATTAAAAAAAAATACCATTTTCTTATAATGCCGCGCCCACGAATTACCTGAATGGGAAATAGGTTCGTAATTCCTCGTTTCTGCAGGATATTAACCAGCTGTTCCGGCAAACCTAATTTGGACACATCCAGCTCCTCCGAATCCGCCTTTTCAAACCGCCCTCCAGGCTCATATTCCTCTTCCTCATCCAAAGGCGATCGGTCCTTGAACTTGCCGAGCCTCTTCAAGGCCTCCTCGCTGAGAACGGAGTTTGGGGTTGCAATAGCCGACCGCACGACGAGCCGTGGGCCCCTCGCGCTCCTAATAAAGCAGAAGCACGGCTCGATGCCTCTAGAGGCAACAGGTGCGGTGCGGGTAGCTCTTCGGGAGAAGTCAAGGGAAGCGGAGGAGAAGTTCCGGATCAGAGATGAAACGCCCATAACGGAGGCCATACCTGTAGCGAGCTCGAAGTGCTCCCTTCTTCGCGGTTGAAGGAATCGATAAGGCAGGTTCTTGGCCTCAAAAACCTCCACCTCTCTTGCTCGCGCCTTACAGATAAGCCGAGGTCGAGGGTGAGAGGTTTAAGGACGAAAGTACGACAACGTCCCTGCTTCAAACGTAGGGCTTGCTTGGCATGTTCAAAACAATATCGTAAACTTTATTTGTAAATTTTGCAATATTTAAGGTAATTTATGTTATTTTTTAAATTACTTTTAAAACTTATAAATTTAAAAAAATTAAAAAAAAATTAAACATATTAAAATTTAAGAAAATAAAATAATTGTTTTCGCCATAGTAACAATCGATCACTATGAAACTAATTGAAATTAATTTTAGACAATAATTTTAATTTTTTTATATTAAAAAAATTGAATTGTTGGCTTTCATAAACTTTAATACAATTCTAAGATTGTTTCATTCAAAACTTGTCGAAATTGGTAAAGCTAGTCATAATTGATAAAAAATAATTTATGACGATCATTTCAAACGACTTTCAACAAAGATAGAACAGTGATTGAGGTGAGTCGACAACAAGTTTAACAATAGGAAACGAAACCAATGGGCCACACGTGGGCATTTATAGCCCAATCAATAGTTTGGAAGTGCAATTTAAACTCAAAATGCATTTTTGACTTAGAATTGAATCTATAAATGATAATGATAGAGCCTGCCCGACTAAATCATGTGCATCTAAAATCTCAAAAGCAACTAGTGTTTTCATCACTTGAAATTTAAGGAGATCTAAGGAGATGCCATGCAGGTCAAGTTAATCTTAGGAGATGATTGTAGCTTAAGAAAATTAGCTCACAAGACTATTTGTTAGGATATACAAGACAATGCTTATCTAGATCAAGAGTTGTCATATAACTTGTCAAGATCATAACAAGATGTTACATATGACAAAAGTAGTCACACAAACTTCAAGTTATTAAAGAGATTATTTCATTATATCCTAATTCTTAAACTATAGAAAATATCATAGAGATAAGAGATGAACAATCTCAAAAAGAGATCAAGGTATCCAAAGCTAATTAATTCTAAAAGAGAGAATAAGAGGTACAAGAACAGAAGAGAGATAAGGCTAATGATTAGTCTCCAAAATAGATGTGCTTAATCTATCTAGCTTATGTGCATCTAAAATTTTGAAAGTAACTAATGTCTTCACCAACTGAAATTTAAGACAATTTGGAGATATTCTATAGAGATCGAGGTAATCTTGAGAGATGATTGTTGCTTGAGAACAATGACACACATCTATCACTAGTCCCCAAGTAACTAAGCGATCAAATTTCACATCAAGGAGTTGAAAATAAAAAATTGGTATAAAAGAAAGCAAGAAAATGATAAGAAAACCAACAAACAATACCAAAAACAATAAATCAAGTAGTGCATACAGAAGTAATATACTCCCAATAATGCAATATGCTAAAGGACTTTTTACAGCAAAATTTTGGCAGGCGATACGCTTCCTTATGTACAATAATACCTACACAGGGATTGCTCGTACATCTTATATGCTATTTACAAGCTTTCCAATGAAATGAAGTCCAACTTAGACTACAGAAAGAAGACAATGAAGAATAAGTGGAAACCATGGATGTTCAAACAATCTTGCAGGAGATCAAAGAGCTTCATCTCCCTTCCTTTTCAAGTCTCAGTATCTTGCAGAATATGCATTCTTTAGCAAGATGATCATTTCATGAAATCCAAAGCACCCAAATCTCAATTGAAGGAAGCAGCTCAGTCTTTATGATTCCAAGGCTGACATAAACTCTGGACATCACAATTCCTGAAGGGAAGAAAGCCAACTTTCAATATAGTCTTTGCCCTCTGCAGAAGAAGCAGCATTGAAAACTGGAAGAAACACAAGAAATTAGAATAACGAACTTCTTGAAAACTTGGGAAAGATAAATGCACTTCAGGACAAAAGCTATCCAAGCAAGTGAATACTATAAGACAAAAAGAACAGCTCAGCTCAGCATGTGATTCTTCTTCAAGCAAACAAAGAACATTTATTATCATACATCAATTGCACAGTGCAGATAAAAAAAATACAATTTTTATCATATTCGAGGTTGAACGAAATTAATTCATAAAAAGCTTCTTTCAACGATCATTCTTGTGTCGTAAAAGAAGAATTTTTATCAACAAAAACTCACCAAAGGAGAAGCCCCTTTTGTGTACGGGAACAGCACCCAAGGAATGGTTTTCTAGATTCTCCATCTTCTCGCGGCGGCCGCGTCCATAGCAGGGGACGAGAACAGCAAAGCTGCCCTCTTCGTCGCTATGGAAATCTGGTGCGTGAGGCTCCACCCAGCCAATGGACCAATCGGAACCATCCGATTCGGATCCGGACATGCAGCCTCCATCAGAGGGCACAATCACCGCATCGTATTCTCTATCAACCCTAACCCTCCGTTCCTCCCGGCTCTGCCATTTTCTCCTCATTCTCCTCGAGGAAGGCACAGTTCTGGAGCCTTGCGCCGATGGGAACCTGACCAAATCGAGCTCTCGAAATCCCATAGAGAAGTCGGAGGGTGAAACCAGAGCTGAATTCGCGCTTTCGTGGTCCTTCGTCCCCCAAAGCCAACACGAAACGCGGGCAAAAGCAACAGCCATTCCGCACACCAAACAATGTTCCTTCAGCCTTGTTTCTCGGAATCCGATCAGCAAAGCAAAAGCCTATTTTATCGAATGGAGATCGGAAAGAACCGGTTGTACACCGAATGAAGATCGGAAGGTTGAACAAGTAATATGGAGGAGCAAAAAAGGGCCTTTTCCCACACGTCGGTTGTCTTTTCCCCTTAGGAAGAAGCTCAACGGTTTGTTCTCATAAGAAATACCAAAAGAAACGCGAAATGGAGAGACGGACGGTAGATTGAGCTGGAGTCGAAATCCAGAGCATTAAAAACCCTAGCGCTACACTACGTGGGCGAGAGGCACGGAGAGAGAAGCTCTTTCACGCCGTCTGATTTATAGCTTTAAGAATTTGAATGGTCTTGATTTAAAAAGAAATGCCATGAATTTATCTCATCCGTCCGTTATCGGGAAAGCAGCCAACCAATGGTATCATACCATGGAATCTTCAACAGAATCTGTTCTTCAGCCCTAAGTCTAAACTCCACCGGGTGACACGTGTCAATGGTTACGTAATTGTGCGACGTGGCTCTCTTTTGAAACTGGGTCCATCTGCAGTGTCTCTACTGTGGGTTCTACCATGTCAGGGAATGATGTGGTTTACTAATTTGGAATAAAACAAAATCGGATTTTTTTCTAAATTTTAATTGTTTTTTAAATATTGCTACTTGGGAGCTTAAATTTCTATGTGCTAGAACATAAACATAACATTTTTAAAAATATGTTTGGAAATGTTTAATATATTTGTCTAAAATATGTGAAAAAAATATATATAATTTTATGTTTTTAAAACCTTATTTTAAAAAATTAAGTTATATTTTATTTTAATTATTTTTAATATCAATTATTCTTTTAAAATAATTATTGACAATATATTTATTATTTACATTATTTATTTTTAATAATTCATATTATTATTATTTATTACATTCTTTATTATTTAGATTAATATTCAATGATAATTTTATCAATAAAGTCTAAGATTGCATTTGTTCAACAGTTCCTATATCATAATAGGAAATCGATTCATGATCTTTTTTAATTTTATATGTTAAATTATGTTCTAATCTTTAATGATATTCTCTAAATAACTCAAAAAACAAATAATAATTTTATTCTCATAATTTTTTTTTATTTTTCTAAAATCGCTTTTTTATCGCATATTCACATTTCATTATCTATAAGTTTTTTTAATTAAAATGAACTAAGTCTAAGAGCATTTGAAAATTAAAGTTTGCTTAAAATTTATTAAAAAAATTTATTCAAATTGAAATCAATTCAAAACAAATAGAAATTAATTGCGAGGCAATTCAGTTTAAAAATCACAAAAAAAAAGTATTAAGTGCAATTGCAATATATTTATGATAACTATGAAAATTTATAATCATTATATTTTTATTTTATTTTGAGCTTATTGTAAATTTAAACAAAATAAGTTTGAAATCAAATCAAACTTAATTTAAGCTAACTTGATTGGTATTGATTTCCGCTTTGGACTTGTTTGACTCGACTCAAAATAAAAAATTTTGGTTGGTCCTAATTTTTTTTTAATGAATTTATTAATTAAAGATATTGAAATAGTCAACTTATAATGACTTTATAATAGTGATTTGATTGTTATGATTGAATCAATATTACCACATGATTCATGTGTCTAGCTGATGTTGAAAGAAATAAAAAAAATATAAAATATTCGATGATGAACAATTAGTATCACAAAATAACATATTAATTATATATATATTATAATTATTTTATTTTGTAAAAAATAATAAAAAAATTATTAAATAAAAATTGTTATTATTAATTTTAATAATGATAATATTTTATTTAATTATTTTAATTCGTTTTTTATTATTAAATTACATGTCACTGTTTTCTTGGACAATTTGCCTTCTCCTATTGCTGGGCACCGTTTTTGTTTTCGTGGCGGACAAGCAACGGAGACCGACGCGTTGCGTGGGTGAAGCATGGGGTGAACTTCAATATGTTGGACGGCTTGCGGTGCAAGAAAACGCCACGTCATCAGACGATAGCTGAGTGTTACAAATATGACTTTTGTAGAATATAGATTTATTTTATTTATTACAAATTATTCAATTTTTTTATTATTTAAAAAAAAAAGACAATTGTTCGAAAATATATTTTTACATGAAAAACATGTATTTCAAAATTTTCGACCCAAAAAATAAAAATATAAAAATTATATAGGATTTAAAGAAGTTTTTATCTTGATAGTTTTATAATATTTAGAGTTTTTTTAAGAAAAGAAAATACCACAAAAAGTAAAAAAAAAATAATTTTAACTCCAAAATAATTGTTTTTTGTTAAAAGTAAAAAAAAAATAATAAATTAACATATTCAACGTTATTTTGAACATAAATGCAACATCTCATCACATTAAAGGCTTAGACATGATAAGTCCCTACAAAATTTCACATTCAAAGCAAAATGACACCTTTTGAAGTTACCTACCTTCATGTTTGGCCTTTACCTAAACATATATGTGAAGCATGTGAAGTTTCAAATAGCTTAGTTCGACTTAGACAAATATAAAAGACACTTTCTTCATAAATATAACAATGTTTATTAAGAACAAAACTTAAATCCATAGATTGAAATCACTAAATGTGTTGAAAAATGTTTAATTTTTGTTTCCCTGGTATGGATATTCTGATAAGAACAGATCAATTATCCAAGAAATTGTACAATACTTAACAAGTTCCAGGTGCCATCACACTGTAAATTTCAACTATGTAGCACACTTTTCTTCATTGCAGTGAAAGAAAACATGGCTGAGCTGCAAATAAGCTCCTCTGCAGACAAATTCTGGGCATCCATTGAGGACTCTGTTGAGCTCCCCATCTGTACAGCAGCATCGAACAAGTTGGAGGAGTCGTTGAAGGAGTCGGTTCCATCACCTCTCTCACCTTTGCATGACTCTTGTTGTTGCATACTATAAAAGGAGCTTCATAAACAAGTTGGTTGCTTGCAGGGGGATTCCTTTCGTCCGGTTCATGAAGAAGCAGATCGACTTGGTCGATGAAGAAAACAAGATCATTGCATTCAATGTGACCGATGGGGACCTGCTGAGCTTGTACAAGAAGAGGGGAAGGTGCTCTTGTGAAGTGTAGTGAAGGCAAAGACAGCAGTTCAGTGATAGTGAAGATAGAACTAATATTGCAATAAAAAGTTAATTATTTGGCTCCTCTTCAAAAGGCATTTAAGTTGTACAGAACTGATGGGTTGAATCTTTCAATTTGGAGGGAGATGATGAAATGCATCAACTTCACAATAACTAAGTCTTCACAAAGATCTTTGTGAACCCTACCTTAGATATGATTGAATCTTCACAATTACTACTGGTTTGTATCCCAAAACATTTCACATTTTGTCCAACTTGACTATCAGGTTTGATTCATGATCGATTAACCTAATCTTTCATCATAGAGTCGAGGTCCCAATCGTCTAGTCCATTGATTGTTCTCAAATCTTAATATTTACAAAAGATCATGTACTTACCTTTGAGGATTAATTTCTCTCGATCATTCTACATTTTCATCATTCTTCTTCTGATTAATCAAAAACACATATTGAGTTCTTTTTTATTATACATTTTACAAAAAGTGTTTTTTATTCAATAAAGTTATAATTTTTAAAATTAATTTTTAATAACTTGTCAAATCATGTTTTTTAAACTGAATAATAATTATAACACCACCACACACATTTTGGTGAATCTACAAAATTTCACAAAATGGGTTTCCAGATTACAAGCAAATTGAATGTTTCTTCCTCACTCCAATGGCCTTTCTTTTTCTCTTCATTGAGAATCAACAACCAGGCACTTAGGGAAAGCATCTAAAGTCTAAGATAGATCAATTTGACTCAACTAAATTGTATTTTACCAAAAGAACAAAAAGCTTTGCTTGATGAACTTGTTAGTTAATAAGATGGCCAACAACAAAAACAGGCTTTTACTGCATGCACATGTAGAGCTCACCATCTGCACCGGCAAGAAAAATTAATAAGGTGAGCAAATGCTGCAGTGGTAGATGGCAGTTGAAGCCGAGGAATTCTATAAAGTTTGCCTCATCAGACCCTTAACTCATCACAGCTTCTCCACATTGCAAGAACATTAAACATGGTGGAACTAGAAGTAAGCTCCCCAGCAGACAAATTCTGGGCAGCCATCCAAGACTCAGCTACCCTCTTTCCCAAGATCTTCCCCAAGCAGTTCAAGAGCATTGAAATCATCGAGGGAGACGGTAAGGGCGTCGGCTCCATCCGTGCTCTCTCTCTTGCCGAAGGTAAGCTGAAGCTAGGCCATGTATGGTTACTCTTTTAGGAAAGACTTGACTCGACAAAATGATACTACATCTGCCTTAAGAAACTGGTGACATCAATTTCATGGATTCCTTGCAGGAATTCCACACACCAAGTTCTCCAAGGAAAAGATTGAGATCGCCGACGATGAAAACAAGCTCATCACATACAGCGTGATCGAGGGGGACCTGCTGAGCTTGTACAAAACATTCAGGCCAACCCTTCAGGTGATTCCCAAAGGGGAGGGTGCTCTTGTGAAGTGGAGTGTGGAGTATGAGAAGGTGAGTGATAAGGTTCCAGATCCTGAAGTCATACAGAACCTGGTAGTCATAACCTTCAAAGAACTGGATGCTTATCTCCTCAAGAACTAAGAACTGGGTCTTCTAATCCAGACATCTACCTTATGGCTTTTGATGTAATAAGAGTGGGAGATTCTACCTGTAATGGGGGTTTTATGATAGGCTCTTGTCTATTCAGCATGCTTTTATCAATCAGGTAGTACTCCACTGCATCTTTCCATAATACTGCAGGGCTTCTAAATTGACAGCTTAGTCAAGCAAATAAGACTCCACTTTGGTCTATTGTACACAATTTTTTGTAGATCCAGAAATTGAACCGAGTTTATTCGGTTTCAGTGATCCAAGAACTGGATCTAGAATCAACCCAACTTGGGACTTAGTGCTCTAAACCAGAGCAGGAACCGACTCGGGGTCAGATCTACTTCTGGGCTCGACCAACATTTCCTTCACTTCCCCTAAAATGGTCTATAAATAAAAATAAATAACAGCATAAGATAATCCTATTGTACACAAAAATATGCATGAACTACAATTAGAGCTAAAAGTGCAATTAGAATGTAAAGCCTTTTTCCAATTGGAACCAACTATTGAAACTGGGTATCAATAGAATAGATTGAAAAAAACAGGTATCCGACCATTAGACTGAGGATTGAAGAACTAAGAACTAACCGTATATCCATCATGCCAGACCCAAATCTAGAAAAAATGTTTGTAATTAAGTTAGTTCTTGGTTTTGCTCGATCCAAATTGTATCCTCACACGCATTCCAGGACCAGAAACAAAAGATACTCTTAAGAAGACAAAGACAACAGTTCAGTGATAGTGAAGATAGAAGTAATTATGGTATAAACAGTAGTAACTATAAAAGCACCTAATAATAAAAGTGATAGAAACATTTGAAAACCAAAAGTCATTCAAAATCTTGTTTGAATCAAAGTTGAGCCAAACCAAATCATTGGCTTGAAACACATTTTTTTAGCCTAGTTTGAATTAACTTGATTCAATTGATTTCTAATTTGATATGGACCAAAATTCATATAAATAAAATGAACAAATAAGATGTATGGCGATAATGTTGGTATGGCTCATTTCTTCAATGAATCTTTTTTAAGACAAGAAAATTTAGTAAAAGTTGTCTTAAAATCTCATTTATTGAAGTCTATTTTGAAGAATCTTTTGAAAAATTGTTTGTGCCAAATCTAATATAGGCATCATATCATGAAAATGGAAGGAGAAGAAAATACTAACCCATGATCCAAGGTTCAAAGCCCCCCTCCCACTCTCACTTTTTTTGTTCATTAAGAAACAGTTAGGTAAATTATTACACATTAGAATGTGAAGAAGAGCCCCAAAGTATATAATTAAAGCATGTGTAATACATTTGAAGTAAATGCACAGTACTAGTTACTAAGCTATGTGGGAAAGATCCTATATTAGACTATGACAGTTTATTTGAATCCCATTATCAAAGCATTCAATTGCAAATCTTTCTTTGAAAATGCATAAAACAAATTTCGAGATGACAAAGTATGGTTTGAGCCATTTTCAACTTGATTCTAACTTAAAAATTTTGATATTGATGTGATCAACAATAGTCTAAACTTGGCTCGCTATTACCTTACCTAATAAATGGTTGTTTCCCATGATTGTAAGTTGACGGAATAACATTTATGCAACAAGGAACAACAAAAATAGTCTTATCCCATTAAGTGAGGTCTACTATATGACTCTTTTTGGAATGATTACACTATCTATTTACATCCAAGCATTTTATGTTCTTTCTAATTGTCTCATGCCACAACATTCTTGGTCTTAATCTTTTCCCATCTGAGTAAATTCTAATAACAAATTTTTCTCACAAGTTTATTCTCAATCAGTGCTACACAACCTTCTTCCATATCCATGCTAATCATATATGATCATTATCCATCTCAATATTCTAATTTTCACAACATTGGTTCTATTTGAATTTTAGTGCAAATATTTATATATTACTTGTCTTTAAAACTTGTAATTTTGAGAGTATGATCAGATCACATACAATTCGAATTTTGCCCTGAATTTATTTTTAAAAAATATACAAGAAAAATGCATCCATTTCATCCAATCTACTCATATTCTTTCCAAAATTGTGCTACAGAAGAAACAAGAACCTAAATATCTTTTCTACGGTAAGCAAGCATTGGATATTCGCAAACTCTTGCAACGTAAAACATTCATCAAGATGGAGAAAACATCCAAACATAAAAAATAAAAACATAAAAAACACTACAGATCTGTTCAAAACAAATTAGAGTATGTTTGTGTGAAATTATATAAAACCACATCAAAGAGAAAACAATTCTTGTACTTAAACTTTACATTCCAAATCAAATATGAAAAGTAGAGGTTTACATTGGAATTCAACTCCCCCATTTAAGCATCACTATTCCAAATCAATGTGAGAACAAATATTAGCACAGGAAATTACCAATAAAATGAAAAGTTGTTGCCAATTACATAAACAAACTCCGACATAAGATGCCATCCTGATGCCAGAAAATTACAGTTGAATTTGTATGCAGCAAAGCACTATTAGGGAAAAGAGGACCCGTCACTGATGGTACACCATCTTCCAGCACAGAAGATCTTCCTGCAGTTAATACCATAACTTCTCATTCAATGTTATTTTCTTTATGAAAACTCTGCATAAACAGTTGTAGTGAATGAAAACCATGAAACAGGATGCCACATCACTGTTCAAAGAATTTCCTTAAGCAATGAAACTAAAACACAACTAGACATCAAGAACAAAAAAAGCCAGACTTCTTTCTCAATAATACTAACAGAGTTTAATGTGTAAAGGAAGTTTTAACTGCAGTAATTAGCATGGAACTCCCGTACATATAAGCCAAATAAGGGTAGAGCCAGCATGTATCTGTCAGTACAAAATTAAGAGAAAACTTGTAAAGCATGCAATCATGGCATGCATTAGAAAACAAATTGGGTAGCATCTTCCAGATTAAATTTACTTTGGCAATATTACGGTACTAATGCCAGGTGCTGCACAATCTAACAAAAAATTATCACTAGCCTAATCATCATGAAACTATAGAATAGGGGCTTTTGACACAGTTGTCTATAAATCTAAGTCATTCTATCACAGGTTCACAGAAATCCAATGTACACAAAAGCTTAAACAAATCGAGGCCAATAATCCAATAGAACAGGATCTAGCAAAATGGTTTATGCAAAAGTAATGCTTTATGCAAGAGTATGAAGAGTTGTTAAGAAGCGGTGCTGAAATGCATAGCAAGCTTAAGGAAGAGCCTCCTCTATTGGTTAAATGAAGTGAGGGCTAGACCCACAAATAGTCCAAGTGAATGAATGAATCTAACTAGCTTGACATGCAATGAAGGGGTCTGGGGTGTTTTGACGATTGGATTCATTCAAGCACTAAAGCATTCAAGTGTTGAAAGCACTTGACCTCCCAAGATTCATTAATATTGTTCTAAAAATTTGAAATAGTCCAACCAAGAAGTCATCAAGAAGGAAACCTTCCAACCTAAACTACAAAGTTGCATTTGAAATAAAATGTATCCTTAAAAAGATATATTGATATTATCATATTTGATATGGATCAAGCTGATAATTGGTTCCTAAAGAAGAACAAGTGAAGAGAAGCAAGATCAATTAACATAAAGATAAACTGTGATGCTAATGCCACATTTGATTGTTGTGAATGTTTAAATGACAAAGAAAATGCATGGCATAGCTATGCCATGAAAGTGGAAGAAAATGCATGATTACAACATTTAGCTAAACCATCATATTACTGAAAGTAAATATATGTGCAACTATCAAGACAATAAAATAAACAAATGTAATACCCATGAAGATGGTGATTGTTATTATGTAATGTTGTTCACATCATAATGAAGAGGGGAATAGATAACATCTCCATTGCACATAAGAAAGAGACAAGTCACGGCCCATTGAAAAACAAGAAAGGTATTCACCTCCATTGCAAAAATGAAAAGGAAGTCATACTTCATCATAATGAAACAGGAAGCAGAAGAGAGTATTTTCCTCCATTACACAAGTGAACGATGAGGTGTTTTACTTCCATTGAACTGAAATGGGATGAAAAAGGTTCATCCACATTGAAGGAAAGGCTATAGTCATAATAAAAGTCTCCTAAAATTTTCAAAAGTAAAAAGGAAAAAAAAAGGTTAAGAAAATGATACATTTAAAGGTTAAATGTTGAAGTGATCTATTGTTCATGCTACCACATTGTCTTGTACTATGTCTATCAAATCTTTAAGGGCTAATGCCTTTTCAAATATTTTTCAGGTATCTCACATGCACTTCAAGAGAGTGGGGATGAGAAAATGATGTCATGTAATGGGATTTTAAAACTATTTAAAAAGTTTATAGTTATATAAATTAATATAGGTGGTTTATTGATATATCTGCAATAATCATATGCAGGAAATTTTTAATGTTTAACATTTCCTTGTTAAAAGTTTTGTAATTCTGATTATATTTGGTTATTAATAGAGTATAAACGGAGTAGTCACCCTCAAAAATTCGTTTGATTTCCTTGTAAAATCCATGTTGGTAGAACGAGGCATGACATATAACATCACATAAATAGAAGTTAATATATGGTTTTGCCAGAAAATTTGAAATTCCTAGTGTTTCAATGGCCTTTGTACAACTTATTTCTAAATTTTCCAACTCAACTATCTGAGCTATTCATATCAAATCCAGCTTAAGCTGAATTTGACAAATTAGAGTTCATATTTTGTTTTAATAATAATCAAGCAAACATTTGTACTCCTTATCACATAACATAATGAACACAGAAAATATTGTTATTTTAAAAAAGAAATGGTATCATTATCATGTTTATTTTGTTATAAACAAATTTAATCTTACAACAAGAAAACAATCTATTCAAAAAAAAATCTTAACTCAAAATGTATGTCATTGTTGAAATTGATCTAGAACTTTGAATCATAAAGACTGAATTTCATGACATATTTTACTATTTTGACTGAGCATTTAACAAAAATCCAAGGAAAACACTATATAACTAGATGTAAGTTGAAGATCTTACATTTATAAATTATTGTTGAGATGCGAATTGGACAACAAAATGTGCTATATTGTATTATGCCATTTTGCTGTGTTATTTGTTCGCATGCTTATATGTTAAAACAGATGTATTGCCCTAAAGTCTTGGCTTCTAAGATGTCTCCAAACTAATGTTTAAATGTTTTGCTACCTAGATGTTGAAATCGTTGATATATTCATCATGATAATCTCACCTGCTAGTAAGAAATTGGCTACATGGTTGATCAAAATGAATGCTATCAAAGACCACCTCCATTGCTCCAACAAGCTGTCTTCTTGGCTCACGAGTTGACCAAGGGTAGTGTTGAACCTTGTTATTTTTTACACTTAAATTGTGATGTTAATCTTTGTTTTTATTGTGAGTTTAAACAAGTAAATATTATATGATTACACGCCTTCAAAATCTGCTCAAAAGATAATGAAAAATAGTTTCTTGGTTCTTACAATGCATAAGAACCTTAATAACTTTTACTCAAATTTTCTTTTCTAGGTTGTTTTATAAGCAGGAATCAACTAATCTTAATGTTGTTCATTACAATTATCCCTAAGAAAACATCTAAATCCATTACACATTTTGAATCATTTTAGTTTTTCATAGGAAAAGCTCCAGAATTTTAGAACTAAATATCTATAAAAAAAAATGTGAGTTGAAATACAAAACTACGGATTTATTGAATTAAATATCTATAAAAAATACTTTCTTGGTTCTTAGGATGCATAAGAACCTAAAGATTTCTTATTCATTTTCTTTTTTAGGCTATTTTATAAGCATGAATCAACTAATGTTAATGTTGTTCTTTACGGTTATCCCTAAGAAAACATCCAAATCCATTTAACTTTTTTAATAATTTTGGTTATAGTTTTTGTTATGAAAAGCTCCAGAATTTTAGAACTATTTCTATAAAAAATGTGAGTTGAAATACAAAATTCATAATTTTTAACCACCTGAACTAGCGATCAATTTTGATCCGAATCCTCCAATCAATATTGAACCCTCTATGTCAACAAAACTTCAAACTAACATTGACATAACAGTGGCATCTAAGAAATTTTGAACCAAATAAATTGCAATTCAAATAAATGTTCTGAAATACACCAAGCTTTATTTGATTTTTCATCATTTGTATATTAGAAATATAAAAATTTCCATCATCTTTCTTGGGCCATTCATTAATAAAAACATAAGGCCTCTTCATCCATAACTAAATAAACTGAAAATATAGTTACATTTTCCCCTTAATAAAACAAGAGTGAAGTACGCATGAGAAAGCTCATATAGTCTGCCTGGAAGGAGGTAATGTTAAATACAAAGAAACACGTAGAAATAAAACAGACAAAGAAAAAGGTACTACTAACATTACTGAGCATCCATGCCTTTGCTTCTTTTTCTCCTTCTTCTCTTTCTTCTTTGAAGGTGGCTGAATAACAACCTTAATTGCAGCATCAAACACTGCTTTAACATTCTGTAGATTAACAGAGTGGTTAAAAATCACGTCAACCATTTATTCTATCTAGAGAAGAACTTGCATTCTCTGTAAACCTGAAGTTTAAACAGCTGGTTAAGAAAAAAATTTTATAACCATTAAAAAATCAAATGTTCATTCACGTAATGTTTAGATCCATAGAGATTCCTCACAGACAACAAGAAATAATAAGCTACCATCATGGCTTACCTGCTGAGTACGCGAGCTGCATTCTATATAATATGCAGCACCAATCTGTTTCCTTAGTTCTTCTCCCTGAAATCAAGGATTTATTCAATTACCAAAGGCTAAGTCATTGTAATAAGAGACAAGATTGTACAAGCAATAGAGTTGATGACAGGCAACTTCAAGAAACTAGGGCATCTTATTATACCTGTGCAGTACTGACAGGAACGATGCCTGGGTGTTCTACCAAATAGCGCTTATCTTCCCGAAGATCTTAAGGAACATGGAAAACACAGTGACTTGGTCATATAAAAAGGGAGCACCTTGATATGATTTAAACCATAAGAGTAACAGTTATCTCTAACAGTCAACAGATCAGCTTTTATTGACAGGAAAGTTACCAAAAGGTAAACTAATTATTAAAACAAAGGCTTTCAGTTCAGGTCTTCAGCAGATGGGATGGGTTGGCTTCTAGGATTGGTTGGCAGGACATTCTGCTTTGGTGCTTCATTCACAAGGGGCAAAGGGGATAATCCACTAATGACACCATTTTGTCCATAACATGTTTTTTCTTCTTCTTTAGGTTGTGTTCAGATCTCATATGCTCATAGGATTGTCAACAAAGCCATTGACCTTGTAGCTGATAAGGCCTTCGATTTTGGCATTCTACGGGACGAAAAATAACTTTTGCACAATCCTAGATGGGGATCACAATTCTTGTACTAAATCTTTAGATATATTATATATAGACAATAACATCCTCTCAAAAAAAAAGGACTTCCAAAGACTAGGACATTATCTTCACATAATATCTAGTACAAAAAATATTTATGTTAACATGGTTACTTCATGGTAAAAACTTAAAATCTTTAGGCAAGTGGACACTTGAAATCAAGCAAGGCCATTAATGTGTCTCCTGTCTACATGTGACGGAAGTCTCAGTTAAGATGGCCTGATGACAATTGTTATATCGATAGTTACTAGGAACTCTTTAAGATTGTTAAACTTATAGAGGAAATACAGCTTTTGTGTTCAATAGCACTGAACAGGCATATAGGGGCAAAACAAAACAGTTTTGCAAAACCTAAGGATAAGTATTGGAAGCTCCTAGAATTGGAATTTTTATTAATATACCTACTGCTGAATCAATAGGATTGTTTAGGTGTAAAAACTTTTTCTTAGGCTCCATTGGTCTAGAAAGGACATTATAACTGAGATTTAGCATAATTATGTTGTTTTATCCTGAAATAGATGATGAATAGTTAATATCCATGAGCTTATGCACAATTAAGACATGATCTTAAAAATAAGAAATATATTAAAATAGTACAATGATTAAAAATCGAAAAAATACAGGTTTGAGGCATTAAAATTTATACAATGTAGTGGTTAGCCATCCCGTCATTCCTAACTAAAGTTCTCAAATCAAATCAATTTATTTCATTAAAATATGAAAATCCTTTTTTCCTTGGTGAGCCATGAAAGAAGATACTCTTATAAAGGTATTAATCATGTTTTTTGGCATATTAAGAGCATAAATATGGCATTTGTCTTTACCTACAAAAATAAAATGGTGTTCTTAACATTCAAAAAGAAGCTTAGAATGAAAAACTAAAACCAAAGAGTCTTTTCAATAATTTTATTGAAGACCCATTGATTATAATATATACTATCATTCCAAAACAAGACAAGAATCCTACTATGCTATATTTGAAACATAATAATTCAACCTTGTGCAAAAGGAAAGCAATAAAATAAAAATAAAAAACTTCTCGATTATGGGATATTTAAAGAAATCATGAAGTTAAATTTCATATCTTTTAATTATGAGATTTAAGAAATCCTTAAAAAATTGACCATATTGATTATATATCTCATTAATTATGAGATTTTGTAGATATTTACAACGACAAACAAACCTAAAGCATGTTCCATCAAAACTACAATAGCCATGGCTAAGAGGAAAAAGGATTCAAAAGGAGCTCTCAAGCAAGAAGAAAATGATGACCTCAAGATTCATGAAAAGAGGTGGCTATTGAGCTTGTCCTTTAGTACATTAACAAAAAATCCAAGATGAAACAAAGGTTTACAAGTCAATTCAGAGGTTATTTGCATTACTAGGTGAATGACACTACCATCAAATGTTCAACAAAGTATCACATGTTCTTAGAGATCTATCTAGTCATGATCCATCCAATCCAACGGTTTGTTGACAACTAATCCCCTCACCACAAACAATCTTTTGGAAGTTGCATCTACTATTGTAAAAGAGCTCAAACCAATCCCCAACATGCAGAAGTATCTACCATATCCATGATTGTTTCCATAACAATTGAGGAAAAACAACAAGTCCATTTTGTCCATCATTGCATGTCCCAAGTTTGACTAAGTGAGCTAATAAATGCTCTTTGACTAAGGGAACTCACCCAAATTTTATTTGCTTTGTCCTCAAAGAAACCTCAATGTTAAAGACATTATTTGGATGTTTATAGTATCTAAAACACCTACAAGAAAGCCCTCTACAAAAAGAGGAGTACCCATCACCTCTACAAATCCAAAAAGCCAACTACCAAAAAACCTTCTCTTCTACTTCCTCTCAAAAGAGCCACAACAAAAATGATTGACCCTATAAGCCCTTCTTTGGTTTTGACTACTATTGTCGATCACAAGAAGAAATCTTGACAATAATCAAGAAGTTATATTCTACAAGTATTATTGAAGCTCTGACCTTGACAAAGAAGATTGCAAAGCCCTAATAGCCTTGGTTTATTAGCTAATAAAGAACAAGAAGCTGCAAGGTTTCCCCACTTGAAGAGTTAGGAATTAAGCCAACAATAAGAGACAATTATAACCCACTCCTCCTTTCCCGTGCATGCCACTATAAGCTAACCTGTCTCAACCAACAAGTGGCAAAAAGTCCTACCATGAACTATCATTGATGGAGGCCAGCCTATGATTTCCTAATGGTCCATATTGCAATAAATTGAGAAGGCCCACGTATGTTAGGTATTGCAAACCTTAACAACTCATTTTACACTTTCCTATAAAACTATAGATTTATCAACCAATAAGAATCTTGATGACAATGCCATAATCCCCATTAATAAGGGGAATTTCACGAACATCAATGGAACTAAAGCTAGACCTCATAGCACCATTTAGCAAGGAACTCATGAGATTTTTTGGAGAAGCATCTCATCCCATTGGTAGCATCACTCTAACCTTGACTCTAAAGAGACTTAAAGCTTCTATAATAAGAAAGACTAATTTCCCCATCTTCCTTGTCAACTCAACATATGATACCATAAACAAAAGGACTAGTCAATTGATTTGGAGATGTTTTATCTACCTTGCACATGGCACTCAATTCCTCATATTCATCGATTTCGTCACCATTTGAAGTGTCCTATAATAACAAAGGTGCTAACTAAACATAGTTAAGGAGGGCAAGAAAGAAAAAGAGAGAGTTGGAAGATGTCCTAACATCTATAAAACTAAATCCTAAGGATCTCTCAAAATCGATAAACCAAACTTCCACCATGAATGAAGAAAAAGAGGAGACTCTCAGTTTATTGGCTAAGTATTCAAATGTGTTTTCTTGGACACCATCAAGTATGCTTGACATGAGTCAAGAAATAACTGAGCTACAATTGAATCTCAAGCACATGTTAGTCCTCATTTAGTAAAAGAAAATATCTCTTCAACTCAAAGAAAAGTTAAGAAACTCAAAGCAAATTCATCAATCCTGATTAGCATACATAATGCTTAGCCAATGTCGTGCTAGTGAAAAAGGTCAACAAAACATGGAAAAGCATGTGAATTTCAATCATTTAAACTCAGCATACTTGAAAGAATCCTGCTCTCTTTCAAGGACTAACAACATTGTAGGATCTTCTATAGGGTATTGTTATCTTAAATTCCTCAACACATGCTTTGGCTACCATCTAATCATGATGCATGGAGTCAACACCATACAAAACACCTTTGACAATGATGTTAGTATGTTTTCTTAAAAAGTTATGCCATTAGGACTAAAAAATACAAGTGCAACCAATCAAATGATGATATAGTCTTCAAGAATCAAATCAAAAGAAATGCGGAAGCTTTGTTGATGATCTTCTCATGAAATGAAAATTGTTAACAAACCACAAACATGACAAAAGGGAGAAAACTAAAAACATTTCAACACAATCAGATGCACCTTGACTTGTTAAAGTGCAAAATTGGTGCCTCATCAAGGAGATTCTTGGGATTCCTCATATTAGAATGAGGAATGAAACAAACCCCAAGACAGATGCAATTATTGATATGCCCTCTCCAAGGACCAAGAAGGAAGTACAAAATCTTGCAAGGAGGATCATGAAGCTTAGTTCTTTGCAGTGCACAAGCTAAATCTATTCCCTTAATCAAATCTCACAGGAATAAATCAAGACTAGAACGAACCAAAGAATATGAGACAGATTTTGAGGAGCTAAAATGTACTACCAACCCCATATGCACTAAGCAACCCATGTCCTATAGAGGACATATTGCTTTACCTGTATATAATTGAGTCAACTATTAGTGCCTTATTGTTGAGAGAAAACAACAACATACAACAACATATAAAACCCAATTATTACACTGATCACACAATAAAGGACCCAACATGTGACACCATTGGAATGGCTAGCTCTTGTAATGAGCTTGTGAAGGCTTTGCTCCTATTCTTGCCCACAGAATTGAAGCAGTCATAAACAACCCCCCCTGACAAAATCTCCACTTTACTAAATTGTCAAACCGACTCCATTATAGCTTGGAAAATCTGAAATCAACTTCATACAAAGAATTGCCATTTGATTGTTGTTATGGACTAACTTTATGAGCAACGGTGTTACACAATAGCCTATCCAAACCAAGAGCCTACTCTCGTCTTTGGTCTCTTTGGGTAAACAGAGCCTCAAGCAAGCAAAACAACAATCTTGTTATTCTCTTGAATGCTCCTAAGTGAGTGGTGGTCCAACAAGCAATACCAATCTCCTTTTCTATTATCAATGATCCAACTAAATATGAGGCACTAGTGACCAAACTCCATCTTGTTAAGGGCTTGTATGTAAAACATCTTATAGTTCATTATGTTCCCAGTTCATGAGAAGTAGCAAGATATGTTCAGTATGAGATTTTCATAAGTTTGGCTTTAAAATTTAGTCCAATCATGCATGAAAGAAAAGAATTAAGTCAAAAGGCTCTATTTTGAAATTTTGCTCATTAAACTTATGTTAAGCTGATATCTATAAAGATTTGTTTTTATTTGATGCTTTATATCAAGATAATTGCTATAATATTATACAATTTGATATTCATTGAGTTCAAGAGTTTTGAATTTTGTAAAGTATTTACATTTGATTGAAGGGAATGAGAGAAAATATGGTATTGGGGGTTTTGAACACAATAGAAATCGAAAAACATGATATTAATATAAGAGATCATGTTGTGATAGTGTGTGTATGATTTTTCTTTTGCAAGAAATCAAAGAGAAGAAAAATTGAACCAAAGCAATCCTTAAGAATCCAAGTAGGTGAATTTAATAAACAATAATCTGAGTATTTGAACTTGTTAACATCCTTATGCATATGGGGTTTTAATGCTAATTGTGAAATATAATTGATGTGATATATTACAAGTATAAAAATATTACACACACACACACACACACACACACACACACATATATATATATACATACATACACAAATAATTTAATACATACAATAGGACTATCAAAATATAAAAAATGAAAAAATAATAGTGAAAATGAGAGAAATGGATATGATAGGTTATATAAGTCTTATATGCATAATTATGATATCATGATATGAAATGAAAGAAAAAATCAATTATGAATTCCCTAATATATTATCCCATGACTTATATGATATATGTCTAGCCTACAATGCATGATACTGGGTATGATAGACACAATTTATATACCATGCCATAATATAGTATCAAAGACTTCATTCTTTATTATTGTCAATACTTTATGTTTTATAATATAATATAATGGTTATTTAAAAAAAATCTATACTATATAATATTAAAAATATGAAAAGTATGAAAGATAATAATAGAGAATAATTAGTATATAAATATCAAAGATAGTATTATAACTATATGAATAGTATAAACTATTCATTTATATACATATATGTTTATGATATGTTTGCATATAAGTAGTGCAAAAATGCCATATTTTCATATCTTTATGTTTTCATTATTTTTTATTATTAATATTTTACATCAAGATATTATTGCAAATAGAAATTCATCTACCAAGCTTTATAAAACCCATTTTACTACATTACGAGTCATGCCACAAGAATGCACAAAGAGGATGAGCAAAGTGGCATGTGAACTAAGTGATCCATTGTAAGAATATGTTTTGATGAATATCGATCCTATATATTTTGGCATTGTATCTGATATGTTGATACCAAGGTTCTACCTTAGTAGTTATGCATCTAATAGTTTTAAACACCCTTGAGTGTTGCGAGGAACTTATCATCCTTACATCAACATTATTCACGTATACCTCAAAACATTTCTTGTTTTACATGCCCTAGGTATTTTTAGTGGATCACTATATTGTACGTATGTTTAGCTGTCATAAAAGATTTACCTCAATGCAAATGATATGTGGTGCCATATTGGAAAAAGTGCACCAATCAATATTGTAGAGATGCAGTTCAAAATGGTTGCTAAAATCTAAGGTAACATAAAGGATGTTGAAGCTCCATAAATATAAAAAATTGTATGCTTATTTTAATCAATCCAACATGGAGACACCTCATAGTAAAGCCCTATGCATGCTACTACATTCACCAAGCTCTTATGGTATTGGACTCCACAACTCACCATCTACGAAACCATCCAATCAATCACCATTGCAACCCCACAACTTTAACTTATCTGCATGTGCAAGTTGTTCACACCAATTAAAGCAACCAAAAAAAAGAATGACTACTAAAATCAGCAACTAGGCATAAAGCATTAATTCTCATCAAATGCACTATCACTACTCAATATGCATCCCTTAGATTGCACATCTTTTACGAAATGTTATGAAAACACCCATTTGAGTAAAACACAATAAAGGGATCCTTTCAATCACTCCACAAATTTCATATCAAATTCTTAACATTCCCTTGAACCCAACATACTAAATCACCACTTTATCTTACAACTATCAAAATATCAATGATCCCTAAAACTCCCAAAATCCTCTTAAGAATAAAAACACATTAAAGTTCTTCAAGTGAGCATATATAAGCAAAAGCCTCTTCCAAATCAACGAGGCAAATGAACTTATGCTATACATGTCGTCTAATCAAAATTACTATCCATAGGCTTGAAATCTACCTAAATGCTCTGAATCTTAAAAAATTATGAATGTGGATACAAAGAGTTCCTTTTCTTTTTCAAAGAACATTTTTCCAACCCAACCATTGCGTAAACGACTTTGGAACCTCATCTGACATAACTCACTTGTTACAAATTATCCTTTATTAGCCAAATAAAGCTCACTTGTGTTTAATCAAATTGAGCTCATTTGCCTTCATTCAATATTCGTGATGAACTAAACATAAAAATTGATGTTACAAACATGGCTAATAGAACATCAAAGCACCATTTAACTAAACAATTTTGAATTGAACCAAAATGCTTATATTTAGCTTATTACAGCCTAATAATTATGTCAAAGTTTGAAAGATAAAACATGTTATGATATTGAGTGTAAAACATATACACATAAATAAATGAATCATTTGAATATTGGTTACATTGAATTGTACTACACCAAAGCCTTAACTATTTTGCTCTTACATCTAAATAGGCAAGAATCTTGAGTATTCATGTTAGGGTTGGAGATTAACTCTCAACTCAATTTTTGCCAACTAAAGAAGTTTGTATCTTAACAAGTTGACCCATTTAGGGGGATGCTACCAAATTACAACTTTGATCTCTAGTCATTCATATAGAAGAATATGCTAAAAAATAATAACACAAATATGCATATAATTTCATTTAATAACATGAAAGGAAAATAAATTTGTTGATTAAAAACAAACAATAAGAACCAACAATGTTTTAAGTTTACTTTGAATAAAATGGATAATTACACAATCGATTTATATTATGATTATGTGTATGCACATTCAAAGAGGTAAATATGTAACCATTCTTGAAACATTATGAAAAAACTGCTTATTTCTATATTTGATATAAATAAAGAAACAAGAATATCATTAAAACCTTACAACAATGAACATTATTTGTGTGAAGCCACAATTAACAAGAGTATACCATCATTTCTTTGTCAATATTTGACATTGAAATGAACAACTAGAATGATATATTTTCATGGATTGTCTAATATAATATCATTGAGTATCTTTTTGTTGTCTAATTTAACTTATTGAACATAAAATTGGTCCCATCAAGGGGCATAGGGTGTGTGGTGTTTAAGATTTCTAAAAGATCCAGAATTAGGAACAACCTTAGGAGTGCTCATGTTTTGTAGGAATCAAGTTACCCATATCCACCCATTCATCAAAAGCAAAACCTGACCAACTTATACTCTTTAAGGTATAAACCATTCTAGTTAAAGTTTATAGGTAGAATAAATGGTCAATTGTTGCCCCTGATGCTATTCAAGACTCCACGACAAGGAACGATTGTGCAAATCCTCCTAAAAATGATATAGCAATGCCTTTGCAAAAGCAACTAAATGGTGTTACCTATAATGCTCCTCCTTGCAATGGTAACCATCCCATGATAGAAAGCATATTTGGACAAAGTTCAAACCATTCATCCACCTACCAACTCTCATTTATGAAGTCTTCACAAATGAACAAAATGAACATACATCGAAAGTATGCATCTTATTTGCACCACGTTTCCTTTCAAATAAAAAATGAGACCAAAAACATATTGGCAAACTTAAATATGATGATAGATTATCATGAAGGTTGAAACTTATTGAAAAGATATAAATTTCAAAGAGAATGTTTGAGAGCAAGTTAGAATATTCCTCTATCTAGACAATACAAGGGACTCTAAATGAATATTAAAGCATCACTTTTTTGGAACTTCATAAACCAACTTCACGTTTACATATTAATATTTTTTTTATTTTATGTTTCACTTGACTAGATTTTTGAACCTTTGTGCTCAAATATGCAATGGCGCATGCCAACTTTTATCAGGTTTTAGCCTTGGGGAAGGGCAATGAACTCTTTATTGGACGCTAAAGTAAGAACGCCTAGTACATTATCAAGGATGAAGCTCTATAATAGCGACAGACATTTTTAGCATGTAACATATTTGTTCATTATAGCTACACTCCAATCATCTAGCATACTCGATTTAACAAATCACATTTTAGAGACGAAGAAAACACTTTGCATGTCATTTAGTGCAAAAAATAGTCAAATACTACAACTAAAAACAAGTTAAGCAAAACCACAAGAACGTTATTAGATTGTTCCCAAAACATAAATTTCAATATTCACAAATGAAAGAAAAAATTGTGATTGATTGGATTTTTAGATTTAAGTGCACACTATGCTTGCTCACTTACCCAATTTAGTCCCAACTAGCACAATAGGAACCCCTGGTGAGTAGTGATGAAGCTCTGGAATCCACTAAAACAACATGACAAAGTAAAGATTCACTACAAAGCAAGAAAAACAATCAATGTACATGAAAACAATAAAAAATAACATAAAGATATTCATCACATATATCTACCTTTTTTGTCACATTCTCATAGCTTGCTCGACTAACAAGCGAGAAGGCCAACACAAAGATATCTGCCCCTCTATAACTCAAAGGCCTCAACCTATTGTAGTCCTCTTGCCCTTTTTACATTAAACTCCAAAAAAATCAAAACTTTTTTTTCATAATGCAGAACAACAAACACAACAAAACTAAAACAAAAATGAAATCAGAACAAAGTAAAACACAAAGGCGCAGCTCTGTAAAAGCAATTGCAGCCTTACCAGCAGTATCCCATAGGCCTAAACTCACAGTAGTCCCTTCAGCCACTACATTGGCACTGAAATTATCAAACACGGTAGGTATATAATCCTGGAAAACAAACAGCAAGAAACCAAGTCAGTACGAGCAGTCAATAAAACCCAATTTAGCAATTGATGGAAAAGAGCCCAAACCGTGGGGAATTTGTTGCTGGTGTAACAAATTAGCAGGCAAGTCTTACCCACGGCACCATCCCCCACTGTTACACACTTGATGAACCTAGATGCACTAGCAGACATCTTCTCCAACAGAGGAGGGGTAGGAGGAGGGGATGAATGCCAAGAAGGTGGGTGGGAAAGGAATGGAAGGCACGAAAGAAACAGAGAAAACCCAGTTGGATGGACTCGCTTTATGGATAAGAGACAGCGTTTATTCACATGATTCCTGGCCTCTGCCTCCCTCCACTCTTTCTACCAAAGAGTAAAGTACTCAGGTAGCCGACGAAGATAGATTTCTCCGTTTGGCCTTTACACGTATAGATCGATTCACATGGGCAGTGAGAAAGAGAAAGATGGAGCTCATAGGTCTCCGAAGGAAAGATGAAACGGTTTACTATTTCCGTTAATCTTGCCTTTTAAATGGACCGAAAATTTTTCGGTGCAATTTTTAAAATAAATATATTTAACTCAAATTAATAAACTAAATATAATAAAATTCACTTAATGATCTCTAATTATTGGATTATTTTTTAAATTATTTTCTAAATAGCAATAATCAAAATCATCCAATTATCAAAATCTTGGTTTTTCTAACAACAAAATTTTGAAATAGCTCTAATCAAAAGCAAATTATATATATACAAAAAAATTAATATCAATATGGGAAAGTCTTGGATGATATGTTCACTCCCATTTTTTGGAGAATTAGTTCTTTTATTAAATTTTGATATTAAAGATTTTATAAAAAAAATTGTTTATACTTAATTTTATTGACATTTGTGAATAAAAACATTTAGAAAAATATATAAAATATAAATATAATCTATATATATATATATATAAGTAATTCATAATAAACAAATTAAAATACAATAATAAATTATTAAATAAAAAACTAATTCTATAGATATTACTCAACGATAATGCTTGTAATGTAATGCATTGCTATTTAGTGTGTGTGGATTAAATTAAAAAGGTCAACATGGCGGTAATGGTTGATGCTCTTTTAGTTGATACTCTCAAGGCACATCATTTAGGTTCATGGTTGTTACTAAGGAACCAACATCATGTGGATCTACATAATCTATTGATGGACCAACCTCACACTCAATTAGCTCGCCCATAAGTTCTGACTATAAAAAAAATTACCTCATCAACTATAATACATGGTATCTGGGTCATGTAGAATTTGCAATACATTTAAGTATTCCAACAAAAAATAAAATTGTGTTTATAATTGCATTGAAAGTTCAATAAGTTTATAATACAACTATAACCATAAGGTAGTGTTTCTCCTCTGAACACACTTCTTAGTTGTGTCACATATTTAGCCACTAGGTTTATGCTTATAAAAAGAAGAGAATATTGCATAACCTTTAAATATTTAATTGGTTAAAAATAATAAAAAGAGTGTTGCATTTACAAAGCCAATTGCAATTGTAGTGAAGTATTAAGATGCCATTTTAGGATCTAGCTATAGAATGATGAATGCGATGAGGTCCTACAGTCTCTATCTAACCAATAAATTTCCAATGTCTCTATATTATTATCATAAACATCTTTGAAGTTTACATCAGTCAATGTCGCACATCCCACAAGCCCTTATAAGTTTAGTGCTTAATGTATCAATGATAAGGCAAGAAACCTATAACTCCTCTCATCCTAATGCCATGCTCCATATGCTTAAATGTCATATACGAGTGGTGACTAGACTATCACATAGCCTGCTTCAGCAAATGTCAATCTATCATGACCTAATAAATGAGCAACACTCTAGCCAAGGGGATGCTTATTCCCTCACAACACAGTGTATGTAGCAATGTTAGCACATCCACTATATATAATATCCATATAACTTGATATTATTGTAGTGCATTTAACTTGTTCCAAGAAACAAGTCATGAGATATAAATACATGTGAAGATAACAGAACCTACAAATTAAAAATTGTATTAAAGAATTCTAAAAATTTTTAATAAACATTAGTCAAATAAATTATTCTACTTATATTCAAGTCATTAGTCATTTAATTATTATGTTCGCAAAAGTTTGTCAGATAAAACATTCAATGTGTACCAGCTTTCATGGCTACACCTATAGTAAATGTAAATAACCAATAATCATAGTTTGTATAGATGATACTGATAAAGATAATTATTTGTATAATTTGCCTAGTATTATAATAGCCTTCACTTTTATCTTCATCAAAATAGAAGAAATCATAAAATTAAAAATATATATTATGATCATACCTGGTTGAAATTGATAAAATAATTTTCTTAAAATATATTGTTAATAAATAAAAAAATAAAATAGCAATAAAATATTAGAGAGTATATTATAAGTTCAAGTTTAATAAAAAAATTATTTGAATATATAAATAAAAAGAACTCCAAGAGATGAGTCTAATGATATTTAATTTATATATATTGGAGAAGTGAAGAATTTATTATGATTTTTTTAAAATTTGAATATAATTGAAATTTTCAAAATATCGTTAAGGGTAAATTTATAATTTTAGGAATTTTTCCTAGCTTAAAATTGATTGGTTAGAATAAATCTAAAAATAAATGAATGATGATTTGCACTAAGATAGATATGTAATTTTTGGATTTTTTATGTTTAAGAAAAATGAGATAGCAAATATTATATTTGTAATCAATGGATTTACAAGAGCTTTATCAAAAATCTCATGTCAAAACCCATGTGAATAGGATTTCTGAATTTTCATTGATTCCCACTTTTCAAACCTAATATAGTGGGGTTCTTGAAGGAATTAAGTCATTTAGACTTTCCAATCTTTTGTTGCTTATAAATAATTCTAATGAGATTAATGGGGAGCCATGAATTAATAAAGCGTGATATTACTCTAATGAACCATTGTTTGGCCAAGGGTTGAGTGTGGTGAACAAAGCAAAGTATTATCATCTCCATTGAGGTTGCTATGAACTCTAGAAGCTTTGTCATCATGTTATGATAAAGAGAGAAGCATTTTTGGCTCCCAATTTTGACGTCTCTAGCAACGGACATCTTAACTCACAATTAGTTTTTTTGGATTTTTAATTTTGCACGTGGGTAGATGAAAGAAAATAGAATAAAGAAAAGGTTGTTTCGCCAGTGAAATAAGCTAAGAAACATAATGTTTGTTGTGGGAAGAAGATGATAAGCATTGGGAGAATAAGAGAGAGATGAGTAATATAATTATTAGCAACTGATGCAAATCATATAGGTACATTGGTTTCCATTGTATAATATGATAAGTTTAAACCCATGATGAATAAAGCATTGAAATGCTATGATGAAAAATCATATGAGGAGAATTAAGTTATAATTGAGCTATCTAGTTTGTCACATAAGGACAATATAGGTATCATATTTCTATGATGGGTTAAGCTATCAATTCATCATATGATGACAACATGAATATCACCTAGGTATTGTATAAATGATGCATATTTTGTGGTTATATCGATACGATTATAAAGATCATACTGGATAATCTTTTAAGAGCATAAAGATAGAGAGTCGAATAAGTTAAGCTCAAGATAATAATAAAACGATATATAGAATCATATAATATGATAAATATAATATTTAATTAAGGTATCGAATAAGTTTATTAGAAGGATCACATTAAAAGTCTTAGATAAATATTGTATAATATGACTAAGGTGATTGTGATAGATGATCAATAAGAGTTATGATAAAATGGCTAAAAGAGAGAAAATATCATAATCAAATTTATATATTGAGTATCATCGTAAGGTATTATCTCTTGATGATAAAAATATGGTGAAAACATACAATATGATTAAAAGATATCATATGATAGGAAGAGAGGAACAATACATTCATTGTATAGTATGATTAGACTATCACAATAATACAACTGGTAGATAAAATAATTGGATGGATAGAGAATGAGAATCTTATGTTACGATATTATGGATCATATTAGATGATCATTAGGTAATATGAACTATAGCAAAGCTATGCAAGATCATAGGAAATCATCATAGTGACAATAAGGTATGTTCAAAGTGACATAAAAATAGAGTATAAATTTTGAGAATCATACGATATGATCATGAAGACGTACAATATAATTAAAAATGTTATTTTTTAAGGATCGCATGACATGAGAAGGAATTATACTAGTATGATCTAAGGTAACAACTTAAAGGTCTAGAATAAATTAATATGATTTTAATTACTTATTAAATATGTTATATATAAGATATATATTGATCATTACATATACATATTATTATAAAAAATTTAAAAAAGATTAATATTTAATAAAGAAGTCAGCTAGTTAATTTAGGAGATAGACCTTGTAACTCTGATATAAATATATCAATAAATTAATTTTTATATGATTTATAAAATGATATTCTTTTGTTAAAATATCAAGAATATTAGAATTATTTTTATATGCCTTTTTACAAACAATGTGATTATTTTATTGGGTTGTCATATTTTATATCACTTTATTATCTAACATAAACTTTATACATTATTCTTTTATGATATTACATAATAAGAAAATTGATATGCAACATAATGATAAATTCTATAAGTTAATAGATAAAAAAATAATTTAAAATATGAATATCTAATATACCTAATTATCAATAAAAAAATAGAATAAAATGATTGGTATATCCTCAATAATATTTTTTTTATATATTATTGAATTATATTTTGACTTTAATTGATAATAATGCCCATACATAGCTATATAATTATGATATACATGATTAAGATAAGGTTGGCCTATATACATAATATAAGATGATGACAACCCATCAAGATGGGAGTGTCCATCTACATCTATATGATATTGGCATACATAATTAGGAAAATATTATCTTATATACATGATACAAGGTAAAAATAACTCATTTATATTTATATAATACTTATACATGGTAAAAGTACTCTTTTATGAAGTTTATATTACTTGTATTGACTTTAAATGATAATGATTTAAAGAGAATGTAATATTGAATATATCTAAATGTATTTAGAATAAAATGAATGAGAAAAAAATTATTTTTAAATACTTGAATAATACAAAATATAATAAATAAGAAATGAAAAAAATAAAAGAGCATGCATATGTATGTGTGTATTTTTAAAAGATCTATTAGTTTTTTCATGACTTATTTTATTATATTTTTTTTATTTTCTATGGCATGATTGTATTTATTTTATTATAACTTTATTTTTGAATATGTTGTCACCTTATATGTTAAACTGTTGAAACTCTTATTAGTATTTATATCATAGGTTATTGTATTAAAAATTATGAACTTAGATACTATGAATTAGAATACTATTTATTATCTCGAATAATAGTTGGTTTTTTATTTTATGATAGGTTTCTACACTATATATGTATATATATATTTGGATTTGTATAAACTTAACAAAGTATTTATGTTTTGGATTGAATGGTTTATATGTAGTTTTGTAATTTGATTATTTATTTATATTTAATTTTTATTTAGTTTGTATAGTTAAATGATTTATGTTTAGATTTAATCTCACATCAAGTTATCACCTAGGATTTTGTGTCATCACTTTTTTATTTTAAACGTACATAACCTCGAACTTTTGTTATGATTATCTAAATGATGAGTAAAATCATTGATAAGTATAATCTCACCCAAAGAGAACTTTAAAAACCTCTTCAAATCCTCAAACATTATGAACCACTAGAGATGCACATTGTATCCCAAAGTGTTGGGAAGTAAAAGTAACGAATAACAAGCAAGATGTACTTTTAAAATATCCATGTAAGATAATAAGATTGACCACTGTACATGTCTCAAATTCCAAAGTAAATAACTCAATTTCAAGCTTGTATGAGAAACACTCTAACCCGTCTAGAGTTACGTAACATGTGCATGATCCATAAGATTTTAGTATTTATACCCAAGGATAAGATACTCTTGAATAGTTGTATCGTAATAAGTAGGTTAATTATCTCAAACAACATTCTCTTCAACATGGAGCATTCAATCCCCTTTGAATCATCGATGTATATTCTAATTATAAATATGATATACTGTAATGTGGCAGTTATCTTACAAACATCTCAAATTTATTAGTTTTTTGGGACCAATGCTTGATTAGGGCAATGATTAATTGACGATCATTATGGACATAATTAAGATGATGTATATTTCCTATTCTCACATCTTTTAAAGTTTAAATAAAAATTAGACACATAACGGGACATTCACAAAAAACACAACACATTACTAACAAACTTTAAGGTAAAGAAAAGTTTAGGGTGTACAACTTAATGAATTTCATGAAAATCATCTAATAATTCATGAATAATTAAAATCTTCATCTTCAACCCCCTCCATATATAATCTAGATGATGTAAAACATCATCCAAAAAATATAGAAGAATATAATATTAAATATTACAAATAAAAAATATAATGTATAATAAAGGAATGATCTAATAATTGTAGAACACGTTGTGTCCTCTAGGTTTAATGACCATGTAACATATGTATGGTGATGAGGACATCATGTTCGAGAAGGATTTTCGACGTCCATGGACCAGGTCTTGCACTAAAAACATATTATCATCTTTAGGAAGCCAACACAACTTTCGGATTCGAAATCGGAGTCCGAATGGCTTCCTGGGAGCAAAAACAAGGCCAAAATCACTATCCCTGCCACCGGCCGCCGCCTCCGCCGCAACCTCTGCCGTCACAGTGAACCGCCCGCCGCCATTTCAAACCTCTCGAGCCTGAACCGGCTCCGGGTTAGCCCGAACCGCTGAGCCTGAGTCCAGCCAGGCGCCGACCCAAGCTACCCCCGGATGACCCGCGTCCCGTGACCTGCGCCGACCCGCGCCGACCCGCACCGACTCGTGCCGACCCGCCGGACCCGCCGCCGCTCTCCGCGCCGCCAGCCACCCGAAATTAGGGTTTTGTTTTGCATATTTTTTCCGGAGTTCTAGAAGTCACTTTTGAAATCCGTAAAACAGTGTTTAGATAAATGAATAAACTTAATTTTCATTATTTTTCTCAGATTTTTAGGAGTCTGTTTGTAATTTTAGGTGACTTTTAGTTTATCCATGTGTCCTTTAGTATTCCCATGTTATGAGTCAAAATGTCTTTTGTACCCTTGTGGATTCCTATATATGGGGAAGTCCTCTTCTGTTGTAAGAGATATATTTTTTGGAGAAAAAGTTAATGCAAGCTTTGAGTGTTCATTGCTTCCATTCTGAGTTCGTGAGTGCTCTGAGTGTCTTTGGCGTGCCGACTAGTCAAAGCTCTGATACTGGGAGGAGGGGCGCGAGGTCCAAGTGGTGAGACGCCACTCCAGTCTATCATCTTCCATCACCGCTCAACCATCTTCATTCGTATTTTCCATTCCTAGATTATTAATTTGTCTTCAATATATTTTCATTCTGCGAAGTACAACTTTTACTATAAATTATATTTTAAGTTCAACTGGTACTTAACCAATCTAAGTACTCCCTATTTCTGCGTGTTTGAAAGTGTGTAGCCGTAGTCGATTTAGCGACTTCTTAGCCGCTATCGATCCTAAGTTTAGTTAGGATTCATTGGTTGGTGCCTTTTGCATTCAACCCTCATCGTATCTAGGTGTGTGTCCCTTAGGGTGACGCCCTTGCTCCTTTGTTATGCATCAGTCATAAATTTTAAATAAAAAAAAAGTTTTCTAACTAAGCAATTTTCGTCTAGTCCTACATCATATGGCTTTGGACATTACAATGCCTACATTGTCGATTGCTCGATTCTGATGGCTCATCCATTATGATTTTAAATATAACTTTAAGGACAATATCCTTTCTAAACCCCATTAATAGAAAACCAATTCAACCAATCGGTGATTGACATTAAATGGCATCCAAATTTCAATGTTAAGGACTACATGAAATTTAGTAGTGTTATTTTTGTACTTTGCTTTTGTGAAGTACCCAAAGATAACGTGATTGTAATGCATGAGAATTAAGACAATTACAACCATGACAAGTAGACATGGCACATGATTTATTAATATAAACTAGCACATGAAAGTGCATTACCCTTTCTAGTGTACAAAATCTTGAGCTATTAAGAAGAGTAATTATTTACCTCAAATTAATGTTAATTTATTCTTATTATATATGAAATTTTTTTTGCTTCTCATTATGTTCCTACAATATAGCTTTAATTTAGAGGTGCATACAAAGAACTTTCATTAGATTCTTAGACAATACTATTAGGTTACCTCTTGAAAAATAATATGATAATGTGATAGTATGTCTCACGAACCAAAGCTTTAATAGGAAAGCCATTAGCTCTTTTTTGGATATCATTAAAGAGTGTTATCATCGTACTTATAACATTTTAAAATTTAGCTCTATATAATAATTTATAAACATTAGGAGTAAGTTAATGTAGATAAAAATATTAGTATTTTAATGGAATAAAGTTGGAATTTGAAAATATTGCTAGCATTGATTAAAATATTATGTTGGAAAGTGTGTAATATTGTAAAATAAAATAAAAAAATTATTTAAACATGTCATTAGATAATTTTTTAAAAGGATCTAATGATAATGATTTTAATCTTTAAAAGTCTAAATAATTCATTATAAATTTTAAATATAAAAAATATGAATGTTATTAGGGGATTTGTTAAGAACAAATAAGCAATTTTATAATTTAAGTAATTGTTGCCTAAGAAATAGCTATGAAAAAAGTTGATAAGTGGGACTAAGAGTTTATTAAATGATTATGAAAGTAGAAATGACAGGAGAAATGAGCTAACAAGGGAAAACAAAGAAAATAAAGAGAAGAAAAAAAGAAAGAGAAGAAAGAGTTATTGGTTTAAGAAAAAGAGTAAGATTATGACATATAATCTCAATACATTGATATATTATCCCCTCGAGTCACTTTATCTTAACCTAAGTAAGTTTTCTCTTAAAAGATGACATAATATTTTAAGATAATGATATCTCATATAAACACTAAAATTGATCCTTTAATGGTTAAAGTGAGATAATTTATTTTTATATTTTTTTACTTAGAGTTTGCTATAAGTGTCATTATTTAGTGATTTTTCTCTCAAAACATTATTGGGCATTCAACCCATCATTTTTTTATCTTGGGTGTTATAAGCTCATTATCTTCTATTTAGTTTATTCTCAAGCCATATTAGACTACAAGATGTTTTGCTCTATACCACTTGTGGCATCCCTGCTTAGTTTTTCTTCAATTCAATACCACATTATCTATTTTTTTTACTTTTAAAATTGGTTTTAAGCCATTTTTTATAAAGAAAACAAGTTAAGTCATGTGATTACAATTTTATAAACACACACTTTATGATTTGAAAATCACATAAGTATTTTCTCCTTAGGACATCACATACTGACCTATACAAGTTTTACCCTCAAAAGATATTTTAATATTATAAGATCATGACATCTTATATAAATACAAAAATTAATCTCTTGATAATTAGTATTTGACAATTTATTACTATAACGCTCCACCTATAAGCTTATCACAAGTTTCTTTTTTATTCAATGATTCTTTTATCAAGATAAGGAGATTGTAATTGTATGATAGTAAAATCGTAATAATATGATAAGAAAAAATTAAGATAAATTTATACAATATTAAAAATCGTACAATATAATTGATGATTGTACTTATTAAAATAAATCAAAACTTAAAACTTGAAATTAATGAAAATCTTTTGCTAATGAAAGGTTAGAAAGTGAAAAGATGAAAGTGTATCTACATAAAGAGATATAACTATTAGAGGTTGACTTACCACACCATTGTGATCAATGCATGTGCAAAGATCTTATTTGTGCATGACGATAATCCCCATATGTGTGAACAATGCCCTGGCATGATGGATGGGTCTAAGAAAAGCAGGAGCATAAGAGGGTTAAGTTGATTAGGTGCAAATTTTGTAGAATTGACAAGATTTGTTAAATTTCATATATTATTTTTTATTTTATAATAAAATATTATATTCAAACTTTTATATAAAAAGGTAAGAATAATGTATAAAATAATTTAGAATTTTAAACTTCATAATTTTTTGAATTTAGAGCCCATTAAAGGAAATTTTCTCGAAAATTTCAATCTCATTATGGTAAAAACTCTATTCTCATTTTTTCTTCTTTATCTCTTTATCATTTTTCATATCTCTATTTTCATTATTACTACTTTAGCAACATCTTATTACAATTCTTTGGCACAAAATGGCGGGGTGGTTTGTGGGTTGCACCCTCCCTACGGCATCTGTCACACAACTGCATAACCTTGGAGAACAGAGAATTGCTAACCCGTGGAATCACTGAGGAGGAGGTGGCCAATGCTATTAGGACTAGTAGGAGAAACAAAGCATCAGGGATGGACGGCATCACAGCAGAGTTTGTTACAGGCTACTGGACTGTCACTCATATGGATATTATAAAGGCTGTTCTTTGTTTTTTCAAAGAGAATTACATGCTTACAGCATGGAAGGATACATTGGTGGTACTTATTCCCAAGAGGCAAGGTGCTTCCAAGCCTGAACACTTCAGGCCAATTAGCCTCTGTAATGTTATTTATAAAATTGTCGCCAGGATCTTGGCATAAACACTTAAAGGAGTACTATCTGAGGTTATTGCTAGAAAGCAGGGAGCTTTTCTTCCCGGGAGATCCATTTCCAACAACATCTTTATTGCGCAGGAGATGGAGGCGAGAATGTATTCATCCTCATCCAAAATGGGCTTGATGGCTGTGAAACTGGATATGGAGCAGGCGTATGACAGTGTGAGATGGCAATTCATTGAGGAGATGATGCAACTCCTTGGCTTCCCACCGACATGGTGCAAGTGGGTTCTTGCTTGTATTACCTCCCCAAGATTTGGTATTCTGCTGAATGGAGATAGAGTACCATGGATTGAGGCTTACAGGGGTCTTCGTCAGGGTTGCCCCTTATCCCCATATTTGTTCACTCTGGTATCGAAATTTTTCTCTATGCTGACGTGTAAGTATGAGAATCAGGCGTTACTTAGCTTTAGATGCACCTCCAATGGCCCCCTTATCTCGCACCTTTTATATGCTGATGATATTATTATCTATGCACCTGTTCTACATAAGTCTGTGTCTGTTATCAAGAAAATGCTCCATAAGTTTAGTAAATTCGCTGGGCTCAATGTTAACCATGAGAAATCTAGAATTTTCTTCAGTAGAGATATGAAGAAGAAAAAGATGAAGCTTGTGTCCTCTAAGCTTGGTATCCCAAAGGGAAATACACTCTCTTACCTGGGTATTCCTATTTCGGCTAAGTTATTCAAGAAAACTGATTTCAACTTTTTGATTCAGAAAATGGAGCATCAGGTTGCTAAGTGGCGGGTACGCCCCCTCTCCTTGGCTGGAAGGATTCTATTGATCAAGGCTGTTTTGGAGTCGTTTTCTAATTTTGTGATGAGCCATTGTGTGGTTCCATGGGGGGTGGTGGAGCAGATGGAACAGTTGGTGAGGAGATTCCTATGGTGTGGCGCAGGTACAGCTCATGCTATCCATTATGCTGATTGGCACACTGTTACGCTCCCGAAGGACATGGGTGGCCTTGGTTTACTTGATCTCAAGATCTGGCGTCGTGCATTAGTCATGAAGAATTGCAAAATACTATTATACCGTGAGAACAACCTTTGGGCGAACATCATGAAGACTAAGTACCCTTTGAGAAACAACCATTGCAAGGTCCCTAGGGGTGCTTCCCATGCGGGAAGGTTGATGCTTGAGGCCCTCCTAGACGCCATAGGGGGTTTTATCTGGAGGTTGGTGGATGGAATGGGCACTGATTTCTATGAAGACAATTGGCTGGGTTTTCTTCCAATAAAATGGTGGCCCACATTCATCAACATGGAGGTTTCGTGGCCAAAATATGTGGGAAATTGCATGTTGGGGTCGAAGAAGTGGGATAGGGACTCTATTGCTCGCTGGGCGAACCCTTTATTGGAGGACAGAGTCTTGCACTTACCGTGGGGTCATAATTGTGGAAATGACGAGTTTCTTCAGGTACACACTGAATCCCCTAAGGTCTCTTCTATAAAGTTCTATCGGGCTCTCATTGATTTGAGAGGAGCTGACAATGCTCGATTTACCCCACTGCCGAGGGATCTTGCGTGGATATGGAAGCTTAAAGTCTTGCCTCGGGTCCATACCTTCCTTTGGTGTGTGGCTCGAAACCTTGTGCCTACGACGGATTGGCTCAAAAGAAGGCATTTGACTGTTTGCAGCAACTGTAGTTGGGGCTGTGATGTGGCTGAGACTCAGCAGCACGTACTGTATAATTGCACTGCCGCACGCAGTATTTGGGAGGACCCTGTGTTGCACGCATCTGCCGAGGTATTGGGCATCTGTGGGGGTGTGCGCACGCGCGCCCGCTGTGGTGGCCAGTTTTTGGAGCGTTTTCTTTCCCGTGCCGCTCAGCTTGACACGATGCGCAGCATCTCCGCGGCTCATCTGGCCATTGTGGCCTCTACCTTGTTCCATATCTGGGAGAATAGGAACCGCAGGGTGCATAAGAAGCCCACCCTCAGTAATAACATGCTAATTCAGAATATCAAATTGGAAAGTACTGCTGCTATGAAACTCATTAATCATCATCCGTCTTCGTCCAAAGGGAAGTTCAACCCCTTGGGGTCCCTGGTAACCAGTTTTTGGCTTCCCCCTCCAACGGGATGGATAATGATCAATTGTGACGCTGTGGTGAGAAATGAGAAGGCTGGTATTGGCTTGGTCGTTCGCGATCATGCGGGTAGGCCCATGCATGTTGTGGGGAGAGGTTTCATTTCATAGGCAAGTGACGCCTCAAAGCTTCAGGTTGTTATGGAAGCTATGGTGTTTGTCATGACTAAACTAAAAGAGTATCCTGCTGTTGAGATCCAGACTGATTCTACTTTCGCATTACATGAGGGAATGAAACGGGTTTGTTGCCCTTTGGAGGGTGGTATTATTTCTGATGCTCTCCACTTTGCGAGAAAGATGTCTACTTTTCGCCTCACTCATGTTTTGAGGGAAGGCAATGCCCCTGCGGATTGGGCGGCAAAACTTGCATGCTCGTCTGATATGTCCTGGGAAAGGGGAATGTCCCTACCCAAGCCGTTACTTAAGCTCTTACTAGCTGATTTTGCTTTTAAACCCCCATAGTGGGTTGTATAATGTAGGCATAGGCCACTTTTTGATAAAAAAAATGTTTATTGTTGAGGGCTCAGGATGAGAATACCTTACAGACATATTAGCGATCGAGTAAGAACTAATATATGATAATGTATAAGATGATATTATTATCATTAAATATGTGATTTTATATTTATTTTATTGGAAAAAAAGGATTTATAAATGATTTGTTAACATTGATATTATATTACACATGATTTAAAAAATATAAAAATCCTAACCACTCAATTGTAAAAGAGGCTTATGCTACTTGATTTCAAAAGGATTAAAATTTGCTTCAAATTTTTATATATTTTTAAAACATTAAGAAAAAAGAGAAAGAAATAGATGTTATAGTATTGAAATCTAAGAATGGTGATAAGGAGTCACCACAATGTACTAGAAGTTAAAACTCATTAACATCTTATTTAAAATCTACTAAATAAAACAAAAAAAATTCAATATTATCAGTTATTTATGACTTTATTTTTGTAGCTGTTACAACACTTCTTGTACCTTCCATCATTGTTATTGATTTCAATCATTTTCTTATTATAATAATAGAAGTACAATATACACAAGAGGGTGTAAATTATGTAAATATAATAATCAATGTGATCTTAATAACTCAAATATTTTCTCAAATTAAATATAATAATTCAATAAAAGATTTTACTTAAATCAAATTTACTCAACTTAAAATACTTGAGTATTTTTATAACACCTATGACTAATTAAGATAATAAGTGAGCATTGGTTAATGTCTTAATAAGGAAATCACTGAAGTAAAAAATGAATCTTAGTAGGCTTCTAAATTGATGAATATAAGAATAAATTATCCTACATTAGATATTGAGAAGTGATTTTAGTTTTTATATGAGATGATATAGACTTAAGATATAGAGACAATTTTTGAGAAAAAAAATTTGCTCAAGTCAATATGAGACAACCCAAGTAGATGATACCTCAACAAAATGAGACAAGTATGTTACATTTAATATCAAAGCTAAATCTCATTAATTTGATATGGTTTGAAGTTGAACCAAATACAAGCTAGTGAATCAATGACACCTAAAATCAAATAAGGTAAAGAACATCTCCTGATTAGCTTATAGATGGAGAGTAAAAGGGATAAATTATCTCACATTGGTTATATAGAGAGACATTATAATGTTTATATGGGATTTCATGATCTTAAGATATAAATAAATCTTTTGAAAAAAAAAATCTACTTGATATAAGATGATATAAGGGAAAAATACCTCAATATCGTGAGAACAAGATATCACAATTTTGTGATCAAAGACTTTATTTAATGTTAAATAATTTGAAAATCTCAAATATTTATGTAATAAAAGTTTATTACTAATCTTAATGGCTATTGTAACTAAGTTTTAAGAATTATTGTTTAGTTTTGTCAAATTTTTATGTGAGTATGAGATAAGTAACAACAATTACAAATAAATAATAACACATGAGAAAGCATGAAAAGATTTTTAAGTGGTTCGATCCAAACCCATATCTACATTCATCTCTAAACAAATGTCTAAGTTTCCACTATAAATCACTCACATTTTATTGCTGTGAGATAGGATAAACCTAAATGATAATTCGCTACAATTTTGTCGCAGCCAAGTGGGTAGACTTAATACAATCACTCTCATTTTTGTCACAGCTAGGTAAGAGTAAACCTAACACAAATTTACTCTTTTTTTGCAATTACGTAAAGGTCAACCTTACTAAAAAAGATCACAATATAGTTTATACAAATATGAAAATACTTATAAAAATAATACAATAAAATCTTATGTCATTCACTTCAGAGAAATATATAAAATAAATCTAAATGAGTTGAAAATATGTTACTAATGAAGATGCAAATATCTTATATGCAATGGCTAAAGATGGTGCAAATAGACCAAGAATAATGTAGCAAGAATAAGAATATCCTCTCTTTGAAGCTTAATCTACAACTATAAATTTTATTTCACTTGTAAAATATTTTAAAAATTAATTTATTGGTTTATTCTCTTTGACAAACTCTTATATGTATATCACATTATAAAACATAACTGATTAAAAGAGTTGCAAAGGCTAAAATTCTACTATAAAAAAGATCAAAATTGTTGTTATGCTCTCAAGATGTTGATTGTACTATTGCAATATCTATATTATACAATAACGACATGCATAACACTTAGATCACCTATATGACACTTGTTTAATTAGTTTATTTATAAATCTCTTAATGTATCATACTTATATGATAAATATATCATATTATATGACTATAATAAATTTACTAAGTTTTAACTTTGAGCTCTCAAAATTTTTTTTATAATACACGGTCATACTAAGATGATATTTTGCATGAGTAGCTCATATTATTGATATGACATGATTATATTCATACAATAAGTGAATCATACTATTATGATACTAATCAATTTAATAAATGACTAATGTTTCAAACTAAACTCTTGAATAAATAAACATGTATCATATGATATAAAAGTAGTGTTGTATAACTATGATAGAAATATGTCTAAAATTTGTCTAAGTCTTGAACTAACTTTACTTATCATGGATTAATCATATTAGTATGAAGGATTTAACATACTTGTATTATAATGTACATTTCAACTCAATTGAGTCAATTAACTTAATCATATTAGTATGTTAATGATGTCATGCAAGTATGGCATAATTTAACTCACAAATATCCTAAATCCTTAACTCTTAGTTCACGCTACACTTATTATACAAATACGTTGAGATTGTCACATTTATATGATACTACAAACTTCAACTCACATACTGAATATCACTCATACTGGTATAATAGTGAGATTATGTTAGTATGATATAATTTAACTCACTTATAGTCTTCTTTTAAATCCTAATGCTTAATATATTAATTATACAAATATGAAGAAACTATTATACTATATGATATTACAAATTTCAACTCACATAAATAAGCTTGTCATAAAATTTATCATCATGTATAAATTTTTATTGTATAATATTTTTCCAATAACTCAAATGTTGGATTTCAATAATTTTGTTCTAATTATACCGTATAATGTTTTCATCATAGCACACGCCTTTTTTTGAGGTCAACACCCATTATGTAGTGTACAAGCCATTTGCATGAAAAAAATAAATTAATTAAATGTTAGAGATTGATTGGATGATGTTGTTAGTGATGTATAGTACTTGTACGATTTCTTAAATCATAAAGTACAATTAGTTCAATATGTGAACAATGACTAGTTTAAATGTTTTTTTATATAGCTATTTGATAGATTTTTGGAGTCATTTGAGAACATTCTTATAGGCATCCAAACATGATAGAAATAATTAACACATTTACTTGCTTATTTTTGGAAAGTGATTTCCAATGTAATTATCTTATACTTTGAGAAAAATGTAGAGAAAAAACTATGGTTTCTCTTCATTCATCATCTCAGATATCATTTCATTATTCATTAGGCCGTGTTACATATTATTCTTTAGTTACTTCTTTATACTTTATTGAAGAAGAATGGATCAACAAAATGAATAAAATATTTAAAAGCATGCTATGTCAAGACAACACAAAAGTTTGTTTAGTTACCTTCATTTTAGAAGATGATGTAGAGTTTTTGTGAGATTCTCATCATTGTATTAATTTTAAAAACAAACCAATGTAAAACATAATCAAAGAAGATTTGTAGAAGATTTCAAATAATGATGCTTCCTTGCATTAATTAGAGACTAGATGAGGGAGAACTTAGTGAATCTAACATGGAGAGGATGGTCAATTATTGAGTATGGAAGGAAGTTTACAAAATTATTTGATTATGCTCTTGACTATTTTTTGCTTTGAAACACAACGATGTTTGTCATTTAAAAGAGAGTTGAAGTCTAAAATAAAAATTCACTCTTATTACTTTGAGAATCACTAATTTTACAATATTGATAGAAAATGCTTAACCAATTGAAGATTTGTTGACAATAAGAGTTATGAAAATTGAAAAAAAAAGAAAGAAGAATCTCTAATTTTAACAGTGGAAGTGGAAGTAAAACATTTTGTATGAGACACTTCGAGTCCAATACTTACAGTGATAGATTTGAAATAATCCTTAGTGAAAGGGCCTCTCAATACTCAAATTGCAAGAAATTTTATAGAGGAAAATTTTGATATAAATCGTAAAATGAAATTAAAGATTAATACTAATTGGACATAATACATTAGTAGACCTTTAAATTTGGAATTATTGATTTAGACAAGTGTTGCAAAATCAAAGAAAATAGATAGACATCCAACTATTAGCTCGAATTTTCAAAAAATGCAAGGTATATGATGAAAGCAATATTTGCCTACGTTTTTTCAACTAAGCCAAAGCCCTAATTTGCCATGTTTGGACTATTTAAGGTGACACATATTAGTTGTTCTTATGTGTTGACAAAATAAAAGAGTTTGATATTTTTAATAATAAATGGGCTTATAATAGAAACATATGTGTTATTGCAAATGATGTTCGACCAATTTATAAGACGCATGATAAAGCTTCTATGGATCAAAGCAAGAAAATGATAGGCTATCTAAGCAATGGATCGTCTAAAGAACTAAAAGTGAATTGCTAGCTATTTTCATGTCATTGTTAAATTGTTCAAGTTAATGAAATGATTCATTATGAAAGTGGTACGAGTTGGACATAGATTTTAATTATATGACTTTCGATAATCTAATTTTACTAATGTTTCAAGCTTACTATGAAGTCGTTGATGAAGTGCAAAACAAAAAGAAGAATAATACAATCATTTAATCTATCATTACATCTTATATCGTTTTATAATTTATATGCAAGTTATATTGATGTGTATATTCGTATAAGAATATATGATTATATCGATGAATACTAAGATAATATTTATTATAATGTTGCGTTTGAATTTGTGTTTATGATATAAAAAATATTTAAAAATTTGTAAATACATTATAATTTAAAACAACATACTATATTTTATAATTTTTATACACAAACTTAGCTAGCATTTTTATTTCTTTTATCATATTTTTTCATAACCCAAAGTTAGGAGTTTTCTCTTTTTTTTGCAATAATGCAACAAATTTGATGTCTTAATTTGATATCAAAATAAAAATTTAACAATTTTAATATTATGAAAAACAAGTTCTACGAATAATGAATTTTGTATAATAAATATAAATGTTTTATGTTAAAAATAGATAAAATAATATATATATATTAATTAAATGCCATAGGGCGGGATTCGGGAACCGGGAATCTGGCATGCAGTCAAGACTTAGCGTTTCGATGTTCAGAGATCTGCTGCGCCGCATAAAGAGCGTTCATTTATTGATCCAATAAAAGTGGGACAAGCGTCGAATGGAGATGTTTTTGAAAATTTAATTAATCAATAATTACTAATAATTATTTTTAGGAAATGTCATTTCTAAATTTTTTAAAGGGGAAAAGAACCAGGCGTCGGAGCGATATATTTCTCCACAGTTGCAGTCGCCATTCGTTTCTCTTTCCACCGTCCTTCGTCGTTGGATTTCAGAGCTCGTCGTTTCTGCTCCGCGTGGGCCGAGGAGGGAGAGAGGGAGAGGAAGGGAGGGAGAAAGAGGAGATACGGTTTTTGAGAGGCCGGGAGCTCGGTCCGTGATACCTGGATCTGTGACGGATTTAGTTGTGCTTGATTTGTCCGATCGCTGCTTTTGGTGAGATTTAGGAAGTTGCGACTTTGAAAGATGGTTTACGTTGGTTCTTTAAGCGGGTTTAATCATCGCTATGTCGTTGCCTTTACTTGTTTTGTTGCAAGATGACGCGTCTGGTGTGGTTCCTTGACAAGGGGTTTCAGAAAATATTTTTGGTTTGATGCATGAAGCTTTTTGTAATTCAAACACAAGCTTCAAATCCCGTATCTTGCAATCTAACTGCGAGTTAGAGGTCATTGAAATGGAAACCTTTGTAGATTTAGTTATGATTTTATCCTTGCGGAAGGGTGTTCTACTTGTTGTTTGTAACAAGTTGTTGATTTATGGTGCTTGGAATACTTCTTGGCAGTTGCGGTTTTTGGTGTTTTTTACCCATTTGCGTGGTTTAACTTGAAAATTTCTAACCTGATTGATCTATTGTCTAAATGTGAGCTCGAACTTTTGTGAAGTTCATTTTTTTAGTGAAATGTTTGCTTTTTTTTGCTAAGTTGATTAAGATTCTTAGCCATATTTAGCAAGACTTTCTGTAGCCCTTCTTTCTAGAAACACTACGGTTCATATTTTTTCTTTTGTACTGGCTTGTAATGCAAAATGTTTCTTGTGTATACCCTTAGCTAAACTACTTCTATTAAGTATCTTTTGCTCATTTGTGTATAACAATGGTTTAATTTTAGATAGTTCAAGATAACTCCAAATTAGCATGATTTTGCTACTAAATCATAGATTAAATGGTAAAAGCAGCTTTTTTTTGTTTTGAATTTAAGAATTGAAGTTGCTTTTAGTTGGTTGAAGAAAGTAGGATGATCGCTTTCCTAATTTCCTTGGTGTATGTTTTGTGGAATTGGTGTAGTTTAATTTTTTTGCATTTTTTGAATCTTATTTTTACTTTGATGTTGTGCGACTTGTGAGAAAGCCTTGTAACTGTTTTAGTAGAGTAGGTGCCTATAAGCGAAGAAAGCTAGATAATTTGAGACGTCGAGATGGTTAAAATAAATATAATGTAAAAATTCAGACATGTGTTTATTTTTAACCTTGATGATTATGATAGGTAAAAGGAAAAATCTATGTGACGTTTTGGATAATTTTGCAATATTGTGATGATGCATAACTTTTGGTCATGCAAAATGATGCGTGTTTTGTGAACAATCGAAATGCAAAGAAATTTTAAGGTTTTATGGAGCTTTTTGGACAATTTGTCTTTAAGTATGTGTTAGACATGAATGATGGTCAAAGATAGAATCTCCAAGGGAAACAGTTGCATATTCTTTAGCTCAATGATTTTGCATTTTATCATGTGTAGTATATTATGTATATGGAGCCTTCTAGTATGGATATTTTTTTTTTATGATATTGTGAGTTTGGGGTATTAACCATTTGAATGGCAAGAAGCTAATTATTTCACTCTAAACTTGTTATGTATCTTATAAATAGTTCATGAACTTTCTATATGTAAGCCAAATAGAGACTTGGCTATGGGAATGCATGGTACTATGAATTCAACAAGGCTACCTTGCTTTTGAGGACAAGGTGTGGTTGAGATCTTTAATTGATAGACTTTCTTTTAAGGTTGCTTGTTGAATTGTGAATTCTTTTTAATGTCTATTGTGCTTGTTATAGGTTTTATTTTGAGTGCATATGAGTCAAAGCCTCATAAAAAGAAATGTTTATGGGGTGAAGCTATTGAAGTAAAGTTTGTGATAATGTTTTTATTGATGGGCCAAATTTGGTTTAAAGTGAATTAAGAAACGTTGGAAATGGATGATAGTGTGAGGAGCCATAATTGAATGTGTTGAATATGTATCCACAATACATTGATATTAGAACGACCATGATCAATTCATACGTTGAAATGTACTTGGTTTCGTTTTGTCAACAAAGAGTGGATTTTTTGGTAACATTAAGTGATCAGTTAAGCTTGCAATGAAATTTCACATAAAAGCTAACTTAAATAATTGCAAATTTTGTTGGAACTTTGAAGAAGTAAGTTTTGCAATGAATTATTGGAGGAGGTTTTTTGTTCTTCAAATTACTTGTAAATGGTTATATCAAGCTATTCCAAAATAATTTATACAATTCAAGTCTATAGGGTTTTAATGCTAATGATGTTTTACTAGCTTAGAACTTATTTATATGACACATCCTTATTTAATAGGTGAAAGATGTGTCATATATTCGTTCCAATTTATGAGTTCTTTTTATTGTTGATTTTTTAATGCTTTTCATCTTAAAAATCTATTTCTCTCTCTCTCTCTCTCTATATATATATATATATATTTATCTATTGCTCCTTTCCATCTTGGAATCTGGTAGATTCTACCTTAATAATTGTGAAAGGTAATGTGCTTGAACATTGAATCATTTATCCACATAATTATGGGAAATGTTAATTCCTTTTACTATTGTTATATATATGGGAGTGTCAATAGTTTTCTTTTTAAGGCTTACTTGATGAACTCTTAGTACACATATTGAGTTGTGTAGCAAGCAAGAGGGGTGACTTATGTGCCATCCCTCTCAAAAATTGATATGAATATGTTCTATATGTCAAAGGGTAACACTTTAGAGTAGATCTTTTGTGGCTTAGTATATGACATCTGACATTTATGTCCTCATTTTAGGATACTCCACTTAACACCCTTCATTATTCAAAGGAAAAGCCTTCTTATCATGGAATAATAAAATAGAATATTTGATTGAAAGCATTTACTTTAAATTATGGGAATTATTTAAGTGATTCTATATTGTTCCCTTGAAAGTTCTTTTTAGATTAGATTTCAAAGAGAGTAGATAGGTTAGTTTAAATTTCAAAAGTCTAAATATTTTTGTTAAATTCTTAGATTTATACATGGAAATATTTCTTCACTAACAAGTTGCTTTAATAACAATTGTCTAGTAGTATTACCATGCACAAGATGATTTGTCTTTTGGATCTCGAGTCTCGCCTATGCTGGATTGTTGGTGTAGATTACTTTGGAACTTTGAATTGATGTGGATAAAGAATCCAAAATGTCTATACATTTTGAGTTTCTTGTTGATGATTTGTAATGTGGGATAAACTCTTTTGAATTTTATAAGGGAGAGGCATTAGGAATTTTGAAAGAGGGAGAAAGTGTTGGTAGCTAAATATTTCGAACATAGATTAGGATTTTTATTCTAATCTCAATTTTGATTTGGAATTCAAGCCCCCTTACATCATCCACTCATGGGTTAAGTTAGGTATACTTAATTGTAATTTATTCCATTAAACTTAAGATAGTTTTAGTTTAGAAATGACTTGATGTCATCCCCTAAGTATGATGGTTTGGATAATTTGCAAGTTCTTCCAAAATTCTAACATGAAGTAGAAAACATATCCTCTTCTTGAGGACCAGTCAAGAGGTAAATAACCCCCTAGAGGTTATAGCTCCTAATATTGCATCTGTTTGAGCCCTTTATAGTTTCAAGGTAGTACTTATCAATGGGTATTAAAGATTGAGGTACTCTTTAATTTTTGTTTTTTAATCCTTTGAGACCTACATGGCTTTGAGGTTGGCCCTCTTTAGAGGAACATTGTCTCGAGAGGCTAAAATTTTCGTTGTTGTTAGAATTCCTTTGATGATGAGCCCCTTTTATTGTGGTTTGTATTTTTTTTATAATGGAATTAGATGTCCTAGTTACACATCAACATATTTTCCCTTGAGAGCTTTATTTATTAAAGTTAAGATGAGGAAACTCTATTTTCCCTTTTTTTTTTACTATTAAGTTGCAGTAGACTTCTTACATTTCCTTACAGTGCTATAGGTGTTTTTGTTCAATGCCTTATGATTTTAATTTCCATCTCCAAGATATTTTCCTGATGGAGGGTGTGTTTATTCCCTAACCTTATGTTATTTTGGTAATCTCTTGTGGTTTTCATCTAGCAATGATGATTCGATATGTTTGTGGTTCTTAAAGTAATTGAAGATGTTAGCCAAAAAAGTACCTAAACATTTTTGAAACATAGATTGCTGCTTGAGACTCTTCATGATTGCATTGCATCGTTGATTACTGCATCGACAACTGTTTCTAACTAATTATGTTTTGGTGTAGAAGTGTTTATACCCCTGATGGAATTCATCAAGTTACTCTCCATTGTTTGGAGCTAAAAGAGACATACATTGTTCTTGTTTCTAATTGATTGGTTTGGTTGTGCATTATAGTTTGAATCTTTAAACAATATTTCAATAATTATTTTCATTTTATCCCAGGGCTCACACCTTTGCAAGTTTTGGATACATATGATCACCCTATCATGACCAATAAGTTTAGATTATAATTTTCTTGAATCTGTCTTAGCTTAAGTCCATCTTGAGGAACACATAATTTTGACCCTTCCATAACAACTTGTTATAGATAGAATATTTAGTTTACCTTCTATTCTTGACTTTCTCAAAAATAGGTTTAAGATTAGTATCCTTAATATATCTTGTGCTTTCTAAGAATAAATTCTTTGCTCTTCTTGAAGTAATTAAAAATATCACACTATTGTCCTTCCATTTTACATCGATGATACCCTAGTTGTATATTGAGAGGCATCTAACTCATTGTCAAATGGTTGTTAACAATTGGATAAAGTTGTTGTGGCTTCATTGATTCCTTTATCTTGAGAAATGTAATCTTATGAATCTTTTTTCTTTTGAGCTTTTGATTCTCCCAAGTTTAATAATATTGTTGCTCTTATGTCACGAAAATCTATAAGGATATTTTGAGAACTAGTAAAGCCTATGAAAGCTTTTATTTGTAACATTCGTCTCAAACATTCGTGAAGGATCTTATTTCTCGATGTCAATGCTAATTTTTCCTTTCCCAATTTTGAACCACAAATAGAATAGGTTTTTTTTTTTCAAAACTCACTTTTTTCATGCTAAGTTTGAACTGATTCTCTTGAAGTGTTGGAACGCCTTTTTGAAATGCTTCAAATGTTTCTTCTGTTTCAACCATTCATGAGCATAGCATCGAGGTAAACAATCACAACATACATGAGCATTGTTGGTGCATTACATTGATTGAATGGCATCACTAGCCATTTGAACAACCTTTTTTGGGTCATAAAATTTGTTTTGTATGTTGTTTATGTTGTTTATGGATATGCACATGGTGGTTGCCTAATTTGAGACTTAACTTTGAGAAACTTTTAACATATTTAGGTTAAATAAATCATTAATTTGAGTGGGTATTATTCTTGATAAGGCTTTTGTTGAGAATTTGATAATTGGTGCACATCATTAACCATTCTCTGAACTATCACTACTAATGGCCATAATGTGAATTGCTTAGTTTGCATGTGTCATATTTGATTAGTTTCTTGACTAGGTTTTTTTTAACTAGTTCTCCATTATCAAATTTCAATGTATGCCTATGTAAGGAAAGTAAGCAACCAATACAATATTTATCTCATACTCCATTGCTTATCTTAATAGTCTTCATGGTTCTTCAAATGTATAAGGGTAATTGATGACAAGTCCCTTTATTGGTTTGTTTGACTCAAGAACCTTCTCCTTATCTTTATCTATTTATGTGGATGGATGGGTACGACAGGTAGATCTGATATGAATTCACAAAGTTTTCTTATATTGCAATATCCGCAAGGCCCACTATTTGCTCCCCTTATTCTCTTTTTAAAATGAATTTGTACCTATCTTTCGTAAAGTAGTATAGTTGATCTTGTTGATAAAAATTGGCTTCTCTATTTCATAAATATGGATGGTCTAATAGTACTTAGCATTTATTGGGAGAGATGAATTTACATAGAACATCACCAAGTACACTCTAGTAATGGTAAACTTGTGTTTGCTTGCTCTTGGCTTTTGCTTTTAAGTTCTTCTTTATTTGAACCAATGAGGGGCTGAAGAAGAGCCGCGATAATCATTTTAAGGTTCTTGACGAGATGCGTAGATAATATGTTATACTCGTTTTCTATGATGTACTTATAACCTCTTTCAATTGAAGATTTCCTTTGTTTCCTTGAGGGAATCTTGAGTGTTGGTTTTTTGTTTCACTATCAAGTATAAGCTTTGGTTTTTGTGGTTGTATTTTTTTGTTGACATTCATAGCTTTAGAGCCACCATCATTTTGCCTTTGTTCTTCTTAATCTTGTTTAGGAATAACTCAAGATCAATGAACCTTCCAATGCTTTTCTTTAGTATGTTCCTTTATTTGTCAATCTTCATAGAATTTTGTTGAATAAGTAGGTGTTATAATAGTCATGATAGTTTTTTTTTTGTTGAGGACATTCTATCTTCTTTTTTGATTTTTTTGGCCATCGTTCAATTTTCCTAATTGTCTAGAATACTTATGTTCTTCTTCTTAATAGCTATTGCAATAGTGTGCTTGATGTAGAGTTTGAACGGGGAATGATCCATCAATGTCTTTGTGCTATCAAGATGTAAGTTGAGTGTAATCGCTTTATGATGAAATTTTGTCATATATTCTTGTATACTTTGTCCAGGTCAGTGAAGAAGGCTGTTTTGTTTCTTTCATCTCTTTTCTAGGTTTCCCATCAAGTATAATTGTTCGTTTATAAGCTTCATAAATTGACTTCTTGTCATTTTGTTTTGATTTGGTTCTTGGATTTGCAGTTCACCATGCAAGAATATGATGAGAATTTTAGCTTCTACCTTGTAAATGGACATCCATAAATAGAGAAGTTGGTTTTTAACTGATCTGACTATGCATCAAGCTTAATGTTGAATTCTCCATCATATGTTGACAAATCAATTTTAGCTTCTACCTTGAATATCCTTTGTTGGCAGCTAGGAAGTTATGACATGATGTTGTTTTTATCATCATCATCATCATCATCATCTTCTTCTATCATATCCCTTCAACTGTGAATAGGTCATATCTCCTTGCTTAATGTTGAATCTCACCTTGTCTCTTACGGTTCCTCCAATTACACAATATTTGGAGTAGATTGGTTCTTCAACATGATACCCATGATAATTCAAACTTGTTGGTTCTATTATGCAATCTTTTGCTATAACGTATTTTGTTAGATTCTCTTTAATCAACCACATTGGACTGTTCTTCAATTTTCTGTTTAACCTTTGTAATTTGCTCGTTAGCACTATGTGTTTCTACCATGATTGATGGTGCTCTAGAAAAAGAAAGTTGTGTGACATATCCCTTAGTCTCAATTTCCTTTTTTGATAGATTATCAATGTCAATTAATTTGGAACTTTGAATTTCTATGGATTTAGAAGTTACATTGCTTTTTATGTCCATGTTCGCCAATGAGGCAGTCTAGTGTGAGATGAACTCTTGATTTGTGCTAGATGAGAGAAGCATTAGGAATTTGGAAACCTAGAAAGAAAGGTGGTGAAAGCAATTGTTTTTGGAGGGGGTTACACTTTAATGAGTGTTTTGTTTGTAATTTAAATTTTGTCATGGAATTCAATCCCTTTAAATTGTCATCCTATGGCTTTAAATAAATTTATTAAGGGGTAGTTTAATACTTTGATGGAATTGTGCTCTTAGTTGATTTTCCATCTTAGAGCTAGCTATTGCTAAGAAACTCTCTAGAAATATGAAAAGACAAGATCAAGAGTGGTTCCAGTAAGGGATGGGCAGCTAGTATTGTAGCATATGATGGTAAGAAAAAGAGGCATAGGAGCTAGCCCATGTTGAAAGAACTATACGATATTGCTTTTGGCATATCCAATTCAACATCTAGTTCAAAATGCACTAGGCAAGTGCAGCTTCGTGGACCTCCCCCACCTATATGTAAGCAACAAAGAAAAAGATATGGATTTGTATGCAAACTAGACTACCTTGATTTGATGGCCTAGAAGCCTCTTTCTTTGAACTAACAAGAAAGAATAGGAAATACGTCTTGAACACTCTACATAGGACGATATTTTCTAACTTGTGCTTCCTCTCAATAGATTGGTGAAGCAAGAGAGCGTAAGGTTCCTTAAATGCATTTTTAGCTAGGGAAATAATTTTTGTTGCCTTATTGATTGGTTTTGAGAGGATTCACAAGTGTATCATTTGCTTATTAGGTGAAAAAAGGGGGCCAAGAGGAGAAAGAGTGAAGTTTTTGTTTTTCAAAATCTTTTTGTACATTTTGATTAACTTTTTGGGAAATATAGTCCCATTTGAGCTATATCTTTGTCTACTGTTGTCTTTGCGTGAAAACAAGAGGAAGCAAAGGTTCAAAGAAAGAAACTAAGCCCTCTTCACCTTCTCCAAGGTGAAAGCAAATCTTGAACTCATCTCTATAATAAGATAGTAGAAGAAATCATTCAATCTTATTGACATTCTAATATATGCAAGATAGTAGTGCCTTGAGACTTAGATTTTCTTGAGGGAGGATATTTTGAGAAGTAAATGTTCGAGTTGTTTTATTGTCTCATTTTGTGATGCCTTAAGCATCATATGGCCTTAAGGTAGTAGGTCCTTTTGAGGGTGCATGGTTTTGAGTGGCATTTGTTCTTGAATTTTTTAATCCCTTGAGACCTACGTGACGTTGGTGAGGTCCTCTTGTGATGTTATTATTTTGGTTGTTTTCTTTTCACGAGTCATGGATTATCTTGACAATAATGTTTGAAGGCATAATATGCTTTGAGAAAGCATTGTTGTTGACAATTTCTATCTTAGGAAGTTGTTTCTCTTTGATTTATGAGAACCATGAAGGAAGGTTTTGGCACTAGTGTTATTTCATGAGAAGATTGCCATTTTATAAGAGATGGTGAATTATGCTTTTCAATATTTGTTGTTATCTTAAAGTTATTGAAAGAGCAATTCTTAGTGCAAATAAAGTGTGGTAAGGAAAAAGTATACTAGTGATTTCTAGTTAGTCTAGTGCATTATTGGTTTTTCTCCATCTCAAATGAAATATTTTTTCTCTCACATCCCTTGTGAAAAAATGGCAAATGAAACTATCATATGTTCGCTATAGTTGAAACTTACCCAAGTATTAGTGAAGAGGTGAACATTGACCAAAAGCCCAACAACTATAAATTCAAAGGTGCCTTACATCCCCCAAAAGATGTTGAATCACTCAATGAATCCAAATAGTCCTATTAAATGAATTGTTTAAAGGAAATGTAAATGATTTGTTGAAGGAGACTAGTAGAAAATAAAACAATTACAGGTAATAATAAAAAATAAAAACTTTCAGCTTTTCTAATGATTATACAACGAAAGCATGTATGTAGCAACAAAAACAATCAACCATAATGTTAGTAGCTATGAGATTTAATGGAACTAAATGTGAAGTGAATATTTGAACACTTGTAGACTTTGTGAATTTTAAAATTGTATACATTTGAAAAAGCCTTTTCAATTTTTTCTCTAAAAGAATTCCAATTGGTCTTGTAGTCATTAAAATTTTCATTTTTACTTGGGGGAGTGTTTCGCTTTTTAATATTGTTGTTTCTTGAATTAATGCTCACATAATTTGTTTTGTGTAAAATGTCAAAGGTAATGCAATGTTGGCAAGGTTTAAACTTGTGATCATAGAGTTCAATTACTTATTATTGAAGGCTCTTAATAAAAGCCAAACGGTCGTCACAAACTTCCTTGAAATGTCTCTACCTACCATTCAACTATAATGATTGGACTATCAAATCCTTAATATGTTGCAAATGGTTTGATCGATTAGACATGGTTATAGCTTGTCTATTTCATGAATTGAATTGTCTTTCTTTGAGATAGATTTAATCATATGTGAAAAAGTTGAATAAGTTTATAAAATAATTAATTCATAAAATACCTCAAAAACAATTTTTTTTGACCTAAATAAGTTAATATTTAAAAATATTATTTTTTTACAAGTTTATTAGGTTTAAAAATTTGATTGTATTCTTAGATTATTTGTCTGAATTAAACTTTAAGTTTAATGGTCTTGGAATGCTTTGTGTTGCAAATCTCATTAAATAATATTTATGGATGCTAGGGACTTGTATTTGAATTGTCAAGCTTTTATGTTTATCTTGGAAAACATTAATTGTTCCTTAAGTTCCTCGATGTTGTCTTGTTCAGTAATGTTTAAAAATTATGAGGCTGAAGTAAATATATGCTAAGTTAAACCTCCTTAAATTTATACATCCCACAAAATAATTGAACTCTTGTTTGGCGTATGCATTTGTAAAGAGTATGGAACTAAGATAATAAATGATTCTAATACTAAGTATATTCAATAAGGAATTTTCAACCAATAGAATTTTAGGACAAAAGTTTTAACATGAAAAGCATTACAAGAAACAAGTTCAATATTAGATTATAAATTTCTAAGATGAAAAGCATTGTGTAACATAGGTTCAACATTACATTGCTTTAAATATAACATTACATGAAATTCTATATTCTTTTATCACATATATGTCTCATATAATCAATAAGTTCTAATTTTCCAATACACATTTAAAATTGTCAAATGGTTAAATCTAATCCTTGTGTTTTTTCTTCGTATCCTAGCTCTCTGTCTTGTCATCAATAAAGGGCCCTCTTTAATACTTCCTAGTAGACGAAAGAAGCCTTTATAAGTTTTCTACAATGTACATTGAAACAATGCACCAGCTAATCAAACCTTTGGTGAAATTGTGCTTGTTTCTCGTCATGGTGTTCAGGAGGATGTATACTTTAGAGTGCGTGGCTGTGGATAGGCCCTCTAACCTTCACATTGCTTATAGCAAACTGTTATCTAAAGGTTGGGTTGCCCAACAAAAGTGGCGTTTATTTATTTTTTTGAATCACACAACACATGAGATTATGACTAGTCCCTTGCCTAAAGTTTAACTTGTGAATGTTTCATGAAATGGTTTAAATGGAGTCACATGGTTGTCTTATCAAAATATAATTGATCTCCCTTGAAAAAAAAGTTAATTGACATGATTCTTATCTCTATAATTGGGAATAATAATTAAATTGGAGAACATTTTGAACTAGATGTTATATGATTTAGATATTTTGTGTAAAGGATATGTGACAAACTTGATAGTGAAATTTAATAGTGACATTTGTAGTTGTTCATGTTTCAAGTCCATCAATTGGAAAGAATGTCATAACTTTTATTTGCACAATTACATGCATAAAATAAGGATGAAAAAGGAAAAAAAAACTAGGGGTGAGAAAAACTGAGGAAAATCAAATGTAGAAGATCAAAACCTTGATGCCATTCCTACATATATTAAAAAATATGTAGGTGGGCAAGGGTCTCTTGTTTAAGCTATACTATTATTTTGTAGATATTCAAAAATTTTTGAGAGTGATTAAGCATAAAATATATAAGTTGAGATCAATAAAATCTTAGAATCAATTTAGTTGTCACAAGAATTTGAGTATAGAGGCTATATCTTTAATGATGTTTATGGCATGAAAAGATCTACATATGAGTTTAACGTTTTCTTTAGTAAATAAGAGAAGAAGAGGACTAAGAAAGTCATAGCAAGAGATTATTAGATATTAAGAAGTGCAAGCACTTGCATGCACATTGTAGTGCTAGTGTGTAACTACTTTAAAGACTCATATATCAGAGGGACACCATGTTGAACACGTCATTTATGTTGTCCAAATTTCAAAAATAAAAATAAAATGAATGATACTTACCATGCATGATGAGACTTTTTTGAACTTGACGAGATACTTTGTGGACGAAGGTGGACATTTTGTAGACACATGTGGCATGATACTTCATGGACTCATCTAGATGCTTGTATAGGACACAACTAGACAACTTATAGTTTATGGGAGCCAATCACATGCAAATGAATTAGATTCCTCAATGCGTGAGATGGAATATATAATTTCCTCCTCCCAAATTTTGCCCTTACTAGTTCTTTGATTCACCTTATACTTAATCAAAGGTCCATCTCTTCTTTTGACAATGATAAAACTTGTACTAGTTACCACATGTTCTCACATTGGATTCCTTCTATATGAGGGCATTGCAACCTCTTGTCCTTCTCTATGACGGCATCACAGTCTTGATTATAGTTACATTTTTTCACACTTTCCTTTGTTAGGACATTGTAGTTGTTCTATAGAGTGACATTATTGTTGGTTTGTTCATCTTTGTGTAACACTAGAACCTTTTCATTTTCCTCGTCTAATTAATTTTATAATAAACTTATTGGTTGTCCTTTAAATACTTGAGTGTTGGTGAATTTAAATGATGTGTTTCTAATGATGGATATCTTGATTTGATTGTTAGGAATCTGAAAAATGTCTTGAATCTTCTATTGATATTACTTGCATTGAAAGTGGTCATTTGAATCATGGAATTTCATTAAAAAGCTTATTGGCTTAGAGGTGGAAGCAGTGTATGCAAATACAATTATTTCAGTGCAAAGTTAAAAAATTTTCCATAGCTATTGGTTATCATTTATTTTTTGTGTTTTCTTTACTTGATGCTTCATGTATTTTGTCAAATATCAATTGTTAATTTTGTATAAATTTGTATTATTTTTTTATATGACATCATGCTATGCAGGTGAATTGTTTTAAAAAGTTCTCATTATAACTTATTGCATTGTGCCATGCCCTAATGTCTCTGTCATGTCCACATTGTGGAAAAGACTTTGCATGTCTGGAAATTTAGGAACAATTGCTAATGTTTGCAGTGTGAGGCATCATAACATTCATGAATTTTCATCCCTTTTTGGTAGATCAAGTCTCCTCGTATTATTAGTATGGTTATTGCATTGCTTTGTACAAGTTTATGGTTGATATATATATGTATATATATATATATATATATGTATATATATATATATATATATATTTTAATGAATTATAGGCTGGTCAGTCTTGTTGTGAATTTGAGCATCATTTTTGTTGAATTATGAGAATTTGTACTCTTTGTATTACTAGTTGCTTTGAACATTACAAGGACAATGAGAAGCATTTATTATAATATAAATTGCTATTCTTCGACTCCCTTGAGTTGAAATAAAGCACATGACTCTAGATTATGTTACTTTGGTTTTAAGCCAAGGCTTTGTTAGGGTTTGGTGTTGTGGAGTAATGTGTATGATTAAAAATTTTGAAATTTTACTAATATTATATAAGTCATGAATATGTTTTCCAAATGCTTGTTCAATAGTTGTGAAGTGGTGGAGAAGGTGCATCGGCATGGTGGGCACTTGCATTTACACATTTCTTTGCAAATCAAGATTGGAAGTTCTTGTAAGATCATGCTCAAATAATGTCCAATCACATTCTTGTTAAGATTCTTGATACCATAATTATTCTCCATTGTATGGAAGAACATGATGCTTATTAGTTATATTTTGGAGTTTAGTAGAGAAAAGGCTGAATTTTCATTGATCACACAGGGGAAACATGGTATCCTTTATATAAGTGACCAATCCATGAGATACAAGAGGACAAAAGCTTTGAGGAAACCTAAAATGATGTGACTTATTAGTCCTACTATAATTTGTCGTAATATTAATGGAAAGTTAATGAAGACCCAATTTAAATTGTTACATTCTCCCTTAAATTAAACAAAAATATCAATAATGCTTCACTTGTCACAATATAAGACTTTCACCATCAAATGGCTATATGTAAGTGAAGACCAGTTGTAGTCAATAATGAGTCTCTTTTGTATATATGGAGTATACTTAAATATGAGTAAGAGTGATACTTCTAATGGATGGAAAAAGCAAAAGATTCGAAAGATGAGGGAAAGGAATAGAGAAACGTTGACTTGGAAAAGTATTAGGTTGATTTAAAGGAGATGAGATTTACATAACTATATAAATGACATCCAAAAGATCATAGCAATGATATTTTTTTTTGAAGGTGGAGTAATAAAGAAAGATTTCGTAAGTATTTAGGAGATAACTTCTCAAGACCTAGAGTATGGACATGAACAAAAAAAAGTTACAACCAAAGGCTTCAGGAGTGATGAAAATTGTTGTTTGTTAGAATACAATAAACCCGTGGGAATATCTTTGTCAAAAACAAAGAAAGGCTTTGATTGGTATGATAACATTGATGATGCTATCCCTCTAGTACTTGTTAATCTTATGCATTTTTTCTTTGGAGTCTACTCATAAATTAGCATGTGTGTACACACAAACACACATGCACGTGTGCACGTGCACACACACACACACACACAAGTTAAGTATAAAAAATAGTGATCCTTAAGTAGGATTATACAAAAGTTATCTTGAAGGGACATTCCCTTGTTTAAGGGAATATTGGAGTTTAAAAAAACTCAGCACAAGGTAATAGCCTTGTTAGCTATTCTATTAGAGTGACCTTGGTGTAAGCAAAAGTTCACAAAAATTGAACCAAGGACATAATAGCATGATTAGTTGAGCATCGTTTGGAGGTTGTTATAACCTCAGAATCATTGATTCTTTCTCCAACTAGGTATTAAGAGCTTTGTTAGATTAGTAGGAACTTGCATGAATAGCCAACCAAGTAGCCCATAACTCAACCTTATGCACGACCAAAGATGCTAGTTGCAATAAGAAGGTGATTATGATGGTCTCGTATGACCGAATAATTGAGTCTTCCTCCAAATAGATATCGACAATTCTGTCAAACCAATAGGAAGCTATGAGGGAAGCTTGCCAAGCAACACATAGCTTAACCATTTGCACAACTTGAGAGGTGTGCTTCCTGATCATAAGAAGATGGCAATTACCATGAAAATGTCTTCTGATTTGTTCATAGCATTGTCTAAGTTAGCCTTGATCCATTGAAGGAGAGGGAACCTAGAGAAGACTGAGGGTAGTGAAAGCTAGAGAGATACAATGATTACCAAGTCTTAAGCATAAATTGTAGATCACAAGGGTGACTGGTGGCAATAATTGTGTCAAAAATAACTAAATTCGAAAGAACGAGTTTCTCGTGGATTTGACGAGTGTGTGTTTAGTAGATGCGGTAAATGAAATCCACAATTTTCTTAGGAAAGATAGCTTACCTTACGCAAGAGACCATCAAAAAGCTCCACAAGATTTGTCGATAGTGACTAAACATCCGAACAAAGAAGAATCATCAAGACTTGAGCAGTAAATGGACAAGGGTATAAAGCATTGTTTGTGATCTCTTAAATGTGACATCCTTAGGAGCGATGATTAGAACTAGAGATCTCCAAATAGCAAGATTTAATTGTCATTGTTCAACACTTGACACCTTTGGATGTAGTAGTAGATACTTTGACATCTAGTATGAGACTAGACTGAAGCATCTTTACAATGGAACTCCTCTGATGGAAGATGTAGAATCCTGCCCACCATTGCTTGACGAAACATAGACCATAACTAAAGCTTATCCCATTGTCCTTTGACATCAAGCTTACTAAAAAGCATCTAAGGGAGATCCTAGTTTATTCAAATTTATGTGAGCCACCAACAAAGAGGCCACAAGTCAATCCAACTAGCTTGGGTGAAGCATGTTGAACCAACTTCTCCCTAGAGTGCTCTCCTTATCCACCTTACCTCCCAGATAAGTCTCTAGGCCCAAGAATCCCTTTTCCTGATAGAAAGAAACACTTCTTATCACCATACTATACTATAAAGGCCACCACCAAAAGAATTTCTTCTTGCCAATGAAATTTGGTAGCTAACTTGGCCACTTGAGTTTCGTTCCAATTCCTTAAACTGTGGATGGCAAGGCCCCTTCTATGCCTTGGGTTGATAATTTGCCTCTTAAGTGACGAAATGAATCTCCTGCCTCCTATTACCATCACTCTACAAGAAACTCTTGAACTACTTCGCCACCACATTTGCAATGACGTCAAAATAATGTGACACCACTTATATACTATAATCATTGTGTGCACATTGTTGACAAATTTGACCCATCTAGTAATAGAAAAGGTTTTAGTGCTTCGAGTTGAGAGCCTTCCTTTGATTACATCAAACACCTATTAGAAGTCAATTGCAATAGGCCATTTCTCGTTAAGGGAACCCATAAATACTTGTCTTCATCTTACTATCTGTAAACAAGTTTGGCTACGATCATATATCACCTCCTCAGTGTCCTCCGATCAAACATATCCGATCAAACATAACTGAGCTGCTTACCTCAACTGATACATTGCTCAGTTGCTGAACCGAAAGTCACAAGAATGGCAGATACCTTTCTCGTTGAATGGCAACTGGTTGGAGCACAATGCATAGTATGATCAACAAATAATGAATGGGATAGTAGTGGCCCTTTAAGCAAACTCAAGTCTCTAAAAGAGTACCTTGTACAATCCTCCTTTGCATAATAATGGAAGTAACTCTAAATTAAGGATGAAGAGATATGAGTTCAAAATCATTGTCTAAATCCATGTGTTGTTTAGATCCAATATGGCTTCTCCCCATTTACTAATAATGCAAATTTGTTCTCTATGATACAAGGAGTTGACATTATTTATGAGGGAATTTGAACAATATGAACATGGTTTATTGCAAATTTCAGCTCAAGCTATCAGAAGCTTGCTTTATGTTTACTTTGATGCCATGAGACCAATCAAAGACTTAAAACTATTCCAACAATGCATAAAATCTTGGATGGACAACTAGTTGTCAACAATTTGTCAACCCAAATCCATTTGATCAAAACATTTGCCACCATTATGTAAACTATCAAGCAAAACATGATGGGTTAGGGTTGATCAGGTTATGAGTGTTCCAAACCTTTGGTAAAAGGATAATATGTTTGTCCACTGATGAGGCATGATTGCTATTTCGGAAAATTGCAAAATGGATTGATAAGATATTCTCAATGAATTTCCTATAATCGAAGAAAGAAGTGATAATGCCATGAATGCAAGCATCAATGGGTGCCACAAGCTCCTAGGCTTGAACATCATAAATGAATGCACCAAGACCTGGAATATCGATAATCAAAATAGGAGTCATGTGAGCCCCACCTTTTGGAATAATGGGAAGTTAGAAGACCATTGGTTGTTGTGCTATTCTTTAATCTAGCTTTCTCATCATTTATTAGGTTAGAGATATGGTTGACATGCCTCATATTGGTAGCCACCCTTTGATTGAAAGTTGTCCTTTAGTACACCTCAGCATACTAGTGAACCTTGGTTAGCAAATGCCACCACAGTCCAACACCAGCCAAGGTGGCATGTTAGTCAACAATCAATTGTCAAAGGCAACTAACCTCCTTTTGATCAAACCTTGACCCCTCCAACTCCACTGCTAGAGTTGCCAAAGAGATCTGATGCACTTGTGGTTCATCATAAATGAGGGACTACCCTTATAAGTTTACCGCAACCATGCATGACCACAAACCATGCCTTACCAAGCATTAGTAGAAGAGTTCCAGATCAACTTGAAAGGGATAGTGATCTAACCCATTGCTAGTAAGATGAGCCATTTGGAAATTGAATCACGTTGTGATAAGGATTACCTTAATTATAGTGAATCAGGTTGATGGCTATTGGCTATGTTAAAGGAGATGAAAAATGCAAGCAAATGGTGAAGCAATTGGAGGAAGGAGGAGATTGAAGTGTCATCATGAAGGTGTTTTATCTTAGCTTTGGGTAGGCCATGGGGGATTCGGCTTTGTGAAGGGTTGGTGTCATTGAGGTGTTACATGACATTAGATGTGATGTGACTCATGGGAGGTTGGATTGTCATTTATAGGAGGTGTTGTAGGAAGGTGAGGTCTTCAGTGTTGGATGTTTGCGGGATGAGGCCTTCAATGGCAAGCGAGTGATTGAGAGGTATTGAGGAAAGGGATTTAGAGGTTAGTTGATAAGGGGGATTGAAATTGGCTACAATTAGAGCATAATAGAAGAGAGACGGAAGATCGTTAGGATTGGGTCATGGTGGAGATTGGATTGCTTAATTATCATATAGAATATAAAATGTTTAATTTTCATTAATCATAGAGGGAACTTGATACCTTTTTATATAGAGACAATCATAGAAATACACAAAGAGAGGAGCTTTGCAAGGAATTTAAAAAAAATAATAACTTATTAGACCAGGTATAATTTGCCTTAATACTAGTAAATTTCTAATTTAGAGCTAGTGTATATATTGTAACATGAGTATTTAAGAGCATTGTAAAATTTTGTTTACTTTTGCACCTAGTGATTTGTATCAATTGTTCTAGTTTATGGAGTTTTTTTTTCTTATGTTATTCCATCTTTGGACTCACTTCCAAGCCCATTATGTGTGATTTTGGATCTTGCGTTTTAAATTAAAGGGTTAATTATGCGTATGTCCATATGTTTGCATGATTATAAGAGTAGGCATCATGGTTTTCACTCGTAGACATATTTATCTTATGGTTTCATTAATATAATAACGACGTTAGTGGCATTCTTCTATTCCTGAGCAATCCTTGAAAAGTAGAAATATAGGTACTATTGTTTGTATTATTATGTAAATAGGTTTTTGCATTGAAGGATGGTTTAGATGCAAATGATTGGAGACCTGCTTTACATTAATGAAACTGTTGGAATCTATCTCATCATAAATGAAATCTGAAGGACCTACTGCACAATTAAGCAAACAAGAGAAACCTATTTGCCATTAACCCTAAATGACATGTTAATGTGCATTTTTGTGTTCATTGTTGTTTTAAATACTCTTTTTACAAAATGTTAGTCGCTTGAACAGGTTCCTAATACGTCCATCGATGCAAAGTCCGGGAAGTTCTGTTAAATCAGTTCCTGAACCTCTTCAATTTGATTGTGGATCAAATTCAAATACCTCTGACATGGACCAATCATTTTACCGAGGTAACATGCTTCTAAATTCTATCGAGAACCCTACTTTAGCGGACTTTTTATTATCTAGAAATGATGGGAGCATGGATTTTCTTAATATGGTCCCTCAAGGCACTGATGGTTTGAGTATCTGGAATTCACGGGACATTGCCTCTAGTGACTATATAGCAAGCCAGGAGAATCATGATGAAAATAAAATGGACAATGGCTGGAACACTTCTCTTTCAATTAATTCTGGTGGTGGCCCAAGTACAGAAGAAAGGAATTGTGAAAGGTCCAACATTATGTCACTGGAAAATGTGGATCTAAACCTTAATAATTCTCCAGCGGATGATGGGCAGGTATTTACTCAAAGATTGAGTTCAAGCCACATGATCAATAGTCAGGAGCACAATCTGCATGCAGGTTCTCATAGCAACATCACGGAAGTGTCCTTGTGTCCTTTTCTGCCAGAATTCTTTGAAACTGATTCAAATTCTAATGGGAGCTTATCCAATACTGTTGAACAATCCTGGGAAGATAATGGCAGAACAAGGAGTTCAATTGATGGTAGACGTACAGCTTGTAAGAGGAAGAACGTGGAAGGAGTCATTGGAGAATCTTCAACAAGTCATAATATTTCTGCAGACTTGAGCATGCCTAGTTCATCTAGGTATCTACCTTCTACATCTTCTTTAGATGAAAATGTTGCCACAAATTTCAGCCCCATGAATAGAGGAGTTCCTTCTGGATGGTATCCATCTTCTAGCATATCAGGTAATGCAGAAAACTCGCATAGAAATCTTCGAATGCGGCCCAATATCTTACAGCAGTGTGATGTTTCATCACGACAATCACATTCTGCTGCAAGTAGTAACAGGCTGCCTACTATTTGGTTGCCTGTTGAACCATTCAGTTCAACTCCTTTTATTCGCTCAACAGAGCAAAGCCAGCATCATGTACAACCTTTTCCTGGTGTAGACGATCTTGCTTACCAGCATCCTTCAAGTTCAAGGTTTGGTAGTTCTTCAAGTGCTGCCTATTCGAATCATAGATTTATTGCTTCACCTGAGGAAACAAATGCAGGCAGCCTGCCAAGAAATGCAATTACTGATCAGCGAACATTTCCTACAAGAACTACTGTTGATGGTCTTGTACGGGATTCACCAAACTGGAACCCGTCTAGTTCTAGAGCTAGTAGCAGTTCTGGTGTTATGTCATTGCCGGGATCCAGCAGGGCTTCAAGTGAAACTTTTCCCGTTCAGTTTCACACATATTTGTCTGATATTGTACAAAGTACTTTATTTCCATCTGTTGGTTCTGAGTCTGGGCATCGAAATGCTAATTTGTCTTCTCGACATTCTGGTCGTTCTGCTGCCACCCAGGAGCCTGGTCAATCACCTAGAGCTGGCCGTCGTGGCCATTCTCCACTCCATTTGAGGACAGCAGCTCCTTTGGATCGTTTACGGGATAGCGTTTCAAGCTTGCCCTTGTCAACTAGAAGCAGAGAAGGGAGAAGCAGGATGATATCTGAGGTGTGTTGAAAATATTTCCAGTTTTTATTTTATTAACTCAATCAAAGAATCTTCAGAAAATCTCAAATGTTACATGGCGGAGTGCGGGTAATGTACGTTTGAAGTTCGTAGAATTAAAAGAAATGAATATGGAAAAATAATTAAGTTATGCTAGTGTCATTATGAATGCATCACTGCTATGCCCACCTACATCTTAATGATGAAGTCATGCTGTATTGTTGAAGCAGATTCGGAGTGCATTGGATCTTATGCGTAGAGGGGGTAATCTGCGGTTTGAGGCAAGTTTTGTTGTTTACTGTTGCAGATTTGACGTAACAATTTGCAATTGCAGGATATGCTAATTAAGTTCTCGTATAGATTACCTTTGCTATTTTCTTTATAGCCATTTACAAATGCACATATAATACACCAAAATGAGCAGTGCTTCATTGCAATCTTCTTGTTTTTTGATACTGTACATTATGACATTCTTTGTCTATTTTATCTTCGTTTTTAGAAGCTAATTATCCGCACTATTTCTCCCAACTTTCTGTTACGTTGTATGCCATGAAGTTAATCTGCCTACCCAAGTAGAGGGATTTAGCAATAGCATTGGGGAAAAGTCCCCAAATATATTTCTAGCTTTGATTTATTTCTTTGGTCGTCTTCACTCTAACTTGGTCTCTAGTTTAGTATATTCATTTTCATGTATGGTTTCAGTGTTTTACTAGTTTTGATCTGCCAACTTTTTGTTCAGCTTAACTTGTTTGATGTGCTAATATGGTAATTTAAATCAACAAAGAGTAGAGAAGTTTGAAGGTTTTGGTATGTCTAACAATTATATTTCTTACTATAGCAATACAAGAAGTTTCCATCTTTTTCTTAGTTATTGAGCCCTTTTTTTTTAAAATGTGATTATTTAGTAATTTCTATATCTGTGTGTATATGTTTGTGTATTTATAAATTAAAATTTGCATTGACACTTAATTTTGAAATAAATAAATTTAGAACAAAATAAAAAAAGCAGGAGGATCATGTACTTGGGAACCTACAAGAAGATTTCATTATTCATAGTTATCGAGACTTTTTAAAATGTGATTACTGTTGAAAGTATTTAGTAATTTCTATCTATGTGTGTGTGCATGTGGATATATGTGTATTTATAAATTAGAATTTGTATTGGCATTTAATTTTGAAATAAATAAATTTAAAATAAAATTACAATTAGAGGAGGGTCATGTACTTGTGCACATACCCTAGTTGTATTTTATGTTGTAACACTAATTCAGATAATTTGTTAATTTGCATATTGGCTCAAGGGTCTGTAGTATGCAATAATTAGGTCATTGTTTGATTGTGAATGTTAGGGTTCCATTGCCATTATTATCTTAGTTTTAGTATCTTAGGTCATATTTGATATAACTATTATTAAATATTTAGTTGAATAATAAAAATCATATTAAAAAGTGTGATTGCTAAATGTTATTGAAAAATTTGTGCTTAGCATAACAATTCACAGGCACCTAATCAAATAATTGTTATTTTGAAATGACTCGAGTAGTACTTAATGTTTTTATAAAACTTGAAGTGTTTTTTAATATTATTTTGGAAGGATAAAAGTCTCATATTCACCTCATATTATTTTTTATTTAAAAAATGTAAATTTTTCTTTGAAAACATATTTGTAAAACACTTAGTTAGGAAACTATATGCTAATAACCTTAGTTTCAACTAAAACTTAAAATAAAAACTATCATCCTTATGATTTCTATCTAAAAGTCTGTTTAGTTTTTCGCCCAATAACACTCTCCTTCCTCAATGTTTTGACATCATAAAATGGTATGATAGTTTGCCCATTTGTGTTCTTGGGGTGGGTCCTTGTCCAACCTGACTATGATGACTTGACCCGACTTAGTGGTAACCTGCTCCCAACTTAACTGATAGACCAGTTGAAAAGTGTAGCTTGAAGCTGATTCTGAGTAAATGCAAATTTAATTAGATCCGACACAAACCTTGAGTTTGACAAGGAAAACCCAGCGTACTGGGTTTCTGTTTAACAAACTGTAGATGAACAAGTTAATGATATTTTGACATGCCACTGATTACAATTAATCTAATTAAGTGTTGAACTTCTGGAATATTAGAATTAAATTATGTATATAAACTGTATTCTTGTTATTATCCATTCTGATTTGTGACCTTTTGATCATGTTTAAGCAAAAAGATTAATGCTGCATTTTTTAATGTTCCAAGTGAGGAAGTGGGTAACACTTCTTTGCTACCTGGCGATTTACATTGCTTTGGCTGTAACTCATCAGGACATCTTCATTTTTGATCGCTCTGGGTTTTATGGGCGTGCTGACCTCTATGACAGACACAGGGACCTGAGGCTTGATGTCGACAACATGTCTTATGAGGTGGGGCTTCCTGCATGGTTTATACTGAAGAAATTATGATAGATGAATGCTGGTTTCATGCATTCACTTGATTGAGATTTTGCTTTTCTGAGCATAAGAAATCATAAAAGAAGTATAAAATCTCTTTATATGACAAACATAACAGATGTATACATACTTGCTGGCAAACAGCTTACATTTGTTTGCAAAGATACTGGCTTGCGATCTAATAACTGCATCTGCTGCAGGAACTATTGGCACTTGAAGAGAGGATTGGTAATGTTAGTACTGGACTGGACGAAGATACAATTTTGAAGTGTTTAAGGAGAAGGAAATATTCATCGTGCAAGCTCGAGGTGGCTTCCACAGAGGAAGAGCCATGCTGTATCTGTCGGGTGAGCTACTTTTCTGCACTCGGTTCCTATCTAATACGATCGAAAGTGAATGCTAGCATTATCGAAATCATTGAAACCACGAAAACTAGATTTCCAGTCAAAAGAACAAAATCAAAACCAAAATCGAAACTTGGAAGCATGGCACACTGGATGTGGCACTATCACTTTCGATAACGTCGTCTCTTGTGCAGGAAGAGTATGGCGAAGGGGAGGACATTGGTGCCCTGGACTGCAAACATGATTTCCATGTGCCTTGCATCAAGCAATGGTTGATGATCAAGAATGTGTGCCCTATCTGTAAGACAACAGCAGTAGTCACATGAAGGTCACAGCAGCCATCTGATGGAATGAAGGGATTCGATTCCAGGGTTATTAAATTCGTTAATAGCACTTGAGATTATTCTATTGACTTGAAAAAAGGGTTTATTTATTTTCCTTTCCAATTTTTGCACCTTTTGGACTTGTCTGATTGGAGCAATGCCCAGCAACTGAACTTTGCTCTATATCACAAATACAAGTTCTTGTTCTCTGTTCCATCCCAATCTAAAAGAAAGTATCCTTTACTGCTCTTTTGCTGCTTTGTTCTCGCTTTAGTCTGGTTGTTATGATGATCTTTACTTATTTAGGAACACAGGATGGGTTTGTTCTTCTTCTATTTGTCAAGTTATTCTCTGTTGTTGCTTCATCCTTTCATGATGAAGCATCCCTGCTTATGTTCCCATGGAGCAGTTGATGTTCAAAAGCTGTTGAGGGTTGAGATGAAATGTGTCATTGTAGGGGAAATAACATTGTTCAATGCTATATTTTGGTAGAAGCTGATGTGGGGGTGTATTCCATTGAAAAGTTTTATACTTTTAAGTTTTGGGAAGAGATATATTATTTATTAGATGGATATATATTATTATATAAGTTATTTATTTAATCTTAATTAAAAAAATATCAATGTTTAGGTTTTATTAATTATCTAATGGTTTAGTTTTAGATTTTTGTACCTCGTTAGTTTCAAGCTAAATGAATTCATGTTAAATATTGTCAATAATTTTGATAAGAGTTTATATTTAATTAACTTTTTCAATCTTATTTACAATGAATTTTAATTGAATGGGTAATGGGATTAATTGGGAGTTGAGTTATTGAGCATTTCTTAAGATAACCTTAATTGTGTTGATGAGCAAATTGGTACCCATGGAATTGTTATCATACAAAGGTATCATTTCATCTCCAAATAGATTGCTAGTATTTTTTTTTCCAAAAAAAAATTATTTAAAATAATTAAAAATTATGTTTAAATTGGAATTTTGCTTCTCATTTCTTAAGATAAAATTAATGAGTCATAATTCAACGTTTTATTTATATAATATTTATATAATGATAGAAAATTTGAACAAAGAGACTTGAATGCTAACAAATTGAGAATGAACGACACCTTTCGACAAAAGATGGGCAAGTACGAGACTAGCTACTGATCTTGCAGTGGATAATGAAGATGTCATGGGCTGAAATCGATGACAAGATCTCAAGTTGATACTTAGCATTGATGCATGATGTCCATCTTCGCCGATAGACTCGACAAAGACTACAAGAAGAAAACTCTCATGTTCCACAAGGACTTTGAAGTCCCATGGAACAGGATGAAATGGTTCAAATGGTTGTTTGCTGCATCATAAGAGCAACCAAGGTTTTCTATATATTCAATATAAGAAACATAGGCAGTTTAAATGCTTACATACCATAGATGGTTGCCGAGGTTGAAAAACATCAAATATGCATGCAAAGAAGTATTAATTAGCAGCACAAGCAGGTGCACAAGGTCAAATGTCACCAACATAACAACACCGAAGAGTCGCAGCTCTTGGAAGATGAATCATGGTTGCAACTCAATATCGATACTTGGTGGAATAATCCTTGGGAGCGATAACCAGACCTCGACCTTTCCTCGCCCCCCTGTAGACCGTTTCCACGATGTCGATGAACTCCTGTTTATCCTTCATGGCCCAGTTGATCTTGTTGTTATTGCCAGTTCCCAGATCAATCATGATGTGCTTGTTGCGGAAGAAGAACATCACAGTCGATGGATCGTACAATTCGTACATAGTGTTGAAATCTGGCACCTCAGTGATATCCACCAGGTATATCACTGCAAAGTTCTTGATGGTTTCTGCAACTGAAGCCAGTACCTCATCCATCTGCACCACCATCACAACTCCAGTTTCCAAACAACACATTTGGACAAAAAAACAATAGAGTGAGGTGCACTAAATGAAAAGTAATCGTTATCAAGGCTGAAAAAGGAAGAAACTTTGTTCAATTTGGTATGAAGAAGAATAAATGGCAAGAGATTACAAAAAAAATAGTTGCCTCCCAGAAGGCCAAATAAATTGATCATTGTCAAAGACTGGAGGGCAAGAAAACTATCTATTGGTTCTAACATTCCACTAAGTAAATTAAATTGACCACTTTTATATAGATTTTAGTAGGTCACAATCCTATTCTTGGTGGCATATTTGTGCTGCTACTGCATATTGAGCACTTGATCAGATCCTTTGTATGGTGTGGATGTCCCTATAATTTGGCCATGCGCCTTGCATCCTAGGATAAGTGTTGCCAAGAGCAAAGGTGATGGTGGGCTCGGTAGTCATTGTTCGCAAAAACCAAACAAGTCTTCATGGCATATATGGATGATGATGATTCATTTCGGGTGTTGAGTCTCAAGACCAAGTTAAGGGGGAGGGAGAGGGGGAGTGGTCTGCCTCCTAACCCTGATGTAGAGATTCATTTTATGGAACTTTCCATCTTCTATTAGTTATATGATCCTTATCCAAACTATTTGGCTTGGGGACTATGGGAGAAGGTGTTCTAATATGGATGATAATTGAATTGGGTTGCTTCTATCTTCTTGAACAACTTTCATCAATATGGGTACTCCTAACGCTGACATGATGGTGTGGTTTCTCTTGAGTCAAGGTGAATGGAACCGGACCATTCTATGGCCCACTTTTGCGATATTCTACGCTACCGCTTCTTGGTGATGAATCGTGCCTCCCCTGACTCTCACAACCAATTGATTTGGAAACATTATGAGTCCTTAACCACTTGCAACTCCTCTTCTACCATGATCTGTTTGGGCCAATGGATATGCAAGGCACGTGGACATGACGGCCCTGGGTCGGCCTACATGTTAAGACTTTTCTTTGGAGATTTGCATGGGCACGCTCCTAAAATTAGCCTAGTTTGAAGCATGTGGGATTGCGCAATCCTTTATCTACCCATGGTCTCCTCACATAGCCAAATATGTTGATCACTACCTACTCCCATATGAGTCCACTCTTTGTGATACTTGCGATGGGTTAGACTGGATTCTCTTTCAATCTCTTGATCAACTTCTATATTGCCTGGAAAGACAAGTCTTAGTAAACCACTACAATGTTTATGCTATTCTTATTGCTAATGCTCTCTATCACTTATGGTAGAATTTGAACTGCATAGCTCATGGCCATCCTTACCTCAACAAAGGTTGGCTTTAGTGAAGGTCTTTCTTCATACCTCGTCACATAACACCCTATATCATCAAGGCTTCTAGGAGTTTTAGGGCTTATCTGACCCCCAAAACACACAAAAAAACTCCAGGATAGGCTAAAGTGAATTCAAGCTGGTATCAAGATTGTCACTCGCAATAGCTCTGGGAATCTCATTCTTGCACAAGGCTAGAAGGCCACCTTGGATGCTTGAAGATGTGAAGAGCATGATTTATGAGGCTATCTCCCTTCTACAACACTTATCCCATGCATGGTTAGAGAGTGATTCAATCTTTATTGTTCAATGCTCAAATTGCTGCCTCTCAAGGGTTGATTAGAGTCAAAGTCTCCTTTCTCTGCTCCTTGCCATCTAAAGCCTCCAAGACTGCAGAATCACCGATGTTCCAGGGAAGAAGGGTCATGTTGCTAACTAGGTGGCCATGAATGCATCTTGAATAATTGTATGTGGGCTAAAGATATGCCCCATCTTAGTGAGTTGTCTTGGAACAGGACATCATATGTGATCCATCCTAATTTATTAATATCATGGCCTGCAACCACACCTTCGGAAAGCAATACAAGGAATACGAGCTTACATATGGCATATTATGCAATACATGCTTAAACAACTGATGTCAACCATGGTTTTTAATCTTACAAATAGATTTGTCAAATTATTTGGATAGCTAACATCGATATATGCATGGTGATCCAATGGAAGCATATTAATGTGAATATTTATACTTAAGGTAACAAATATGGCAGGCAATTCATTGGAGTTCAAAATAATTTTAAAAAAAGAAAATAACACTAAGTTGATAAAAAATGACATTAGGTACTCCATAACCTAACTAGCAAAATAGCTATACTTTCAGAGTTCTATTTATGAATCCCAAGGAAACCATACTTCAAAAATAAACCTTGCAAAGTGAATGAACTAATTAATTAAAAAAAAGTGAATTAAACTTTTATAAATCACTTTGAGGACTAATAGATCTGGTGAATCTCAACAAGAGTAAGAAAGGTATAAAAAATTCATTGATCGCTACAGAAAAGCATGGCTCAATAGAAAGTACTTAAAACCCAAAAAACTGGTAGAACAAAACATTAGTTTTGGCACAATTGAAGGGCAAGACATGAGATAGGATTGAAATGGGATGAACAAAATATGATTGATGCCATTAGTTCCAATTATGTATGCTATACAGATAGGCTCAGCATGGGACATAGCAATAAACCCAAAAAACAGTGAGAATCCTATTAATATACTAATATCAACATAAAATCCATAACCTATTTTCCTATGTGTTTTCTCCAAAATCTTCAAGAAAGAAGTTATAGCTATACCAAAATTTTAATGCATCATGCACTCTTGATAAATTAAAAACCAAAAGAAAACATTACTTAATGTTTAACCAAAAACACTAAACCAAAACCTACGAAACCCTATGACCCAACTTACAAGCAAGCAAAACCAATAAAAGGATTAAATCCAAGTTTCCAGGCAGCTTAATTAAATAAAAAAAATGCAACAAAATAAAAACAGCAAAGTAAATAGATATACCTGCATGCAGGTTTCATCCCAGTCATGGCCAAACCGTATGACAACAAGGCGCTCTTCCTCGGCGAGGATTGCCTGATCCACAGCCCATCCAGAATGAAGATGAGGTAGCAAGTAAGACATTTTCGATTACAACAAAACTGCTGATTTGATCCACCGACGGCACTGTCCCCCTTGTTGATACAATCTAACAGATAATGATGATGATATGATAAAAATGACAATAACAAAGATGATGATAATAATGATAATGACAACAATAATAACAAAGATAATGAATTATAATAAAAATAAAAATGACATAAAAAAGATAGATAATAATAAGAATGATAGTTATACTAATAAAATTATCAACAACAATAAAAACTATAAATACAATAATATAATGATTATAGACTATTATTAATGGTATTACAATAATCATCATAACAATCAAATCATAATTATAACGACTAATAGGTTATCATTATAATTAAATATTTTCATTTTTATCATTAAACTTATTGATACTATTATCATTATGTTTATCAAAGCTATCATTACTACTTTAATTATTATCATTGTCATTATTCTTCTTCTTGTGATTGATTATTGAATTGATTCTTCATATTATTGTTATGGGTATGGTTATTATTATGACAATTATTCTTATCATTATTATTATTATAATTATTATCATGATTAATATGATTATAATTATTATCACATTATTACTATAATCTTTAAGAATTGTTTTCAAAAACTTTCCCAAAGTCTATGATGCAAAGATGACAAATATGCATTTTTTTCAAAACCCATACTACACATGTTTGCCCTAAAATCCATAAGCAAACAATTACCTATATGACATGATCACCTACCTTATTCTTCCTTAACACAAAGTACATTCTAAATCCACAACTTCAATGGCCATTGTTTTTATGAATTCTATGATAAATAACGTCTTGCATGAATTTCCATATGCCATACTAAATAAAAATTCTTTAGAGCTATTAATAAATTTCAGATTTATAATTTAGCAATATATTACAAAAAAAATTAACAATTTGTCTTTAACAAGCTCAATTTGCTCTCCAAGAATTAGATTGATAATTTTCAACACCACCAAGAAAATCAATAACCCATAATTGCATAGTTAGAAAAAAAGTTCCCTAATTGCTTCTATTAAAAAAAATCATAATCCACTCTAGCAATTTCCCCCTCTTTAAAAAACATAAGTGCAGCTCAATCACTTATTCACCCATTAATTGATACAAGCATTTCCGAAAACCTCCTTAAAATAATCAAAATATTAATATTCTTTCTGACTTCAAGTAAATAATTTGCAGCAAAAAAACTTAATGTTTGCTACCGCAACAAAATGCAGTGCACCACTTGCAACCCTTAAGAGCTAAGGGCACTGAAAACCCTTAAACGACGTAAATCACACCAAAGCCACCCACACCATGCCGGAAAACAAGATTCCGACGCCTCAACCTCAACACATCTCGGCAGCGAATGACGGAAATTAGCAGCGAGCAATACCACTAGGATTCCAAGAAAATGCAAGACAGGAAAGTCATATTAGCAGCGAGCAATACCACTAGGATTCCAAGAAAATGCAAGACAGGAAAGTCATATCTTTGAAAAGACTAAAACATCCCATCCAGTAACACAATGGTACAACGACGACCCATTCTCCTTATCACGGCCTTGACGTCACGACGGAGTACGGAATAGGGCATCAAAACCCCTAGAGCGGTTGTCGAGCAAGAGGAAAAAAATAAGAATTACCCAAGAAAATCAGTTTAGGAAAAATAAGCCAAACCAACTTATATATATATATATATATAAAGTATGTAATTATTTTATAAGACGTACCAAGTATTATACATAATATTTATATAAGTATAAGACTTCATGCATTAGTTTTTTCATTGCAATTACCTTGTAAACTCTAACTCATATTTTATTATTATTGATACATATTTTCAATTAATATATAGAAATATGTACAAATAAGGTGGAAATTATTATTTTTTATTTAAATCCCCTTTTATGAGCATTGGAGGGAATTTATTTTCCTATTTCCCTTCTTAACTCTACTACTACTTGATCATGCTCTATTCTATGGAGCATATCATACTAATTCTATGTAAGAATTGAACTTCAATGGTGCCACAATACTCTTGATTGGATCCCACATTTGATTCAATGGGCATCATTTCCCTAACTAAAGCAAATACTATTTGCTCATCATCCTCCACTGTCATACCTCTTTGAATCAACTAGCTGAGTTCAACATGCATCATGTCCCGTGCAAAATCTAGGATATACGACTCAGGAAATGCTCCATAGAATTCCACCAAAGAAATGTTGCTATTAGGCCTATTGTCAAAGTTAAGTTTCTATTGGTTTTCCTACCAATTTCCTATACACTATCAAAGCCATTTTCTTGCTCTCAAAACAAAGCATGCTATCAAATAATCTTCTAATTTGCTTGAGCCAATCATCAATTATATGATCAATTGTTCATAAAAAATGTGGTAGATACAGCTTTTGAAATTATTCCACCAATCTATCCACTTTATGCAACTTAGTTGGTCTTCCAATAGCAATGGGAGCTAAGCCTCCCCTTGCCTAAAGCATGGCTACTAGAATCTGTAACAATTGGTTATGCATTACTATAAGCTGCTTATCGTCTTTCATTACTAATACTTAAAACAAATCATTTCTGTTTGGTTTATGAATGCCAATTTTTTATTCTTCAATTTAATAAGATCACATTTATTCTACATATCTATTTATATCAAACACCTACAATCTTACATTTTTAGAATATCACAGTAGAAATATGCATTTCTATAACAAATATCTAACCTATTCTAATATCATATTTGCAACAATTTGCTTGGGTCCACCCATTACTAAAGGGTTAATGATCACAAATAGATTTAGATGGTTGCACAAATGCATAACATAATTTTATTTTTCTTTTCTTATTCTTTAAACTTTAAACAACATACATCAATATAATTTAACATATCTAATTAAGTTCAAAATTTTCAACGGAACAGATTATTCCCAATAATTATTCACTTTTCCTTGTGCATTCATTCCAAATTTACAATATGCATTATTGAAAAAATACCACACATAATATATATATATCCCACCCAGATATGTTTTAAACACTTACTCATATTCAAAGCCCACAATTATGGATAATCAATCAACAATCTAGAAAACAATATCTGATACATTTCTAAACCATTAAATTTACGAACACAAAATATAAGCAGAACAAATCGCCATAACTTTAATCCCAATACTAAAAATCGATAAATAATCCCGAAACATAAACAAAAAATTGTAATAATTCTCAAAACTAACCATATGATTACTTATCATTATAACGTCCATAAGTCATTAAAAGGTTATCTTTACATTTTACTTTTTGCTCTCATTCTTCTTTGCGTTATACCCTGGTACACATGAAAATATAACAAAGAATAGACTCCTATGACAAGTTCAATGGACAAATCAAAACAAAACAACATTAAAATAGTTGTTATTACACTTGAAAGATAAAAAAATAGATAATTACATAATATTTAATAATAATAATTGTATGAAAATCTTAAGAAAAAAAATAAACTCATTGCTATAGGGTTGAAATAACCCCACAAATAGTCATCTATGAAGCAAAGTTCATAGGTAAATGTCACATTATATTTAGCATGAATTTGTCATAAATTTGTTAGGATACCTCAAACTATAAATATTGGTTTACTTTTGTTGTATTCACTACTTGGCTTGTCATTTCCTCTAGTTTTGAAGCTGATCAAGATTGAGATAAAAGCAATCCAATCACCACCTTTACTATTGTTAACCTATTTTTATTGAAAAAATTAATGTATATAATTTAAATTATTTGGACTTTCTTTTAAACTACCTCAAGCATGACTATGACTTGTCGAATATGATCTAATTATTGTTATTCATTATTTATGAAAAATGCTTACTAACCTTATAGATAAGTCATGAACCCTATTTTGTAATAGGCCTAAAAATAAAATTTGTAAGGTTAGTAAGAATGAAAAATTTTAATGCGTTTCAACTTAGGTCTAAAAAATAAAGCTTTCCGATGTATAAAAACATACCTAAAAAACTTCTATAGTCAAAGTTAGACCACATGGATTTACAGGTGGGTTGATGATCTAGCTAAGAGGCCTTTTCCTCCTAAGAAAGGGAATCTTCAGTTCTTTTGGGTTTCTACTACAAATGCTAACTTAATGGTCAATTATAGAACAATTAATGAGCTACCCAAGTTACACGCCTTAAGACTTGCACCTCTTAAATAATAGAGAATGAAAACACCCTTTGTATGAAAGACTCTCATCTGACATTTGCTATAGGATTGTTTTGAATTGTATACGTATACAAATGGAGTAGTAATTTGTAATATTTGTTTTTTGCTTCTATTATTCATATGTTATACATAAGCACATTGTGTAGTAGTTATATCACTTCTATGTTGTCCATTTTCTTCCTCTCAAATTATTCTTTCGTTGCACGATTCTTATAGTAGTTACATTTTGGCATATGGTTATAATATATATGGGCATCTATTATAATGTCTCCTATTTATTTTCATTGATTATTATTATTTTTATTATCATTATTATTATTTATAAATATTTTTATTATGCTCATGTGCTTATTTTATTGGAAGGTTGCCATGGAGTTGGATATTTGATAATCTAGTTTGACTGATGGGTATGCAAAATAACAATTATATTTATTCAGGTTAATGATGATCTTCTTAAGATAGAGTGATCAAAATATATTAATACAATAACCATATTATTATATACAATTATAATGAGAATGCATTTAAGTATTTTTATGATGTAAACTTATATGAAATAAGTTAATTATGTTTCATTTTTCTTATTTGCATTGGTACCAACTAATTATTGATCCATATTATTAGTTTAGTAGATTTGTTCATGTTTTAGTTGTTTTATATATTCCATATTAGTAGAGTTATTCATTGAGTATATTCATGTTTCAATTCTTGCAATTTATGCTTTAATTGGTGCTTTCACTATTGCTTTGCTTTGCAACTCACCTTTTATGGCTATAAATTTTTTAAATCCACCTATGTTTGATTGAGAGGTCCTCATCACAAAAATATTATCAATAGATTGACTATGGGATAGACATTATATTTTGTATTTTTCCTTTTAGCAATAATTTGTTTGTACTTCAATCAATTCATTATAAATGGCACATGAAATGTTATAATTAAAAATAAATGCATTTTTTAGGAGATTAGAGTAGCTCAATTTGAGAATAAGTTAAGAGTTGACATAGATAATTCAAACACAAAATATAGAAGAGTAAATGTTTTAGTAAGGAGAAGAGAATTACAATTACAATCTTTTTTCTTTAAGGAGGAAGGGTGAAAGATATGGAAAGATAATCATGTAACTAATCTTATTTAATGAAACTAAAATTTATTATTATTATTCTATCATAGATCTGTCCTACAAAATAATAAAATGATATAAATATGATACACAATCAAATGCATCAAGTAATAAGGATGAACAAGAAACTAAGTCAAAATTGGTGAATCCCCTCTACTTTGGGAGTATATTCACCTTAAGATTTTCTTATAACTTCTAAAGGGGATTGACTCTATTGCTTCTTCACCCTTGAAGCAACAATAAATTTGGGGTTATTCGATAAAGGCATCCTCAAAGAGATTGGCTCTACTACTTCTTCACCCTTGAAGCAACAATAAAGTTGGGGTTATTCAATAAAGGCATCCTAAAGGGGGTGGCTCCCTTTCTTTCATTGTTTGGAGGAAAAGGTCCACCTTCACCATTGGACTATCTTAAAGCAAGATGCCAAGAAGGTGAGATATTCACAATTAGGAATATGATTCACTTTTCTTGATTCATCAAATTGCATAAGTAGAATGCAAGATCAAGTCTAAATCAAATACGACCATATTCACAAATTTGTTTCCCAAAGACGCATGCCTAATATTCAGTAAAATTGAGGATGATGTCACTAATATAATCCTAGCATAATTGATTAATTGGAGTGCATTTGGTATGTTACATGATAAGGAAAATTTTGTTCATGCATAAAAGTAAATGTAGTAGAACTATAAGGAAAGATGGATGATCCTTTGAGCTAAATAATATTAGCTGAAAAGACGAGTAGTTCTGAAGAAAAGCGTGTTTTGCAGTTACTTTGTGAAGAAACCTCCCCCTCAAGAGAGCACCCTCCATTCTACAGATGGAACCATGGGATGGTTCAGATAGGGAAGTCATTAGCTGGATGAGCTCCCCCATGAAGAGCATATGGGGGAGTACGTTGGTTAAGAAGATGAGTTATGATCAACAAGCAGAAACCAATGACCAACTTTAAAGATTATTTACTTCATCCCAGCCGTTAGTGGCACTTTTCTGTGCTATTTGGGAGATCTGGAGCAAAGCCAATTACTACAAGAAAATAACATGTGCCCAAAGGAAAGTCTTTACTGTGATTTTTTTTTTTCTTTTTTTTTTGTTAGCACTTCTAAATATGCTGAGAAGTTTTGAATACTAATTACATTCTAGTTCTTTACAATGAATGTAAGTTTCGTTTCCCTGGGAACTCCTATGTGCAATTAAAGCTTGACGTTTTTATGGTGTCCTTCAATAAATTAATTTACATAACTGTAGTGCCATTCAATTGAAAACGGATTGAACTTTGTGATATTAAGTGAAACTGATAAAGATGCATTACTAATGAAAGAAGAAGATGGACTCCGGGCATGCTATCACTAAAAGGAGCTACGACTACCATTCGGATGAGCTACAGTGGGTCATCCAAATCAGGCAATCCCTACAGCATGAGATTGAAGAAGAGGAAGAGAACAACCTTATTTCCATCCCTGCAGTTCCCAAACCCCTGCAATGTGGAAGTTTGGCAGCCTACATTCCCCAAACCATTGCCATTGGCCCCTACCATCAGCTCCGTGCCGAGCTCAACGACATGGCACGATGTAAGCTCTCTGCTGCCAAGAGAATTCGGCAGCAGTTGCGTGGTCGAAAATTTCAGGATATCATCGATGCATTCATCACAACTGAGCACAAAATTCGCGCTCATTACCAAAGGTTTTGTCTTGCTTTATGTTGTGGGCTAATTTTTGCAAGCATTGATACGCTGTCTTGGCTGGCATCAGGTATATCAATTTCAATGTGGAGACCTTAGCATGGATTATGGCTATTGATGCTTGTTTCCTGCTTGAATTCCTTCAATTCTATGCTTTCAAGAACGTGAATATACTGCAAGAAGTGTCTCCTTTGATATCAGTCAGGAGATCATTACACAATGGTGTGCTGAGAGATGTTCTAATGCTAGAGAACCAAATGCCACTCTTCTTGCTAAAAAGAGTCATGAACTTCTGCTGTGCTTCCTCGCAAGAAGCAGAGGACATGCTGTCAACAATGGTGATGAGCTTCATCATGGAGGTTTCACCATTCAAGATTGCAGCAGAAACCTTCCAATGTATTCAAAAACGTTCACACCTGCTTGAAATCCTGTACTATTTTCTTGTTTCTCCCTCTGAGGACCCCTACTTGACTGATGAGAAAGAAGGTGAGGATAACAGCAATTCGTTCAACAAACAAGCTCAAAACTTTTTTAATCGTTTCAAGCAAGTGATTGTCTCCTGGCTAGTGAGGCTTTTACTGAAGACCACTTTCAGTGTACTCTCCAATCTCCCAGGTTTCTCGGTCTTAAGGCAGCCATTTGAGTACTTCATGCAAGGTGACAAACCCAAGCTTGGAGATGCAGCCTCATCCATACACCGCAACATTGACAAGCTACCTTTGCTCGATGAAATCGCAATCCCATCGGCAAAAGAGCTCGTGCAAGCCGGGGTTCAGTTTTTCCCAATCGAAGATCAACTTTCCGCAATCATGTTTGATAAGAAAACTGGTAACTTGCATCTACCCATCATCAACATTGATGTCAACACAGAAGTTTTGTTGAGGAACCTGGTGGCCTATGAGACAGCAGTAGTCAACGGTCCTTTGGTGCTTACTCGGTACACCGAGTTGATGAATGGTATAATAGATGACGCAGAGGATGCAAAGGTGTTAAGGCAAAGGGGAGTGATCATGAACAGGCTGAAGAGTGATGCTGAGGTTTCTCACCTTTGGAATGGGATGGCCAGATCCGTTAGGACAACAAAGAAGCAGTTTTTGGACAAAGTTATAGAGGATATCAACATGTACCATAACTGCAGTTGGAGAGTGAAGGCTGGGAGGTTTGTGAGTAGATATGTGTTGGGTTCCTCCCAGTTTCTCGTGCTTGTTGCAGCTATTCTACTGCTGCTGCTTGTAAGCTTGCAAGCCTATTGCTTGTTGTTTGGCTGCACTCATCAGTTGAAAGTTAGAAGGAATTTGTGAGATGAGGTAATGAACTAATGGAAGTTTGATATATGATAACAACAATGCATTTGGATTTTTACAACTTTTAAATGGTATCCTCTTGCTTTTACAGATCTATTTGAAAACAATACTTGTGGTTGAAAAGGTAAAAATGTTTGAGAGAGAAATAGGAGGGGATCCAAACGAATTTTTAGGACATTGCTGGTAGAGGATTATGGAAGCAAGAGGAAGAAGAACATGATTGAAGCATGGTGAAATTTAAACCTTGATTTTGATTTGAGAATTTCTATTCAAGTTGTAAGTGAAGGTTTCTCTTGTGATCAATACCAATGTTTTGGTAAGTTTTGCCGAAGATTTAAAACAGGTAGAATTTAGGGCAGTGAAGTGCAACTCCATTCTTTGGGACAATTGAGATCATAGAGAGCCAATCTTTCTTATTCTTCTTTGATTCTTTAATAGAACATAAAACTTGTACATCACTCTTTATTTTCTTTCTTTTGCAAGAGATAAGCTCTTAGAGCATTACCTCCTCAAACCTAGCCTTAGCCTTTATAGACACTTTTATCTAATAGATCATAGTTTATAGGACTCGACGTTCTCTTTGCTTATATATAAACCATTTTTTTATAACATACAAATTAAAATTTTAACAAATTTAAGAGATTATAAACAAAGAAATTTTAATAAGATTTTTTTTGCCTCATATTGTAAGCGAAGTTTATCTATGTACAAAATTAGCTCCATGATAAGTACTTTCTCAAGACCAGATCCAAAATAAAAGAATAATTTCTCTAGTTCTTATCTTTCAAGACTTGGAACGGATGTGGACTAAGTGTCCCCTTAAGTTAGCCCAGGACACCTTGAGGTGGTACGTGTCTAATAATGAGACATGGCTACATTCACAACCAAGGGCCTCAACAAGTACCGTTCCAAGGACAATTCTTACCTAAGATTCTTATTATAAATTGAAAAAGGGGAAATTTTCTTCATCTTCTTTTCTAGGCCACAAGAGAAGGAAAGAGGACCAATAAACTGCCCAACAATATATTTTTGCTATGTACTCCTCCCTCCTTAAGAAGTGATCTTCAACTTCTCAATTAAGGTAATTAGACTTTCAACATTTTCTACTGGAGTCTCAAAGGAAAGAATCAACTTATCTTCTTGGTCGCAAAGAGAGCAACCTTCTCGTCAAGCTTCTTCCTCTTCTCGACAATTTTGGGCTGTTAGACAAAAGCCATGCTCTTGAAGTATGCTCAATGAACTTACTCTTCAACACGATGTTTGAACAATCTTCTCAAGGACATTTATTCTCTACCAAGCAAAATATGGAATTCAATCTAAGAAAAAATAAAAAAAAAGCATCTATATTCATAGATTCTTTAAAAAAAAGATAAAAAATCTCTATTATCACTATTGAAGAAAAACTTTTCTCCACTTTTCCTTTGAATCGTCGAAGGGCCCCTTCAATCACAATAAAACGTAACTCTGCCTCCAATTAAGATGAGAGAAAGGTGTCATAAAACATCTTGTCCCATCCCTCCTTCTGAAGTAAATAGATCCGAGGTATATAGGATTCTCCACTATCTCAAACATAAATAAAAAAAAATTTATAGACAACTTTAAGCCATATTTTCTCTAAGACTTCGTTGAAGTCATAAATAATGGTTATTATTTTGGGAGTTAGCTAAGCCAAAATAATCAAATTACAAAAAAAAGGTTAACAAGTACAAAAATCCCATAAAGCAAAATAGTCATTTAATATACAAATCTCATCGGGCTTGTTGGTAAACGATCGTTCCTCTGAACAAAAAACTAATAGTGTAAGTTATTGTTGAAATTGAAAACCATGCAAGTCAACAAAATATCCTCAATTGTCACCCTCAACAATTTGAAACTCTCATTCCCTACAAAGTTTTAAGTGAACGACCTTTCAACCATGAGCAAACCACAGCTCCCAATAGAATTTTTCTTTGAATCCATTGTCGACAAGCTTCAATCATAAGAACTCAATGAGTTAAGAAGCAAAGAACAATATAAAATTAAGAAACTTGCGATAAAGGTCCTCATGCAAAGTTTAAAGTTTTACATAGCCTATTTTCACAATTGTATACTATTTAAAAAATGATTCAATTTAATGATGGGAAATCAATGAGTCTCTTTGATATTCGCACACCACTCCTAGCCTTGTCAACATACGTGCACTAATCAAACTTCAAGAAATCAAAAGGATCGACCCTTGAAAACAACAAAAGTAATCATGGTGTTTGAGAAAAATGCACAAATTTATAACAAACTTTATTTTTTATTGATACTAAATGTAGTAAGATTATACACACACACAAGCATACATATGTACATATATATACATATACATATACATATAAAGATTTAGAAAAATCAACATCGATGGCTAACCATTGGAGGTCCTCCAAAAGGTGTGGGCTCTCTCCACTTTATTATGAAAATCGCATTCTCCCATGAGCATCACATCGTGTTTGGAGAGTTCAAACACTCTCAAGACAGAGATTGTTCTCTATTGAGAACAAAATTCTATCCTTTAAATCTCTTTGATACACCAAAAATCTCCATAAGCCCATCAAAAGGATGGATTTGCTATGCTCTTTAGCACTTTTCCTCAAATATTGATCAAACCTTCCCCTCTTATTGATTTTTTCCAATCATGTGTAGGGAATGGCACCACATTGCTCTCTCATTATTTAAGAAATCCTCTCCCTACAATTTCAATTTTTAATATTTTCTTTAGAATTCTCAAAGATAAATTCTTCTCATCTTGATCTAAGAGCTTGTAAGAAACCAACCACTATGTACTTACGATCTTCATATCTTAAGCTATCTCCATAATGATCTAGAGTGTCACGCCCCGCCTAAACTATCACTATAATCTACTGATAAAATCAGCTAATCAGAGCATAGCAGCATATAATTGAGGACACAACTGTAAAACTAGGCGAGTGTAATATCCTGGAAAAAAAAAAAAAAAAAAAAAGACGCACGGGCGTCGGACGCGAGGCGATCCAACGACGCCGCGTGCGCCCGTACGACCCGATCCCGAGGGAGGAGAAAGAAAGGGAGAGGAAGCCGTGCGAGTGATCCCGTGCCGAGACCATGCGAAGCAGCGGAGTTTTTTTTTCCCGCAGCAGTCTCCGTCCCGACGAAAAAAAAATCGGAAGAAGGGAGTAGTCCGGCGGCGGCGATTTCAGGTCCCGAGCTCAGCGACAAGGGGAACCGGGTAAGTCCCGAGCCATTTTCTCTCTCTTCCCGATCGGTTTTTCTCTCCTCGAACCGTAGAAGGGAAAGTTTTTTTTAGAAAGGTTTTTTTTATGGGAATTTTGGGATTTTCGGGTTGTGTGCAGCCCTTCTCCTTTTTGCATCCCGAGCCAGGGAAACCGCGGACAGCAAAGGGAAAAAGGAATTTTTGCGGTGCAGCCCTTTCTCGTTTTCCGTGCCGAGAAAGGAGGGTTGCATGCGAGTGTCGGCTTGATCCGAGGGGAATTTCTAAACCGTGCAGCGGTCGGCGGCAGCCTCCGGTGAGTTTCTTTTGTTGTTCTTAAGTCGGCGGTAAGAGGTTTTATATTTATTTTATCCCCTTGAATTATTTTGTGCTTGAGCAGTGTTAAAAAGGGGGGAGAAATTGAAAAGAAGTGTTGAGTGGCGAAGGCTGCATAAGTGTGAAGAAAACAAACTCTGACAGGTAATTTAATGTTCATTCTGCAGAGATCAATTACCTGTATGTTGCAGCATTTAAAACAAATTTTGATAAAAATATATTGATTTGCGATTTCAGCACCCTGTAATTGAAATAAATGAGAAGAAGAGGAAGGGGAAGAGGCCAAAGAATGGCAGGACCCTCAGGAACTCAGGTAGGTGAATTTATTTAAATAGTAATGTAAGTAGTGATTGTTATTTTATTATAAAAGCATGGCTTTGAAATATTATGGCATTATATGAAAATGAAATGAGAATTTGCAATATGATACTATGGTATAGTAAAATGTAAAGCATGCCAAAGAAAATGTGTAGAGGTATCGATTATGCCTCTTAAAAGGTTAAATTCCCTAAAAAGAAAAGTAAAAAAGAAAAGAAGAAAGGAATTGACCCAAGATCGCATCCCAGTAGTCCCCGGACATATGAGCACCAGCACAGGATGCTGGGCATGATGAGATGGCATAAAGACCTCCCCCGCATTGCTAGTACTTTGTGCAGGGCTGAGTGCGGAGGGATATGATAAGATCGAGACATCTCGTACATGGCTAGCACTTTGTGCAGGGCTGAGATACGGAGATGGTCCGACGTGATAGAGATCGAGACATCTTGTATATGGCTAGCACTTTGTGCAGGGCTGAGATACGGAGATGGTCCGACGTGATAGGCTTGGCCAGCCACGATATGCCTACGGGCAATGGTCTCTAGATGAGATAGATGCCATAGAGATGTGATATGATATGATAGGGATGGGGGATGTGGATCATGGGGAAAGTCTGGGACCCAGCAAGAAAAGAAAAAAAAAATGAATAAGGAAAAAAAGAATTGAAAAGAAGGAGAAATGAATTGCATACTTTGCTTGATTCATTGCATGCTGATTTCAGATTTATCTTTGCCATATTTACATTTGAGTTATAGCATGTTGTTAGATATTCATCATGTTATATCCTTGTAGCCATAGCATTCACCTACTGGGCTTTATAAGCTCATTTCCCCTACTTACATTACAGGACATGCCACTGATTCACAGAGAGAGGGTGCTTAGGATGGTATGGGACTTTGTGCAAACGTATCTGTTATTTCAGTTTTTGTAATTTTGTACAGGATTTCCCAAGTGACAGGTATGTATATATTGAAGTTGCTGTTGATTATAAAGGTAACAGTTTTATTTTGTTTGCGTCACCCTCGCCTAGTTTTACAGTTGTGTCCTCAATTATATGCTGCTATGCTCTGATTAGCTGATTTTATCAGTAGATTATAGTGATAGTTTAGGCGGGGCGTGACAGCGAGGGTGACGCAAACAAAATAAAACTGTTACCTTTATAATCAACAGCAACTTCAATATATGCATACCTGTCACTTGGGAAATCCTGTACAAAAATTACAAAAACCGAAATAACAGATACGTTTGTACAAAGTCCCATACCATCCTAAGCACCCTCTCTCTGTGAATCAGTGGCATGTCCTGTAATGTAAGTAGTGGAAATGAGCTTATAAAGCCCAGTAGGTGAATGCTATGGCTACAAGGATATAACATGATGAATATCTAACAACATGTTATAACTAAAATGTAAATATAGCAAAGATAAATCTGAAATCAACATGCAATGAATCAAGCAAAATATGCAATTCATTTCTCCTTCTTTTCAATTCTTTTTTTTTCTTATTCATTTTTTTTTCTTTTCTTGCTGGGTCCCAGACTTTCCCCATGATCCACATCCCCCATCCCTATCATATCATATCACATTTCTATGGCATCTATCTCATCTAGAGACCATTGCCCGTAGGCATATCGTGGCTGGCCAAGCCTATCACGTCGGACCATCTCCGTATCTCAGCCATGCACAAAGTGCTAGCCATATACGAGATGTCTCGATCTCTATCACGTCGGACCATCTCCGTATCTCAGCCCTGCACAAAGTGCTAGCCATATACGAGATGTCTCGATCTCATCATATCCCTCCGCATTCAGCCCTGCACAAAGTACTAGCAATGCGGGGAGGTCTCTATGCCATCTCATCATGCCCAGCATCCTGTGCTGGTGCTCATATGTCCGGGGACTACTGGGATGCGATCTAGGGTCAATTCTTTTCTTTTTTTTTTTTTTTTACTTTTCTTTTTAGGGAATTTAACCCTTTAAGAGGCATAATCGATACCTCTACACATTTTTTTTGGCATGCTTTACATTTTACTATACCATAGTATCATATTGCAAATTCTCATTTCATTTTCATATAATGCCATAATATTTCAAAGCCATGCTTTTATAATAAAATAACAATCACTACTTACATTACTATTTAAATAAATTCACCTACCTGAGGTCCTGAGGGTCCTGCCATTCTTTGGCCTCTTCCCCTTCCCCTTCCTCTTCTCATTTCTTTCAATTACAAGGTGCTGTCAGAGTTTGCTTTCTTCACACTTATGCAGCCTCTTCTATCTGTTCTTCTCGCTTGGACTTGCTTTTGGTTCCTCGTGCACGACTCCCCCTTTTTAACACGGAGGCTGCCGGTGACCGCTGCACGGTTCAGAAATTCCCCTCGGATCAAGCCGACACTCGCATGCAACCCTCCTTTCTCGGCACGGAAAACGAGAAAGGGCTGCACCGCAAAAATTCCTTTTTCCCTTTGCTGTCCGCGGTTTCCCTGGCTCGGGATGCAAAAAGGAGAAGGGCTGCACAACAACCCGAAAATCCCAAAAATCCCGTAAAAACCTTTCTAAAAAAAAACTTTCCCTTCTACGGTTCGAGGAGAGAGAAAATGGCTCGGGAAAGAGAAAAGGGCTCGGAACTTACCCGGTTCCCCTCCTCGCTGAGCTCGGGACCTGAAATCGCCGCCGCCGGACTACTCCCTTCCGATTTTTTGTCGGGACGGAGACTGCTGCGGGAAAAAAAAACCCTCGATCCCTACTCCTCTTTTTCTCCGCTGCTTCGCATGGTTCGGCACGAAGGACCGCCGTCCTTAAACCCTTTTTTTTCTCTCGGGGTCGGGGCGTACGGGCGCATGCGGCATCGTCGGATCGCCTCGCGTCCGACGCCCGTGCGTCCTTTCTTCTTTTCTTTTTTTTTTTTTTCAGGATATTACAATCTCCCCTCCTTCAAGAAATTTCGTCCCGAAATTTTCAGAACAAATCTGGATACTGAGCTTTTATATCTGCCTCAATTTCCCAGGTTGCCTCAATATCAGTGTGGTTCTGCCACAATACTCGAACCATGGGAATCGCTTTATTTCTTAGCACTTTCTCTTTTCGATCTAGGATCAGAATTGGCTTTTCTTGATATGTCAGATCTGGCTGAATTTTGATACCTTCTGTATCGTATCGAATAATATGCGCTGGATCTAAAACATACTTCCTCAGGAGACACATGAAACACATCATGCACTCCAGCCAACTGAATAGGTAAAGCAATTCTGTATGCAACCTGTCCTATCCTTTCAGAAATTTGAAAAGGACCAATAAATTTGGGTTTCAATTTCCCTGCTTTACCAAATCTGAAAACTCCTTTCATAGGACTAACTTTAAGGAAAACATGATCTCCCTCTTGGAATTCAACATGTTTGTGCTTGCTGTCAAAAAATTTCCTCTGTCGATCCTGTGCAGTCCGTATTCTTTCTTTAATCAGTTTTACTTTTTTTGTGGCATCATCCACAAAATCAGGACCAATAAGCTGTCTTTCTCTACCTTCAAACCAGCATAGAGGAGATTGATATTTCCTGCCATACAGAGCTTCATAGGGAGCCATCCCAATGCTAGCCTGATAACTGTTATTATATGCAAATTCCACTAAAGATAAGTGGCTCTCCCAATCTCCTCCAAAATCAAGAATACACAGTCTAAACAGATCTTCCAAAACTTTAATTACTCGTTCAGTCTGGCCATCTGTCTGTGGGTGGAAAGCTGTACTGAATTTCAACTGAGTACCAAAAGCTTGATGTACCTTTTTCCAGAAATGAGATGTAAACTTTGGATCTCTATCAGAAATAATCTCCTTAGGCACACCATGCAGCTTCACAATTTGTTTTAAATACAGCTGAGCTAGCCTTTCTGCTGAATAGGTGACTTTAATGGCCAAGAAATGCGCACATTTAGTCAACCTATCAATTATTACCCACACACAATCATGACCTGCCTGTGATCTAGGCAAACCCACAACAAAATCCATTGATATACTTTCCTATTTCCACTCAGGAATGGGTAAAGGTTGCAGCAAACCACTAGGCTTCTGTTGTTCCCCTTTAACCTGCTGACAAATCAGACATTTTCTGACCCATTCTGCCACATCTCGCTTGAGACCAGGCCACCAAAAATTTTGTTTCAATTCTTGATACATTTTTGTGCCTCCAGGATGGATAGCATACTTTGAATTGTGAGCTTCACTAAGCAACAACTGTTTCAATTGGAGATGATCAGGAATACATAATCGGCCTTGAAATCTCAACACATCATCTTTATCTAGAGAAAAGTCAGATATCCAGCCATCCCTGATTTTCTGAATTAGTTTCTGACATTCTTCATCTTGCAACTGATCTTCTTTAATAGACTGCAGCCAATCAGGTCTGATAGACAACTGACCAAGCAATAAAACATTTCTCTGCAGTTCTTTCTCTAATAAAAGTCTATCAATTTCAAATACAGTCAACTTCTCAACATTTTGGGATAAAATTGAGCTAACAGAAGCTCTCCTGCTCAGGGCATCAACAACCACATTAGCTTTTCCTGGATGATAGATTATTTTCAGCTCATAATCTTTGATGAATTCAAGCCACCTTCTCTGTCTCAGATTCAACTCTTTCTGATCAAAAATGTATTTCAAGCTTTTATGATCTGTCAATATTTCACATTTCACTCCATAGAGATAGTGCCTCCATATTTTCAAAGCAAAAACTATTGCTGCCAATTCCAGATCATGCACTGGATAATTTTTCTCATGAGGTTTCAGTTGTCTAGAAGCATAAGCTATCACTTTGCCATACTGCATTAACACACAGCCCAAACCTTGCAATGATGCGTCACTGAAAACCTGATAGCCTTCAGTTCCTTCAGGCAATGTTAATACTGGAGCAGATGTCAACTTTTCTCTCAACTGCTGAAAACTTCTTTCACAAGATGCATTCCACTCAAATTTCACAGCCTTCTGAGTCAATCTTGATATTGGTGCAGCGATTTGAGAAAAACCCTGCACAAATTTTCGATAATAACCTGCCAAACCCAGAAAACTTCTAACTTCAAATACATTTGAAGGTTGGGGCCAATTTACAATAGCTTCTATTTTCTGGGGATCTACAGAAATCCCTTCTGCGCTAATAACATGCCCCAAAAATGAAATCTTAGACAACCAGAATTCACATTTTGAGAATTTAGCATACAACTGATGCATCTGTAAAGTCTGTAATACTGTATGCAAGTGTCTTTCATGATCCTCGGCATTTCTGGAATACACCAAAATATCATCTATAAACACCACAACAAACTGATCCAGATATTCTTTAAATACTCTGTTCATCAAATCCATAAATGCTGCAGGGGCATTGGTTAGGCCAAAAGGTAACACCAGGAATTCATAATGCCCATATCTAGTTCTGAAAGCAGTCTTAGATATGTCATCTTTCTTGATTTTCAACTGGTGATAACCAGACCTTAAATCAATTTTCGAAAATACTGCAGCACCCTGCAACTGATCAAATAAATCATCAATCCTCGGCAGTGGATAACGATTCTTGATAGTAATTTTATTCAACTCCCTGTAATCAATACACATCCTTAAACTGCCGTATTTCTTTTTCACAAATAAAAGCGGTGCTCCCCATGGAGACACACTGGGTCTAATAAAACCCTTGTCAAGCAACTCGTGAATCTGGACTTTTACCTCTTGCAATTCAGCAGGGGCCATTCTATACGGTGCCTTGGAAACAGGTTCCACTCCTGACATCAACTGGATTTCAAATTCGATTTCTCTGTCTGGAGGTAAACCAGGCAACTCTTCTGGAAATACCTCGGGATACTCACAAACTACAGGAACATCCTGCAACTTCCCAAAATTCTGATCTGGTAGCAACACAGAAAGCAAAAATCCTTCATTTCCTTTCTGAAGCAATTTACAAGCTTTCAACACAGAAATGAAAGGAATTTTCCTTCCTTTCCCATAGTAAATTACTTCTTCTCCCAATTGGGTTTTCATCTGCACTCTCTTTTCCATACAATCAATTTTGACTTGATGTTTCACAAGCCAATCCATCCCCAAAATAATATCAAATTCACTTAGGGGTAAAATTATCAAGTCCACAGAGAAATCTGTTCCCTGAATTTCTATATTTCCATTTACACATTCTTTTGCTAAAATTTCTGAACCATCTGGTAATTTAACTAATAAAGCAGTTTTCATGATTTGCAATGGTAACAGCAAATGATCACACACATGCTGAGCTACAAATGAATGCGATGCTCCACAATCAAAAAGAACTGATACCGCAATATTTTTGAAAGATAAAATACCTGATATCACATCAGTAGAACGAGGAGCATCCTGCTGAGATATAGCATATACTCTCGGCTGTCCACTTTTGCCAGCTGGCTGACCTCTGCCTGTGCCACCCGATGCTGTGGTAGATGCTGTACCTCGACCTCTGCCAGTACCAGCTCTACCACCTCTAGTAAAACCAGTGGGTGATGAGGCCATCCTAGATGCCGCACTAGCCTGGGGACAATCTCTAGCTATATGCCCTGGCTCACCACAAGTAAAACATTTGATCTGGCCACCAGTCCGATACCAACAAATCCCTCTATGAAATTTTCCACATTCTGGACACTGAGGGGTCTTTCCAGTATCTGTATCGGTCCTGCTACTGCTAGCTACAGATCCTGATTTTCCAGTACCGAATCTCTTACCTCTGAACTTTTTGAATCCCTTTTTAAAAGATGTGGTCTCTCTGATGGCTAGGGGTTCTTCTCTTTTTCTTTCTGCACTTTTCTGCACTTCCAGCACCTGCAAGTTCTGTTCTATCATTCTGGCATTTTCTACAAGTTCAAAGAAGTCAGCTGTTCTGAAAGAAATTAAAGCAGATTTGATTTCATGTTTCAATCCTTTTCTGAATACAAAACAGCGCTGCTCCTCAGAACCAAACATGTCAGGCACATGTCTCGCCAGAGTGCTGAATTTTCTTTCATACTCAGATACTGTAAGGGCACCCTGAACCAGAACAGAAAGATCTTCCCGCATTCTTTCTCGGGCAGATAAAGGGATGTAGCACATTTCAAAATCAGCTACAAATTCTGGCCATGAGATTTCTTTTGTTGGCCTGCTCCTGAATTTAATCCTGTGGCGTGATTCCCACCAGTCCACAGCCTCGTCATCAAGCCCCAAAATAGCTAAAGGAACTCTTCTGTGCTCTGGGCAATCCATGCCCTCAAAGATTCTTGTCATCTGCTTAATCCATCTCTCTGCAACTAAGGGATCTGTTCCTCCAGCAAAGTGAGGGGGATGCATGTGATAGAATTGATTTACTGCTTTATCCATCATGAAGCTGTCATCCTCCCTTCTCATTTGTTGTTGCGAAGAAGATGAAGCAATTGGCATTTGAGCATTATCAGAGCCTTGCTCTCTTTCTTCATTGCCAACAGGAGGTACATTTGCTTCTCCTCCTCTAGATCCCTTTATTCAGCAAATTTGCACATATCAATTCTCAATAATTCAACAATTTTCACAATTATATGTATGTGCTTTACTTAAAAACAGGTATGACATATACATGCTGTGCCAGTGTCCTCACTCAAATTCTTAATTGTTACAACCCCGCTCTGATACCACCCTGTCACGCCCCGCCTAAACTATCACTATAATCTACTGATAAAATCAGCTAATCAGAGCATAGCAGCATATAATTGAGGACACAACTGTAAAACTAGGCGAGGGTGACGCAAACAAAATAAAACTGTTACCTTTATAATCAACAGCAACTTCAATATATGCATACCTGTCACTTGGGAAATCCTGTACAAAAATTACAAAAACCGAAATAACAGATACGTTTGTACAAAGTCCCATACCATCCTAAGCACCCTCTCTCTGTGAATCAGTGGCATGTCCTGTAATGTAAGTAGGGGAAATGAGCTTATAAAGCCCAGTAGGTGAATGCTATGGCTACAAGGATATAACATGATGAATATCTAACAACATGCTATAACTCAAATGTAAATATGGCAAAGATAAATCTGAAATCAGCATGCAATGAATCAAACAAAATATGCAATTCATTTCTCCTTCTTTTCAATTCTTTTTTTTTCTTATTCATTTTTTTTTCTTTTCTTGCTGGGTCCTAGACTTTCCCCATGATCCACATCCCCCATCCCTATCATATCATATCACATTTCTATGGCATCTATCTCATCTAGAGACCATTGCCCGTAGGCATATCGTGGCTGGCCAAGCCTATCACGTCGGACCATCTCCGTATCTCAGCCCTGCACAAAGTGCTAGCCATATACGAGATGTCTCGATCTCTATCACGTCGGACCATCTCCGTATCTCAGCCCTGCACAAAGTGCTAGCCATATACGAGATGTCTCGATCTCATCATATCCCTTCGCATTCAGCCCTGCACAAAGTACTAGCAATGCTGGGGAGGTCTTTATGCCATCTCATCATGCCCAGCATCCTGTGCTGGTGCTCATATGTCCGGGGACTACTGGGATGCGATCTAGGGTCAATTCTTTTCTTTTTTTTTTTTTTTTTACTTTTCTTTTTAGGGAATTTAACCCTTTAAGAGGCATAATCGATACCTCTACACATTTTCTTTGGCATGCTTTACATTTTACTATACCATAGTATCATATTGCAAATTCTCATTTCATTTTCATATAATGCCATAATATTTCAAACCCATACTTTTATAATAAAATAACAATCACTACTTACATTACTATTTAAATAAATTCACCTACCTGAAGTCCTGAGGGTCCTGCCATTCTTTGGCCTCTTCCCCTTCCCCTTCCTCTTCTTCTCATTTCTTTCAATTACAAGGTGCTGTCAGAGTTTGCTTTCTTCACACTTATGCAGCCTCTTCTATCTGTTCTTCTCGCTTGGACTTGCTTTTGGTTCCTCGTGCACGACTCCCCCTTTTTAACACGGAGGCTGCCGGCGACCGCTGCACGGTTCAGAAATTCCCCTCGGATCAAGCCGACACTCGCATGCAACCCTCCTTTCTCGGCACGGAAAACGAGAAAGGGCTGCACCGCAAAAATTCCTTTTTCCCTTTGCTGTCCGCGGTTTCCCTGGCTCGGGATGCAAAAAGGAGAAGGGCTGCACAACAACCCGAAAATCCCAAAAATCCCGTAAAAACCTTTCTAAAAAAAACTTTCCCTTCTACGGTTCGAGGAGAAAGAAAATGGCTCGGGAAAGAGAAAAGGGCTCGGAACTTACCCGGTTCCCCTCCTCGCTGAGCTCGGGACCTGAAATCGCCGCCGCCGGACTACTCCCTTCTTCCGATTTTTCGTCGGGACGGAGACTGCTGCGGGAAAAAAAAACCCTCGATCCCTACTCCTCTTTTTCTCCGCTGCTTCGCATGGTTCGACACGAAGGACCGCCATCCTTAACCCCTTTTTTTTTCTCTCGGGGTCGGGGCGTACGGGCGCACGCGGCATCGTCGGATCGCCTCGCGTCAGACGCCCGTGCGTCCTTTCTTCTTTTCTTTTCTTTTTTTTTTTCCAGGATATTACATAGAGGTTCTGCTCTAGTGAGCCTTTTTGGTTATCCTAAACAACTATCAAGGTGTAACACCCAAGTCAAACGAAAGGGGAGAGTAATCATCGGCTATGTTCCAGAGATGGCATCAATTGTGCTTTTCAAAGAGATCATATCATCTAACAAAAAAAACTTCTAATAGAATCCAAGATGAAGAGGTACATAGATAAATAATCCAACAAAAAAAAAGAAACAATAATTCTAAAAATTTATATATAAGGTCATAACCTTAAAACAATGAAAAACCTTTTAAAGATAATATCAACTTTGGTTGTTATGTTATAACCAAAATGGGAAAATATCTTGATGTAGTAAGACTAAGTTACGACATTATAATATCAAAGTGGTATCTCCTATAATATGATGTGGTTAGAAGACGAATCAAATGAAAGATAGTAGATCTGTAATATAGGATACCAAAAAAACAAAATATGATAGTCAAGTGATGTCCCAGAAGTGAAAATACCAAACAAGGAACAACTCTTGATAGGCTTTTAGATAGAGAGAAACATGGATGAATAATGTCATTATATTGAAAAATGAGAAATTGTTTTAAGTTATATATGTGAGCGGCATGATGGCATTTACAAAGTCCTTTGAAGCCACTATTTCATTGGTCAATCTCTACACTAAATGAGCAGAAACATGCACAATTAATTGAGAAATGGATATGACTAGCTAAGGCAGGGCAATTTGCTTTAGCAATGGAGATGGTAACCAATGCCTCTAATGACTCCATACTCTTAGTTACCAAAAACTCCTAATACCTTTGCTTTAGCAAATTCTTCATAAGATTCTTCAAAGCTCTACAATCTTGGATATTATGAGTATAATAATAGTAAATTGGCAAAATCAACTAAGATTCTCTAACCACCATTAGTTCGTTCATCAATAACAATGCAAGAAAACAACATTGCTCCTTCATTGCAACAAGAACTTCAAGAGAACAGAAACAGGTTGAACATCTTCTGCACCCATAGTGTTTTATGGATTGTACTTGGATTCTTCACAGCGATCTCGTACATACAAATCCTTTTGTCAATTTGCATGTATTCTTCTTAGTGCCTGATTTTTTTCAAAATAATTTGTTCTCCATATGATCTTCCACTTCATCAAGCATAGCCTAAAACTCATCTTAAAATTTCATATAAAGGCACGATAAACACTACAACGCCATCATCATCGTATTGAAATGAGTTCACCGACTACATGCGATGACATTACAACAATATAGCAAGCAATCAATAGTATATCAAAATAATTTCGCCTACAATACATAATAACGCTATAATAATACAGCACACATAGAGTACTATATTGGATCGAGCAAACTACCACTGATTCCGAAAACCCCGTCGACCCTTCTCTCTCTCTCTCGCTCCCCAAATATCAACAACAAAGAGAAGTGTCGAGTACAAAATAGGGTTTCCACTCGACCCAATCAGTGGGACACGGTAGCCGAAAAAGCAGCGAAAACAATTTTGAGTTTCGAGAAAGATACCGCGCAAGGTTTAACGAGAGGACCGGAGCACCTCCTCCTCAACACGGTCTCGACGGGTAGACGATGGAAAGGGGCGGCCAACCGAAGGCGTCCAAAGCCGAAACAGAAACCGTCACGGCCATCACTTCTGTAATTTATGGTTATATTTATATATAATATTTATATTGATTAATTTTTATTTTCATATTTGACGTCTATCTTTCAATAATTCTCAACTATTTTAAACAAATTCCATTTGAAACAATCATATATCATTGAATTCATCTTAATAAATTATATTTAAAAATAATTTTATTTAATTTTTTAAAATATTTTTAATTAAATTTAACATGTTTTAAGAAACCAAACATACACACGCATATAAATATACATACTAAACATAACCTAAACCTTCACTATGTCTTAATTCTAAACAAGATCAAATTCTAATTCAACCTAGACAATTTCCTTAACCTTGTTAGTCTTTGCATAATTTGAATATCATATAATCGTCCAAACATATTCGCAAAACATAACCTATTTAAAAAACTTAATATTAAAACTAAAGTAATACTTCTAGTCTTAACTTAATCCTTGTTATGACCTAAGGAAAATTATCTTAAAATAAGCATAATATTATTATTAGCTAAAGAAAATTCAAATCTAACCTAATCTCCATCATAATTGTTACATAATTTTAAACATAACCCAATATAGCTTAATCTAATCATAATTTTAACCGACAACATATAAATTATACACGTAACCTAATTTGTAGTATAATTCAAATTCTAATATTGAAATTAACTTAATCATAAATCTATGTAAATATAAGGTTAACCCATCCTAATTCAAATCTTAACTTATCTTAATTACAAGCTTGATATTAAGCTTAACTTAAACAAATCTAACCTTAATAAAAACCTTAACCTAACCTTAATCTGATAATAAAGCTAACATTGTTCTAAACGTAAGATTTATCATACATAAACTTAAATTTAACCTACTATTAATCTTAATCTTATCGTAATCATAAATATAAATTTATCATAATCTAACTTAGATCCAAGTTATTAAACAATCCTAAGCAAATTCAAATATAATACTAATCTAATCCAAGTTCTATCCTAAGATAAACCTATAATAAACCTAAATTAATCAAAAACATAATTCTAATTTTGATAATAATACTGTCCTAGTTTTAAACATCAGCTAGTCATAACCTAAATTATCTTAGTTCTTATATTACCATACACAAACCATAATTTCAGCTTAAATAAATATTCTTAACCAAATTCTTTAATTTATCTTAATCAAAGAAAAAAATGTTAACCTAATTTAGATCCTAAACTTAACCAAACTTAACTTGAATGCTAATATACTCATAATTATAATCATATCTAGCCATTACCTTACCAAAATTAATAAAAAATATACCTTATTCAAATCTAATTTTAATCCTAATCTTATCAAAATAAAATCATCAATCTAACCTAATTCTACTCCTAAATATAACAAAACCTATTTCTAAATCTGACATACTTGTAATCCAATCTATATTTTAGTTAAAAAATAACACTAAATTTACTCTTGACATATATTATCTTAGCCTAATTCTAACACCTTAATCTTAAACCAAACTTTATATAATCCTAATATATCCAAATCATAATTTTAATTTAAATAAATCAAACATTAATTCAAATAAAAACCTAATCTTAAACAAAGCCTACTTTAACCTTATTCTTATTCCAACATTTCCTAACTTAATTGAAAAAATAACTTAATTCTAAAGTAATTCTAGTCCTTAATTAGAATTCTAGCCTAATTAAAATCTTAATTATACTTAATTATATACTTAAATATTTATTAGCTCTTAAAAAATATAATCATGTTCTTAATCTTTTTAAATCCACATTTGTTAAAATCTAACTCTAGAATATTTATAATCTATAATCTTGTATCATTCTCATCTTGAAATATGTCAGCTTGATTTAAACATAGTTTTAAACATATTATAATCTTAATTCTAACTTAATCTTTGTTATTATCCAAATCTCAATTAAGAAGATCAAATCTGATATTGTTAAGGAATTTTCCCTGAGTTGTCCCATTTTAGCTCATGCATGTTCTATACATAAAAAGTGTCTGAACATTTTAGTTTCTCAAGTAAATCACATTGTATTTTCTTTACGTTTGATATATAATAAATCATTAATGCACCCCTAAAAATCTCACACAAAATATGCACATTATCTAGTGATTAATCTCCATTAGATATCACTTCGTGATAACTCCTAACCCTCTTCAAGTATTATAAGCCTATAAAAGTCTACTTGATTATCCTCAAATCACATGAAATAAGAGAAGGTGATTTAGCACCCTAGGATATCAATTGGTAATCACACCTATTCATGAGTTATATTCTTACATGCTTCTTCATAGTATGTTTTCAACTACATCAATCAAGAATAGGTTCTCCTTCAATACCATAGTTTCAAAAATTAGTCACACAATAACAATATATTTCCTATTAAGTCACTTCACCATGAATAAAATAGGTTTTATTTTAAAAAATTTTCTTTGCACTAGACCGAAAGGTTTTATCTAATTATAAATACAATCTAATATTTAATCTAATTATAATCCTTATATGATATACCGATCTTATTATCAAAAAATTATACCCTTAAGTCACCCAATCTTGGCATTTTTGGGATTTTTCATAAAAATGTCTCATTATTTTGAGATTATGATATCTCATATAAATTATAGAATCACCCTCTCAATAGTCAATGTAGGGTAATAATTCTTATACTATTCGTCCATGAAGCCTACCAAGAGTTGCTCTAAGTTTATAGTCATTTTCACTCAGAATATCACCTAATATTAACACACCATCTTCTTATGATGTAAGTGTCATAAGCCCATCAGTCTTTACTTTATTCATCCTAAAGCCAATTGGACTACAAGAAGATCGACTCGAGTGTTAACTATGATATCATTATCTTATTATGTCGAGATAATGTCCCTTGGTTTGTCCCTTCTAACCAAACTAGTTTGATTTTAAAAAATACATCAACATCTAAACACCATAACATCTCATATAAATATCAAAATCACTCAATAACTATTGTGAAATACCCCTATACCAAATCTTAATTCAAACCTTAACTAATCATAAATCTAACTTAATCCTTCAAATAAATTCTTTTTATATTAAATTTATATAATCTAATCATAAACTAAACTTAATTTAATCATTAATATTAACAATTTTAACTTAATATAAGTTCTACTAACTTTATTATTATGTAGTTATAAACCTAATTTAATATATTACCAAAAATTACATTCATCCAATACCTATCACTATGTTAGCTAAATTATAATTGATTAGTCTAAGGTTTAAATCTAATATTAACTATTTACTAATATAGTACTAAACATATCATAGTGTTTGTTATGATTTACTTCTAAATAAGGCATAATCTTAAACTGAACCTAATCTTTGTCTTCATCTCCTCTTGATCTTAATTCTCATATTTTTTTTAAATTATAAAATTATAAACCAATTAATAACTCTAACAAACTCTAAATAACCTAGTTTTAAACAAATCTTAGTCATAATTTAAACATAATTCTAAACATAATATAATCTTAATCAAATCAAATCATAATGCTATCTTTTTTTTAAATATAGTCTTTGCATAATTTGAATTCTATATAGCCCTTGTTTAAAACTTAATTATAATATTTAACCTAATCATAATTTTAACTTAATATTACACTTAAACTAAATCTTTTAAATCCAACTTTATTTTTGTTATAACTATGCAATAATTTAGTTCTAAATTTAGTATCATTATAATGTAAAATAAACAAAATTATAATATTAAACTTATCATTAATCTAATCATACCATAATATATTTAATAAAACCTAAATTAATCTTAAACTTAACCTAATCTTATCTAAAATTTAATCCTTCTATCTTAAACCTAACCTAGTTTAATACTTGTATTTTTTTTAATGATTATCTTAACTTATCATAATCATAAAATTAATTATAATAATAATATATTCTTAATATTAATTACAACATAATCTTAAAAATAACTTAATCTATCTCTTAGATAATTCAAGTCCCAACCTATGAAAAACTAACCATAAATATAACCTAATTCTTAATATAATTATCCTAACATTGATAATAAGCATAATTTTAAACCTAAACTAGCATAATCTTAAACTATCTTGTTCAAAACTTTGAATTATTAGCTTAATACAATTCTTAACAAGAAACAATCAAATCTTAATCTTACATGAATCTAATTATAAAACTAACATAGTTTTAATTATAAACTTTACCAAGCCTAAATTGAAAGCTAGCCAACTCCTAATCCTAATATTATCTTATTACAATTATAAACCAAATCATCATCTAAACATAAAGATCACTTCGAATCATAACATAATCCTAAGCATAATCCAATTTAGTACTTATCTAATCTTAGTTCTATTCTATGATAATCAAACCATAAACCTAACTTAATCTTTCTTATGATTTTAATTTTAACCATAATACTAACTTAATCCTCATTTTAATAAAATATAATCTTAACTAAATTCTTAATTTTGCCCTAATTAAATAATAAAAGTTACCTAAATCTAATCATAAATTTAACCAAAACAAATATTAATCACTCAACATTTACTCTGTCACACTCAATCCCAGGTGTTACAAGCCTGTTAGATTTTGCTTGGTTCATCTAGAAACTAGTTGGAATGAAAGAATATTGACTTTAATCATCTCTATATAGCCCAACCTAGAAGCTCACTATAAGCAATTTATTGTCTAATGATTTCTTTCTCAAAAAATTAACTAACATTCACTCGTTATCCCTTTAGTTCATGGGATCATACTTAACATTAATATTATCTTAGTCAATAACCTAAAAAAATAAATCTCTAACCTATCCTAATATTAATATTAGAATATTCTAAAAATTAAAAAACTAAATCTTAAACTAAACTAACATAATCTTAATCTTAATATTATCTTAAAACAGCTTATTAAAAATAAATCCAAATCCTAACCCACTATGAATTAAAAATAAATTTAACATAATTTTCGATCAATTTTAATAAAAATTTTTAATGACTAGTCCAGTTTTTAATTTAAGAGAAACACTAAAATATCTATTTATAATTTAAACTCATCTTAATCATAAATTTAATATAAATCCTAAGTAAAATTAATCTTTTCTTCATACTAATTATATTATTAATCTAAACTAATGTTAAACTAATCTTATGCATAACTTAATCTTAACTTCATCATGAAACAAATCTTAATATAAAAATTATAATATAACATTAACATTAACATTATCTTAAATCTAAATATAGTATTTTGTCATACCCTTATGAAATTGTAATGAAAAAAATCATTAACCTAAGATTAATCTTAATCTTAAAACTAAAAATAATCCTAACATTGATCTATTGTAGTCATAACTTAGTCACAATTTTATCTCACTAAAATCATAAATAAAATCCTAATTCTAAGATAAAATAAAAAAATCTTAATCTTAATTCTAATATTATCTTAAACTAATCACAAATCATACCTAAACTAAATTCTAAACTTAATGCCAACACAACTTAGACTAAAGCCTAGTCCTAACATTATCCTTTATCATAAATCAAAAATAATTTTTGTTGTCTTCTCTTTTATAAAAACTTTTCCTTAATCTAATAATAAATCAAGCTTAACCCAATCTTTAATGTTGACATAATGATGAATCTAATATATGTTCTAATAATTTTTTTATTACGTAATTAGAAACCTAACATTATTTATAACAAAAAGCCACCTTCATCTAACACTTATTATTAAATTAGTCAAATTATAACCATTAATCTTTTTGTCTAGTGATTTTCCTTTTAAAATATCACTCAATATTAATTATATTATCATTAATCCCAGATATAATAAGCCCATCAATTTTTACTTTGTTCATTCTTAAACCAATTATATCATGAGAATGTTGGCTCTAGTGTTAAATATAACATAATGGTTTTCCTATGTCAAAGCAGTATCCCTTGGGTCTCCCCCTAGATCCAAGTGAGTTTTGCCTACAAAAGGTGTCTAAGCATCTTAACAACATAACATGTTATATAAACACTAAATCCACACTTTCAATAACTATTATGAGATAATTCATCTCTACACATGCTCACTAAGCATTTAATTATAAGTCACTTATTGTCCAGTGATTTCTTTCTCAATAAATTAACTAACATTAACTCATTATCCCTCTAGTCCAAGGGATTATGCTTAAAATTGTTATTATCCCAGTCTTAAACTAAAATAAATTAAATTTTAACCTATCTTGAAATTAATATTAGATTATTCCAATGATAAACAAGTTGAATCTTAAGCTAAACTAATATAACCTTAATCTTAATACTATCTTAAAATAATTTTTTAAAAATTAGTCCAAATCCTAACATACTATGAATTAATATTAAATATAATATAATCATGAATAAATTCTAATATATATTTTTAATGACAAAATTTTTACTAAATTTAAGTGTGAAACTAAGATACTTAATCCATACTTTTAGCCTATCTTAATAAAAAATTTAATATAAATCTTAAGCTAAATTAATCTTATTTTAATCCAAATCTTATTATTACATTAAACTAATTATAAACTAACTATATGTAAACCTTAACCATAACTTGACCTTAATTCTAATCTTAGTATCAATATTACTTTATCATAATTAGAAATCTAAACTAATTTTTAACTTAATTTTAATCCTAACATTGATATTAATATATCCTTAAATCAAAATATAGCATTGACAATAACATCATCTACTTATAAACAAGAACTAATTATTAACCTAAAATTAGTCTTAACCTTAAAACTAACATGATTCTAATTCTAACCAATTATAATCTTAACTTGTCTTAATTATTATCTTATCTCATTTGAATGATAAATAAAATCATAATTCTAAGCTAAATTAAAAAAATCTTAATATTAATTCTAATATTATCCTAAACTAAAAAATCACACTTAATAAAACTCTAAAATTAAAACCAACTTAACCAAAACAAAAGAAAAACCTTAACCTTTGTCTTATAGAATCATAAATCTAAAATAATTTTTTGATTTATTTGTTTTTATAATAAACTTTCCCTAATCTAATCATAAATGAAGTTTAATCCTAACTTTAATATTGACATAATCATGAATTGAATAAAAGTTCTATTAATTTTATCATTGCATAATCATAAACGTAACTTAATTTATAACTAAAACTTATGTTTAGCCAATAACTATCATTATATTAGCTAAATTATAATCATGAATCTTTTTGTCTAATAATTCTTTTCTAAGAATATCATTCAACATTTATTCCATTACCTTTAATCTCAGGTCTTATAAGCCTGTCAAATTTTGCTTGGTTCATCCAGAAACCAATTGGACTAAAAGAATGTTGACTTTAGTGTTAAATATGATATTACGGCCTTATTATGTCGAGATAGTGTCACTTGGGCCACCCCTCCTAACCCAAGTGAGTTTTGTCCTCAAAATATGGCTTGACATCTTAACACCACAACATCTCATATAAACACCAAAAAAATTTAAAAATAGTCATTATAGAATACTTTATCTCTATATAGCCCCCCCAAGAGGACCACTATAAGAAATTTATTCTTTAATGATTTCTTTCTCAAGAAATTAATTAACATTTTCTCATTATGCCTTTAGATAGTGAGATCACATTTAACATTATTATTATCCTAGTCAATAACTTAAAAAAATTAATCTCTAACATATCATAATATTAATATTACACTATTCTAACAACAAAAAAACTAAATCTTAAACTAAATTAACATAATTTTAATAGTAATAGTATCTTAACAAAACTTATTAAAAATTAATCAAAATTTTAACCTATTATGAATTAATAATAATTGTAACATAATTTTTAATCCATTTTAATAAAATTTTAATCACTAGTCCAATCTTTAATTTAAGAAAGATACTAACATATTTATTCATAATTTAAAATCATCTTAATCATAAATTTAATGTAAATCCTAAGTAAAATAAATCATATCTTAATACTAATTCTATTATTAATCTAAACAAAATATAAACAAATCTTATGCATATCTTAATTTTAACTTCATCATAAAACAAATCTTTTTATCAAAATTATCCAATTTATTAAAAAACATAAACTAATGTTTTTCTTTGTTATAATTCTAACATTAATATTGAAGTTATCTTAAATCTAAATATAGTATTAACCATACCCTTATCAAATTGAAAAAAAATTGAATCATTAGCCTAAGATTAATCTTAATCTTAAAACTAACATAATACTAACATTGATTTAGTATAATCTTAACTTATCTTAGTCATAATCTTATCTTATTCAAATCATAAATGAAATCCTAATTCTAAGCCAAAATAAAAAAATCTTAATATTAATTCTAATATTATCATAAACTAATCGCAAATTATACCAAAACCAAATTCTAAAGTTGATACCAACTCAACCTAGACCAAAGCCTAGTCTTAACCTTGCCTTAATCATAAATCTAAAATAATTTTTATTGTCTTCTCTTTTATAATAATCTTTCCTGAATCTAATCATAAATCAAGCTTAACCCTAACTTTAATGGTGATGCAATTACAAATAAAAGTTATACTAATTTTTTTATTACGTAATTAGAAACCTAACAAAATTTATAAACAAAAAAGTTCACCCAACACTTATAATTAAATTAGCCAAATTATCACCATTAATCTTTTTATCTCATGATTTTTTTTTAAATATCACTCAATATTAACTACATTATTATTAGTCCTAGATATCACAAGCCCATCAATTTTTACTTTATTCATTCATAAACTAATTGCATTATACGAGTGTTTACTCTAGTGTTTAATATAACATCATGGTTTTTTTATGTCGAGACAGTGTCCCTTGGGTCTCCCCTCCATATCCAAGTGACTTTTACCTATTAAAGATCTCTAAATATCATAACACCATAACATCTAATATAAACACTAAATCCACTCTTTAAATGACAATTATGACATAATTCATCTTTATACATGCTCACTAAGAAATGCATTATAAACCACTCATTATCTAATGATTTTTTCTCAATAAATTAATTAACATTAATTCATTAACTCTTTAGTCCTTAAGATCATACTTAAAATTATTATTATCCTAGTCATAAACTAAAATAAATTAATCTCTAACCTATCTTGATATTAATATCAGACAATTTCAACTATAAATAAATTTAATCTTAAGCTAAACTAATATAACATTAATCTTAATACTATCTTAAAATAATTTATTAAAAATTAGTCCAAATCCTAACACACTATGAACTAATATGAAATATAACATAATCATGAATAAATTTTAACACATATTTTTAATGACTATTTTAGTTCTAAATTTTAAGTGTAAAATTAACATCTCTAATTCATACTTTTAGCATATCTTAATCATAAATTTAATACAAATCCTAAGCTAAATTAATCTAATTTTAATCCTAATTCTATTATTGCACTAAAAAAAATTAAAAATTTGATTAAAAAAATTAAATCCTCAATAAAAAATTAGAAATATTACAAGAATAAAATGTTGCTATAATTTAAAAAAGATTATACAACCTTTAACTCAGTTAATCTCCAAACATAAAAACTAAAAGAGTTTATATTATAATTTTTAATATTTGATAATCCATTAGATTTTTTAGACCAAAAACTTTGTATGCACTTGTTAAACAATGTTTACGAGCCAATGCTCAAAGGATTTTGTAAACTAGGTTTTTTGTCAAGCTAAATTACACCTTAATTTTTAGTCAAAATCAAATTACAAAAAGGAAAAGGTTAATATGCAAATTTTTTTGCTAGGGAAGGTTGTCCATTAAGCCTTTTTAAGTGAAATTGAATCATATTAGATATTGTTGTTTTGTTTTCTTATAATGTTTTGATTATTTATATAATTGTGATGATGGTTTTGCATAATCTTTTTAGTTTAAGATAATTTAGTAATTTTATTTTTATTATTTTTATCATTTATCATTATCTTATCTCTATGTTTTATTATTTTTTTCTTTTTATTTAGTTTTATTGTTTAAGAAAGTTGAAATGTAGACTAAAGGAGAGATAAAATTAAGTCTTATTACTAAAATGAAGAGACTACAACTAAAAGTAAGATAAAATTTATTCTTATTATTAAGATAAAGAAATTAGAATGTTATAGTTAAGTAACAAATATAACAACATAGGAACTGACATAAAGATTAAAACCCTAACGAAAAAACTAGGATTAAGATTATGAAACTAAAAATAAGAATGATTAAGACAACTTAAACTAATAAACTAGAACTAAGATGGATAGGTTTAAGTTAGGCCTTGGGTTAGCTTAAGGGGGTAGGATTATGAAGTTAATAAAAGGATTAGAGGTTTGGATTAGACTTGTAATGATATACATTTAGAATTGTGTTTTAACTAGATTATGATTAAAATGAGGTTACAATTAGAAATTAAGTTAGGTATATTAATCGTATGCTAGATTAAAGCTAAAATTAGTTTCTATAATTAGGATTATATTAAGATCTGATTAATTTCAGAATTAGATAGAGAGATTAAGACAAATATTATCTTGATATTTTAAGACCATGACAACACATATCAAAACAAAAATATTTTCATCATAATTGATATAAGGTAATTATTATCTATACCCCTCCACTTAAAAGTTTAAAACAAATTATTCATTATTTAATGATTCTTTTTCTTCAAATATCTCTCTTAAGATAACACTTGATATTAACTTCTTATCATCTTTGGTTTTGAGTGTCACAAGCCTATAGTTTATGTCTTGTTTCATCCTTAAACCACATTGGACTACTAGTGGATTGGCTTTATTGCAAAATGTGACATCATGATTTCATTATGTCGAAGTATTCACCCTTTACAACCCCTGATCCAAGTTGATTTTTCACTTAAAAGGTATCTTGATATTAACATCTTATTAAACATCAAAACCACTCAATAAATCATCAATTTGAGATAATACATTCTTGCAACTGGTCACCTATATCCTTGCTATGAGCCCCTTCTTCTCCAATAACATCTCACTCAAAAAATTACTTAGCATTCACTTCCTACCCAATTTGATTTTATATATCACACCTAATATTAATAATACTATTATTTGAAGCCTAAACCAATTAATGCTTAACTTATTCTAGCACTAATATTTGATTATAATAATCATAAATCAACTTAATCCTAAGATTAATTTACACTTAATCCATGTCATCCTAACTCTTTATTAATTAAAAAAATCATGATCCTAGCATATCATAAATAATAATATAAATATACTAATTTTTTATCTTTCTTATTATAAATTTAATACATTTCTCTTCTTAAATTTAAGTGAAATATCAACACATTTAATTCATAAATTTAACCTATGTTAATTGTTAACTTAGTGCAAATCTTAAGCTAAATTAATCTAATCTTCTTCTTAATTATATTCTTACTTTAAGCTAGTTGTAAAACTAATCTTATGCAAAACTTACTACTAACTTTATCCTAAATCTAATTTTAATGTTAATGTTACACTCTTTTTAAAAAAACTTAAATTAATCATTGGCTTTGCTTTAATAAAAACCATAATCTATCATTTTCCTTAAGCAAATTCTAATTATAACTTTACTACTAACATAGTCATAAACCAAAACTACTTTAAAAAAACCTATCTTATTTTAGATATTATCGTAACATCATCAAAAACTTAGTCATAATCTCCTGATATACTAACTTAATCATTTTTTAATAACCTTAATCTAATCTAATCATAAACCATTCTTTACTAACTATTATATTAGCACAAAACTAAATCTAATACAACTTATACATAACTTTATTCTTATATAATATATATTGAACCTAATATATCATTATATTTTAATCCTAATTTTAAAATTATCTTAGACATAAGCTAAAACAAATATATATCTTAACTTATTTTGAACCTAATCATCCTCTTCTTAATCATAAGCATAATTTTAATCCAAAGATTAATTATTTTATTTGAAACTTAATTATATCTTACTTTTATTCTTACTCAATCCAAAATAGAAACATAATCATTTTCTTAAGCTAATAAATTAGATCTTATTTTTTATTTTAACTAGATGAAATTGAGTCTTAACTTAATCATAATCTTAACCTTATCTTAACATAATCATGAGCCTAATCTAAATCAAAAAATAATTCTTTTTATAATTGAAGTAGCTTATTTTATCATTGTACCCCTTAAAGCCTAGCATAAGAGCAACAACTTGTTAAGTGATTTTGCTCCTTAGGATACCACTTTCTGATCACTCCTATTTATGTTTTATACACTTATATGTTAACTATGTTAATGTGTATTCCTTATGGATGCTTTATCATGAACAAAAAAGATTCTAATTTTAAAAAGATCTTACAAATTTAAGGTCCACAATATACTAGAAATCATTGACTAATCATTAACATAATCTAATATTAAACCTAATTAAAATCTTATTATGATATACTAGTTTAATATTACTATAAAATTATCTTATCTATCTTAACTGAAGTACATTTTTTGCTTAAAAATATGTTTTAATTATTAAGATAATTTTATCTCATACAAATATTGAAATAACTCTTCTAGAGCTAATGTAGGATAAATTATTTCTATAACCATTCTTTTAAAAGTTAATTAGAAGTTGTTATTACTTAAGTACTTTCTTTCTCAAGACATTACTTAATGTTTATCACTATTCTTTTCAATCCTTAGTGTCATAAGTCTACTCACTTCTAGTTTGATCATTTAGATATCAAGTTGTTCTCCATTGGGTTGTGCCCCTCGACCTAAGATAGCTTTTCCCTACTATGAGGTTTTGACATTTTAAGATTATGTAATCTCATATAAGTATCAAACTCATTCTTTTAATAAAAGATATTGAAAAATATCTCATTATATCTTGTCATCTAAAAGGTTGCCAAGAGCCACTTTGTTTTTAGTAATTGCTCACTCAAGAGATTACATTACATTCACCCTTCACCCTCTTCAATCTTAAGTGTCACACCCAACCTTAATAATAACTTGGTTCCAAATCGAAACAATTTAATGCCTGGTCTATCCTGGTGTTAATATTAGATAATTAATTTAATATAATTCATTTATATGCTACTATTCTTAGAAGCCTACTAGGACCCACTACTTGTCTAATGATCTCTCTCTAGAGATATCAATCGATATTTAATTCTTATTTTATTTAGTCATGAGTGTCACAAGACCATAAACTGTTGCTTTATTGATCCTAAAACTATATTAGACAACTAAAGAGTTAGCTATAGTGCCAAATGTGATTATGGTCTTATTATATTAAGGTGATCTTCTTTAGGTCACCCCTCTAGACCCATGTTAGTTTTATAAAAACAGAAGCCTAAATATGTTAAGATAATGACATATTATATAGACACCAATACCACTCCTTCAATAAGATAATTCATCCCTATTCTTGGCCACCTAGATACTTATTATGAGTATATTCTTATCAAGTAATTTCCTACTTTAAAAATTACATAACATTCACTATCCATCCTCTTTAATCTCAAGTGTCAAACCTAACCTTAATAACACTTTTGTTTAAAATCTAAATCAATTAATGTATGACTTATTTTAGCATTAATATTAGATTATCCTAATCATAAATCAACTATTCTTCAACTAAGCTAGTTTAACCTTAACATTGAAGTAACATTAATCATAACCTTAAAACTAACATAATCTTATTATATTAAGAAATTATTTTCATAGGTAATCCTATCTCAACTCAAATGGGGTTTTCTTTTAAAATGTGCTTTAACATATTATGATAATAACATCTCATATAAATATCATATTCAATCTTTCGATAGCCAATATAAGATAATTTATTCTTATTCCTCTACTCTTAGAAGCCTTATAGAAGCTATTTCTTGTCTCGTTATTTCTATCTTAAGACATCACTTAACGTTTAATCCCTACCATCTTTAGTTTAGAGTATAGATGGCTTATATGCTTTTGCTTTGGTTTTCTTTGAAATAAATTAAACTACTAAAGGGTATGGTTCTACTACCAAATGTGACATCGTGATCTTAGTATTGGCATTTTCTTAAATTTAATTCTAGTATTAACCACATCATTATTTTATTATAAAAAACTAATACTTAATTTGATATTAATTTTACAATTAAGTTTAATATGGTTATAAATCTTTCCTACTTTAGCTTGATATGTCTATCCTAACCATAATTTCAATTAAAATCCAAAACTAAAAAAACCAAATCAGAATGTTAATTTTAACATTATCTTAAAAAACATAAATCTAACTTAAATATAATTTAAAAATTAATAGTAGCTTAAGACTAAGCCAAATTATTATCTTAAACATAACCATATCTGATTGTGAACGTATCATATTATTTAAGCTAATTGTATTCTTAACTTGACTTCTAACATAGTTCTAAGAAAACACTTCATGTCAAGTATTTCTTATTTTAGATATTATTATATTATAATTATAAACCTAGTTTGAATACTAAATTATTTTAATCATTTTTTGTAAAAATGTTATCATAATTTAATAAAAAACCTAACAAAAATCTAACCATAATATTTTTGAAATACTAAATCTAATAGAAGTTTAACTAACTTTACCCTTATGTAATACAAACTTATTCTAATCTATTACCTCGCTCTAATCCTAGTATTAAATTTACTTGGTCATAAACTAATGCAAATATATACTCCAACTTTTTTATGTGGTAATCATAATTTATCTTAATAATAAACATATTCTTAATCGAAAGCTAAGTTAACTTAACTTAAATCTTAATCTTCTCTTATACCTAATCTTACCCTATCCAAATAAAAAATATAACCATAATCTGAAGTTAAAAAACATTATCTTAATCTTGATTCTAAGTAAATCAAATTGATGTCTTACCTAATCATAATTTTAATATTTTCTTGGCATAATCACTAACCTAATTAAAATCTTATAACCAATGTTTTGTTGTTAGAGTAGCTTAATTCATCTTTGCTCATCTAGAAGCCTTGTATAATAGTAACAATTTAACTAGTGAATTAGCTTTATGGACACCACTTGGTGATAACTTCTATTTAGGCATTATATGTCTGCTTGTTTGCTTTTGGAGTGTCCTTGAATAACATAAAGCATTTATTAATATCATATTTTTTTTAACTTAGTCTTATTATGTCAACACATTTACTTTTAGGTTACTTCATCACTAATAAAAAAGATTTTATTCTAAAAAGGTGCATATGAATCTATATGTCTTAGGATAACCTAGAAAGTACTTCTAATATCAACACAACCTAATATTAACCCTATTTAAGATATTAATGTCTACTTTAGTTCTAAATTTAAGTATGAAACTAACATATCTAATCCATACTTTTAGCCTATCTTAATCATAAATTTAATGTAAATCCTAAGTTAAATTAATTTAATTTTAATCCTAATCCTATTACTACACTAAACTAATTATAAATTAATCATATGTAAACCTTTACCCTAACTTGACCTTAAATCTAATCCTAGTATCAATAGTACCTTATCATAATTAAAATCTTAACTAATCTTTAACTATATTTTAATCTTGATATTAATATTAATATATTCTTAAATTTAAATATAGTATTTACAATAATCTCGTCTAATTATAAAAGAGAACTAATAAAAAACCTAATATTAATCTTAACCTTAAAATTAACATGATTATAATCCTGATCTATTACAATATTAGCATTTCTTAATCACTATCTTATCTAATTTGAAATATAAAAAGAATCCTAATTCTAAACTAAAATAAAAAAAGCTTAATATTAATTCAAATATCATCTTAAACTAAGAAAATCACACTTAAATCTAATTTTAAAATTAAAACCAACTCAATCAAGACCAAAACAAAATTTTAACCTTAGTCTTAACAAATCTTAAATCTAAAATAAGAGGATAAAGAGTGAATATTATGTCATTTCTTAATTAAGGAATCATTAGAGAAGCAAAGACTCTTAATAAGAATCCAAGTGATAAGTTGTTAGGATAAATTATCCCTCATTGGTTTTTGGAGTGATTTTCTTATTTAAATAAGATCTTATGATCTTAAAATGTCAAAAAATATTTTTTGAGCAAAACTCACTTGAGTCAAGAGGGGCAACTCAAGTTAAAACACCTTGACATAGTAAGATCATGATGTTGAATTTGATCTAAGGTAAGGTTTATATTATTGCATAAGATTAGCTTTACTATAAGTTTAGAATCATTATAGGGTTAAGATAAAGATTACATTATTTAAGCATAAGATTTGGAGTGAGTATATAATTAGCATATACTAAAATTATTAATTAAATGCTTTGGTGTCTTGCTTAAATTTAGCACTAGACATGTACTAAAATAAGCAATAAAATTGATTAAAAATTAAGTAAAATTTATTATTAATTACTGGTAAGCTTTCTTTATAATTAATTTTAATTTAATTTTGTATAAAGATGATATTAATTTTAAGACAAAGTTACTCTAACTTAAGATCAACTACATTTACAATTAGGATTGTTTAATATTGGCACTAAAATAGGTCACATAAATAATTGTTTTAGCTTTTAAACAACATATTTTTAGGTTAACTGTGTCACTAAAGATTAAAGAGAGTAGAGAGTAAATGTTGTGTATTTTTTTTAGGAATTGATGGAGAAGAAAAAGACTTCTAATAAGAATCCAAGTAACAAGTTGTTTTGAGTTACTCTAGTTCTTATATAAGATTTTATGATCTTATAATATCAAAGAAATTTTTTTGGCCAAAACATGCTTGAGTCAGGAGGTGCAACTAAAGTCATAACACCTTGAGCAAATGAGATCATGATGTTGAATTTGATTTAACGTAAGATTTTGATTGTGACTAGTATTAGGATAACTTTATAATAAATTTTAAGTTAGAATAAGATTAAGATGAAGATTAGATTAGTTTAATATAAGATTTCGACTAAGTGTATAATTACAATATACTAAATATGAATTAAAAGTTAGTGTCTTTATTAAATTTAAGACTATGCATGTATTGAATTTAGTAATAGAATTGATTAAAAATTAGGTAATGTTTATTATTAATTAGTGATAAGCTATCCTTATTATTAATTTTTAATTAATTTTGAACAAAGATGGTATTAATTTTGAGATAATATTACTCTAACTTAATACCAATTGTATTTATGATTGGGATAGTCTAATATTGGTATTAGATAGGTCATGTAATAATTATTTTAACTTTTAAATAATATATATTTTAGGTTAACTATGATACTAAAGATTTAAAAGGGTAGAGAGTAATTACTATATAATTTTCTAAGTGAGAAACCAATAGAGAAGGAAAGACTCCTAATAATAATCCAAGTGACGAGTTATTTTCATAAATTGTCTCTTATTTATTTTTGAATGAGTGATTTTGGTATTTATATGAGTTATTATGATCATAAAATATTAAAAAAATTTCTTTAGTCCAAACCCACTTAAGTCGGGAGGGGCATCTCAAGTGAGAACACCTTTGATAAAGTTCGATCATGATGTCAAATTTATTTAGGATAATTGTGATATTAAATATTAAATAGGATAGAGAGTGAATGTTGTGTAATTTCTTGAATGCAGAATCACTAGAGAAGGAAAAACTCTTAATAAGAATTCAAGTTGCAAGTTGTTAGAATAAATTATCCCTTATTAGTTTTTGAATAAATGATTATGGTGTTTATATGAGACATTATGATATTAAAATGTTAATGAACCTTTTAAAAAAAAACTCACTAGAGTCAGGAGGAGTGACTCATGTGAGAACACCTTGACATAGTAAGATCATGATGTTGAATTTGATTTAAGACAAAGTTTGTATTATGATTTACTAAGGTTAGCTTTATAATGAGTTGAGAGTTAGATTAGGATTAAGATAAATACTAAATTAGTTTAACATAAGATTTGAACTAAGTTTATAATTCATAGAGGTATGAATTAGATGTGTTGATGTCTCGCTTAAATTTAGCACAAAACATATATTAAAGTTACAAATCGAATTGATTAAAAATTAAATAATATTTATTATTAATAATTGGTAAGCTAACATTATGATTAATTTTTAATTTATTTGATATAAGGATGGTATTTAATTTAAGATATGATTATTTTAAGTATATTTATGATTAAGATAGTCTAGTATTAGTACTATAATAGATCATGCACTGATTGTTTTAACTTTTAAACAACATATGTTTTAGTTTAGTCATAGAATTGATTAAAAACTAGGTAACATTTATTATTAATTAGTGATAAGCTATCATTATTATTAATTTTTATTAATTTTGTACAAAGATGGTATTAATTTTGAGATAAGATTACTCTAACTTAATCCAAGTATATTTATGATTGAGATAGTCTAATATTGGTACTATGATAAGTTAACTATTATTTTAACTTTTAAGTAATATATTTTTTAGGTTAACTATGATACTAAATATTTAAAAGGGTAGAGAGTAATTACTATATAATTTTTTAAGTGAGAATCCAATAGAGAAGGAAAGGCTCCTAATAATAATCCAAGTGACAAGTTATTTGCATAAATTATCTCTTATTTATTTTTGAATGAGTGATTCTGGTATTTATGTGAGATATTATAATCTTAAAATATCAAAAAACTTTTTTGAAACAAAACTAACTTGGGTTGGGAGAGAGACCACAAAATGAAAACTCCTTGACAAAATAAGATCATGAAGTTAAATTTTATTTAAGATAAGATTTGTTTTATGATTGGCATAAGGTTACTTTTATTACAAGAATAGTGTCAAAATAAGATTAAGATGAAGATTAGAATAATTTAACATAAGATTTTTACTAAGTTTATAATTAGCATATACTAAAATTATGATTAAAAGTATTGGTATGTCACTTAAATTTTACACAAAGCATGTATTAAAGTCAATGATAGAATTGATTAAAAATTAGGTAATATTTATTATTAATTAATGTGAAGCTAGCATTTTGATCAAATTTTAATTACTTTCTTATAAGAATGTTATTAATTTTAAATAATGTTACTATAACTTAATATCAAGTATATTTATGACTAGAATAGTCTAATATTTACATTAACATAGTCACATAATAATAGCTTTTGCTTTTAAATAAGATATTTTTTAAGTTAATTATGACATTAAATATTAAAGAAGATAGAAAATGAATGTTGTGTAATTTTTGGAATTGATGGAGAAGGAAAGGCTCCTAATAAGATTCTAAGTGACAAGTTGTTTGGAGTTATTTTGGTACTTATATGAGATTTTATGATCTTTAAAATATTAAAGGAATTTCTTTAGTCAAAGCCCACTTGAGTCGGGAGGGGCAACTCAAGTGAGAACACCTTTGAAGTGCGATCATGATGTCAAATTTGTTTTAAAGTGAAGTTTGCATTATGATTAGCATAAGGTTAACTTTATATCAATTTTAGAGTCAAAAGAGGATTAATATGAAGATTAGATTAATTTAACATAAGATTTGGATTAAATTTATAATTAACATATGCCAAAATTATGAATTAGATGCATTGGTTTCTCGTTAAAATTTAGCAATATGCATGTATTTAAGGTAGTAATATAATTGATTGAAAATTAGTAATGTTTATTATTAATTAATGATAAGCTAGCATTATTATTAATTTTTAATCAATTTTGTATAAATATGATATTAATTTTAAGATAATTTTACTTTAACTTAATATTAAATGTATTTATGAATAAGATAATCTAATATTGACTCTAGGATATGTCATGTAATAAATGAAAACTTTTGAATAACATATTGTTTTTATTAATTGTGACATCAAAGACTAAAGAGAGTTTAGAGTAATGTTATGCAATTTTCTAAGAGAAGAATCAATGAAGAAGGAAGGTTCCTAATAAGAATCCAAGTGATAAGTTTTTTGGATAAATAATCTCTTATTAGTTTTTCAAGGAGAGATTCTCATATTTATAATAGAAGTTATTAACTTAAGATGTCAAAAAAAATTTAAGAGCAAAACTCTCTTGAGTCAGGAGGGACGACTCATGTGAGAACACCTTAACACAGTAAGGTCATGATGTTGAATTTGATTTAAGGTAAAGTTTGTGTTATAATCAGCATAAGTTTAGTTTTAAAATAAGTTTAGAATAAAAATAAGATTAAGATGATGACTAAATTGGTTTATAATAAGATTTAGACTAAATTTATAATTAATATATGTTAAAATTATGAATTAGATGCATTGGTGTCTCGCTTAAAGTTAATACACGAATGTATTGAAATTAGCAATAAAATTGATTTAAAATTATGTAATATTTATTATTCATTAATGGTAAGGTAGTCTTATGAATAATTTTTAATTAATTATGTATAAGCATTGTATATTTTTAAGATAATATTACTCTAACTTAATATTAAGTATACTTATAATTAAGATAGTCTAATATCAATACTAAGATAAGTCATTTAATGATTATTTTAAAGTTTAAGCAAGATATTATTTAATTTAAGTGTGACAATATAGATTAAGAAGGGTGATGAGTGAAAACTATGTAATTTTTTAAGTGAAAAATCAAGAAGGAAAAGTTTCTAATAAAAATTTAAGTGATAAGTTATTTGGATAAACTATAGCTTATTAATTTTTGAATGAGTGATTCTAGTTTTTTATTAGATTTTATGATCTTAAAATATCAAAGAATTTTTTTCGAGCAAAACATACTTGAGTCAGGATGGGTGACTAAGTGAGAACACCTTCACATAGTAAGATCATGATGTTTAATTTGATTTAAAATAATGTTTGTATTATGATTGGCATAAACTTAGTTTTATAATAAATTTAAAGTGAAAAAAGGATTAACATAAAGATTAGATAAGTTTAACATAGAATTTAGGCTAAGTTCATAATTAGTATATGTAAAAATTATGGATTAGATGCATTGGTGTCTCTCTGAAATTTGACATTAGGCCTATACTAAAATTAGAAATAGAATTGTTTCAAAATTAGATAATGTTTATTATTATTTAATGGTAAGCCAGCATTACAATCAATTTTTAATTATGTTTTTATCAGGATAATAATAATTTTGAGATAAGATTACTCTAACTTAAAATCAAATATATTTATGACTAAGATAATCCAATATTTGTTCTAAAATAAATCACATAATAATTTCCTTTACTTTTAAAGAACTTATTTTTTAAGTTAATTATGACACTAAAGATTAAAGAGGATAGAGAATAAATGTTGTGTAATTTTTTAGGTGAGAAATATATGGCGGAGAAATTACTCCTAATAAGAATCTAAGTGGTAAATTGTTTGGATAAATTATCCTTTATTTGTAATTGAATGAGTGATTCTAGTGTTTATATGATGTGTTATGATCTTAAAATGTCAAAAAACTTTTTCAGAAGAAACTCACTTAAGTTGAAAGGGGCAACTCAAGTGAGAAGACCTTGACATAATAAGATCATGATGTTGAATTTGATTTAAGGTAAGGTTTGTGTTATGATTTGCATAAGATTAGCTTTATAATAAGTTTAGGTTAACAATAGAATTAAGATAAATATTAGATTAGTTTAACATAAGATTTGGACTAAGTTTATAATTAACATTTATTAAAACTATGAATTAAATTCATTGGTGTCTTGCTTAAATTTACTGCTATGTATGTATTGAAGTTAGTAATAAAATTGATTAAAGATTAGGTAATTTTTATTAATAATTAATGGTAAGCTGGCATTATGATCAATTTTTAACTAATTTTATATAACGATAATATTAATTTTATGATAAGATTGCTCTAACTTAATATTTAATATTAAGTATTGTTATGATTAAGATAATCTAATATTGGCACTAAGATAGATCACACAATAATTGTTTTAGCTTTTAAACAACATAATTTTAATTTTTACTATGACACTAAATGTTAAAGAGTAGTGAGTGAATGTTGTGTAAGTTCCTAAGTAAAAAATCATTAATGAAGAAAAAACTCCTAAAGAGAATATAAGCAACAAATTCTTTGGAGTTATTCTATTATTTATATGAAATGTTATAATTTTAAATTGTCAAAAAAAATATTTAAGGCAAAACCCACTTGAATCGAGAGGGGTGACTCAAGTGAGACCACCTTTACAAAGTCATATTATAATTTCGAATTTGATTTAAGACAAGGTTTATATTATGATTGTCATAAGATTAGCTTTATAAGTTTAGAGTTAGAATAAGATTAAGTGAAGATCAAATTAGTTTAACATAAGATTTGAACTATGTTTTATAATTAACATATGCTAAAATTTTTAATTAAACATGATTGTGTCTTGTGTAAATTTAAGACTAAGTATATAATGAAATTAGCAATAGAATTTATTAAAAAAGGGCAATATTTATCATTAATTAATGTTAAGGTAATATTATGAATACTTTTTAATTAATTTTGAATAAGAATGGTGTTAATTTTAAGGTAAAGTTATCCTAACTAAACATTAAGTTTATTTATGATTAGGATAATCTAATATTAGCACTTAGATAGGCCACAGAATAATTATTTTAAGTTTTAAACAAGGTATTATTTAGGTTAATTGTCATATTAAATATTAAATAGGATAGAGAGTGAACTTATGTAATTCCTCAAGTGAGGAATCATTGGAGAAGGAAAAGCTCTTAATAAGAATTCAAGTTGCAAGTTGTTAGAATAAATTATCCCTTATTAGTTTTTGAATGAATGATTATGGTTTTTATGTGAGACATTATGATATTAAAATGTTAATGAACTTTTTCAAAAAAAAACTCACTAGAGTCAGGAGGAGTGACTCATGTGAGAACACCTTGACATAATAAGATCATGATGTTGAATTTGATTTAAGACAAAGTTTGTATTATAATTTACTAAGATTATCTTTACAATGAGTTGATAGTTAGTTAAATTAGGATTAAGATAAAGATTATATTACTTTAACATAAGATTTGGACTAAGTTTATAATTAATGGTGGCATGAATTAGATGTGTTGATGTCTCGCTTAAATTTAGCACAAAACATATATTGAAGTTAGAAATCGAATTGATTAAAAATTAAATAATATTTATTATTAATAATTGGTAAGCTAACATTATGATTAACTTTTAATTTATTTTATATAAGGATGGTATTTATTTTAAGATATGATTATTTTAACTTAACATTAAGTATATTATGATTAAGATAGTCTAATATTAATACTATAATAGATCATGCACTGATTGTTTTAACTTTTAAACAATTAGGTTAAGTCTGACACTAAAGATTAAAGAGGACCTAAAGTAAATGTTGTGTAATTTCCTAAATGAGATAATAATGAGAAAAAAACACTCTTAATAAGAATCTAAGTGGTAGGTTGTTTGGATAAATTACATTTTATTAGTTTTTGAAAAATGATTCTAGTCTTTTTATGAAATGTTATGATCTCATAATATCATAGAATATTTTTAAAGTAAAACTCACTTTGACTCAAGTGAGACAACTCAAGTTAAAACACCTTAAAAGAGCAGGATCATGATGTTAAATTTTATTTAAGGTATGATTTGTATTATGATTGACATAAGCTTAGCTTTATAATAAACTTAGAATCAAAATATGATTATGATATAGATAAGATTAGATTAATGTAAGATTTGTGTTAAATTTATAATTATAATATGCTAAAATTATGAATTAAATGCATTAAAGTTTGGCTTAAATTTAGCACTTAATATTTACTAAAGTTAGCAAAAGAATTAATTTAAATTAAGTAATGTTTATTATTAATTAATAATAAGCTAATATTATGATTAATTTTTAATTAAGCTTATATAATGATGGTATTAATTTGAAGATAAGATTACTCTAACTAAATATTTATGATTAGAATAATCTAATATAGACATTAAGATAGTCACAAAATAATTATTTTAGTTTTTAAACAATTTATTTTTAGGTTAACTATTACACTAAAGATTAAATAGGATAGAGAGTGAATACTGTGTAATTTTATAAGTGACCAATAATTAGAGAATAAAAATCTCCTAACAATAATCCAAGTAATGAGTTGTTTACAATTGTTCTAGTATTTATATGAAATGTGATTATCTTCAAATGACAGAATTATCTCATGAAAAACCCTACTTAAGTTAAGAGGGACAACACAAGTGAAAACAATTGAAAAAAGTGAGATCATGATGTCCAATTTGATTAAAGATAAGTTTGTATTATAAATGGCATATTTTTAGCTTTAATAAGTTTAGAGTCTGAATATGATTAAAATAAAGATTAGATAAATTTAACATAAGATTTGGACAAAAGTTATAATTAACATATGCTAAAATTATGAATTAAATCATTGGTTTTTTGTTTAAATTTAAGACTAGTCATGTTTTTAAATTAAAAATAGAATTGATTAAAAACTAGGTAATATTTATTATTAATGAATGATAAGTAATCAAGAAACTCTCAAGAAAGACGTGCGAAGGGCATTCTTCATCGATCTAGTGGCCGGCGAATCACTGAGGATTTGGCAGAAATATGTCAAATTTAGTATTAAGAATAATTTTTAATTAATTTTGTATAGATATTGTATTAATTTTAAGATAAAATTACTCTAACTAAACATTAAGTTTATTTATTTTTAAGAGAATCTAGCATTAACACTATTATAGATCATGCAATAATTGACTTAGGTTCTAAAGAAAATATTATTTAGGTAAATTGTGACATAAAGATTAAAGATGATGGAGAATAAATGTTGTGAAATTTCTTAATTGAGAAATCAGTGGTGAAGGAAAGGCTTTTAATAAAAATTCAAATGACGAGTTGTTAGGATAGATTATCTTTTTTATTACTTTTTGAAAGAATGATTATGATGTTTATGTGATGTTATGATCTCAAAATGTCAAAACACCTTTTTAGAGCAAAACTCACTTGAGTCGGGAGGGGCAACTCAAGTTAGAACATCTTGACATAGTAAGATCATGATAATAAATTTGATTTAAGATAAGGTTTGTATTATGATTAGTATAAGATTAGCTTTAAAAAAAGTTTAGAGTCATAGTAAAATTAAGATGAAGATTACATTATTTAAACATAAGATTTGGAGTAAGCTTAAAATTAACATATGCTAAAATTATTAAATAAATGTGTTAATATCTCGCTTAAATTTAGCACTATGTATGTATTGAAGAAATAGAATTGATTGAAATTAATGTAATATTTATTATTGATTAATGATAATCTTGTTTTATGATTACTTTTTATTTAATTTTGTATAAAGACAAAATTAATTTTAAGTTAAGGTTTCTTTAACTTAAGATCAAATGTATCCATGATTAGCATAGTTTAATATTGGCATTAACATAAGTCATGTAATAATTTCTTTAGCTTTTAAGCAACATAATTTTAGGTTAACTATGACACTAAAGATTAAAGAGGGTGGACAGTAAACATTGTGTAATTTTCGAATTAAGGAATTGATGGAGAAGGAAAGGCTCCTAATAAAAATCTAAGTAACAAGTTGTTTTAAGTTATTTTGGTTCTTATGTGAGATTTTTTTATCTTATAATGTAGTTAGACCAATGTATCATATTAATATTTAAAAAGATTTAATATTAGATTACATTAATATTAATAATACTTTCTAGGTTACAAAATTGATTAAAAATTAGATAATATTTATCATTAATGAATGATAAGTTAGTATTAAGAATAATTATTAATTAATTTTGTATAGATATGATATTAATTTTAAGATAAAATTACTCTAACTAAACATTAAGTTTATTTATTTTTAAGATAATCTAGCATTAAAACCATTATAGATCATGCAATAATCGACTTAGGTTCTAAAGAAAATATTATTTAGGTAAATTGTGACATAAAGATTAAAGATGATGGAGAATAAATATTATGCAATTTCTTAATTGAGAAATCAGTGGTGAAGGAAAGGCTTTTAATAAAAATTCAAATGACGAGTTGTTAGGACAAATTATCTTTTTTATTACTTTTTTAAAGAATGATTATGATGTTTATGTGATGTTATGATCTTAAAATGTCAAAACACCTTTTTAGAGCAAAACTCACTTGAGTTGGGAGGGAGAACTCAAGTTAGAACATCTTGACATAGTAAGATCATCATAATGAATTTGATTTAAGATAACGCTTGTATTATGATTAGTGTAAGATTAGCTTTACAACAAGTTTAGAGTAATAATAAAATTAAGATGAGATTACATTATTTAAACATAAGATTTGGAGTAAGCTTAAAATTAACATATGCTAAAATCATGAAATAAATGTGTTAATGTCTCGCTTAAATTTAGCACTATGTATGTATTGAAGTAATAGAATTGATTGAAAATAATGTAATATTTATTATTGATTAATGATAATCTTGTTTTATGATTACTTTTTATTTAATTTTGTATAAAGACAAAATTAATTTTAAGTTAAGGTTACTTTAACGTAAGATTAAATGTATCAATGATTAGGATAGTTTAATATTGGCATTAAAATAAGTCACGTAATGATTTCTTTAGCTTTTAAGCAACATATTTTTAGGTTAACTATGACACTAAAGATTAAAGAGGGTGGACAGTAAACGTTGTGTAATTTTCTAAGTGAGGAATTGATGGAGAAGGAAAGGCTCCTAATAAAAATCTAAGTAACAAGTTGTTATAAGCTATTTTGGTTCTTATGTGAGATTTTTTTATATTATATTGTATTTAGACAAATGTATCACATTAATATTTAAATAAATTAAATATTAGATTACAATAATATTAATAATACTTTCTAGGTTACAAAATTGATTAAAAATTAGGTAATATTTATTATTAATGAATGATAAGTTAGTATTAAGAATAATTTTTAATTAAATTTGTATAGATATGGTATAAATTTTAAGATAAAATTACTCTGACTAAACTTTAAGTTCATTTATTTTTAAGAGAATCTAGCATAAAAACTATTATAGATCATGCAATAATTGACTTAGGTTCTAAAGAAAATATTATTTAGGTAAATTGTGACATAAAGATTAAAGATGATGGAGAATAAATGATGTGTAATTTCTTAATTGAGAAATCAATGGTGAAGGAAAAGCTTTTAATAAAAATTCAAATGACAAGTTGTTATGACAAATTATTTTTTTTATTAATTTTTGAAAGAATGATTATGATGTTTATGTGATGTTATGATCTTAACATGTCAAAACACCATTTTAGAGCAAAACTCACTTGAGTCAGGAGGGGCAACTCAAGTTAGAACATCTTGACATAATAAGATCATCATAATGAATTTGATTTAAGATAAGGTTTGTATTATGATTAGTATAAGATTGGCTTTACAACAAGTTTAGAGTCATAATAAATTTAAGATGAAGATTACATTATTTAAACATAAGATTTGGAGTAAGCTTAAAATTAACATATGCTAAAATTATGAAATAAATGTGTTAATGTCTCGCCTAAATTTAGCACTTTGTATGTATTGAAGTAATAGAATTGATTGAAAATAATGTAATATTTATTATTGATTAATGATAATCTTGTTTTATGATTACTTTTAATTTATTTTTGTACAAAGAAAAAATTAATTTTAAGTTAAGGATACTTTAACTTAAGATCAAATGTATCTATGATTAGTATAGTTTAATATTTGCATTAAAATAAGTCACGCAATAATTTCTTTTGCTTTTAAGCAACATAATTTTAGGTTAACTATAACACTAAAGATTAAAGAGAGTTGACAGTAAATGTTGTGTAATTTTCTAAGTTAGAAATTGATGGAGAAGGAAATGCTCCTAATAAGAATCTAAGTAACAAGTTGTTTTAAGTTATTTTGGTTCTTATTTGAGATTTTTTTATCTGATAATGTTGTTAGACAAATGTATCATATTAATATTTAAATTGATTTAATATTAGATTATATTAATATTAAAAAATACTTTCTAGGATACAAAATTGATTAAAAATTAGGTAATATTTATTAATAATGAATTATAAGTTAGTATTAAGAATAATTTTTAATTAATTTTGTATAGATATGATATTAATTTTAAGATAAAATTACTCTAACTAAACATTAAGTTTATTTATTGTTGAGATAATCTAGCACTAACACTATGATAGATCATGCAATAATTGACTTAGGTTCTAAACAAAATATTATTTAGGTAAATTGTGACATAAAGATTAAAGATGATTATGAATAAATGATGTGTAATTTTTAATTGAGAAATCAATGGTGAAGGAAAGGCTTTTAATAAAAATTCAAATGACAAGTTGTTAGGACAAATTATCTTTTTTATTAATTTTTTAAAGAATGATTATGATGTTTATGTGATGTTATGATCTTAAAATGTCAAAACACCTTTTTAGAGAAAAACTCACTTGAGTCGGGAGGGGCAACTCAAGTTAGAACATCTTGACATAGTAAGATCATCATAATGAATTTGATTTAAGATAAGATTTGTATTATGATTAGTATAAGATTAGCTTTACAACAAGTTTAGAGTCATAATAAAATCAAGATGAAGATTACATTATTTAAACATAAGATTTGGAGTAAGCTTAAAATTAACATATGCTAAAATTATGAAATAAATGTGTTAATGTCTCGCTTAAATTTAGCACTATGTATGTATTGAAGTAATAGAATTGATTGAAAATAATGTAATATTTATTATTGATTAATGATAATCTTGTTTTATGATTACTTTTAATTTATTTTTGTACAAAGACAAAATTAATTTTAAGTTAAGGTTACTTTAACTTAAGATCAAATGTATCCATGATTAGCATAGTTTAATATTGGCATTAACATAAGTCACGTAATAATTTCTTTAGCTTTTAAGCAACATATTTTTAGGTTAACTATGACACTAAAGATTAAAGAGGGTGGACAGTAAACATTGTGTAATTTTCTAAGTGAGGAATTGTTGGAGAAGGAAAGGCTCCTAATAACAATTTAAGGAACAAGTTGTTTTAAGTTATTTTGGTTCTTATATGAGATTTTTTTTATCTTATAATATAGTTAGACCAATGTATCACATTAATATTTAAATAGATTTAATATTAGATTACATTAATATTAATAATACTTTCTTGGTTACAAAATGGATTAAAAATTAGGTAATATTTATTATTAATGAATTATATGTTAGTCTTAAGAATAATTTTTAATTAATTTTGTATAGATATGGTATTAATTTAAAGATAAAATTATTCTAACTAAACATTAAGTTTATTTATTTTTGAGATAATCTAGCATTAACACTATTATAGATCCTGCAATAATTGACTTTGGTTATAAATTAAATATTATTTAGGTAAATTATGACATAAAGATTAAAGATGATGGAGAATAAATGCTGTGCAATTTCTTAATTGAGAAATCAGAGGTGAAGGAAAGGCTTTTAAGAAAAATTCAAATGACGAGTTGTTAGGAAATTATCTTTTTAATTAATTTTTGAAAGAATGATTATGATGTTTATGTGATGTTATGATCTTAAAATGTCAAAACACCTTTTGAGAGCAAACTCACTTGAGTCGGGAGGGCAACTCAAGTTAGAACATCTTGACATAGTAATATCATCATAATAAATTTGATTTAAGATAAGGTTTGTATTATGATTAGTATAAGATTAGCTTTACAACAAGTTTAGAGTCATAATAAAATCAAGATGAAGATTACATTATTTAAACATAAGATTTGGAGTAAGCTTAAAATTAACATATGCTAAAATTATGAAATAAATGTGTTAATGTCTCGCTTAAATTTAGCACTTTGTATGTATTGAAGTAATATAATTGATTGAAAATAATGTAATATTTATTATTGATTAATGATAATCTTGTTTTATGATTACTTTTAATTTATTTTTGTACAAAGACAAAATTAATTTTAAGTTAAGGTTACTTTAACTTAAGATCAAATGTATCTATGATTAGCATAGTTTAATATTGGCATTAAAATAAGTCACGTAATAATTTCTTTAGCTTTTAAGCAACATAATTTTAGGTTAACTATGACACTAAAGATTAAAGAGGGTGGACAGTAAACGTTGTGTAATTTTCTAAGTGAGAAATTGATGGAAAAGGAAAGGCTCCTAATAAAAATCTAAGTAACAAGTTGTTTTAAGTTATTTTGGTTCTTATGTGAGATTTTTTTATCTGATAATGTTGTTAGACCAATGTATCATATTAATATTTAAATAGATTTAATATTAGATTACATTAATATTAATAATACTTTCTAGGTTACAAAATTGATTAAAAATTAGGTAATATTTATTAATAATGAATTATATGTTAGTATTAAGAATAATTTTTAATTAATTTTGTATAGATGTGGTATTAATTTTAAGATAAAATTACTCTAACTAAACATTATGTTTATTTATTTTTGAGACAATCTAGCATTAACACTATTATAGATCATGCAATAATTGACTTATGTTCTAAAAAAATATTATTTAGGTAAATTATGACATAAAGATTAAAGATGATGGAGAATAAAAGATGTGTAATTTCTTAATTGAGAAATCAATGATGAAGGAAATGCTTTTAATAAAAATTCAAATGACAAGTTGTTAGGACAAATTATCTTTTTTATTAATTTTTGAAAGAATGATTATGATGTTTATGTGATGTTATGATCTTAAAATATCAAAACACCTTTTTAGAGTAAAACTCACTTGAGTTGGGAGGGGCAACTCAAGTTAGAACATCTTGACATATTAATATCATCATAATAAATTTTATTTAAGATAAGGTTTGTATTATGATTAGTATAAGATTAGCTTTACAAATAGTTTAGAGTCATAATAAAATAAAGATGAAGATTACATTATTTAAACATAAGATTTGGAGTAAGCTTAAAATTAACATATGCTAAAATTATTAAGTAAATGTGTTAATGTCTCGCTTAAATTTAGCACTATGTATGTGTTGAAGTAATAGAATTTTTAAAAATAATGTAATATTTATTATTTATTAATGATAATCTTGTTTTATGATTAATTTTAATTTATTTTTGTACAAAGACAAAATTAATTTTAAGTTAAGGTTTCTTTAACTTAAGATCAAATATATCTATGATTAGCATAGTTTAATATTGGCATTAAAATGAGTCACGTAATAATTTCTTTAGCTTTTAAGCAATATAATTTTAGGTTAACTATTACCCTAAAGATTAAAGAGGGTGGACAGTAAACGTTGTGTAATTTTCTAAGTGAGAAATTGATGGAGAAGGAAAAGCTCCTAATAAGAATCTAAGTAACAAGTTGTTTTAAGTTATTTTAGTTCTTATTTGAGATTTTTTTTATCTGATAATGTGGTTAGACCAATGTATCATATTAATATTTAAATAGATTTAATATTAGATTACATTAATATTAATAATACTTTCTAGGTTACAAAATTGATTAAAAATTAGGTAATATTTATTAATAATGAATTATATGTTAGTATTAAGAATAATTTTTAATTAATTTTGTATAGATGTGGTATTAATTTGAAGATAAAATTACTCTAACTAAACATTATGTTTATTTATTTTTGAGACAATCTAGCATTAACACTATTATAGATCATGCAATAATTGACTTATGTTATAAAAAAATATTATTTAGGTAAATTATGACATAAAGACTAAAGATGATGGAGAATAAAAATTGTGTAATTTCTTAATTGAGAAATCAATGGTGAAGGAAAGGCTTTTAATAAAAATTCAAATGACAAGTTGTTAAGACAAATTATCTTTTTTATTAATTTTTGAAAGAATGATTATGATGTTTATGTGATGTTATGATCTTAAAATATCAAAACACCTTTTTAGAGTAAAACTCACTTGAGTTGGGAGGGGCAACTCAAGTTAGAACATCTTGACATAGTAATATCATCATAATGAATTTTATTTAAGATAAGGTTTGTATTATGATTAGTATAAGATTAGCTTTACAACAAGTTTAGAGTCATGATAAAATCAAGATGAAGATAACATTATTTAAACATAAGATTTGGAGTAAGCTTAAAATTAACATATGCTAAAATTATGAAATAAATGTGTTAATGTCTCGCTTAAATTTAGCACTATGTATGTATTGAAGTAATAGAATTGATTGAAAATAATGTAATATTTATTATTGATTAATGATAATCTTGTTTTATGATTACTTTTAATTTATTTTTGTAGAAAGACAAAATTAATTTTAAGTTAAGGTTACTTTAACTTAAGATCAAATGTATCTTTGATTAGCATAGTTTAATATTGGCATTAAAATAAGTCACGTAATAATTTCTTTTGCTTTTAAGCAACATAATTTTAGGTTAACTATGACATTAAAGATTAAAGAGGGTGGACAGTAAACGTTGTGTAATTTTCTAAGTGAGAAATTGATGGAGAAGGAAAAGCTCCTAATAAGAATCTAAGTAACAAGTTGTTTTAAGTTATTTTGGTTCTTCTTTGAGATTTTTTTATCTGATAATGTTGTTAGACCAATGTATCATATTAATATTTAAATAGATTTAATATTAGATTACATTAATATTAATAATACTTTCTAGGTTACAAAATTGATTAAAAATTAGGTAATATTTATTAATAATGAATTATATGTTAGTATTAAGAATAATTTTTAATTAATTTTGTATAGATATTGTATTAATTTTCAGATAAAATTTCTCTAACTAAACATTTAGTTTATTTATTTTTGAGATAATCTAGCACTAACACTATTATAGATCATGCAATAATTGACATAGGTTTTAAAAAAAATATTATTTAGGTAAATTCTGACATAAAGATTAAAGATGATGGAGAATAAAAGATGTGTAATTTTTTAATTGAGAAATCAATTGTGAAGGAAAGGCTTTTAATAAAAATTCAAATGATAAGTTTTTAAGACAAATTATCTTTTTTATTAATTTTTGAAAGAATGATTATGATGTTTATGTGATGTTATGATCTCAAAATGTCAAAACACCTTTTTAGAGAAAAACTCACTTGAGTTGGGAGGGGCAACTCAAGTTAGAACATCTTGACATAGTAAGATCATCATAATGAATTTGATTTAAGATAAGGTTTATATTATGATTAGTATAAGATTAGCTTTACAACAAGTTTAGAGTCATAATAAAATTACGATGAAGATTACATTATTTAAACATAAGATTTGGAGTAAGCTTAAAATTAACATATGCTAAAATTATGAAATAAATGTGTTAATGTCTCGCTTAAATTTTGCACAATGTATGTATTGAAGTAATAGAATTGATTGAAAATAATGTAATATTTATTATTGATTAATGATAATCTTGTTTTATGATTACTTTTTATTTAATTTTGTATAAAGACAAAATTAATTTTAAGTTAAGGTTTCTTTAACTTAAGATCAAATGTATCCATGATTAGCATAGTTTAATATTGGCATTAACATAAGTCACGTAATAATTTCTTTAGCTTTTAAGCAACATATTTTTAGGTTTAACTATGACACTAAAGATTAAAGAGGGTGGACAGTAAACATTGTGTAATTTTCTAAGTGAGGAATTGATGGAGAAGGAAAGGCTCCTAATAAAAATCTAAGTAACAAGTTTTTTTAAGTTATTTTGGTTCTTATGTGAGATTTTTTTATCTGATAATGTTGTAAGACCAATGTATCACATTAATATTTAAATAGATTTAATATTAGATTACATTAATATTAATAATACTTTCTAGGTTAAAAAATTGATTAAAAATTAGGTAATATTTATTAATAATGAATTATATGTTAGTATTAAGAATAATTTTTAATTAATTTTTTATAGATATGGTATTAATTTTAAGATAAAATTACTCTAACTAAACATTATGTTTATTTATTTTCGAGATAATCTAGCAATAACACTATTATAGATCATGCAATAATTGACTTAGGTTCTAAACAAAATATTATTTAGGTAAATTGTGACATAAAGATTAAAGATGATGGAGAATAAATGATGTGTAATTTCTTAATTGAGAAATTAATGGTGAAGGAAAGGCTTTTAATAAAAATTCAAATGACAAGTTGTTAAGACAAATTATCTTTTTTATTAATTTTTGAAAGAATGATTATGATGTTTATGTGATGTTATGATCTTAACATGTCAAAACACCATTTTAGAGCAAAACTCACTTGAGTCAGGAGGGGCAACTCAAGTTAGAACATCTTGACATAATAAGATCATCATAATGAATTTGATTTAAGATAAGGTTTGTATTATGATTAGTATAAGATTAGCTTTACAACAAGTTTAGAGTCATAATAAAATTAAGATGAAGATTACATTATTTAAACATAAGATTTGGAGTAAGCTTAAAATTAACATATGCTAAAATTATAAAATAAATGTGTTCATGTCTCGCTTAAATTTAGCACTATGTATGTATTTAAGTAATAGAATTGATTGAAAATAATGTAATATTTATTATTGATTAATGATAATCTTGTTTTATGATTACTTTTAATTTATTTTTGTAGAAAGACAAAATTAATTTTAAGTTAAGGTTACTTTAACTTAAGATCAAATGTATCTATGATTAGCATAGTTTAATTTTGGCATTAAAATAAGTCACGTAATAATTTCTTTAGCTTTTAAGCAACATAATTTTAGGTTAACTATGACACTAAAGATTAAAGAGGGTGGATAGTAAACGTTGTGTAATTTTCGAAGTGAGAAATTGATGGAGAAGGAAAAGCTCCTAATAAGAATCTAAATAACAAGTTGTTTTAAGATATTTTATTTCTTATGTGAGATTTTTTTATCTGATAATATTGTTAGACCAATGTATCATATTAATATTTAAATAGATTTAATATTAGATTACATTAATATTAATAATACTTTCTAGGTTACAAAATTGATTAAAAATTAGATAATATTTATTAATAATGAATTATATGTTAGTATTAAGAATAATTTTTAATTAATTTTGTATAGATATGGTATCAATTTGAAGATAAAATTACTCTAACTAGACATTTTTTTTATTTATTTTTGAGACAATTTAGCATTAACACTATTATAGATCATGCAATAATTGACTTATGTTCTAAAAAAATATTATTTAGGTAAATTATGACATAAAGATTAAAGATAATGGAGAATAAAAGATGTGTAATTTCTTAATTGAGAAATCAATGGTGAAGGAAAGGCTTTTAATAAAAATTCAAATGACAAGTTGTTAGGACAAATTATCTTTTTTATTAATTTTTGAAAGAATGATTATGATGTTTATGTGATGTTATGATCTTAAAATGTCAAAACACCTTTTTAGAGCAAAACTCACTTGAGTTGGGAGGGGCAACACAAGTTAGAACATCTTGACATAGTAATATCATCATAATGAATTTTATTTAAGATAATGTTTGTATTATGATTAGTATAAGATTAGCTTTACAACAAGTTTAGAGTCATGATAAAATCAAGATGAAGATAACATTATTTAAACATAAGATTTGGAGTAAGCTTAAAATTAACATATGCTAAAATTATGAAATAAATGTGTTAATGTCTCGCTTAAATTTAGCACTATGTATGTATTGAAGTAATAGAATTGATTGAAAATAATGTAATATTTATTATTGAATAATGATAATCTTGTTTTATGATTACTTTTAATTTATTTTTGTACAAAGAAAAAATTAATTTTAAGTTAAGGTTTCTTTAACTTAAGATCAAATGTATCTATGATTAGCATAGTTTAATATTGGCATTAAAATAAGTCACGTAATAATTTTTTAGCTTTTAAGCAACATAATTTTAGGTTAACTATGACACTAAAGATTAAAGAGAGTGGACAATAAATGTTGTGTAATTTTCTAAGTTAGAAATTGATGGAGAAGGAAAGGCTCCTAATAAGAATCTAAGTAACAAGTTGTTTTAAGTTATTTTGGTTCTTATTTGAGATTTTTTTTATCTGATAATGTTGTTAGACAAATGTATCATATTAATATTTAAATTGATTTAATATTAGATTACATTAATATTAATAATACTTTCTAGGTTACAAAATTGATTAAAAATTAGGTAATATTTATTAATAATGAATTATATGTTAGTATTAAGAATAATTTTTAATTAATTTTGTATAGATATGATATTAATTTCAAGATAAAATTACTCTAACTAAACATTAAGTTTATTTTTTTTTGAGATAATCTAGCACTAACACTATTATAGATCATGCAATAATTTACTTAGGTTCTAAACAAAATATTATTTAGGTAAATTGTGACATAAAGATTAAAGATGATGGAGAATAAATGATGTGTAATTTTTTAATTTAGAAATCAATGGTGAAGGAAAGGCTTTTAATAAAAATTCAAATGACAAGTTGTTAGGACAAATTATCTTTTTTATTAATTTTTTAAAGAATGATTATGATGTTTATGTGATGTTATGATCTTAAAATGTCAAAACACCTTTTTAGAGCAAAACTCACTTGAGGTTGGAGGGGCAACTCAAGTTAAAACATCTTGACATAGTAAGATCATCATAATAAATTTGATTTAAGATAAGGTTTGTATTATGATTAGTATAGGATTAGCTTTACAACAAGTTTAGAGTCATAATAAAATTACGATGAAGATTACATTATTTAAACATAAGATTTGGAGTAAGCTTAAAATTAACATATGCTAAAATTATGAAATAAATGTGTTCATGTCTCGCTTAAATTTACCACTATGTATGTATTGAAGTAATAGAATTGATTGAAAATAATGTAATATTTATTATTGATTAATGATAATCTTGTTTTATGATTACTTTTAATTTATTTTTGTACAAAGACAAAATTAATTTTAAGTTAAGGTTACTTTAACTTAAGATCAAATGTATCTATGATTTGCATAGTTTAATATTGGCATTAAAATAAGTCATGTAATAATTTCTTTTGCTTTAAAGCAACATAATTTTAGGTTAACTATGACACTAAAGATTAAAGAAGGTGGATAGTAAACGTTGTGTAATTTTCTAAGTGAGAAATTGATGGAGAAGGAAAGGCTCCTAATAAAAATCTAAGTAACAAGTTGTTTTAAGTTATTTTGGTTCTTATGTGAGATTTTTTTATCTTATAATGTAGTTAGACCAATGTATCACATTAATATTTAAATAGATTTAATATTAAATTACATTAATATTAATAATACTTTCTAGGTTACAAAATTGATTAAAAATTATGTAATATTTATTATTAATGAATGATAAGTAAGTATTAAGAATAATTTTTAATTTATTTTGTATAGATATGGTAATAATTTTAAGATAAAATTATTCTAACTAAATATTAAGTTTATTTATTTTTGAGATAATCTAGCATTAACACTATTATAGATCCTGCAATAATTGACTTTGGTTATAAAAAAAATATTATTTAGGTAAATTATGACATAAAGATTAAAGATGATGGAGAATAAATGCTGTGCAATTTCTTAATTGAGAAATCAGTGGAGAAGGAAAGGCTTTTAATAAAAATTCAAATGACGAGTTGTTAGGACATTATCTTTTTTATTAATTTTTGAAAGAATGATTATGATGTTTATGTGATGTTATGATCTTAAAATGTCAAAACACCTTTTGAGAGCAAACTCACTTGAGTCGGGAGGGGCAACTCAAGTTAGAACATCTTGACATAGTAAGATCATCATAATAAATTTGATTTAAGATAATGTTTGTATTATGATTAGTGTAAGATTAGCTTTACAACAAGTTTAGAGTAATAATAAAATTAAGATGAGATTACATTATTTAAACATAAGATTTGGAGTAAGCTTAAAATTAACATATGCTAAAATCATGAAATAAATGTGTTAATGTCTCGCTTAAATTTAGCACTATGTATGTATTGAAGTAATAGAATTGATTGAAAATAATGTAATATTTATTATTGATTAATGATAATCTTGTTTTATGATTACATTTAATTTATTTTTGTACAAAGACAAAATTAATTTTAAGTTAAGATTACTTTAACTTAAGATCAAATGTATCTATGATTAGCATAGTTTAATATTTATTAAAATAAGTCACATAATAATTTCTTTAGATTTTATATTAGATTACATTAATATTAATAGTACTTTTCTAGGTTATCCATCTCAACTCTTGTAGGCTGTCTTAAAAATATGCTTAAGATAATAACATCTCATAAAAAAACTAGAATCATTATCTTGATAGTAAATTTATCACATTAATATCTTAAATTGTTTAATATTAGGTTGTGTTAATATTAGAAACACTTTTTAGGTTATCCTATGACATATAGATTCATATGCACCTTTTAAGAATAAAATCTTTTTTGTCTAGGATGAAGCAACCTAAAGGTAAATATGTTGATATAATAAAACTAAGTTATCAAAAATATAGTATTAATAAATGCTTTATGTTGTTCAAGGACACTCCAAAAGAAAACAAGTAGACATATTACACACAAATAGAAGTTCTCACCAAATGGTGTCCACATAACTAATTCACTAGTTAAATTGTTTCTATTGTACAAGGCTTCTAGATGAGTAAAGATGAATTAAGCTACTTTAATAAAAAAAACAAAGGTTATAAGATTTTAATTAGGTTCATGATTATGTCAAAAAAATATTAAAACTACGATTAGGCAAGATATCAATTTGATTTACTTAGAATCAAGATTACGATAAAGTTTTTTAACTTGAGATAATGGTTATATTTTTTATTCGGATAGGGTAAGCTTAAGTATAAGAAAAGATTAAGATTTAAATTAAGTTAATTTAGCTTTCAATTAAAAATATGTTTATTATTAAGATATACTATGATTAGTACATAAAAAAGTTGGAGCGTATACTTGTATTGGTTTATGACTAATCCAATCTAAATCTTAAAAACTTACTCCTAAAATTGTATAAGATGTAATACTTGTTTTATCTTAACTTAATCATTATAAATCTAATCCAAACCTCTAATCCTTTTATTAATTTCATAATCCTAACCCTTTAAGCTAACCCAAGGCCTAATTTAAACCTATCCATCCTAATTCTAGTTTATTAGTTTAAGTTGTCTTAACTATTCTTATTTTTAGATTTGTAATCTTAATGCTAGTTTTTTAGTTGGAGTTTTAATCTTTATGGCAGTTCTTATATTTTTATATTTGTTATTTAATTATAACATTCTAATCTCTTTATCTTAATAATAAGAATAAATTTTATCTTACTTTTAGTTCTAGCTTCTCCATCTTAATAATAAGACATAATTTTATCTCACCTTTAATTTAACTTTCAACTTTCTTAAACAATAAAACTAAATGAAATAAAAAAAATAATAAATCATAGAGATAAGATAATGATGTAAGATAAAAATAATAAAACAAAAATTTACTAAACTATCTTAAACTAAAAAGATTATGCAAAGCCATCATCACAATTATATAAATTATCAAAACATTATAAGAAAAGAAAACAACAATATCAAATATGATTCAATTTCACTTAAACATGCTCAATGGATAAAATTTTCTAGCAAAAAAATTGCATATTCATCTTAGCCTTTTTAATTTGATTTGGACTAAAAATTAAGGTATAATTTAGCTTGATAAAAAAACCTAATTTACAAAATCCTTTAAGCATTGGCCCATAAACAATGTTTAACAAGTGCATACAAAGTTTTTGGTCTAAAAAATCCAATGGATTATCAAATATTAAAAATCATAATATAAATTCTTCTAGTTTTTATGTTTGGAGATTAATTGAGTTAAAGGTTGTATCATCTTTTTTGAATTGTAGTAGTATTATATTATTGTAATATTTGGTCAATCTAATTTTTTTATTGGAGTTTTAATTCTTTTAATCTATTTTTTAAACAAAAAATTAAAAATAAGAATTTGTAATAAATAAAAAAATGAGAAAACTAACCTGAAAAGCACCAATCGCCCAGCTTAAAAGTGTGCTTCTAAAGAGTTTCGTCATAGTCCTACAATTTAGAAGTGATTCAAATAAAAATTAAAACCTACTTTAAAAGTACAATCGAGTACAAATAGAAACTTGATTTTAAATACAAAAGAAAACTAATATGATACACATATAGTAGGTAAAGAAAAAACATGCTCTAAAGTTTTTTATCATCTAGAAAAGATTCAAGCTAAAATTTTAATAGTTTTGCATGAACAACATAAGACCAACTTCATAAGAAGCAAAAGAGTTATATTTTGTTAAAAAAATTCAACAAAGTAAATAATTTTATAATTCATTTTATTACTCTACTAGCTAATCGAGTTGACTATAACTTCATATATGTTCTCTAATTTCAAATAAAATCACTTAACAAGAGAGAAACATAAAAAGGGGTTGCATCTCTAACAAGAAAACAATCATCCATTCTAAATATTAATGAGAAAAGGTTGGTCAAATAAACCATAAAACTCAAAATGAGACTTTGCTAATAGATGAATTCCTAGAAGACCAACTTTATTGAAGTGATAAAACTATAAGCAAGACATGTGTGTGTCAAGAGTAGGGCAGATTTAAATTGTAAGTATAAAATAGATGTTGTAAGAAACCTTTGTAAGCTATAAGCATAAAGAACAAGAAAAACTTCAAACAAATCCAACTACTTTTGAAATTATTAACTCACAAATATGATAATTTGATTTCTATTTTTATATGACGAAGAGGAAAGCAACGATCTTGGAAGAAGAATTTAGTTGGGACAAAGCTGAGCTGTAGTTGGTTTCTTTTGAAAGCAAGCTCAATTCTACTGGAGTCAAAGGAGAGGAAGCATAATAAGAGCAAAACAATTGCTACTTTAGCTCAATTTAAGAGAAATTTTAGTTGGATAAGCTGAGAAGATTTGAACCTAATTTTTGCTTCAAAAATTTCAATTCTATATGTTTATATAACATAACATATACTTGAATAGCAAAAAAGACAACAAAGAAAACAAGCAAAGTTTGCACTAAAAACTCCTATTGAAACCCAAACTCAAAATTCATATGAATATTTTCCGAAAAAACAAACAAAACAATTATCTAAACCAAGCATCTCTACATCCCTTCAACTTGTTAGTATCAGTTTCTATAATCACGAATTGATTTTTTAAATATTACAAGCATGTCTACATCGCACAATACAATGGTTGTTGTCACACCTATATAACCACTTTCCTCCACAAAATTTTAAAATAATTTAGGATAGAATTGAATTATAAAGCCATCGTTTGAATACAATCTTATATCATATATGTATAATTCTCATAAACATAATATAACAAATTATTATAGTTTCAAACAAAAATGATGTGCATATTATACACTTGCGGTCTACATATTCCAAATTAGTGCTATGGTGCTCAACTACTAATCATGCTCAAAATGTTTTGTTGATCACACCACTGTTAAGCTACAATTAATTTTTCACATTGGCTAAACAAATGTTGATGTTTATTGCAAATTGTTATCACCCTTTGTTATAGTGAGAATCTAGATAATTCTTTTTATCACAAAAAATAGTAGAGTGAAACAATCTAATGTGAAGTTCAAAATGCTCATGTAAAATAAAAAAACAGAGAATAAATCAACAAAAAAATAAATAATTAGAATAAAGAGTGCAAAAATTTACTTAAAAAATGCTCAATTAATTATCAATAAAAACAAAAGCAACAGGTCATCCTTCGTGATTATAGAAACTGACCGTGCTTCCGTGACGGCGAACCCCGCTACTCAGCTGCAGCGACGGAGGATAGACCTGTTGGTGGGTAAACCCCGAGCAGCGAGAACAAATTTTTAATAGAAAAAAATTTCAGGGGATTTAGAAAAGTCGGAAGAACGAGAGGGAAAAAAACTGACCATGCTCCGGCGGCGGCGGTTAAGCCTGGAGATGGGCAATCCTCCGGCGGCGGGTACCCTGGCGGCACTTAACCCCTAAAAGGATACCCCGGCGGCGGGTACGCTTCCTTCGCGTATCCCTCCGACTGATACCCAGATCGCAATATCAACAATAGAAATCAGGCGAACGCAAAAGGGGATCGGGAGATCGAAAGAAATACAGCGAGAATTGAAATTTGAAATGCAGCATGCGGAGGTGCAGTACCGACGGGCGGAAGAGGAGGCGGCGGCGGCTGACGAGGTGGCCAAGTCTGGTTGACATGGCTCATCTCGTCGCAGACGAGAGATCGATGTGAACGGCGGTCCCCCGGAAATCCCACACAGCATCTCCAGCAAGTGCCTTTAGAGGAAAATCAACCGTTGGGAAAAGATTTTTAAATCGTAAAAGCTCGTTAACCTACCGTGTTTTGAAATTAAAAAAAGTTAATTTATACTTGGAAAGTAGTAAAACTTTCCAAACAATTAAAAAAGCATTATTTTTTAGTATAAATAATAAAATTATTTTAAAAAATATCAACCAAAATAATAATAACGTTAAGCCAAATGATTGCAATTAGAATTTATAGTTTTAACTAATAATTTAAAATCAATTAAATTTAAAATAAATTTTATTTTTAATTACATCTAATTAAATAATAAAATTATTCTTAAAACAAATTATCAATTTTTTAAAATTCTTATAAGTAAAATTAAATTAGGTATTTTTTTAACTTAAAAAATTATAACTTTATCAATGTTATAAAAATTACTTTATGGATTTGTTAATTTTATTCAATCATATGTTTATATTTTAAATAGTATTACGTCAAATTATTCATAAAACCTTAATAAATTAATAGAGGAATATTAAATATATTTTATCCAAATATTATTTTTTGGAGAAGATTTATATTCACATAATAAGTGTTGTTGTTTAGCTCAAAATTGATAAAGAAAGTGAATGTTTACATCATTATGAGCCCAATATGTTGTTCTTTTATTAAGAAGATATTTTGTTTTTATTGAGAAAAGCTTCTAAGAACCAGACATAAATAATTTCTTTATATAGGACGAAAAACGTATATGCTCGAGCAAACTTGAACCCCTCTTTAAGAGCATCGATGGTGGTAGCCTTCATGATAGAGTCAAACAAAAAAAGAGAAAATGCTTGGAGGCTTCTCTTGTTGGAGGAAGATGCATCGATTAAATGGATGGAAAAAAACTTTCAAATTTATTATTTTTATGATTTGAAAAATAATTAATATTTTATAACAAAAAAATAACAATGAGTTTTCAAAAAAATTTTAGACAAATTTTACTTCAAACAAAAGAAGTCATTGCAAAAGGATATAACATAGTGAATAAAAATAGGCATTGAGTTTTCGTATATATTTGATGTAATAATCATAATATACTAGAAATTAAATAGATGAGAACATGAATATGATAAATTTTTATTAAAAAGTTTCTAAAAAACATCAAAAGATTTCTCATGCATAAAGCTCATAATTAGTTGCATATGATACGAAAAGAGTTAGCCTATAATTATATTTATTAAGTACTTGCTTTCAAAGTCTATAAAAAATATTTTACAAATTCATAAGAAATGAATTCAAAGCATGCACATAGGTCCTTGCGGAAGCATGCTCGTGATGCCCCATCCATGTCTGCTAGCATTATGGCATCTACATATGCCAAACCTTACCTATGTATATACTTATGTTGTTCCAACTAGTGTGCAACAAAATGACCTTCAAATCCTTTTCCATGATTGTGAATATTAATTTTTAATATTTTAAATCTTAATTCTTGTTCTTAATTAAAGAATTTTATTAGAGCTCATGAGAGTTTTTTTTTCTCATTCCATGCTTTATATTTCACAAACAATGAGGATCATATAAACTTTACGCTAGGGCCAGCTTATCGAACTTTTAGACAACATAAATATAAAATATATGTTATTAGAACTCAATCTTGCGAACTGCTTACGAACATTAATATTTATGCAAGTTTGTCATGTTCACAAAATCTGTAATAGTTAATTTGGCCAGAATTTAAAATTTAACTTATAAATGTTATAAAGTCATTAAGGATCTTTTGGAGCTATTGATGAGGAGCAAATTACCTTTAATATACTTCCAAATATAAAGAGAAAGCTCATAAATCATTGGAAAACATTGTAAGTTTTGTAACTTAAAAATCACCAACTTTCTTGGAAATCTTTTGTTGAGATGAATTTTGGATGTTCTTATATTTATCATATCTCTCTACTCTTAATAAAATCATTCATAAGTGTTAAGTATTATTATCATGTTTAGTCATTTTTATAGTGTTTTAGTATTTTGGTCATATATTGTAAGCTCTTTTGGTCTAATGAATTATTAGGTCTTTCGACCCAATAAGTATAGGATAGTGTAGCTTGATGTGAGAGTTTTACTTACTTATTTTTTGGATAATTTTGATAGTATAAACTTGTTTCTTTAGGATTGATATTAGATGTAGACTACTATTATTAATCTATTATTTATCATGAAATGTTACATTTATCCTCTCCATTATGTAGAGATCTTAAAGCATTCATTCAAATAAATGGTATCAAAATATGATTTTTTAGAAACTAATAATCATTAAAAAAATTATTAATTTCTTATATAGTTATTAACAAACATGTTTTATGGAAAAAAAAGAGTCAAACCTTGGTCCTCCTTTGTTCCAAAGAAATTTAAAAATGCACTCCTCATCTTTCAATCCTTACGACCATTTTTGATGTCAATGCTAAAAATCAATCAAATATAAACACAATCAAAACCTCTTGATAGCAAAATTAAAATTTTAAATCTTCAAATTTTCTCCCATTTATTGATAAAAAATAATTATTTTAAAAAAAATTACTAATCTATCTTTGTGTAGGAACCAATAACTAATATACTCATTACCCAACACATGCATCTACACAAACATAACAAAACCCCATACAAAAACTTAAACAATAATGTTAACTTTAACTATAAATAAATTTATAATACAAAATGTATTAGAAATTACTAATAATACAACAAAATTTACAACTACAATAGAATTATGCTCAATTTATGCTTTGTGACAAGCAAATGGAATAACAAATTTGGTTTAACATTCAAGAGGAGTACTTAAACTTCTCGACAATACTAAGTGCTTAACTTGCAAAAATGCATACTATAGTTCAAGTTCAAAAGGCAGCCTCGTGCCACCTATAAAAAGCATTCTTACTCCATAAGTACAACCACCCTTCATCTTCTCCATCTCAAGCGTTCCAGCTAACATGCCAGTTTTTTTAGCTTCAAAAACATCCCAGTTATTTAAGCTACACTAATATAGCCCCCATGGATAATTTGAGAAGCTGCAATGATGCAAGAATTTGCAATTTAAATATGAAAAGTACACTGCATCACAACATTGTAGATCGAGACACATTACCATTGATGTATATGGAAGATAAGTGATCGAATACCTTTATCATTTCCACTAATAGAGAAATATAGACAATTGATAAATTTGCCATGTCTTTCAAAGCACAAAAATATTTTGACCAACAAATTTGTTGATTAACAAACAAGTTTTTGCACAACTGCACTTGAAACCAAACTAAAGTGAAATTGAAAATAATTTGTGAAAGCAACCACTTCAAGGTTATTTTAAACTATACAAAGCTTTCTGAAGAAGATAGTTTACTCAAATATCTATATCATCCAGTTAAAAGGGTGTCTTGAAACCTTAACAAAGATGATCAGAGCCTTCCATGTTAGATAGATTAAGGAAAAAACTTAGAAGATAGAAAAAGGCACTGCTTTTATCTTTTGCACTTTTACTGATTTTAATTGGAGAAATTGTGCTCATCAATATAAGAATCTTTTTATAGCTTACTTACATAGTTATTGAAAAATAATGCAAAATAGATCACGCCATCTTTTAAATGCTAATCAAATGTAACTTACTTGTAAAATGCTCTAACTAAAATCATTATCTACCTGAAACATCAATTTGCTTACAGCATAGAAAACAATGAAATCTATCCAACAGCTAATGGAGAATGTACACGATTATTACCTTAACAGCAACATTAAGAGTGTCAATATAGTCAAATATACCTATTTTTTCAGCTTCGAAATTATGCTTGTTTAGAAGATATTTGAAGAAATAACAACTTAGAACATAAAATTGAACACAATATCTTAACATAAATTCTTTAAATAATTTGTAGTTTATAATCCTGCTAAGAAAAGATACACTACCAAACTTTGAAAGGGTGCACTGAAACCTTCAATAGAATAACAAACATGATCAAAGCCTTACACGTTGGATAGATTAAGCAAAAAACTTGGAAGATAGAAAAAGACACTTCTTCTATCTTCTGCTTGTTTAAAAGAGAATTAACATAAAAAAAATTTATCTAAGATAATTGAAGAAAGAGAGTTTATCGATATTAGAAAACTGCTACACAATTACATTTAACAAATCCTAATCAAAACTTATAAAATTTAAATTGATTTATGCAATTCATATTAAACCAAAGTTTCCCTTAGTAATACATGGCAAAACTAAATCGTGCTGCAAAATAATAGTCTCTTAATTAACCATTGATAAAATTTCTTAGCTCGTGGAAGGATTTGGTGGTTTTCAAAGCTGTAATCAATTTTGCTACCATTGTCGTTATTAAAAAAATAGAATGCAGATTAAACTATCTTCCATATTTCAATCTAATCAACCAATTAATTTGGTGATATTGGCAAATATTTATTGAATGCATTTGAATCTTACTTGTAAATACATTCAATAAAATACTAGTGTGGATCTTGAAAAGCGAAAGGTTAATTGGTTTTCTACAACTTAATCCTAATGTGGATGAAGCTAAGGTCCATCTCGTAGGAATCAAGCTTCTTTAACTATATGTTGCCTAGGGGAGAGGAGAGCAATTCTTCATCCAAGAATAGATCCTACCATGAATGTTATCTCTAAAACTTTTTCTCTTACAATTCATAGGAGTAATGACAACCCTCAATTTAAAGCAACCTAAATAGTGATTAGTGTGAACAATATAACAAATCTCATCATAGTTGAGATACCTGCTAGAGAATCTTTAAACAAAATGGTCTTAATTATATATTAAAAGATAAATATTTACTTCAGAATCAATCTCTCAATCAAGTATCATTTTTTAGTTTTTATTAGTTTGTATGTATGTCTTTAGCTCAATCATTGTGATCATTCTAATATTTTTTATTAAAAATTATTATCTATGCATCTTTTTATGAATAAAGAGGATTTTTTTCAATGTGAATAACACATCCTTAAAAAATAATCACAATTCAAAATCATAAATTATCTAAATGTTTTTTCTTAATTCATGATGACATATGTGGATCAAAACGAATCATAAATTTTCCAAACAAACAAGCATTTGTGTCATTTATTGAAGATCATAAAAGGGTGTGTTAAATATATCTAAAAAATGAAAAAAAAATCAAAATCATCATTTTCAAAAATTTTAATAAATTTATTTATAATATATTCCAAATTCAAATTCATGTGATATATTTTTAATATCTTGCATTCCATACTATCATTTGTTAAAATACTTATACATATATCCTTCAACAAAACAAAATTACTAAAAAAAGAATCATTTTCTTGAAGTTGTTCATTCCATTATACTCTCAAATCATGCTACATATTTTTTCAAGATGGAGCCATCCTCACAGTCCGAACCACTTAATTAAGGTTTAAACAATATTGAATATTTTGTTGAACCAATATCCTTATAACCATATGTTAAACTTCACCCTAACAAAGATATTTGGTTGCATCATTTATGTTCATAATATGATCCTTAAGTCATAATAAAAAAATCGTAAAATGTGTCTTTGTGGTGTATTCACCTAGCAAACAAGGAAATAAATGCAATTGTCCTCTTGCTAAAATTTTTTTCATGATATTAGATTTTAAGTTCCATGAGGATTGATCTTATTTTACTAACAAATCACTTCAATGGGACAAACTAGATGAAAATCAATAGTAGGATCTCATAATTTTCTGAATTATTTTACTCTCAATACTTGTCCAATCATCTTAAACCTAAACTTGTGATAAACTTAATATAATACTAGAATAATTCTAATCCCAAAATTTAAGATCATTCTCTTCTTCACTTACTCCTACTATCTTACCATTATATTTATCTAAGGCTTTGTTTAGGCTTGGTAATCTTAATTCTAACTTAGTCTAGTCTCATCCTAACCTTAATTATGATGACTTATTCCCATAGTATGAAAGTATTATTGTCTTGGGTCATTCCATTCTAACAAAAGTAGGTTTTGTACTCATATGGTGCTTCAAGATATTAAGATTATAATATAACTATAAAGTCTATTACATTTCTTTTGTAATTGATATAGGGCAAGTCATCCATGCAACCCTCAAAGACTCACACAAGGCAAATTATCAAATAATTTCTCACCATTATATATCACCTAGCATTTTTCCTCATCAAGAGTTACATCCACTAGATTTGTCCTTGAACCATATCACACAATAGCATGTTTTTCTAAAATACCATATTTGTGACAACTTGGTCTCACTTTGATGATATATTTTCCCTTAGATAGCTTCATCAAGAATAAAAAAAATCTCAAAAAGTGTCTCAACATCTAAAGATAATGATAACAATTTCAAAACATTATCTAAACATAAACACAACCTAATATTTAACCTTGTTACAATCCTTATATAATATATTCATCTTGTCATATTAAGAAATTATTATATTAGGTTGCTCTATCTTCTCAAGAGAGGTTTTTCTAAAAATGTTTCTTGACATTTTAAAATGATGACAGCTCATATATATACTCAAATAACACTCTTGGTAGATAATATAAGACAATTAATTCCTATGCTCATCATCTTAGAAACCTAATATGAGCTATTTATTGTCTAGTGATTTCTCTTTTAGGAATTCATTGGATGTTTACTATGCATCCTCTTCGATCTTAGGTGTCACAAGCACACTAACTTTTGTTTAATTCATCCTTGAATCACATTGAACTACTAAAAGATTAGCTCTAACACAAAATATGACATAATAGTTTTATTATATCAAGATATTATCTTTTGGTTCACCCAACTCAATATAAATTAGTTTTTTCTATAATAGGGCTTCAAAATTTTAAGATTATGATATCTCATAAAAACATAAAAATCAACCAGCAATAATATTACTTTAATCTCCAACACCAGTTTTAGCCATAATCTTGTCTCATCTCAATCATCAATTAAATTCTAAACCTAAGCAAAAGTAACCAAATCTTAATGTTAATTATAACATTAACCTAAACTAATAAAAAACCTTACCTTAATCAAATTCTAAAATTAATATTATTAAAGCCATAAATAAAATCCAAATCTTAATCTCAATTATTTAAATCATAAATCTAAATAATCATTAAGCTTAGTCAAATCATAATTTGATTACTTAGTTCATAAAACTAGTATGATCCTAATTTGTCTTATTTTAAATCTTATATTATTCTCAACAAAAAAAATTAGTTACAGTTGTAAAACAAACTATCTTATTCTTTTTTTTGTAATAACATTTCCCTAATTTAATAAAAACTCTCGTCCAAACCTAAACTTAATACTCACTTACTCCTAAACTTAATACAAGTTAACAAACTTCATCTTAACCTAATATTAATATAATATAATTCATCACTTTATTTTTATAAAAATTTTAAAATTAGCCTAGCCATAAAACTAAACTAATTTATATCATAACTTGTTCCAATCTGAATCATTCTTTATCTTAATCATAAACATAATCTTAATTTTAAGCTAAATTAATTTATTTTAAAATCTAATACTATTCTAATCCAAATCATATTCAATTTAAACTAAAAGAATAATTATTATACTAAGCTAAAAAAGCTAAATGTTTATTCTAATTTCAAGAAAATTAAATTAAGGCCCAACCTTATTATTCATAATCTTACCCAATTATAATAACGAAACCTATTCTAAGATATATATATATATATATATATATATATATATATATATATATATATATATATATATATATATATATATATATTTGTCTCTACATCAAACATATTAATATAATGATCTTACAATATTAAGCTAATTTTATTATCATAATTTTTTAAAATTATTACATAAAGATTCAACAAAATCAATTATTAGTAGAATTAAGATCTTCAAAATAAATTTATCTTTTTTTTGAAATACAATTGATCTCATCTTATTAATAATTTAGCACTTTTAAGGAGAGAGCCTCAATCTTCCTCTACTAAGAGCCGACTACCTACTAGGTCAATTTCAAAAATATTTTTCAATCTAATATAGAGTAATCATTAGGTTAACTATCTTTGTAGCCTTTAAAGCTATTTCTTTATTTTTTATATTTCTTTTTTACTAACTTTAGCAATTAATGTTTTAGATTGTTGAGAAAGAATCATTTTCAAATTATAAGGAATAATATTTGGCTAAATTTAAATAGTTTTTAAAATAAAGAGAGTAATCTTCGACCTCCTATCCAATTCAATTCCCTTGAAGAGGTCTTCAACTATAATAACCCCTTTAATCATCATTTAATCTTTACCCAAAATATTATTTATATATTTGATATGTATATGTCAAATCCAAAACCCGATGTTATTTGATTTGTGGATGCCTAAAAAATGTATTAAGACCACAATAGTTAAATCCTATGTTCGAGCATACCTTTGTAAAGGTGTTGACATTAGGACTTTGCATGTATGCATATTGCATTTTTTTAGAGATCATTGAAATTTTTTGTAAATTTCTTTTTATATCTTGAAATATTAAATTAAAAATGACATAATTTAATATATTAAAGTTTATCTTCTTCTTGTTAAATAAAATGATAAACCTCTTTATGCTTAAGTACATGTGTTTGGGAGCTTGTGTGGGAAAAAAAGGGAGATAAAAGAGTTGAGGAGGAATAAGAAAGGTAAAATCCAAGCAAAAACAATGCAAACTTTTAAAGAGAATCAAGAGATAGAAAAGGGAAGAGGAAAAGTTTGCAAAAAAGGAAAAAATATCGACCTTGCCTTATAGAAATTGCATAGGAAGTTAAGATATCACCCAAAGTATCTTCTTAAAGCATGCATTTAACTATAAGCTTGTCGATTCTATTCCTTATACAATCAAGTAGTTGTTAAGGATCATATAAGTACAAAAAGGTTATTCGATTGGTATGATTAAGGTATGGGAAGCTTAGTATAATAATATGACAAACTTATAATAAAGAGATTAGACTAATATAATATATTATGGAATGTTTAAATGAGATCGTCTATCTAATTCCTTCTTTGATTAAGCATCTGCTATGTATCATGTAAGTACAATTAGTTAATGGCATTCGTCATCATTGTACGATCCTTTTGCCAAACCATTGCAAGGCATTTATCATACAATATGATATACGGATCAAATTATATGATCTAAAGGTAGAATTAAGAAATTATGTAGCATATTAAAGAAATAGTTTGTAATAACTTTTGAAATGTTTTTTTATAAGTTCAAAATAGAAATTAACTTGTTATTGATACGAGTTAATATGAATGTGAAAAAAAAATATTACAAAAGAAAATATAATATTATAAAAGATACTTCTCATAAATGTCATGTAAACAAACTAAATAATCATAATATAAACAAGTTGTTAAAAATTATTATTTAGTTTGTTCAAATAGATGATGATGTGAGTATTTTGTATGATATGACATTACTAACATATGTCTTATAATAATATTTTTATGATTATAAAGATATATGCATGTGTGTGTGTGTGTGCATGTGTATGTGTATAAGTATAAATGTATGATTTATATGTATAAATGTAAAAACTATTAATCAAAACATGTGATAAAAAAAAGAAAATAAAAAGAAAAAAAAGAAGTGAAATTAGTATTGCTCGAGAAAGAGATTATTATTTTATGACTCTATCTAACATTAATTTGATAGATATGATATATGTGATATACATTATTATAGTATCATGATACTTAAATGTAGGATCATAATATTTAGAATCATTTACTAGTTATGACATATTAAAGCACTTTATTTTTTTGTTAATGACATAAGAACCTAATTATTGAGTTATGACATGTTAAAGCACTTTATTTTTTTCTTAGCACAAATATTGACATATAAATGATAATGAGATACTTCACTTTCTAGTGACATAGTGTAATGTTCTTATTTTTATCACAAACTTAAAAGTTTTGTAGTTTTTTTTTTTTTTTTTTTTTAAGTAGATTTATTGATAAAGCTAAAAGGTACAAGAGTTTTCCAAGCTACGGGGAGCTAGGAACTACATGAGTCCAAGTTTAGCAAGGGAGAGAATTTCTGAACTGAGTAGCTGACCCGACGGTCGGAGTAAGTAAAGATTGACTATGAACTTTTGTGTCTCCCATAGGAAGCGATCAGGAGTTGCCACTGTACCCTCATGGAGTGCTGAATTCCAATTTTTCCAGGCCATCCAGCATATAGATGCTGGGATTGAGTAGGCTAATGAGTTGATAGTTGATTTGTGGGACCACCAGCTGAATATTTGGGGAAGAGATGGCCTCTTTATGTTGATGTCGAGGCGGCGTTCGAACCAAGTCCATGTGGGTTTGGTGATCGAGCAGTGCCAGAAGATGTGCTCCAATGTATCAATCTGCGGACAGAAGGGGCACTTTGGAGCAAGAGAGATGTCAATAGATTGAATTTTGTGTGGTAATGGCAGTGCGTTGTTGAGTAATCTCCACACCAAGATGGAGACTTTTAGCAGAATTCTTTTGTGCCAAAAAAGTTTGTTATGGTCATATCGCTTGAAAGTTTTGTAGTTAAATCATGCCATAATACCATCACTGTGTTCTTATTATACAAATTTAGTTGATTTTATCTCTTTAAGCCCTTATTTTCTCCTAAATTTTAGGATTTAAATTGATAAACTCTCATAAGTTTTATCAAATTTTGAATTTACAAATACATTAATATAATAAATATAATTTTGAATTTACTCAAATTTTTTTATTCAAATAAATAAAATTAATTTATAATTGTCATGGTAACCAAACATCTAATGGCCGATCAGCCATCGGAGTCAACGCTAATCCGGCGGCGATTCACCTCCCATGTCGGACGGTCGGAAAATATCCCAGGTATGGTCTTCGTTTGGCGGTGTTCAAATCCTTGTTTCCTTCGTCCTTTCCTCAATGGTCCCACCTCGGAGCACCTCTCAGGTTTCCCTCCGTGGCGCTAGCGCAAGAGAGATCTCCAGGAATGCCCTCCTTGAGAAGGTGGTTCATGAGCGCGAGCTCCGAAACTTCACCCGCCGGGCCTCCGCCGCTGCTATCTTTATCCAGGTTCTTCCTTTCTCTCATGATTTCTGTTTTAGTCACGTGGTCGTTACCTTTGGTCTGTACGTGAAGATGGCTCGACTGTGGTGCTTGGACTTTGGTCAATGCAACGGATTGGTTGCTGAAAATTGTACTTTTTCAGTTCTTGTTCGATTGGTTTATTATCTTTTCTCTCAGTTGTTATGTTAATTTGCAAAAACAAATCGTCCGCTGTTGCTAAATTGCAGAAATTTGCTCCAAAAGCGTTCTCTAGTGAGGCAAGATTTTCTTTTCTTTTTTTTTTAATTCTCTGTTATGGGTTTTTGTTTGGAGTCAGATTCAATTAAGTGTACATACTTTTGGAATAGGAGTTGAGAAGTTTATCTATCGACTACCAAATCTTGTGGTCAGGTGCATTGTATCAGTCTTTAGAATGCATTTAATTTATGCTTTTAGTCAGTTTTTTTCTTAGGCAAAACATTTATTAACTTAAAAATTTTGTAAGGGCAAATGTTTTTAGTGTAGTTATGTAATTCCCAACTGCTTATTGAATGTCGTTCGTGCTTGATAGCTTCCAAACAATTTTAATGATGTTGAGGTACAGGTGAATAGAAGGGAATTTTTGGCGAAATGACTAGCTACACATTTGAAAGTTTTCAAAACCTCATTGTTACTGGATTTCTGTTTCGATTTTACATGTATATAATCGACATAAGACTTGATTTTATACAGATCCAATATGTTATTTTTAATTAGAACTTGATCATTTTTGGGTTATCTTTGTGTAAATTTTAATTTCGAGGAAAAACTGACTAATTTTGTGGTTTTCATGTCTGATGAAAAAAAAATATTCTAAACATCATTACCAAATCTCTTCATATGCTATTGTGAGGCCCATGAGATGCACTAAAGGGGTGTGGTATTGGGGTGAACCTTGACGATGTCATTGTTAGTGGCTAAGGGAGGTGGTGGTGATGCAAGTGGGTTAAAATAGAGAAGTGAAGGATGTAATTGAATCTGGATTGGTGCAGTCCAAGTTATGGGGACATTAAAGAGGGAAATTTTAAAGGAGAAGATTAGCCCAATTAGGTGCGGTTCAAAAGATGGAATTTGTGGGTCTATGGGCCCTTGAGAAACGAGCCAAATTTCAACTAAATTGGATATGGGTTTAAGTGAATAACCCAAAAGATATTCTAAGCATCATTATCAATTCACTTTATATGTAATTATGAAGCACATGGGATTTACTGAAGCATTGTGGTACTGGGGTGAACCTTGATTATGTTGTTGGTGCAAGTGGCTTAAAACACAGAATTGAGGGATGGAATGAAATCTAGATTTGTGCAGTCTAGGTTTTAAGGGCCTCAAAGGGGGAGAGTTTTAGGGGGAAATTGGCCCAATTTGGTGGAGCTCAAAAGATGAACGTTGTAGGTTTATAGGCCTTGAGAAACTAGCAAAAATGTAACTAAATTGGATATGCATTTAAGAGAAATAACTCAAAAGCAATGTATACCTTGGAAATATTTTGCTGGGTTTTGTTGGAACTTTTGAAGCTCTCATCTTGAGGTTGGATGAAAGGACAATATGAAACTTGTAGGAGATGAGGTAGATGATTGATATGCTAAGTTTCATTAATTTTGGCTAATGCTTGTTTAAGCAAATCTTGTGGACCTAAGAATAGCCAAACATTGATATTTTGAAAGGGTTCCAACGTGAGAAGGTTTTGTTCACTTTTGTTTAGATATTTCTAGTGATTTTGTTGTTGGTGTTAGATGGTTTATAAGGCAAGTGGATCAAGACTAAAATCATGAACTCATGTTCTAGCATTTTGCACAAACATAACTTAGACATATGTCTAATAAACAATGCAATAATCAAAGATGAAGCCATTGAGGTGTTAATTAATATATGTTGTGAAAAACTTGAGATAAGGGATAACCACATTATTCTATTATGTCACCATGCACATCTCAATGTTGCGCTAGAGGCACCAAGTGAAGAGATGAGCATCACACTACAATCTGCTTACTCAGAATTGAGTTACAATAAACTCTTTCTTTGTTCCATGCACTTCTTAGAGTTTGGTAGCAACAAAAGATCTCCAAAACCTAGCTCTCTTATCTCCTTCTATACAGAGGAACATTCCTTCTCAATCAGCCCTAAAGGGTATTAAAAAAACTAAGTTGCATTAGATTGGTTGGTCTTTTACAGACCACATAATGCAATCTACTATAGACCACATTGAGTAGTGTTCTAAGGATTACATTGGGCAATATAGGCCACTCTTATTCAAAAGAGTGGTTAGATCACGACAACTGTTACATTAATCATGCTAAACCACCTTATGTGGTTGAAGATCTGCACGGGACAGTTTTGGTAAAGTTCCAATGCAAAAAAAAATTCTAGATAATGCCAAATGTGTGCACAAATATGAAAATACTGTTAAATTATCCACAATGATAAACAAGCTATTATACCCAACAAGACAATAAGTAAGTTTACATGGGATATACAAACATTGTCTACATACATGCACAATTGTGTGATACAACAAAATTGTAGGGTCCTCTATGATAGATCCTCAAAAAAAAAAATGAGCATATCCACAAGTGCTTGATGTCATTGTTACAAACTCTAGTGTGTAGTAAGAAAGGTTTGGAGTCACCTGTCAAATCCCCTCCCGCAAAACAACTTCTCATTGAGTGTCGATGTGAATTGGGAGATAGTATTTGAATATTAAATTTCCTAGGACATTATGAATTTCTAATCCTTTGGTACATCCTTTATCATATATGAAGGAAAATAATCATCATGTATCATTGTAGTAAATCGTATTACCTTTTCTATTGATGATGATTTTGTATTATGTTGGGAAGAAAGTTTGAATGCTCTGAAATTATAAGCTAGTTTGAAAATCCAAATTGATATTGAATAATAAGATTATATTTATGTTGACAATTTTAGGTTCATTAGAGGTGTAAGCAAGGTAACTAAGAAGGAAAAGGTCTATGTTCTTTTGGATAAGAGTGGAATGGCCTCTCATTAGATCTCATTGAGTGTAGGAAAAGTAAGCTTAAATAATGTGGGAGGAGGCTTTGAAAATGGACATGAGATGATCTCTAGAGGAGTTGAATTGAAACACTTAGATGGTGTAAGCAAAGTAAGCTTTTGAAAATGTGGAGACTTAGGATCTAATGCATTATCCTCAGAATTAGAGGACCACTTATATATGTTGACATATGATATTCAAAGAACTCATAAGGACATATGAGAACTCAGGGAATCACAAACACAAATATAACATCATTTTTGGTCAACTCATGTATTAGGAGTTGCATAGATGGCACATCAAGTTGAATATCAAAGTAAGGTAAGGTCGCTCAAGCATAAGTGGCAAGTTTCAAACTGTTGGATTAACACGTGGAGTATCAGGTTGAAATTTTGTAGAAAAAAAAAACTAAAGATTTAAATAAGACATCAATAAGGGATGTAAGAATCTTTTTAATGATACCAATATGCTCTTAAGAAATGGTGAGGTTTTAATACAAAATAGACATAGCATCTGGCACTCCATTAAGGGTTGTAAGGGTGTGATAAGAAAAGAGGAAGTAGGCATAGCAATTTGTTGGATTTCAAGGTAGGCTCAAGAGTGGAAAATGATGAAAGGATGGTGATGGACTTTGTGGACTCAAGAGTGGGCATTGGTAATAAGGCAGAGGTAGTATGTGAGCATGATCTTAGAATTGAGTTTTAGTAATATAATAGGAGGTGGTAGGCCTAGGACATGGATAAGAACTATAATAGGACTACTGGTGGGATTAATAGATAATTGTTGAATAGGTTGGAAAGAGGAAGTTTAGTCTTTAGCTTGATATTGGGGCTATGTAAGGTTGAGGCTTGTCGATAGCATTAGTGGTTGGTTTAGATAGTTTTGTTGGTTTAAGTAAGATAACAGTAAAAAGGGGATTGTAGTCATGCACAAATCATGAAGTATATAATCAACATATAAATAACATCATCTCTAGGAAAGGTAAGAGATGTGTTGAATAGCTCAATTTGACTTGAAACTATATCAATGACAAACATGGTCAGAACATGTGTTAAACTTCATTATAATACTCTCCATAGGTGACAGAAATGAGAAATCTCTATGTAACCTCTAAAATGAGCTCTTCATGTAAGCTAATAATGTACTAAATAATCAAGTATTATTAGTGTATCATTAACTTACATGAAGTTGTAATTTTATCAATGGTAGACATGCTCATTACATCACAATAAATCTCTTGAGGTAATAGGAATGAGGCCTCTCTGAATAAACTCTAAAGCTATCCCATAATGTAAGCCAAACAAATAAGATTGAGGTTCGGTTAGAGGCTGTAAGCCAAGAGTGAGTTGTCTATTGGGAAACCAAGCTAATCATATTGTCACCACAAAAATAAAAATTTGTAAGTTATAGTTTTTGCACTACATGAGGGTGATAAATGATTGTATTACAATCATAGATTGTGTGGTGAATTTAAAGAATAAAAGTGTTAAAGTTTAGGTAATGTTGTAATGTTGACTTATGACTATGATTATAAAGAAATCTTAGGTGATTATTAGCAATTGTAGAGTGTCTTAGTGGTAGCTCAAATTCTAACAATAATAAATGTTTCAATATTAAGGTTTCAAGAGACAAATAAGTGAGAGATTTTGAACTTTTAATACAAAATAAATATAATAATAGAATTGATTAATAATTTAAAGTTGTAAATTTGCTTATAATAAATCTAAATGTACAATCAAACAATCACTATTACAAGCACTCCATCACAATGTAGTAGATGCAACCTCCTTCTAACCAAGTGATGTTTGAGGTGCAATAGGAGCTATGGTTATGGTACCAAGCTCCATTGTTGAAAAACTTTGAACAATAGGTATATTCCTAAAATCGGGCAATTTTTATTGGTTGTGTAATTATGATAGTAAATAGTGCTTTTCCCACCAAATAAAGTCTAGTTTTTTCTAACTCTGGACTCCAGAGTAATGCACTTCAATAGCATGAAGCTCCAAATAAGGAAGAGAGTCGAGTATCAAATGATAATGCTAGGAAAGATGAAGTTAAGCAGTACATAGATGAATTCAATGTAGGATTATTAGTTACTAGAGAGTGATATGATACCTACATTTTGATACAACTTTGGAGGGATGAGGTATTGGGATGATTGTCGACGATGTTGCTTACAACTACTATGGGAGTTGGTGGTGGTAGAATAATACAGAGTGGTGTGTGTTGGAATGAAATTTGGAGTTGTCGTTTTTCAGATTCTAGAGACCTGAGAGGGAGAAGGTTTGGAGGAAGAAACTGGTTAAATTTGGTGGAGCTCAAATGATGAAAGTTGTAATTTTATGAGTTTTTGATAAACTAGCTACATTTCAATTTAATAGGATATGCGGTTTAAGAGAAATGATTCAAACAATAAGTATATCGTGGCATTCTGTTCATACTCTGTTGGGTTCACTTGACCCTTTGGAATGCTTATCTAGAATGTCATATTCTTGGAAGCTCAAAGCATGGAACTATAGGGGATGAGCTACTAATTTTCTAAGTTTTAAGAATTATGGTTGAGATTTGAATGGGGAAAAGTTTGAAAACTCGAGAGAAGGCGAATAATAATACTTTGAGAGGGCTCCAAAATGAGAAGGATTTTGTTTATTCTGTTTTAGTTTTTGGTGAAGATCTTGTCGATAATGTTAGAGGGTTTATAAAGGTAGACGATAATGACAAAATATCTCATTACTCATTTTCAAACATTATGCACAAGCTATAAGCTTATATTTATGTTCAACAAATAAATAATGCAAGAATCAAATAAAAATAGAGTCATTAAGATGCTGATAGAGATATCTTTATAGAATCCTTAAAGAAAAGATGATCACATGGCCATATGGCATCACCATGCAGACCTCTATGTCATGTCTAAGGGAACAAGTAAAGGAGACGAGCATTGCATCACAGTTGCCTTGGAACTTGGACATAGCATACCATGCATAAGGGAAGAAAACTTCTCTCATTATAATCATTATTTAGAGTTAACAACAGCAAAAATTCCCAAAACCTAGCTCTCATATTCCCTTTTATGTGGAAGAAGATCCCTTCTCAATCAGCTAAGAGTGCATTTGGAAAAGCATGTTGCATTGGATCACCTTGAGCAGTCATTTTATCACGCCATGTTGGACCTTTCTCGGTGGTCTAGACAGCCTTATCCAAAAGGGCGTCCGAATCATGTAGGCAATCACATTAACCTTCCCAAGCAATCCAAGGATTGTTGGTAACAGCTTACCAATGATCTTCTATCATATCAGTTCCAGATCTCCAATTGTCCGATGCAAGCTAACATGATTAATGTGATAGCTTGTTTATTCTAGTTGCCCTTTTAGATAAGGGTGTCTTGGGCTTCCTAGTAGTGACTAGAATTTCACAGAGAGCAATTTGGTTAAAAACGTAACACCCAAATAACCATTAGATGCTACCTAGATGCACACCAAGCTCAAAAAAACCATTTGGACATCCACACTGCACAAACCTTTATGACCTATTAGACAAGTGCTAAGGTGATATCTATACAAACAATGTCTGTATATGTGCATAACTATGTAATAGAACAAAAATATGGTGTCTCCAAAGGTGGATACCTGATAAAAGGTAAATTGTTGCTTAATAACCAGATTTCATCAACAGAATCTCTAGTGCACGGCGGGGAAGATCTGGAGTCAACGCTTCATGTACTGGTAACAATCATTTTATATGTAGGCTGAAGTTTTGAATAGCTTAGCTTTGACTAAATTTGGGGGTTGTTAAGCTGGCATCTTCTTTTGATTCTATTCAATTGGCACTATTTATGTTTATGGAAGAGCTAATTCAAAATATAATTTTGGTATGTAAGACGTTTTTTACCTATTTGGATATTAGCTTTGTAGCTTAAACCCATGTTATGGTGTCATGGAATGTTTTCAGTTATATTATAGACCCTGTTTCTCAATGTAGTGTACACTATCTGTAACATTAATCAGTTAGCATGGCAGCATTATGTTAAATTGTTTGTGCCGGGCCTCTACTTGTTTATTTACTAGTTTTCTAGTATGGCAAATGCTAGATGGTTTTAACCTAATTGTAATTTATCTTAATTAACCTGAAATTCTGCAGTAATTTAGGCCCATGTTTGGCATATGAGTTAGTGAATCAATTTTAAAAAAGGAATGGAGTTCTAAAAGATACACATCAATGCTTAATTCAATCAAATTTCTTCAGCTAGTCATTTAGCCGCTGAATATTGCAGAATTTCTATATATTTTTTAAAATTTTTAGATTGAGACAGTTGAGTTTATGGTGATTTTATATCCATGACATCATGACCTGTCAATTTTGTGTCCCATATGTATTGGTAACACATCCCAAAATAACCAAACTGTGATCCATTGGAACTCCTTCATTCTTCCAATTACTTTGTGTCTTCACCTTCTTGAGAATAGAAAGCTACTTGAATATTAATGGAGTTCCTATCCAATTTAAGTGGCATAGAGCTTCTATGAGCCTATAAATTACACAAATTAATCCTTAAGCAACACTGTGTGTGGACCTTCTTGTTTTCTAGGTGTAATATGACTGTTCTTTCTAGTAGGTTCTGTTTGATTGATGTAATCAATTTGAAATTAAATCAACTTGATTTGTGTGTTTGCATGGTTTGACATTTATTGTAGATTACTCAAAATGAATTTCATATTTACTAGCATGATTCACATGGAGCAACAGAAACAATAACAACACCATTAACAATGGGCCTTAGTTTTGAATATTTGAAATGGGATGCTTTTGTGCTCAATCAAGTATTTCTTTTCAAGCTTTGAGCATGAAATATCCTTTCAAAGAAACATCAGCTTGTGCATCCATTTTTGATGCATGCTTGAACCCTTCAAGGATGGGTGGATGTTCTAATAGCTAGCCTTGACTGACTTAACTAATGATGATTTTAGGTTGGTTTAAGTCTTACATGGATTTGTGCTCTTTTTTCCCTTTGAACTCTTAGAATTTGTGTGTTAGTGTGCTCCAGCATTTGTGAGCCTTTCCAATGGGTTGGGGAATAGACAGGATAAAGAGGTGAAAATAAGGCAACTTTCAATAGTTTTCCTTGTACTTTCAGCTTGATTTGATTTTGACTTTTTCTCTACTGGTTTTTGAAAAGACATCCACTTTCTTTCTGGACTATTCTTGCATGGTTGCTCTTCCTTCGATATCCTTATTTTTGTTTTCTTTGTTCCTTATCCTTTTTTCCTTCTTGTATGCCCTGCTGTATTCTTTTGGGTTCTTAGCTGGTATGGCTTGTGGAACAGAAAGGGGCTTAGCTAGTTTATTGGCAGCAGGCCTAGCAGGCTAGTGAATTCATAGATGCTGGAGGCTGCTTGCAAGGTTTTAATAGCCAGATATAGGGGCTTTTGGGCTAAATCTAAGCAAGATGAGAGGGAGAGAGGAAGAGAGGAGGTGGAGAAGAGGGAAAATTCAGGAAAGTTGCTTTGTGAGAAATGGAATGAATTCTATTACTGTTTCAGGACCCAATTTATGACCGATTTTGGTCCTTTTAGGCTCAAATTACAAATTATTCAAAATAATGATCCTTGTTTTTCTCCTCGGTTAAAAAACAACACAACCTTTTTTTTTTCAAAAACACAACAATGGTTAAAAAAAAAACAACTATGTACCACCATCGAGCTGGTGGCTAACCATGGATGAGGTTGTGTGAGTGGTCATTCAACCTTAGGACACATGAATTTTGATTTTGCGTTATATTTCTTAATCGAATTAGGCCTATATGTTCATTTTTTAGAGTTTTATATTAACAATGATTTGAAATTTTATTAATACTATTCGACACTTTTATTGGAAAATCATTGGTACATATTGATATTTTTGAAAATCTTGATGCTTCTTGTGTTCATAACTCAACTCATTGTTGATGGTTTCTTTTGAGCTGATCTTCTATTTTACCCATGTGATTGGTTAATTGTACCACATAAAGCACCATTATGGCTTGTTTGCATTGGCTAATTATTCTCCCCAATATGTTTCAAGTATCTATCTAGTATGCAAGATGATATACCTGCCTTATATGCAAGATGAAAAGAAAGCAAGCGAAAGATGATACTGATGTTAATTAATGGAGTAGAAGGTAACAAAGAGCATGGCAATGACAAAACTGATGAAAAATTCACTTGGTATGCCTTGTCATAATTTTTGTATTAACGATGAATATTAATTTGTGATCCACAAATTTTTTTTGGCTATTGGATTAAACTTATGAATCTTTTGTTCCTCGTTGTTTGCTTCTAGATAGTTTTTTTATCAATGCAATTCTGAATGATAGATTTGATTTTAATTGTCATGTGTACAACTTTACTTTTTCCACATTTACTATATCATTGTATTCATATATATATATATATATATATATATATATATCATATCCATAACATATATACCCCTGCTTTATAGATTTGGCCATTGTTTGATCTCTATACACTGTTTTCCTACCTTGCAGATGTAGCGTTTTTCACATTTGGGTATGTGATTTTGAAGCTTATGGTCCTTTCTGGAATTTTTTTTATAATCATTTAACAATGATACTCCAACTTGGTAACATATTACTTACAATATAGCAAAGATTTGAAGGGTAGTATTATTCCAAGTTCAAATTCCCTCAAAATTTTTATGCTCAGAATAATTCTCTATTAACCTTTGATTTAACAAATGCATTTCATTACTTCTTGTTCCACTTATCTTAATAACTTCACTGTGAGTATTCAATCCTATGCCGTGCTTCCTTTTTCTTTGTTTTATGTATCGTGTTTGCTTTTGGCCTAATGAAAGGCTTGAAGTAGGTTTTCCATTCCTAGGACTTCTTATTGATGTACTTTCTCTCTTTTCCCCTTTTTCTGCATGTTCTATGTTTCTCTCTCTATCTCTCTTCAGCGAGTTTGGAGGCGTTTTTATGTGATGAAAAAAGTTGGAAAGCAGCTTCAAGAACAGTGGACAGCCTTAGCAAATTCTTATGATAACCAAGAGACTGTTGATTGGATTTCAAGCAATTTAATAAGGCCTTTTCTTTTCTTTACCAGTTCTTTCACATCTCACCTCAATCTAAATTTAGCTACAGAAGGTTGCCTCTCCGTGTGTTTCAGAATTCTCTTGCAAAGCATAAACACAGCTGGTATGCCATCCTTGTTTGATTTTATTTTAAAGCTGTAACATATACTTTAAATGATTTTCATATCTTTTTTCTACTTCATTATTAATATTATGAAAATTGCATGTCTGGTTATTGTGCTAAGCAAGCTGCTTGTCTCAGAGTACTAATAGGATGTTTCCTAGCTCTAATGTTGCTTTGATGCCCTTAAATTGTGCTGGGACTTCAAATCTTAACTTACATTTACTTCAACTGGTCACTTGTTCGTGCTTTTGATCTGTAATACATGCACTGGTAAATCTGCTTTATATGGTTATCTGAGAAATTAAAATTTAAGGAATAATGCGTTTCTTGCTGCTATTATTTCATTTCTTTGAGAATGAAATTGTCAAACACAGAGAAGGGCATTCTTGTTGCTCCTGTGCACAATTCAATGTAAAGTTGCATTTTGCATGAGTGCACACTACAAATAATGGGAATCACGCAGCTATAAATGCTGAATTACCCAACTGTTTCTAAAAGGGTCGAATAACTACTTTGGGCTTTTCAAATCACAAATAATCTATTTTTATATTTTTACTATTATGTTAGAATAATTTTTATTCAGTTTGTTGATACTTTTTCTGCAAATGCTGACGTCTTTTTTCTGATTTCATATCAAATTTTTGCAAATCAATGCTACATCATCCATACACCTCATTGATCTCACTACGCACCACGTTATTTTCGTCCATTTCTTTGGTATGCTGAATGATCTAAGTTTGACATTTGGTTGATAAGTATGAAACATGCATATTTGATATATGTAGTATGTCATGATACATTAATAACTTGATAATGAACATTGAATATCTTAAAACCGTAGCACCAAACATGCCATAAAATTGGATGTAGAACCCTGTCTCTCAAATTTTGCATGCATAATGCATATTTGGATGAATTTGTCATTATAGGTTTATGTAGCATCACTCAATAAAAACATTTTTGTCAGTAAAATTGCTTTTACTCAGTAATTTAACAAATGTTATGGTTTTCTCAAATCGTGGTTCCCACCATCATGATTTCAATGTTCTATTTTGGTAGAAAAAGATTATTTTATCATCATAATGTATAATTATTATTTTTTCTTTTTATTTTCTACCTGAAAAATCAAGTGAAGGTTTTGCCAATACATAATAAATTCTTTAAATAAATATTTTTCAATAGCAAATTATTAAATCTATAACTTCTATAACTTTTTAATAACATTTTATCACCAAATAATCCTTTTTTGTTTTGACATTCTTAGGTTGTGTGTGATACAATTGTTGTTGAATGTTAAATTAATCAGTAAAAAATAGCTTTGAAAGTACTATTATTGAATGATATTAAAAATTTGTGTTTGGGAAAATGTGGTATATGAGCACTTAATTAAATGATTAATTTTATGAAATAACTAAAATAACATTTGACCTCTTGGTAAAAGAGTGAAGTAAATTTTTAATATTATTTTCTATAGACAGTTGCCTTTTTTTTACTTTTCTTATTATTTTTTGTTTTTTCTATTTAAAAATTGCATTTCAAAAATATAATCAAACAAATGCCTAGTTGCATTTTGAAAAGCATCTTTGTAATTAATTGAGTTAAAAAATTATTTACTAAATGGGGCTTTAATCATTCAATGATGGCTCTTCCAAAAGAAACTTTAACATTCATTTTGATGGTTTTAAATAACTATTGATTTTGAGTGAAGAAGAATACAAGAAAATTTTATAATATCTTATTATGTTTGGAATCAATTTTAGATATTTTAATGCATATATGGTTATAGCTATAAGCTAATTTGCTGCCAAACCCATCCTTATCAAATCCTGTCCACCCTTGCCCCCCACCACCCACACACACACAAAAAAAAGGATTGACACTTTGCAAGTGAAATTATAGTAATGCTTAATGTTTTTGTCGAGGTATTGGGATGGTATGGTATAGAAAGAGAATGGGAAGTCTAATTTGGTGTTTCTCAAGTTAAAATACTTGTTTATGGTATCTATTGTGTCCTTCCACATGTGTATCACACGAGCTTCCCTTGTGAATGACTAATACATTTGAATGAACTAGGACAAGGTCTCACCATTTTTTATCCCATGGGGATCATGTTTTGCACATTGCAAGTCATAGATTGATTTGGTTGTTATGCCAGGTTCTGGGATTCCAGGTTGCATGATTATAGATTGTTGTTATCATGCCAAGTTTGCAAAAATTTAAGATCAACTTTTATCTGAAGAACACAGTGAGTTTGGCTTATAGTTTCTTGAATTGTATCAAGCACATCCAACAATAACCTTATTTCTGTGTCAGTCACATACTGACAACCTAGCTATGGTCTTATTTGTGACTTGGACATAGTCATGTTAGGTTGGTTAGTTTGAGAATGACTAATAAAAATAACATGTAGTGCAGGTTAAGAAGTGCCCTTAAGAAGCTAATGGAGATTTACATGATGAACATGAGAAATTACTATTTGGTGCTTTGACTACAATTCATCTTCTCGTTTAATACAAGTGAAATGAAAGGAATTACTTAATAATTCTTGAAGGAATATAAAATGGTGTTGTATTACTTTGCCTTTGGAAAAGGAAAAATAATTTGCTTATATGTTCCCATGTCTTATGATAATTAATATAATGCTGAGTACTATCTAATTGAATTATCAATTACATGACTTGCAGATTCAGGAAAAAACTTTTGTTCTCAAGCTGTTGGTACCGTTGAAGAGAGATCAAGATGGTTTTTCCAAGCAAAAAAGCTAAGTTTCTTATGCTTTGCTATCCTTGCCAAGTGTGACTTTTCTTGTCACAATGGTGAAGACATGACATCACTTACTGTCTTAGCAATGCACCTTCTTGTTTCTTTGACTGATTGGAAATTATGGAAAAGCTTACAACTGGAAAGTATTGGAGAAGCTGATCTTGCTGTTAAAAAATTGATATTTTTTTTGGCTGGAAGCGGTGTTATGTACTCAAAAATTAGGATTTTCTTATTAAAACTGAGAATTTGTCATGAGTTGGAGAGTCATGCTATTTTTTCAACAGAAAATGCTTTCTTGATAACTGCCAGTGCGCTAACTTTAGCTTTGAGCCCTTTTCAAATGATATCAGAATGTGGCAATTCGGATGCATTTGATAAAAGACTTGCTTTTGAACAGTACATCATATTCATACTGACAGTTCCATATCTAGCTGGGCGTCTGCCAACTCTCCTTCGTCCTGCTCTTAAACATCTATCCGTGCTTTGTCCATGTTTAAATGTTCTATTGGTAAGCTTTCTCCCTTTTTCCTAAAAACTTCTGTTCTTTCTACTGTATTTCTTGACAAAGCTGAGCGTTCTACTCGATGGAAAATTATGTGTCTTCCATATCGGTGTCTTATTGTTTGTCATTATGTATACTCTTCATAGTTATTTTGATCAGGAAGACAATATGATAAGTGGTGGCAAACAAAGTCTCATTTGCAGCTGACTGACTTTTAATTTATACATCAACCTTTCTTTCTACCGAACATTTCTTATGTTTTCTCCTTATGAGCGTACAGCTATTTTATGGATGATGATAAGAGGAAGATAACATGGAAGAGAAGAAAGGAAGAGGTAGAGAAAAAATGGGTATAAGTTTGGGGTAGTTGAATGTCAACATGAAAGGTACATGTCTAGAAGTTGAAACCCTGGTGAGAACTGAAGACCAGTCATGTCCAGTCCCTGGTGTAATTAGAGTAACATGCATAATCAGTTGGGAACAACACAATAAATTAGTGAAAAATTGTGGTGATGTGTCCATGTATCAGATCTCCAAGGCCCAACAGGAGCACAAGTTGCTTCTTTCAGGTATCAGGATACACCATGCCAAAGTACAAAGAGAGGACTGGGGCCCTCTTAAGTTGGAGTTGGACACCACCTTCCTTCCTCCTCCATGATATATGCCCTATACTTGAGCTATGGAGGAGCTAAGAAATCCTCACCCCATAGCTTGAAACAAGAGTCTGGAAGGTTGACAGGTTTGTTGGTCACCATTGGAATTTCTTTGTTGTAACATTTGTTTGTAAGTTTAATTGCCTGATTAAGCTTTGGATTGCCTACACTTAGATCTTTTAGTCCAATAAGTAGATTATTGCTGCAAAGGTTGCTTATATGGATATGGATTGACGTGGTTAGCACTCATATTATCATTCTACTAATGAACACCAAATAAGATCTTTTGTGTGGGTCGCCATTCTTCTATACTGGTTCATTCCAAGCCCATGGGCTCAGAATAAGAAGTGTGATAAGCCTTTTACTGAATTGAACTTTGCAGATTCTATGGTTCAGAACGGCCTATATGACTTCATGTTTGTGATGACTAAATATTGAGGAAAGGTAGAGCGTGAATTTGGGTTCAACTTGGATGGAATTGTGATGAATTCAGTGATTCTTTTACTTTTCCTACCTTCTCATTTCATTCACCTTTTACCAGGACTAGATCTAATCATCATCCTCTCTTGTTTCAAGGAGAGAAGGTTTTCTTCAATTTGCAAGGAGAGACCATAAAAGCTTCAAGACATTTGACTATACTATCATTTAAGGGTCCTTCTGAGGTTATTTTGAGGATTAAGAACTGAACTCCAAGGGGAGCCCAATGCTGGTTTTAAACCATTAATGTGCTTGGAATCTAAGGTTGTCGAGCAAGGATCATGTGGAGGATATGTTTGCTATCAATCATTGCCTAGAAGGGAAACATGTCAACATTGCAAGCTAGGGGAGTTGGAGGACGAGCACTCTTGTTTGATGTAAAATACAATTCCAGCATAACAAGCATTGAAATATGTTGATGGTTGTGTGCTTAAGTTTTATGCTTTCTTAGAGGGATTATAATGCTAATTTTTTTCCTCTTTTAATAGGTCAATAGCTAACTAAATTGCATGAATCATGGACAAACTAGGCATATTTAATTTAGCCTCCATCCCACACACTACATTGACCTTAAGTATTGGGTTTATAGCTGTAGTTTTTGGTGGAGGAAATTCTTTTCGTCATCCGTTCCTTTGGTAATAGCAAACTCTCAGGATGGATTGGAATATAAGCCCTTTTTTGACGAGTTATTGTGACATTACTTATGTTGATTTTACTAATGCAGCATTTCCTTGAGAAAGGATCATTTCCTCATAGATGGAAAAGCATGCTGGTTGTTTTGGTGCCTATAGTTCAAGGAGCTAAAAAGCCAATTCAAATTTTTATTTTTTATTGCTATCTACATGATTATTGTTGAGTTCTTGTCAACAAGATGAAGGAACCTTGTGAGCTCCCTTTTTCGTCATGCTCAAATGGCCTTCGTTTTAGGTTTTAGCTGTTGCTAATAGCCACATGATGACTTAGGAGGTGATGCATAGATTTGAACCTCTAGAGGACACCTATGATAGAATGAGGTGGAACTTCTTTAGGATTATGCTTCAACACTTTGAATTTCTAGATGTTTGGTGTTTTTGGCTATGGATTTTGTGTTTTTCCAACTAGATTCACCTTGTCAGTTAATGGAAAAGGGATTGAATGGATTGAGGCTATAGATTTGAAGAAGACTAAGGAGCTGAAGGGTAAATGTGATGGGTTTGCAACAAGTCAGCTCAAAGGGTCGGATAACTAGGCTTGGAGGTGTCAGGTGGTAATGAATCATTATTATTAGTAGATATTGTTGTAATGTTAAGGATGGAATGGAAGAGGAGCAAGAGGTCCTGGTCACAATTTTTGGGGTAAGGACGAGGGAGAAAATGCAAGAGATGTGTGCAAGGCAAAAAATGATGGGGTTGCCTCAACAATATGAGATGAGAAAGACTTGATGGTACGGGGATTGTAGGATGGGTTGAGGCATAGCAGGAGAGGCTCGAGACAACATCATAAATGATAATGGGAGGCCAGATTGGTTTCTTAAGAAAGGGAGAGTGGAGAAGACTGAATCTTCGATGGGCAACTTAAAGAAGAAGGTGGTGTGATTTTTAAGGAGGGAGCAACCAAAGGAAGTAGGGCTTGATTGAGCTTGGGAGAGGGGGAAGGTTAAATGGTGAGGGAGGAGGGGGAAGGTTAAATGGGGAGGGAGGAGGGGAGGATAGGAGTAAGAGGGAATGAGGGTGTTTCATAGGGGATTGGAGGGGAATAGGTTGTCATTATCCTAAGGGAGAATCTAGGCATCCCATGATTGTCCTCTATTTCCTGTCTTTAGGAGAGAAGACAAGAGAATAAGACTTGCTAGAAGCAAAATGGAATGTCTATAGAAGGGAGGTGATGAATAGGAATTAGTTAGACCAAGGTTGGTGCCAAGTGTCCTTAAATGATAGTAGAGACCATTGCGTGTAGCACTGGTTAGTTTAGGGTGAAAAAAGGGTTGATTGTGTGTTTTGGATAAGGAGCAATGGTTTGGGTGTGTAGAAGGTTTGACTGTGGTGAGCGTTACCCTTGGTTGGATTGGTGTACGTGAATGTTTCCAGGTTTAGAAGAATGGGGGGGTGGGGGCAAGGTTGAGGAGATGGCATTAAGAGACGTTATCAAAAGTGTTGTTTGTGATTTTGGTGATATTTGGGGTTGTTGGCGATGGCTGCAGGGATAGGGATGTGAAAGCAATGTGAGGAGAGTTGGATTAGGTTTGTGTGTGGCATGTCTGGAGCTTCTCAAGTTCAGGTAAGTGTTTTTTTATTTGTCATTAATTTAGATGTATTTTTTTTAGTTCTGTAAATTTTTTTTCTATTTAAAGAAACTCAACCTTGAAATTGTAGTAGCAAATCATTTCCAAACAAAGTCTTAGGTTTTGTTTAGCATATTTGTTTAGGAATATCAATCTATATAATGAAATGAGTTAATGCTAAGTTTCATTGAGAAGTGAAAAAATATTTTTTTATTATTAAGGGGGGCAAAATGTTTACTTTTTGTTCCAAAATAATATGGGCAACAAATGAAGGCAAGCTACAACATTTTGTACAAATACAGTTTCAAAATACAGCAAGCCAAACAGCTGCTGCATTTGGAGATTACACCCGAAAATGTGGTTTTGGAAAGCCTTCCAAAATGCAGCCTTATGCAAGTTTGTTGCTGTGAATTGTTTGCTCTTTCAGATTTTCTCATACAGTTTTGGTGAAGGCGTGATCTCCTAATGCAGCCTTATGCTAGTTTGTTTCTGTGAACTTGAGTTTTGCTTACCATTTTGGCTTACTATGTTTTATTTAGAATATGTTGCTCTTTAAGATTTTTCTCATCTGCCTTATGCAGCATACACGTCTTACTTCTATATTGAGAAAGCTGATTTTAGTTTCTAGCACCTGATGCTTCATGTTCTTCTTACTGGTAATGCTAGAAGTTCATGAACTAATCAAGCCGTGGCAGGTGGTGGCAGAATTCAAAAGACAGAATATTGAGTGAGATGTCAAAAATTGAACCCCTAGAAATTTCACAATCTTCTGGAAAGCAGGTGTCTTCTTGTGGTTGGGTTCTTGCAAACATTGTAGACCTTGTATCAAACTTTAGCAGTGATTCTGGGGACTTCATTCAAGGTTTGAATTGTAGATTGTATGTTCAAGTTGTAAACTTAATTTCTGAGAGTGTTCTAAGCTGTCCTGGGAATGCTGGAATGCCTTCCGGGAAGGAATATATATATTCTGAAATTAATGACCCTTCACAAGAAGCTGCAGCTTTTACTGATTGCAGTGAGCCCAAACTGACATATTTAGACCTTCTAAAGCCTGTGCATCAGCAGTGGCATTTAACTAAGCTTCATTCCTTGGTAAAGAATTGTAAACAAATACTACAGACAGATGCTTGCTTGTCAAATCTCGACACTGAGGACATTGGGTACTTACAACTAATAGATGTTGTTAAGTTTTACATTTATATGCTTGGAGTGTTTTCATATTTGAACCCAATCAGTGGATCGCTACCAATTCTAAACATCCTTTCCTTCACTCCTGGACTTGCAAAGCAATTATGGGAAACTTTAGAAGGTTCTATTTTTAATAGAAAATGCACACCTTTTGAAGATAACTATGTGAATGGTGCTAATATTGGCCGTGGGAGTAACAACTATGGGGCTAAAATGCAGAAGTTGGGTGTGAGGGATACTGGAGTAAAGTTGGCCTGTTTATTCCAGAAAATGGCTGGGAAATCTACTGAAGTCAATGCCGTCATCAACTATCCTGCAAGTCCTTCTCAAGTTAGCATGTACGCACCCAATTCTTGGGATGTTGAACCTATGAAGAGGGGTTCCCAAGGTATTTCAGATGATATGTCATGCATTTTTCATCTGTTTTGTGCTATATACGCACACTTGTTGTTGATCTTAGATGACATTGAGTTCTATGAGAAACAGGTATGTGATGAATACATTTTTTATGGCTAAGTATCTCTTCACAATTCCAATTTTTTTTTATTGTATATTGGTCAACTAGGTTCCTTTTACGCTTCAGCAGCAGCAAAAGGTTGCATCTGTACTGAACACATTTGTATATAATTCTCTTGTTCAACATACAGTACGGGGGAAAAAGGTTGTTGTTGATGCTGCTGTCAGGTGTCTCCACCTACTATATGAAAGAGATTGTAGACACAGCTTCTGTCCGCCTTCTCTTTGGGTTGCACCAGCTGGCAGAGGTCGCATTCCAATAGCTGCAGCTGCCAGAGCTCATGAAGCTGCTCGTTCAAATGTGCAGTGTGGGGATGCTTCAAGTACTCCAAGCGTGAGCTCAGTCCTAACCACTATTCCTCATGTTTATCCTTTTGAGGAAAGGTATAGTTTGTTTTTTTGAAATTGTAATTGATTTACTTGTTATGTTTTGATACATAACAGCTTGGATTTCAACTTCTTACCTTTGTATTAGTTGTGGATTACCAGCTAATCAAGGTAATGTAAAGAATGATTTTATAGTCTAGTAGGTTTTTCCTATTTAAATCTTAAAGCTAGGACACAAATACAACTTTAACCTGCATAAAAGTAGCTATTAGTTTTACAGGACTTTTGTTTGTAATCCAAACAAGAAGTTCCAGCATCTTGGAACCATCATATAGCATGACAGTGTATGCATAGTAATATATGATCTAAGTGGCGTGAACAAAGCAAAATGTGCATCTAACTTAATCATACAATTTCTCTCAAATAATGACTAGTTTTATAAGAATGCATCGAGGTGAAAATGCTTTATGCTACCTATTTTAAGCTTGCAAGTATAAATGCACATTAAATGAGCTTTGCTATGATTAGTTTCACATAAAATGATGGGATAAAAATTAAATACAATTTCATGAATGATTAGCAGTTTCAATTTAAAAGAATCACAGAGAACCTAAAAGGACTATTTTGGTATAGTAAATAGAGGCAGGTGATTGCTGTATCTAGGAGAGTAAAAAGATGGAATCTAACCTTGTTATGGTTGGAAGAGGATTAGCCTAGGTTATGAGATAGGTCCATTGGTAAAGATCAAGCATTCCTAGAGCTTCACGAGGATTTGATGTTGAGTAAAGTGGTGTGCTCGGCAAGTCTTAGTGATTTGTTGTTATTGTTAATTCATGATTTGTTCTAAAATGCATATCGTGCAAATATAGTGAGATCCTTTTTTGGCATCATAAATGTCAATTTTAAGATGTCTTATTGCACATAAAATCATAGTTAATAAACAAAATAGAGATGGGTGGACCAAATTTTATGTAGTACTAGATGTCATCCAATCACTAATTTAGAGCATTTATATATTTTAAAAGTAAACTGGAAAATACAACAATTGATTATAGTTGTCATAATAAGTATTTTTATAACATGATAGTAATTTAAGTACATAATTGATATTCTCAAACTGAACAAGTGTGATTAAAAAAAAGAATTGATAATTACAAAAATGTTGTTAAAAAATAATAAATGAGTGATTTATTTTCCTTAATATTGAATGGAATTTAGAATCTATATTTTATGACTTTTAAGATCTCATTTGATTGGGTTAGAGAGGTTGGGGTAAATGATATCCCAACCTTCCTCCTAAAATATAAATTTGTTGGATTAGTTGGGAAAATAAGATGTTGAGATGAGGTTGGCATAAAAATGGGATAAAAAAATCTTATTTGATTAGATGAGTTTGGTAGTTGAAGTTATCCAATATTTGCCCTAAACTAAATGATTAATTTAGAGATTTTTTTCAAAACAAATTGAAGTAATTGTTGCATGCATAGTATTATTGGAATGCATGACTTGTTTTTGTTTTCTTGGATAGTTTAGGTGATATATCAAATCAGTCATTTTTTTATGTTGTTTAGTTGTTTTTATTCCCATATTTTTGGTATGTCGTTATTCTTTTAATAAAAGATCTGCATGTTGTATTTTTAAGAGTTGTTTCCAATTTTGTGATATTACCATATTTAAGCGATTATTTTCTAATATGTTGAATAAATGATTTTCTCATTTGTTTATTTATTTGTTTGAATATGAAATAATTATGTGAAACGTTAATTTTCTCCTAATTTTTTTTGTAGTAGAGTCTTTCATCTATTTTTTTCTTCAACCAATCTTTTCCTTCCATTGTCTACTGTGGCACACAAAAATAATTATCAAGAAGAAGAGTTCAATGTTAAGTTAGAAGAAAGATTTATTTTCATGAACCACATTTGAGTCCATATTGTCACTTATAGATTTGTAGACCATTCCAATTGTTGTATCAAATCCCTTAAAGAGAATATTCATCTCAAAAAATTACTAACCAAGAATTAGATAGAATTTTTTTTGCAGTAGTCTTGGTCAATTCTCTTGGTGATCAAAGGGATTGAAAAACTTGGCTACATAACATATGAGGCAAGACGTCCAAATACATTTGGCTTAATATATTCAAATTGGGAACTCGATGATTTCATAGTTATAACGTGAGCGATAATTTCAATATAGTCATACATTACTTATTTGTTCCTTTGAATTGCCAAGGCAATTTGGGATGCTGTTAAGAGGATGATTCTGAAATTTAAAATTCTTCACAAGTTTTTAAAATTAAGAATAAAATTAGGGATATGTGACAAGGTAATATGAATATTACGAAGTATTGCAATGCTTTGTAGACACTTTGGCAAGAATTAGATATACAATATGAGGCAGAGTGGAGAGATCTTGAGTAGAATGTGAAGTTTCAATGTCACGTTGAGAAGGAATGCTTGTGTGAATTTCTTGTAATTTTCAACAAGAGTTGAATGAAGTTAGGAGTCAAGTATTGGATGGACGACCATTATCATCTATCAGTGAAGCTTTTTCTAATGGGTGTTGATAAGCAATGGGCATAGAGTCATGCTTGATGGGGGAAAAGAACTCACTCATTGCTTCCTTAAGTGAGAGGTCCATTGAGATTACAACCCTTGTCACAAAATACATGTCACATCAATCTAGTGGAGATAAAAACCAAGGGTAACAATCATAGTGTAGATGCTAAACAACCATGTGTAAAAATCCATACCAAGGGCTTTCACACATCTGATGAAGAACAACCAAAAAAGCCCACAAGCAGTGAGTCAATCAAAGTTTTCTTGAATAAAGGACAGGTAAAACACCTCTATCAACTTTTTAAACAACAAGCAAGACCAAACTTCAATACAACCACATGCCCTTTTGCTAATAAAGGTATTGTCTTGTATGTGAGAAACTAAGCTTTTCATGGAAACTTCATAGTGAAATAGCGAATGGGACTCACATTTTTGTGGCTAGAAAAGGTTTAGTTTCTTTGTGAGATCTACTTATTTTATATTTTGCTCTTTGCGTTCCCAAATTGGTATGTAATCTTATTTTGATTAGCAAATTGGCTCATGATCTTAAGTGCTTTGATATATTTTCTAGTTTTATGTGTGAAATACAAGAGTTAGGATCAAAAAGGATTATTGACACTATTAGAGTAATTTGTGAATTCTACTTCCTTGAGAATGAAGCTTGGGAAAATAATAAGCTATTATGGTTGAAAGTGATTCTTCCTTTGTTTCAAATCATGATGGATTAATGTTGTGTTTTATAGGTTAAGCCAATCCAATTTTCATTATCTAAAATATTTATTCCTTGATTTGTTTATGAATGAAAGTCCTAATTCTTTTAATTGTGAAGTCTATAATTTAGTTCGTCACATTTTTACTTCATTCTCTACTAGAGCTTATAAACATTTATATACATTTTCTATAATACATTATAATATTTGACATTCATGTTAAATTTTTTTTGGTACTTGATAGATTATTACATTCATTGATAAAAAAAGTTTCATATATTTATCCATACTTTGAGAACTAATAACGAAAAAGAATATTTTCTCTCAATTCTTGGAGAGTATCATACATCAATTGAGATCATTCATTAAAGTTCTTATCTTATTGCTAGCCATCAAAATGGTGTTGCAAAAGAACAATTCAGCATCTTTCATAAGTTGCTAGGTCCCTAATGCTCACCATGAATGTTCCAAACATTTGTAAGGTAAAGTTTTTCTTATTGTGCCTCTTCTCATAAACAAAACAACTTTAAAACACTTGAACTTCAAGTCTCTAATTTTATTCTTCACTTATCTTAATTTGTTATTTATCTGTTGTCTTCCCTTTAAGATTTTTGGTTGTATGGCCTTTGCATTGTTTAGTCTTAAAATCATTCAAAATGTTGATCCAAATTCACAAGGTATGTGTTTATCGGGCGTTCATTTTACAATGTCGATACAAATATTACTCTCTATTACTTCATCATACGTTTGTGATTGGATGTTGCTTTCCTTGAAAATTAATCCTATTTTACCAAGCCTTCTCATTAGAGGGACATTTTAGAAGAAGATACATTTTGAGATCCACTCGAGTCACTATCAAATTCAGTTATCATCTTTACTATCTTCATTACCCATGTCCATGCTTGAACTTCTTGTTCCACTCATCACTCAAATAAAATTTTTGGAAACAAGGAGAAACCAGTCTCAACCACCATCTCAATTGCTTGCATATTCATGCAAAAACCCTTCTCAAGGTGACAATAATATTGATTAGCAAGAACAAGCATTTGAACTCGTTCCAACTCCCATCACTGAACTTGCTTATGTAATCGAGAATCATGAAATAAGCATTTGTTTGATTGCGTTTGATTTGGATCTACCCGTGGTGCTAAGGAAATATGGCATGTCTTGTATCTAGTAGCCTGTGTTCAAGTTAGTGTCACTTGATAAGTTGTCTCTAGAATTGCAAGCATTCATCATATTACTTGTCAAAGGTGAAGCACTAATAAATGTTCAATTAGTCTTTGCTGATCCAAAAAGGGATGCTCTCTTAAAAGAAATGGATGCTATAGAAAACATTGGTAAATGTGAGATGGTTAAATTGTTTGAAGGAAACAAAGAAAATGGAATGCAAATAGTTTTAGCAATCAAGTTTAATGTTGATCAAAGTTTTTCATTACAAAGCAAGACTTATTGCCAAGGGATTTACTTATACATATGGCGTTGACTACTAGGAGATTTTTGCTCCAATTGTCAAGGTTAATTTTGTAAGAGTTCCTTTATCCCTTACAATTAATCTTCAGTGGCCTTTACAATAATTAGATGTAATAATTGCCTTTCTGAATGGTAAGTGCTATGAAGAATTTTATATCTATCCTTCACTAGAATTTGAAAAGAAATTAATTTGTTGTGTAAATTAAAGAAAACACTTTACAGCTGGAATTAATCCCAAAGAGAGTGGCTTAAAAAATTTACTCATCCTATCAAGGGAAAAGGTTTTAGCAACATACTACTTATATAGGATTTCTTGAACTTTACTTTGTCAAACTCTTAAAGTATAGATACATTATGCCTTTTACTTATTGCTAACTCTTTGTGAGAAAGCTAAACAACTATGCTTATTACATCTCTCTATAAAGCTAGATTTAATGTTTAACATGAAGTTTTAAACTTGAATACCATAGTTCCAAATATGTTAGATTCCTATATAGATTTATTATAATTTTTTGGCAATAATAAATAATGTGCTGATCATTTTCTGATTAGTCTTCAACCAATTTCTTGGTAACACACACACACATTGTGTGTGTATCATGTGTGCATGCGTGTGCGTTTATGACATGTGTACATGTCACAGATTGAGAAAATGAGAATGTGGATACTGTCGAATGGTAAAATTTCTCTTTGCCAAGGAGAAGCTGTGGGTTTGATTCCCGCCACTATCTGCCCACGGTGGGTGAAGTAAGGTCCGCCCTATGACCTATAAAAAGATTCCGATAATATAGTTTGCTATTTTGCTAACTACTATGTTAATAGTAGTTAATCTAGTAGTTTTATTTCCCTTCCATCATTGTATTTCTTTTTCACTGCAGCCTCAGGCTTTAACTGTGCTGTCTTGGACCAAAAATAGGTAGTTACTACATAGTTTAGATACATTTAACCTGTGATGAAAACCTGTTCAGTTAATCTATCTAGGGAAACTACATGAAGTTTTATAATTTTTATCTTTCAAGGCAGAGATAATTTATTTCTGCTTATGCTTGCTTATGACTTAGATGTTTTTCTATTTATGCCTCTTCTTGGTGTTGCAGCTTCCATTTTAGCTTTTATTTTTGAGCAAGAAGTTTACATTGTTTTTTTGTAGTTGACATCGTCTTCCATTCTGTTACTGGGGAAAATAGGTCCTGATGGTCACAAGTACTCACTATTACCAATTTTCTAACTATAGCAATTTTTTTTAGTTAATTTGGAATTAAGTTAGAAATTATCTATGCAGGATTTATTCAGAAGGATGCTTCAAAGCATCCACCTTGTGATTGTTGCTTTTTGTTTTTTTTTTTTTTTTGAAAAGATTCATTTATCTGCTTCAGAGCTGGTATATTGCACAAAATGTTTTAGACTGGAAACATTTAATTTTACCCTTATTTGGTGCATGAACCATTTATTTCTCTCTCATTTGAAGGGTTCAAATGTTTCAAGAATTTATTAAAATGGACAAAATGGCAAGAGTTGCTGCAGGCGAGGTATCTTCTATGGGTCATGGATCTGTTGAAATTGTTGTTCGTCGGGATCACATTGTGGAAGATGGATTTAGGCAGTTGAACTCTTTGGGTTCAAGGCTGAAATCGTGCATCAGTGTTTCATTTATAAGTGAATGTGGTGTTCCTGAGGCTGGTCTAGACTATGGGGGTTTGACTAAGGAATTTTTAACTGAATTATCAAAAACAGCCTTTGATCCTGAGTGAGTGCCTTTATTAAAAAAATATAACTTTATCCACCTAAGGTTGCTTAGACAATTTTAACTTCTCCTACTCAACAGGTTTGGGCTATTTTCTCAAACCTCTACAACAGATGGAAATCTAGTTCCCAAAGTAACAGCTGGAATGCTAGACAATGGAATGGCAATGATTGAATTCCTTGGAAGAATTGTTGGAAAAGCCCTTTATGAAGGTATTTTGCTGGATTACTCTTTCTCACTAGTCTTCGTTCAGAAGCTCTTAGGGCGGTACAGCTTTTTGGATGAACTTTCAACTCTTGATGCTGAACTTTACAGGAATCTATTGTACTTGAAGGTAGTGTTTCTGAGTTCTTGCAAAGTTTTTTTATATAGTTCTTATATCTAACACCCAAAACTTTGTACTTTTTAACATACATCCTAAACCCAAAGAATATGTAATCTCTCCAATGGCCTTAAGAGTTAACATTTTATTGAAACCGAATCAGTCCAACCACTAATCAAAAAATTTTCTAGTCAGATTCAAACATTTTATTTGAGTTTGTTATCTAATAAGAAAAATCCTTATGAAGCCGTGACGGACTGAATAGAAAAATTCATATTCAAAAACTAAAAAAATACAGGAAACTATTTAAGAACACATGGAATTTATTTTTATTTTTTTATTCTTTAAGATTAGTTGGTTCCATTGCATTCCCTTCCTCATCAACCTTTTCATAAAAAGGTTTTCTTACACATTCCTGTTCATTCTGTTAATTCTGAATGACTGCTATTCATTGGCAAAACACTTTTCTTCAACAGAACTATGATGGTGATGTATTAGACTTATCATTGGATTTCACAGTAACAGAAGAGGTTTGTGGAAAGCGGATAGTCAAAGAGCTTGTACCAGATGGTAGAAAAGTTACTGTCACAAATGAGAATAAGTTGCAGTATATCCATGCAATAGCTGATTACAAGCTGAATTGGCAAGTACGTTTACTAGGAAATCTGCTAGATTATTTTCCTCTTGAATCTTTCTGTATGGGTCTCCTAATGCTCATTTTCAGATTCTTCCACCGGCAAATGCATTTTATAGAGGGCTTACAGACCTCATATCTCCATCATGGTTGAGCTTGTTTAGTGCCAATGAATTCAATCAGGTATTATTTGCCGTTACTAATTTGGTACTGATGGGCTTTATTAACTTTTCATGAAGAATTGTTATGCCGTGATCTTCATTCTTTCAATTATATAAGAATTCTAATAACATTAAATCAACTTGCAGAAATTCTACAAAAAATGGGCCTAAGCACTAAGGATTTCTTACAATCCCTTTTGTTATGATCAGAGAAATAGCAAATTGTTGATCTCCAGGCACAAAGGAAAAAAGAAATGTTTTGAGGTAGTTGATTCGTTAGTTTATGTTTGTTGTTGAAGCTAAGTCTCTTCTCTAATAAGGAAATTCTTTTGATAGATGAGTCAAAATACCCATGTTAGATTAATTGCATCTATGCATGAACATGTTTCATTGCAAGTACAAAGAGTTTGAATGTCCTTATTTACCTAAGAATGGAGGGGGGAGGCGAGAGATAGGAGTAGGGAGGGGGGACTTTGGAATATAGAATATGGTGAATAGAGGCAGAGTTAATGATAGAGAGAAACCAATTGTTGTTTGCAAGGTCTATGTTTTTACCCTATCCAATTTGTGCTTAGTTTATCAATCCAAAACCAAAATGGAGGTGAATTTTATAGGGGCCCTCCAACGTTAAAATTTGGACCGTACAACTTCTTTTGTGTTCTTAATTTTTATTCCAAATAGGTTTTAATGATTTCAACAAAGCAAGAGCTAATAGTCTGCTTAGGGCCTTCAATGTCACATTCCTTTACATCTCCTTTTATAGGATTTTGATAGACAGAAAAGATGAGGAAATACCTGATCATGTATTTGACTTATTACATTCCCATTGCTACCACTGTGCAAGTTGTGCAGAACTTCATGAATGCCACCTAATGAAGTGCATCGTTGTCCGTTTTTGCTAATACTTCTCCTATAATTTAGCACAATTGTGGCATGAAATAGTGACCTTGTTTAGCATTCACCTTCCTGCTTTCTAGTGGAGATCTCAGGATTCATTCCTAGAAGAAATCTAGGGGTGGCAATAGTGTCTAGAGACTTCTTTCACGTGCTAACAGCAATGGTTATTCAATTGGGCACATCGATAAATAGCCATAAATTTTTAAACACTCACCGCATATAAATAACTATGATGAGGCCACTTAAAGCCATTGGTATTCGTTATTGTGGAGCATTCCTAATCCCTTTAAGTTATGACAATATCTAATGAGTTCAAATATCAAGTTTGATTTAAAGGCATGTTGGCCATATGGCATAAACCTAGATTTAGATGTTAGAAAACCCTATTAAGTACTTGGCTGGTTGTTGCTAACCCCCAATCAATGTTGAAACTTGCCCTAAATTTAATGAAAGTTATAAATTAGTTTGGCATTAGCCAAATTATGTAGCACAACAAAAAAAATCCAGCAGTGCCTAGGGGTCAATAGATCCAAGTTAATTGTCGACCATAGATCAAAAGACAAACAAGAGCCCAAAAAGGGCAAGAAAAATGGGTCATTTATGAGATCAGATAAAGTTATCTTTTGTTCTTGGCACAATTTTTAATTTTTTTTTTTGTTATTTCTTTTATTTTATTAGTTTTTAGAGTATGTATTGTTTTTGTCTTTACATTTTTAGCTAGGGTGTTCTTTGTGATCTCTTTAAACTCTTGTTGTGTGAATAAGAATGAAGTTTTTAGTTTGTTGTCAATTTGAAAACTGCTAAGGTTTTTGTGGTGCATGTGTGCATGGTAGAAATTCTCTTTTTCATTGCTAATCACTTTGATCGACTATTCTCTAGCTGCTTGTTGAACCTTGTCATAATTGTGGCCACTTGTTTGCGCAAGCCCTTGCAAATCAGCCCCTCGTTGATTAGTTACCTCAATAGCCACGCGCTCGACACAATTGTTGCAAGTCACCTCGTGCTTTGTTGTCTTGATTTATCCTTGGCACTATCATCAAACGTCTCAACCCTTGATCTGTCTTGACTGATGTCGGACCCCAATGCTTCGACCTGTATGCTTAATGCCTTCGTTAACTTGAAGCCTTACCCAACTGCCTCCTTGTGCCTTGTCATTACTTGTATCCGATCCATTCTCCTTACATGTAGCCTCTCAAGCCATTTGTGTGTTTTCACTAATTGAGGCATTTCTCTCCGTTGTCACCTCCAATGTCTCCTTATGGTCATTGCAGCTTATTGTAGCTGATTGCCCTACCTTACCTTGTGGCCTCTCATAATCAACCATCCCCCTATGACGTTACCTGCCCTCTACACTACCAAACTTTGGTATTAAAGCATCCTATTTATTTCATTACCAAAAACCAATAACCTTATCATAAATTGAATTCAATCTTGTTAATCAAATATTCATGAGCAACTTCCTTTTTTTTTTTTTTTTTTTTTTTTTTTTTTTTTTTTTTTTTTTTGAAAATATGATTACTATCTATTTTAATAATAACTCATGGAGGTTCATACATAGCTTCCTAATCTAAGATGTCAGTTAAGTTATTGAGGAGGGGCATACCCTTAGCCCACATGCAATCAACAAAAGATGCAATCCAATTAATTGCATGATTATCCTCCATGAGAAAATGTGTCAATTTATGTGCTAGAAATGAATGGAGATAAAAGCCTGGTAAAAAAAAAAGATCATGACCCACCAACATAGATGCTCTAGAGAAAATCTGGGTAGCAACAACTTTGCATTCAAGCCACACAAAAGATCTAGAAGATAAAGAGTGATGTGCCAAAAGAATAGGTTCACAAAGATGTTGCTCCATCAATTGAGATACAACTGAAGTAGCACCCCAACCCAAAGCCACCATCAAGGCCCTCAAGCTGTCTTGAATGATGATAGCAATTGTAATAGACCATGATCATTGGTTGAGCTATCACAATTCACCTTATATTAGCTAGGAAGAGGGGGAAGCCATCGATCAAAGGAATGGCCCAAGTGGTTCCCAATTTTATTGGAAGGAAGGAGAGTACTTAGGCAAGTTGAGAACGATGGACTGGAGAAAGGCCATTAGAGAGAGGGAAGGCCAAGTTATCCTAAGAACCAAGTTTGGATCTACTCATGTGGGGAATATGCTATACAAGGTCTTGACCAAAGTGATCTGATAGTACATCCACATCCCGCTTACTAGTAATCCTAATAAATGCAATCATGAAATAAGGAGTGGGAACTTTATATTAAGCAAGGTTGGTCATTTGTAAAGAGCCAGATCACCAATTCAATTGTCATGCATAGTATCATAAGAGGACCTATCCCCTAGAAGCAAGACAATGTGATCCATAGCAAGGGTACCCATATATAGTAGTTTCCAAACATAGGAGCAATCAACATGGATTCAGAATAATTTGAAACGGCTTTTGTACTTAGCTTAAGATGTCTATGCTCAAAGAGAATCCTCATGGCCAAGAAAATGGTGAACATATTGGGTAAAAGGGCTCTCCTCCATTCTTGAAAATAGTGGTTTCCAAGTCCTTTATCAGCCTTAGGTTTAACGGCCAAGTCCCATGGGAAATAGGGCAATCTAGCATGGGAAGAATCCCTCCGCCATGAGGAGCCAAGGAAATGCTCTATTCTCGAAAAGAACACCTGCTAAGACATGTGCATAAGATAAGGTGTACATAGGAATTGTTGACAATTTGAATTGATAAGAGCCACCCTCCCAACCATAGAAGAGGCTCTCATGCCCCAAAAAGGGATCCTATTAGAGATTGCTTAAGGAGGTAATAAAAAATCTGAAGCAACGAGAGCCTTGGTGCTAATGAGACACCCAAATATTTCTTAGAAGTAGTTTACCAAATTATTTTTAAACAAGAGTTAAACCACTTTAATAAGCAATAAGAGGGATTAACCTATGCACATTAAGTGCAAAGAAAAAGATACAAAAGATAAATATGTGAAAGCTAAAAAAGGGGCAACACTTAAAAGATTCATCCAAGGCAATCTTATCTAAAAGGGGATCATGAACAACATAGGGGTTGCTTCATAGACTAGGCTTGCAACCTCTTAACAATGCATAAACGGGGTATTCGAAAAGTTTTAGTATTACTAACCTCAAATAAGTAAATGATGTTAAATGTCACACGAGCTTAGATTTAAGGACGTGAAATAATTTTTACCAAGTCAACACAGACAATCTGAAGTAATGAGATAAATACACAATAAAGAAACATTCAAAATACCAAGGAAATCGAATAATTGGAAAGTGGCAATAATGAAAACTCGAGGTTTGCGAACGAGAGTTATCAAGTGAAAAATGGCGGCGATGAAAAAAAATCCCAAGCATAAACATTAATGGTAGGTTGATAGCGAAGAATGTTGAGTTATATTGACAATGGTATGAGAATGTTAGTGATTGAGTCGATGATAGACTAGCACGACATCTTACCGTTTTAGGCTCAAAATTGAATTTGTATATAAAAATAAATCCCTCGACTATCTAAAAGTGCTAGAGCCCGCTTGACTGGATTATTTGCGTTGAAAGCCTCAAATGCAATTATTGTCTTCACCACGGATGTGAAGTTTTCTTGCAATTATTTTGTGACTAAGAGGCACACTTTTACTAAAATAGAAATAGTACTTCTAATGGTTGATATGTTACCCAAATTTAGTAGCATAACTGTTAAGGATATCTTGTATAATTATGATCACTACATAAGATGCTGGCCCATATAAGACAACATCATTAGTAGATAATAAATAAGTGATGAAAGGCCTTGATGGCAAGTCCTAATACTCATAGCCCAACAATGATCAACTCTTTTAAATAGGGGCAAGTATTTTTGAGTATACAATCAAGATATAGGGGGATAAAGGACACCTTTGTTTCAATCCACTTGAAGCTTGAATCCACGTGAGCTGATGGCCATTGAGCATAATAGCATATTTAGGTCCAAACACACAAGCATGTATCCAAGCACACCAACGTGCTTGGATTTCCATGTGCTAAAATATAAAGAGCATAAAGTCTCATATGACTTTGTCATATCTTTGTTTCATATATAATTTGAGAGCCATGAATCCCTAAAAAGGAAATGGATGTGAATAGGTGATGCATAAGCTCTTAAGTTATAAGATAGTTATCAGTGATAAACCTACTCTTTACAAAGGATCCATGCTTTAGGGCAATGAATTTGATAAGAGAATTCTAAAGTCGGTGAGTCAACATCTTAGCCACAACTTTATATGTCGTTTTGCTATCTCTTTAGTCTTTGGAATGAGAATCATTAGAATATTATGCCATTTGGAGGATATAGTGGTAGCGAAAAAAACCTAAGTAACTACATCAACAATGTCTTGTTGGATAATATGCCAGTAGCCTTGCACGAAGGAGTTAGCGATGCCATCAATACTTGGAGCTCGATTCAACCCCAGAGAGAATATAACATGCTGAATCTTAGTATGAGAAATTGGAGAAACAAAAAAAAAATTCTTAGGAAGCAAAAAGAACAACCCTAGATTGTGGGGGATCAATAAGAATAATAGGGGAAAGTGAAGGAGCCCATTTTCTCTAGAATAAGTCTAACAACATATTCTTTATTTCATCAAGAGAGGTGACAATAGACCCCTGTGGGTAAGCTGCTTAATAAGAATTGTTTGAAATCGAGAAGTAGCAATTCAATGAAAGAAGATAGTGTTCTTACCTCCAAGCTATAGCCATTGGGCTTTGGCCCTTAGCCACCACCAAACTTTTGCCATGACAAATCGTTATGATAAATTAGAGATCAACTAAAGGAGCTGTTCACACTTAAAAAGAGGGGGCTTGATATAGACTCCTTGACCTATAGGTCAGCAATAAAACGCTTGATCCAACGAAATGTAGAGATGTCCCCTAGATTAGAGGAGCTCCACTAATGCAGAGTTTGAAGAAACTGAGCACACTTAGTCAAGAAAACAAGCTAAGAATCCCTCCTAGTAGGCTAAATGTCAAGCCATAGTAACCATATCAGAAAATTGAGCACAAGATAGCCAAATATCCTTAAATTTCAATTAGCAACATGAAGGAAAAAAGCAAAACTGTTAGAGTTGAGCGAAGAGGGGGCAGTGATCGGTGACAATTTGGTTTAAGTGATAAACAGTAGTGCCAGGCATAGCTTGCATGCCTTTGGCATTGAGGAAACATCTGTTAATTCTCTCATATATATGATCAAGCCTAGGCTGATTGTTACACCAAGTGAAATGTGGTCTTTGATAAACAAGCTTACATAAGTCCATATCAGAAATAAATGGAGAAAATTCCTTCTCAAATTAGAACCAAAAAGGCAGCCTCCCTATTTTTTACCTTAGGAGAGGACACAGTTAAAAGTCAACAGTTAAGAGGAGGGGCCAATCATGATGCATGACATGAGAGCAACAGTATTCCAAGGAGGACTCGTCTTCACATAGTTATTATTAGCATAAGCCGCAACACAAATCCAAGAAGGAGATCTAGCTGCAGCAACATCCAAAATAACAACTTGCTGGGACTAGGCTATGAGATGCACTTGCATGAAATGCCCTCACAATACAATGATGCCCTTATTCTTGCTATTAAAAGGCACAAACAAAAGTCTCATGATAATCCCAGAAGGTGGTCAGCATCATGATAGCTTCACAATACGATGATGTCTTTATACTTGCTATTAAAAGGCACAAACAAAAGTCTCGTGATAGCCCCAAAAGGTGGTTAGCATCATGTTAGCTTCACAATACGATGATGTCTTTTGCACCCCTTAAATGTTCCAAGAAAGGAGACAAGTCATGGGAGGGATGTGGGAGAGGTGGAGGGGGGAAGATGGGCCACCTCGCTGGTGTGGAAAGAGACTAGATATATTAATTGCAGCCTCCACTCAAGATTCGGGCCCAAGTCCTTTAATCCTTTCTCCCAAAGCTTCGCTGACACTTGATTATGAGTTTATCCTGCACCAAAATAAGATCCAAAGAGGTGGTAACGTCCATTGTCATCAATATAGTTTAATCGTGCTACTGCTTGGTTACTTGAACCTACACATCCATGGCTTCACTAGATCTCTTGCCTGCACCAGGATTCAAGGTGTGCTAAGCAGCAAAATGTAGAATTTTTTCTCTTATCCCTCTCGGGTACATAAGGGTGATGTCCTTGGTTCAGAGGGAGCATGGTGAGGAAGTAGAAGTGTGCCGAGCTTGTTAGGAGACGTTAGCTAATGTGATAGCTGTAGCTCAGCTACTGCCATCTGAATATGCCCAAGTGCTTGCCACAGCTGAGGAAACATCCATATTAGCAGAAAAGGGAAAAACTCAACAAGTCGAGGGACCCTGTCGCTGAGTAGTAGCTGCAGTTGGAACAAGATTAGGAGGGGTAGGCTTTGGAAGAAGAGTGGCTCTGCGATTCTTAGAGTTAGCCCCATTCTGTGGTGCTGCAGAAATCCTTCCCAGCCACAGCAGGATGAGTGACAGTATGGTTCTTAATAACAGGCTGCAAATCAGAATTGGGCACCTTCTGTCCAGCAGTCCTTGATTGGGCTTGTTTGGAGTTGTTGGTATTAGAACTTCAGCATTGCGGTGCATCAATCATCCATGGCTCATGGCCAAGGGTCACCCTGCTCAACCATCCCAACAGTGGATTGAAGGATGTGGCTCATTGGTAAACCTGTGTGCCTTGCTTTGTCTGTGTTGATGTTAATTAACTGGATGGATCATATTGGCCAATGACATTTCTTTTTATTGTGCTGCATCGTTTTTATTTTTGTTACATAACCTTAAATAAGCATTGTTAAGTGTTGGTAGCCATGCTTTTGAAGCTCAGATGACAGATCTGCTTGTGACCGTAGCTTTAACTGAAATGATGTTTGATTAACTTTTCAAATTGGTTCTCTTTTGACCTGAGCATATTAGAAGTAGAGCTAATAAGGCCAATGAGGCCAACAGACACATAATACAAATAAGTGCGACGACATAATGCTAAATACTTATTGAGAAGAAGTCATTCAGGTTCAATGGAGAATGAGTAATAAGGTCTTGTTCCTTACAAAGTCAACAATTCACACAATAGTAAACCATTTGGCCAATGATAGGATCACCCATCTACCAGCTCATCTGACGTTGTCCTTCTCAAGATTCAAATGCAAATAAAGTTCCCAATGTCTTTTCATAAATAAAACACTTAGAATCATCCATGAACTCTTTTTTTAATACTATAAGATGTAACATATAGCCTAGTATAATTCATGCCCTGTTACAGCTACCTATATGCCAGTTTAGGTGATTCATGTGGCATTGTAATAAGTTTGCCATTAGTTGATACGTGGCATTTCCAATAGGTCTATGTTGGATTACTGCTGCAGTGCATAACAATGTATGAACTTAACTCTGGTGCACTTAATTTACTTGTATAAGGCATTGCACTGATTTCCATACTTAGCAGTCTTTTTAAGTTCTAAATGGTATGCATTATCTTAATTCACTTCATGTAGTTGCTTTCTGGTGGAAAACATGACTTTGATGTTGAAGATCTGAGATGCAACACAAGATATACTGGTGGTTACACTGAGCGAAGCAGGACAATCAAGATCTTTTGGGAGGTATTTCTTGCAATCAGTGGAAGCTTTGGCATTTTAAATGCTTCATTTCCTAGTTCTTTCCCACACATGACAGAAATTTATTGTAGTGTAATTTTGGCACCTTTTTTATTTCCTGCATGGACTTGAATGCTAACCGAAGCATTTCACAACTTTTTAGCATCCTGCCAACTTTAAGAATCTATAAAGAATATTCTTAGAGAACTAAGCAGCATTCTTCTCAAGGTATAGGTAGAAATGCATGCTGTTCTCGATGGTTAAAGTAACAACTACCATATGTAGCTATAAAGTTTTGATAATGTGAGCGTTTCTTCAAAATAAAGGTACATTTTTCATTATAAGATGCATGTTTTGTGGGAATAATGTGCTTGTTTTGCATTCATTAACAGCATTTGAACGAGCTTTGGATGAACTTTTCTGGGACTGGAATCGTTGTGTATTAGTTAGCATATATGCACTGCAGGTGCTATCTCTGAAATAAGAAATGTTGGAAAGCTGTCCATATTGTCACTGGATTTCTTTCTCTATTGCATCTTGTCCTAGAGCTATTGGATAACATTAACGCTTAGGGTTCTTGGTGATTAATTGAAAAAATAATTCTTTGATCTCCAGATTGCTGCAATTGAACATGTAACCCATGTTTTGGAACAACAGTCGTTTTTTAAATAGCTAGGTGTTGCTGCTAAGTTTTATAGATTGCTCTTTTTTATCTCTTATATCTGTCAATTTACCATTTTATTTCCATATCTTATCACTTGTCACATGGCATCAATCATGGCTAAGTTGAGAATTGGGATGGAAGGTTCCAAGAAACCAAGCTCAGTTGTTGTTTACAATCAGAAGAGTAGCTCATCCTATCCGAAGATGGAATAGTTTTCATTATGGAGATGGTCATGGTTTTATCATTAAATAGCCTTAGATATTGATCAATGTAATGTAGGGAAATGGATGAACTTGTTATTAAAAGAGAGTTTGTTCCCAAACAGGAAGTACATCTTTGCTATTATACCAGGTGCTTTTTGAACCATGGAAAATCAAAATCAATGAGATCAAATCTGAGAAAATTGCTAATTTCAATTAGTTCAAAAACTTGAAATAAAAATAATAAAATGGGACACCTAAAATGTATAAAATACTAAGTTTTTTTAGGATTTTCCTTCTAACATAGGACTTGAAATCAGCAAGAACTCAATCATCCATATGAATTCAATTACATGAAACTGATGTTTTGCAAGTCACGACATATATTCACAAAAACAAAAGAAATACAGAAAAGTCAGGATTGTGGGAAGTTAAAGGAAATACAGTTAGTTTCCTTTTCTTTTATGGCTTGAAAGATTTAATAGAATAATGCCTGTAAATTGTGTAAAATTCTGAGAAAGAGTTCCACTTGAAAACTCTTAAGCTAACACTTAGTGTAATAATTACTGTCATATCTAAATGAAGTCATTGTTGTCTAAAATGGGGCCCGCCAAAACAATGGCAATACTTTGTCAATACCATGGCTATGTATTTTTTCACTTTTACAATTTTAACTTCACGTAGTGAACTAGAAATTTGGTCAATGGCTTTCAGACCACATGCGTTTGGTGCAAGTAGATGCATGATAAAGCTAATATAGTGCTAGAGTAGAATGCGATAGGATGCATGCTTTGTCGTCACGCTTGTTGAAGAAACTTATACATGCCTTTTGTCAAAGTTAATTGCCGGATAGTGTATATTTTCTATGGTATTTATTTTCAATTGTTTTATCTAGTGAGATTCATTGCTTTCTCTTTCTTTATGTTGTAGGTTGTCAAAGATTTAAAACCAAGTGAAAGGTGCTTATTGCTCAAGTTTGTGACAAGCTGCTCAAGATCCCCACTACTTGGATTCAAGCACCTGCAACCAGCGTTTACAATCCATAAGGTTTTTATCGTTACCTATCTTTTGCATGGCAATGATAACTCGCACAATAAGTGCTGAATTTTGTTAGAACAAGATACTATTCTTGTTTCTCTTTCAATAATATACTAGTATAAATACAAAGAAAATAATCTACCAAAACAAGAGACTGCAAAAAGAATTAGAAAAATAATTACTATTATGTACAAGTAAACCAACTACTAGTAGAAACCTAGTAATAAGAAAATTTTCCTATGGAATAAATGCATAGATAGTGTTGAATTGCTCTAAATACTGCTGTAATAGGAAAAAAATTACTGCAGAAGTAATGTATAACTATGCAATATTAATAGGAAACAACAAAGATCATTGTTGTAATAAGAAATAATTTCCTGCAAATAATTCTATACTCCCGCTCAAATTGGCTGATGATATTTTTCAAGTCAAGCTTGGAACTTTGTTCTGCCAAGCCCTTGTGCCATGGTGCCTTAAGACATCCACTGTTTAAAGATATGTTTGAGTATAGAGTAACTAAATGGTTCCTTGTTCATTTTTCTGCTTAATGAAGTGATGATTTACTTTCATGTGCTGGGCCTTGTCATGGTGAATAGGATTTTTTATGATATTGATTGTTTAATTATCACAAAGCATCCTTTTGTGGACCCTCTAGTTTGAAGACAAGTTTTTACAATAGTCTTCTTATCCAAGTTCTTACTTCTCCATCATACATATATGCAATATCTAAATGTAGATCTTCGATTAGTTATTGAACCTTATTTCTAGATTCTTTCTAGACCATCTCTTGAGGAATAGACCCTTTTGAAGTATTAATTTGGAGTGTCACAAGATTCTGTGTTTTGCCTTCGTATGTTTTCTTCTAGGATTATTCATATATTATGTAAAAAATTGGAAAGAAGAATCACATTTTTTTCTTACTCATTATTGAGAATACAAGAAAAATATATAATTATTCCTAATTTGAGATAAAATCTCCCTTTATTAAGAGACTAAATTAAGAAAAATAATTTCAAAAATAAGTAATTCAAAATTATTTCTATAACAATAACTATAAAAGTCATATTCATTAGAAAATTGTAACTCTCATTATAATCAATTTATTCTAAATAAGACTAATTATATTTGTAATTCTATGTTTTTCCTCATGTTGGGTTATAAATAAAGAGTATTCCTAAATTAGAATTCAAATCTTTAAAATGTCTTTGATAGAACTTTGGTATGGATATCTACAGTTTGAAGATTTTTTAGAATGCAAACTAGATGTATTATTTCTTTTTTAATATTTTTTTATAGAATGACGATTAATCTTAATATGATTTCTCTTGTTATAATGAATAAGATTTTTAATAATGTTAATTATAGTTTAATTATCACACCATAGTTTTATAGGATCTTCAACTAGGACCTTGAGTTCACTATGTATCCATTTGATCTAGATTCTTTTACAAATGTCATGAGTCATAAACTTGAATTCAACTTTAACGATACTTTGTGTTATGCTAAATGGCTTTTTATTTCGCTAAGTGACAAGATTACGCCATTGTTTGGAATATCTTGAGGTTAGTTTTTGATTGGTTATAAAACTACCAATTAGTATTAGTGTAAGTCTCAATATTCTTTTTTATGGACCACTTGAAGAACCTCTTTCTTAGTATCTTTTGAAGATATTTGAGGATGTAATATGTTGTATTCATATATTTTTTAGGAAGATTATTTATAAATAAGTGTACTATACTGTTAGCACGGTAGATGTTAAGTTTAGTATGTGAAAGATAAGTTTTCTAACAAGTCTTGGATATCTCTTTTCTCCATAAGAACACCTTTTATAGTTTGTTTGGACAATTCATGAGAGTGTTAGCTACTTTATATCATAGTATTTTTGTTTTTTGTGGAAGATTTAAAATATACTTACTTTGCAAGACAATGATCCCTTTCTTTGACCATGTAGTTTTCATCCCAAGAAAATACTTAAGATTTTTGAGATCTTTGATTTTAAATTCTTTGACAAATATTTCTTTTAGAACATACAATTTTTTAACGTAATCTCTTGTTAAGATAATATCAATAATATAGATTATGATAATAGTTATCTTAGTCTTAAGAGAATATTTGAAAATCATTGTATGATCAACCTAACACTATGAGTATCTAGTCTTTTTGACACCCTTTATAAATTTATCAAACCACACTTAGGAGGCTACTTAAGGTTTTAAAGACTTTCTATGTTTACAAACTTTATTAGTATTGTTTTATGAATCCAAACCTTGATGGATCTTTGTATGGACTTTTTCTTTTAGCATCCCATTTAGAAACACATTTATGATGTCTAGTTGATGAAGATGCTAGTTCAACTTAGCTATTAATGATAACAAAACTCTAGTTGTTTTGAATCTAATAAGTAATTCAAATAGAATAAGTGAATCCCTTTGTAAGTAATTGAGCTTTGAATTGTTCCACAATTTTATCTGCCTTGTACTTCACAATGAATATTTATTTCCAACTGACCAAGTATTTTCCTTTTGATAATTGTACAAATTCTCATGTTTTGTTTTTCTCCGAGTTACGAATTTTCTTTCTATATAGCGGCTCTCTATTCTGAAATTTTGAGAGCTTTAATAATTTTGTTGGGAATCTCAATATTTTATTGAGATTTGGTGAAAGCTTTTTTCTGAAATGAAATATTAAATGGGATGATTAATGCATGATCTACTTCCTTTTTTAAAAAAAATAAGAGCATTAAGATCTTTGCTCAAGATTTAAGATTAGTGTTATAAAGATCATGAAGCTTTTTAGGAGATTTTGGATTTAGTTTGGCTTCATGTGGCAACTCAGATAATGTTCGTAGTTTACTCTCTTGGTTATTATTTTTTTCATAGAGTAGACAATGAACTTTTTTTTTCTTAGCAAGTTGTGTACAATTTGTATTTTTTGTTGACTTGAATGTAAGAGAGGTGATTATTGCTTTTATGTGAATTTGTTGAATTTAAGGAATTGTGGAATGATGATATGGACTATTTGTTGGCTCATGTGCAATTTGGATGATAGGGCGATAACTCTAACCTAAGAAGTTTTGTCTAACGTTGTCAAAACTTTCATAAGTCTTAATGCCCTCAATAATCCTTAATCATTCCATGTATGAATCGAAATAATTGGATACGTCTCACAAAAATTTGAAGTGGTTGGTTTAGTAGCAATTTATATGAACTTGAGAAGAGAAGTTGATGGAATCAGAGAAAAATTGAGTAATAGGAAGGAAAGTTGTTAAATGAGAGATTTTCAAGTAAAAAATGCCTTGCAATAGGGTAAAACCTAGGGTTACAAAGCAATAACCAACTATTAGCTACTTTCAGTTTAGAATGTGCTTATTAGAGAGACAATGTTTGGTCTCAAATGTAGCATAAAAAAGTAAATTGAAAATTGTGTTTAAACTTTGTAATATTTTCTAAAGGAATTTGTGGGAAACAATGCTTGACGGTTGTCTAATAGATTATGCTTTCTAAAGTTAGGATGCTCGTTCGCATTGCTTGTGGGATGAGTCTTGTTTATAATCTAAATCTTGCAAAAACTTCTTTTTGCTTTGACAGATCATGATGGACTTAGCAAGATAGGTGATATGTGTTCGTACTTTTGGGGACAACATGGAGAGATTTTAAACAATCAAAATGGTGTTTTAGTAATCTAACTACTCTCAATTCACTAACACTTCCTCATCATGGGCCAATCGAATCTCACATTTTGCAAAGGTCAATCATTGGTATGGGTGTCATGCACAAATCCCTAGAATTTGCTCCCTTAATATGTTGGCAAAGGCCGTTATTGTTTAATTGGATCAGCTTGTATGTTGGTTATATTTGTTGATTCATCTAATGGGTACTGGGTTTTTTCATGGCCAAAGGCCATGACTTGTTAGACCATATCTGAGGAGTTAGTGGCCAAAATTTGCTCTTCATTAGTACTGTGTTCATTTTCTAGAATATCTAGTACTTAAACATTAGTGTAACGGCATCAAGTGCATAATTGTCACTGTTATGGAGTAGATAGTGATATTATCACGATATTTGAGGTTAATCCTCCATTGATGGTGGCTTGACCATAAGACTTTTGTGCCTTGATGGTTGATTTTGGGTAGCAAGTCATGTACAAGGATTTCAGAGGTCGAGTCTATGTGGGTCTCTACCAATTTTGTTGATAAAAGCCTTGAAGTTGTTATGAAGTTCTTAGGATCAATTTTTGTTCACATTTTCAAGCTTTGTCTGTACTTTAAAAAATTGATCAAATATGCTTGAAAGTAGCTAATTTAAATTTCTAAAAGAACCATTTGGTTTGCAAACATTTGTATTTCAAGTAATGTTGTCTAAAATTTTGGATATTTGATTTAACAACTTATTTAAATAATGCATATATTTATGATTTTGTCGCTATATGGTTGGCAAGAAATAATTTTGAATAATGTTGACATCTTCAATATAAGTAGGGCTGATGCTAACAAATAGTAATGCACTAGACGTCATTAATATTTGATAATATTGCTCCGAAAGCAAAATGCATTCCAATCATTTTTTTGTTTCATCTCCTTAATGAGCTCTCCAAAATAAGGCATAGTTCTGAACTTGTAAATGATTCAATGATTGAGGACTATGTCTGCTAACTTATTTGAAATTTTCCCTTTATTATTTTTCATATCTTAATTCTTTTTGATGCACTCGTCTACAATAAATATAGTCTTTTTCTTTTATTTTTTACTGTTGAAGCCATAAGCATATGGTGTTTGGTAATATTTTTCTTAATTTGTGCATTTTTTACACATGTGTATGAATCATACTACTTATGTGAGTGTGCTTATGTGCACATGCGCATGCTCACACGTGTTTTTGTATATTATATATAAACATGTACTTCATGAGATTTTTTCATAGTTTTTCTTGTTTGTGCTCATTGTCATTCTCTTATTTGATTTCTGGTTCATTCTTCATAGATCATTTCTCTTCTCAAAGAAATGATCACAGGTTAATCTAAGAACATCAATATATTTGATACAAAAACTTGACAATAAAGAATTGTTTTTTGGCTGCTCTGTCTATTTGTCTACATCCTGCTCTTTCCTTGTATATTGTTATGATGAATATGAAGTGAATAACGCTGTTTATGTGGGCTCTCATACCGAAATACTTGTTATTTAAATTATTCAGCTTCACAGACCTTACTTCATGTTGTTGATGGATAGATCTGTTTTCTGCTTGCTTCTTAGGTTACTGATGATTTACCTCTTTGGGCCACCATTGGAGGACATGATGTGGAACGTCTTCCATCTGCTTCTACTTGCTATAACACATTAAAGGTACTTGCATAGCTCATTCTGAATCCATTTTTTTGTTTTTTTGTACAGCTCTCATTTAATCTGATGAAATTGCTCTACTTGGTTTTTATTGTTTATTTGTGGTACATAATAACGGTTGCTCCACAAAGTACGGTTTTTCTTGGGTATCCCTTTTTCATCCATAATTTTTTCTCATCCCAGAAGCTTCTCAAATCTCCTTTTTTATATGTTGCATTACTAACATGCTTGATGAGACAAATTTGCTCTCCATTCAGTAGACTTGGAGTATTTAGAGGGTTTTGGGGTTGGTTGTGTTAAAATAGTATAACCTTTAAGATTGCAATTTATTTTAAATTACAATATGGCATTTAAGATGCGTTTGTTTGGTTTGATCTAGGGTTGTTAACTAGTAGATCATGCATCAATCCTGCCTTTGCTCAAGGTTGGATTGAAGTTTTTTGATAAAATCTCCAACCAATCCATGTCTTGGATAGAAAAGATTCAATAGAATTCCAACTCGAGCTAGGCTTAGTCATAAATAAGTTGAATACATTCAATCAAATCAAACGTATTCTTTAAATGTTATCACAATTTCTTAAATTCATTCACTTAATTGACCACATTGCATGTATATCAATATATATACATACAATTATATGTATGTTTATGCATATTATATTTTTATACCTTTCTTTACAATCGTATGTAATATGATAGGATATAAGAATATAACAAATATTAAAGCACTCTTAATTCATGTTGGTAGAACAAAGATCTCCAAAACCCTATGTTGTTGGTTCAAGTCCTGTAGGGCATGATTTCATTTTTTTTTATATTGAATTACAAGTATAATTCAATAAACTAAAAAAAATAGAAGTTCAACTTGAATTGGACTGTCACGCATGCATTCATGCATGTTATACGTTATTCGATTTTGAGTAATGTCAAGCTCATCTGGCCATGGTTTGCAATATGATTTGTCATTTTTATTGCTCATAGTTCAACTTAATTACTTTAGTTTGCACTAAAATTTGCTCCAAATTTGAAGCAATCTTTGATTTTTGTACCAAAACTTACCCTTAATTGAATCTTTCTATGGATTATCAATGCAGTCTGTTTTTAGCTTTGAATACATGAGTCGATTCCAAGTTATTGGAGGAGAATTTAGTTGTCATTTGGAACATAGATGCTTACGTATGATAATAATGATAGAAGAAGCATAATGTATTGATAAAGAGTAAAGTGAATCTTTTTAATTATTTTAGGCAAATAATTTTTTTATTCTCATATTTAAAATACAATTAACAAAAAGGATGAATTACATTTCGAGACATATCTTTGCAAAAAGCTGAATTTGCAAACAAAACACCAAACAAGGCCCTAAATAGAGTGTCCCTCATGCATGTTCTTTTTAGGGTTGCATTTTGCATCCATTTTTTTACTATCTTATTTTCATGTTGTTAACAAACATGAAAAATGAAGCTTTTGAACAATAAAAAATCATGAAAACTAGAATTTCTGAAAAATGATTTATCAATATTGTTGATAAACAGAACTTGCTCCTCTCATATAGGCTTGACATTATATGCTATACACATTGAAGAAAGCTAGAAAAATGCTTCTTTGATGATCATATATTTTTCTCTTCTGCAGTTACCTGCATATAAACGGCAGAGTACTCTCAAAAGCAAGCTGCTCTATGCTATTAGTTCAAACACTGGGTTTGAGCTTTCATAGAATCATTTCATTTCATGAAAATTACTTTTGGATTGTAAATTTTACTCTAATTTGTTGTGAAATATATTTCACATTTTGTATTATATACATCTTTGATGATCAATGTAAGATTTGGTTATAATATTCATTCCTTTTATTTCATTTGAATTTATAGAATTTCTTATATATGTATGTATTTATGTATGTATTGAGAGATAGAGAGTTTGAAGATTAGAAAATAGGTATCATCTTTGACCACCTTTGAACTTAAATGTTGTTCTACAAGAAAGCCGGGTAGGATATATGAATAACCCAATTGTCTTCTTAGGTTGAATTATTCTAGGGCAAACAAAACAAGGTTATAAAGTGCTATTGAAATGTAGTTTTCATGATTTGAAAGCCCTTTAAATCCTAACATATTTTGAAGATTCAAGTAATCTTTTTTTTTTTTTTTTTTTTTTTTTTTTTGGAATCTAAAAGCTCTATGTCAAACATTCAAAAACTTGGATTTAAGTTGTTAAATGATGAACAAGGATTGCTTTTGTGACCCCTAACTACATAAATATCAAAGAGATGATACAAAGAGTGGAAGTTGGCTAGCAAACATATAGAGAGGAAGTATGAAAATGCATAGAAAATCATCTCTAATAGATGATCAAACAAAAATTTTCTTGGGAATTTTTCAATTAATGTTATTTAGGTTTTTTGTGATAATCTTATTTTATAGTTTAGTTATAAGTTGAATGACTAAAATGGAGAGAATTTTTCACCTTTTTTGTTTAGAAATCATAAAAAAGTTCCTTAAAAGGGCAAAATAAAAGAATTTTTTCAAGGCTTTTCTTAGGACCCCTGATCTTGAATATAAACAAACTAATTATTAAGATCAAATAATTAATTGCAAGATTCATTTATGTTCATTAAATGATATTTTCTTCATTTAATTAGGTTTTGCCATTATCTAAATAATGTTATAAAATGATGTTAGAGTTAACTTGTTATTATCTATAATATTTTTGTAAATATAATATTTTTAATTAAATTATTATAAAAAAATATTTGTATTTTAGAGATAATTTGTAATATATATTATTTTTTTATTAATCTTGCATTATTATCTAATTAAATTTTATTTTTGTTTATAAAACTATTGGCTTCTTGTGGATTAGTATTCATTTCAAAATTACCACTAAACATAACGGCCGCAATTATTCACGTAAACGGCTGCGCCAAACTGCAAAAACTCTGCTCCGCGGGAAAACTCAACGAACTCCTCCCGTGCGTTTCGTCGAACACTGAGTAGGCGTGAAAGGAGAACACGATGAAGAAGAAGAAGAAGAAGCCATCGGGAGATTCGGCTTCCTGGATCAGGGCGAGCCCGCTTCATCAGCTACGACCATCGATTCCCATCATGTGGAGCTCACACAGTTCTATCTCGAAGCAGGGTATGGCTCTTTGCTTCGTTTTTTATCCGCTTGGGTCTTTCTCCTCTCCCGTTGGCGCCTTTTGGGGTTTTACTTGGTATGGCGTTAGATGAGGAGAGCACGATCCACTGGAGATACTAGAGAGTATGAAGGTTTGCACGGCAGAGGCGCAAGATAAGGCTGCTGCCGATGGGTACAACGTCGACCGAGGGCGTAAGGCGATTAGGATCAAGAATCAGAGGGAGACCACCGTGATCTGGGGCAAATTGACCGAGCTTCCTCTGTACAACGCCAACGTCTGGATCGAAGCCCGTACCAAACTTATCTCTAGGTGATTCAATCCTTCTATTCTGACCGTACCTCGGGTTTGTTTGTTTCCGGCGAGGAATTGGATAAATGAGATGAAGACATGATTTTGAACCTTTTCCGACGGTCTTCTACGTGGGAAAACACATTTCGTGGAGACTTCAGTGCAGCCGAGGAAGCTATTAAAGCTGGGGATGCCTTGTTTGGTACAATTGATCCTTGTTTGATCTGGAACCTCACAGGTGGTTTGGTGGTATCAATTGGTTTGCTTTCCAAAGGATGGCTTCTTTCTGGAATTCGTATTGCTTGGTGCTTGGAGATCAGCATGCTGCAATGTTAGGACAGCTATGCAGGAAGGGGCAAGCAAAGAGAAGATATGGTACAAGGGCGTGTATCCTTCTCAGAAGATATAGTTCATTCATCCCACTGGCTACTCTCAACGCTTGCATACAAGCTTAGAAGGCTCTATTGCATTGGCAGGTTTAGCAGTTCAATGGCTGAGGGATGTGTTTGTTATCATAGAGAGTGCATCAGAGATTGAAGAGATGGCTGAAATGGTGGAGAATACTGGAGGTCTGTATTTGTGCTGGTATTCAAAGGATTGTTTGCACCGTCGTGGAGCTATGATGCAAGAGGAGTCTGTGTTGATATTATATGGTTCACAAATAACGCACATATTGCAAGTTATGTGCTTGAGAGCATGTGATTTCAGGTGGTTGATGTGCTTGATTCGATGCACCGGGATTTCATCAAAGGCAGTAAAGGAAAAAGCAAGGGGGAATTCCTGTTCGGGTTGATGAAGGTGCTGCTGTGAATGATTTTTTGATGCAGATGCAGGTATATATATACACATGGTATATTTTTCTTTTGTTGTTTACTCTTGTATAGTGATTCACTTCAACCCAACCATGTGTTTTCTTCCATTATTTTTTGAAATCTGCAACTCATATTGTCTTCTGTTTCTCTTTTTTTGCTGGATTTTAGACATTTGTTTTTAACTCCTTGGCTTATGCATCATTGCTGTAGGATTCACAGATTTTGGTACAGTTTAGGATTCAATTCTTGCTTATTTTTCTTCTATTCACTTGAGTCATTCAGGCATGATTCCTGTCCATATAAATGTGTCTAATCAAATTAGTAGTAAGTCTTGTAGCATTTGTTAGATACTAAAGTAATTTTTTTGTATCAATATTCAAGATTCGATCAAGTAATTGAATGGTTAGGATTGTAGGAATCATTCTTTTAAGCCCAGGTTACAAATGTGCAACAGAATCAACTAAACCAGGAAAAACAAAGAAAACCCAGAAAAATATGAGTTTAGATTATTTTGAGATCGTTTATCGAAGCTTGGATATTGCCCAAAATGTTTGTTTTGGCCAAGATTAACATGAACATTTTCAAGGGCATGTAAACACATCGAAAAGATTTAAATATTATGTGAAAAGGTCATCCCCCATTGAAATTTTGATTGAAAATGTTTTGTCTTTTTCAGCATACATCAATTAGTTTGAGCCAAAAGAAAGAGAACTATGGACAGGTATTATGCTCTGTTGTGCTAGTAACCATAGTACATGTGTTAACTAATAAGCTGGTTCAAGATTGAATAGCTTGATTTATGCTATGTTCTGGAATTTTGTTTAGTTTACAACATTCTAAAAGATTTCTTCAACTGAATGCTTTTCACTTTTATCATATTTCGAGTATAATTTACAAAACATCATTACACTCTTGTTATAGTTCTAACTTCACCTGCTGCACTAAATTCCAATAGCAATCTCCGAAATAAACCAAGCCTAAATCACCCACCATAGGAAGCACATTTGAATTCCCTTTTTCACTTAAATCATTGTTGAGATATTTTGGTGAATATCACATGATGTGGTGCTGTTCTTATTTTTTGTGAAGGCACAACCCCTCTTTTGAAAGAAGCTTTTTCTGCCGAATTATTATCTCCATCTTTGGATTCATCATCTTCCCTTTCTAAAACACCAAATTGTCTTCTTCTTTCTCTTAGAACAGGGAATACAAAATAAGAGAAATTCTCCCAAGAAAAAACATATCATATAGAAAAAAAAATAATAAGTGAATTTAAACATGAATTAAGAGCAACTAAATATATTTGAGAGTAAAAAGAGAACAGTCAAACCTATTATATTGATAATAATACTTCAAATTGTGAACTACGAACATCACATTCTTGACTTCGTTTGATATCTAATCTTGAATATTTTTTCTTTTCAAAAAAAAAAAAAAAAAAAAAATCTTGAATATTTTAGTAGGTTGTCGTGGAGGTTATCTCAATGATCTTAGGGCTTTTGTAATAACTCAATACAAACATCATGATGCATGATTCTTTGCCTATCAATTATCTTGTCAATTCTTTTATAAAAGTAATAAATATAAATAAAAATGTCAAAAACATTATAATAGCAATGTATGCATTCAAGTAATAAAAAATAAGTGATAAAATTTACATGACTTTTAAATAATACCTAAGTGAACTTATATGAACAGTTAAATTGCTCGTCTTACAAGTCCACATGATTTTTACTTTAAATTGCAATTACAATCAAGATGTGATCCTTCCAAAGATGGGATAAGTACAAGATTTTTAATATTCAAATGAAAAATTGAATTAAAAAGAGCTAGACAAAAGATGCATCTTAATTTTTTAAGACTTTATTACTGTAACAAAATAAAAATTTTATCATTCCATTAACTAAGTTTTATTTATGCTGTTCTATTAAAAAAGACAAGAAATCTGATTAAAAAAATTAGCAAAAAAATACAATAGCCTAAATGCACATGCATGCAAAATTATGAAGAGAAGCCACAAGCACCCATTACCCAAGTCATAAGATCATTTTAATGGATGCGACTGTCAACAAAGCCTACAAAAAAAAGATAAAAGTTAACACCCATTTAGCATCGTCTTGTTTCCTAAACTAGGGCAAACCCAAAACATCATCTTCCAGCAACCACAAGGACAATTCTTATACACGAGGAATATAACCACTTCAGCAGAAAGATAGCTCATTTCCTCTTCTTGGGAGGCGGCTGATCCTCATCATCCTCTTCATCTCCTTCCTCGTCCTCATCCTCACCATCCTCATCATCTTCATCATCGTCGTCGTCATCCTCTTCATCATCATCACTTCCTCCTCCACCATTGGCCTCAAGTTCATCCTCATCCTCATCTTCTTCGTTCCCCTCATCCCCCGAGTAATCTTCTTCACCTCCATCTTCATCTTGCTCGCCACCTTCGTCATCCTCATCTTCATCTTCTTCGTCATCAGACTCGCCATCATCCTTGTTCTCGGGAATGGGCTCATCTTTGCTTCTCCAAAGGGAAGACAAGGGGAACCTACAAAGTAGGAAAAATGGTTTTAAACAGTCCAAATTTGATTTACTCAAAACTAATTTGGAAGTAGTTCAATGGCAATGTGCCATACCCTTTATTTATCTCACCACCTTCACCAAATATACCACCTTCACAGGGTGTAGATCCTATCTGCATCAAGAAATATACTTCCAGTAGCAGAAAATGAAATTTACCAAGGATTCAACTAACAAGAATATAATTACTCTTGCTTCTGAAATTACAAAGCAAAAGCAAATGTAAATTAAAACAAGTAGGAACCAAACTTCATATAAAAATGATAATGCAACTAGAAAGCGTTGACTGCAGAGTATAGCAGCTATCAGAAGAACATTAGTAGAAAGCAATCAATGCTGACAAAAATTCAACATGCTATGAGTTCTAACATGAGAAAGCAATCAGCTAGACAATGGCTTGCAACTAGATCCATTTCATCATTCAAAATGTGCTCTGAACCAAAAAGCTGGTCAAATGGCAGACCAGGCCAATCAAACTGTTTCCAATGAAGCTGTCAAACAGATTGTCCACCAGCATAACACGTCTAACCTTACACAAGGTCTGTACTGTGCTGAAGCAGCAGCAAGAAGCAACATTTCATCCCTTATCCATTCTAAGCCATGCTCACTGACTGCCTAAATGTCCAAGCAAAGTTTTTGTTGGCTATGTGATGAGAGAAATTTAAGAGCTGCCTGAAGAATCCTTGTAGCTTGAATGTTGGCTGAGAGCTCAAGTTTTTAAAAGAGGGATCATAAGTTTTAGATGAAGGCACGTTTATAGGGAAAAAGAAGGGCAAAGGAAAGTGAAAGGAGGAAAGGTTGACTCACCAAAGTTCATCTAGAAGATGCTGGGTCACTAAACAGATGCACAAGGAAGCAACAATCAAAATCCACTTTTAACCTTTACAAAGATTGTTTGGAATGCGGTAACATTACTCTAGTTCACCATATTGCCGTTAATTGATCTTTTTGCATTGGTTAAGTTGATACATTTTTATTGTAGTGAATAATGGCTTGGAAATTACTTCTGCATTATAAATAATGCTGAATAATGAACTTAGCATCAATAACCAAAGTAACAAGAAACTAAATTAAAAAAACACAAAAATATGCAAAACCCACAAAATAAAGAACAGGAAAGTTTAACAGTCTTTTTATTACAAAGTACAAACTAAGGTGTTGATACAATTCAAGATAAGCTGACTGACAGGATATTCAACAAAAAATTGGACTAAAAATGTAGCATGCATCCTAATATGTTCTAACATCTGTTAAGTTGGTTGACATCTAGCTTCTCATTCTATGAATTAGACATATAAACATCTGAAGACACATGAACAGGTTGAATAGCTTTCACATTATAGGTTCTGCAACAACTCTACAGTTATCAAAGAATTATTCAAGAAATAGATTATAACAACTGTTTCCCAAATTATCTTCTTCGGCTTTCAAACAGAGGGCAGCTAACATACCCGGTCATGTTAAGCATCAACTTTGTGCATGAGTTTTAACAAATAAAACACTAAATTCATTCATAATGAAGTGACAATCAGAGAATTAGGTGTGGCGAGTGGGGATTGTGATGACTAACTGGTGGATAGAATTCTTATTGTTCTGTAAAGCATTTAATATACTAACGACCAGTGTTTAAAGACTGATAACACTACAAACAACAATAAAAACATGGCCAAAATGAAGAATAAACCAAGCATCGAATGCTCAAGCTCCAGAGAGTGCAAAGCCATTCCACATAAAAAAAAAAGATTTGCAATAAAGAGAATTTCACAAGACAAACAGGAAGCTTAATTAACCTGCAGCACCAAAAGGGAGACAAGCATGTTTTTACCATTCACTAACGGATTAGTTCTTAATAACATACCAATGCCTTGATAAGAAGAAATGGATTTGCATAACCAGACAAATTCACAAAACAAGATGTAAGCTTCTATTAATTTAAAATCAGATGGAAAATGTTGCTGCACCCATAGGAGTCATGGGAAGTAGAAGCTACATTCTCACAAGTAGTTATAATAAAGTACAGCAGCAAAGGCATTCAATTGGCCAACAAAATATCAACAACAAACATGCACCATTCATAGTTCATTAATAACAAGAATTCCACCTCAAACTGATGGCATTGCCTAAGAGTTCAAACCAAATAGAATAAATGAAGCACGTAAATAAGTAAAATATGAAGCTAAAAGACCTTGTATAGTGACATCAAAAATAATAACAACAACAACAACCACTCTCAATCCCATTACATGTTGTCAGCTAACATCATTGCACTCTATTCATTAAAAACTCCTTTATACAAAATCTTGCTGAGTTAATTTTTAATCTTGTCATGTCTTTTTGAGTCTATCTTCCTCGAGTGACATAAACCCATAAAACAATAAGACAATGGCCACACATGCTCCAAAAAGACAAACTAAACAGGAAGTACCAAGTCTAAAATGAAAAAGATTAGGCGTATTTACTCTCTGAGCCAAAACCATACAAATTATCAAAAGGATGGCAAAGCACGATCCCCAAAAAACACATTCAACATGAATTTTGATGTCACGAATGTATTCAGAAGCCAGTTTAGAGTTCCTATTTATACTAAAAAAAAGAAGAATAAGGTCTTGGCCCATTGAGCCAAAACAAGAAGGATTAGAGGATAGACTTTAGTTCACAAAATTATTAACATTATCAACTTTTCGTATTTAATTACCACAAGCAAATGCACATGCATTATACATTGTACCTAAACCAGAGCAATCAATGAAAGTTAAATCAAATTATATATATACACTAACATACCAAAAAACTTCCTTGCACGTTTCACAATATATGCAAAATGAACAACGACAGCGCTAGCATTATATCCATGTAAATCATTACTTTGTATGAAATCTCAAGGAAAATAACAGTTGTCACCAAAGCAAAGAACATGTGAGAAGAGCATAAAGCCAAGGCACCAAAGGTTTGGTTTGTAAGCAAATCTAACATTAACAAACACATCCTAGGGTATAGGGACTCATCACTTAACAAGCTGCATGAGAAAAGTTCAATATATTTCTTTGATCTATAACTTAACATACACCTAGTTTAAAACAAAAAAGGAACTTTACACTGTGAACAAAACCAGTCGAATCTAGAAGATAGAGCAATGCCTATGAGAAATCAATCACACATCCATCTTCCACAACCATATTACAAAAACACAGAACTAAAAATCCATTCAAGGAAAAAAAAAATGCTTCCAATTATGAAAACTTATCACGTACTCTGAAATTAATCACATATAATTTTAATGGATAGTTAGCAGTAAATTAAGCTGGGAACAACAGTCTATCTTGACAAACATATCAAACAAAGGCGGCACAAATGTAAAGATTTCGCCCTCGAACAAACAAAAATTCTTCAGAAATAGTAAGAAATGAAGAGAAACCTATCCAAACAAAGTATGCATTTGGATTCTGGGCTCCCAAAGCTCGACCCCATCGCAAAGGTCGAACCTTAAACTAAAGTATTCAAATTCAAATAGAAAAAAACATTGCTTTCTCAAACAACCATAATAGAAGAAGCGAAAAAAAAAAAAAAAACCTTACCAAACATAGAAGCCAAAACAGAGACTTTCCCGCATCCAAAATGGTTTCCACCACCATGGATTCAATTGCGGACATCAGAACCAGTTCTAGGGCAGCAGCAGCTGTTCCACTGCTCTCGCTTCTGCCGAGGGCTTCCATTTATGGAAGAAACTGAGGACAACACAGAAAACACAAAACAAAGAGGAGAAGGAGACCGAAAAGAGGAAACACACAAGCACAAACAAAAGAACAAATCAAATAGCCAACTGCGAACGATATCTAATGCCACATCGCGCTAGGGTTTTACATCGAATGTTTTAGGGTTTTTTAGAATTAGGATCTCCCGCATCAATGGAACCCATCCTAGCCATGGGTACTATTTTCCATGGCCGAGATTTCGCTGTATCGGTTAGCTACGAAATGCAGAATCAATGGCTGATATGATCTGAACTGATCCGATCGGATGGCTTGGATAAAGTGAGTTCTGCTCATCCAATCTAGGTCTGTCAAATACAATGGGTTGACTCTAACCCGGCTTCGACCCAGATAGCACCCATTTAGGGTATTGAGTCGATCTGATTCATGACACGATTTGAGTTTTCAGTTAATCCGAAATTTACGTTTTAACTTTTAATTAGACTTTTATCGATGGATTTGTTGAAAGGGAAATTGATAGCTATAAGTTAGTTTTTGGGTATTTTTGAACTTTTTATCCATATAATTAAATCAAATATTCTTTTTAAATGAATATTTTTTTATTAAAAATATTTATTTGATGATTACCAATTCTTTTTTACATATACTAAATATATCCAAGAGACAAAAAATATAAATGTCGAATAAGTTATTTGAATTTTTTTTTAATGTGAGAAAAAAATAGTGAAGTTTATTTGCCAAATATTTTGTACTTTTGAATTAAAAAAAAAAAGTTATTTAAAAAGCTCTACTCAAACAAAGCCAAAAATAATCCATCCAATAATGCTAATGTTGCTTTATGGCAAGCTAAATACATGTTAGGCAACATAACAATAAATTGCATTATCAAAAAATAAAATATTGAAGAATTATAATTATTAAATAAGCTAAGAAAATATCACATTGAATTAACTAATTGAAATTACAAATACTAATTACTTGGTTCAAGCTTTCTTCTTGCTTATAAGCAATATTACTTGATCAATCACAATGATTTGCTTCTATTAAGGTAAAATTATTTAAATATTTTAAATTTTTTAAATTTTATTGAAGAATTTATCAACAAAGTTTGAACAATCTTGAACAAAAAACATTAATTAAGGTTGCTTGAAAAATTTATATAACACATTTTTTCATAAGATTAAATATGAATTTATCATAAATTATTTTTTATCATTTATTTAACAATAAAAAAAATAATTACATTTAATAACTACATATCATATACACACTAATCACAAAATTGAACAAATCATCCCAAATTGAAGACTTTCTAAGATATATGTGTTAACCATAAAATTCTTTTAAGATATTTATTGGCAACACTTAACTATATTACTCTTAATATATTTTTACATATATGATTATTTTTAAATCAATTAAAAACAATTTATTTAAAAAATTACCTTTAAAATAACAACAAAATATAAAACAATGAAACTTTAATAATTCACATATGTTAAACTAATTTAAACCCAATTTGGTCAATAATTGTTATGAACTTTGCCACAATGATAGTCAACTAATTGTTGACTCAACATCATCAACAATAAACATGTAGACCTAACCAATGAGCATCAATATTAAATTCTTTGAGCAACCCAACATCACTTCATCATCGTACACAAATGCCCAAATAAGAAGTCAATTAACAAACATGCAAGCAAAAATGCGACGACACAAACCATGGATGATGACCACTCATTCAACTATTGAAAGACATTAGTACGGTTCACAACATGATCAAATACCTTCAGCTAAGATAGCATTTTGCTGCAAATTTTCCAGTAAGGTAAGAAAGCATCTTTGCACATCTTCATCAAAAATTCACCTTTCTTCATGTTATCAATGATGGGATATATTGTTTACTTCCTAATACACATACACAAAGTTTCTTTTGTAGAATAGAGTTAAATTCAATGAACCATCATTTCGATCTTTCCTCGGTCCCGTGCATGCAGAAGCTTTCATGCAAACAGGTATCGATGTCTTGCATCGGTCCACATCGAAAAACCCATTTCTCCCACCACAAGTTCCCCCATCATTTTTCCCTGCACTGATCAAAGAAGTTGCTAAATTGATGACAGGGAGCCAAAAACCGAAGCACCCGAAGAACAATGGTTGGTCGACCTGACTGATGCCTTAGCATGTATATGAACTTTTAAGGCATGCTTGGTTTCAGCTTTCATCAAACTCTCAATCTTTGCTTGGCTACTTCCAATATAATTGAAGCTGCTTTCATGCTGGGGAAGTTGTCCTCTGTAATGGACTGCAAATCCTGCGGGGAGAGCAGCCTAAAGACCTTTTCAGCTGCAGCTAACTGTTGCCTCCGAGAATCTTCATCAAGAATTACTTTGCTGCAAATTCAAATCAAGAAACAATAGAAATAAAAACTTGAAATCTACAGGAACAAGATTCACAAATATAGCTAGTAGGTGAACTGGATGCCAGATCTATAAGAAGCTAAACGGGTAGATAAGAGATAAAATAGGTATACTTGTGTAAAAATGCTAATGCAATCCTCAGCAAACATCCTATGTGACATTTCATGAGAAAACTGAAATCAACAGTGGAGCTGAGGCTGACTATAATCCTAAAACCACATGACATAAAAGTGGAAGTAAAGACAAGTTAGGCATAGGGATTAGCAATATTACCTTAGAGCTACTTTGAGATTTTTGTGCGTACAAGAGTTGAAAAGAGCTTCAGGAATAACCATGGAACCCAAAAGAATATTTGGTAGGGAAATGAACTGCAGCTTGGTCCTGAATCGAATAAACCACTCGGTTAAAAAGTGAGCTCGATATGCGACGACAGAGGGCAGCCCAGCAAGTAGTAATTCCATCACAGCTGACCCTGAAGTAGATAACGCAGCTCTACTTGCCTGCATATAATGCAGAATCTGATAACATCTATTTACAATATACATTTGAAACATCTATATTTAATCTACGTGACAAAAGGAAATAGTAGACATGCACCAACCATCTATCATATGCTATAAGCAAAGTTCATGGAACTAAAAGAAGAAATACATGGTTGTTCAATCTTGTTTCTCTGCTGCATTCAAAACTAAATTGACTTGTTTATTAAATTATATGAGGACCTTCAAAGATTTCTTCTTTCGATAACTCCTTCACAAACTTACACTTAGGTACAATCATATGTTTACAAAGATGGTTCCTATTCTTATATTGCTTGATGGTACACAGATAAAATACTAATATACAACAATTGAATTCTCTGCGGTTAAACATTAAAATGGTCAATACAGAAATTTTGAACGTACTAGAATCAGAAAAAACTTGCTTGTTTAACATGAACTAAAAACTATTTATATAATTAAATAAAAAATATTCATTAAAAATAAAAACAGCATTATAGTGTGTCGCCAATTAAATGAAATTGGAAAGCAACTTATGAAGTTTTTAAGAATGATTTTCATGGTTTGATAAGAATATGATACTAATCCTCATATCATCTTAATGCTGAATAGTGTACACAATTTAATACTCTATTTAGAATTTTTCATACAAAGAATTCATTAAAAAAATGGAAATTGGCTGATTCAAATGGAAATATGTTTATCAGTTTATTTAGTTTGTCAAGTCTAATATTCAAACGAAACACAAAAAAAACACTAGTAAACTTGGCAATGAGGTTCCTACCAATCAACTGCAGGGGGGCACGGCTAAGCTTTAAATTACAGCTAATCAAGTTTCTAAAAATAAGGAAAATAGCATGTGTAAAACCTATATATGCCAAAGAAAATCAAATAAGCTATAAAAATGCCAACTCTCAATATAAACATACACTGAAAGCCATGTATCTTTCTTCAACTGACATCCCAGAAATCAGTGTTGTTGATATTGACCAAGTTTGAATCACTTTTTCAATGTAAGATGCCACCTGTTGATTTGGTGCAACGGGAATAACGACCGACAATCCAGTAAATGAGTTGGCCAACGATTCCATAGTTTGTGAGAAAATTGGCAGCATGCGCTTAACCTCCTGCATCCTGCTTCCAGGAAGCAATGTAATGATGGTGTTTCCTGCAAGAGATATAAAGTTTGAACGAATGGAAAACTATTAATGCAGAGATTTTAGGAAACCAAGACTATATCATCCTATGTCATAGTACAATATGTTTAACAACATGCGTATCATTAAAACAACTTCATCTTTGGAATGATTTGTACCATTGACCATCCATTCAAGGGAAGAGCAATAGAAAGTAATTATAAATACAAAAACTCCACTAAATTCACATTTTCTTGCATGTATATCCAATGCATGAGCTTTTCTAACAAAAGAAGAACAAGGATCATCATTAATATAGAAGTAAAAGAAAAATGGTTTCTTAAATGCTGAAAAAATAAAAGTGATAGTGCTGCATCTCCTGTACTATATACAACTTAAAAATGCAGTCAAGAGCATAAAAGAATATGAATTTACCAGAAGGAATTCCATGTTGTTGCCGAAAAGTGTTTTTCTTTTCTTGGAGCCTCCATCCAATTGATTGTGCATCAAGCTCCTGCAAAACATTGGTTGACAAAAGGTACATGGTTTCATAAATTCACGCAGAAACTAGTACAAACAGGAGAAATGCTAACCACAAAACCGACATGATTACAGATCTACAGACAACCTAAATGCAAACCTTCAAAATGAAGAGCAAAGTAGAAAATTTGCACTCTTTCCATCTCAATGCCTAGGGTTTCATTTAGAAAACTATGACTTACTTAACAGTGAGCAATTCAAGGAGAATCTCGCTTGAGATATTCAACCATCAAAATGCAGGATGCAGGTCCTTCACAAAGTTTAAATTTCTGATTTCAGTTTTCAAACTATTTATGATTTATCAGTTTAAACACTATTAAAAGATTCAAAGGCCATGACGTTTCTTTTTTCTATTTTCATCAATTATTTTCAAAAAATGGATAAAAAACTTCGGACCATATGCCTTGTAAAGAAAGGCATGCAAAAGATAGAAGCTTTCTTTTCTTAGAGATAAATATCATAATTGTAATTATGTATCATTAATTAGGATATTTTTATTCCACGTTTAGTTAGGATGATTAGGAAACAATCTTTTATACTTATCTTCTGTGTTATAGGAAAATATTACATTGAAATGACCAACTGCACCTTCTTGACCTCATGTTTCTTGGCATCAAAGCATTGACCGATCTCTGATAACTGGTGATGTGATTACCCCGTTTTTCTTATTTGGGTGCACCAAATTCGTCCTCTTTTTTACTGTTACTACAAAAACTAGGTAACTTGTCCTTTTTTACTGTGACTAGCCTCCTTTCACACATTCCTATCGTTATCACGGCAAATCTAAGGGTTTCACCTGTTCTGCCAAACTTTCGTCTTTGTCTTGTAGATTTGAAGTCAAAAGAATGGCATTCAATAGCTGTGAATTTAATTACAATAAAGAACTAAATTGTTTCATCGTCTTCTTCTTTTTCATCTAACATGGAGAATCGTTCACTTTAAACAACTAATCATTGACTAAATAGGACAAATTTTTATGAATGGTTCCTATATATGTCATGCTGATTATTCAATGAAATAGAAAAATTACATATTTAGCAAAAGAGACCAGCAATGTTGAATACATGACTTGAAAAAACAAAAAACTCTATTATAATGACTTGGCTCATAAATTCAACAAGCAAAAAAAAAAAAAAAAAGAACTTATCTAATCCAAAAGACTATGAAGGAAATTTGGGAGACAATCCAACAAATTTGTTCAAACCTAGAGAATGTATCACAATGATTTGAGATTACATCAAAACTTTACATCATAAGACAATAAGATGTGTTATTGATTATTACTTCAATGTCTTAATTGAGTTATAGCAAAAAATGGATCACTTCTATGAGACCAATTGGGAAACCAAAAATTATATAATAAGATTCATGTAAATGTTTGAAAAAGAAAGGATGGTTGATTTCCTACAAAGAATTAATACTGATTTGCATGAAGTCAAAAACCATCTCCTTAGAACCATGCCTCTACCAACTCTTTGGGATGTCTTTGCTGAGATGAAGAGAAAAGAAAGTAGGCAACATATAATGCTTCATCCAAACATATGTCTTACCCTGAATAATACCTCCCAAAAATCTACTCTTGCAGTCTATAAGAGAGATGACAATCCTCAACATGAAACAGCCTAAAAAAAAAAAAACTTTGGAGTGACCTACACAATAGACCTTATCATACTTGTGATAGTTGCTAGAAGCTCCATAAATGACTGGCAAATTGAAAGTTCAAAACAAAAAAAAAACATACAAAGACAGCAGATGTAGCTGAAAATGAACATCCAAAGGGCTACAACTTGAATTTGTCCATCAAGGTCAAGTTGCTTCACCAATTCTTCAATAAAACAAAAATCACTCAACAGAGAGAAAGACAAACACTTTCAAAATCGATGGCTCGTACATAAACCTAACAGATCCTCTTTTGGCTAAAAATTATACTAAAAAAATTACTAGACAATGGACACGAGATTTAGACAATATGATAAGAACTATGAAATTATTGGAGGAGCATACAATGGTGGTTTGAACTTGAAACTAAAGATCAAACATTTGACGATTCAATCATACATAACGGAATTTCAAGAATTTCTATTGGTAGATGGAAAAATAGCCCCTATTGATAAACAAAAAATTTTAAATATCAATCCTAATATTGAATTCTATTTTATACATTTTAAAATTAAAATACAATGTATTATCTAACAAACTGACTAAAGATATAGATCTTGTAGTAACATTCTTCTCTTCACATTACATAGTTTAAGACTGATCAGTAAGGAGGACAATTAGTAATACTAAAGAATAAAACACACTCGACAATATCTCAAAAAATGAAAATTCATCCAATAATAAGTCTCATAGCTAAACGCTCTTTTAATTTTATATAACTCAAATATAATTATTCGACACAAACATCTTAGTCATCCCATTATCTCCTACTAAATGTCATTGTATCCATATCTTTTTAATCAATAAAGACGATCACCTTTTTCAATGTGAATAATGTATTCTAGCAAAATAATCATAATCCCTTTATTCCACTCAAACTTATAAACCATCTAAATATTTCACTTTATTCACAATGACATTTAGGAAGTAATAAGGGCTACAAATTGGTCAACTACACAATGTTTCATGACCTTTATTGATGATTATACCAAATCATGTAAGGTATATCTGATAACAAGAAATTAAAAAATAGTACCTATTTCAAAAACTTCAATACATTTGTCAAAAATGCATTCCAAACATCACGTTGTTATACATATAAACAGTGATCATGAGTATTCGCAAATGATTTTTTGAACACCTTGCAACTTATAATATATTTCATTGAAATACTTGCACTTATATTGCCCCAACAAAACAAAATTGCTAAAAGAAAGAATCTTTGTCTCCTTAAAGTTGCTCATTCTATTATATTCTCTAATCATATTCCACATTTTGTTTAGAGCTAAAGCAATCCTTACAAGTCCATACTTGATTAATCAATTACCATCCAAAGCACTCAAATCTCAAACACTACTAAATACCTTGTTGAATCAATACCCTCACATTCGTATATTAAACTCCATTCCTACAAAGGTGTTTAGTTACACTACCTATGTTCATTATCATGATCCTTACAACCACAAGCACCAATTAAAAGCCTTGTAGTGTGTTTTGTTGAGATATTTATCTACTCAACAAGGATAGAAATGTCATTGTCTTCTTGCTAGAAAATTCTTCATGACATTAGATGAAGCATTCTCAAAGCTCAACCATATTTCCCTAATGCATCTTTTCATCAAAGAGATTAAGCAAAAATAAACATTGGGATCCCACTACTCTCAATGGCCAACCAAGTCTCTTCACAATAGTAGCCAACAAATATAGCAAAAAATTGTTGTCCAAGACAAACTATACTCACCAGCCAAGCTATTTCTAACCTTCTATATGAGCCTATAATTGAGAAAAGACAAGGGAAAAAGGTGAAACTCGATAAATCTATAGTTGTCTACTTTAGAATATCAAAGAAGCTCTTCTAGTACTATCAATCTTCAAACTTTAAACAAAGTTCTAAAAATACTCCAAGAGCCACAATAGATTTAGGTATTCTTATTATTCACAAAAGGGTGAAATCTATTTCACATATCCACTGTCTAACTTTCTAATATATTGAAAATTGTCCCAACTTCAAAGTTTACATATAAGACAAGGTTTAGTCAATATATCAAGGAATGTTTATGAAACCTTGTTGAACCAAAATAATGATACACTTCATCAAAAAATTAAAGCTTTGATAGAGAATGGAACCCAAATATAATTGATTTATTTACAAAAAAGAATATAGTTTATTGAAATTAAGTGTACACTATTAAATGCAAGGTTAATGGGAGAATTAACAGATATAAAGAATGCCTGATAGACCAAGATTTCACATAAACTTATGAAATTGTCTATAAAAAAAATATTTGCACTAGTGGCAAATGTAAAGAATCATATTACCTATAACTATTAACCTTGAGTGAGAGTTGAATCAACTTGATATAAAGATCAATTTTCTAAATGAAGAACTTGAAAAGGAGATACAAATTAGAATGCCATTAAGATTGAAGAAAAAATGAAAACTAAAGGATGTGCCTATCGAAGAAGTCATCATGTGGGCTCAAACAAATTATATCTTATACATAAAGAGCAATTACAATGACAAGATAATTGTCCTTTTTTCTTACAAAGATGTTGCTATCATTAATGGTGATGACCATGTTAAAATTATAAACCTAAAACAACAAAAAAATTTGAGAGCAAAGATCTTGATTAGATGAAATACTTTCTTAACATATAGATGACAAAGAGCAAACCATACATATCTCTTAGAAGAAATATACCTTACATCTTCTAAAAGAAGCTGATAGATTGGATACAAACCAACAACAAAACCCTTAAAGTATTACTAGAAAGGAAAGAATAAAAGGAATGACTCCCTTATTGATAAAAGAAAATATGAGAGATTAGTAGGAAAACTAATCTATTTATCTTTTCACGGCCTGATCTCTCCTTTGCACTAAGTGTTATGAGTCAATTCATGCACTCACTGACTCAAAACCATCTCAAGTTGTGCAAGTTTCAAAATACTTGAGGCAAACAAAGGACTATTGTTTAACAACAATGAAGATAAAAAAATTATTAACTTTGCAAAAATAGATTGGTTTGGCTCCTATGAAGATAGCAACTCAATGCTAGGTTTTGGGACTAAAGTATGAGAAAATCTAACAACCTAGAGGAGTAAGAAGCACTCAATGTCTAAATGAAGCATGCTAAGACAGAGAATAAGACAATTACCCAAGGAATTAATGAGTTTTAAAAAGATGTTTTGAGAATCTACCACTTCCAATTACAAAACCTACAATCTTATACAATGATAATAAGTTTGCAATTAGCATTTTCAACAATCTTATTTAACATGATCACATAAAACATGTGAGAATTGATAGAAACTTCTTAAAGGAGATAAAAAGGAGGAATAAACTTTAACCATATTCTATTTCCAAAATAAGGAGTAAATATTGTGACTTAAGAAGTGAAAAATAAAATTTTGAATCTATCATAACAAGCTAAGAATAAGCAATATCTATTCACCAACTTGAGGGAGAATCTTAGAGATTCGATATGATCATTTGGTCTAATAAAATGCATAAAAAAGATAATTGTTTTCCTTGGATGGCTATAATAACATAATTATATATCATTAATTATGCTAATTTCTTTGCTTGTATGGATAGGATGATTAAGAGGGAAACTTCTATATACATTCTCCATGTATTGTAAGAAAATAATAAATGAAACACATCAATGTTAACATGTTGAGCTTTTTTTCAGTTTTAATATAACTTTAGGAAAACTAAACAACAATTTCTTCGCTTCTAAAATCAATAAAAATTGACAAAAGTCAAAACATTTTGGGCTGTAAATCATATAAATCAAAGCCAAGGAAAGTCACAACCATGGTCTTCAAAATACAAAACATTTGAACAACAAAAAACATTTTAACAAAATTTATTGTATATTATTTCATGGGAGAATATCTCAATTTGTATCTAATTAAAAAATAATGCAAGATATTGATGGTCTAACTTAACTTGAGTCAGGAAATTACAACATATTTTATGCAAAAGGTTATGGAATCAACAATGACACACAGCCATAGATCATAAGCATTGTTACAAGAGATAACATGTTGAAAAGGGCTAAATAGTACAATGCTAGAGAAAATTCAATCTGAAATTGCAATGTTTCATAACATGATTGTCTGTCAACAAAATTTTACAAAGAATTACTGTCAGGAGAAGTATGATTGATGTTGTCAAATCAGCCAAAATTTTACAAAGAATTACTGTACGAGAAGGTAAACCTTAAAAGCTAACATTTGTTAGTTACCCTACCTCACTATACTACACCATGTAGAGCAAGCATCAAAGAAAATTTACTAAAATAAAAATGAAGCCAAATAACATCTTTCAAACTCCAACTTAACTATAGATGATATTCCACCACCTTATTCAAGCGAAGAGCATCTTCCAACACTGGGTGACCTACATATGATGCTGCAATTCCATTTAATCTGCAAATTTCATCTTCAAATGGAAGTATGCATAACATATGGTCAACAAACTCTGATAAATTTCCAAGTCTTCCTTCACCACCTTTCCATGCCCAAAACGATGGTGCAACGTAATGTATATATACAGGACGATCCTCCTCCTTTGCAAGTCTAGCTACAAATAACTCTACTATGTCAAAATAAATGTGTTAAGATTACATATGCTACAGGTTTATGAAATGAAAAACTCCTTTTGATATAGTCACGAAACCTTGAAGGCGCTTCAATAACCGAAAAGAGAAACCTTTGGAATCAACAGTCACCACAACATGAGGTTTGAACAAGATAGCTGCCTTTAGAGTCATCTTCAACCTCATCTGCCACACAGCAGCCCATGCTAAAAAGAAAATGCTTAACGAGAACAGAGAAGTAGAGTCTAATCAGATATGGACAAAGAGAAAAACCCACCCTTATTTTGTTTAGGTATGGTAGCAATTCAAAAATGCCCATCACTGAAATGTCTTCCATGGGAAACAGAGACTGCAAACCTTCCTGATGCATTAGAACTCTGGTACAGTAATTTTAAAAACTTTGTGTTTGCTTCATGTATACTAACAACAGGAAATCAACCCCAGGTTCATATTATATGTAGATACACCAAAAAAAAAAACCAGCTAAATACCATTGATCGCATAGTACATTATCACTTTTTTAAAAATGATGCATGGAGTAAAACTAAAAGATACCCTAAGAAAGTGTTAAATTGAATAAAAGCTTAAAACCTCATACCCAGTTGGGTTCCAAAATAAGGAAAAACTAACGAACAAGCTTCACATAAGATAGTACTTGCCAAAACAAATAAATTTAAGAAGCGAGGATCAGTACGCAACTCTAAGCTAAAGTTTAACCTGCACCGATCATACCAAATGTTGAACTAAAGAAAACACCAAAATCATATCAAAAACACAAAAGAAAACATAACTCCATAAGCAAAACAACAACAAGGGAGCATAAAGGGATAAAAAAGCGAACCCTCCAACTCCCGAATAGTGTACGGGGATAGGGGAGATAATATTGAGTGAGGACATGAGCCGCGAAGCCATGGAGTCGCCAGAGACCTCGCCAGCAACAATGAACACCCTCAACTCGCCCTCGCAGGAAGCCCTGTCTACGATTCTCTTTCCGAAAGTACACAAAGTCCTCGCCTTCCCGATCATCTGGCTAGAAAAGCAAAGGCCGGCAACCGCCCGAGCTGCCGCCGTCCACATTCCTACGCCAAGTCTAGGTTTTGGCGCCCTTTCTTCCCGCTTAGTGTAGAATTTAACCCGAAGAACCATGGGCTCACCCTGTTCCTAATCTATTAAAAACCCAAATAGGAATTTGACCCTTGATTCTGTGAAATAGTGAATCTTAATGAAACTAGATATAATATAATATGATATATTTTTATTTTTATTCAAATATTATAATAAATATAAATTTGTTTTTTTTTCTTATTATGCATTATTTAGTACGCTTGAAGTTAATTTTCATTAATCATAGATATTAATATTATCAACTGAGTACGTGACAATACGACATATCAAGTCAGGTAGTTATGACATAAATCAATGATTTGCAAGTCATGACTAATCAATTGATGATGTTAGGTGGCTAGAAGTACCTAGTTGATGGTTAACGGCAAAGACGATAATGATAGGTTGTGTGGTAATTTGAGGATATGCACTAAATGGTTAATTATATTATATAGGCTTTTCCTTCGATGTGTAAGTGATGTAAAAATGGAGGTTACTTTAACAATTTCAACATCAAATTGATAAAAATAAAATAGTTATACCTTACTCATATGAGATGAAATTATTTTATTTATCTATGATAATCTAAACATAAACTTGAAAGTGACTTACCTAATTTCTATTTTCCATTTTCATGTATGGTAAAATAAACAAAATTTTAATGAGAGAACATTACAAAAAATTCATCGTCATTAGAGAAACCAATTGGTCAAGCAATAATGTTATGGATCGTAAGTTAAAAGCCACCTTTATTACAATCATAATAACTAATGAGAATGAGCCCACAATTGAAAAAGGTAAGACCACGATGTGAAGACCCATCATTTGTTTAACAAAGGAAACAATCAAGATGGATGACATCTAGTTAGATCTAAGGAAAAAATATCAAAAGATTTAGAAAAATGAAATTGTTTAATCAAAGAAACTAACTTAATGTCAATAAATTCATCTCGAAAAGTTTTTTCTATTAATATGTTAAATGATGATTTTTTACCAATTTTAAGATTATGACATACTTTCAAATTTTCTCTTCCTCCAACATTTTCTTCACAACACTCTGAAGTCCTTGTCCATCATCTCACTCTCTTAATCAAAATAGCAAATCATCACCCTTCTCAACATAGCTCTAAATCTTAGTCAATTACTTTATTATCTCTTTAGCTTAGATTCTCTACCATGCCAACCTTCACCTCATCACTCTTTTTCCATTTTTTATAGTTTACACACAAATTTCAAAGGAAACCACAAATCATCGTCGCAAAACAAAACGTGAACTCTTTCCACAACACTTATTTTCTTGATCGTAATACAAAGTTAAAGTTGTTTTTTTATTAAATTACAACACATAAAGTTATTTTTAATTATCTATTTTATATGTATGAAATTAGATTTGATAAAATTACTCAATATAATTTTATGCTTATACTTAATGTATTGTTATCTACTCTACTAAATGATCTATACCATATCGTATGATATTAATATTTGTCAAATATCACACATATAAGTTAACCCTAATTAGTATATAATATCATTTAGAATTTATTTTTAATCTATTAAGAATCTCTTAAATTATAAACTCTAGATTAAATTCTAATAGAAATCTAATTTGTCATGTATTAGATCTTTTTAAATATGAGTTCTTCATGTTATACATATCTTATTCATCACTCAATTTTTAAATTGATTTTTCTTTTTAATAATCTCCTTTTTTAATTTTTATCATTTAAGAGTATGATAGAAAAAAAAAACTTCTTCAATATAAAATATTCTTTTTTTTAATATATTTGTCATTTTTTATAAGCATGATATAATAGAAAACTTATAAATGATGTTATTTTTATTTTTATCAATTATATTGATCAAATCGTAATCTAGCAAAATAGAGATTGTCACATAAAAAAATTAATATAATTTTGATTGAATATTATAAGAAAACTATAGATAATTATATTGTTGAGGTTCTCTTATAATCACGATAAAAATGTTGTTGAGCCTAAATATTTACATTAATGTTATAATAAACTTTATAAAAGTGGTCTTAATATCATATTATTGATTAAAAAAATATATTTGTCAACAATGTTTCAAATATATATGACAAATAAGACACTGACTTCAATTGTATCATTATTCCAACAATAAATAATGAGTCCCACATAAAAGTATTTATTTTTTAATAAATAGTTTTAAATATAATTTTTCAATATTTTTTTTCCCAATTTATGAAATAATAAAATGCTTTAACAGTTAACTCAACAATTCCACCGAAAAAACGCCGGCCTGCATAACCTTGCTTTCCCCTTCTCTCAGGTCGTTCTGTGCGTCATGGATTACTAATACCCCGCGCTCTCCTCCCGGCATCCCGATAAACGACAAAGGCGAGACCTTGGGAGGCTTCTTCCACCAAGCTTCTCCATTTCCCAGAGTACGCCCGCCGCTTAACTTGGTTCCTGCGGGAAAGAGGAGGAGGGTAGAACCCGTGTTGCAGAAATGGTGAGGAAGAGAACCAACGGCGAGGCGACGGAGCCACTCTTAGGTGATCAACACCGAATAGACCTCCGCCAGCGGGCATCTAACTCCACATCCACCTCCCAACTCGCCCTTGTCGGCTTCCGCGTCTCCCGCATCGAGAGCCTCGACTACGAGTACTTTTTGTCTTTATCGAACTCTCTCCTCCGCCCGTGATTCGGTTCCTCTGCGAGCGAAGAATGCTGTAATGGGATGTGTTCGCAGGATGTCGGAGAACGAGCTCCTGAGCCAGGACTGGAGGGCGCGGAGTGCGCGGTTGGAGATCTTCGAGTACGTGCTCCTGAAGTGGACCCTTTGCTTCCTCATTGGCGTGCTTTCGGGTTGCGTAGGGTTCCTTACCAATCTTGCCATCGAGAACATCGCGGGCATCAAGTTTGTCGTCACGTCTAACATGATGCTTGTCAACAAGTAGGAAGACGACCGATTCCCCTCATTTGGTTCTTTTGATTATTTCTTTTTCTTCGTTTCTTTGCTTTGAATCGATGGATGTGTTAGGTATCTGTGGGCCTTTGGTGTATTTGGAGTGTCTAATCTTGTGCTGACCATGTTTGCCGCTGTGATCACTGCCTATATCGCGCCCGTGGCTGCTGGATCAGGGATTCCAGAGGTGAAAGCTTATTTGAACGGCATTGATGCGCCGGAGATATTCTCTTTCCGAACCCTTATTGTCAAGGTGCTTTTTTGACTTCTTCTTTAGCCTCTTGGTCTCAACTTTAGCTTATTGGATGATTGTCCCATTCCTTAGCTTTCCATTATAAGGACAACATGCTTTACTAACTTGGATTCAACAGCTCTGTGGCCAAAAGTTATCTCCTTTAATTCTTGAACACTTGTTTCTTTACTGATTGCTAAGAATGGCCAAGGATTTGGGTGGTTGTAATGCAGATCGTGGGTTGCATAGCTGCTGTGTCGTCGTCGCTGCATGTTGGTAAGGCAGGCCCAATGCTTCATACCACATCGTGCATTGCTTCGTTGTTGGGTCAGGGAGGATCTCACAAATATCACCTCACATGTCGATGGCTTCGGTACTTCAAGAACGATAGGGATAGGCGAGATTTGGTTACTTGTGGAGCTGGAGCTGGGATTGCTGCGGCATTCCGTGCTCCAATCGGTGGAGTTCTTTTCGTTCTTGAATCACTTTCATCATGGTGTGTCATTCAAGTTGTTCTCCAGTCATTATCATCATAATGGATGCCTGGTTTTACTTTGATTTATTCACTCATATTGTGCTATTCAAATGCAACTTCCTGAAGATAAGTGTATGCTTGTTAGCTGGAATTTGTTTCGTCACATCTTTGTTTGATGAGCTCTATAGTATAAAGGACTTAATAGCTTTTCTTGGTTCTTTTCTTATATCATTGCAGGTGGAGATCTACTCTGCTGTGGAGGACATTTTTTACAACAGCTGTAGTTGCTGTTGTGCTTAGGGCACTCATTGATTTTTGTAAAAGTGGCAATTGTGGTTTATTTGGAAAGGGAGGTTTGATAATGTTTGATGTCACAGCAGACAATGTTTCCTATAATCTAGCAGACTTACCTGCAGTGATCATTCTAGGGGTTGTCGGTGGAGTACTCGGGAGTTTATACAATTGTCTCATCTCTAAAGTTCTTCGAGTTTACACTCTTATTAATGAGTAAGAATGCCTTTCATCTTCTATTATTTCTATGCAATTTCATTACTTGTTATGTTCTTGTTTATTTTGAATGAATGTTTTCGTGTTTCTTGTGCTAATTCTATGTAGAATTTCTAATCGTTCTTATGTTGTCTTTCCAGGGAAGGTCGTCGGTATAAGTTACTTCTGGCCGCCATTGTGTCTATTTGCACATCTTGTTGTCTATTTGGATTGCCATGGCTTGCATCTTGTAGACCATGCCCCGGTGGCATATCCGAAGCTTGTCCTTCGATAGGAAGGTCGGGCAATTTCAAGAAGTTTCAATGTGCTCCTGATCACTACAATGATCTAGCTAGCTTATTCTTCAACACAAATGATGATGCAATAAGAAATCTCTACAGTGGTGGTACAGATAAAGCATTCAGCAAGTACTCTATCATTGTGTTCTTTGTGGCTTCTTATTTCCTTGGAATTTTTAGTTATGGTATAGTGGTTCCTTGTGGTCTCTTTGTGCCTGTTATCTTGACTGGAGCAACCTATGGACGCCTAACTGGAATGCTTATGGGCTCACACTCAACTCTGGACCATGGCCTCTTTGCTGTGCTCGGTTCGGCATCTTTTCTTGGTGGATCGATGAGAATTACCGTCTCGGTGTGTGTCATTCTTCTCGAGCTAACCAACAATCTTCTACTGCTTCCTCTGGTGATGCTTGTTGTGCTTATATCGAAATCGGTAGCTGATTGTTTCAATTCCAACATCTATGACATCCTTGTCAAACTCAAAGGTTTTCCCTTTCTATATGGATATGCTGAGCCCTATATGAGTCAGCTTATAGTGAGTGATGTTGTCACTGGTCCATTGCAAATGTTCAACAGCGTCGAGAAGGTTGGTAAAGTGGTTCACATCTTGAAGACAACTGGTCACAATGGGTTTCCCGTGATCGATGAGCCTCCATTCTCGGATTCTCCCATTCTTCGTGGCCTAGTTCTTCGCTCTCATCTTCTCGTGCTGTTGAAAAAGAGGTGTTTTCTCCACCATTCTTCTGCTGCTCCGATCGATGCTTTCGAGCAATTCTCAGCTGAAGACTTTGCAAAGCATGGTGTGGTGAAGGGGGACGCGATCGAGGACATCATCTTCGCGACTGAAGAGTTGGAGATGTTTATTGATCTTCGCCCATTCACCAATGCTTCGCCATTCACTGTTGTTGAGACAATGTCATTGGCAAAAGCTCACATCCTCTTTCGCGAGGTCGCACTAAGACATCTCCTAGTCATTCCCAAATCCTCTTTGGTAAGTAATCTCTCTTTGGATGCACTACATTAGAGACTAATTAGAGGAAGCTTCATTCTCACATATACAAGATTAAGATTACCCAAATGACAAACAACTCAAAAGCTCAAGTCTATAGATAACAGCTATGTTAATTATATATCAAGACAATAATGTTATAATGAACATATACAATAAGAGGCTACTTACTGCGACGACTTATTGTAGATTTTGATGGCTAGAGACTAATTAGAGGAAGCTTCATTCTGTGAAAAATATCTAAAATATACAAGATTAAGGTTACCCAAATGACAAATAACTCAAAAGCTTAAGTTTATAGATTGTAATGTTATAATCAACTTACAATATGAGACTACAAACTTGTGAGTGACTATTTGATGTTGGCTCTTTTGCGACGATGTGTTGTAGATTTTGATGGGGTAACATGTGATTTCTTTGATGCTGCAGGGGGAACCTGTAGTGGGAATTTTGACGAGGCACGACTTCATGCCCGAGCATGTGCTTGGGCTGTACCCACTGCTCACAAGAGGAAGCAGAAAGCTACTGCAGTTAAGGAAAGCAAGTGTGATCAAAATGTTCAGGTAGAGAGTATTTGCTGAAGCAATAAAGATGACTTAAAAGGTGAAGCTGGCCTCAAAGGGGCTTTAAATTCTAGTAGTTGACAGTGTTAGGTAGTTCAACCATTCACATAAATCTGAGACACAAGTTCATAAAGCTTTTACAAATTGAAATGGATTTCACTTGTTTTTTTGGGTTTTGTTAGATTGACAAGAAGGTTAGATATTTATATGTGGATTAATTTTTAATTTCTTTTTGAGATTGTTTGTTAAATGATGTTGTGTTTTGATCATATGTTTTGGTCTGATCGATCTTTTTTCAAGTATTGAAGCTTAAGAAGTGCTTTTTAAAAGCCTTGCGAAACAGGTAGCATCTCCAGAGGTACGCTCTTCTGCATGCATTAAGTTTTATGCATGAATCATACCTTTCATTAATGTACCTTTCATCATACAGTTAAACCGGTCGGACGTACGATTTGCTAATCTAAAGGAATAATCAAGTATTAGGACTTCTAATGTTTGGTAAAAATAAGTGAGAATGAATAAATTCTCATTTAAGTCTATTTGATTTTTTTTTTTTTAGATTTTAATCAATAATTTAAATGATAAAACATAAAATAGAGGTTATGAGTTGTTATGAAATGATTAGCAATTATCAATTATTAATCATTTTAAGTGAGATTACACAAATAGTTTGTATAACTCAACATAACAAATTATATATATATTTTTTTAATTTTGAAAATATAAATTATGCAAAAGACCTTTGAACAAATTTAGTTATGCTTGATCACGTTGGAGACATGCTTGCTCTTGAATTGAAGTTTCATAATCATCAAAAGAAAGAACTAAATGTGAGCAAAACCAAACAATAACTTTCTAAAGCATGTAAGCTAAAGAAACTTCAAGCCATAACACATTCATATTCGGCCCAATGACTTAAAAATCTACAACAAAGATCTATGATTTGGACCCAATGGTTATAGATACAATTAAGGATGCCATTTGCTCTTTTATCATCCTTAAACTACTCTTTCATAATTGACCTCTTCCACCAATAGACCAAAAACATTTTATCTTTCATCATGTTGCACAATTGTTATCTATGACGAACCAAAGATGAAACCCTAACAATTGACAAACTACTTTGCCAGCAATAAAAGCATAGAACCACTTACCTGATTACAGAACAGATTGAATCATAGAACTGAAACCACCAAGCAAAAGTATACTAAACGAGCAAACAGAAAAGAAGCCTTTGTTGAATGAATCCAATCGTTTAACTAAGGGCATGAATTGCATCTTCCTTTCTTTACCAACAAATAAGATGGACAAATTGCAGAGGCAACCTCGTTCTAATGATACCAGCCTTTCTAAGTCATTCATCTGAAACAGGACCTCCACCGGAGTTAACTCAGCTCTAGAGTTATTAGACAACTATTGTCCCTATCTCATTTCACTTATTTATATGACACCATTTCATTCATGTCAGGTTAAGAACTAGAATCCGATGGTTCGACCAGCTTTCGATGAAAAAACCATGAATGGCTGAAAGGGGAAGGGGGAGAGATGATAGGAATCACCTTGGCTGCCTTTAAAAATATAAAGCCAGGAAAAAGTGGATGCAGAGAATACATTAATCTCCTATGTGGAGTTGAACCATGGGCCGACCGCTCCGTTCAGGTGACCGTTGCCGTGAATTCCTCCACCATTCGGCATTACTGAAGGTGGGAAACCAACAGCCATTTGAGAGGAAGGAGGATATAGAGCATGGACATGAGGAAGAGGACGATCTCCAACTAAAGAATTTCCGCTGCTTTTTCTCTGCTGAACTGCATGAATCTTGCGTAAGCCTTCCTCGTGTATGTGTGCGAGCATCTCGAGCTCTTTCATGGATAATGCTTCCACACCGACGCCATAGAGAGGGGCATGTCGAGTCATCTCTTCTCGCAAGGAGACTTCCAGGGACTGGATGTATTGCTGCAAAGAACATACATGAATGAGAACAACAAGTCAAGCCCAAGACAAATGGTTCAAAGAGCACAAACAAGTTCTTGGTCTGCATTGTTACATTCCAAACTTCTTTTGACATGGAATTGGGATAATTTTTATATATACAATTCACGGTAATCAACTGCTGCATCAACAACTGAATTTTCTATTCAACAGAATAAGTTTAAGAGGTACTAAGTATTATTTAGTTAAGATTGATATTTAAATTACATTATTATCTAGATATTAGTATTATCTAAAACTTAATATTTTTTTTTGTTTAGCTTAATATTTTTTAAATAATATTTTATTTTTATTTTTAAAATCAAGATAATCAACATCTAGATACTATTTAAATTTGTGAGAGATCATAATAACTTTTAATGACAAAAATTCTAACAGAACACATCTTAATCACGTCCTTCCAATTATAGACACATTCACCTCAAGATTCTCGTCATTGCAACGTTCATTTACCTGTATGTTTAGAATTCACACGATAACATCTCCTATCATATAAATTGCAATCTCGTAGAACTTATATTCAATTATAAATGGGATGCTTAAAGAACAGAACATACCAAAAAAAAAATTCTATTTCATCTAACCTATTTAGAATGAATTAGTAACATCTTAATCATTTCACTATATTTTAATGAGTGCATTCAAGATGACAAAAATATCTCACTTATTTAATATTTTATAATCTTTAATAATAATATTTATGACATTTATACTACTACTTTAATTAAGAACTTGAATCCAATATACTCAATTTTAGATTTATTAAACATAATTTCCTAGAATCTAAAGTTTTACTCCATAGATTCGATTTAGGTTTGGCCCCTTTCTCAAGCTACAATATCACCAACAAAAAACATACACCATGAAACTTCATTCATTTGATTAATAAAAACATCCACAATTAATGCAAAAAATGTAACTTAAAGCAAAGACTTCATGAAGTTGTCAATTCTTCTCGACTACAAATACATGTCATTTGCTCATTATGTCACTAAGGATTTAAATATGTGCAATATCAACATTTTTTTTTATTAAGATCTTCAAATATAATTCCTTTGTACCATCATAGGTTTTGCCAAGATCAATAAAAATTAAGTGAAGACTTATCATAACGAAAAAATAGATTAAACTATTTTGTTATATCTACAATTAACATAAAAAGTTCTCGACATTAAAAAACACAAATTGTATCACAAATTTACTTGACATTATTCATTTGCGAAACAAACATAACTGGATGATATTGATTAGGGAAAACACAACATAAAATACGTGCCAACATGAACTCCATGCATGAATTTTTCCTTTTTAGTTTTCTATGGCCTTAGACATTTCAAGAGCTAGAATTTAATTCCAAATCATTAATCTTCAAATGCATTATTAACGAGTTGCTTGATTTTATCTTTTATTTCTTTTCATTTTTCATTTGTAGAAGAAGACGCAATAACTTTTCGTTTTAATTTTAATATTCAGCAAGTTGCATTACAATAAATAATGAGCTAAAAAAAACCAAAAAGAAACCCCAAAAACTCCCCAAATAACAATAGGAAAGAACCAACTAGAATGATTGGAAATCAAGGAAAAATTGTTTGCTGGATCATCCAATTGAGGGAAAGCATAACGCTACCTGAAACTTCTAACTGAAAAAAATAACAAATACAGAATATGACAAGTTATTTTAAAAATCAATGAATGCAGAATAAGTTCATACTCAACTGGGGCCAAAAAAATTGTTCATATCAAGCTCGGAACTTGGTTCATTGAAACTCTTCAGTGGTACTGCCCTAGTTAAGGCATCTACAACTTGTAAAAAAGTTGGGGTATATCATAACTTGAAATCCCCTCAAATTTTCTCCATATGTGACGGCTACTTCCCATATTCTGCATCGTTTTTGGACTCTTTCGTCAAGAATAGATCCTTCTTGATGTTGAACTTAAAAAATCTCAAGATTATTTTTATTGCATATAAAAACTCATCTGTAGGATTGTTCATGAGTTTTAGAGAAGCTGATGTTAGATCTAGACAAATATATAAATTTGCACACCAATCTTTGATATTAGAACTCCATGGGAGTCTCCTTATTATATCCTAACATCTCACACTTCTTTAGAAGATCTAAGATATATATATATGTTAAGAAACTGAGATGCCACTCATTGATCTAGTAACCTCCATGTTCATAAAACTTCGAAGTTTTCCAAAGTCCTTGATGTCAAATTCTGTTGCAAGGGTCTACTTGAGACCAATATTTTATTACTCAAAACCTCCTGTGACAATGATATCACCAATGTACAAACATCAAGAAGGAGATTTTGCCATAAAGAGATCTTTTTAAATAGGAGTGTGATTGACTTGGCACTAAGAACAGCCATGCAATTGTGCTAGATGTGTGAATCTTTTGAACCAATGCTCCTAGGAATTGTTTAAGGTCACATATCAGTATTTTCAAGTGTAGACTTCATTTCTTGTTGCCTAAGTCTCAAATACAAGAGGGGTTTTCATATACATTTCTTCTAAGCACCATTTAAGGTGTTCTTTACATCTAATTAAAATAGAGGTCAACCTAAATTTGTTGTAAAAATTTGAAACACTCAAATTGTTTGGCAACTAGAGTGAAGGTTTCTTGATAGTCATTACCATAAGACTGTAAAGTCCTTAATACAAATTGGGCATTGTATTTGTCAATGCTTCCATGCCACTTATCTCATTCCTATCACCTACAATTGAGTGCCATTAACAATCCTTACAATCCAGTTTCAATTACATAGTTTGAAGTTGGTGAATATTCTTACATCTCTAAACATGTGATTTGTAGAAACAGGATCTACCATCCAAACACTCAATTACTTTCTTTTGACAATGAAAGCTCCAAAGAGATTCTTTTTGTGAGCTAAAAATCTAGTTGAAGGATTGGAGGTCAAAATTATATAACAACAAGTTTCTAAAAGTAAATCCATACATCTTCTACTTATTATATGACCTCCATTGAATTAGATTTTCCCTCAAAATTCAACATATATTGCTTGCTTGTTCTTTCTCACTCCTTTGCTAGTTCGCAATTAGTCAGTTTACCATAGATATTCCCTAAGTATCTTTTCTATGTCCAATCTTGTGATAATAGTCACAAGGTGACTTCCTCAACAACAAGGGTTTTACCTTTCATCGTTGTTAGGCATATTTTGTACTCCCAAAATGGCATTTTTTCCTACTTTCTTCTTGTTTTAACTTTGACAAATGCAAAGCACAAGCTTGGAGTAAGCTCCACAAACAAAATGCTTCCTTGCACATCATCTATGCTTGTTTAATCCAAACAGGAACTTGTGTAGTATCTTCTTTTTAATTAACTTCCATGTATTTTGTTCCATCTACAGAAAAATCGTTATTGTATTCCTCAAATATATCCAATTTTCTGCCATAGTAAATTATCCTAAAATTATAGTGATAATCCTCAGAAATGAAAAGTAATCCCAATTTCAAAAAACTAGAAAGTATTCTCTGCTTGTGAATAAACCTCCATTGCAGCTTCCCACATTTCTTTGGTAGTCTCACGCAGTAGAAATTTCTCTCCAATTTCATTGTGATAAAAAATAATCTCAATTTCACAATGATCAAAAGTACTCTCAGCTTGTGAATAAACCTCCATTGTAGCTTCCCACATCTCTTTGGTACTCTCATACAGTAGAAAGCTCTCTCCAATTTCATTGTGAAGGAGCGAATAAGCCAAGGCATAACCATATTGTTCTCAAACTTATATAATTTAAATATTAGATTTAGATCTTCTATCTTCCAATTATCTGCAACTTCAACAAAATAATCATCCTTCTCCTTGATATCATCATAGATTGAGAACATTGCTAGTATTTATACCTTCACAAACAGTGACAGATGATGAAGAATGGAGACCATTCTCCAAAAGAAGAAAACTTGTTTCTCTTCAATCTCTACTATGTGTCATCCAACCTTAGCCACCTTAAAAAAAGAGCAGAAAGATGAGAGACAAACACATCATGGATACAAAAATCCCTATTGGAACCAAAACCCAACCATAAAGACACTCAAATATGGAGGCCAATCACCAAAAGAAATTGATTATGGCCAATAAACATTACATTAATCTCAAAATGTAAAATTCATATAAGCTCATGATGTATACATTGTCGATGCTTGTCACGTATACCATGCCCATTTAATCTATTCTTCATGGGTTCACAATGCTAATTAATGCTTGTGCCAGAATGCATACAGCCAGGAGTAAGCATTCTTCATGGGTTCACAATGCTAATTAATGCTTGTACCAGAATGCATATATCCTGGAGTATAGCATCATTTATCAATCAGTGGCATGTAAAAAGCTAGCAAATCATGTTTATTGGTCCAATTCTTAATGAAATCACAAAATGCTATGCTAACAGCATTAATTTTCTGTAGCTTGTTTTTTTTTTTTTTTTTTTTTTTTTGTGAACATTTCATAATCCAACTTCTCCTTACAAGGAAAATTTGCAACATCAGAAAACTAAAAACCTTCACAATCAATGTCACCGCATTACTAGCCCCTACCTTTCTTCTCATATTCCAAATTATCAAGATCGGTCTAGAAAAACTAACTGAAAAAAATGTAAAATCAAACAATGTGCTACATTCAATTTCGCACAGCTTTTTAAACTTTAAGTCAGAGATTTGACTCACTTTTTTCCATGAGAAATGCACTAAAGAAAACTTGATATTGCATGTTTTATTCATACTATTATCGAGTATTTAAAAGACGAAGGCAATTTTTCATGGCTTAACACATTTAAAGGCATAAAAGCTCCATTATATAAGACATTTGGTGGAATATCATACCATGAGAACATGAGTCCCAACAAAATCACATTAAACACATGAAAAGTACGATTTTGGACAGGATTGACATGCCAGTTCAAAGGAGCAGTCAATCTAGTAATGAACCAAGCCAACTATAATTCAAATGACGAAAGAGCATATTCAGAGAGTAATCCACGTATATGTTTAAAGCCGAACAATCATTAACAAAGTCAAGTATAGACCAAAAAAGTCAGTTTTGCAGGGATGAATTCAACAAAAATATCCATGTGATTTCCAGATAATGAAATTTTAGAAGTGCAACTAAGGCATAAGGTAAGGAGTAAGTCAAGTGAACATCATGAAGCAGAAAATATGCTATCCAGAACTTCAAAGGAAAAAAAAATCCCCACAACAACCAAATCTTAAAAGCATGCACCAATTGAAGTCATTGATGATAACAAAAAGGCCCTATCAGCAACCTAGGATCATATGCTAGTTAATCCCATGTGTTATAAGGAATAAAAGTATCAACAGATCTAGCACATTACAAATACAAAATAATAGCAAACCTGGCTGGCCTGCATTTTAGCCTCCATTCCATCAATGTAAGCTTCACATCGAGCAACTTGTGCCTCCTTCTCCCTCTTTTCTCCTTCGGTTTGTCCAACTGTCTGAGTCAGACGACGTACCTCGTCTTCAAGAGATTGCCGGACTTCCTCACGACTAACTGTCTCCGTAGCATATCGTTTTAGTTCCTCATCAAACCTTTTCCGAGAAGCTTCGGCACCCTTTAACCTTTCAGCCAAGGCATTCTTCTCTTTAAGCACTCTCTGCAACAACTATATGTAAATTAGGATAATGATTCAGGCATAGACATCATTTTATACAATTATAGATGTCAAATACTTACACGTAGAAAACCAATAAGCAATTAGCCAACAATTTTAGAAAGCATTTCAAAGATCAACAGAAGTAGCAAATGCCAGTGGCAAACTAAAAGAGAGCAAAATTTTAAAAAAAGTGTGAAGGAGTGCCTTAGCTTTTAGGCTTGCAGGGATTGAATTGATTCAAGAATTAACCGATTGGCAAAAGCAAGATGTGCAGAATAGCAATGGTAAGATTAAGTCAATAGGTGAACAGAAATAACAATTCAAATACTGAGTTGTTTATAGATTTTCAAACAAGACTCCTTAAAGGTCTTCTCACGATTCATAGTCATGGTTAATGTACCTTGTTTGTTGATTCATAGACTCATTTTTCACATAAAATCAAAACCATCTCCATAGCAATTTCATTGCAGTTTAACAAAATACTAAATAATATGATGTACCAAAAGGATGTACTTAAAGGAAATAAGCACATAAATATACCACAAACAAACCTGATAGTCAAAAAAACAAATATAAAAAAGATAAATGTATAGAAGGCCTGTTTTAAAGTTTATTAAAATTAAAACATACTAAAATTTGGGGTCCATTGACACGAATCCACTACTTTTCAAAGGTTCCTTTACAGGCCATGCGGATGGCAAAAAGCATTGCTTCTTTTGAAGATTCTGCCTTCAAAAAGAAAGAACAGCATTGTGGGAGGCTTCGTTCATCTAATGAGTGATGCCACAATTCTGCTTGTGGGCTGACATGCTTTCTTTTATAACGTTGGGCTATTTTCTATGGTTGATGTAAACCAATTACTATGAAGAACTAACTAAAAGATAACCAAGTACAATTCCCATGATTCTTAAACCTAGAGGAGCTGCACAGTGCAATATCAAGCTCCTAATACATGTTTAGCATGTTAGCAAAAGGTTGTAATAGCTAAAGCTTTAAAAAAGCCAATCGGTAGAAAAGTCTCACCAAATGGAACCTTAAAATAAAGGATTGCATTGAAAAAAAAACAAATAAAGTAGGACCAAGTGAGGATAAAAATTTTCACTGGAATTGACATTAATCCTGAGCCCAAATTTGTTTTAAAATGCTAAGACTGTTCCTATTGAGATCAGGTAAGAGGTTCAATAAAAGATGGATGGATTGCAATTCAAAGTAATGATGATGACTAATGCAAAAAATAGTAGATAAGTATAAGAAGAATTTTTTATATATAACCAAAAATACAACAATAAATGTGATGCATAATATAATAAATGTGAAGGACAATGTTTGTCCATCATAATTTGAAATTTTTGAAGAGTGTGATTCAGGATAGAGTACCCCAAAAACTACAATGTCATAGAATCATTTTGGTTTTATTAGAGAAAGATTAACTATGGAGGCCATGCATTAGTTGAGACTAATGGCATGCAAAAATACTCAAACTAAGAACCATAAAAAATTAAAAAAAATGACGTGTGCGGGTTTGTTCCTCTTGGATCTAGGTCAATTCTGATTTAAACTTTGGAAAAACTAATTAGGTCATGTCAATTCTTAATCCTCATGGATAAATACCAAAAAAAAAAATTAAACCATGTCAAAAATGAAATAAAAAAAACCATTGGGGTGATGGGTTGACCATTAAAACGAAGGATTAGCCTTCAGTATAAAGGAATTGTGAAACATCAACTAAGAGGATATGATCTCTAGATCACTGAGTGAATAAAATTCCATGACGAATCGAAAGTGAACCAAACTCTAAACCAATTTTTTGGTTCAATTCCAAGTTTGTTCTACATGATATGATTCCATTTCCATGATATTGGGCTAGTGCAACACAAATTACTTTTCAATTCCAATGAGAATTTGGAAGAACTAACCAAAGTTCAACCCTTGAGTATTTTAGGCGAGAACTACTTAAACTAGATCTTCTAATTAATAAAAAATGGTAATCTATAAAAGAATCTTCTTTAATAGACTTAAAAATAAGAATAAACATTAATATGCCCCACATTATTGAAGGTACATTCAAAAGCATTATTTGCATTTTGCACCTTGAAGTGATTAACTAAAGATTTTCTAAGAGTTTGATTATATTAAGGCTTCGATTTGAGTTATTATCATTTTGTTCGCTTACAAATCCTCTTCTACCAGTCACTTATGGGATTGGATTCTATGGTACATGCTATTTAACCACCATGCTGGCTGTCGATGAAACTAGAGAAAGAGCTGCTAAGGTATGACTCCAATTAAGAAAAATAACAATACAAATAAAAGATTTTGCATTTAGTAAGTCAAAATCAGATTAATCATAAAGATCAATTCATGTTTTTTTTATACATTCTGCTACTATATGGTAAGCTAGAGCTCAATAGACAAAGCAAAGCACATTCACCATATTATCCCCAAAGGGGCACCCAACTAACAAGGAATTAGAGAAGGAAGTAAAAAGAGAGAAGAGATTGGGTAGTAAGGTAGATTTAACCCATCCCAGTTCACTGGTGTTGTTACTTTTGGATAAAACAATCAGACACACCTCAATCTTTATTTCATTGTTTGATCTGCATGAGATTTAACCTGAGGCTCCAACTTTAGCCCATTTTCATTCTATAGTTCATCAATCCAACCTTTATCCTGCCAATTCATCTAACAAAATTAAACGGAGTAAACTGCAACTTTTTTCTTTACCTTGAATTTAGATGAAAGATCAACAAACGCAAACTTCTGGCCATCTGAAGTAATTTGGGCATGGTATGGGTAGATTGAATGATGCTTTATTAATAAGAATAGAATGATAGTAGTCACTCAAGTAATCATGCCTACATATAGCTTCAAATGAAATGGCATCAAAGCATTTATATAATTTACAACATTGAGCACACTTATGATTATTTAATATTACAATAAGATTGCTGAAAATCAATAACCTTTAATCACGAGAACTGTATGCTATGAAGCTGTCCATGATCTAATTATGCAAGAACTAATGTTATTTGGTACCGTTTGTTCCTTTTCAGCTGGTGTGTTTTACATCTAAAACACTAACCACATAAAACCAAAAAAAAACAACTTGATGTTCCATCAATCATGCAGATTTCATGTGATAATTGAATCAAGTAGTTGGGATGTTCACACATTCAGCATAGTTTAACTTACAAATTCAAATAAGCATAATAATGCGCCAATTTCAAGTGTGGGGAATGAGATATTGAACGACGTACAGGAAAAATCAAGTCTTAGCATCAAAAGGAGCACAAAGTGCATCAACAAAATGGACATTATCTTTGTAGAGGTCCATCATAAACCATGACTTTTTTACTTTTACACTAAAATGCAGAAATGATGCATGCAACCACTAACATATAATTACAAGAGATAGTTCTCCATTTTTTTGGTTTGTGACTTCTCTATAAATAGATAGATAAAACAAATTGATTACAAAATCAAGTAAAAATTCCCTCAACTAGTGAAGTTTCAAGGTTAGAGATGTTAACGTCAATCACTAACTTTGACAAGGCATTGCATTCTAGGCCAACTATTCCAACTGTTCTTTAGTTTCTCCTCTTGCCTTCATAAAAAAAATCCCAAATTTAACACAACTTTTCTGCTACGGAAACAACCAATGCTGAATAATTTAGCAAAGTTGTTTGAGTTTGAAAAGTTGTCATGATAGTGTTGTTAAAGTCAGAAGGGTTTGCTATTGGCCCACCAGTCTCACGCCTACTGTTTACAAACAATTTCCTCATTTTTGGACCCATTACTTTTGTAGCCGTCTCTACAATCTGATATATTCTAGATATCCATGCCTTTGCCTTCGGTCAAGTGATGAACACCTAGAAGTCTTCTATGTTCTTTAGTTGAGGCATTACGTACCATTAGTAGAAAGTGATTGTTGAAAGCTGAGGATGTGCCCTGAGAGATCTGGCAAGTACCTAGATATCTTGATCAGTACTAATCGCCTCATGTATAGAGGTTTCGGTTAGTTCATTTAGTCTATATAACTAATAGGATCCTAAGCTAAGGGGTCAATCTCTTTGTCAAGCATAATGGTGTTGACTAATTCTGTATTGTCCTCTATTACGATGTTTTGCAAGTCAGACGCTTTCATTCCAACTGTGGTGCTTTCTTTTGTTGAGTGTTTGATCAAATCCTTTGTTATAGCTTAGTGGTCGATCTCTTTCTTTAAAGCATAATGATGTTGACTAACTTTGTATTGACCTCTATTCCAATGTTCTACATATCACACACTTTCATTCCAACTGTGATGCTTTCTTTTGTTGAGTGCTCGACCAAATCCTTTGTTTGGTCAGCCATGCACCTTGTGTTCTATGAGCATGTTGCTAGGCCCAATGGGGATGCTAGGCTAGGAATTAATCGTTTGAGGAAGTGGTGCTGGGTGCTTGTGGCTTAGGATACCATATTTCTTATTCATGATGACTCTCATTAACTGTTGAGCCTCTGAGCTAAGAGTATGGGAGGTGCTTCTCTGCCTTCTAGGTCCAACAAGGGGATTATGTTATTTGGATACTTCTAACTTCTATTAGTGATCTCATCCTTAGCTACATTGTTTGTCTTGTGAGTGATTGGGTAGGATGTTCTATTATGGATAACAATTGGATTAGGCCACTTCTTCTCTCCCATTTACTGATGTTCATCAACATGGACTCTCCTCTTCCCAATTTTGTGGTGGGAATACTCTTGGATAAGGGAGGTTGGGAGCAAAAAGTTCCATTTTGTGTTCCGCATCCTAGGAATGAGCTGCACCCCTTGGCTATAACAACCAACTCATGTTGAGAGATTTTGAATCCCACATGACTTGCAACTCCCATCATGATTTACTTGGAGCAATGAACATTCATGGTTCCTAGGTTAGGTAGCTCCATCCTTCTCCAAGGATGCAAAACTTTCTTTAGAGACTATCTTGAGGTGTTTCCAATGCTAACTTGCTTGGGTCACACATGATCGATTAGTCATATCCAAGTCTGCTAACCATGTGCTACTTCAATATTCTCAGACAAGCTTGTTTTTTTTACTTTACTCTTTACTAATCAGCCAGTTGAACCATATTTTAGTCTCTTCACCAAATTTTGCACTACCTGAAGAGGCAAGTTCTTATAGACCACTATCATGCCAAATTATTACTACTACTCTCTACCACCTTTAATGGAACTAGAATAATGTGGTTCATGCCCAACCTTATCTTAGCACATCTACTCTTTTGAAACTCAATGTTTAGAGCTTGCCTCATAGTATTATACGATAAACAAGGCTCTAAAAGCTTCTAGGCCTATCCAACCCCCTTCTTGATCACTCTCTCCCCCTCCTGACTAGATCAAGTTGAATTGTGATGACAATGCTTTCCCATGTGGATGACCAAGTATCAAGATCATCATCTAAAACAATCATGAGGATCTTATTCTTGTGAAAGGGTAGGAAGCTTCATCGGTTGTTACCTTGGCGATGGAGCATGTGCTCTACAAGGCTATCTCCCTTGTCATCTCACTCCTACCATGCTTCCCTGTTTTGCTTAGAGAGCGACTCCCTCTCCGTTATCCAGTGCATCGACAATTGCTTTTTCGGGCCTGATTAGTTCTAGACTTTCCTTCCACTATTCACAGTCATTTAGGACATTTGTGACTATAGATTTACTCATGTTATGGCAAAGGACAATCTAGCTGCCAATTAGCTACCAAACTTGCTGCTGATTAGGGGGTATTCCCCTTCCATTGAGTTATCTTGCATCTTGGAGTAAGATGTCATGCATAATCCACCCTGACTTAGTGATATCATAGGTTGTGGCCACATTTTCTTGAAAAAGTTGGATGTCTATTGTGCCATTAAAAACACTTATTTGAAGAATTTGATTAGGCCTCTCTTTGCCATTTTAGGTAGAAAATAAACTGAAAGGTTATGAACTGAATTTTTGAAAATAAAATAATTATTTGTTCTCCCAAAGAAATGATAGCAGTAACACCCATCATTTAATGACTTAACAGATTTTGCTAAGTTATCTGACACAGCTTAATAAAAGAGCTAATGCTTCCAAAAGTGATTTTATTAAGCAAGAACAAAAAAACTAGAGGTAAGACATTTGTGGAAGTTCCAACTTTTAAACAGCTGAACCTTTAAATTCTTACGCATTTAATCCAAGGATAGGTAAAGCAACCTAAAATCAATCATTAATTTCATGGTTTTACAACTGCCCAAGCCACTCATTTACGTTGTAAATTTTCAAAATGGCAAAAAAACTCGAGATAAGACATTTGTGAAATTTCTAACTTTTAAACAGCTGGACCTTTAAATTCTTATGCATTTAATCCGAGGATAGGAAAAGCAACCAAAAATCAACCATTAATCTCATAGTTTTACAACTGCTTAAGCCATTCATTTACGTTGCAAATTTTCAAAAAGCATGAACATTATGTTTAAGCTCATATTCAACATCCAATAGATACAGAACCATAAATGCATGATTGGTCCTATTATTTCAACAGAAAAATATATCCTATTTAGAAATGTTAGTCAGAATAAAACACAACATAAATTTCCTTAGGCCACATAATATTAGACCTATTGGTGCACAGAACAGCTTGAATCAATACCTTCAGTTCATCACGTTTCCTTGATTTCAACTGAGCAAGTTGTGTCTCTGCATCATGAAGGCGGTCCTGAAGGACTCTCCGTTCAGCAGAGAGCTTTCTAATTTCCTCATCTTTTTCTGATCGGATCCATTCAAGTTGATTTTCAACATCAAGTCTAAGTTCAGATAGTTCTTTCTTTTCCCGAATAAAACGGTCCAATTCATTTTTCATATCAACCTATTATCCAAGTAGAAACATCCATAAGATAAAAGGAGAAGCAAGAAACAACTGATTAAATAGTATCTGAGCAGCTCATATTTTACCTTAAGAGAGGAATTAGCAACCTCTGATTCTTTTAGCCTCTGAATTAAATCAGCCTTTTCATTATTCAAATTCTCAATTTCAATTTTCCTTTGATCCCTTGAATGAATAAGCTCATCCTCTGTAGCACATAACTGATGCCAAAGTGATGCGCGATCAATCTGAGCAAGCTGAGCAACTTCGCGCATCATGTTAAGAACGGGTCTAGCAATGCCTTCTTCCTCTCTCACAAGAAATACTAACACGTCCATATCTATGTCAAATCCTTGACAGCTTTCTGAAGTATTATTCACTGCACGATCAACAAGCCCTTTCAACATCCTAAGTCTGTAATGCTCTTCAGAATATATTTTAAACATTATTGCATACAGCATTCTTACAAAATCCTGAACCCTTGGGTGTCGGGAGACAGATAATACTCCACCAAGTGAAAGTATTGATGCAAAATCATCTTCTTGAATGGACAACTGTTCAGCATTTCCATCTACTAGAACTTGTTTACCATGCGGATCATCAGAAGCTATAATAGATTTAACACCTAATCTACCAGAATGACGCTTTTCTAGAACCATGGCTACAGATTGCAGCCCAATGGTCCCTCTAAGCAAGGCTCTTTCAAAAGTCTCTGAAACTTCAGCAAATAGGCCAGGAATTGATAGCATTTCTATCAAAATGTACACATCACAGACATGAAGGCAACCATGCATAACATGGTCAGGTCCATCTGTTTGTCCAGGAGGAAGCCCATTGACTCCAAGATTAAAATATTCACAAGTTGGTGCCATGCAGCTCCCATCAAGCTCACAATCAGAGTTAATCTCTTTCAAAAAGATTGCCGCTATATCTGTCCATGTATGCACTATTTTTGTTAGCACATCCAGAACACAAGACGAAACATCCACACCAAGTATTTTTAGCCTAGAACGCACAGCTCTCACCTAAAGATCAAACAATATAAAAAAAAGTAATAATCTATTGAAAAGGATTAAAAAACTATAGAAAACCTTCATAAGATTGAACTTAAACTCCAGAAATGAAGTGTGATCGACATACAGCTTGGGGAAAATGCTGGCACTGTGCTGCGGCTTTAAAAATGAAAGAAATTACTGCCACAAGCGGTTCACCATGAGAATCTGAAAGAATTTCAAAAGCTTGAAATAATACATGTTCCCACACTTCACTACCAAACTCTAACTGACTCAAAGCACCAAAAACCTGAGAAAAAAGAAACCAGTGGGAGATTAGCATACAGTAAATCTCCGCCGGATGAACAGAGGATGAGGTGGATTGCAAAATAATACATGAAGTCAAAACAAGATTAAGAATATGAATTTGTTACAGATCTCTTAAATGTTTAACCCAAACACCCAAAGATAGTATTTATTTCAAATTAAGCCATACCGGAATTCGCAGAGAAGGCTCAGCATCAGGCTTCTGAAGCCGATCTAGAAGCACATAAGCAGCAAGTGAATGCTCCGAATAATCTACCAATTTAGGCACAAGAGTAATCAGATCTTGTTGTAGATGCTTAGGTGCTTTGTCAAGGACAAGTGCAATCTTCTGAACTGATTGAGGTCGTCTTCTTGGCTCAGGACACCCTTGAGGTACAGCATTATCAAGAGCTCTCAGTGAATTGACAATTAATCCTAGGAGTTCTTCAGATTGTTCTGGCCAATTTGTCTGGAAACAATATTTACTTCAACAGATGCAGACCAACAAAAAATGGAGCAAGAAGTCTACTACTTGGATAATTTTATACCTTGGGAGCTCGAAGAAAGCTATCATCAGAAGGATGATCACCAGCAGAAGTCTCTGGAGGAAATATTATCTGCTCAGGGTTATTCTTATCAGACGCCCCACCTAAATCCACATCTGAACTTCGAACTGCATGAGAATCAGCAATTTCATTAGCTCCAGATTCCACTCTCCTGTACAAATGACAATTTGCAAAGTCTGTCACTTCACTGTCTCTGTTGAGATCCGGAGGAGTGGCTGCCCCATTAGAATCTGGACATGGCTTTGGGCTTGCTTCAGAAGAGTCATAATCGTTTCTTGCTTCAGAAGGCTGGCAGCACTCAACCATTATATCTAGGAGTAAATCAATGATAGCTTGTTGCAAAACTTTAACCCCCATCAGTAAATTCATTAAACTTGGATGATCTGAATCACCAGCTGCTGCATCCCTCTTGCTTCCATCACTGCCAGACAGTTTGGTTGGAAGAAGCATGCGCTTTATTTTAGCAGGATCATCGAGATGAAGACGTAAACTAGTCAAAAATCCAGCAATGGTACCAGCATCCATCAGAAGCTTTTCTCTTAAAGTAACCTGAGGCTGTGAAGGGTTATCTCCATAGGTGAGATGAAAACCTGCCTGGGAAAGAAAGTTCCTGAACACATCTTCGTCATCAACACTGATGCCCTCACTATCTTCAGACTCGATTAGTTCATCAGGGTCTGTTGACAAGGCATCCTGATCATCCTCTGAAGCCAGAACCTGGCAATGAAAAATAGAAAAGCAAAGTTTCACAGTGCGAAGCAAATATGATATGAAGGCTTGCCAAATGTCCATTAGCTGAATATTAGAGTAACGCTTTTATTGACAAATGAATGGAGATTACAACCCATAAAAAAAATCATGACACCAGAGAAATAAACCTGGATGGAGTCGATGCAACTATTAAAGTACATTGGCAAAATAACCTCTAGGAAAATTTTGACTTAAAAGAGATGCAATCAATTGGGAAGCATCCCTTAAACACCCAATTTATTAGACACCTGAAGTTTTAAAGAATAAAAACTCCAAAACCTCGAAAGAATTCCATGCTTCGGCCCCAGTTTCATCAAATTCGCATATGATGCTGTAGTAACAGTAAACAGGAACACTTGTATCATATAATTATCCAAAAGTACCAATCATAAAAAATTTTAAGTTCAAAAAACACATCATTTATTTACTAATGATGATATTGTACCTTATGAGCAACACTTTTTAAGAGCTGCAAATTGAATTTATTGTTTATATCCAGAGTGCATATCTTTAATTATATAAATAAAATAGCATTTTTGTAAACTTCTTTGATGTTGATCATGTTTTATTGGCAAATTATTTCTTAAAAAAATACCAACCACAAACGAATCAATCCTCATTTAATTTCTCCCATCACCAACAAATGTTTCCACATATGTTATGGGCTGGTAAGAGCAGAGGATAAAGCATATGCAGAAGATGAAGTTGCATGGACTCTGCTCAGACAAAAAGATGAAGTGAATATATCTTTGGGTTACTAAAAAAATGTTGGAGGACTTCAAAAAGAAAACAAAAGACTTGATCTTATTAGATGGGTTGGCTAACAAACATGGGTTTCCCACAAATTAACCATGATCTTGCTCCATAAAACACATCACATAGCTGCATGGCATTATGCTTAAACCCAATAGCAAATGTAAAAGCTCCACGGTAGTCATCCCTACACAAAAAACAACTTTCTTAAGATAAACTTGCTTTTCATTATCTATACTAAATCACTATTGTACAAAGTTTCAATATATTACCCATCAAACTTAATTTTTCACTATTGGCAGAATTTTGTACATTTATTATTGATACATATATGTATCAAAAAAAGAAAACTCTTTTCCTATTCAAAAGGTCACGCATCATTAAAAAAAGTTATTTAACCTAGTAAAACTTTAAAAACCTTACTCAACACGTTATTTTCTTCATAGCATTATAAAATTAAGCTCAATGAATATGCCAACCCAAAGAAAAAGTTCAACTTCTTTGGATTGCTAAGATATTTTCCATTATAATATTGTTAACATCATCAAAAATCTAGCACAAGAATACGTTTGCTCAAGCCGATCCATTATGAGCTTGAGGTGGATTGATACTTTTCAATTCAATACAACCTATAAAATAGAGTTAAAAAGAAAAAAAACTAGAGTTCAATACAATCACAATCCGAGATAAAGCTAACATGAAAATATCGATATGATCCAATATTCAATAATCTCTACTCCTTTAGGCAATTGTTTGGCATAAACATGTGTATACATATTTCACTTCAATTATGCTAGATATAATCTTATACATTTCCATAAATTCATTCATTTCTATGCATTAAAATGCTACTTTGGCCCAATCTCAAGCTATTTTGATCCAATCTACACTTAAATTGACTACTAATACTTTTTTCAAAGCCAAGCCTACCCTTAATTAACACATTTCACTTCAACTTGAGCCAACAATCAATCCAATTATCAAACTAAATTAAACGCTAGTTTAACAAAAAAAATTGAGAATAACTTGTCCATTTATCAAACCTCAATGATTAGCATATTCTCATCATCCCCATTGCGTCTAACTAAAAACATTTTTTAATTTTGAAAATTTTAAGTATTCTCTTCATTGGTTAACTTTTAACTCTCTCGATTTTTGGAATTCTTGAAAGTACACCAAGCTTTAAAACACGACTTCAACTTCCATCATTTTTCATGGTTCTTATTTACCCACCAAACATATATGATTTAGTTCTCAAAGCCAATCTAAACAATCTATCATATACAACAAACAATAATATTCCCTATAATAATAATCACACATTTACATCCACACATCTGCTCTAAAACTACACTTAGAAAATTCAAATTTTATTTAAAAGGCTACACCACACATTGCTAAGATATCATATGAATATGGAACACGATTAAATAATGCCTAGTCAACTTTACAACAAAAAAATGTTTTTTTTTCACAAAGAAATTACTAAATATTGTTTAGCAAAGTTTTAAAGTTTAGTATATAGAAACAAGAGTCCTAAATTATAATGAGCACAATATATAACTAAAGGATAAACTTGCTACAATAATAAAGTTGTTATCATGTGGTTTGGAAATTTGTGATTCAAGACATGGACAAAAATTCTCACAAAAAATTTAAGAAAAAATTATATACATCAGATCATTTGGGCCACATATGTCACCAACCCCAACTCCCCTCTCTTCTGCCCTTAACCCCCACCCCCCACTTTATTGAAACTTAAAGATGAAAGATGTTGGACTAACATGATCCTATAATCTAAAACATAGATATCAACCAACATTAACTAATTATAGAACTTTGAAAAAATAAGATGGTGCAGCATGGCCCAAGAAGGATGACATTTCGCACATAGGTGTTGCTTAAAGTTATGATGACAAAAGATAAAACAACATAATGCAAAAGCAATAATAAGAAAACAATCAAAACTAGAATAAATCCAAAGCTAAATTTAAGGCAATCAAATGCCCAAGAAGAAATTGAATATCAAAAAAATTTTAATATGAAAGTTCTAAATCTTGAAAAGGTCTAACAATCCTCCAAGTTTCAAGTGACTTTGAATTTATTTCTATTGGAAAATAGCCAAATAATATGCTTGGGTAGAAAATCGTACATTTTTATAAAGCTTCAATTATAACTTTTAGAATTCCCAAACCGCAATGCTTTTCAAGGAAATCTTTGAACATATAAAAGCTGTAGTTACAACTTTCAGAATTCCCAAACTATAACGTTTTTCAAGGAAATCTTTGAACATAAAAGTTATAGCAAATGAGTCCAATTATCAAACTACAAAGTTTTAAGTTATTTGAAGCACAACAAGAGTGGGCCCAAAAAAAGAAAAACAAAAAGATCAAGGATAATTATGGCTTAGAAAAACTTAAAAGGGAGCAAGGAATGAACAAACTTAAAAAGGTAGAAATAGCTCCAACCAAAATAATATAATAATAATTGTAGATCCTATTAAAGACAAATAGCAAACTTGTAAATAACAAGATCATTACATAAAAAGTTATAGATTACGTTATTTTGAAATTTTTTAAATGTGAATATAGCAAAAAATTCACAAATCAATAAGACACTTATAAGTTCTAATGAAAATGAGACGAACGAACAAAAACCTAAGAAATATAATTCTAAAGGCACTACAACAATACACCACTAAGATTAAAATTCACTCCACACAGACATCAACAAGATTGAACACAACACATGCAAATTTACTTGCATAATTTGGATTCAAAATGCCAATCCATTCCATAACATTCTCATTGATTTCCAGCTCATATAAGAGAAGATTCATATTTGTTTGAAGTCCTAATTCCAAAAGCATGGCCTCAATATTCCCAGATATATAACCTTGACAAGCTTTAGAAGAAAACTTCAAAAAAGATAAAAAAATTGACATGGCAAATGGTACAAACACCCATGGGCATTTAGCCACCCTAACCTCAATCCAAGCATAGGATAAATCACTGAAAGGTTCAAATCGTTTTGCAACTAACCAAGGTGATATGAGAATTGTTTGAAGCAATCCAAATAAAATCCTAGACCTAAAAACCAAAGACTATCTTTAAAAATACTCACAACAATAGAGAATTGAAGTAGACAATCAAAACAACATATAAAACATGTGATACTAATCTATATCCCAAGAAAACCAAAATATACCAAATCCTATTTCATCAATAAATACAGCATAGATACGTACACAATTAATTAATACACACAAACTACAACATAATATTAAAAGCTAAAACAAAAAATGAAGATGGATCTCCAATAACCTAACATTATATTTTGAAGTCTAGATAAGTGGCAACAATTCATCCAATGCTATTGGGTCATAAGTTATCCCAAAACTTTTGTGAAAATATGTGTTACTTTGTCAAAGCCAAACACATGAGTTCTTATGATTTTCTAAGATAGCCAACATGCTTGATAAAATGACAATCAAATTCAATAAGTTCAGTGTGTTCATGAAAAAAAATATTGCTAGAAACATAGATAGTAACTCAATTATCACCAAACAATGACATTGGCAAAGATTTAGGAAACCCAAAATCTTTCTAAGGTCTTTTCACCAAAACCATTTCACAAGTAGCTTAAAGACAACCATCAAAGTCTAGATAAGAGCAATAATACATCAAACATCACCACATCATTAGTTGTCACAAAACCTTTGTGAAATTTTTTGCTGCTTGATTAGAACTAAAGGCATGAGTTGTTAAGGTCTTCTAGGATGATATAACATTCTTGACAAATGAAAATTAACTGCAAAAGTTTGATGTGCTCCTAAAACATAGGATTATAGGCAATGTAAACAGCAACTTAATTATCACCAAACAATGTAACATGCTAGGATATATGAAACCCAATATCTTTTAAAAGTGTTTTTACCCACATCATTTTAGAAGTAGTCTAGACCATGACTATACATGCAACTTATATGCTTCTATCCATAACAATTTGTTTCCCAAGATTTTCTATCATGAAAATATCACATCCAAATGCAGATTTCCTATCATCAACTTGGAAAACATAATATACAACTGAGCATGTTTCTTCATCAACATTCACTTGTCTATAAATAGGACTTTCCATAAAGCCTTATTGATGTCATTAGAATTCTTAGCATGACATGCCAATGTTGAATCATCTTGAGAACATGCATACATTTACTAACAACACAAAACACAACATATATGTGTGTGTGTGTTTTCGAAAAACATTTCTACACCCACGAAGACAGCTTAAACTAGTTCAACTTGGTCTTCAATAGCTTTAATATCTCCATGAGTGTAAGTAGTTCTACATTAAAAAGTATGGTTTCTTCAAGTAATATCCAAATGCCATGTAGCATCTTAAACTAGTTCTACTGAAGTGTCTTCCATTATTAAACATAGACTCTTTTCAATGAAGGAAAATTGATGATTTTGAAGCAACTAAAAGAGATCTTTATTGATTTTGCTATGGATGATGAATCTAAGAAACAAGCACATCTACCCCTTCCTCTCCTTCCTCATTGTTTCTAGAATTTTTGGCATTTTTCACAATGACCTTTACCTATTTTACACCCAAAAGCTTTTTGAATGAGTTAAAAAACAAACTAGTATGTGTAAAAAATCGAACAAGGATCATGATAACAGCTTTTAAGATCTTTGTTAGCTAAACTAGATTGCATCATTAAATTTGAAATTCTAACATAACATTTTCTTTGTATCAAATTAATAATAAAAAAATCTTATTATAAGTTCTTAACACAAGAAAAGAATTTGCAATATATACTTCTTGGCAATACAAAGAGAGCATCAATTGAAAAACCTCATCATTCCATCAAGAACATACCAATTCCCATTCTAAAAAATCTCAAACTAATCAAGTCTCATGTCAAGTTCCCTAAGCTCCCATGTTAACACAAAAGAAATAATAAAAACATTCAATTTTCTATTTCCCTCCAAAATAATAAGCACAACTATTAACATCACAATCCTTCCAAATATTTAAATTCCCTTCACAAGCTATAGCAATCATCTTAGTGCCTGTGTAGATATCTCAACAAGATAACACAATGATGTCACAAATTCAAAACCCAAAAAAAAGAATATGGGCAGGACAAAACATGCCACCTATAAAGTTAGAATTAATTATTGCTTGATATATAAAAAATATGACCTAGAATAGCCATAATGTGAGAAAGACATGTACATTGTATTTGTGAAACCAAACAAAATTGCATAAAAAATGAAATAGATAAATTCCGTTAAGACAAGTAAATAATTCTTACCATTTTAAACAGCTATCATTAGTTTGGAACTTTTATAAATGTAAATCTTTAATATTTTGGAAAAGTGTTCTCAAATGCACAAAAATGTGGGATCTAGTTTTTTAACCTAAATTAGACAAGTTGCATCACATCCCAACAAAATCTCCCAAAATCCTAAATCGAACACAGATTTTATAACATCAAAGTCTAGAATATCAAAGCCATCATAAAAGATCAATTTAAATTTCATGAATTTTGTCATACTACAATTTAATTAGATTGGCAATGCTGACATAGCATAATTTTAAGTCAAGGTTCAAAGGCAATGGGAAATCCATAGAAAGGTTTTAGAAATGAGAAACATTGTCTTTATAATTTAAGGTAAAACCATTTCCAGCCTGGTGCCAGAGAATTTTGTGTTACTCTGTTTATATTTGATTGATATAACATGCATGAAATTAAATATCTTATCATTCAATAATAATGATCTCTTGATCTCTCCTTCGTGCTCTCCTAATAATAACCAATTGCACATTCAGATAAATAAAACAGGAGTTAACAATCATGCTGCAAAATTGAGAACTTCTATACTTCAATATAGTGCAGCATAAACTATTATATCATATTTTATTTATAGGTTTGGCAGCTAATTCTTCTTTTGCAGGTAAAGTCTATCCATTATTGAGTAGAAGTGGTGCACCAACTATATATGCAAAGCAAGTACTGGCTGGAACTAAATCTAGCTCCAAGATGATTCTACAACTCTTCCATCTAACATTTCTATAAGGAGAGATGATAGATGAAGAAACGATCTTTATGATAGGATAATTGTGTCCCAGATTTTGTACCATCAAATTTCATTAGTCAATTAGAGATGTATTTTATAAAAGGGCAGTAACGTTGGTGTCAAAAATACCAAAAGAATTTTGAAGTAAACAATGCATGCATCCCTCTAGGTTGATCCGATGTATAAATAAGTTCCTTGCATTTCTAATCAAATAGATCGTGATAATTTCACTAACATATTAGTTAAGTCCCTAATTTATTTGATTCTTAATTTTCATCCCAACGCAACCTAATAGAACTATGTTTGCAGGATAAGGTAAGAGTAAAAAACACGATATCATATGGAACTCTTTGAATATTTTGGCAACATGATATCAAACTAGAAGAACATCACTATTATTTATCAAAAAAATTTATTTTATTAGTATATCATTCTATTCTTACAATTTTTTGGGTATTTATTGCTTCCAATGGTTCCCTCATCTATACTAAACCCCCCTAAAACTTGATTTTGAATGACTAGAAATGATGTCAATGGCCATGCCAATTATGGAGAAGAGTTTCTTTGATTTATAATATAAATGATGCCTTGCAATACCATAGAAAAATCACAATTCATCAATGATCTAAAGATATATTCCTCATTTTTCCTTTCTTTATGAATCAAATTTTTAGTATGTTTCCACTTGTCTTGTATACATTTCTTTGAAAATTCTTCATCAATTATTTTTCTCCATCCTAAATGTATAACATAACAACCTCATTAAAATACAACAAGCACACATCTTCAACTTCCAACTAATATTCAATCACTTTATTGAAGATAACATAAATGGCTCATTGACATAGTACTACAATGCCATTGGTGGTAATCCCTCACTAAGAAACCCAAAGAACAATTGAAAAGCCAAACTCTACTTATTAGGAAAAGTTAAATATAAAGATGATAATGAACACCAAAAGCAAAATATATGAATGTCAAATTTCATTCAACAAATAAATGCCTATACAAATAGTAAACAATCTATCTACAATACCAAAGAGTTTTTTTAAATCAAATTGATTAATGTAAAAGTGGCAAGAACAAGAATCTCGTTGACTAAAAATTTGAATTCCAAAAAGATTTCTCCTACTATGCCTCAAAAAAATTACATATTACTGAGCTAGAAATATTATTACAAAGCTCATCAACATCACCATTAAACTAGCCTACATTTATCTAGATTGCAATTTTCGCTTGTTTGATAACAAGTGACTACATTTGAAAGCCTATCGGACAACAAAACATTACCCTTTCAATAGAAAAAGACATAAGCCAACAAAAAAAGTAAAATTGTTATATTAAGTATTGCACATAACCAGCTATTAAACTAAGGTCACAATTTAGACTTTCATACTAAAGAAAAAATTGGAATAATTCATTTTTATGTTTTCTAGCAAAATTCTCACCAAAAATTTTTTATTTGGTAAATCACTAACCAATCTTTTACACGGTTCACACTACCAACTGCCAAAAAAATTCACTTTAATACAGCACTTTTTCTTTGACAAATGGTTTCATGTGGATCTGCTATCATATTATATGTTAAGGGTAGCTAAATGTAGAATTATATACAAGGGCATTCATCTCCTCAAAATTGCCAACTAGTAAACTGGGAAAAAAACAACATTTCAAGGAACTCAACAAATGAGCAAACAATTTTTAACAATACATTTGAACCATTTTCATGATTACCTTGGTGTACCTAAATTGGCACAAGAAAAACATGAAGACCTATAGAAATTGAATTCACCATTAAAAAGATCATTATTTCAATTCAATTTAATGCATTGTGTTGGATCTATAATACAGGAAAATGTCCAGCACGTTATTTAACTGTGTCAAACACTTCTTGGACACGCCATCATGTGATCCTTTTTTTATTTTTCAGGAATGATCACAACACTAAAGGACACATTCAGGGCACTCTTTGGATAAAGATTTCCAAAATCAAATAAAAAGCAATACAATAAAATTTAATACATGTGTGTCATAAATAGTCCCTACAAATGCCACCCATGAAGGCTTATGATTTGGCATCAGCAATATATGAACTTTCCCTTTGCATTACATTAATTTAATAGCACATAAATCAACTAAAAAAAATGAGCCTTGCAGCATAATCGTGCTTACAACCATTTCCAACCTTTTAAAGAATATTTCTATTGTCATGCCTAAACCATACTATAGTCTAAGCTTATGTCATGTTCATGGTACATAATTGAGGAACAAAGTAATCGGTTTGAAATAGAAGTTTTTTAAACGACTGCTAAGAGGATCAACAATCAATCTACAGAAAGAGAATACTTATCTGCATAGGAGGTGGATACATCGTTAATACCACGTGATAAATATCTCAAGAGTTTGAACCAAGGTCCCAGCTTGAGTTAGAAATTTGAAACATGTTTGTTGTATTATACAAAAAATTGAATAATTTTTTTCAAATTATTCTCGAGAAGTTCCGCCAATGCACCCCATGCTACTATTTCTGATCACAACTATTGCACCACTAGTTTATAACAACTATAAATTTTAATGATGTAACTCCTAAACCCTTTATGTGGAGCCAACTTCCCAAAAAATAGCCTCAAGGTGACCGTAGTGTATCTTGATGCACCACATCATAAAAGCATTGTCCAAAGAAAGCTTAAGAATTTCAAATCATTATAAAAAAAAAATTCTCCCAACTTCTCTCACATTAAAAAAAACTTGTTTCCATCACATCTAATGGAAAGGCAAAACAAACCTTGAAATGAACTACATCAAGCGAACATGATGATAGAGGTCTCCACAAAATTGATTAACATACAAGACTAGAGATGAAAATTAAAGACAAAAGAATAATACCAAAGGGTCCAACAGGAAGATATAATAAAGCCTTAACCATAACTAAATTCAGACTCCTTAGTTTTTTGAAATCGAAGTGTTCTAGAGGTCTCTTCTTGGCATATAAACTCACAGTAGTCCTTATTACTGCATATATTCTACTCCACTCACTTATTACCTTTCTTATACGAGCATCTCACTTTTTTATAACAATACCATATCAACCAATACTCCCTTACATTCACTTCAAGCGCTAGAATGAAAAAGACATGACAAAAAGATTTATGAAAAGAAACTTAGTGTAATTAATCCTTAAAAAATTGTTACTAATATATAGAACACACTGGCATTAAAGAATTCGTGAAACTAACCCTAATTAGCAAGGCTAATGCTTGTTATCACTCTTCACTAAGAAATATTTCAAAATTCCCTCAAATGAAATCACTTCATATCATATCTTGTTAAATCCAAAAAATCATCCACCTTTTTTACTATGAAAATACTCAATTGATGCATAGGCTTGTACTTTGCAAAACAAAATGTGCTAGTAATATCATTAGCACCACTATAACCCAATAAATTTGATAATGTTCAATCATGCAATATACCAAATACATACTATAAAACAAATTTGATGTTGGTTATACTATATATATTCTCCATCATTTTGGATTATGGACCAAAGATATCTGAACTATTCTTTTTGATTATTTAGTCGCCAATAACTATATCTATAACATTACATCACCAAATATTTTTAAAAATGCACCAATTGAAAGTCATTCTTCCTTAGGAAACCCTTAGTTTTGTTTCACTCAAAATAAAAATAATCATAATAAAATATACCTGAGCTACAAAACCTACATGTGGTCATCAATTAAGACAACCAAAACTAACACAACAACATAACGATTCAAATTATCTTAATATCACCCAACAACAACGAAGACAAAGTGACCAAACAACAACAATGAGAATGCAACAAACTGAACCAATCATTAAAATGGTTATTGTACTAAAATGGGTCTTTGTGCTACGGTTAAGATTGCTACTCAAGAATAACTAAGGTCATATTGAAAAATCAATGTATGCATACTTACAACACCTTTTTGACAATGTTTGATCAATTCCAAAATAGCCACAACAACCAATAAGATATCAAAGGGATGGAGTTTCAACTCTTTGTGAACAAAATTGTAATTTACATTTAATGTTTAGTGATCTAAAATGCCCAATTGTATATTTGCCACTCCTTATGCAAACATCAAAAAGCTATTTAAATATATTGAAATAGGGAAACAAAAACTAATTAAGAGATCCTATGGATGTGATTAAAAAAGTAACTCATGAAAAAAAAACTAAAAGAGAATGTTCAAAACAAAAATATTCTTTATGGCAATTAAAATATATCTTTCAAGCATGCATGATCTTAAAGAATCAGAAGCAACTGGAAATCACTCTATTTTACAGTAGCCTTGAACCACAAGTTATTAGCAAACAACTAAGCATCCACCAAAGATATTCAAATACCTACTTATAAACCACTATACATAGGATCCTTCCATAAGAATAAATTAATACTTATTCAACTCAAACAAAGAAGGTAAAACTTTGTATAAGATAATTATAAAAACAACTATATTCTTAGATATTGAAACATTTTGCATTTGCTAATTGTCAAATTTATAACAAGAGAATATAAAATGGAGTAGTCTCACCTCTAGATCAGAAAACTCAAACCAAGGACAAAAATCAATGATTTCACAAACAAATACCACTGTGTCACGCACAAGAAAACCTGCATCAGATTCCAACATATCTGACACCTTCATAAATTGAAGAACTGAATTATTCCATGTTTTTGTACAAATAGAAGATTCTTTCCACACGGTTTTCACAGGAGTTTTCTGGTTAATAATAGCCATCCTATACCTTACCCAATAATTTTTATCAGGCTCACCACCAGTTGATTGATCACTCTCCAAATATATGCATATGGTATCAAATGATTCATAAACACCTGCATAGCGATCAATAATAACCTTTTACAAAACAAAGCATAATTATGCAATATATAATAATATTACAAGAGGATTGAAAATAACTTACCAATTCTAAGTTCGCAACCACCTACTTGAAAGAATTTACTAAAGATTTTTCGTGTTTCCATGATTTCTTTGAATGATAAGAAGTTTTCCACTCTCCACGTGAATGATCCTCTCTTGGAAATGGCATCAATTAATGGCCCTGAAGTCACACCAAATTGTCCTGATGACTTTGACTCAGCATCATTGAATTCTTGAATAATGGATGTTTCTTTCAATATAAGAACCTCAGCTGAAAAAACAACTGTATCCTGAACTAGAAACCCAGAGTCTTGATCAAAGAGACTAGTCAAGGTGACAAATTCACGCCATCCCCAATCTTTTGCTGCTTTAGAATAGCGATTCTGAGATTCCTTAGTCAATGATTTCTCTTCCATTTTCTGATTCACAACTGAAAGACGATGACTCACAAAGCAGCTCCAATCACATGTTGTGTTGCGAGAATCAGTGACCTCAAGAAAAACTGATAAGTGGCACGGTGGTTGGGATTGACCTGCAAAATATCAATAGCACAAAATAAATTAAATAGCTTAATGATGCAATAGTTTTCATTAAACAACCCACTCAACATTAGCATATTTAGAAGATTTTGATGTTGTTTACTAAAATCAACAAGTAGAAAAGGCTCATAAAGTTAATGAAGTGGCTTCAAAACTCCAGCATTGTATCCTTCATACCATAAAGAACTCAATAATTCACCATTTCATTCGTTAGTGCATAGACACTATTTTTATAAAGAAAAATTCATTTTAAAGGAACAATATCACTATAATTTACAACAAATTGTTAATCATACGGTTAGAGGTGGTCAGAAGGAAGAATCAAGTGCTGTTATGTCTCACTAAAAGCTACAGATTCTATCCCCCTTTTCCCCTAGAAGTCCCACAATTAATGAGTTTTTAAGTAAGGTTTCCCTCAAACTAGTCATAATCAAACCAAACTCGTAGAAAAGTAAATGTCTGCAACTTCACTGAGCAAAGAACGCTGCAGGATTGACGGTTTTGATTTACTTAGTTGGCAAAGAACTGGGGAATTCTTAACAAGATCCTGAATTCAATCCTCACCAAAGCCTTTCTCTCAACCTAATTCCCAAAAACAAGATAGTTGCTAATGGGTTCACCTGAAAATAGATCGTGATGAGGAAATTTGATTGCCTTACCTCTGGGATAAACTATGAGGCGGCAGTCTCGGTTGCCAATTTGGAACCTCTTGCTTTTCACACAAAGCCCAGTGATCTTTCTCTTCTTCAGCAGATCCTTCAACCGTGTAAAATTCTCAATCCTCCAGGTGAACTTGCCAAAGTGGCCATCTGACTTCCTAGTGGCGGCCCTACCACCAAGCATCATTCCAGGATTCTTGGAGAAGCTGCTCGACTCCTTGATTACATGGAAGGAGGTGCTGAACACTGCAGTGTCATCAACAAGGTATCCAGACTCGTGCTCTAAAAACTCGGACATTCTCATGTAGTCGTTCCATCCAAGGCTGGTGTTATCACCACCCTTACTGTCCGCAGCAAAGCGGCCATATGAGTCTCGGTGGACATGGTTAGTTCCAGAAGGTCGCTGGCTCAATACAGACATGCGGAAGAGGCACCAGCAACTGCGATCAGGAAGGAGGGTCTTGTCTGTCTCCTTGCTCTCCAAACACATAGAGAGGTGGTCCACGCCAGAGACAGAACTCTGATAGACGCTGATCCTTAGATTGCAGTCTCCAGCAGGGAAGGTAGGGCTCATGATCTTCTGTGTCTTGATCATGTCACGAAAGAGGCTGAAGTTGTATACCTTCCAAGTGAACTTGCCGCTAAGAACGTCACCAGATGCCGTGGGAGATGAAGCAGAGAGATCGAAGGTCGTGGTGGAAGGGCTATCGCGGGAGAAGGAGATAGACTCGTGGAGCAGAAGGATATCCGCTGTGATGAGAAGGGAGTCCGACGGGGAAGAGAGGAACCCTGCACGAGGATCGAGTATTGCAGAAGAAGGAGTGAAATCGCACCATCCATGAGACTTCTTCTTGGAAGAGAATCGGTGCCACGAGTCCCGTGTGATGGACTTGGAATCGTCCAGGAGGTTCACGACGGAGAGGCGGTAGCTGGCGAAGCAGTCCCACTTGGAGGACGACGATCCCCGAGGGTCGACGATCTGGAGGTAGATGGAGAAGTAGCCCGGAAGGGCCTGCGAGTCTCCCTTTGGGTAGATTAGGAGACGGCAATCATAGCCCCCGACTTCGAAGTACCGGCTCCAAAGAGCACGAGCCTTTGCTCGGGGAAACTGCGCCACCGACCACCGGCACAGAGCCGAGTGCTCCCCTCGTCGCTCCACCCACACCGCCTCCTGCCCCGTGCTCTCCCGCCCAGCCGCCACCGGGGTGGCCGGCACCGCAGCCGGCACCTCGTCAGACGCCGACCCCGCCTCTTCCTGCCGCGTCTCCGCCACGGCCGACGCTGCCGTCTGCCGTGCCTCCGCAACAGACGATGACGGGAAGGCCGAGGAGGACAAGGAGGGCTCAGAAAGAGGCGCGGGCTTCATCGACGTGTAATGGCTGATACCTACGAGATACAAATCGAAACCTCTCCTCTTTCTCTCTCTTTCCAGGTGGGAAGGCGAAGTACTTCGACCCCTTCGCGCTAGTTGGTACCGGACAAAGACGAGGCCAAGAACAGAAGGCGATGATGGTGGTATTTAGGCAAGAGAGAATTTGGCGAGGATGTAGATGTGGGATATGATCTTGGGTCATTAACATTTGCATCCGACCGTCCATCTTAAAACTCGCCTCTTTAGGGTGGGCAGACAGGTTTATCGATGAATAACTAACCCTTTGTCAAAACATTGCTCTTCATTCGTTTGGTTAATTCAAATAACGACTCCATTTTTTAGGACCTTTCAATCACTTTTAAGACTATGCAGGAGCAGCCGAAGCATATTGGGGAGGAAGCCCATGGAGTCAGGATTGAAGCTGAGGATCCTTATATCCCTGAGGTGACCCGTCCTGCCATTGCGAATAGGGTGAGCTTCCGGGAGGCCCTAACTGCCAACAGCGCTCCCAGACACAGTGACACGGTGATTTCGCACATGCGGCCGGCGGATGTTGATGTCAAATTGCGCGCGGCGGATATCCCCGAGTATGTGGAGGGAGGGGACGTGATTATGTCACCAGAAGCTTGCTTGAGGTGCCTGGATTTCCATAAGTTTGACCTGGTGGGCCGTCTCTATGGAAATACCCTTCCTTTTCATGGTATTGAGAAGGTTTTACTCAAACGATGGGGCCATATTAACAGCTTCAAGATTTTTGACCTCACGGCCAACTGCTTTTGCCTTCATTTTGCGTCGATGAGTGAGAGGAATGACATCTGGTTGGGCGGGCCCTGGCAAATCGTCGGCCAAGCCATGGGTTTTGATCTGTGGTCGCCGGAATTCAACCCTAACTCCACATCTGTAATGCGCGCCCCTGTCTGGGTTAGGCTTCCTGGTCTCCCCCTTATCTACTGGGATGTAGACAATATTCTTTGAATTGCTAAAGCTATTGGCGATCCGTTTCTTCTTGATGGCTGGATGACGGGATTAGAGCGCTCGTCCTTTGCGCGAGTTTGTGTTCGGGTGGACCTTGCGAAACCTCTCAAGCTAGGCATCTGGATCTCCGGGGACTACGGGAGGGTTTTTCAACCCTTTGAATACGAAGGGCTGCCGCGCATTTGCTTCGCTTGCGGTCATGTTGGACATTTGGAGAATTCCTGCAAGTCGGTCAAAGCTGGTGGAGCTGACATCAACGACACCACGACCACAGATGAGGTGCGGGAGGAACGCCCAGGGGTTACTGAGGCTCTCGGCCGCAATGGGCCTGAGGGACCTGAGGATGACCGCCAGTCAGAGAGGCGGGATGTACACGGCGAGGGGCACGGTCTGTGCCCTTGGATGATTATGTAGCGGAGGAAGAACAATCGCAAGAGCCCCGGGGGTTTGATCAATAGGCCTACTGATGTCGTTCATAGCCGCACAGCCAGGGGATATGACGGGGCCAGTACATCTCGAGGTAGCAGGGGTCCACCCAGGTTCCGGGGGAGAAGCAGAGTTCGTGGGAAGGTCAAGGATGGGGTGCGGAGTCCTACGCCGGCTAAGCCTTCACAAGCTGGGAATTTTGCTAATGTTGTCCAGGTGAATTCGCCATTTCGGCAGAAGGGATCAGGGGCTGATGGTGCACCCATCCCGGATGGGGGTGACCATTAATTGGGACTTCTTGCTGACCGTGCTTCGTGGGGCACGGAGGCCAGCAGCTGTTTGCTGGAAAGCTGTTTCAGTTTGGTTGGGGATGCTGGAAGCAAATAACCATATGAATACTATGTGGATCATCACGTGGAACATAAGAGGTGCTAAGAAGAGCAAATTGAGGGCCTACTTGCAGCGTCTGGTTCGGGAGTGGAATGTTAAGGTTGTTGTGCTACTAGAGATCAAGATGCAATCTTTTTCCCAGCACGATGCAACTGGATCCTTTGGAAGGATTGGAATTTTGGGTTTCATCCATCTTTGGGTATGTCAGCTGGAACTATTGTGCTGTGGAAGGTAGAGATCAAGTTAGCACTCACGGCGGCCTCAGCCTTTATGGTGGCTTGTTCGATTACCCCTCGGCAGGATTGCACCCTCAACTGCTGCTTTGTTTATGGTCCAAGGGTGTCTCAGAGACGCCGCGAGATGTGGGACGCTATCCGCACAACATACTGTGACAATTCCCCTCTCTTGGTGGCTGGTGACTTTATCCTGATTATGGGCCAGGAGGAGAAGCGGGGCCTTTCTTCTATGGTAGTGAGCAGCAGTGCTTTGCTGATTTTATGTAGGACCTTCAGCTCGTTGATATGGGTATTTCTGGCAACCAATTTACCTGGTGCAATGGGAAGAAGGGGGGTGCACGCATTCTGGAGCTGCTTGATCGCGCCCTGCTCAATTCTGTCGGCCTGATTGCTTTTCCCAATTGTTCGGTACATCATCTGGGTCGCCTTGGCTCAAACCACTGCCCGCTGTTAATCAATCTGGATGGCAACAGGATCCGGCCAGTAGGCTCCTATTCGAGAGTATTTGGCTCCACTATCCCCAGTCCTACCATGTGGTGCAGCAGGTTTGGAGCAGACGTGCGTCGGGGGACCCTAGGGAGATGGTTTCGATGAAGTTCAAGTGGTCACTTATGGCATTGCGTAGTTGGAGCCGCAGAGAACTGGGGAGTTTGATTAACCGAAACCAAGTACTTTTCGTGACATTAAGGAGCTGTAGGCAAGAGAATCGTGGGTGGGACTCACTGAGGAGGACCATGAGAGTCTTGCGGATTTGATCACTGCCTTTCACAGGGGTTGTGCCCATGAGGAGCAGTGGTGGTGGCAGCGTGCCAAGGTTCACTAGGCACAGGTCGAGGACACCAACACGCGCTTTTTCCACAACATGGCTTCGTCTCGAGCCCACATGAACCGCATCTCCATGTGGTGGATTCCCCGGACAGCATCGGACAGGTCTTAACTGAGTACTTTGAGAGTAAGTGGCGTGGCGACATCTCCAGGGTAATGCCGCAAGTCATCTCCCCGTCGATGGTTGTTAACGCTGATGTGGCTTCTAGGCTGGGAGCTAGTGATGAGGACATCATGTTCGAGAAGGACTTTCGACGTCCAAGGACCTGATCTTGTACAAAAAAAAAGGTCAAAATCACTATTCCTGCCACCGACTGCCGCCTCCACCACCACAGTGAACCGCCCACCGCTATTTCGAACCGCTCGTGCCCGAACCGGATCCAGGTTTGCCCGAACCGCTGTGCATGTGTCCCGCCAGGCGCCTACCCAAGCTACTCAGATGACCCGCACCGACCCGTGACCTGTGACCCGCGCCGACCCACGCCAGCCCGCACCGACCCGCGACCTGTGATACACGCCGACCCACGCCAGCCAGCACCGACCCGCACCGCCGCCGCCGCCGCGCCTCCAACAATCCGAAATTAGGGTTAAATAAACTTAATTTTCATTATTTTTCTCAGAATTTTAGGAGTCGGTTTGTAATTTTTAGATGACTTTTAATTTACCCATGTGTCCTTTAGTATTCCCATGTTATGAGTTAAATGTCTTTTGTACCCTTATGGATTCCTATATAAGGGGAAGTCCTCTTCTGTTGTAAGGATATTGAATAGTTAATGCAAGCTTTTGAGTGTTCTTTGCTTCCATTCTGAGTTCGTGAGTGCTCTGAGTATCTTTGGCGTGCCGACTCGTCAAAGCTCTGATACTGGGAGGAGGGACGCGAGGTCCAAGTGGTGAGACGCCACTCCAGTCTATCATCTTCCTTCACCGCTCAACCATCTTCAAGTGAAGTTTTTGTTTTTCCTCATCTTCCTTTTTACGAGTAATTTCCATTCCTAGATTATTAATTTGTCTTCAATATATTTTCATTCTGCGAAGTGCAACTTTTACTATAAATTATATTTTAATTTCAACTGGTACTTAACCAATCTAAGTACTCCCTATTTCTGCGTGTTTGAAAGTGTGTAGCCGTAATCGATTTAGCGACTTCTTAGCCGCTATCGATTCTAAGTTTAGTTAGGATTCATTGGTTGGTTCCTTTGCGTTCAACCCTCATCGTATCTCGGTGTGTGTCCCTTAGGGTGACGGCCCTGCTCTTTGTTGTGCATCAGTCATGAATTTTCTAACTAAACAAATTTCATCTAGTCCTACATCAGCTAGGGTCACCGAGGAAGAGATCATCGAGGCTTTGCGGGGCATCAAAAGGAATAGGGCACCGGGATGTGATGGGATCTCGGCTAAATTCTTGCACGGCTACTGGACTATTGCACGTCATGATGTCATTAATGCTGTGTTGGCTTTTTTTGAGGACTGCAGGCTCCCGAATGAGTGGAAGGACACCCTTATCATCCTGATTCCAAAGAAGCAGGGAGCGAGCAAGCTGGAGCATTATAGACCTATTAGTCTCTACAACACTGTGTACAAGGTGGTAGCACGGGTCCTTATCGGGAGACTGAAACCCGTCTTGCCGGACCTCATTTCGCAGGAGCAGGCGGCTTTCATTCCCGGCCGTAGTATTTTTGATAATATCAACATCGCGCAGGAGATGGTTGCTAGGATGCAGACTTGCAAGGGTTCGGCTGGACTTATGGCAGTGAAGCTCGATATGGAACAGGCCTATGACCGTGTCTGTTGGGACTTTCTTCAGGAGATGTTGATGGCTATGGGGTTCCCTCCCATCTGGCGGGATTGGATTGCTGCTTGCATCAGAAGCCCTAGATTCAGCGTCCTCTTTAATGGTAATCGCCTCCCGTGGGTGGAGGCTCAGAGGGGTCTACGGCAGGGCTGCCCGCTGTCCCCGTATCTTTATGTCATGGCTTCTGAATATCTCTCTTGCTTGGTAAGGAATCATGAATCCCGACAGCATTTGGGGTTCCGGCCGGGGAGGCATGCGCCTTGCATCTCGCACCTCCTCTTCGTCGACGATGTCATCCTTTTTGCTCCTGCCTCCCGCATCGCTGCCCGTCTTATCAGGAGGATTATCCGTGAGTTCGGGAAGACCGCTGGTTTGCAGGTAAATCTTGCGAAATCCAGGGTCTTCTTTAGCACTAACCTTTGTAGGAAGAAGTCCAGGTTAATTCTCAGGAAGCTCAGCATGGAGGAGGGAAGTTCTTTTGCATATTTGGGGATCCCCATCACTGCCAAGCACCTGTCCAAGATTGACCTCAGCTTCTTGCTTCAGCGGTTGGATGCCATGCTGCTCAATTAGAGAGTCAGGCCTCTTTCACTGGTGGGCAGGGCCATTTTGGCTTCGTCAGTCCTTACTGCCATCCCCTGCCACGTGCTAAGGCATTGTGTTGTGCTGGCGGGGATTATTGAGGCCATGGAGATGCGCATCAGAAGATTTCTGTGGGGAGGGACTAATAACGGCTTGGGAGTGCATCACGCTGCCTAAATCTGCGGGTGGCCTGAGCCTCCGGGACCTCCGTGTTTGGCACCGTGTTCTCCAGATGGAGGGATGCCGACGTTTTCTTAATCGGGAGCCTAGTCTATGGGTGGATTTGATGCGGAGAAGATATGATTTGGAGGATCCACGGATGAAGGTCCCCCGCAACGCGTCCCTGGTTTGCAAAATGGTGCTTGGGGCTATGCCGGAGGCCATTTCCCTTTTTGTTTGGCGTATTGGGGATGGGCGGATGATGAGATTTTTGGAAGATAATTGGCTGGGGGTCCTTCCGCTGAGTTGCTAGGCCACTTTCATCAATGTGCACACCTACTGGCCAGCCAGCGTCGTCGAATGTCTCCTGCCCGACGGGAATTGGAATTGGGATCTTATCAGCGCTTGGGCAAATGGGGAGCTTCAGGACCGCATCTCGCATCTTCCGAGAGCCTTGCGGTCCTCACATGACGTATTGCTTCTCTCCCTCACGGAGAAGCCTCGGGTGGCCAGCGGCAAGATTTACTCGGGCATCGTCTGCAATGCTCAAAAGGGAGGAAATGGTTGTAGGCCCTTGGAGGAATTTCGTGGCATCTGGAAGCTTAGGGTTACTCCCAGGGTCCGCGTCTTCATGTGGAGGGTCGCCGGTGATCACCTTCCGTCAGCGGTGCGGTTGACCAGCCGCAAGTTTTGCAATTCTCCCACCTGCCAGCAGGGCTACGAGGAAGACGAGTCCTTGCAGCACGTTTTCTGGCGCTGCTCGAAAGCCCAAGAAATTTGGGCTAACCGCACTGTTCGGGCAGCGTTGACCTGCTTGGACCAGCACTCCAGGTTTGACCAGTCTACGGGCACCGATTTACTGTTCATTGACCGGATCCTCCGGTTTGTTGGATCTCCTGCTGCTCGCCAGGGTGCTGGGCAATTGGTTGCGGCCACTATTGCGACTACGTTGTACTATATTTGGTCGAGGAGGAATGCAGCTAGACACAACATCCCGATGCCTCTCCCGGGTTCTACTATTCGGACCATCTTACTTGAGGTTCACTCGTCTCTCAACTGACATCTCTCTCTCTCCTCCCTGTCCTGCGAGAACCCTGGCAAGTCCACGGACTTGCTTGTTACGCATAGTTGGATTCCCCCCTACAGGTTGGATCAGAATGAACTGCGATGCGGCGGTTGGTGATTCGGTGGCCGGGTTGGGGGTGGTTGTGCGGGATTGTTTGGGTAGACCTCTCCTGGTGGCTGGTAAACGGTTGTTGTCCCAGGCTGTTGACATGATGGAGACCCAGGCTTTGCTTATGGCGCTTGACATGAATAGGGATCTTCTTCCCCTGCACTGGGCTGTGGAACTCCAATATGACTCTATGATGGCCATTCAGGAGGTACGTGAATTGATGTCTTTACCCCCGGGATCGGGTGTCTTTGCTGCTACCATCCAGTACGCTTCGGGTCTTGAGGCCGTTCGCTTTTTACACATTCTCAGAGACGAGAACAAGCCTGCTGATTGGGCTGCTCGGGCTGCGTGCTCTAGCGACTTCATCTGGGGCCTTGAGGACCCTATTCCGAAGCCCCTGCGTGACCTTATGTTATCTGATTTCACTTTCGATCCCTCTTGAGAGTCCTTTTGTAATTTGGCATTTGCCTTGATATAATAGATATTATATACTCTTCAAAAAAAAACTCATATTAGATATTAATTTTGAAAATATGATTTTAATATATATTAATAATAAATCAAGAAATTTCAGATATATAGAATCACACTTTACTATAAGATACCAACCAATTCAGTGTAAAGCGACATGCCCATCACACGTATTCAATTTAAAAAGAAAAGCAAAATTTGCAATGCAATCAGTCACATGTTTACCCTCCTTGAGAACACATGGCAACTTGTGTTCATAATGAATAAACAATAATAACAATTTTATAAAAAAAAAAGTGATCACGATTTATTATGGTTAATGACATTTGAGAAGGCCTAAGTAGTAGCAAAAGCATCACACTCAAATTATACAAAAAATCCAAAATAATGAAAGCAATATGCCAAAAAGATAGCCTTATAAAAAGCTTTCTCTTCCATTGCTTAAGCTGCAATAGAAAAAAATACTATATCCTAAAAACCTCTATTAAAGACCTCGAGTTGTCCTAAATGGTGATATTAATCATAACATCCCCACGATTATTAGTTCAACCATTACAAATCACCTTATACTTGTCAGGAATAGAGGAAGTCACTGTTCATAAGAGAATTAAATGAGAGTTAAATGGCCTAATTGGCTCCCAATTCTCCCAAAAGGAATGAGAGGACTAAGAATATTGACAACGATGGAGTAGAGTAGGGTCATCAAAGGGAAGAAAGGTTGAGCATGCACTGACAATTTCTTATTACACAAAAAGTAAAAAGTGGTGGTAAGAAGTTAGATGGCCCATCCTTATAACAAAATGAGTTTACATTGCACCATCACAAAAAATAATAACATAAATTAGAGAAGCATGGAGCCAAATTTAGTCCTTAACCAAGGAGAGAAACAATGAATGTCACATATGAGCACTATAATAGCAAAAGCATCATGCTTGAACCACACAAAAAGTATTGCAAAAAGCTAGCTCCCCATTCACTTAAGATGCAATAGAAGAGGCACCTCATCTTGAAACCATCATTAAGGTCCCAAGATATCCTAAATGATGATATTAATCATGGATATAAAATCTTAACTTTTAAATTGGGGTATTGTTCAAATCCAATTGAATTTTGATATTCACATGAGAGTCTTTTTAGTATAATAATTCATCTCAAAACAGCTCTACTCTTAATATACCTAATTATGAAGTTCCAATAGAACCTCTTGCAAGTTTATCCCCAAATGGTACCTCGCTAATTTAAGACTTATAACTTTAATAAATAAAACTCATAATCTATTGTGAGACCTAAAATCAAAAAGACATGAGTGATACATAGAATTAAAGAGAAAGATAAGTAAGTATTGGATAATATCTTAAGAAATGAATCACTAAACAAGAGTAGTTCATAAAATGCTTCTATATTGAGAGGTATAATAATAAATTATCCTACATTAACTATTAAGGGAGTGATTTTAATGTTTGTATAAGATGTTATGGTCTTAAAATATTTAGATATCTTTTGAAATCAAAATCCACTTAGGTTAATATAAGATAATTCAAAAAGATAGTACTTTAATATAGTAAAATTATGATTTAACATTTAGTATTAGAGCTAACTCACTACAAGTATTATATAGTTCAAGGGTGAACAAAGTGAAAGTTAGTCGGCCAGTGATGCCTAGGACTAAAGAGACGATGAGTGAATATTGGGTGATATCCTAAAAGATGAATCATTGGACAAAATAGCTCATAACCAACTTTTAAGTAGATGGATACATAGATGATTTAGCTTATATTGACTATTAATAGAGTGATTTTTATACTTGTATGAGTTATCATAGTTTTAAGATATTAAAATATTTTTTTATGATAAAAACTACTTAATTAGGATAAGTCACCCTAATAGGATAATATATTAATATAATGAGATCAATATATCACATTTATCTTATTGTAATTAATGTTAAACTTATTCATCATGATATTTCTCTACTTAGAAACTTGCCAAAAGCAACTCCTTATTTGATAATTCTCTTCTTTAGGTCATCATTTGATGACATGTTTGAGAAATATATCAATTTTGATTTTAAAGTGAAAAGCTTTATCTCATAATCAACTTAAAAAGAATATAATTATAAAAAAGTTAAAGAGAAAAAATTGAAATAAATTTATAAGATTTCTTAAAAATAGAATAATAAGCTTTAAAAAAATTAAGTGCAAACTACTATTTTATTTTTATCACAAATTATTTGTTATATACTATTGATCGAAAATACAATATTATCTACTTTTTAATATTCATGCTACACTATTTTTTTGTTAGTGAGAAAATTAAGGTTACCTGTCTATTTTATATTCTAATATTTTATATCAGAATAAGATATAATACTAAACTATAGAAGAGCAATAAAAATAATAACACTATAGTTCATGTAGTAGTTTTTTTTCTTTATTACTGTATGGCCAACTATTTGTAATTTAGTAGTATGGACATTGTTTAGTATAGACATGTATTTGTTTAATATATTTTGCTATGATGTAAGAACTTTGTTTAAAAAGAAATATAATAATTATATTTTTTTTTCAAATATTAATTTCAAATTTTATTTTAATTTGATTTTCAAAGTTGTCCATGACATTAGTTTTGAATTTATCTTCTTTATATTTATTTAAAAAATAATATTTAGAACTAATAAGAGAAAAATATGATATAGTAACACTTTGAAAGGAGGTTGCCACACATATATAAACATGCGATAAATATAAACAATAAAATTACATTTTATCTTTTTAAAACACCTTGTATCCTTTTCAAGAAATTATATAATTGTTTTTTCTTTTTCTTTATTTTTTTTCAATTCACTTCTTTTTAGTTAGTTTAACACAAGGCTTACAATATTTTTAAATTAAATTGGGCTTATAACAATGACATATTATTTTGAATAAGAATAACCTTAATAATAATTCTTTTTAACATCACTTCCAAAATATTTCATTCCAAATTATGACCCAAATTTCAAAATATGTTATTTTGAATCACGATTGAAGTCATTTTGGACATCAAACATCTATACACTTTTTAAAACTTGTCATAATCCTTTCAACCAATTATTGTTCTTACTTTTCTTTTCTTTTATTTTTAGGTCCACGATAAGAGTAAGGTTTTAATTATATTTACCCTTTTTTCATTTGATTGTTTTTAGCATAATATTACAACATGGTTTTATGAAATTTTGAACATAATATATAACAACATATCATGCTACATCAAACCATAGCAATTGATAACGATATAAGAAGAAATCATAATTATCTTCAAATATATCAACTATAAATTATTTTTTAACAAGGTCTATATACAACAAGAGAAAAATAGAACAAATATATGCATAAATAATACAAAGCTTAACAATAGTCTCACGTCTTTATTTATATCAACTTATATGATTGATATAAGAGTGTCTAATACTAATCTACAAAAACACATCAAATTGGTGTTGCACAAATTCTATAAGTCTGTTAATATAAAAATTTGTTGAAAATTGTTTAAAAAATACTTAAAATTGAGTTATTTTTATTTCTTTCGTCGTGTGCCGCCATCCACCATTGTTAGCCCCATTGTCGTATCTTAAACCGACCCATGTGTTAGCATGGCCCAATTTTTTATTAGGGAACTTGCTGATTCGTTCGACCCATGTTGACCCATTGCCTACAACGACCCACTCAATTAGCTTCGACCTGTGGTGACTCACACTAACCTATTAGTCCTGTAGACCTATTATGTTTCGCTAGACTAGTGCCTACCCAAAAATAAGACTGATAACTCTGCCCATGCCACTCGCTCTATCGTTTCCCCACTTATAATTCATCGATGATGTTATCGTCACTTGAAATGCACGACCAATTTGAGAATTGTGTAATTCAATTAATTTTATAGATTTTTTTTTTGAAATTAATGATAAACCTTTGAGATCATTATAAAAATGGCGTTTACCATGTAAAATATAATGATGAAATGAAATTTTTTTTGTTTGTATAATTTCACTTTTTTTTAATAAAATGTGTGTACTCAACTCTAGTTAGAGAGATACTTTCCTTATAAGAGATAACGATCATTGGAACTGCACAAAAAATATATTTTTTATTTCAAAAAGATTTACAAAGAATTTGGGAAAAACAACAACAATTATTGTCTTATTTGTCAAAGCCAAATAAAGTGCATTATAATAAATTATAACAAATCAGTTAATTGTTCTAGTTAAAAACTTCAAAAAGATGAGTGGTCCTTTTGCTTATCTCAATCTTTATATTTTAGCAAAATGTTTTACAAAATATAAAATAATTATAAAAACACTCAAAAAAATTCTATAAATCTAAACAATTTAAAATAATAATAATATTATGCTTTATTCTACAACAAAAGATAAAAGAATGTTGTTCTTAATCATTGATGAATATTTTTGGACAAAAAGAGAGATATCTATGTAATTGAGAATTTATTTACTAGAAAAATAAAAAGATAATTACGATTTTTCTCTAAAACATTTGATCAAAATTGTAAAATACAAAAGTGACATACATTAAGAATCTCATCTACCTTTGGTCCTTTTTGTTCGCTCTCAAGGACAAGATTGAGTGACTAACTTAATTATGAACACTGAGATAATTACAATGACTAAAACATTAATTAAAAACATTTATGATATCTAAAGTAATAACTATAGACATTTATGAAAATTATATGGCTAAAGTTTTGAAAACTCTTCAACATTCACTTATAAAAAACATTATTGATAGTAACTACTAAACTTAGGACCCAAATGAAATCAATATGATTTTAAATTAATTTTCAAATTTTGGAAAACAAGTGTGTTTACAACCTTTTAATTTTAATATAATAACATATGATATAATATTATAAATTTATTTATTTATACATACATAAATACTTATATATATATATATATATATATATAAGAATTTATGTATGTATAAATAGTCACGGTTATGTCAGCTGCTTTCACCTCTTCCACCATCGTCGGTCCTTGAGGCTCGATTCCCTGCATCCTAATCGAAGGACGCATGCGATGCTCGGAATTTCATATGGGGAGCTGTTCCTAATTATCGGTGCCACTGCCGCTCTCATAGGTAACCCCGAAATCGATTTGATTTTTTTGTTTGGGAGTTTTGAGAGAAATGGAACATATATTATTGATTCTTCTTATTCGACCAACGAACACCTTTTGATCTTGGTCCTAACAATGTTTGAAGGGCCGAAGGACCTTCCGGTCATAGCTAGAGCGGCTGGAAAGCTTGCCGGCAGAGCAATCGGATATGTTCAGTTGGCTCGTGGGCAGTTTGAAAGCATAATGCAGCGGTCTCAAGTTAGCCAGGTTGGTCTAACTGGCATTTTATCTCTGTTTCTATTTTATCTATCATTATCACAGCCTTTTTAATCTTTTTCGCTTTCTTGTTAATCCCCATCAGACTTGTAATTTGAAATCTCGCTTCTGCACCAAAGAAAAGAAAAATCTTATTTGTTTTGTTCTCCCCAAGTTCTAAGCTTCCTCTTTGACATAGACCAAAAATATCATCCAAAAGCAATGAATACAAGACTAAATCTAAAATAAAGGCTTCCTAGTATGTCAAAGTTTGGTGCTGATGCATGTAAAGTTTTGATCGTTTGATGGATCGTTGTGATAGCTTGCAATGATCTCCTATCTTATGTGGCCCCATTAGTTATGATTTAAAACATAACAGTATGAAACAATCTCAAATAATGAAATTTCTGTCATTTGATGGATATTCTGCATTTACGATCATTAAGGAATTAAAGATTCTCTCTCCTTATATTATGTATAGTTCTTTTGCATTGGGAAAAGAGGGATGAGAAACTCAATTTTATTTTGTTTGGGAGATCTTCGGGAATTTGGGAACACAGTTTTTTGAATGCCTTCAATCTGATGTTGTCAATTCTACTTTTCGTATGTTTCTTTTGAATTTTCTCGTAAAATGGTTAGTTGCATTGATTTTTTGAATGGTTGTTTCCTTTGTTTGTGATTGAAGTCTTCTAAATCAAAATAGTAGTAACTATTTAAAAAGATGAATGAATTTTATAAATGTTAGATGACTATTAAATGTGAAGAACTTCTGAATGCTTAAGGTCTTACAATTTTTAGTATAAGATTGACATTTATTTCTTAAGGCTTTATGATATGTATTCCTTAGGCCCTAATGATGATTCCAACTTTGATAGGATTGTCAACTTCTACTATTTATTATTTTAAATTAGATCTTTATAATTGTTCAACTATTTTCAAATTGGAGTCAAATTTTTATCAAGATAGAGAGGTTGTTGTGAAACTGTTGTTTTATTAAAATTAGATTTCTTTTGTCAAAGTAAAATCTGAAAACTTTTAAAAGACAATTATCTTAGTAATATTCTAGCTTATAGATAATATTTCTTACTTGTATTTCTTAATTATAGATTATAATATGAATAAATATCCTTTTTTAAAAGAAACATGAGAGACAAGCCCAATCTATTGATATGACTAGTGGACATGAAAGAGGGAGTACAAGGCCCCTTTTGTGTAAGTCTTCATTTGAGGTATTTGTTGGATCACTTTAGATCCAATATTATATAGATTCCTTTTAACTCAATGTTGTAAGGGTTCTTTTACACTATTTTTTAAACAACAACTAACAAAAGAAGCCCAACCTTATGTGGTTGGGCATAGATATAAAAGTATTGATAAACTATTCAGAAATTTATTTATTGTTTATTTTTGCATCTTTTTTACTAGACTTGTGACACATTCTACTCTATCTTAAAAACTAGTACAAGTTTTATTGAAACACAATTCATCCCTCTAATAGTACTATTAATGTCATAAGTTGAAAGAATAAAATGGATTGTGGTGAACAAAATAGTGTTAGGACAGAAGAATACAATTATATGATGGAGTAGAGTGGTTGTGCATGTAAAGAAGTAGCTAGCATATGTTAAAGAGGACATACAACAAAAATGAGCAATTGTATATCAAAGTGGCCATATGCTAGACAGATGTGAAGGGAACTTGGTTTAGAATGTATGCTAGGTGGGTAAATAGATGAGGATCAGGCTTACTATGAGGATAAGCATATGACAAAGCATGCATAAGTTGAGTGGGCATATGGGGGACCATGCATATGATGAGTGTTGGGGTGGGAGGGCATAATGTTTAGTAGGCTTAATCTTGTGGATGTGTGTTGAGCAGTTATATTGACATGACTGAGCAGGTGAGTGATTATATCGGCTTACAAGGGAGCATGCACATGGTAAACTTAATTTACAATGGATAATACGAGCATGTGGGGGAAAAAAGATATATAAAAAAATAGAGACCATATGTACAACATTCTTTTTTTATTAAAATATAAGAATAAAATTTTAAAATCATTTTATGAGCAACTTTAGTCCTTTACTTTTCTCTTTCTCCTCTTTTTTATATTCCACAATTTAGTCATACAATTGTGAGTCAAATTCCCCTTAATGAGCATGAAATATGCATTGTTATGTTAGAAGTTATGTTGACAAAATCAAATAACTAGATCAGCCAACATGAGCATGGTAGGACTGAATAAATGAAGCAAATGGCTCCCTATTAGATCACTACTAAGTTCTCCAATTTCTTTGTTGTTCTTACCTTTCAATTCTTGTAGCTTATTGCATTACGGTCCCACTTTGTTTGTGCCAAATCCTCACTCACAGTCTTTGCCTGGTTCCAATGCTTCTATCACTTATCTCCTATTATATATTTGAACTCTCTCACATTCTCTCTATGATCCTTATGCTTCTATCTCCTCCCACAAGTTCCAACTCACTCATGCCCCATTTGATTGTTGCATGAAGGAACCCTTTCTTCTATTCAATAGAAGGTTTTGAGCTATCAAAACCAATTCTCTCTTGGTTGCATGCACAAGATTTTTATACTTGACATTATTGCAACTTTCTTAACATGAGGAAAAAGGAATTTAGCACTTCAGTTTTCTAGAAGAGTGATTCAATTCTACTATGCATTATAACATTATAATTGGAGGTAGGGTGAAAGAAGGGCAGCATTCTGTGAAGATAACAAGGGCCCAACTTTATTACTAGTTTAATATCAATGGAACTTGATACCTCTATAAATTTGGTTGCTTTTATTGTTTATCCTATATGACACATACCTTATCACTTTGGTTTCCCTTTATTGTGTTTTATCTATCTCCATAGATGCAATGATGTTGAAGTTGAGCCCAAATTCTTTTAGGGCTTATGGAGAAATACTTAATGTTACAAGTCTATTAAGAGCCTATAATCATATTGTGCACTTTCAAAATGTTTATTATAGCTTTTATGATTTTACAAAATTTTATCAAATCTGAACAACTTAGTCTAACTTACCTTGATCAAGTGTATGTTATATATAGTTGTATGTTTGCTTTATGATTTTTTACACATTGTCTTGCATTCATTGGACATACCTTATAATATAAGAATAGTATAATTGACACTCAATTTTATTATATATATATTTAATTCTTACATATCTATAGGATTTATTTTCATATTATATGATTCTTATACTTAAAATTTTTGTTTGGATGTCTTTTTGTTGTCTTTATGATGGTAGATGTTTGTTATTAAATGAAAATTTGTCTCCTTCCTAATTAAATTATTGTGTAGTGAAGCCTCTCATGTATGGAGCCCCCAAGAAAAGTTTTTGTTTAAGCTTTCCCTTCACATATTGACTTGTTTTAGTTAAAGATACCCTTATTATGGTCCAATTATGATTTTAGAGTAGACAATATTTGCCATTCTTTTGATTTATTTTGTATTTTTTATTATTAATGTATTTGCATGGGTGTCTTATTGTCTTTGTATTTGATTTTCTAGATGAAATATTTTTTTTTTCAATTACTCATTGAGATTTTAAAACTTGAAGAAATGGTTTTTTGAGTTTCTTTTTATTATTCAACACATGCTATCTACGTTTTTTAGACTAACGATTTGTGGATTTAGAATTTGTTTAAAGCATTTTTTTTGTTTCGACAGTTGTAGTAGAAACGCAGTGAGATTAGGGAGATTGAAGTGTGCAATTGAAACGTAGTAATGTTTGACAAGTTGCAAATATAATACTTAAAATAAAATAAATATAAAAAGACAAAATTATCTTTTAACTTGTTTAGTTCTAGGTGAAATAAAGTATAATAAGTATAAATATAGGACAATAGTTAATGATTTATTAAAGTTTTTTAAATTTAGTGATGGTTCCCAACTTATTTTGGAGAATTGCATCAAATCTTAATAATATATGTTTGGAATATAGTGATGAAAAAATTGAAACAAACAGAACTTAAGTTCTTTTTTTAGTTGATAATTGTGATGGGTTGAAAATATTTTTGCATCTTTGAACTATTGTACAATTGTATCTCGTTGGAATGATTGAGTGATTCTCTTTGATTGAATGTTTATGTTCTTACCTTTTTAAGTAATCAATGAAATAGCATGTTAATAGTGGACATAACTTCAAATGGAAGAACAACATACATTTAATTGAGATTCGAGGGAGTGAGACATTGTAGAGATATCATGAGCTATGGTAAGGCAGAATATGAGAGTCTTGAAGGGTGGAATGAGAGTTGAGTCAGAATTTTTGTGGAAATGCTCATTGACGCTAAAACTCATGGCTAAAGCACTTAAAATTGAATAAAACAGACAAATATCCAAATATTTGGAGAGTATAATAGGGAAATGTGCAAAAGAGGCCTCTACGAGAGCACATATGTAGGTCTCTTAAAGATTGAAGAAGATGGGCTGTAATGGATCAAAAAGGAAATTAATAAGTTTAATGATTGATGTTCAGTTGTCTTAGGTCGATCTCTTGCTCCTTTATAGTCCTTTGCCACTTGAATGTGGATGTGGCAGATCTATGTAGTGGTTGGAGTGAAGTTCGTGTTTGGAGTAGAGGTTATGGACCATGTAGGTTTTTTGGCACTCTGCTGATGTGTTAATGGATAAATGGTCCAATAAATAAGATCACTATTTGAATGTTAGAAATTGCTTTGGTCATCAAAGCGCTAACTCATCGAATAGCTAGCCCTATTAACCCCCCCGTCACTAATAGTTGTTGGAGTGGAAATCTTGCCATTTTTGCTAAAGTCCAAAATTCGTTAAGTTAGCTCTTAACCGTTGTTCCTCTTTCGTGTCAAGTCATACTAAGTTGAGCAAGCAACTCTTTGTGCCAAGCCTCGAGGAATTTTAGTTATTCATTGTTCCCCAAACATTATGGACTCTCATTTATGTGGGTTAGAAGAGTATGGAAATGTTGTAATTACATCATTGGATTGGATCATCTGTTGGGTTGCATGACTAAATTGATCTATAACTATTCAAATTAATTTTTTAAGGAATTTCTTCTATTGCATGCAACCTTTACTTTAGTTGAATCCTTAAATCATTTCTTAGCTCCTTTGCTGCATTGGTTCCTTTGCTTTCTTTTCCCATTTTTTTTTTTTTTGCTTTTTACTCTACTTCAGCATCACGGACAAGAGTAGAACCAAGTCAAAGAAATTAAATCGATCGAAAGCAAAGCTGTTGGGTTGATGAGGTAATTGATGGTTGGTCATCTGAAGTGAAGGAGTGGAGATTACATTGCTAATAGCGTCTCCTAGTTTTGCTAGTTCCACTCCAGTGGTTCCTCATGCCAAGACACCATCTACAACTGTTTATGGGTGAGCCCTCTTCTCGTTAAGATGATGCTGTTGATTGAGTAGAGCGAATTGGAGGGTTGTTACCTACTGGATAAGAGAAGGTCCCCTGAATTTTCCCATAAAATCTGGAACCTGCTGTGGATGCATCCTTGTAGATAAGCGTGAATTAATGAGGATATCATGGCAGTTTTGCGAGAGTTTGTACAAGGGATCCACCATTCAGACTTGCTTGATCTCTTTGTTAACTAGTCTTACGTTGAGGATCTTTTGGTGGACAAATTTTACAATAAACTTCTATTGATTGACATGTTAACCACCATGGTTTGTCTTGTAATTAGGCTTTAATAAGTTTTGAGTGGATTCAAAAGCTTCTGCAAAGGTGCCTTGGAGGTGGTGACTAGAGCCAAGTTGGCTTGACCCATCTAGATATGTTTCGAGGGGTTTATAAACATTTTCTCTCTTTTGTTTCTAGTTTTTTAATGATTCTTAGACCATAATGATAATCAAAATTGTAACCCTTATTTATAATGAAATGGAATGATATGAGTGTCTCAACTTTTTGAAATGCTTGTGCTGTTTGTGCACCATATGTCTTCACGGTTTAGGCTACCTGAATCATTGACTTGGAGCGGTCACTCAACGTTGGCTTAACATATATATAGATTATGGGTAATTTCAAAAATGCCTAATTTCATGCGCTACTTGATGGAAATGTATTGAAATTGTCAACCATTCAGATATGCTCGTGATGCTTCAGGAATGGTGTGTCTTTGGATTTCAAATCCCCTCGTGTCTCACTTGATAGCAGAAACTTGCTTAATTCAAATTGGGTTTATTGTTAGCCTTGTTAATTTCATGATTATTTTTTGTTTGACTCTTCCTTGGGCATGTGCTGAACTTTTGGGAAATTTAACTTTTATTTTTATTTGAAACCAGACAAGTTGGACCTGTTTTAGCTACTCTATTTTGTGCATTACAGTGGGCTTATATGTAAATGAAAAACATCAAAGTAGTTCCCAACAATTTATTCTAGTCCTCTGTTCTGGTGAACTAACTCTTTTTGTTAATGAGAGAACCATATTCAGTGTCGCAATAGCGGCTTAATCTATCATACTCATTTGTAGTCTGCGTTGGAATTAATTTGACTTAGAACTTCCTTTAAATTATTTAAAATAGACCAAATAGTGCTATCCTTACTATTCCATATTTAATCTGGATTTCAGGTTCATAAAGAACTCCAAGATACAATGGCTCAGCTAGAAGCAATACGTTATGAAATCCGAGGCATATCTGTTATGAATCCAATTCCATTTACAAGAACATTAGAAGGAATGCAGCCTCCAGCTCACAATGGTATTAGCTAATATTTTATCTTATCTAACAATTTTTTTTTCCAGATCCTAGTTTGTCTTCACAAAATCTTTGTATTTCTTTTGACATTCTTAGGTGCGCACGATGTGGAAAAATCTGATAGGAATCATAAGCCAGTTCTAAATGATTTCAGGGTGGCATCCTAATTTCTTATGAAACAATAGTCCGTTACCACTTCGAAAGTATTTTAAACTGATAGTATTCACAGTTTTCTTCTGCAGGATCTAAATTCTGCCGATGTCATTCCTTCTAGCATGCATAGTCAAGCTATGACGTATGCAAGATTAGCTGAAACCCCTGTCATAAAATCCAGTTCCCTAAGTACGTCTGCCATTGTGGAACAAGGTAGTACTGGACATGGTCTTGCATGTGTTTTACCAATCTCAGCAGAAAGTGCAGGACTCCTACCAAAAGTTGGCGGTAATTTCTTTATTTTTAGTTTTATTATTTGTCAATTATTTTTGAAATTGTATTGGTTAGTTGATGGTAATATTAGCTAATCATTAGCTTGAATAAATTTTTGTTGAGTAGAAATACATGAATACATTTTAAAACTGGTCTTACTGCTCAAAGAGTCCTGTGGTAGTAACATTTATTTGTTTAGTACTATTTTGACAATTGAGCATAGTTAACCATATGAAGGAAAGTGGCAGGAGTGTGATGACGAATTTGAAAGAAGACATGGCGATCTTAAAGTGGACAATCTTAACAATTTCTAAATCTTAAAGCCCCAGAACTAGCTAAGAACATCTAGCATCTATAACTTGAACCCTTTTAAGTGCTCGGGCTTTTGGGCTTGTAGAGTATCTTCCCGCAATGTTGGCTTAAGGGGATTCACCCCCCCGGTCGTTCTTTTGCGAGGTGTTGCGGTAATCCACGAATCCATCACCCATCCAAATGAAGCCGCCAACAATGTTCAAGGGTGAGCCCGAGGTGGTCCTTGAAGAAGAAAAGATCTTAAACATGTTAGCGCCCTTTAAGTCCACTTTAATTGGGAAAACTTCTCATGGACATTTAAACATAGATATTATTTATTCGGCTTTCAACAAAATCGATTTTTTTAGTTCATTTTTAGTGGGATATATAGCTTACTAACACATAATAAGAACACAAAAAATTTCTCAATAGATCAAGAAAGGTCAAAGATTATCATATATTTGGTTGACTAGATTCTTTCTAACTTAGAGTCTGTTAGGAGGGTGGCAATCTAAAGTGAAAATCAACTATCACTAGCTCAAACAGTTATAGAAGTAACCCCTATAGATCAAGTAAATAACTCCTCAACCTAATATCACTCCCTAATTCAAAAATAGAAAAACAAATTCTCACAAGGGTAGTAGAAAACATTGAGTTCTTCAATTTTTCTAACAGGGATCTTATGCAAGCTACAGACCCCTATAGTCTAATTTATTGAATCACGGGTGATTACAACATCCTAAAAATATCACTAAGAGAATGCAGGCAAGAGGCCTTGGTATCTGATTCTAAAGCTACCCAAATAAACTGCAACAAAAGAATGGTCTGTAATCATTTAAGAAATTTAGTGAAGAACTCCATGAAAAAGCCATTGGCTCAAGTTTGTTGTACTTCAATGAGAAAGGTTTCACACTTGTCTTAAACAAAAGGGTCAAGAAAAAAAATTAAAAAAGGTTCTAGATAAGCCAATCAGTCATAGAGGCATTTGTAGAAGCTCTCGGGCTATTGAAATTGCAAAAAATGTGAATCACAAGGCCTAAAATCTTCTTGTGAAACATAAGCGGAGTAGCAAACAAAAGGTTAGTTGTGTCAACTACATAATTAATCATAGAAGATCCTTCTAGTTGCATTAATGGAACCCATGGTGCACAAAAAGCAAATGCAACAACCTTCTAGGAAGTTGTATTTTGAATTCTGTGAAGGTAACAAGTCAAACAAGGTCTGAGTCCTCTTAAAAAATGAATTTTCCTATCAAGTTGTACTTGGCAATGAACAATTACACTTATTGATAAAGCACCAAGATTAGAACAATTATGTATATTGTTCATTTGTCTATGCTAAGAGTTCATCGAATAGAAGAGCTTAGAGGCTTTCAACATGTTTTGGCTAATTGGAGAAGGCTTCAATGTTGTGGCATCTTTGGATGAGTACAAGGGGCACTTCACTCTTAAGCTGGAAGCTATTTATTTGTTTGATTGTGCTAATCATTGTGGTCTCATAGAGCTGTCATTCTCAAGAAATCCTTTTACTTGGCTTGGTAATAGGAAAGACAAATGGGTTTGGAAGAGATTAGATAGTGTTTGTGTCAATAATAAATTAATTAACTCCCTATTATAACAATCTAACACCTTTGCACAATAATTTTGCACAATAAGTTCAGATCATGCTCCACACTATTATAATTTGTTAAGAAATCATCATCAGGTCCCAAACAATTCAAATTCCAGAACATGTGGTTGATGCATCAGTCCTTTCTTCAAATTGTGGAATACAATTGGAATCTACTAGTTACTTGATATAGGATGAAAGCACTTGTACTTGAGCTATAGTGGTTGAAAGCTTGGCTTAAGGAGTGGAACAAAATGATGCTTAGCAACATATTCGATCCATTTAAGTCAACTAAAAGTTAAGTCATACTAAAAGAAAAGCAATTTGAATTAATTCAAAATGAGGAAATAATAAAGAAGCTAACAAAGGCTTATGAGAACCTTCGTAATACCACTTCAAAGTAAGAAGAATATTGGTTTTAAAAGGTTAGCATTAGATAGCTAAAAGAAAGAGAAAGAAGCACAAAATTCTTCCATATCATTGTCAAGGAAACAAAAAAAAAATTCTGAGTTAACAATTCATATCATAAATGACCCCAAAGGTAATTGGGTTTAGGAGGAAGAAAGAATTGCAAAAGTTATAATTCAGCATTTTCAAAAACTATTGCCGGCTCCCAAGTTAGCTGAAAATGATGCCATGCTTAGTTGTATTCATTTCTTGGTAAATGCTAAAAACAACAAGCTGTTAATGTAGGAACCCTCAATGGAGGAAATAAAAGACATTGTATTTCAGATAAACTTCTATAATGCTGCAAGACCTGTTGGATTTAATTTAACTATCTGGGATGTCTACTATTCACTGATAGAAAGAAAACAACACATTTTTATCAACTAATTGAAAAATCAGTAAGAAGTTGTAGGTTAGAAAAAAAAAAAAAAAACTATTGAATATGGGTAGGAGACTCCTCTTAGTTGAACACTTGATGGTTTTAATTCCTATGTATTCATTAATGGCCATGCACTCTCCTTTGAGTATCTTACATAAAATTGAAATGATGATGAATATTTTCTTTTGGAGTGATTTAGTGAACGATCATAGGCGACATTAGACTAACTGGGTTAGAGTTAGTTTGCCTATTGAGGAGAATGACTTGGGATTAAAAAAATAGAGAAATTAAGGTCAGTTTTTTCAACAAAACTATATTAAAAACTCTATTCAACCAATCATTGTGGTTAGTTATAAGAAAGTAAAATATGTGCTATCAAATAGAAAATGTACAATATCTGATACATTGGAATGTATGAAAAAGATCGAGGATATGTTCATGAAGCATATTGAAGTGTCCAACTTAATTGGAAACAACTATTGGATGCTCACATTTAATGGTAATTTTAGTATCTAGATGGTTTGGGAAGCTCTCAGAAGCAAAGAACTAATTCTGAAATCTAAGCAAAAAATTTGGAACCCAAAATGCTCACAAAAAATCTCCCTTCTTATGTGAAGAATATTTAACAAACTGCTACTATTCTTAGAGATATTGAGAAGGTCTAATCTACACCTAGCATCAAAATACTCACATTGTCTACATAAAGATTTACTAGGTCACGCATTTGTAAGCTATCATGTACTACTACTGTGCACGTGTTAGAGCTTTATTGCACTAGTTTCTCATTCTTCAGTCTCCTACTGTGTTTTGCTAACTAGTTCATGTTTTTCGTGGAATGGATGGAGAATTTTGCAACTATATTGTCACTTATCTTGGAAAGTTTCTTTTTGTTTGGTTGATTATTTATCCTTCATATCTACTACTAATGCTTTTTTTTTTTTTTTGCAAGATTTTATCTTTAAGTAGCTTGTGGTTGATGTCATGCCAGATAATGTGAAAGGATCTGATATTGTGCTTGAAGCAATTATAGAAGCTGAGGTTGCGCACAATGCCAAAATCTTTTTGTCACAGCCTGAAAATCAAATACCTAAGCAATGACAAAGGTAAGAGATCTTCATATTCCATATTCATAAAGAACTAATATTTTTTTATTGTTTGAAGAGAATTAATTATACTTATATTGTCTATAGAAGATTTTACACAATTCCCTATTGGCAAGGATAGTTTTTTTTTTTCCTGTTGCTGGCTCATCCCCATCATGCCCCTACTAGACTTTGTTGTAATCATAATTAAAAATATTTTATTAAATGCTTAGATATTCCTGCTCATAGAATTGTCAAAAAATAAATCAAATAGCTCTTTATAAGCATAGTTTTCAATCATAAAAGATGCATTGAACTTAAAAGAAAGAGAATGATAAAGAGGTGTTTCAACTAAAGTGGTGTGTTGTATATATCAGAACTAGTTTGAGGCATACCTAAATGCGTTTGTTGTTTCATTCTTGCTTTCCAGGCTGATGAGCATCACTCATAATGTTGGACTGACCATGGATTATTTCAAACTTGGCTATTATGTTTCATTTTGTTAGCCAAGCACTTATTGTTGTCTTAATTATTATTCCTATTCATATTAAAATGTTAATAAAATACACCCTACCAGTTTAGTAAACCACAATATTTTAATTTATTTCTAGTATTTGAATTATATTTTTTTGAAATTATAAACTGTGAAATTCATATCTATTGAAAAATTAATCAAAATTTCGAAAAACATTTATGACAAAACAAAGGAAACATGTCCCTATTTTAACCTATGTTTAAAAACTTCCATATATTCATGTGAGTCCAAATTGGTTGACATAACATTTGAGTCATCAATCTTGATATTTTTAAATTAAAAATTTATTAAACATTTACAATATGATATCTTTGTTGTAAAATAAATTTAGTTTAATATAAGATTATTCATGAAGGCAATAGTCTTGCCAAGATGTTTAATAGAAAAGTTTGGAAAAGAATGATCTTCATTTAATTTTTATTGACTTAAAAAAGGCATGATCAGAGTTTTTGGAAAAGAAAAACATTAGCATATATATTGAAGTTATTAATGACATGGATAACAAAACAATGATGTGTAGGAGGAAAGACTAAAAATTTCTATATTATAGGTTTATTTTTTTTAAGGATCCAATTTAAGTCTATTTTTTTATATTAGTTTTGTATATATTATTAGTGAAGATGAAATATCGTAATGTATGTTTTTTATACTAGTTATATTGTATCACTCCTAAGCCTAGGATGAGTGCTGAAACCAAATTGAAGTTTTGAAAAATGATCTTAGTGCCTACAAGACTTTCTTTTTTGATAAGATTGAAATAAAATGTAAGGAATGCTAGTTTAATTAAGTAGAACTCAAATAACATATAGAATGTTATTTTGTATTGAAATATTAGAATTTGGGATGAAAGAATTAATGAGAATGCTAATAATACAGTTCGATAAAATTGAGTAGTGTTTATGGTATATTTTATGGTTATATATTCCATTTGTATTAACTATTATTTTATAAGATAGGTGAGAACAAAGTTTTTATATGGTATTGACTACTACCATTAAATTCAAGCATATGAAGATCAAGATACTGAAATAAACGAGGATACGAAAAAAATGAGTGCATTCGAGATAAGCTAGTATACATAGATTTAGAACAGGCTTGGTGAGAGCCTATTTGAAGATTTGGATATGTTTCATTGGAATTTTTTTACCAATGAATAAGGGAAGAGCTAGATTGAAGAAGTCATGACAAGAGACTTAGAATCCAACTTTTAATGGCTTTAATTTCTCAATTCATCTGTTTTCAACTAGTCCCATGGTTTATTCCACATATTTAGATGAAAATTTTGGCATATAATTTACCATCAAGGTATTTGAGTAGTATTGTTTGCTATCTCTAATAGTGAGGAAAACATTTGCAATGGATACTTCCTATAACCATGGTTTTTTGCCTTTAATTCATTGATGTTAGCTCATGATGAATTGCTTCTATATGTAATACACAATTTCAATCCTTTGTTAAGAAAACTCCTCCCAATTAGGGAGTTTCACCTTGTTTATTTGTCTAGAAAAGAATTTTATCCAACATGAAGCTGTTCATGGTCACATATGAACTGAAGATCTTTGGGTTTGGTTCAACATGAATCATCTGAGCATTAGAACTTGGTGAGTTCTTGAGATCATGATGCAACATATTCATCTATTTATATGATTGTTCATTTGATCCTCTTCAGCTACAGCTCTGTAGAGTTCATACTTGTTTATGAACCATTCTTGCAATGTAAGTTAAAAAGAATAGCCATAGCTTTTTCATAATTAAACTGTGTGGGCACTATTTAAGTTATCAATGTTATATAATTGTGATGCTTAGAAACCTATTCTTATAATTGTTGACGTTTTTATCTTATACAAAAACTTTAGCAATCATCAAATCATATTAGTTTTATTTCTTGATGAATGGTGAAGCCCATCAATGGCAAGTTTTGATCAAAATGGCGTATTATGAAGAAAAATGGAATTTTATTCTTACATTGTTTTACCAGAAGAATGACTTTGGATATCCTTATTGATTTTGAATTATTGTGTATTTACAAATTTAATCGATTAAATGATAATTTTTTTTTAATAAAGATCAATTTTTGAGTTTAGAAAAGAGATTTTATTTGTGTAAATTGAAGATTTTTAAATTTTTTAGATTAAAACGAGATTTTTTTAACAATAAATAATTAACATTTATTAAACATACATGGAAGAAAATAAATAAATAAAAAAGAGACAACAATGGTGTTTAGAAACATGTTTCCAACTTTTACAGATCCACATAAATATGATCATAAATCCTTAATAAAGAAGTATGAGTAACATTTCAATTTTTAGGGAGTTAATTCATTTGACAAAATTAATGAAAACAGTACAAATATTTTTAAAATTTGACATTAATAATCTACTAAATTAAATGAACCGAACAAACATGCACAGCTGTTGATAAATTGAAACTTGTGAAACAAAACTAATTTCAGTACACGATCAACACATTTCATTTAACCATCAAGCATCAACAACTATTTTTGTAAAAGAAAAAAAATATATAATCTGAATTGAAGTACATTTCCTTTCTTCCAAACAAATCATCAGAGTTACCAAGATGACCCTTGGATCTATTCAACATTTTAATGATATAATTACTTCCATCAACTCTATAAGATTTGAGTTTTAAGTTCAATCACTTCTGTCATCTTTGATCTCATCATGTCGGCCGCAATCGGATGCACCGATTGCGACTTCCTTCCCCTTGGACTGCTCTTCCTTGGATTCTTTTAGATTCTGGAGTTGGGCTTGAAGAAGCTGTAGCTTGGCCTGAAGAAGCTGCATGGAGCCGAACATGCAAAGAAAAATGATGAGCACTTGTAATCAAGCATAGAACCATCCATTCTTCTTATTCTTTTTCAAATTTGATGAATGTTGATTGATCATATATTTCATTATAGTTATATGATTCAGAATCTCATTTCTTATTTGATCCCTTTGAATTCCATATTCAAAATTGCAATTAAATCTATTCATTAAAAAGAAAAAGAATTAAAATTATGACTTTTTAGGATGTAGACAATGAAATGAAATACAAACATGTAGTGAAATCAGAGAGGTTTCCCAGTGATAGAAAACACACCACAATGGCAGAAACCTCATCTCACTACCAAACCCTACCTATAATGAACTCAGAGACGTGCAAAACCCTAACCACTGATCATTGTAAACAAAGGAGATTCAAGCCATGCGGATAACTTAACATGATGTTTGTGAGTCTCCGCTTGAAGTTCAGGGGGTGTTCGTTAGTTGGTTTAATCCAAAAAAACCGAACCAGGCAACAAGAATTCGGTCGATTTAGTTCAGTTTTCGATAATTGAATGATAAACAAACCATCATGTATATTATTATTTTCGATTAAGGGTTTTGATGTTGTTGGTTTTGTATACAAGTTTCAACTTTGATGCAATCCAGAATTTAATTCATGTATACAATATTTGATTCACTAAGCAAATCCTAACAAGTTCCATGTTTTAGCTTCATTTGGTTTAGTTAAAAATTTGGTTTGATTCGATTTTGAATTTTGACGAACAAAAACCGAATTAGTTAAGCTAATTTATTAACCGAACCAATTGAATGTACAACCCTACACAAGTTTTGCATGGAGCTAAAACATAATGATTGCCTTCCAAATGAGATTAGATATAGAGCATATAACCATAGTATTCATTCCAAGTCATTAAATAAAGAACAGCCTTCAAATAGAAACACTAAGACATGTTCCTGGGCTAGAAATTGATGGGAATTAAGTATTATATTTACCTCGATTTGGCTCTGGACAAGACATTCCTCAACCTTCAATTGAGGAAACTTAAGGTTTGAATTAGCATGAGTTCCCTCTCTGAAGGTAGTACTAGAGCTTGACAATTGAAAAGGCATAATAATCTGGTCCGGGGTTATGAACTCATTCGTTTGAAATGAACCAGAAGAGACTCCTCCAATTGGATGATTAAATGCCCCACTCAAGCCCTCTGTTTGAGTAATCTGAGGATTTTGATACCCTGCAGGCCTAAAACACAAACAGAAGGCAATGTGAGATTGCACTACATAACGTGACAATGTCATTATATTCAATTAATAGGTAGAGAAATTTAAATTCATGAAATGTATACTTTCTCTTCTGCTTTTCAAAATAACATGAAGATTAGTTCATAAACCCAAATTGTATTGCATTTGTTTTTTAAATTGTCTCTCCATGTATTTCAAATATATATACATTATGCATCAATATACTTGAAAAAGCTTAAAATTTCAGTATGATTGGGTTCAAAATTTAGTTATTTACATATAACAGATTGGTAATTTTAAAATAATTGGATGCTTTAAATACAAGTTTAATTCAAGCATGGCTAAATTTTGTTGAAATTGACAATCAGTATATCAGTAAAAACTTTGTTATTCACTGATGTACCCCCTCATTATTCAATTGTAACAAAATTTCACCATGATTGAGATAAAAACACAATTCTTCACGAATATACTATGATGAGAATGCCACTGACATTAGTGGCTATGGGAGGTCTCTAGAGAAGGATAAAACCCACTTGATTGGGATACACACACACATGCATGCATTATATACAAACATGCGTGTCTGTGTGTACGTATATGCATATATTATGTGTATATTCATATACATGTAATAAACTTATGTTCTTAAGTGATTTAAGATGATAAAAACAATCCTTATCAAGCTAAAGCATATTGGAGTCTAAATAAAGTTATTTTGAAAAATATTTCAATGAATGTTGTAACAATGTGAAATTTTAGAGATTAGTAACATGAGTATATAAACCTATGTTTTTATTCCTGTAACTTCATCAATGAATGATATCCATAGCTTATAAGTACATAAAAGTCACTACATGGTTTACAAATATTAATGTATATGCTCAACCATAGACAAAGTAAGCTAGCATCTACTGATGAGTCACCCAAAAGTCAAACAAAATTAAATGTTAGCATTTGAATTTGTTAAAAAATTTTATTGTTAAGACAAATCAGCCCAAAGGTAAAACAATCTGGGACTTATTGTTGATGCCATTTATAGGTAAAACGACCTTTACCATACTCAAACATCAATTACATAACATCATTTTAAAGCTCCCAGTGTAAATCCATACGATATGCCAAATGCTTTACTGTTATTAGAGGATTCAACTTGGACTGATACAACTCATCTATTGGACTTAGACGGTTTATCGCAGTTTATTATTCAAATCAGGTCAACATTGTACCTTACGAAAGGTGCACAAGTATACATCAGTGCACTAGGATCTCTCCAACAGTAGTGGTGAAGTATTAGATAGATGTCATATTAGATCTCAACGATTCGTTTCACAACACGCTAATTTTACCAGACGACAAGCTGGCAGTGCTCATTTCAAACTATTACAATCGTCACAGTATTGGAGGGCACGATCGCGCTAAGTTAGTAGTTGATACAACATTAGAGTGGGGGCATCAAATTGAGGAGATAGTAGATTGTATAAGAACTTGTGAAGGACTCTTATTTTAACAAATGTAATAAATTTCTAATATTATAAAATATTTAGAATGCAATAAAATAAAATTATATTTAAAAAGAAACTCTCAAAATATCCAAAATTATAAATGAATCCTAACAAATGACTTATAATTCTTAATAAATGTTATAGTTAAAAGGATTTTATATACTTTACACCAAACAAGTTCCTAAAATATTAAAAAAAGATATGGTTCTACAAAACTAATGTGCATTAAAAGTCATCTTGTAGCACAATAATAAGTTTTGCACAAAATTTTTGTCAAATAATAGATATTTGGATAATTTTAAAAATCTGCAATTTATCAAGAAAATAGCCTATGGAAATAATAAAACAGATGACTAGGCAAAAAATAATAAAAAACAATGCATTAAATGAACTTGATTGGTGGTCCACAAAATAGAAAAAATAAGAAATATCTCAGGAATATACTACGTATAAAAAAAATACAAAGAGAACACTAAAAAAATGCATATACCATGTGAAATTATTTGGAGGATGAATAAATGACTTCTCATATATTGCAGCAGCCACTGCAGCAGCTTGAAGCCTGGCCTGATGATGTTTCATCGGGTCAACCTCAGAAACCTGTGCAGATGATGTCTCTGCCACAGCTGGTCCTATTAATACAAATGGAAAGAAAAGGTGATTCTCAGCTGCATTGTACGCAGCAAGTTAAAAATATAGAAAAGGTATGATAAGCAACCAAGAAATGAAATGGAAAGAATTCGTAGACTGAAAAAGCAACACCTAGTACACATAAAATTATCAATCAAGGAACTTCACCTTCATGGTACTGTTTAATAATTAACGAAAGAGAATAATTGATTCTTTCATTTTGCAGATTAAAATAACACCAGAAAAGAGCAAACACTTAAAACTGACGACCAAAAAATTTCCAAAATAAGTACAAAGTTTGGAGTCATTCACGATTGCTCTCTATTTGTATAATATAAAGAGAATTTTTTACTGATTTTGAGCCATTTCACTATGTTCCAGACCTAGCTCATAGTTAGCTTGTACGTGTCACTTTCCTGTTTGTGAACATAACAGTGAAGGCAGGAACTTAAATGGTTCACTTTCTATTCGACATTCATTAACACCTGGAATGATGGTCTCTTTCGATATAATCTTCCACTTCAAATATACACCAAGTTCCCTCTAAGAAAACTCAAACATTGCAAATGTCCCTAGTGACATTGCAAAAAAGCACACAACCTCTCCAATTTTTCTCTTCAGAAATAATAAAAATGTTTAAATAAACGAGTGCAGGTTCTCCTAGCATATGGAGTCATTTAAAGAAAAGTAGATTGAAACACCTGAGCTAATAAAATTAAGTAGAGACCATTAAATGATTGTCCATAGAAGAATTCACTCGACAAATAAGAGCTCTTCCAAGATATAGCTAAAGAGGTTAGTAACGAATAATCCTGCTAGAGGAAAGACTAAACTATTGGGTTGAATATGCTGCATCTTAATCTTTCTTGAGCTATGGTACCAAATTAAGCCACAATTGTGAATGCCTAGATGACTTAGGTTGGACACAACTGAGACAAAAGCCAGTGCAGTGTTCCCTTTGGCAAAGTACAAAGGCCAAGATCAAACAATCATATTTCCCTTTAATTGTGAGATTATACTTCTCAAATGTCTTTTGTTCATATAGGGCCAAGAAAAGCTTCATGTTTAATAAAATTCTTTTCTTGACAATCACCCATAGAAGTATTTAATGGAACACTCAAATTTGTTTATAAATCATTTTAAAAATTTCATATATTAAAATAGTCACCTTTTAGTTATTGGTGGCCTTTATTTTATATTTTAGATTATTGAAAAAAATCTAAATGAATTTAAATGAGTTTAAGAGACATTAATAATCTTATAAGAGTTTATCAATTTAACTTTATTTAATAGGACTTTAATTGAATAAATTTGTGAGGCTAATTAAATGCCCCACTCATAGCATCCCTAATCATTCAACTGGAAATCCCTAATTTGGAGATTCAAGAGTAGCAATGGCTTCACAAACTATGTGACATTTTCTAACAAGGGGTTGAAATTGTGTCGTTAATACCACTACTGATGCCACAAAGAATTACACATAACGATAAACTCAAAGAATATTGAAATTAATGAATTAAAATCAAGAAATCATTATTACGGGAAGTTTCAATTGCTAATGTTTGCCTCAATATTAGAGATAAATAAGTTACCAAAAAGCCAACTAGAATATTTTAATGTTGACAAGAAACTGATGGATAAATTACAAGCGAAAATTTTCATCCAAACGTGTGGAAACCATGGGCTTGTTGATCGAATAAGAACTTTGTGGCTTAGGTCTGATGATATGGATATAAAATTCTACTTTCCATGATCATTCAAAAATGCTGAGAGCTATCTTAGGAGGGCAAGGCATGCATTGTAGTGTGGCATCAATAGTATATTTTTGCCTCAATATTAGAACACAAAAATAGATATCAAATACTTTGGATTTTGAGTAAAGCTGGAATGATAAATTATAGGGCATGATTTTTGTCCAAACAATGTAAACAAACCATGGAATAGTTAAAAAGATTTTTTTTGTGTGGAGAAATTAAGGCAATGAGAAGAAATAGCGTATGCATTGTTGTATTGCATTAACACCTTTGAATTAACAATTTTAGTACATATAGTAACTTCTTTGTGCATCTCTCCATATGTTCATCCTTTTGTGTGTTTGCGTTTTGGCAAGTGACATTTTCACATGTCTAAGCCTAGTAAATTTGCACATCTTTGTAGCTTAATAATAGTGGCTTTGCTTCTTTCCTCCTCTTAAATGTATAGTGTAGGTCCAACCAAATCTCTTTGGTGTCTACTTTTCCACTTGATCTCTTTAGACATTTTGTATTCATCCAACCTCAATGCTCTAAAAGCAAGCCAACTTGTTCTACACAAATTGTTATCAACTTTAGGCAAAACCAAAGCTCTTATTCCCTTCATAAGATGCTGAACTACTAAATTTAGAATAAAAATATAGCCTAGCAACATGTCCTCACTTTGCTGAGCCAGGCACTTACCAAACACCTTGACAATGTAATCCTCCTACAGCTACTCATCATCAGGTAAATTCTCTTTTTATAGATTTCTAGTGAGCATTCCATAACTTGTCAAACCAAGTCACAATAACTATAATCATCAGTTCAGCAACCAAATTTTTAAATTGTGTGTATCAATGCCTTTTACAATGCTCATCTAATGACTAAAGATTTGTTTGACATGGTTATTGTGCCGGAAACAAAATCCTTTTAGAAAGTATGTCCTGAGAAAAGTGACCAAACATGAGTGGAATCAACACTTTTTTTCATAAGAGGTTTAATGCAATTATTGTGGTTGAAATACAAAAGCAACAAAAAAGTGCTCTAAGTCTCCATTTTGCAAGAGTTCCAAACTTCATTTTCAATTTTTTTTTTTTCAAACTTCATTTCAATCAAATATTCTTTTACTAAAGCTTTATTTCTTCTCACATAAAATTGTTTCTCTATATTCTGCAATTCGAATCTCCATTCTAGACTCACAAATCATATGCGAACAGAGCATCAAAGGCATACCAAACAAACCAAAACTCCAAACAAATATAGGCATTAATGCAAAAAAGTAGTATTATTTAATCCAAGGAAAGGATTAATATTAGGCCAGCAAAAAAGTGGAAAATTTTGCAGTCGGTTGTAACATAGAAGTGTAAAGCCAATAAGAAAAATATTCCTAGAAACAAATAGAGGAAGTAGAGAAAGGTAGAAATGAACTTACTCGATAGACGATCAGAAGGAATTCTTGGCTGTTGCCCAGTAGATGCAGAACCATTTTCAGGAGGAATGACAAGGGCTCTACAAGTCGGGCATGTATGTTGTCTCTCCAACCAAGATCGCAGACAATGCACATGAAAAAGATGTCCACAAAGTAGTTTTTTTGCAGTAACCATCTCTTCCCGACATATTATGCATGTTGCATCAGTGCTGCACTAAGTACAATGAAGATTACAAGCATGCCAAATAAAATAATAAAAATACTCAAACTAAGTTAAAAAAGCAATAAGCTTACACTCCGAGTTCCTCCGGTGTAGCATCAGGAAAACGTTCATTCATATTTGATGTGATTTTACGATAACGAATATAATCTGAAACCCGTATTCTGAAGCTGCGAAATGTCTCATAAAGCTCACGGATCAAGTGCAAAGGTACACCATGGTTCCTAAAATTAAAACGATGAACATGGTAGAAAATAAAAAAAATAATAAAAATTTACTAGTCACATAAAGATTACAACAAGAATAATCTCAGCATGTTTGCTGCATGAGAGACAACTGATATGGGCAATATCAAAGTGAATACAAAATGCTTCCAAAACTATGCATCTAAATACATACATCACCAAGAGCTAACATAGTGAATGTGGCAAGCACTAAAAAAAATGTCAATATATAAATATAATTCAATAGTCATGGAAAAAGAAAAATAATTTTGCAGCAAAGGTAGGATGTATATAAACATATCAAAAACCATTGGGGAATGCCAATTCACTGGATAATAGTGCGAAGAAAGTTCAAGGTTCAAGTTAGGACTATTTTAATAACCAATGGCCCTCTCTACTTGCTAATAGTGCTAACCACTTCTCAAATGAATCTTTCATATTAGATTCCTATATACTTAAACTTATACATCAAATTCAGAAAAGTGCAGTAAGTACTTACACAAAGATTACAAGAAAGAATAAGATATACATCGACAAGTGAAGAAGGTCACGAACAAGCTCCAAATAGAATGTATAAACAGCCTTCTTTTCCCATTGCCCTTCCATAAGCATGTCGCTAAGATAAAAGATGTACTTTACAAAAGTTGAAATGGTTGTTGTAGCCAATATCGTGTATCTAGATACAAAAAAATCCATAGTTATATATGAAATGAATTGAAGCAAGCCAATATAGCAGAATATGATTACCATAAAAACCATTGACATGGCTTAGTGTACTTGTATCACGCTAGAGTACTTCCATAGTTCTAAAGTACAATTCACCAGCTTCAATAATAACTAACATAATTATCCAAATTTCCTTCGTAATTCTAAACAAATGTCAAACAAAGGCCAAAACAAGTGTAGAATTAAGAAGTTCGAATTCAGCAGAGGCCAAAGACAATAAATGTTCAGTGAAATTCAAGTATAGGCTAACAAAACCTACTGTTGTATAAAACAAAGAAATTCTGATAAATTAAATGAACTAGGAAAAGCATTACATGGATAAAAATGTAGATGGGCATCTCAAATGCAAGGAAAAAGCTTATTGTCAGTACTAAACATTTAAAGATATCTAACAAAAGTAACAAAACTATAAGGAATTTGAAGGTCCAATTAAATAGATGAAATCATTAGCTAAATCCTAAAATAACAACAAGAACGAGACTTAATCACAACAAGTGATCCATTGAGTGTCAATCTCCACTTCAAATGATTGTCAATTAACAAAATTTATTTAATCTTTTGATTCAATTAAATAGAAGTTGGATTGTCTCCCTTCAATTGCCAATCACAGTAATGGAAATTATGATAATGATCTCATGTACTTCATTGGGAGATGTGGAGAGAGAGGACGAGAGAATAGGAATAAATTGGACATAGAAAATTACAAGAAAATCAAATTTCCTTTTTTTTTCCTTCTAAATTCCAATTGGCCAACTTTCTTCTATCATTCTCAAGTATATATAGACACCTGAGACCATTTAAGCCATTTTGACTCTTAAATCAATGGTAGTAGTAACAACTCCCATACCCAACCCCATTATGATGACTTAGGGAATCTCTAACCTGATCTTAATCAACTAATCAACTCCACAAGAACAATATGCCTTCAAGGAAGGACTTGAGAGTTTTAAGTATTTTCAAAATATTATTGCTCTTTATTGGGATAACCTTAGTACCATGGCAATTTCGAGTGACAGTATACCTCCCCTCGTCAAATCTGTAGAGCTAACTTGAGCAACTGTAATTCTCCCTTATGAAAGTCCTCAAGATAATTTTGGCCTCAAGGGCGAACTTCTTGATAAAACCATATAATGCTTTCAAGAGGTTATTATTCTTAACAGAGATTAACCTGATACCAATATGACCTCAAACAACTACAATTTTCCTCTATAAAAGGAAGTAGGACTTAAGTAGCCTCCTAAGACCTTGATTATATATATATATATATATATATAGAGCATGAGAGAGATAGTAACCTCAAGCAATCCTTCTATGATTAATGGATAAGAGATCATCACAACAACGACCCTTTCACAACGACATCCTACAACAACCTTTCTACTTCACTGGAGGAATATGAGACCATGTTAATTTCAAGGGCAACCCTCTCGAGATAAACAAGTATTATTTTTTCTCCATCCCTTAAAGACAAAATTCAACTTTGAGATGAGCTCTTAATCATTAAATGGGATTAGCAAATTTCTAACTCAACAAAGTCTTATCAAATACCATTTCCTTAATGACCTCATCTACATTAGATCTTCCTAATAACACAATCCCATGATGGACATCTATTAACTTGACGTATGAGAGTCCTATAACACAATCCTTTGATGGACATCTATTAACTTAACGAATGAAAGCCCAAAGAAAGCCCAAAGATAAACCTAACACATCTATTAACTTAAAACCCAAGCTTATGAGAAAAAAAGATAATTATATTTTATCCTTTGATCTCAAAAAGTTCAAACGCCTAATGGGAAAGGCTTAGAAGATAAAGTATAATTATCATGTTTCAATACTAGTTTTTTCGGATGGATATATTAACTCTCATGGCTTTGTTGGTTGTGGCATTGTCTTTGATAATCATTTGAGTTGATTGTTCACTGCATCCATTGGTACAACTAAACTTACAAGTTTTATACTTGTCACAAACATTGTTACCTTTTAGGCCATCCAAGTTTTTAACATTCTGATGAAAGAAATCCTTGTCCAAAGTTTGATTAACATCTCCTACACTCTCTCTAATCTGTACCCCATAAACCCTTCATCTTTATGACATATTGTCTTCTTTCTAAACATATCTATAGATCAAAAAACCATACCACAAATTTTGTGGATTGGCGCATCCACTTTTTTATTTCTTTTGAGATGAGGCGTTGTCTCTCTCAATCTACTTTTGAACAATCATCGATAACAATCTCATCTTTGTAACTTGATATAACATTTAGCCTATTGCCAAGTTTAAAAAAAAGAGTAGTTGTTTTCACTTATTGAACTTAACAACAAATCAACTTTAAATGTACCTACAAAATTATACTTGATTCTAGTAACTATTTTGACCAATAACACATCATTGAACAAAATATTTTAAAATTATTTAAAATAATTGATGTGATTTTAATTAATACAACATATTAATATTAACAATGAAAATAACAAAACTAATCAAACCATTTAATGAATGACTTAAATAGCATTCATTTTACCTATATCTCTATTTATGCCTCTCAAGTGAAAAGTAGACAAAAGATTTGTTTGATATAACATAAAAGAGTTATTAATTGGACATATGCATTCTTATGTGTTGGTTATGTTTTTTGTTTCCTCTATAATTCATCAAATGGTCAAGTAAGATCAAATTGCCCTAGCTAAAACTAATCTAAATATAACATCATCAAATACACCTATAGATCTAAGTACATTAATCCCTTGTCATGCACATTATAAACTATACACGAGATTAAGGGATGATCAAATTCCATCACATTAAAAAAAATATGAGCTAACTTTTGAACAAAATTTAAGCTTTCTTTTAAGCATTCACAAAAAAAAAAAAAAAAAACTAAAAATGTCCTCACAATCAAAAACATGGTACAAAGTCAACTCAAACCACAATAATAAAATAATGAGAATATAAAATTAGTTTTCCACTTTTACAAAGTCATTTCTCATAAAATATTTTTCAAATAGAAAACAATTTTTGTCTATGCATAATTTAGAATCTTAACATGATAATAAAAACCAAACCAAATTGGATTGCCAAGATGATTAAGACTATAAATACTTAACATTTTAGTTTGGTCAAACCACGATAACTAAAATTTAGAAACAGGCAAAACTAGTTGAATTAATTCAATTGTAGGTGAACCCTCATTTTATAACAAAAGAGCCAAATAAAATAAATTCAATATGGATTTTTCTATATTTTGACTTGAAGACAGGGACCTAAATAATCTAAAAGCTAGAAAAAAATAAGCAGTATACCATACGAATGAACCATTGAGCCTTTTTACTAAAAACCTCTACAACTTTGCCTTTCTTCTTTTTTTGGCATTTATAATGTGAATATGATTATTCATAGGCTATGATAAAACATTTGACAAAAATTACAATGAGTCTCATTCACCTTCTAGGAAAACAAATACAGGGGTTAATGTTATCAAAACTATGTCAATGGCTTTGAAGTGAATAAGGACCTTTGTAATTGCATGCATGGAATGTGTATAAGGGTGATTGAACTTTTTTAATCTCCCCTACATGCACCCTTTCCTGTGGTAGAACTAAGGCAAAATTAGGCAGCAATTGCATATACATTACTTCAAAATCCAAACCTACAATTTTCATTTCTTGATTCCAATGTCATGTGATAACATTATTTGCTTGCTTGATCCACAAATATATATAATCATGTTCTCCGAACGATCAATAATGCATCTATGTACTATCTTGTTACCCATTCAAGATAAATTTTGATCTTCACATGCAACTAATTTTAAAAGATATCAACCATTCAATTGATTGCATATCAACACCCAAATAGAATGGCATATTTCGAAGTTAGGATTTCAACATGTAATTAAACAAATGGAAAAAAGGCTGATAAAGTAAACATGCTAACACAACCACCCCTAAACATACTAAGCTTCACCTATAATTTTCTTTGTCCCTTCTTCATGGTCATAGACACAATAAATTCCCACAAGAAAAGAAAAAGTGGAACTTTAAGAATTCAATTACTTTGGATGTCTACAAAAGATAAAAAATTTCAACTAGAAGCATAAGTTCGGACAATGCAATTCCTTAAATGTTTACAAGCCTTTAAATTAAAAAAATAAAAGAGAATTCAAGAATATATCTACGAGAAAAATTACTGTTTTCTTTAAAAATTAAAAGATCACATGAGCTTACTCAAATGAAAAGAAGAGAGACACAGATGCCTGCCATGTTTTTAACAATAGCCTTAAAGAACTGTACAGGAACAGACAATCAACAACCAAAAGAAATCCCAAGAAAGAAACAATCCGAACATGTGACATTGTAGGCACGGCTGGAGTAGTCTCAATATATTCAACTCTCTTTTGAGCCAACCAGTGCAATGCTTTGATTAAAAGAAGAGCAGTTACCATCGCCAAAAAAGAGACAGAAAAATCTTGTCGAAATATGGTGATTGCAAACAAGATCTCCATAACCTCTCTCCATGACTGCTCATTAAGCCTTTCAACTTCCGCTTCTCTAAGAGAACCAAGAAATATGCACTTGACTAACTGCCAACTTATGCACATCATGACAAGACCCATGTTTAAAAGAAGAACCAAACATATCTTAGATGTGGACAAGTAAACCATAGCGGGGTAAAACTGCCCTCTACTGCTGAATGCATGGTAAATTGCTGTTACTGTAGCCAGGAAACTGAATGCAGCATAAGTCTGCAACTTCATCATTTCAAAAAATCTGGAAATAACAACAAAATTGCATAAGATGATGCAAACACTACAATTGCATCACATGACACAAACAAAAGAATAGCATCCTAAACAAGTAAATGCCAATGGAAAAAGTAAACTCCATGCTATGAAAGAAACTAAATTATCTAAAAGCCCAAACATTAATAAATATGAAACAAAAGCATTACTATTGCTATTTACAGAACAAGACGAGACGTGATCTCACAACTAGAAGCCAAACTAAATTTAAATCAAAACATTCATGAAAACAAACCCTTACAGCAACAAAAACCTGCCTATCTCAAAATAATGACATGTCATGCAGCATACAATGGACAGCAAAAGTGATCCCCAGCGCAAATGTCGCGATTGAAATTAAAACATTAATTTATTCGCATAAAATGAAACGAGCCAAAGAAATTAACAAAACAAAGCTCTTTCGCGCATAAAGGCATAGGCACGTCTCGTCGACAACGCTGACAATGAGGATTAGGGTTTTGGCGCGCACCTATCGGAGCCGCGATTAGGGCTGCACGGGACCGCGACGGAAGGTATAAAGAAAAAAAGAAAAGGGCAAAATTATGGCCGGCCGACAAAAGGAAACGCGATACACGCATATACGGTTCTATGCGGATTAAGAAAACCTTGTGAATGCAGTAAAGCAAATGCTGCCGCATGAATGACTTGTCATAGTTTATACACACACACATTATATATATATATATATATATATATATATATATAGTAAAAAATAAGTTTTGAAAAAACATTAAAAAAAAATGTAAAAAAATATTTTTTTAAAATATATTTATTAAAATTAGTTTTTTCAAATATTTTTTTTAATGAATACTTTTGCAATTCAAATAAAGTTTGGTTTGTTATTATGGTTTCAAAAAATGTCTTTTTAATGGATTTTTGAAAAGACCTTTAATCTTATTGTTAAAATGTGAGTGAATTGTATTATTAAAAATAAACTAAATATGTAAATAATTTTTTTTAAAAAAAAGTGAAAATAATTATATGAAAATAAAAGAAAAAAAAAAGAAATTTAACATCTATTATTTTTTATTATATTGATGATTATATTCAAGAGGATATAATTTTACTTGATTTGAATTAAATATATAAATTTTGTATGTTAATTTATATTTGTGTTAACAAATTATTATTCTGAAGAGGATATTCTACTTATAAAGTATTGTTCTAATATTTGAAAAATAAATATTAATTTTTTATAGGTTAAATTTGTTTTTTGAAACTATGACAAGCATAATATAAAAGAAAGTCTATCAAGATTTTGCCTAAAGTTATAAATTTAAAGTTTAGATTTAACAAATTTTTTGTTTAAAAAATATAATAAAGTTAGTATTTTGATGTTAAACATTTAGAATTGAGGTTTTATTACATAAATATTAAAGAGATGTATTAATTCAATATATCTTATATAAATTTATTAACAATTTTTGCATTTATAAATGATAATTGTGGTATTGATACGAGACATTGTATGATCATATGCAATCCTTGGTGTGATGAATATTTGTTGGGGTATTGTTACACTTAAGATATCCCTAATTTTTTGAAACCATGTTTTTCTTTTATAAAAATTTAATTATGCGATAAAATAATAAAATTTAAATAAAACTCACAAAAATTATAATATCTTATTTTAAATAAAATTCATGAAATAACCATTACAATACAATAGAATAAAATAAAAATACTATTGTAAAACTAATGTCTTTATTATTATAATAATATTATGACAATATTTATAATAATTTTAATATATGATTATTAAATCAAAATAAAAATAGAGATAATAGTAAACTAATAATTATATCCTTTCACTTTTCTCTCGTAATCCTATAAAAATGTATCATTTTTTCACTTATAATTATGAAGCTTATGATTGAGCCGACCATCATGCACACAAATATTTCTTTATCAATGATAACTGTTATCATATTTAACTTTATTTACACTTATTCAAATCGAAATCAACTAACATAAGTGAACCAAGCTTCAACAACATGGATACAAATAATATCAAACAAGAGTAAAATAAAAACAATAAATTGTTCAAATAGCTTGAGCTCAAACAATAGCTATTCCTCCTTGTTTGGCTCATGTACACCCCTACTCCCATTCGACAAGATAAATGCCACTAAGTCCTAGTTCAACAGAACGTACTCATCGTGACCAACAAGATGACAATTCAAGCAAGTAATCATATCATGCCATGAAATATCCATAAAGAACAAGGACAAAGCTCCTCTTATATCCTATTAACATCACACCAATAAGCCTAATGTAGAATGCAAACCATGGGATCATCAAAGACAACAAAGAGGGGAGCTCAAACCAGGATTATTCTTATAGTACCAGTTTGTTCTATCACATGGGAAGAACCTTCAGGTAATCTTTCAAAGTGATCTGCTTTGGTTTGCCAAAGTCATTGACAAGAAATATGTTCTCAACATCTAATTTGTATATTTGAAAATTTCTAGTCCAATCTGAACCCATGAAACAAGAAATTATTTCTGGGTTTTAAAATCTGAAGTGAAAATTTTTTATTTAGTTTGACTGATCTACCTATGATCTCTGGATGCTTTGTGAACAAGGCAATCTGGGCAAACTTCACTTCTGGATCTTTCAAGCTGATCCATTTTAGCTGTAAAGTTTGCATTTTAACACTTAATTTTCAAAGGTTTCTCCTTTCTGAGTTCTTTGCACAAAAGCTATGGCTTTTACTCTTACAAAAAGCAATTTATATGTTGAATTGAAACATGTTAAGAATGAGTTTTTTTGTCAAATACCTTTCCTGTAAGAGTGACTCTTGTGCATTTAGGATATTGGATAGCTGCACTACATGCTTCAAGTTGAGCCTCACACCAAGAGAAATATGAACATTCACTTATCATCAATACATATATGCACAAACAAAACTTTGGCTTTCTTTTCAAATGTTTTGCTTGAAACAGGCATGAAGATTCATCATAAGCTTTTCGAAAAGATGATAATGTTTGATGATGAATAAAAAATGCGTATTTGTTAGAGATTACCCATATGGAGCTCCTCCAAGGCCATTTGAGATTGTGCTGCAACAAATGGAACTCAGAAGTGAGTGAATATAGAAACTTGAATAGCTCTTTTGAGAAGTGAATATGGGCAGAAATCTATTTTTATTTTCTTCTTTGGTTTTGGACGTATTTGAGCAGGGTTCTTGGAAGAAGCAAGTTTTATATCAAGCAAAACGAAATTGGAGAAAGAAGGAAAGGTCACCTGAGGACACCCCACGAGTTTCTCGCAATGAGCCAACGGGCATTAATGGGAGCAATTGTCAAGTTTTGATCTAGTGGGGATGAGGGGGGGAGGACCAATTGGTAATCAGTGTTTGGGATGGCACATGTGGCTCGAGAGTTGCATAGAGAAAGGAGGCAAAAGAGGTAGGAGAAGCCCCTTGGATTGAAAAGGAGAGGAGAAGAATAGTATCCCATGGCTCTAGCTTCCATCAAAAGTTGAACTTGGAATACGTTTATGATTATGCAATAATAAAATTAATAGAACTTTTATTTAATTCATGATTATGTCAATATTAAAGTTAGGATTAAGCTTCATTTATAATTAGATTAGGAAAAGTTTATTATAAAAACAAATAAATCAAAAAATTATTTTAGATTTATGATTCTATAAGACAAAGGTTAAGGTTTTTCTTTTGTTTTGGTTGAGTTGGTTTTAATTTTAGACTTTTATTAAGTGTGATTTTTTAGTTTAGGATAATATTAGAATTAATATTAAAATTTTTTTAATTTAGCTTAGAATTATGATTTTATTTATCATTCAAATGAGATAAGATAATAATTAAGACAAGTTAAGATTATAATTGGTTAGAATTAGAATCATGTTAGTTTTAAGGTTAAGACTAATTTTAGGTTAATAATTAGTTCTTGTTTATAAGTAGATGAGGTTATTGTCAATGCTATATTTTGATTTAAGGATATATTAATATCAATGTTAGGATTAAAATTAAGTTAAAGATTAGTTTAGATTTCTAATTATGATAAAGTAATATTGATACTAAGATTAGAATTAAGGTCAAGTTGTGGTTAATGTTTACATATAGTTAGTTTATAATTAGTTTAGTGTAATAATAAGATTTGGATTAAAATAAGATTAATTTAGCTTAAGATTTATATTAAATTTTTTATTAAGATAGGCTAAAAGTATGGATTAAGTATGTTAGTTTCACACTTAAATTTAGTAAAAAAGTTGTCATTAAAAATATATATTAGAATTTATTCATGATTATATTATATTTACTATTAATTCATAGTATGTTAGGATGATTTTTAAAAAATTATTTTAAGATAGTATTAAGATTAAGGTTATATTAGTTTAGCTTAAGATTCAACTTGTTTATCATTGGAATAGTCTAATATTAATTTCAAGATAGGTCAAAATTTAATTTATTTTAGTTTAAGACTGGGATAATAACAATTTTAAGCATGAACCCTTGGACTAGAGGGATAATGAGTTAATGTTAGTTAATTTATTGAGAAAGAAATTACTGGACAATGAGTGGCTTATAATGCAATGCTTGGTGAGCATGTGTAGAGATGAATTATCTCATAATAGTTATTGAAAGTATGGATTTAGTGTTTATATAACATGTTATGGTGTTAAAATGCTTAGACACCTTTTGTAGGCAAAACTCACTTGGATCTGGGGGGAGACCCAAGGGATATTGCCTTGACATAGGAAAACCATTATGTTATATTTAACACTAGAGCTAACATTCTCATAATATAATTGGTTTAAGAATGAACAAAGTAAAAATTGATGGGCTTATTATATCTAGGATTAATGATAATATAGTTAATATTGAGTGATATTTTAAAAGGAAAATCACTAGACAAAAAGATTAATGATTATAATTTGGCTAATTTAAAAATAAGTGTTAGGTGAAGGTGGCTTTTTGTTATAAATAATGTTAGGTTTCTAATTACGTAATAACAAAATTATTAGAACATATATTAGATTCATCATTATGTCAACATTAAAGATTGGGTTAAGCTTGATTTATTGTTAGATTAAGGAAATGTTTTTATAAAAGAGAAGACAACAAAAATTATTTTTGATTTATGATAAAGGATAAGGTTAGGACTAGGCTTTAGTCTAAGTTGTGTTGGTATTAAGTTTAGAATTTAGTTTAGGTATGATTTGTGATTAGTTTAAGATAATATTAGAATTAAGATTAAGATTTTTTTATTTTATCTTAGAATTGGGATTTTATTTATGATTTTAGTGAGATAAAATTATGATTAAGTTATGGCTACAATAGATCAATGTTAGGATTATTTTTAGTTTTAAGATTAAGATTAATCTTAGGTTAATGATTTTTTCATTTACAATTTCATAAGGGTATGACAAATACTATATTTAGATTTAAGATAATATTAATGTTAATGTTATATTATAATTTTTATATTAAGATTTGTTTCATGATGAAGTTAAGATTAAGTTATGCATAAGATTAGTTTATCATTAGTTTAGATTAATAATAGAATTAGTATGAAGGAAAGATTAATTTTACTTAGGATTTATATTAAATTTATGATAAGATGAGTTTAAATTATAAATAGATATTTTAGTGTTTCTCTTAAATTAAAGACTGGACAAGTCATTAAAAATTTTTATTAAAATTGATCGAAGATTATGTTACATTTATTTTTAATTCATAGTGTGTTAGGATTTGGATTTATTTTTAATAAGCTGTTTTAAGATAATATTAAGATTAAGATTATGTCAGTTTAGTTTAAGGTTTAGTTTTTTAATTTTTAGAATAGTCTAATATTAATATTAGGATAGGTTAGAGATTTAATTTTTTAGGTTATCGATTAAGATAATAATAATGTTAAGTATGATCCCATGAACTAAAGGGATAACGAGTGAATGTTAGTTAATTTTTTGAGAAAGAAATCATTAGACAATAAATTGCTTATAGTGAGCTTTTAGGTTGGGCTATATAGAGATGAATTATCCTATAAAGACTTTATAAAAACTTTTTGGCATTTATATGAGATGTTATGGTTCTAATATATCGAGGCACATTTTGGTACAAAACCCACTTTGGTCAGAAGAGGTGGCCCATGTGACACTATCTCGACATAGTAAGGCTATGATGTCACATTTAACATTAGAGTCAATATTCTTTCATTCCAACTAGTTTCTAGATGAACCAAGCAAAATCTAACAGGCTTGTAATACCTGGGATTGAGTGTGACAGAGTAAATGTTGAGTGATTAATATTTTTTTTGGTTAAGTTTATGATTAGATTTAGGTAACTTTTATTACTTAATTAAGGAAAAATTAAGAATTGAGTTAATATTATATTTTATTAAAATGAGGATTAAGTCAGTAGTATGGTTAAAATTAAAATCATAAGAAAGATTAAGTTAGGTTTATGGTTTGATAAGTACTAAATTGGATTATGCTTAGGATTATGTTATGATTCGAAGTGATCTTATGTTTAGATGATGATTTGGTTTATAATTGTTATAAGACAATATTAGGATTAGGAGTTGGCTAGCTTTCAATTTAGGCTTGATAAAGTTTATAATTAAACTATGTTAGTTTTATAATTAGATTCGTATAAGATTAAGATTTTGATTAAGATTTGATTGTTTCTTGTTAAGAATTGTATTAAGCTAATAATTTGAAGTTTTGAACAAGATAGTTTAAGATTATGCTAGTTTAGGTTTAAAATTATGCTTATTATCAATGTTAGAATAATTATATTAAGAATTAGGTTATATTTATGGTTAGTTTTTCATAGGTTGGGACATGGATTATCTAAGAGATAGATTGAGTTATTTTTAAGATTATGTTGTAATTAATATTAAGAATGTATTATTATTATAATTAATTTTATGATTATGATAGGTTAAGATAATCATTAACAAAATACAAGTATTAAACTAGGTTAGGTTTAAGATAGAAGGATTAAATTTTAGATAAGATTAGGATAAGTTTAAGATTAATTTAGGTTTTATTAAATATATTATGATATGATTAGATTAATGATAAGTTTAATGTTACAATTTTGTTTATTTTACATTACATTGATACTAAATTTAGAACTAAATTATTGCATAGTTATAACAAAAATAAAGTTGGATTTAAAAGATTTAGTTCAAGTGTAATATTAAGTTAAAATTATGATTAAGTTTTAAACAAGGGCTATATAGAATTCAAATTATGTAAAGACTATATTTAAAGAAAATATAGCATTATGATTTGATTTGATTAAGATTATATTATGTTTAGAATTATGTTTAAATTATGACTAAGATTTGTTTAAAACTAGGTTATTTTGAGTTTTTTAGAGTTATTAGTTGGTTTATAACTTTATAATTTAAAAAAATATGAGAATTAAGATCAAGAGGAGATGAAGACAAAGATTAGGTTCAGTTTAAGATTATGCCTTATTTAGAAGTAAATCATAATAAACACTATAATATGTTTAGTGTTATATTAGTAATTAGTTAATATTAGATTTAAACCTTAGACTAATGGATTATAATTTAGCCAACACAGTGATAGGTATTGGATGAATGTAAGTTTTGGTGATATATTAAATTAGGTTTATAACTACATAATAATAAAATTAGTAGAACTTATATTAAGTTTAGGTTGTTAATATTAATGATTAAATTAATTTTAGTTTTTGATTAGATTATATAAATTTAATATAAAAAGAATTTAGTTGAAGGATTAAGTTAGATTTATGATCAGTTAAGGTTAAGGTTTGAATTAAGATTTAGTATATGGGTATTTCATAATAGTTATTAAATGAGTGATTTTGATGTTTATATGAGATGTTATGGTGTTTAGATATTGATGTATTTTTTAAAATCAAATTATTTTGGTTAGAAGCCACAAACCAAGGGACACTATCTCAACATAGGAAGATAATGATATCATAGTTAACACTCGAGTCAATTTTCTTGTAGTCCAATTAGCTTTAGGATGAATAAAGTAAATACTGATGGGCTTATGACACTTACATCATAAGAAGATGGGGTGTTAATATTAGGTGATATTCTGAGTGAAAATGACTCTAAACTTAGAGCAACTCTTGGTAGGCTTCATGGATGAAGAGTATAGGAATTATTACCCTACATTGACTATTGAGGGGGTGATTCTATAATTTATATGTGATATCATAATCACAAAATAATGAGACATTTTTATGAAAAATCCCAAAAAGGCCAAGATTGGGTGACTTAAAGGTATAATTTTTTGATAATAAGATCAGTATATCATATAAGGATTATAATTAGATAAAATATTAGATTGTATTTATAATTAGATAAAACCTTTTGAGTCTAGTGCAAAGAAATTTTTTTAAAATAAAACCTATTTTATTCATGGTGAAGTGGCTTAATAGGAAATATATTGTCATTGTGTGACTAATTTTTGAAACTATGGTATTGAAGGAGAACCTATTCTTGATTGATATAGTTGAAAACATACTATAAAGAAGCATGTAAGAATATAACTCATGAATAGGTGTGATTACTAATTGATATCCTTGGGTGCTAAATCACCTTCTCTTATTTCATGTGATTTGAGGATAATCAAGTAGACTTTTATATGTAATACTTGAAGAGGGTTAGGAGTTATCACGAAGTGATATCTAATGGAGATTAATCACTAGATAATGTGCATATTTTGTGTGAGATTTTTAGGGGTGCATGAATGATTTATAATATATCAAACGTGAAGAAAATAAAATGTGATTTACTTGAGAAACTAAAATGTTTAGACACCTTTTACATATAGAACATGCATGAGTTAAAATGGGACAACTCAGGGAAAATTCCTTAACAATATCAGATTTGGTCTTCTTAATTGAGATTTGGATAATAATAAAGATTAAGTTCGAATTAAGATTATAATATGTTTATAACTATGTTTAAACCAAGCTGACATATTTCAAGATGAGAATGATACAAGACTATAGATTATAAATATTCTAGAGTTAGATTTTGACAAATATGGATTTAAAAAGATTAAGAACATGATTATATTTTTTAAGAGCTAATAAATATTTAAGTCTATAATTAAGTATAATTAAAATTTTAATTAGGCTAGAATTCTAATTAAGGACTAGAATTACTTTAGAATTAAGTTATTTTTTCAAGTAAGTTAGGAAATGTTGGAATAAGAATAAGGTTAAAGTAGGCTTTGTTTAAGGTTAGGTTTTTATTTGAATTAATATTTGATTTATTTAAATTAAAATTATGATTTGGATATATTAGGATTATATAAAGTTTGGTTTAAGATTAAGGGGTTAGAATTAGGCTAAGATAATGTATGTCAAGAGTAAATTTAGTGTTATTTTTTTTAACTAAAATATAGATTGTATATTATGAGTATGTCAGATTTAGGAATAGGTTTTGTTATATTTAGGAGTAGAATTAGGTTAGATTGATGATTTTATTTGGATAAGATTAGGATTAAAATTAGATTTGAATAAGGTATATTTTTTATTAATTTTGGTAAGACAATGGCTATATAAGATTATAATTATGAGTATATTAGCATTCAAGTTAAGTTTGGTTAAGTTTAGGATCTAAATTAGGTTAACATTTTTTCTTTGATTAAGATAAATTAAAGAATTTGGTTAAGAATATTTATTTAAGTTGAAATTATGGTTTGTGTATGGTAATATAAGGACTAAGACAATTTTGGTTATTACTAACTAATGTTTAAAACTAAGATAGAATTATTATCAAAATTAGAATTATGTTTTTGATTAATTTAGGTTTATTATAGGTTTATCTTAGGATAGAACTTGGATTAGGTTAGTATTATATTTGAATTTGCTTAGGATTGTTTAATAACTTGGATCTAAGTTAGATTATGATAAATTTATATATATGATTACGATAAGATTAAGATTAATAGTAGGTTAAATTTAAGTTTATGTATGATAAATCTTACGTTTAGAACAATGTTAGCTTTATTATCAGATTAAGGTTAGGTTAAGATTGTTATTAAGGTTAGATTAGTTTAAGTTAAGCTTAATATCAGGCTTGTAATTAAGATAAGTTGAGATTTGAATTAGGATGGGTTAACCTTATATTTACGTAGATTTATGATTGAGTTAATTTTAATATTAGAATTTGCATTATACTACAAATTAGGTTACATGTATAATTAATATGTTGTAGGTTAAAATTATGATTATATTAAGCTATATTGGGTTATGTTTAAGATTATGTAATAATTATGATGGAGATTAGGTTAGATTTGAATTTTTTTAGCTAATAATAATATTATGCTTATTTTAAGATAATTTTTCTTAGGTCATAACAAGGATTAAGTTAAGACTAGAAGTATTACTTTAGTTTTAATATTAAGTTTTTTAAATAGGTTATGTTTTGTGAATATGTTTGGAATAATGATTATGTGACATTCAAATGTGCAAAGACTAACAAGGTTAAGGAAATTGTCTAGGTTGAATTAGAATTTGATCTTGTTTAGAATTAAGACATAGTAAAGGTTTCGATTATATTTAGTAATGGCTTAGAATAGGTTTCGTTATTATGATTGGGTAAGATTATGAATAATAAGGTTGGGCCTTAATTTAATTTTCTTGAAATTAGAATAAACATTTAGCTTTTTTAGCTTAATATAATAATTATTCTTTTAGTTTAAATTGAATATGATTTAGATTAGAATAGTATTAGATTTTAAAATAAATTAATTTAGTTTAAAATTAAGATTATGTTTATGATTAAGATAAAGAATGATTCAGATTGGAACAAGTTATGATATAAATTAGTTTAGTTTTATGGTTAGGCTAATTTTAAAATTTTTATAAAAATAAAGTAATGAATTATATTATATTAATATTAGGTTAAGATGAAGTTAGTTAACTTGTATTAGGTTTAGGAGTAAGTGAGTATTAAGTTTAGGTTTGGATGAGAGTTTTTATTAAATTAAGAAAATATTATTACCAAAAAAAAAAGAATAAGATAGTTTGTTTTACAATTGTGACTAATTTTTTTTGTTGAGAATAGTATAAGATTTAAAATAAGACAAATTAGGATTATACTAGTTTTATGAACTAGGTAAGTAGTCAAATTATGATTTGATTAAGCTTAATGATTATTTAGATTTATGATTTAAATAGTTAAGGTTAAGATTTGGATTTTTTTTATGGCTTTAATAATATTAATTTTAGAATTTGATTAAGGTAAGGGTTTTTATTAGTTTAGGTTTATGTTATAATTAATATTAAGATTTGGTTACTTTTGCTTAGGTTTAGAATTTAATTGATGATTGAGATGAGACAAGATTATGGCTAAAACTGGTGTTGGAGATTAAAGTTAATATTATTGCTGGTTGATTTTTATGTTTTTATGAGATATCATAATCTTAAAATTTTGAAGCCTTATTGTAGAAAAAATTAATTTATGTTGAGTGGGGTGAACCAAAAGATAATATCTTGATATAATAAAACTATTATGTCATATTTTGTGTTAGAGCCAATCTTTTAGTAGTTCAATGTAATTCAAGGATAAACTAAACAAAAGTTGGTGGGCTTGTGATACATAAGATCAAAGGGGATGTATAGTAAACATCCAATGACTTCCTACAAGAGAAATCACTAGACAATAAATAGCTCATATTAGGTTTCTAAGATGATGAGTATAGGAATTAATTGTCTTATATTATCTACCAAGGGAGTTATTTGAGTATATATATGAGCTATCATCATTTTAAAATGTCAAGAAACATTTTTAGAAAAACCTCTCTTGAGAAGATAGAGCAACCTAATATAATAATTTCTCAATATGACAAGATGAATATATTATATAAGGATTGTAACAAGGTTAAATATTAGGTTGTGTTTATGTTTAGATAATGTTTTAAAATTATTATCATTATCTTTAGATGTTGAGACACTTTTTGAGATTTTTTTTTATTCTTGATGAAGCTACCTAAGGTAAAATATATCATCAAAGTGAGACCAAGTTGTCACAAATACGGTATTTTAAAAGAACATGCTATTGCGTGATATGGTTCAAGGACAAATCTAGTGGATGTAACTCTTGATGAGGAAAAATGCTAGGTGATATATAATGGTGAGAAATTATTTGATAATTTGTCTTGTGTGAGTCTTTGAGGGTTGCATGGATGACTTGCCCTATATCAATTACAAAGAAAATTTAATAGGCTCTATAGTGATATTATAATCTTAATATCTTGAAGCACCATATGAGTACAAAACCTACTTTTGTTAGAATGGAATGACCTAAGACAATTTTACTTTCATACTATGGGAATAAGTTATCATAATTAAGGTTAGGATGAGACTAGACTAAGTTAGAATTAAGGTTACCAAGCCTAAACAAAGCCTTAGATATATATAATGGTAAGATAGTAGGAGTAAGTGAAGAAGAGAATGATCTTAAATTTTGGGATTAGAATTATTCTAGTATTATATTAAGTTAATCACAAGTTTAGGTTTAAGAGGATTGGACAAGTATTGAGAGTAAAATAATTCAGAAAATTATGAGATCCTACTATTGATTTTCATCTAGTCTGTCCCATTGAAGTGATTTGTTAGTAAAATAAGATCAATCCTCATGGAACTTAAAATCTAATATCATGAAAAAATTTTTAGCAAGCGGACAATTGCATTTATTTCCTTGTTTGCTAGGTGAATACACCACAAAGACACATTTTACGATTTTTTTGTTATGACTTAAGGATCATATTATGAACATAAATGATATAACCAAATACCTTTGTTAGGGTGAAGTTTAACATATGGTTATGAGGATATTGGTTCAACAAAATATTCAATATTGTTTAAACCTTAATTAAGTGGTTAGGACTGTGAGGATGGCTCCACCTTGAAAAGATATGTAGCATGATTTGAGAGTATAATGGAATGAACAACTTCAAGAAAATGATTCTTTTTTTAGTAATTTTGTTTTGTTGAAGGATATATGTATAAGTATTTTGACAAATGATAGTATGGAATGCAAGATATTAAAAATATGTCACATGAATTTGAATTTGGAATATATTATAAAAAAATTTATTAAAATTTTTGAAAATGATGATTTTGATTTTTTTTTTTCATTTTTTAGATATATCTAACACACCCTTTTATGATCTTCAATCAATGACACAAATGCTTGTTTGTTTGGAAAATTTATGATTCGTTTTGATCCACATATGTCATCATGAATTAAGTAAAAACATTTAGAAAATTTATGATTTTGAATTGTGATTATTTTTTAAGAATGTGTTATTCACATTGAAAAAAATCCTCTTTATTCATAAAAAGATGCATAGATAATAATTTTTAATAAAAAATATTAGAATGATCACAATGATTGAGCTAAAGACATACATACAAACTAATAAAAACTAAAAATGATACTTGATTGAGAGATTGATTCTGAAGTAAATATTTATCTTTTAATATATAATTAAGACCATTTCGTTTAAAGATTCTCTAGCAGGTATCTCAATTATGATGAGATTTATTATATTGTTCACACTAATCACTATTTAGGTTGCTTTAAATTGAGGGTTGTCATTACTCCTATGAATTGTAAGAGAAAAAGTTTTAGAGATAACATTCATGGTAGGATCTATTCTTGGATGAAGAATTGCTCTCCTCTCCCCTAAGCAACATACAGTTAAAGAAGCTTGATTCCAATGAGATGGACCTTAGCTTCATCCACATTAGGATTAAGTTGTAGAAAATCAATTAACCTTTTGTTTTTCAAGATCCACACTAGTATTATATTGAATGCATTTACAAGTAAGATGCAAATGTATTCAATAAATATTTGCCAATATTGCCAAATTAATTGATTGATTAGATTGAAATATGGAAGATAGTTTAATATGCATTCTATTTTTTCAATAACGACAATGGTAGCAAAATTGATTACAGCTTTGAAAACCACCAAATCCTTCCACGAGCTAAGAAATTTTATCAATGGTTAATTAAGAGACTATTATTTTGCAGCACGATTTAGTTTTGCCATGTATTACTAAGGGAAACTTTGGTTTAATATGAATTGCATAAATCAATTTAAATTTTATAAGTTTTGATTAGGATTTGTTAAATATAATTGTGTAGCAGTTTTCTAATATCGATAAACTCTCTTTCTTCAATTATCTTAGATAAATTTTTTTTATGTTAATTCTCTTGTAAACAAGCAGAAGATAGAAGAAGTGCCTTTTTCTATCTTCCAAGTTTTTTGCTTAATCTATCCAACGTGTAAGGCTTTTGTAACAGCCCTAGTTTTCTCTTATTTATATTTTTATATTTTTTTATAGAAAGAACTCTGTGAGACGAATCCAACAATGTTTAATTTGTAATTTTCAGAGCTCTAATGAATAAATTATGAATTTTTGAAGATTTGGGATAAATTTGTAACGTAGAGGATAGATCTGTAAATTGTAAATGTCGGCTTAGTTCAAATCCGATTGGCGGAGGATATATTTGCAAATATAGAATTGATAAGGGGTTTTATGCAAAAGAGCTGTGAATTACGTTTGCAAAAATTCGACTGCATGCGGCTGCAAGGAGAGATTCCGGAGTGCGAGGTTCTGCAACAGTGACTGCAGCGAGAATTCCTTAGGGACGAGATTTTGGCAGTCGCCGCCGTACTCTTCAAAAAATTTCGGGCCTGCAACAGTGACGGCCGGCGAAGATATGCAAGGTAAGAAAAATTTTGCTTCGTCTTCGAGGTTGTGTAAGGGTTTTTTTTTCGGTGAGCGACGAAGATCGAGAGGGGTTGATTTGGCTGGCAGGAGATGCCGGAGGTCTCTAATTTCGCCGGCGAAAGGTTTCGGTTTCGTCGAACGCGAGAGAGAGAGAGAGAGGGCGACGTGAACCGGTCCAGGCTTTGGACCGGGTTACGCTGCTGAACCGGATGCCGAGTGCGCGCGGTCCAACGCGCCGAGCACGCGCGGTCCAGCGCACCGAGCACGCGCGGTCCAGCGTGTCGAGCACGCGGTCCAGCGCGCCGAGCACACGCGGTCCAGCGCGCCGAGCACGCCCGGTCCAGCGTCGAGAGCGTGCGGTCCAGCACCGCGAAAGAAAATTTTGGGGAAAAATGCCGTTTGGAAAAAAAGCTTTTAGAAAGCTTTTTCTGTGCCGGCGGTCCAGCGGGCGGTTCAGTGCCGCGTAAGCCCATCTTTTGGGATTATTTTGGGGTGTGTTTGGGAAAGCTTTTAGAAAGCAATTTTTGACTAATAAGCATATTTAAATTAATTATTTGTGTATTTTACGGGCTTGTAGGACATCAAGAAGAAGCAGAAGTGAGTAAGACAGTTGGTACAACAAATTCAGGTAGATAGATTCCTAACCTTGTGATGTAGCACATTACTATATATTTGCTTTACATGGTTTTTTTTTCAGTTACATAGTGTTTTGGTTGTTCTATATGTTGATGTTTATTTTATTTGCATGATAACTAAAAAGGAAAGAAATAATATGGTACAATATGCTAAAGAAAGAGACGAAACAATGTGACATGAAAGGATTTTTGATATGGCATGGATTGATGTTTGGAAAATGACAAATAAAACAATGAGATTCCCAGAGAACATTATCCTCACCACTAGGCTCAGCGTGTGGGATCGCAGGGTATCGATCTTCAGATCAGATATCTGCCTAGTGTTATGTGCTATGACTCCATGATGATTTACACCAGGCTCAGCATGTTGGATCGCAGGGTATGGTACCATACCTGCCTGGTGGCACTAGGCTCAGCGTGTTGGATCGCAGGATATCGATCTTCGGATCAGATATCTGCCTAGTGTTATGTGCTTGGTTGGATGCCGGCTAGAGGACAGTCATTGATGATTGGATCCAGAGGATAATGCGTCAAAGGGAATTGGGCCCAGTAATAACACATTATATAAGGAACTTGCATTCTTTATGGTTTTCATTTGGCATTACCTTATATGTATGTATGACATTCATCTTTACTGTTAATGGTATTTGTTTTGCCTTTTATTTTCTTGGTTAACTATATGAAATTACCTACTGAGATTTATAAAATCTCATTTAATGTTTACATCACAGGTCATGAAACCACTACACCGAGAACTGGGAATGATGCTGTTACAGGAGAGCCCTTTCCAAGAGATGTGTGAGAGGGAAAATTTTAGTGTTTTTAAATATTTAAAAATATGTCTTTATATATATATACTTTGGATTTTGAGTTAGTGTTTGTCTTACCGTCGGGTCCCCACCTTTGATAGTTTTTTTGGTTATTTGTTCGCACTTGATGTAACAGCTAAGTAAATTTATGGTAATATTGTTATATAATGGTACTTGTTTAGGTGGGGGCATGACAGCTTTGATCATGTTTGTTATTCTATTGAAGGTTTCAGTGCACCCTTTCAAAGTTTGGTAGTGTTATCTTTTCTTAGCAGGATTATAAACTACAAATTATTTAAAGAATTTATGTTAAGATATTGCGTTCAATTTTATGTTCTAAGTTGTTATTTCTTCAAATATCTTCTAAACAAGCATGATTTCGAAGCTGAAAAAATAGGTATATTTGACTATATTGACACTCTTAATGTTGCTGTTAAGGTAATAATCGTGTACATTCTCCATTAGCTGTTGGATAGATTTCATTGTTTTCTATGCTGTAAGCAAATTGATGTTTCAGGTAGATAATGATTTTAGTTAGAGCATTTTACAAGTAAGTTCCATTTGATTAGCATTTAAAAGATGGTGCGATCTATTTTGCATTATTTTTCAATAACTATGTAAGTAAGCTATAAAAAGATTCTTATATTGATGAGCACAATTTCTCCAATTAACATCAGTAAAAGTGCAAAAGATAGAAGCAGTGCTATTTTCTATCTTCTAAGTTTTTTCCTTAATCTATCTAACATGGAAGGCTCTGATCATCTTTGTTAAGGTTTCAAGACACCCTTTTAATTGGATGATATAGATATTTGAGTAAACTATCTTCTTCAAAAAGCTTTGTATAGTTTAAAATAACCTTGAAGTGGTTGCTTTCACAAATTATTTTCAATTTCACTTTAGTTTGGTTTCAAGTGTAGTTGTGCAAAAACTTGTTTGTTAATCAACAAATTTGTTGGTCAAAATATTTTTGTGCTTTGAAAGACATGGCAAATTTATCAATTGTCTATATTTCTCTATTAGTGGAAATGATAAAGGTATTCGATCACTTATCTTCCATATACATCAATGGTAATGTGTCTTGATCTAAAATGTTGTGATGCAGTGTACTCTTCCTATTTAAATTGCAAATTGTCGCATCATTGCAGCTTCTCAAATTATCCATGGGGGCTATATTAGTGTAGCTTAAATAACTGGGATGTTTTTGAAGCTAAAAAAACTGGCATGTTAGCTGGAATGCTTGAGATAGAGAAGATGAAGGGTGGTTGTACTTATGGAGTAAGAATGCTTTTTATAGGTGGCACGAGGCTGCCTTTTGAACTTGAACTATAGTATGCATTTTTGCAAGTTAAGCACTTAGTATTGTCGAGAAGTTTAAGTACTCCTCTTGAATGTTAAACCAAATTTGTTATTCCATTTGATTGTCACAAAGCATAAATTGAGCATAATTCTATTGTAGTTGTAAATTTGGTTGTAGTATTAGTAATTTCTAATACATTTTGTATTATAAATTTATTTATAGTTAAAGTTAACATTATTGTTTAAGTTTTTGTATGAGGTTTTTTTATGTTTGTGTAGATGCATGTGTTGAGTAATGAGTATATTAGTTATTGGTTCCTATACAAAGATATATTAGTAATTTTTTTAAAATAATTATTTTTTATTAATAAAGAGGAGAAAATTTGAAGATTTAAAATTTTAATTTTGCTATCAAGAGGTTATGATTGTGTTTATATTTGATTGATTTTTAGCATTGACATCAAGAATGGTCGTAAGGATTGAAAGACGAGGAGTGTATTTTTAAATTTCTTTGGAACAAAGGAGGACCAAGGTTTGACTCTTTTTTTTTCCATAAAACATGTTTGTTAATAACTATATAAGAAATTAATAATTTTTTTTAATGATTATTAGTTTCTAAAAAATCATATTTTGATACCGTTTATTTGAATGAATGCTTTAAGATCTCTACATAATGGAGAGGATAAATGTAACATTTCATGATAAATAATAGACTAATAATAGTTGTTATACCCAGTAAAATATTATATGTTTAATCTTCAATAATTCAATTGTGGCTTGGATGATTTCAGATCGATAGTAGGATGAGCCAGGAGCTCAATTGGAGGCTATTGGAATTTCTGAAATTTTCTGGGGATTTTTTTCGGAGCACCGAGATTTTTTTTAAAACCAGAATTTGGTTTTTTTTTACGCGCGTGAACCGAACCAGAGCGGTTCAGCGAAGGCGGGGCGGTTCGCCGAGGTGCGTTTGCGCATACGTTTAGATAAGCCGCGGATAAGCGGATCGGACGGGCGAGATCAGCGGTGGAGATTAACTGGCTGATCAGGTGTTAAGCGGCGTTTTTGGAAGGTCAACCGGTGCTTAATAGGTCTTAACGGGTTATTACTGGTTTAAGCCAGGTATTTAACCTAAACTGTTCGGTTGTTAGGGTTTCGAACGGCGGCTAGAGGCGAGGTGTTCGCGGCGAACGGCGGTACTTTCCGGCAGCCTTCCAAGGGGCTTTTGGTAACCGGAGGTTCGCGGGACAGAGGCGAGCATTTTGGTACCGGTTTCGTTCGGCGAGGAGCTGCGGTTGATTGCGTGCGAGCTTCACCATCGCCGGCGAGCAAGGTAGGAAAGTCAGATTTAAATTAGTTATTTAGTAGAAATTAAAAGCATGGAATATTTTGCTTAATGAACACAAGCATGTGGATGAAAAATCGGACTTAGTTGAGTGCTAATCTGCGTCTTTTACAAATTTTGGATTTTCTGGAAAATTTTCCATTTCGCCGAAAAAATTTAGTTAATGCTTAGGAATATGTTAGGGATTTGTATTATCAGTGTTGTCATTGAATTAGTTAATTAATTGTTGGATTAATCTTAAATCTCACAATACGACAATGGCGTATGGACGAACTCCTTCGGCAGAAATTTTGAATGAACCTTAGAAATTAGTGGCATTATTGAAACATTAGGATAGTACGAACATCGGATTTTGTTTCTCCTTATTCGCGTTCGCCGGAAATCGACGGAAGGATTGGATTGGTCCGCGATTGCGTCGGTTAGGGTTCGCGGGCGTCGGACCGAGGAAGGAGAAGGGTTTAGATTAATTACGAATTTATTTATGTAATTAATGGTATTTATATAATATTTATTAGTAATTATATTTATTTAAGCATCGACCGATTAACGGATTATTAAGGAATTTGGTTCGGCGGTGTTGCGGTTCAGCGCGAGGTTTCCGAACCGGCAGCGAAAACCGGTTTAGCGGGATTCTGCGCGGATGAACGGCGCGGAGCAAAATTTAATTCGGAAATTAATCCGAATTTTCGGAAAAAGGATATATGTGGAATTTAAATTTTATTCGGAAATTTATTCCGAATTTCGGAAAATGGATAAAGGGCGGAAATTGATTTTTTTGAATTTAAAAATTTCCTGAAGTGAGAAAAAGGTGATTTTTAGAAATCACGTAGCCAAGTTGAAATTGACTGTTGGAAATTACCCATAAATTCAGTGCAGCTGGATTAGTTGGAAGGAAGTGTGACACTTGGGTGCTACCAGAATAGTTAGAATTTTGGTACAGTTTGTGTTGCTTGGATGGCAATGACATGGATTGAGTCAGTTTACTCAGTGTTGGCATATTTCATGGATTGGCATATTGGACCGGAATACTATAGGCCCTATATGATGTTTTAGGGTAGTTGTGGTAGGTAACTGTGCGGTACAGATTTAGCTTCCACAGTATACATGTGGATTGGTATGCGCCTTGTTGTATCTGGACACATGTTGTCGAATCTTGGAGTTAGAGCTTGGCAATGACTGTAGGGGCGTGGCTTCTATGGAAATTGTTGGGAGATGACTTCTTGGGACGGTGGCTGAGTCGATCTCTTCTGGTCCATGAGTGTAGGCCTGCGCGCCTGAGAGTGGCAGTGGCAGGGGTGACTCGCTGTGGCTAGCCAAGTGTGTAGGCCTGCATGCCTGAGGGTGGCAGGGGTGTCTCACGTTGGCTAGAGATCTATGTGACTGGTTCTGTCTATAGTCTCCAGAAGATTGATTGACGAGAGACGCTGCGGTGTCGGGTGCTAGGCGTTGTGATGCGTGCGTAGAGATGGGCGTGTCCCGCTGGCATGCTTTGCCTAGGCGCCATGCGTGCGCAGAGATGGGTGTGTCCCACTGGCATGCTACCTGGGAGCACAAAGGAGAGCTACTCTGGTGTGACTGGGGGTGACTGTGGTTGGTCAGAGTCTGGGACTGAGAGTGCCTTTCCACCCTACATTGTTATGCTGTATTTCTATACTCTTGCTATTATCCTTCTCTTGCATGAGAGTTTTTTTTACTAGCTGTCTTTCCTACTGGGCGTAGCTCATTCTTTTATTATCCATATTTTTCCAGTGGCTCGACAGACTTGACGCCACCCAGCTTTAGGTGGGATCGTGATCAGTAGGCTAGTGGAGGAGATCTGATCTGTGATTTTCTGAGACATTCTGGTTAGTTGATTGTTGCTGTTGGATGTATTCAGTGAGATTGTTATTCTTATGTCTTGTATTATGTGAGGGTGATTCTGACTCATGTACTCGTATGGATGATGTGGTATTGATGGACTGTGATTTTTCATATGAGTTACATTTTTATACACTATCTTATTTTCTATCTTGACGGTATGGTGTGTGGAGCGCCATTTCATATCGGTGGATGTTATATATTTTTTTTGTTGATGGTGAGGTCATTACATGACTATGGAACTTAACCTTGGGGGTTCAGACTTCTATTAGATCGGTTCTCCTACCGGTATGGGTTAGGAGTATTGGGTCTAGTAGGAGTAACATTGCGCGAGTTCATCAGTTAATTCAGGAGTCATGAACCTGATTTGACGGTGTGCCCAGGAGATGGGATCCACATAGTTAAGGAAAGTAGGTGTGTAATGATGTGTTATATCCTATGTTTTTCGTAGGCTACTCAGGTTGGTATGGGACGATCTGAGCTGTCTATATGTAAAAAAAAAAAAAAAAAAAAAATGGGGTGTAACAATAGTAGTCTACATCTAATATCAATCCTAAAGAAACAAGTTTATACTATCAAAATTATCCAAAAAATAAGTAAGTAAAACTCTCACATCAAGCTAAACTATCCTATACTTATTGGGTCGAAAGACCTAATAATTCATTAGACCAAAAGAGCTTACAATATATGGCCAAAATACTAAAACACTATAAAAATGACTAAACATGATAATAATACTTAACACTTATGAATGATTTTATTAAGATTAGAGAGATATGATAAATATAAGAACATCCAAAATTCATCTCAACAAAAGATTTCCAAGAAAGTTGGTGATTTTTAAGTTACAAAACTTACAATGTTTTCCAATGATTTATGACCTTTCTCTTTATATTTGGAAGTATATTAAAGGTAATTTGCTCCTCATCAATAGCTCCAAAAGATCCTTAATGACTTTATAACATTTATAAGTTAAATTTTAAATTCTAGCCAACTTAACTATTACAGATTTTGTGAACATGACAAACTTGCATAAATATTAATATTCGTAAGCAGTTCGCAAGATTGAGTTCTAATAACATATATTTTATATTTATGTTGTCTAAAAGTTCGATAAGCTGGCCCTAGCGTAAAGTTTATATGATCCTCATTGTTTGTGAAATATAAAGCATGGAATGAGAAAAAAAACTCTCTTGAGCTCTAATAAAATTCTTTAATTAAGAACAAGAATTAAGATTCAAAATATTAAAAATTAATATTCACAATCATGGAAAAGGATTTGAAGGTCATTTTGTTGCACACTAGTTAGAACAACATAAGTATATACATAGGTAAGGTTTGGCATATGTAGAGGCCATAATGCTAGCAGACATGGATGGGGCATCACGAGCATGCTTCTGCAAGGACTTATGTGCATGCTTTGAATTCATTTCTTATGAATTTGTAAAATATTTTTTATAGACTTTGAAAGCAAGTACTTAATAAATATAATTATAGGCTAACTCTTTTCGTATCATATGCAACTAATTATGTGCTTTATGCATGAGAAATCTTTTGATGTTTTTTAGAAACTTTTTAATAAAAATTTATCATATTCATGTTCTCATCTATTTAATTTCTACTATATTATGATTATTAAATCAAATATATACGAAAACTCAATGCCTATTTTTATTCACTATGCTATATCTTTTTGCAATGACTTCTTTTGTTTGAAGTAAAATTCGTCTAAAATATTTTTGAAAACTCATTATTATTTTTTTGTTATAAATATTAATTATTTTTCAAATCATAAAAATAATAAATTTGAAAGTTTTTTTCCATCCATTTAATCGATGCATCTTCCTCGAACAAGAGAAGCCTCCAAGCATTTTCTCTTTTTTTGTTTGACTCTATCATGAAGGCTACCACCATCAATGCTCTTAAAGAGGGGTTCAAGTTTGCTCGAGCATATACGTTTTTCGTCCTATATAAAGAAATTATTTATGTCTGGCTCTTAGAAGCTTTTCTCAATAAAAACAAAATATCTTCTCAATAAAAGAACAACATATTGGGCTCATAATGATGTAGACATTCACTTTCTTTATCAATTTTGAGTTAAACAACAACACTTATTATGTGGATATAAATCTTCTCCAAAAAATAATATTTGGATAAAATATATTTAATATTCCTCTATTAATTTATTAAGATTTTATGAATAATTTTACATAATACTATTTAAAATATAAACATATGATTGAATAAAATTAGCAAATCCATAAAGTAATTTTTATAACATTGATAAAGTTATAATTTTTTTAAGTTAAAAAAATAACTAATTTAATTTTACTTATAAGAATTTTAAAAAATTAATAATTTGTGTTAAGAATAATTTTATTATTTAATTAGATATAATTAAAAATAAAATTTATTTTAAATTTAATTGATTTTAAATTATTAGTTAAAACTATAAATTCTAATTGCAATCATTTGGCTTAACGTTATTATTATTTTGGTTGATATTTTTTAAAATAAATTTTATTATTTATACTAAAAAATAATGCTTTTTTAATCGTTTGGAAAGTTTTACTACTTTCCAAGTATAAATTAACTTTTTTAATTTCAAAACACGGTAGGTTAACGTGCTTTTACGATTTAAAAATCTTTTCCCAACGGTTGATTTTCCTCTAAAGGCACTTGCTGGAGATGCTATGTGGGATTTCCGGGGGACCGACGTTCACATCGATCTCTCGTCTGCGACGAGATGAGCCATGTCAACCAGACTTGGCCACCTCGTCAGCCGCCGCCGCCTCCTCTTCCGCCCGTCGGTACTGCACCTCCGAATGCTGCATTTCAAATTTCAATTCTCGCTGTATTTCTTTCGATCTCCCGATCCCCTTTTGCGTTCGCCTGATTTCTAGTGTTGGGATTGCGATCTGGGTATCAGTCGGAGGGATACGCGAAGGAAGGGTACCCGCCGCCGGGGTATCCTTTTACGGGTTACCCGCCGCCGGAGGATTGCCCATCTCCAGGCTTATCCTCTTCCAGAGACCTGTCCACATCCTTGCGTTTACAGTTTGCCCCAGGCATATCCGCTGCATTACGTGCACTAGCCGCCCCTCTTTCACCGAAGCATGGTCAGTTTTTTTCCCTCTCGTTCTTCCGACTTTTCTAAATCCCCTGAAATTTTTTTCTATTAAAAATTTCTTCTCGCCGCTGGGGGTTTACCCACCTACAGGTCTATCCTCCGTCGCTGCAGCTGAGTAGCGGTGTTCCCCGTCACGCAAGCACGGTCAGTTTCTATAATCACGAAGGATGACCTGCTGCTTTTGTTGTTATTGATAATTAATTGAGCATTCTTTAAGTAAATTTTTTGCACTCTTTATTCTAATTATTTATTTTTTTTGTTGATTTATTCTCTGTTTTTTTTACTTTACATGAAGTTTAGAATGGATGATTGTTTTATTGTTAGAGATGTAAACCTTTTTTTAATGTTTCTCACTTAAGTGATTTTGTTTGAAATTAGGAAACATATATGAAGTTATAGTCAACATGGCTAACTAGTAGAGTAATAAAATGAATTATAAAATTATTTACTTTGTTCAACATGGCTAACTAGTAGAGTAATAAAATGAATTATAAAATTATTTACTTTGTTGATTTTTTTTAACAAAATATAATTCTTTTGCTTCTTTTGAAGTTGGTCTTATGTTGTTCATGCAAAACTATTAAAATTTTAGCTTGAATCTTTTCTAGATGATAAAAAACTTTAGAGCATATTTTTTCTTTACCTACTATATGTGTATCATATTAATTTTCTTTTGTATTTAAAATCAAGTTTCTATTTGTACTCGATTGTACTTTTAAAGTAGGTTTTAACATTCATTTGAATCACTTCTAAATTGTAGGACTATGACGAAACTCTTTGGAAGCACACTTTTAAGCTGGGTGATTGGTGCTTTTCAGGTTAGTTTTCTCATTTTTTTATTTATTACAAATTCTCATTTTTAATTTTTTGTGTAAAAAATAGATTAAAAGAATTAAAACTTCAATAAAAAATTAGATTGACCAAATATTACAATAATATAATACTTCTACAATTCAAAAAAGATGATACAACATTTAACTCAATTAATCTCCAAACATAAAAACTAGAAGAATTTATATATGATTTTTAATATTTGATAATCCATTGGATTTTTTAGACCAAAAACTTTGTATGCTTTTATTAAACATTGTTTATGAGCAATTGCTTAAAGGATTTTGTAAATTAGGGTTTTTATCAAGCTAAATTATACCTTAATTTTTAGTCCAAATCAAATTAAAAAGGCTAAGATGAATATGCAATTTTTTTTTACTAGGAAAGGTTATCCATTGAGCATGGTTAAGTGAAATTGAATCATATTTGATATTGTTGTTTTCTTTTCTTATAATGTTTTGATAATTTATATAATTGTGATGATGGATTTGCATAATCTTTTTAGTTTAAGATAGTTTAGTAAATTTTTGTTTTATTATTTTTATCTTACATCATTATCTCATCTCTATGTTTTATTATTTATTTTATTTTATTTAGTTTTATTGTTTAAGAAAGTTGAAAAGTAGATTAAAGGTGAGATAAAATTATGTCTTATTATTAAGATGAAAAAGCTAGAACTAAAAGTAAGATAAAATTTATTCTTATTATTAAGATAAAGAGGTTAGAATGTTATAATTAACTAACAAATATAACAACATAAGAATTGTCATAAAGATTAAAACTGTAACTAAAAAACTAGGATTAAGATTACAAATCTAAAAATAAGAATAGTTAAGACAACTTAAACTAATAAACTAGAATTAGGATGGATAGGTTTAAATTAAGCCTTGGGTTAGCTTAAAGGGTTAGGATTATGAAATTAATAAAAGAATTAGAGGTTTGGATTAGATTTATAATGATTAAGTTAAGATAAAACTAGTATTACATCTTACTCAATTTTAAGAGTAAGTTTTTAGGATTCAGATTGAATTAGTCATAAACAAAAACAAGTATATGCTCCAACTTTTTTATGTACTAATCATATTTATATTAATAATAAACATATTCTTAATTGAAAGCTAAATTAACTTAATTTAAATCTTAATCTTTTCTTATACTTAAGCTTACCCTATCCGAATAAAAATATAACCATGATCGCAAGTTAAAAAACTTTATCGTAATCTTAATTCTAAGTAAGTCAAATTGATATCTTGCCTAATCGTAGTTTTAATATTTTTTTGACATAATCATGAACCTAATTAAAATCTTATAACCTTTGTTTTTTTTATTAAAGTAGCTTAATTCATCCTTACTCATCTAGAAGCCTTGTACAATAGAAACAATTTAACTAGTGAATTAGTTATGTGGACACCATTTGGTGAGAACTTCTATTTGGGTGTAATATGTCTACTTGTTTTATTTTGGAGTGTCCTTGAACAACATAAAGCATTTATTAATACTATATTTTTGATAACTTAGTTTTATTATATCAACATATTTACCTTTAGGTTGCTTCATCTCGAACAAAAAAGATTTTATTCTTAAAAGGTGCATATGAATCTATATGTAATAGGATAACCTAGAAAGAGTTTCTAATATTAACACAACCTAATAATAAACTATTTAAGATATTAATGTGATACATTTACTATTAAGAGAATAATTCTAGTTTTTATATGAGATGTTAATATCTTAAGTATATTTTTAAGACAAAGCCTACAAGAGTTGAGATGGATAACTTAGAAAGTATTATTAATATTAAGGTAATCTAATATTAATTCAATTTAAATATTAATGTGATACATTGGTCTAACTAAATTATAAGATAAAAAAATCACACATGAGAACCAAAATAACTTAAAACAACTTGTTACTTAGATTCTTATTAGGAGCCTTACCTTCTCCATCAATTCCTCACTTAGAAAATTACACAACATTTATTGTCCACCCTCTTTAATCTTTAGTCTCATAGTTAACCTAAAAATATGTTGCTTAAAAGCTAAATAAATTATTACGTGACTTATGTTAATGCCAATATCAAACTATCCTTATCATAGATACCTTTGATCTTAAGTTAAAGTAACCTTAACTTAAAATTAATTTTGTCTTCATATAAAATTAAATAAAAAGTAATCATAAAACAAGATTATCATTAATCAATAATAAATATTACATTATTTTCAATCAATTCTATTACTTCAATACATACATAGTGCTAAATTTAAGCGAGACATTAACACATTTATTTCATAATTTTAGCATATGTTAATTTTAAGCTTACTCCAAATCTTATGTTTAAATAATGTAATATTCATCTTAATTTTATTATGACTCTAAACTTGTTGTAAAGCTAATCTTATACTAATCATAATACAAACCTTATCTTAAATAAAATTCATTATGATGATCTTATTATGTCAAGATGTTCTAAATTGAGTTGCCCTTCCCGACTCAAGTGAGTTTTGCTCTAAAAAGGTGTTTTGACATTTTAAGATCATAACATCACATAAACATCATAATCATTCTTTGAAAAAGTAATAAAAAAGATAATTTGTCCTAACAACTCGTCATTTGAAATTTTATTAAAAGCCTTTCCTTCACCACTGATTTCTAAATTAAGAAATTGCAACACATTTATTCTCCATCATCTTTAATCTTTATGTCACAATTTATCTAAATAATATTTTGTTTAGAACCTAAGTCAATTAATGCATGATCTATAATAGTGTTAATGCTAGATTATCTTAAAAAAATATTTAGTTAGAGTAATTTTATCTTAAAATTAATACCATATCTATAAAAATTAATTAAAAATTATTCTTAATACTAACTTATCATTCATTAATAATAAATATTACCTCATTTTTAATCAATTTTGTAATCTAAAAAGTATTATTAATGTTAATGTAATCTAATATTAAATCTATTTAAATATTAATGTGATACATTGGTCTAACTACATTACAAGATAAAAAATCTCACATGAGAACCAAAATAACTTAAAACAACTGGTTACTTAGGTTCTTATTAGGAGCCTTTCCTTCACCATCAATTCCTCACTTAGAAAATTACACAACGTTTATTGTCCACCCTCTTTAATCTTTAGTGTCATAGTTAACCTAAAAATATGTTGCTTAAAAGCTAAATAAATTATTACGTGACTTATGTTCATGCCAATACTAATCTATCCTAATCATAGATACATTTGATCTTAAGTTATTGTAACCTTAACATAAAAAATTAATTTTGCCTTTATACAAAATTAAATAAAAAGTAATCATAAAACAAGATTATCATTAATCAATAATAAATATTATATTATTTTCAATCAATTCTATTATTTCAATACATACATAATGCTAAATTTAAGCGAGACATTAATACATTTATTTCATAATTTTAGCATATGTTAATTTTAAGCTTACTCCAAATCTTATGTTTAAATAATGTAATCTTCAACTTAATTTTATTATGAATCTAAACTTGTTGTAAAGCTAATCTTATACTAATCATAATACAAACCTTATCTTAAATAAAATTCATTATGATGATCTTACTATGTCAAGATGTTCTAACTTGAGTTGCCCCTCCCGACTCAAGTGAGTTTTGCTCTAAAAAGATTTTTTGACATTTTAAGATCATAACATCACAGAAACATCATAATCATTCTTTGAAAAAGTAATAAAAAAGATAATTTGTCCTAACAACTCGTCATTTGAATTTTTATTAAAAGCCTTTCCTTTACCACTGATTTCTAAATTAAGAAATTGCACAACATTTATTCTCCATCATCTTTAATCTTTATGACACATTTACCCAAATAATATTTTGTTTAGAACCTAAGTCAATTATTGCATGATCTATAATAGTGTTAATGCTAAATTATCTTAAAAATAAATAAACTTAAAGTTTAGTTAGGTATTTTTTCTTAAAATTAATACCATAACTATACAAAATTAATTAAAAATTATTGTTAATACTAACTTATCATTCATTAATAATAAATATTACCTAATTTTTAATCAATTTTGTAACCTAAAAAGTATTATTAATATTAATGTAATCTAATATTAAATATATTTAAATATTAATGTGATACATTGGTCTTAATATATTATAAGATAAAAATATCTCACATGAGAACCAAAATAACTTAAAACAACTTGTTACTTAGATTCTTATTAGGAGCCTTACCTTCTCCATCAATTCCTCACTTAGAAAATTACATAAAGTTTACTGTCTGCCCTCTTTAATCTTTAGTGTCATAGTTAACCTAAAAATATGTTGCTTAAAAGCTAAAGAAATTATTACGTGACTTATGTTAATGCCAATATCAAACTATCCTAATCATAGATACCTTTGATCTTAAGTTAAAGTAACCTTAACTTAAAATTAATTTTGTCTTCATACAAAATTAAATAAAAAGTAATCATAAAACAAGATTATCATTAATCAATAATAAATATTACATTATTTTCAATCAATTCTATTACTTCAATACATACATAGTGCTAAATTTAAGCGAGACATTAACACATTTATTTCATAATTTTAGCATATGTTAATTTTAAGCTTACTCCAAATCTTATGTTTAAATAATGTAATATTCATCTTAATTTTATTATGACTCTAGACTTGTTGTAACGCTAATCTTATACTAATCATAATACAAACCTTATCTTAAATAAAATTCATGATGATGATCTTACTATGTCAAGATGTTCTTACTTGAGTTGCCCCTCCCGACTCAAGTGAGTTTTGCTCTAAAAAGGTGTTTTGACATTTTAAGATCATAACATCACATAAACATCATAATCATTCTTCGAAAAAGCAATAAAAAAGATTATTTGCCCTAACAATTTGTCATTTTAATTTTTATTAAAAGCCTTTCATTCACCACTGATTTCTCAATTAAGAAATTGCACAGCATTTAGTGTCCATCATCTTTAATGTTTATGTCACAATTTACCTAAAAAATATTTTTTTAGAACCTAAGTCAATTATTGCATGATCTATAATAGTGTTAATGCTAGATTATCTTCAAAATAAATAAACTTAAAGTTTAGTTAGGTAATTTTTTCTTAAAATTAATACCATATCAATACAAAATTAATTAAAAATTATTGTTAATACTAACTTATATTTCATTAATAATAAATATTACCTAATTTTTAATCAATTTTGTAACCTAGAAAGTATTATTAATATTAATGTAATCTAATATTAAATCTATTTAAATATTAATGTGATACATTGGTCTAACTATATTATAAGATAAAAAAATCTCACATGAGAACCAATATAACTTAAAACAACTTGTTACTTTTGTTCTTATTAGGAGCCTTTCCTTCTCCATCAATTCCTCACTTAGAAAATTACACAATGTTTACTGGCCACACTCTTTAATCTTTAGTGTCATAGTTAACCTAAAAATATGTTGCTTAAAAGCTAAAGAAATTATTACGTGACTTATATTAATGCCAATATCAAACTATCCTAATCATAGATACCTTTGATCTTAAGTTGAAGTAATATTAACTTAAAATTAATTTTGTCTTCATGCAAAATTAAATAAAAAGTAATCATAAAACAAGATTATCATTAATCAATAACAAATATTACATTATTTTCAATCAATTCTACTACTTTAATACATACATAGTGCTAAATTTAAGCGAGACATTAACACATTTATTTCATAATTTTAGCATATGTTAATTTTAAGCTTACTCCAAATCTTATGTTTAAATAATGTAATCTTCATCTTAATTTTATTATGACTCTAAACTTGTTGTAAAGCTAATCTTATACTAATCATAATACAAACCTTATCTTAAATAAAATTCATTATGATGATCTTACTATGTCAAGATGTTCTAACTTGAGTTGCCCCTCCCGACTCAAGTGAGTTTTGCCCTAAAAAGGTGTTTTGACATTTTAAGATCATAGCATCACATAAACATCATAATCATTCTTTGAAAAAGTAATAAAAAAGATAATTTGTCCTAACAACTCGTCATTTGAAATTTTATTAAAAGCCTTTCCTTCACCACTGATTTCTAAATTAAGAAATTGCAACACATTTATTCTCCATCATCTTTAATCTTTATGTCACAATTTATCTAAATAATATTTTGTTTAGAACCTAAGTCAATTATTGCATGATCTATAATAGTGTTAATGCTAGATTATCTTAAAAATAAACAAACTTAATGTTTAGTTAGAGTAATTTTATCTTAAAATTAATACCATATCTATAAAAATTAATTAAAAATTATTCTTAATACTAACTTGTCATTCATTAATAATAAATATTACCTAGTTTTTAATCAATTTTGTAACCTAAAAAGTATTAATAATATTAATGTAATCTAATATTAAGTCTATTTAAATATTAATGTGACACATTGGTCTTAATATATTATAAGATAAAAAAATCACACATGGGAACAAAAATAACTTAAAACAACTTGTTATTTAGATTCTTATTAGGAGCCTTACTTTCTCCATCAATTCCTCACTTAGAAAATTACACAATGTTTATTGTCCACCCTCTTTAATCTTTAGTCTCATAGTTAACCTAAAAATATGTTGCTTAAAAGCTAAATAAATTATTACGTGACTTATGTTAATGCCAATATCAAACTATCCTAATCATAGATACCTTTGATCTTAAGTTAAAGTAACCTTAACTTAAAATTAATTTTGTCTTCATGCAAAATTAAATAAAAAGTAATCATAAAACAAGATTATCATTAATCAATAATAAATATTATATTATTTTCAATCAATTCTATTACTTCAATACATACATAGTGCTAAATTTAAGCGAGACATTAACACATTTATTTCATAATTTTAGCATATGTTAATTTTAAGCTTACTCCAAATCTTATGTTTAAATAATGTAATATTCATCTTAATTTTATTATGACTCTAGACTTGTTGTAAAGCTAATCTTATACTAATCATAATACAAACCTTATCTTAAATAAAATTCATTATGATGATCTTACTATGTCAAGATGTTCTAACTTGAGTTGCCCCTCCCGACTCAAGTGAGTTTTGCCCTAAAAAGGTGTTTTGACATTTTAAGATCATCACATCACATAAATATCATAATCATTCTATGAAAAAGTAATAAAAAAGATAATTTGTCCTAACAACTCGTCATTTAAAATTTTATTAAAAGCCTTTCCTTCACCACTGATTTCTAAATTAAGAAATTGGAACAAATTTATTCTCCATCATCTTTAATCTTTATGTCACAATTAATCTAAATAATATTTTGTTTAGAACCTAAGTCAATTATTGCATGATCTATAATAGTGTTAATGCTAGATTATCTTAAAAATAAACAAACTTAATGTTTAGTTAGAGTAATTTTATCTTAAAATTAATACCATATCTATAAAAATTAATTAAAAATTATTCTTAATACTAACTTATCATTCATTAATAATAAATATTACCTAATTTTTAATCAATTTTGTAACCTAAAAAGTATTATTAACATTAATGTAATCTAATATTAAATCTATTTAAATATTAATGTGATACATTGGTCTTAATATATTATAAGATAAAAAAATCACACATGAGAACCAAAATAACTTAAAACAACTTGTTACTTAGATTCTTATTAGGAGGCTTACCTTCTCCATCAATTCCTCACTTAGAAAATTACACAACGTTTATTGTCCACCCTCTTTAATCTTTAGCCTCATAGTTAACCTAAAAATATGTTGCTTAAAAGCTAAATAAATTATTACGTGACTTATGTTAATGCCAATATCAAACTATCCTTATCATAGATACCTTTGATCTTAAGTTAAAGTAACCTTAACTTAAAATTAATTTTGTCTTCATACAAAATTAAATAAAAAGTAATCATAAAACAAGATTATCATTAATCAATAATAAATATTACATTATTTTCAATCAATTCTATTACTTCAATACATACATAGTGCTAAATTTAAGCGAGACATTAACACAATTTTTTCATAATTTTAGCATATGTTAATTTTAAGCTTACTCCAAATCTTATGTTTAAATAATGTAATCTTCATCTTAATTTTATTATGACTCTCGACTTGTTGTAAAGCTAATCTTATACTAATCATAATACAAACCTTATCTTAAATAAAATTTATTATGATGATCTTACTATGTCAAGATGTTCTAACTTGAGTTGCCCCTCCCGATTCAAGTGAGTTTTCTCTAAAAAGGTGTTTTGACATTTTAAGATCATAACAACACATAAACATCATAATCATTCTTTGAAAAAGTAATAAAAAAGATAATTTGTGCTAACAACTCGTCATTTGAAATTTTATTAAAAGCCTTTCCTTCACCACTGATTTCTAAATTAAGAAATTGCAACACATTTATTCTCCATCATCTTTAATCTTTATGTCACAATTTATCTAAATAATATTTTGTTTAGAACCTAAGTAAATTATTACATGATCTATAATAGTGTTAATGCTAGATTATCTTAAAAATAAACAAACTTAATGTTTAGTTAGAGTAATTTTATCTTAAAATTAATACCATATCTATAAAAATTAATTAAAAATTATTCTTAATACTAACTTGTCATTCATTAATAATAAATATTACCTAATTTTTAGTCAATTTTGTAACCTTAAAAGTATTATTAATATTAATGTAATCTAATATTAAATCTATTTAAATATTAATGTGATACATTGGTCTTAATATATTATAAGATAAAAAAATCACACATGAGAACCAAAATAACTTAAAACAACTTGTTACTTAGATTCTTATTAGGAGGCTTACCTTCTCCATCAATTCCTCACTTAGAAAATTACACAACGTTTACTGTCCGCCCTCTTTAATCTTTAGTCTCATAGTTAACCTAAAAATATGTTGCTTAAAAGCTAAAGAAATTATTACGTGACTTATATTAATGCCAATATCAAACTATCCTAATCATAGATACCTTTGATCTTAAGTTAAAGTAACCTTAACTTAAAATTAATTTTGTCTTCATATAAAATTAAATAAAAAGTAATCATAAAACAAGATTATCATTAATCAATAATAAATATTACATTATTTTCAATCAATTCTATTACTTCAATACATACATAGTGCTAAATTTAAGCGAGACATTAACACATTTATTTCATAATTTTAGCATATATTAATTTTAAGCTTACTCCAAATCTTATGTTTAAATAATGTAATATTCATCTTAATTTTATTATGACTCTAGACTTGTTGTAAAGCTAATCTTATACTAATCATAATACAAACCTTATCTTTAATAAAATTCATTATGATGATCTTACTATGTCAAGATGTTCTAACTTGAGTTGCCCCTCCCGACTCAAGTGAGTTTTGCCCTAAAAAGGTGTTTTGACAATTTAAGATCATCACATCACATAAATATCATAATCATTCTATGAAAAAGTAATAAAAAAGATAATTTGTCCTAACAACTCGTCATTAAAAGCCTTTCCTTCACCACTGATTTCTAAATTAAGAAATTGGAACACATTTATTCTCCATCATCTTTAATCTTTATGTCACAATTAATCTAAATAATATTTTGTTTAGAACCTAAGTCAATTATTGCATGATCTATAATAGTGTTAATGCTAGATTATCTTAAAAATAAACAAACTTAATGTTTAGTTAGAGTAATTTTATCTTAAAATTAATACCATATCTATAAAAATTAAATAAAAATTATTCTTAATACTAACTTGTCATTAATTAATAATAAATATTACCTAGTTTTTAATAAATTTTGTAACCTAAAAAGTATTAATAATATTAATGTAATCTAATATTAAGTCTATTTAAATATTAATGTGACACATTGGTCTTAATATATTATAAGATAAAAAAATCACACATGGGAACCAAAATAACTTAAAACAACTTGTTATTTAGATTCTTATTAGGAGCCTTACCTTCTCCATCAATTCCTCACTTAGAAAATTACACAACGTTTATTGTCCACCCTCTTTAATCTTTAGTCTTATAGTTAACCTAAAAATATGTTGCTTAAAAGCTAAATAAATTATTACGTGACTTATGTTAATGCCAATATCAAACTATCCTTATCATAGATACCTTTGATCTTAAGTTAAAGTAACCTTAACTTAAAATTAATTTTGTCTTCATACAAAATTAAATAAAAAGTAATCATAAAACAAGATTATCATTAATCAATAATAAATATTACATCATTTTCAATCAATTCTATTACTTCAATACATACATAGTGCTAAATTTAAGCGAGACATTAACACATTTATTTCATAATTTTAGCATATGTTAATTTTAAGCTTACTCCAAATCTTATGTTTAAATAATGTAATATTCATCTTAATTTTATTATGACTCTAGACTTGTTGTAAAGCTAATCTTATACTAATCATAATACAAACCTTATCTTAAATAAAATTTATTATGATGATCTTACTATGTCAAGATGTTCTAACTTCAGTTGCCCCTCCCGACTCAAGTGAGTTTTACTCTAAAAAGGTGTTTTGATATTTTAAGATCATAACATCACATAAACATCATAATCATTCTTTGAAAAAGTAATAAAAAAGATAATTTGTCCTAACAACTTGTCATTTGAAATTTTATTAAAAGCTTTTCCTTCACCACTGATTTCTAAATTATGAAATTGGAACACATTTATTCTCCATCATCTTTAATCTTTATGTCACAATTTATCTAAATAATATTTTTTTTAGAACCTAAGTCAATTATTGCATGATCTATAATAGTGTTAATGCTAGATTATCTTAAAAAAATGTTTAGTTAGAGTAATTTTATCTTAAAATTAATACCATATCTATAAAAATTAATTAAAAATTATTCTTAATACTAACTTATCATTCATTAACAATAAAAATTACCTAATTTTTAATCAATTTTGTAACCTAAAAAGTATTATTAATATTAATGTAATCTAATATTAAATCTATTTAAATATTAATGTGATACATTGGTCTTAATATATTATAAGATAAAAAAATCACACATGAGAACCAAAATAACTTAAAACAACTTGTTACTTAGATTCTTATTAGGAGGCTTACCTTCTCCATCAATTCCTCACTTAGAAAATTACACAACGTTTATTGTCCACCCTCTTTAATCTTTAGCCTCATAGTTAACCTAAAAATATGTTGCTTAAAAGCTAAATAAATTATTACGTGACTTATGTTAATGCCAATATAAAACTATCCTTATCATAGATACCTTTGATCTTAAGTTAAAGTAACCTTAACTTAAAATTAATTTTGTCTTCATACAAAATTAAATAAAAAGTAATCATAAAACAAGATTATCATTAATCAATAATAAATATTACATTATTTTCAATCAATTCTATTACTTCAATACATACATAGTGCTAAATTTAAGCGAGACATTAACACATTTATTTCATAATTTTAGCATATGTTAATTTTAAGCTTACTCCAAATCTTATGTTTAAATAATGTAATATTCATCTTAATTTTATTATGACTCTAGACTTGTTGTAAAGCTAATCTTATACTAATCATAATACAAACCTTATCTTAAATAAAATTCATTATGATGATCTTATTATGTCAAGATGTTCTAAATTGAGTTGCCCTTCCCGACTCAAGTGAGTTTTGCTCTAAAAAGGTGTTTTGACATTTTAAGATCATAACATCACATAAACATCATAATTATTCTTTGAAAAAGTAATAAAAAAGATAATTTGTCCTAACAACTTGTCATTTGAAATTTTATTAAAAGCCTTTCCTTCACCACTGATTTCTAAATTAAGAAATTGCAACACATTTATTCTCCATCATCTTTAATCTTTATGTCACAATTTATCTAAATAATATTTTGTTTAGAACCTAAGTCAATTAATGCATGATCTATAATAGTGTTAATGCTAGATTATCTTTAAAAAATATTTAGTTAGAGTAATTTTATCTTAAAATTAATACCATATCTATAAAAATTAATTAAAAATTATTCTTAATACTAACTTATCATTCATTAACAATAAAAATTACCTAATTTTTAATCAATTTTGTAACCTAAAAAGTATTATTAATATTAATGTAATCTAATATTAAATCTATTTAAATATTAATGTGATACATTGGTCTTAATATATTATAAGATAAAAAAATCACACATGAGAACCAAAATAACTTAAAACAACTTGTTACTTAGATTCTTATTAGGAGGCTTACCTTCTCCATCAATTCCTCACTTAGAAAATTACACAACATTTATTGTCCACCCTCTTTAATCTTTAGTGTCATAGTTAACCTAAAAATATGTTGCTTAAAAGCTAAAGAAATTATTACATGACTTATGTTAATGCCAATATCAAACTATCCTAATCATAGATACCTTTGATCTTAAGTTAAAGTAACCTTAACTTAAAATTAATTTTGTCTTCATACAAAATTAAATAAAAAGTAATCATAAAACAAGATTATCATTAATCAATAATAAATATTACATCATATTCAATCAATTCTATTACTTCAATACATACATAGTGCTAAATTTAAGCGAGACATTAACACATTTATTTCATAATTTTAACATATGTTAATTTTAAGCTTACTCCAAATCTTATGTTTAAATAATGTAATATTCATCTTAATTTTATTATGACTCTCGACTTGTTGTAAAGCTAATCTTATACTAATCATAATACAAACCTTATCTTAAATAAAATTCGTTATGATGATCTTATTATGTCAAGATGTTCTAACTTGAGTTGCCCCTCCCGACTCAAGTGAGTTTTGCTCTAAAAAGGTGTTTTGACATTTTAAGATCATAACATCACATAAACATCATAATCATTCTTTGAAAAAGTAATAAAAAAGATAATTTGTCCTAACAACTCGTCATTTAAAATTTTATTAAAAGCCTTTCCTTCACCATTGATTTCTAAATTAAGAAATTGCAACACATTTATTCTCCATCATCTTTAATCTTTATGTCACAATTTATCTAAATAATATTTTGTTTAGAACCTAAGTAAATTATTACATGATCTATAATAGTGTTAATGCTAGATTATCTTAAAAATAAACAAACTTAATGTTTAGTTAGAGTAATTTTATCTTAAAATTAATACCATATCTATAAAAATTAATTAAAAATTATTCTTAATACTAACTTGTCATTCATTAATAATAAATATTACCTAATTTTTTGTCAATTTTGTAACCTTAAAAGTATTTTTAATATTAATGTAATCTAATATTAAATCTATTTAAATATTAATGTGATACATTGGTCTTAATATATTATAAGATAAAAAAATCACACATGAGAACCAAAATAACTTAAAAGAACTTGTTACTTAGATTCTTATTAGGAGGCTTACCTTCTCCATCAATTCCTCACTTAGAAAATTACACAACGTTTATTGTCCACCCTCTTTAATCTTTAGTCTCATAGTTAACCTAAAAATATGTTGCTTAAAAGCTAAATAAATTATTACATGACTTATGTTACTGCCAATATTAAACTTTCCTAATCATGGATACATTTGATCTTAAGTTATTGGAACCTTAACATAAAATTAATTTTGTCTTTATACAAAAATTAAATAAAAAGTAATCATAAAACAAGATTATCATTAATCAATAATAAATATTACACTATTTTCAATCAATTCTATTACTTCAATACATAAATAGTGCTAAATTTAAGCGAGACATTAACACATTTATTTCATAATTTTAGCATATGTTAATTTTAAGCTTACTCCAAATCTTATGTTTAAATAATGTAATATTCATCTTAATTTTATTATGACTCTAAACTTGTTGTAAAGCTAATCTTATAATAATCATAATACAAACCTTATCTTAAATCAAATTCATTATGATGATCTTACTATGTCAAGATGTTCTAACTTGAGTTGCCCCTCCGGACTCAAGTGAGTTTTGCTCTAAAAAAGTGTTTTGACATTTTAAGATCATAACATCACATAAACATCATAATCATTCTTTGAAAAAGTAATAAAAAAGATAATTTGTCCTAACAACTTTTCATTTGAAATTTTTTTAAAAGCCTTTCCTTCACCATTGATTTCTAAATTAAGAAATTGCAACACATTTATTCTCCATCATCTTTAATCTTTATGTCAATATTTATCTAAATAATATTTTTTTTAGAACCTAAGTCAATTATTGCATGATCTATAATAGTGTTAATGCTAGATTATCTTTAAAATAAATAAACTTAATGTTTAGTTAGAGAAATTTTATCTTAAAATTAATACCATATCTATAAAAATTAATTAAAAATTATTCTTAATACTAACTTATCATTCATTAATAATAAATATTACCTAATTTTTAATCAATTTTGTAACCTAAAAAGTATTATTAATATTAATATAATCTAATATTAAATCTATTTAAATATTAATGTGATACATTGGTCTTAATATATTATAAGATAAAAAAATCTCACATGAGAACCAAAATAACTCAAAACAACTTGTTAGATTCTTATTAGGAGCCTTACCTTCTCCATCAATTCCTCTCTTAGAAAATTACACAACGTTTACTGTCCGCCCTCTTTAATCTTTAGTCTCATAGTTAACCTAAAAATATGTTGCTGAAAAGTTAAATAAATTATTACGTGACTTATGTTAATGCCAATATTAAACTATCCTAATCATAGATACATTTGATCTTAAGTTGAAGTAACCTTAACTTAAAAAATTAATTTTTCCTTTATTCAAAATTAATAAAAAGTAATCATAAAACAAGATTATCATTAATCAATAATAAATATTACATTATTTTCAATCAATTCTATTACTTCAATACATACATAGTGCTAAATTTAAGCGAGACATTAACACATTTATTTCATAATTTTAGCATATGTTAATTTTAAGCTTACTCTAAATCTTATGTTTAAATAATATAATCTTCATCTTAATTTGGTTATGACTCTAAACTTTTTGTAAAGCTAATCTTATACTAATCATAATACAAACCTTATCTTAAATCAAATTCATTATGATGACCTTACTATGTCAAGATGTTCTAACTTGAGTTGCCTCTCCTGACTCAAGTTGGTTTTGCTCTAAAAAGGTGTTTTGACATTTTAAGATCATAACATCACATAAACATCATAATCTTTCTTTGAAAAAGCAATAAAAAAGATAATTTGTTCTAACAACTCATCATTTTAATTTTTATTAAAAGCCTTTCCTTCCCCACTGATTTTCCAATTAAGAAATTACACAACATTTATTCTCCATCATCTTAATCTTTATGTCACAATTTACCCAAATAATATTTTGTTTAGACCCTAAGTCAATTATTGCATAATCTATAATAGTGTTAATGCTAGATTATCTTTAAAATAAATAAACTTAATTTTTAGTTAGAGTAATTTTTTCTTAAAATTAATCCCATATCTATACAAAATTAATTTAAAATTATTCTTAATACTAACTTATCATTCATTAATAATAAATATTACCTAATTTTTAATCAATTCTTTTTTAATTTAAAAACATGCCTAGTCTTAAATTTTAAAAAAAAACCAATGATTTAATTCATAATTTTAGCATATGTTAATTATAACTTTTGTCCAAATCTTATGTTAAACTAATTTAATCTTTATTTTAATCATATTCAGACTCTAAACTTATTATAAAGCTAAACATATGCCATTTATAATACAAACTTATCTTTAATCAAATTGGACATCATGATCTCACTTTTTTCAAGTGTTTTCACTTGAGTTGTCCCTCTTAACTTAAGGTTGGTTTTTCATAAGAAAATTATATCATTTGAAGATCATCATATTTCATATAAATACTAGAACAATTGTAAACAACTCATTACTTTGATTATTGTTAGGAGATTTTCATTCTCTAATTATTCATCACTTATAAAATTACACAGCATTCACTCTCTGTCCTATTTAAGCTTTAGTGTAATAGTTAACCTAAAAAATAAATTGTTTAAGAACTAAAATAATTATTTTGTGACTATCTTAATGTCTATATTAGATTATTCTAATCATAAATATTTAGTTAGAGTAATCTTATCTTCAATTAATACCATCATTATATAAGCTTATTATTAATTAATAATAAACATTACTTAATTTAAATTAATTCTTTTGTTAATTTTAATAAATATTGAGTGCTAAATTTAAGCCAAACTTTAATGCATCTAATTAATAATTTTAGCATATTCTAATGATAAATTTAATACAAATCTTACATTAATCTAATCTTATCTATATCATAATCATATTTTGATTCTAAGTTTAATATAAAGCTAAGCTTATGTTAATCATAATACAAATCATACCTTAAATAAAGCTTAACATCATGATCCTGCTCTTTTAAGGTATTTTAACTTGAGTTGTCTCACTTGAGTCAAAGTGAGTTTTACTTTAAAAATATTCTATGATATTATGAGATCACAACATTTCATAAAAAGACCAGAATCATTTTTCAAAAACTAATAAAATGTAATTTATCCAAACATCCTACCACTTAGATTCTTATTAAGAGTGTTTCTTTCTCATTATTATCTCATTTAGGAAATTACACAACATTTACTTTACGTCCTCTTTAATCTTTAGTGTCAGACTTAACCTAATTGTTTAAAAGTTAAAACAATCAGTGCATGATCTATTATAGTACTAATATTAGACTATCTTGATTATAATATACTTATTGTTAAGTTAAAATAATCATATCTTAAAATAAATACCATCCTTATATAAAATAAATTAAAAGTTAATCATCATGTTAGCTTACCAATTATTAATAATAAATATTATTTAATTTTTAATCAATTTGATTTCTAACTTCAGTATATGTTTTGTGCTAAATTTAAGCGAGACATCTACACATTTAATTCATGCCACCATTAATTATAAACTTAGTCCAAATCTTATGTTAAAGTAATATAGTCTTTATCTTAATCCTAATTTAATTATCAACTCATTGTAAGGATAACCTTAGTAAATCATAATACAAACGTTTTTTTAAATCAAATTCAACATCATGATCTTACTATGTCAAGGTGTTCTCACATGAGTCACTCCTCCTGACTCTAGTGAGTTTTTTTTTTGAAAAAGTTCATTAACATTTTAATATGATAATGTCTCATATAAAAACCATAATCATTCATTCAAAAACTAATAAGAGATAATTTATTCTAACAACTTGCAACTTGAATTCTTATTAAGAGCTTTTCCTTCTCCAATGATTCCTCACTTAAGGAATTACACAACGTTCACTCTCTATCTTATTTAATATTTAATATTACAATTAACCTAAATAATACCTTGTTTAAAACTTAAAATAATTATTGTGTGGCCTATCTAAGTGCTAATATTAGATTATCCTAATCATAAATAAACTTATGTTTAGTTAGGATAACTTTACCTTAAAATTAACACCATTCTTATTCAAAATTAATTAAAAAGTATTCATAATATTACCTTAACATTAATTAATGATAAATATTACCCTTTTTTTAATAAATTCTATTACTAATTTTATTATATACTTAGTCTTAAATTTACACAAGACACAATCATGTTTAATTAAAAATTTTAGCATATGTTAATTATAAAACATAGTTCAAATCTTAAGTTAAACTAATTTGATCTTCTCTTTATTTTATTCTAACTCTAAACTTATAAAGCTAATCTTATGACAATCATAATACAAACCTTATCTTAAATCTTATTCGAAATTATAATATGACTTTGTAAAGGTGTTCTCACTTGAGTCGCCCGTCCCGATTCAAGTGGGTTTTGCCTTAAATATTTTTTTTTACAATTTAAAATTATAAAATTTCATATAAATAATATAATAACTCCAATGAATTTGTCGCTTATATTCTCTTTAGGAGTTTTTTGTTCATTAATGATTTTTTACTTAGGAACTTACACAACATTCACTCACTACTCTTTAACATTTAGTGTCATAGTAAACATTAAAATTATGTTGTTTAAAAGCTAAAACAATTATTGTGTGATCTATCTTAGTGCCAATATTAGATTATCTTAATCATAACAATACTTAATATTAAATATTAAGTTAGAGCAATCTTATCATAAAATTAATACGATCCTTATATAAAATTAGTTAAAAATCGATCATAATGCCAGCTTACCATTAATTATTAATAAAAATTACCTAATCTTTAATCAATTTTATTACTAACTTCAATACATACATAGTTGTAAATTTAAGCAAGACACCAATGAATCTAATTCATAGTTTTAATATATGTTAATTATAAACTTAGTCCAAATCTTATGTTAAACTAATCTAATATTTATCTTAATTCTATTGTTAACCTAAACTTATTATAAAGCTAATCTTATGCAAATCATAACATAAATCTTACCTTAAATCAAATTCAACATCATGATCTTATTATGTCAAGGTGTTCTCACTTGAGTTGTCCCTTTTGACTTAAGTGAGTTTTCTTTCGAAAATTTTTTTTGACATTTTAAGATCATAACACATCGTATAAACACTAGAATCACTCATTCAATTACAAATAAAGGATAATTTATCCAAACAATTTACCACTTAAATTCTTATTAGGAGTAATTTCTCTGTCATAGATTCCTCACCTCAAAAATTACACAACATTTATTCTCTACCCTCTTTAATCTTTAGTGTCATAATTAACTTAAAAAATAAGTTCTTTGAAAGTAAAAGAAATTATTATGTGATTTATTTTAGAACTAATATTGGATTATCTTAGTCATAAATATATTTGATTTTAAGTTAGAGTAATCTTATCTCAAAATTATTATTATCCTTATAAAAACATAATTAAAAATTGATTGTAATGTTGGCTTACCATTAAATAATAATAAACATTATCTAATTTTGAAACAATTCTATTTCTAATTTTAGCATAGGCCTAATGTCAAATTTCATAGAGACACCAATGCATCTAATCCATAATTTTTACATATTAAACTTATCTAATCTTTATGTTAATCCTTTTTCTCTTTAAATTTATTATAAAACTAAGTTTATGCCAATCATAATACAAATGTTATTTTAAATCAAATTAAACATCATGATCTTACTATGTGAAGGTGTTCTCACTTAGTCACCCATCCTGACTCAAGTATGTTTTGCTCTTAAAAAGTTCTTTGATATTTTAAGATCATAAAATCTAATAGAAAACTAGAATCACTCATTCAAAAATTAATAAGCAATAGTTTATCCAAATAACTTATCACTTAGATTTTTATTAGAAACTTTTCCTTCTTGATTTTTCACTTAAAAAATTACATAGTTTTCACTCTTCACCGTTTTTAATTTATATTGTCACACTTAAATTAAATAATATCTTGCTTAAACTTTAAAATAATCATTAAATGACTTATCTTAGTATTGATATTAGACTATCTTAATTATAAGTATACTTAATATTAAGTTAGAGTAATATTATCTTAAAAATATACAATGCTTATACATAATTAATTAAAAACTATTCATAAGACTACCTTACCATTAATGAATAATAAATATTACATAATTTTAAATCAATTTTATTGCTAATTTCAATACATTCTTGTATTAACTTTAAGCGAGACACCAATGCATCTAATTCATAATTTTAACATATATTAATTATAAATTTAGTCTAAATCTTATTTTAAACAAATTTAGTCATCATCTTAATCTTATTTTTATTCTAAACTTATTTTAAAACAAAACTTATGCTGATTATAACACAAACTTTACCTTAAATTAAATTCAACATCATGACCTTACTATGTTAAGGTGTTCTCACATGAGTCGTCCCTCCTGACTCAAGAGAGTTTTGCTCCTAAATTTTTTTGACATCTTAAGTTAATAACTTCTATTATAAATATGAGAATCTCTCCTTAAAAAACTAATAAGAGATCATTTATCCAAAATACTTATAACTTGGATTCTTATTAGGAGCCTTCCTTCTTCATTGATTCTTCTCTTAGAAAATTGCATAACATTACTCTAAACTCTCTTTAGTCTTTGATGTCACAATTAATAAAAATAATATGTTATTCAAAAGTTTTCATTTATTACATGACATATCCTAGAGTCAATATTAGATTATCTTATTCATAAATACATTTAATATTAAGTTAAAGTAAAATTATCTTAAAATTAATATGATATTTATACAAAATTGATTAAAAATTAATAGTAATGCTAGCTTATCATTAATTAATAATAAACATTATCTAATTTTCAATCAATTCTATTACTACCTTAAATACATGCATATTGCTAAATTTTAACGAGAAACCAATGCATCTAATTCATAATTTTGGCTATGTTAATTATAAATTTAGTCCAAATCTTATGTTAAATTAATCTAATCTTCATATTAATCCTATTTTGAATCTAAAATTGTTATAAAGTTAACCTTATGTTAATCATAATACAAACTTCACTTTAAAACAAATTTGACATCATGATCGCACTTTATCAAAGGTGTTCTCACTTGAGTTGCCCCTCCCGACTCAAGTGGGCTTTGACTAAAGAAATTTCTTTAATATTTTAAAGATCATAAAATCTCATATAAGTATCAGAATAACTCCAAACAACTTGTCACTTAGAATCTTATCCTTTCCTTCTCCATCAATTCCTCACTTAAAAAATTACACAGCATTCACTTTCTATCTTCTTTAATCTTTAATGTCACAATTAACTTAAAAAATATCTTATTTAAAAGCAAATGCTATTATTATGTGACTATGTTAATGTAAATATTAGACTATTCTAGTCATAACTATACTTGATATTGAGTTAGAGTAACAATATTTAAAATTAATAACATTCTTATCGGAAAGTAATTAAAATTTGATTAAAATGCTAGCTTCACATTAATTAATAATAAATATTACCTAATTTTTAATCAATTCTATCATTGACTTTAATACATGCTTTGTGCAAAATTTAAGTGACATACCAATACTTTTAATCATAATTTTAGTATATGCTAATTATAAACTTAGTAAAAATCTTATGTTAAATTATTCTAATCTTCATCTTAATCTTATTCTAATACTATTCTTGTTATAAAAGTAACCTTATGCCAATCATAAAACAAATCTTATCTTAAATAAAATTTAACTTCATGATTTTATTATGTCAAGGAGTTTTCATTTTGTGGTCTCTCTCCCAACCCAAGTTAGTTTTGTTTTAAAAAAGTTTTTTGATATTTTAAGATTATAATATCTCACATAAATACCAGAATCACTCATTCAAAAATAAATAAGAGATAATTTATGCAAATAACTTGTCACTTGGATTATTATTAGGAGCCTTTCCTTCTCTATTAGATTCTCACTTAGAAAATTATATAGTAATTACTCTCTACCCTTTTAAATTTTTAGTATCATAGTTAACCTAAAAAATATATTACTTAAAAGTTAAAATAATAGTTAACCCATCATAGTACAAATATTAGACTATCTCAATCATAAATACACTTGGATTAAGTTAGAGTAATCTTATCTCAAAATTAATACCATCTTTGTACAAAATTAATAAAAATTAATAATAATGATAGCTTATCACTAATTAATAATAAATGTTACCTAGTTTTTAATCAATTCTATGACTAAACTAAAACATATGTTGTTTATAAGTTAAAATAACCAGTGTATGATCTATTATAGTACCAATATTAGACTATCTTAATGATAAATATAGTTAAAATAATTATATCTTAAATTAAATACCATCCTTATATCAAATAAATCAAAAAACTAATCATAATGTTAGCTTACCAATTATTAACAATAAATATTATTTAATTTTTAATCAATTTAATTTGTAACTTTAATATATGTTTTGTGCTTAATTTAAACGAGGCATCAACACATCTAATTCATACCTCTATGAATTATAGACTTAGTCCAAATCTTATGTTAAACTAATCTAGTATTTATATTAATCCTAATCTAACTCTCAACTCATTATAAAGCTAACCTTAGTAAATCATAATACAAACTTTGTCTTAAATCAAATTCAACATCATGATCTTACTATGTCAAGGTGTTCTCACACAAGTCACTCTTCCTGACTCTAGTGAGTTTTTTTAAAAGGTTCATTAACATTTTAATATCATAATATCTCATATAAACACCAATATCATTCATTCAAAAACTAATAAGGGATAATTTATTCTAACAACTTGCAACTTGAATTCTTATTAAGAGTTTTTCCTTCTCTAGTGATTCTGTATTTAAGAAATTACACAACATTCACTCTCTATCCTATTTAATATTTAATATCACAATTAACCTAAATAAATTTCATATCATGATCATACTTTATCAAAGGTGTTCTCACTTGAGATGCCCCTCTCGACTCAAGTGGGTTTGGACTAAAGAAATTTGTTTAATATTTTATGATCATAATAACTCATAAATACCAAAATCACTCATTCAAAAATAAATAAGAGATAATTTATGAAAATAACTCGTCACTTGGATTATTATTAGGAGTCTTTCCTTCTCTATTGGTTTCTCACTTAGAAAATTATATAGTAATTACTCTCTACCCTTTTAAATCTTTAGTATCATAGTTAATCTAAAATATGTATTATTTAAAAGTTAAAATAATTATTACATGACCTATCTAATACCAATATTAGACTATCTCAATCATAAATACACTTGGTATTAAGTTAGAGTAATATTATCTCAAAATTAATACCATCTTTGTCCAAAATTAATTAAAAATTAATAATAATGATAGCTTATCACTAATTAATAATAAACGTTACCTAATTTTTAATCAATTCTATTACTAAATTCAATACATGCATAGTCTTAAATTTAATAAAGACACTAACGTTTAATTCATATTTAGTATATTGTAATTATACACTTAGTCGAAATCTTATATTAAACTAATCTAATCTTCATCTTAATCTTATTCTAACTTAAAATTTATTATAAAGTTATCCTAATACTAGTCACAATGAAAATCTTACGTTAAATCAAATTCAACATCATGATCTCATTTGCTCAAGGTGTTACGACTTTAGTTGCACCTCCTAACTCTAGTGTGTTTTGGCCAAAAAAATTTCTTTGATATTATAAGATCATAAAATCTTATATAAGAACTAGAATAACTCAAAACAACTTGTTACTTAGATTCTTATTAGGAGTCTTTATCTTCTCCATCAATTCCTCAAAAAAATACACAACATTTACTCTCTACTCTCTTTAATCTTTAGTGCCACAGTTAACCTAAAATTATGTTGTTTAAAAGCTAAAGCAATTATTTATGTGACCAATTTTAGTGCCAATATTAAACAATCCTAATTGTAAATGTAGTTGATCTTAAGTTAGAGTAACTTTGTCTTAAAATTAATATCATCTTTATACAAAATTAAATTAAAATTAATTATAAAGAAAGCTTACCACTAATTAATAATAAATTTTACTTAATTTTCAATCAATTTTATTGCTTATTTTAGTACATGTCTAGTGCTAAATTTAAGCAAGACACCAAAGCATTTAATTCATAATTTTAGTATATGCTAATTATATACTCACTCCAAATCTTATGCTTAAATAATGTGATCTTTATCTTAACCCTATAATGATTCTAAACTTATAGTAAAGCTAATCTTATGCAATAATATAAACCTTACCTTAGATCAAATTCAACATCATGATCTTACTATGTCAAGGTGTTTTAACTTGAGTTGCCCCTCTTGTCTCAAGTGAGTTTTGCTCAAAAAATATTTTTTGACATTTTAAGATCATAACATCTTATTTAAATAAGAAAATCACACCAAAAACCAATGAGGGATAACTTATCCTAACAATTTGTTACTTGGATTCTTATTAAGAGCCTTTTCTTCTCTAATGATTCCTTAATTAAGAAATGACATAATATTCACTCTTTATCCTCTTATTTTAGATTTAAGATTTGTTAAGACTAAGGTTAAAATTTTGCTTTGGTCTTGATTAAGTTGGTTTTAATTTTAAAATTAGATTTAAGTGTGATTTTCTTAGTTTAAGATGATATTTGAATTAATATTAAGCTTTTTTATTTTAGTTTAGAATTAGGATTCTATTTATCTTTCAAATAAGATAAGATAGTGATTAAGAAATGTTAATATTGTAATAGATCAGGATTATAATCATGTTAATTTTAAGGTTAAGATTAATATTAGGTTTTTGATTAGTTCTTGTTTATAATTAGACAAGATTATTGTAAATACTACATTTAAATTTAAGAATATATTAATATTAATATCAAGATTAAAATATAGTTAAAGATTATTTTAAGATTTTAATTATGATAAGGTACTATTGATACTAGGATTAGATTTAAGGTCAAGTTAAGGTAAAGGTTTACATATGATTAATTTATAATTAGTTTAGTGTAGTAATAAGATTATGATTAAAATTAAATAAAATTAACTTAGGATTTACATTAAATTTATGATTCAGATAGACTAAAAGTATGGATTAGATATGTTAGTTTCACACTTAAATTTAGAACTAAAGTAGTTATTAATATCTTAAATAGGGTTAATATTAGGTTGTGTTGATATTAGAATACTTTTTAGGTTATCCTAAGACATATAGATTCATATGCACCTTTTATGAATAAAATCTTTTTCATTAGTGATGAAGTAACCTAAAGGTAAATGTGTTGACATAATAAGACTAAGTTATAAAAAATATGATATTAATAAATGCTTTATGTTATTCAAGGACACTCCAAAAGCAAACAAGTAGACATATAATGCCCAAATAGAAGTTATCACCAAGTGGTGTCCATAAAGATAATTCACTAGTTAAATTGTTGCTATTATACAAGGCTTCTAGATGAGCAAAGATGAATTAATGTACTCTAACAACAAAACATTGGTTATAAGATTTTAATTAGGTTAGTGATTATGCCAAGAAAATATTAAAATTATGATTAGGTAAGACATCAATTTGATTTACTTAGAATCAAGATTAAGATAATGTTTTTTAACTTCAAATTATGCTTATATTTTTTATTTGGATAGGGTAAGATTAGGTATAAGAGAAGATTAAGATTAAGTTAAGTTAATTTAGCTTTCGATTAAGAATATGTTTATTATTAAGATAAATTATGATTACCACATAAAAAAGTTGGAGTATATATTTGCATTAGTTTATGACTAAGTAAATTTAATACTAGGATTAGAGCGAGGTAATAGATTAGAATAAGTTTGTATTACATATGAGTAAAGTTAGTTAAACTTCTATTAGATTTAGTATTTCAAAAATATTATGGTTAGATTTATGTTAGGTTTTTTATTAAATTATGATAACATTTTTACAAAAAATGATTAAAATAATTTAGTATTCAAACTAGGTTTATAATTATAATATAATAATATCTAAAATAAGAAATACGTGACATGAAGTGTTTTCTTAGAACTATGTTAGAAGTCAAGTTAAGAATACAATTAGCTTAAATAATATGATACGTTTACAATCAGATATGGTTATGTTTAAGATAATAATTTGGCTTAGTCTTAAGCTACTATTAATTTTTAAATTATATTTAAGTTAGATTTATCTTTTTTAAGATAATGTTAAAATTAACATTCTGATTTGGTTATTTTAGTTTTGGATTTTAGTTGAAATTATGGTTAGGATAGACATATCAAGCTAAAGTAGGAAAGATTTATAACCATATTAAACTTAATTGTAAAATTAATATCAAATTAAGGATTAGTTTTTTATGATAAAATAATGATGAGGTTAATACTAGAATTAAATTTAAGAAAATGCCAATACTAAGATCACGATGTCACATTTGGTAGTAGAACCAACCTTTAGTAGTTTAATTTATTTCAAAGAAAACCAAAGCAAAAGCTTATAAGCTTTCTATACTCTGAACTAAAGATGGTAGGGATTAAACGTTAAGTGATGTCTTAAGATAGAAATAACGAGACAAGAAATGGCTTCTATAAGGCTTCTAAAAGTAGAGGTATAAGAATAAATTATCTTATATTGGCTATCGAGAGATTGAATATGATATTTATATGAGATGTCATTGTCATAATATGTTAAAGCACATTTTAAAAGAAAACCCCATTTGAGTTGAGATAGGATTACCTATGAAAATAATTTCTTAATATAATAAGATTATGTTAGTCTTAAGGTTATGATTAATGTTACTTCAATGTTAAGGTTAAACTGGCTTAGTTGAAGAATATGTTGATTTATGATTAGGATAATCTAATATTAATACTAATATAAGTCATACATTAATTGATTTAGATTTTAAACAAAGGTGTTATTAAGGTTAGGTTTGACACTTAAGATTAAAGAGGATGGATAGTGAATGTTATGTAATTTTTAATGTAAGAAATTACTTGAGAAGAATATCTCATAATAAGTATCTAGGTGGTCAAGAATAGGGATGAATTATCTTATTGAAGGAGTGGTATTGGTGTCTATATAATATGTCATTATCTTAACATATTTAGGCTTCTATTTTTATAAAACTAACATGGGTCTAGAGGGGTGACCCAAAGAAGATCACCTTAATATAATAAGACCATAATCACATTTGGCACTATAGCTAACTCTCTAGTTGTCTAATATAGTTTTAGGATCAATAAAGCAACAGTTTATGGTCTTGTGACACTCATGACTAAATAAAATAAGAATTAAATATCGATTGATATCTTTAGAGAGAGATCATTAGACAAGTAGTGGGTCCTAGTAGGCTTCTAAGAATAGTAGCATATAAATGAATTATATTAAATTAATTATCTAATATTAACACTAGGATAGACCAGGAATTAAATTGTTTCGATTTGGAAACAAGTTATTATTAAGGTTGGGTGTGACACTTAAGATTGAAGAGGGTGAAGGGTGAATGTAATGTAATCTCTTGAGTGAGCAATTACTAAAAACAAAGTGGCTCTTGGCAACCTTTTAGATGACAAGATATTATGAGATATTTTCAATATCTTTTGTTAAAAGAATGGGTTTGATACTTATATGAGATTACATAATCTTAAAATGTCAAAACATCATAGTAGGGAAAAGCTATCTTAGGTCGAGGGGCACAACCCAATGGAGAACAACTTGATATCTAAATGATCAAACTAGAAGTGAGTAGACTTATGATACTAAGGATTGAAAAGAATAGTGATAAACATTAAGTAATGTCTTGAGAAAGAAAGTACTTAAGTAATTACAACTTCTAATTAGCTTTTAAAAGAATGGTTATAGAAATAATTTATCCTACATTAGCTCTAGAAGAGTTATTTCAATATTTGTATGAGATAAAATTATCTTAATAATTAAAACATGTTTTTAAGCAAAAAAATGTACTTGAGTTAAGATAGATAAGATAATTTTATAGTAATATTAAACTAGTATATCATAATAAGATTTTAATTAGGTTTAATATTAGATTATGTTAATGATTAGTCAATGATTTCTAGTTATATTGTGGACCTCAAATTTGTAAGATCTTTTTGAAATTAGAATCTTTTTTGTTCATGATAAAGCATCCATAAGGAATACACATTAACATAATTAACATATAAGTGTATAAAACATAAATAGGAGTGATCAGTAAGTGGTATCTTAAGGAGCAAAGTCACTTAACAAGTTGTTGCTCTTATGCTAAGCTTTAAGGGGTACAATTATAAAATAAGCTACTTCAATTATAAAAAGAATTATTTTTTGAATTAGATTAGGCTCATGATTATGTTAAGATAAGGTTAAGATTATGATTAAGTTAAGACTCAATTTAATCTAGTTAAAATAAAAAATAAGATCTAATTTATTTAGCTTAGGAAAATGATTATGTTTCTATTTTGGATTGAGTAAGAACAAAAGTAAGATATAATTAAGTTTCAAATAAAATAATTAATCTTTGGATTAAAATTATGCTTATGATTAAGCAGAGGATGATTAGGTTCAAAATAAGTTAAGGTATACATTAGTTTTAGCTTATGTCTAAGATAATTTTAAAATTAGGATTAAAATATAATGATATATTAGGTTCAATGTATATTATATAAGAATAAAGTTATGTATAAGTTGTATTAGATTTAGTTTTATGCTAATATAATAGTTAGGTAAAGAATGGTTTATGATTAGATTAGATTAAGGTTATTAAAAAATGATTAAGTTAGAATATCATAAGATTATGACTAAGTTTTGGATGATGTTACGATAATATCTAAAATACGATAGTTTTTTTTAAGTAGTTTTGGTTTATGAATATGTTAGTAGTAAAGTTATAATTAGAATTTGCTTAAGGAAAATGATAGATTATGGTTTTTATTAAAGCAAAGCCAATGATTAATTTAAGTTTTTTTAAAAAGAGTGTAACATTAACATTAAAATTAGATTTAGGATAAAGTTAGTAGTAAGTTTTGCATAAGATTTGTTTTAGAACAAGCTTAAAGTAAGAATATAATTAAGAAGAAGATTAGATTAATTTAGCTTAAGATTTGCACTAAGTTAACAATTAACATAGGCTAAATTTATGAATTAAATGTGTTGATATTTTACTTAAATTTAAGAAAAGAAATGTATTAAATTTATAATAAGAAAGATAAAAATTAGTATATTTATATTATTATTTATGATATGTTAGGATCATGATTTTTTTAATTAATAAAGAGTTAGGATGACATGGATTAAGTGTAAATTAATCTTAAGATTAAGTTGATTTATGATTATTATAATCAAATATTAGTGCTAGAATAAGTTAAGCATTAATTAGTTTAGGCTTCAAATAATAGTATTATTAATATTAGGTGTGATATATAAAATCAAATTGGACAGGAAGTGAATGCTAAGTAATTTTTTGAGTGAGATGTTATTGGAGAAGAAGGGGCTCATAGCAAGGATATAGGTGGCCAGTTGCAAGAATGTATTATCTTAAATTGATGATTTATTGAGTGGCTTTGATGTTTAATAAGATGTCATTATCAAGATACCTTTTAAGTGAAAAATCAACTTGGATCAGGGGGTGTAAAGGGTGAATACTTCGACATAATGAAATCATGATATCACATTTTGCAATAAAGCCAATCCACTAGTAGTCCAATGTGGTTTAAGGATGAAACAAGACATAAACTATGGGCTTGTGACACTCAAAACCAAACACGATAAGAAGTTAATATCAAGTGTTATCTTAAGAGAGATATTTTAAGAAAAAGAATCATTAAATAATGAATAATTTCTTATAAAATTTTAAGTGGAGGGGTATAGATAATAATTACCTTATATCAATTATGATGATAATATTTTTGTTTTGATATGTGTTGTCATGGTCTTTAAATATCAAGATAATATTTGTCTTAATCTCTCTGTCTAATTCTGAAATTAATCAGATCTTAATATAATCCTAATTATAGAAACTAATTTTAGCTTTAATCTAGCATACGATTAATATACCTAACTTAATCTCTAATTGTAACCTCATTTTAATCATAATCTAGTTAAAACACAATTCTAAATGTATCTTAGTCATAATTAGAATCTTATTCTAAATAAAGCACTGTCTTCATTTGAATTTAGTTTGACATCTTACCCTCATCCTAATGTTGTCTCTTTGCTAACCTTGTTCTAATCCAATCTAAATCTTAAGAACTTATTCCTAAAATTTAGTAAGTTGTAATACTAATTTTACTTAACTTAATCATTATAAGTCTAATCCAAACCTCTAATCCTTTTATTAATTTCATAATCCCACCCCCTTAAGCTAACCCAAGGCCTAACTTAAACCTATCCATCTTAGTTCTAGTTTATTAGTTTAAGTTGTCTTAACCATTCTTATTTTTAGATTCATAATCTTAATCCTAGTTTTTTAGTTAGGGTTTTAATCTTTATGTCAATTCCTATGTTGTTATATTTGTTACTTAACTATAACATTCTAATTTCTTTATCTTAATAGTAAGAATAAATTTTATCTTACTTTTAGTTGTAGTTTCTTCATCTTAGTAATAAGACTAAATTTTATCTCTCCTTTATTCTAAATTTCAACTTTCTTAAACAATAAAACTAAATATAAAGAAAAAAAATAATAAAACGTAGAGATAAGATAATGATAAATGATAAAAATAATAAAAATAAAATTACTAAATTATCTTAAACTTAAAAGATTATGCAAAATCATCATCACAATTATATAAATTATCAAAACATTATAAGAAAAAAAAAACAACAATATCTAATATGATTCAATTTCACTTAAAAAGGCATAATGGACAACCTTCCCTAGCAAAAAAATTTGCATACTAACCTTATTCTTTTTGTAATTTTATTTGGACTAAAAATTAAGGTGTAATTTAGCTTAACAAAAAACCTTGTTTACAAAATCCTTTGAGCATTGGCTCATAAACAATGTTTAACAAGTGCATACAAAGTTTTTGGTCTAAAAAATCTAATGGATTATCAAATATTAAAAATTATAATATAAACTCTTTTAGTTTTATGTTTGGAGATTAACTGAGTTAAAGGTTGTATAATCTTTTTTAAATTATAACTACATTTTATTATTGTAATATTTCTAATTTTTTATTGAGGATTTAATTTTTTAATCAAATTTTTAATTTTTTTTAGTGCAATAATAGATTTAGGATTAAAATTAGATTAATTTAACTTAGGATTTGTATAAATTTATGATTAAGATATGCTAAAAGTATGAATTAGAGATGTTAATTTTACACTTAAAATTTAGAACAAAAATAGTCATTAAAAATATGTGTTAAAATTTATTCATGATTATGTTATATTTCATATTAGTTCATAGTGTATTAGGATTTGGACTATTTCTAATAAATTATTTTAAGATAGTATTAAGATTAATGTTATATTAGTTTAGCTTAAGATTAAATTTATTTATTGTTGAGATAGTCTGATATTAATATCAAGATGGGTTAGAGATTAATTTATTTTAGTTTATGACTAGATAATAATAATTTTAAGTATGATCTTAAGGACTAAAGAGTTAATGAATTAATGTTAATTAATTTATTGAGAAAAAATCAATAGATAATGAGTGGTTTATAATGCATTTCTTAGTGAGCATGTATAGAGATGAATTATGTCATAATTGTCATTTAAAGAGTGGATTTAGTGTTTATATTAGATGTTATGGTGTTACGATATTTAGAGATCTTTAATAGGTAAAAGTCACTTGGATATGGAGGGGAGACCCAAGGGACACTGTCTCGACATAAAAAAACTATGATGTTATATTAAACATTAGAGTGAACGCTCCTATAATGCAATTAGTTTATGAATGAATAAAGTAAAAATTGATGGGCTTGTGATATCTAGGACTAATAATAATGTAGTTAATATTGAGTGATAGTTTAAAAGAAAAATCACGAGATAAAAAGATTAATGGTGATAATTTGGCTAATTTAATTATAAGTGTTGGGTGAACTTTTTTGTTTATAAATTTTGTTAGGTTTCTAATTACGTAATAAAAAAATTAGTATAACTTTTATTAGTAATTATGTCACCATTAAAGTTAGGGTTAAGCTTGATTTATGATTAGATTCAGGAAAGGTTATTATAAAAGAGAAGACAATAAAAATTATTTTAGTTTTATGATTAAGGCAAGGTTAAGACTAGGCTTTGGTCTAGGTTGAGTTGGTATCAACTTTAGAATTTGGTTTTGGTATAATTTGCGATTAGTTTATGATAATATTAGAATTAATATTAAGATTTTTTTATTTTAGCTTAGAATTAGGATTTCATTTATGATTTGAATAAGATATGATTATGACTAAGATAAGTTAAGATTATACTAAATCAATGTTAGTATTATGTTAGTTTTAAGATTAAGATTAATCTTAGGCTAATGATTCAATTTTTTTTTCAATTTAATAAGGGTATGGTTAATACTATATTTAGATTTAAGATAACTTCAATATTAATGTTAGAATTATGACAAAGAAAAAGATTAGTTTATGTTTTTAATAAATTGGATAATTTTGATAAAAAGATTTGTTTTATGATGAAATTAAAATTAAGATATGCATAAGATTTGTTTATAATTTGTTTAGATTAATAATAGAATTAGTATTAAGATATGATTTATTTTACTTAGGATTTACATTAAATTTATGATTAAGATGATTTTAAATTATGAACAAATATGTTAGTATCTCTCTTAAATTAAAGATTGGACTAGTGATTAAAATTTTTATTAAAATGGATTAAAGATTATGTTACAATTATTATTAATTCATAAGAGGTTAAAATTTTGATTAATTTTTAATAAGTTTTGTTAAGATAGTATTACGGTTAAAGTTATGTTTATTTAGTTTAAGATTTAGTTTTTTTGTTGTTATAATAGTGTAATATTAATATTATGATATGTTAGAGATTAATTTTTTTAAGTTATTGACTAGGATAATAATAACGTTAAATGGGATCTCACTATCAAAAGGCATAACGAGAGAATGTTAATTAATTTCTTGAGAAAGAAATCATTAAAGAATAAATTTCTTATAGTGGTCTTCTTGGGGGGGCTTTATAAAGATAAAGTATTATATAATGACTATTTTAAAATTTTTTTTGTGTTTATATGAGATGTGGTGTTAAGATGTCAAGCCATATTTTGAGGGCAAAACTCACTTGGGTTAGGAGGGGTGGCCCAAGTGACATTATCTCGACATAATATGGCAATAATGTCACATTTAACACTAGAGTCAACATTCTTTTAGTCCAATATTTTCTGGATGAACCAAGCAAAATTTGATAGGCTTGCAACACCTAGGAATTAAGGGTAATGGAGTAATGTTGAGTGATATTCTTAGAAAAGAATCATTAGACGAAAAGATTCATGATTATAATTAAACTAGTATAATGATAATTATTAGCTAAACATAGGTTTTAGTTATAAATTCAGTTAGGTTTATAATTATGCAATAATAAAATTGGTGAAACTTTATTTAATTCCTGATTATGTCAATATTAAAGTTAGGATTAAGCTTAATTTATGGTTAGATTGGGAAAGTTTATTATAAAAACAAATAAATAGAAAATTTATTTTAGATTTATGATTCTGTAAGGCTAAGGTTAACATTTTGCTTTTGTTTTGGTTAAGTTGGTTTTAATTTTAGAGTTTGGTTTAAGTGCAATTTTTTTTAGTTTAGTACAATATTAGAATTTACATTAAATTTTTTTTGTTATTTTAGCTTAGAATTAGGATACTATTTATCATTCAAATGAGATAAGTTAATGATTAAGACAAGTTAAGATTATAATTGGTTAGTGTTGGAATCATGTTAGTTTTAAGGTTAAGATTAATTTTAGGTTAATAATTAGTACTTGTTTATAAGTAGATAAGGTTATTGTTAATATTATATTTAGATTTAAGACTATATTAATATTAATGTTATGATTAAAATAAAGTTAAAGATTAGTCTATGTTTTTAATTATGATAAAGTAATATTGATACTAAGATTATAATTAAGGTCAAGCTAAGGTGAGTTAGTTTATAATTAGTTTAGTGTCATAATAAGATTACGATTAAAATTAGATGAAGTTTTCTTAGGATTTATATTAAATTTATGATTTAGATAGGCTAAAAGTAAGGATTAAATATGTTAGTTTCACTCTTAAATTGAGAACTAAATTTGTCATTAAAAATATATATTAGAATTCATTCATGATTATGTTATATTTAATATTAATTCATAGTATTTTAGGATTTGGGCTTATTTTTAATTAATAATTTTAAAATAGTATTAAGGTAAAGGTTATATTAGTTTAACTTAAGATTTAATTTATTTATCATTGGAACAGTCTAATATTAATATTAAGATAGTTAAAAATTAATTTATTTTAGTTTAAGATTCAGATAATAACAATTTTATGTATGATCCTAAGGACTAAAGAGACAAAAAGTTAATGTTAGTTAATTTATTGGAAAAGAAATCATTGGACAATGAGTGGCTTATAATGCAATTCTTGGTGAGCATGTATAGAGATGAATTATCTCATAATTGCTTTTGAAAGTGTGGATTTAGTGTTTATATAAGATGTTAGGTATTAAGATGTTTAGACACCTTTTGTTGGCAAAAGTCACTTGGGTCTGGAGGGGAGACCCAAGGGATAATGTCTTGACATAGTAAAACCTTGATGTTATATTTAACACTAGAGCCAACATTCTTGTAATATAATTGGTTTAAGAATGAACAAAGTAAAAGTTGATAGGCTTATGATATCTGGGACTAATGATAATATAGTTAATACTGAGTGATATTTTAAAAGGAAAATCACTAGAGAAAAAGATTAATGGTTATAAATTATGTTAGGTTTCTAATTACCTAATAATAAAATTAGTAGAACATGTATTAGATTCATCATTATGTCAATATCAAAGTTAGGGTTAAGCTTGATTAATTATTAGATTAAGGAAAGGTTATTATAAACGAAAAGACAAAGAATTATTTTAGATTTATGATTACGGCTAAGGTTAGGACTAGGCTTTAGTCTAAATTGTGTTGGTATTAAGTTTAGAATTTAGTTTAGGTATGATTTGTGATTAGTTTAAGATAATAATATTATTAAGAATAAGATTTTTTTTATTTTAGCTTTAAATTAGGATTTTATTTATTATTTGAGTGAGATAAAATTGTCACTAAGTTATGACTACATTAGGTCAATGTTAGGATTATTTTAGTTTTAAGATTAAGATTAATCTTTAGTTAATGATTTTTTTCATTTATAATTTCATAAGGGTATTACAAATACATATTTAGATTTAAGATAATATTAATATTAATGTTAACATTAAAAAAAGGTAAAGATTAGTTTAGGTTTTTAATAACATATTATAATTTTTATACTAAGATTATTTTCATGGTGAAGTTAAGATTAAGTTATGCATAAGATTAGTTTATCATTAGTTTAGATTAAAAATAGAATTAGTATGAAAGAAAGATTAATTTTACTTAGGATTTATATTAAATTATGAATGAGATGAGTTTAAATTATGAATAGATATATTAATGTTTCTCTTAAATAAAAGACTTGACAAGTCATTAAAAATTTTTGTTAAAATTGATCGAAGATTATGTTACATTTTTTATGAATTAGTAGTAGGTTAGGATTTGGATTAATTTTTAATACGCTGTGTTAAGATAATATTAAGATTAAAATTCTGTCAGTTTAGTTTAAGATTTAGCTTTTTTATTTTTAGAACACTCTAATATTAATACTAAGATAGGTTAGAGATTTATTTTTTTAGGTTATTGACTATGATAATAATAATGTTAATTGTGATCCCATGAACTAAAGGGATAAGGATTGAATGTTAGTTAATTTTTTTAGAAAGAAATCATTAGAAAATAATTGCTTATAGTGAGATTCTAGGTTGGGCTATATAGAGATGGATTATCCTATAATGACTTTCATGAAAAGCTTTTTGGTATTTATATGAGATGTTATGGTGCTAATATGTCGAGACACATTTTGAGTGCAAAACCCACTTGAGTCAGGAGGGGTGGCCCAAGTGACTATCTCGACATACTTAGGTCATGATGTCGCATTTAACACTAGAGTCACGTTCTTTTAGTCTAATTGATTTCTAAATGAACCAAGCAAAATCTGACAAACTTCTAACATGAAGTTTGTGTTGAGTGATATTTCAAGTGAAAACTAAATAAACAAAAAGATTCAAGATTATAATTTTGTTAGTATAATGATAGGTATTCAATAAGCATAGGTTTTGGTTGAAAATTAGGTTAGGATTATAAATACATAGTAATAAAAATATTAGATCTTTTATTTGATTAATGATTATGCCAATATTAAAGTTAGGATTAAGCTTAATTGACAATTACGTTAGGGAAAGTATATCATAAAATTGAATAGATTGAAAAATTATTTTGGATTTATGATTTAATAATGCTAAGGTTAGGATTTTGCTTTGGTTTAGGATGAGTTGTTTTAAAGTTAGATTTAGATTTAAGTGTGAATTTTTAGTGTAAGACAATGTTAGAAATAACATTAAGATTTTTTTATTTTAGCTTAGAATTATGATTCTATTTATCATTAAAATAAGATAAGATAATGATTAAGATAAGTTAAGATTATAGTAAGTTAGGATTAAAATCTTGTTAGTTTTAAGGTTAAGATTAATATTTGGTTAATGATTATTTCTATTTATAATTAGATAAGATTATTGTCAATACTATATTTAGATTTAAGACTACTATAATATTAATGTTTGGATTAAAATAAAGTTAAATATTAGTTTAGGTTTTCAATTATGATAAAATAATATTGATATAAGATTAGATTTAAGGTCAAGTTAGGGTTAAGATTTACATAGTATTAGTTTATTATTAGTTTAGTGTAATACTAGGATTAGGATTAAAGTTAGATTAATTTAGTTTTAGATTTATATTAAATTTATGATTGAGGTATGCTAAAAGTTTGAATTAGATAAGTTGTTTCACACTTAAAATTTAGAACTTAAGTACTCATAAAAAATATGTGTTAGTATTTATTCGTGATTATGTTATATTTAATATTAGTTCATAGTATGTGAGGATTTGGGCTAATTTTTCATAAATTATTTTAAGATAATATTAAGATTAATGTTATATTTATCTTGTTTAATATTTAATTTATTTATATTTAGAATAGTCTAATATTAATATCAAGATAGGTTAGTGATAAGTTTATTTTTTTATGACTAGGATAATAACAATTTTAAGTATGATCCTAAGGACTAAAGAGATAACGAATTAATGCTAATTAACATATTAAGAAAAAAATCACTAGATAATGAGTGGTTTATAGTGCATTTCTTAGTGGACATGTGTAGAGATGAATTATCTCATAGTTGTTATTGATAGAGTGGATTTAGTGTTTATATTAGTTGTTATGGTGTTAAGATGTTTAAACACCTTTTGTAGGTAAAATTACTTTGGGTCTGGACAGGAGGCCGAATGGACACTATCTTGACATAATAAAACCATGATGTTATATTAAACACTATAGTGAACACTCTTATAATGCAATTGGTTTAAAAATGAATAAAGTAAAATTTTATGGGTTTGTGATGGTTAGTGATATTTTAAAAGAAAATCACTAGATAAAAAGATCAATGGCGATAAATATGCTAATTTAACAATAAGTGTTTGGTGAACTTTGCTTTGCATATAAATTATGTTAGGTTTCTAAGTACGTAATAATAAAATTAGTATAACTTATATTAGAATCATGATTACATCACCATTAAAGTTATGGTTAAGCTTGATTTATTATTAGATTAAGGAAAGGTTATTATGAAAGAGAAGATAATAAAATTATTTTGGATTTATTATTAAGGTAAGGTTAAGGCTAGGCTTCTGTCTAGGTTTAGTTCATAGAATTATTTTTGGTATAATTTGTGATTAGTTTAAGATAATATTATAATTAATACTAAGATTTTTTTATTTAAGCTTAGATTTTAGATTTCATTATGATTCAAATGAGATAAGATTATGACTAAGATAAGTTAAGACTATACTAGATCATTGTTCAAATTATGTTAGTTTTAAAATTAAGATTAATCGTAGGTTAATGATTAGATTTTATTTACAATTTTATAAGGGTATAGTTAATACTATATTTAGATTTAAGATAACTTCAATATAATGTTAAAATTGAAATAAAGATAAAGATTAGTTTATGTTTTTAATAATATGGGATAATTTTGATACAAAGATTTTTTTCATGATGAAGTTAAAATAAGATATGCATAAGATTTGTTTATAATTTTCTTAGATTAAAAATAGAATTAGTATTTAGATATGATTTATTTTTCTTAGGATTTATATTAAATTTATGATTAAGATGAGTTTAAATTATGAATAAATATGTAGTGTCTCACTTAAATTAAAAACTAGACTAGTCATTAAAATGTTTTTTTAGAATTGATTGAAGATTATGTTACAATTATTATTACTTCATAATAGGTTAAAATTTTGATTAATTTTTAATAAGTTAAGTTAAGATAGAATTAAGGTTAAGATTATGTCAGATTAGTTTAAGATTTAGTTTTTTATTGTTAAAATAGTATAATATTAATTTTAGGATACGTTAGAGATTAATTTTTTTAAGTTACTGACTAGGATAATAATAATGCTAAATGTGATCTTACTGTCTAAAGGAATAAGGAGAAAATGTTAGCTAATTTCTTGAGAAAGAAATCATTAAAGAATAAATTTCTTATAATGGTCTTATTTAGGAGGGGGCTATATAGAGATAAAGTATCCTATAATGACTATTTTAAATTTTTTTTTTGGTGTTTATATGAGATGTTATGGTATTAAGATGTCAAGCCACATTTTGAGGGCAAAACCCACTTGGGTTAGGAAGGGTGGCCCAAGTGACACTATCTCGACATAATAAGGCTATAATGTCATATTGAACACTAATGTCAACATTCTTTTAGTCCAATTAGTTTGTGGATGAACAAAGCAAAATTTGACAGGCTTGTAAGACCTGAGATTGAAGGTAATGGAATAAATGTTGAATGATATTCTTAGAAAAGAATTATTAGACAAAAAGATTCACGATTATAATTTAGCTAATATAATGATAGTTATTAGCTAAACATTGGTTTTAGTTATAAATTAAGTTACATTTATGATTATGCAATAATAAAATTAATAGAACTTTTATTTAATCATGATTATGTCAATATTAAAGTTAGGATTAAGCTTCATTTATGATTAGATTAGAGAAATTTTATTATAAAAACAAATAAATCAAAAAATTATTTTAGATTTATGATTCTGTAAGACAAAGGTTAAGGTTTTTCTTTTGTTTTGGTTGAATTGGTTTTAATTTTAGAGTTTTATTAAGTGTGATTTTTTAGTTTAGGATAATATTAGAATTAATATTAAGATTTTTTTAATTTAGCTTAAAATTATGATTTTATTTATCATTCAAATGAGATAAGATAATAATTAAGACAAGTTAAGATTATAATTGGTTAGAATTAGAATAGTGTTAGTTTTAAGGTTAAGACTAATTTTAGGTTAATAATTAGTTATTGTTTATAAGTAGATGAGGTTATTGTCAATGCTATATTTTGATTTAAGGATATATTAATATCAATGTTAGGATTAAAATTAAGTTAAAGATTAGTTTAGATTTCTAATTATGATAAAGTAATATTAATACTAAGATTAGAATTAAGGTCAAGTTATGGTTAAGGTTTACATATAGTTAGTTTATAATTAGTTTAGTGTAAAAATAAGATTTGGATTAAAATAAGATTAATTTAGCTTAAGATTTATATTAAATTTTTTATTAAGATAGGCTAAAAGTATGGATTAAGTATGTCAGTTTCACACTTAAATTTAGTAAAAAATTTGTCATTAAAAATATATATTAGAATTTATTCATGATTATATTATATTTAATATTAATTCATTGTATGTTAGGATTTGGACTAATTTTTAAAAAATTATTTTAAGATAGTATTAAGATTAAGGTTATATTAGTTTAGCTTAAGATTCAACTTGTTTATCATTGGAATAGTCTAATATTAATTTCAAGATAGGTAAAAATTTAATTTATTTTAGTTTAAGATTGGGATAATAACAATTTTAAGCATGATCCCTTGGGCATATTATATATGGGATTAATGATAATATAGTTAATATTGAGTGATATTTGAAAAGAAAAATCACTATATAAAAAGATTAATGATTATAATTTGGCTAATTTTATAATAAGTGTTAGGTGAATGTGGCTTTTTGTTATAAATAATGTTAGGTTTCTAATTACGTAATAACAAAATTATTAGAACTTATATTAGATTCATCATTCTGTCAACATTAAAGATTGGGTTAAGCTTGATTTATTATTCGATTAAGGAAAAGTTTTTATAAAAGAGAAGATAACAAAAATTATTTTTGACTTATGATAAAGGATAAGGTTAGGACTAGGCTTTAGTCTAAGTTGTGTTGGTATTAAGTTTAGAATTTAGTTTAGGTATGATTTGTGATTAGTTTAAGATAATATTAGAATTAAAATTAAGATTTTTTTATTTTATCTTAGAATTAGGATTTTATTTATGATTTTAGTGAGATAAAATTGTGACTAAGTTATGACTACAATAGATCATTGTTAGGATTATTTTTAGTTTTAAGATTAAGATTAATCTTAGGTTAATGATTTTTTCATTTACAATTTCATAAGGGTATGACAAATACTATATTTAGATTTAAGATAATATTAATGTTAATGTTATATTATAATTTTTATATTAAGATTTGTTTCATGATGAAGTTAAGATTAAGTTATGCATAAGATTAGTTTATCATTAGTTTAGATTAATAATAGAATTAGTATGAAGGAAAGATTAATTTTACTTAGGATTTATATTAAATTTATGATAAGATGAGTTTAAATTATAAATAGATATTTTAGTGTTTCTCTTAAATTAAAGACTGGACTAGTCATTAAAAATTTTTATTAAAATTGATCGAAGATTATGTTACATTTATTTTTAATTCATAGTGGGTTAGGATTTGGATTTATTTTTAATAAGCTGTTTTAAGATAATATTAAGATTAAGATTATGTCAGTTTAGTTTAAGGTTTAGTTTTTAAATTTTTAGAATAGTCTAATATTAATATTAGGATAGGTTAGAGATTTATTTTTTTAGGTTATTGATTAAGATAATAATAATGTTGAGTATGATCCTATGAACTAAAGGGATAACGAGTGAATGTTAGTTAATTTTTTGAGAAAGAAATCATTAGACAATAAATTGCTTATAGTGAGCTTCTAGGTTGAGCTATATAGAGATGAATTATCCTATAAAGACTTTATAAAAGCTTTTTGGCATTTATATGAGATGTTATGGTTCTAATATATCGAGGCACATTTTGGTACAAAACCCACTTTCGTCAGAAGAGGTGGCCCATGTGACACTATCTCGACATAGTAAGGCTATGATGTCACATTTAACATTAGAGTCAATATTCTTTCATTCCAACTAGTTTCTAGATGAACCAAGTAAAATCTAACAGGCTTGTAACACCTGGGATTGAGTGTGACAGAGTAAATGTTGAGTGATTAATATTTTTTTGGTTAAGTTTATGATTAGATTTAGGTAACTTTTATTATTTAATTAACGAAAAATTAAGAATTGAGTTAAGATTATATTTTATTAAAATGAGGATTAAGTCAGTAGTATGGTTAAAATTAAAATCATAAGAAAGATTAAGTTAGGTTTATGGTTTGATTATCATAGAATAGAACTAAGATTAGATAAGTACTAAATTGGATTATGCTTAGGATTATGTTATGATTCGAAGTGATCTTATGTTTAGATGATGATTTAGTTTATAATTGTTATAAGATAATATTAGGATTAGGAGTTGGCTAGCTTTCAATTTAGGCTTGATAAAGTTTATATTAAAACTATGTTAGTTTTATAATTAGATTCGTATAAGATTAAGATTTGATTGTTTCTTGTTAAGAATTGTATTAAGCTAATAATTTGAAGTTTTGAACAAGATAGTTTAAGATTTTGCTAGTTTAGGTTCAAAATTATGCTTATTATCAATGTTAGGATAATTATATTAAGAATTAGGTTATATTTATGGTTAGTTTTTCATAGGTTGGGACATGGATTATCTCAGAGATAGATTGAGTTATTTTTAAGATTATGTTGTAATTAATATTAAGAATATATTATTATTATAATTAATTTTATGATTATGATAGGTTAAGATAATTATTAAAAAAATACAAGTATTAAACTAGGTTAGGTTTAAGATAGAAGGATTAAATTTTAGATAAGATTAGGATAAGTTTAAGATTAATTTAGGTTTTATTAAATATATTATGATATGATTAGATTAATGATAAGTTTAATGTTACAATTTTTTTTATTTTACATTACAATGATACTAAATTTAGAACTAAATTATTGCATAGTTATAACAAAAATAAAGTTGGATTTAAAAGATTTAGTATAAGTGTAATATTAAGTTAAAATTATGATTAGGTTAAATATTATGATTAAGTTTTAAACAAGGGCTATATAGAATTCAAATTATGCAAAGACTATATTTAAAGAAAATATAGCATTATGATTTGATTTGATTAAGATTATATTATGTTTAGAATTATGTTTAAATTATGACTAAGATTTGTTATTTGGAGTTTGTTAGAGTTATTAGTTGGTTTATAACTTTATAATTTAAAAAAAATATAAGAATTAAGATCAAGAGGAGATGAAGACAAAGATTAGGTTTAGTTTAAGATTATGCCTTATTTAGAAGTAAATCATAACAAACACTATGATATGTTTAGTGCTATATTAGTAATTAGTTAATATTAGATTTAAACCTTAGACTAATGGATTATAATTTAGCCAAGATAGTGATAGGTATTGGATGAATGTAAGTTTTGGTGATATATTAAATTAGGTTTATAACTACATATTAATAAAATTAGTAGAACTTATATTAAGTTTAGGTTGTTAATATTAATGATTAAATTAATTTTAGTTTATGATTAGGGTATATAAATTTAATATAAAAAGAATTTAGTTAAAAGATTAAGTTAGATTTATGATCAGTTAAGGTTAAGGTTTGAATTAAGATTTGGTATAGGGGTATTTCACAATAGTTATTAAATGAGTGATTTTGATGTTTATATGAGATGTTATTGTGTTTAGATGTTGATGTATTTTTTAAAATCAAACTATTTTGGTTAGAAGCGACAAACCAAGGGACACTATCTCAACATAGGAAGATAATGATATCATAGTTAACACTCGAGTCGATCTTCTTGTAGTCCAATTAGCTTTAGGATGAATAAAGTAAACACTGATGGGCTTATGACACTTACATCATAAGAAGATGGGGGTGTTAATATTAGGTGATATTTTGAATAAAAATGACTCTAAACTTAGAGCAACTCTTGGTAGGCTTCATGGATGAAGAGTATAGGAATTATTACCCTACATTGACTATTGAGGGGGTGATTCTATAATTTATATGTGATATCATAATCTCAAAATAATGAGACATTTTTATGAAAAATCCCAAAAAGGCCAAGATTGGGTGACTTAAGGGTATACTTTTTTGATAATAAGATCAGTATATCATATAAGGATTATAATTATATAAAATATTAGATTATATTTATAATTAGATAAAACCTTTTGGGTCTAGTGCAAAGAAATTTTTTTAAAATAAAACCTATTTTATTCATGGTGAAGTGAATTAGTAGGAAATATATTGTCATTGTGTGACTAATTTTTGAAACTATAGTATTGAAGGAGAACCTATTCTTGATTGATGTAGTTGAAAACATACTATGAAGAAGCATGTAAGAATATAACTCATGAATAGGTGTGATTACCAATTGATATCCTTGGGTGCTAAATCACCTTCTCTTATTTCATGTGATTTGAGGATAATCAAGTAGACTTTTATAGGCTTATAATACTTGAAGAGGGTTAGGAGTTATCACTAAGTGATATCTAATGGAGATTAATCACTAGATAATGTGCATATTTTGTGTGAGATTTTTAGGGGTGCATGAATGATTTATTATATATCAAATGTAAAGAAAATAAAATGTGATTTACTTGAGAAACTAAAATGTTTAGACACCTTTTACATATAGAACATGCATGAGTTAAAATGGGACAACTCAGGGAAAATTCCTTAACAATATCAGATTTGGTCTTCTTAATTGAGATTTGGATAATAACAAAGATTAAGTTAGAATTAAGATTATAATATGTTTAGAACTATGTTTAAACCAAGCTGACATATTTCAAGATGAGAATGATACAAGACTATAGATTATAAATATTCTAGAGTTAGATTTTGACAAATATGGATTTAAAAAGATTAAGAACATGATTATATTTTTTAAGAGCTGATAAATATTTAATTCTATAATTAAGTATAATTAAAATTTTAATTCGGCTAGAATTCTAATTAAGGACTAGAATTACTTTAGAATTAAGTTATTTTTTCAAGTTAGGAAATGTTGGAATAAGAATAAGGTTTAAGCAGGCTTTGTTTAAGGTTAGGTTTTTATTTGAATTAATATTTTTTTAATTTAAATTAAGATTATGATTTGGATATATTAGGATTATATAAAGTTTGGTTTAAGATTAAGGGGTTAGAATTAGGCAAGATAATGTATGTCAAGAGTAAATTTAGTGTTATTTTTTTAACTAAAATATAGATTGGATATTACGAGTATGTCAGATTTAGGAATAGGTTTTGTTATATTTAGGAGTAGAATTAGGTTAGATTGATGATTTTATTTGGATAAGATTAGGATTAAAATTAGATTTGAATAAGGTATATTTTTGATTAATTTTGGTAAGACAATGGCTATATATGATTATAATGATGAGTATATTAGCATTCAAGTTAAGTTTGGTTAAGTTTAGGATCTAAATTAGGTTAACATTTTTTCTTTGATTAAGATAAATTAAAGAATTTGGTTAAGAATATTTATTTAAGTTGAAATTATGGTTTGTGTATGGTAATATAAGGACTAAGACAATTTTGGTTATTACTAACTAATGTTTAAAACTAAGATAGTATTATTATCAAAATTAGAATTATTTTTTTGATTAATTTAGGTTTATTATAGGTTTATCTTAGGATAGAACTTGGATTAGGTTAGTACTATATTTGAATTTGCTTAGGATTGTTTAATAACTTGGATCTAAGTTAGATTATAATAAATTTATATTTATGATTACGATAAGATTAAGATTAATAGTAGGTTAAATTTAAGTTTATGTATGATAAATCTTACGTTTAGAACAATGTTAGCTTTATTATCAGATTAAGGTTAGGTTAAGATTTTTATTAAGGTTAGATTAGTTTAAGTTAAGCTTAATATCAGGCTTGTAAGTAAGATAAGTTAAGATTTGAATTAGGATGAGTTAACCTTATATTTACGTAGATTTATGATTGAGTTAATTTCAATATTAGAATTTGAATTATACTACAAATTAGGTTACATGTATAATTAATATGTTGTAGGTTAAAATTATGATTAGATTAAGCTATATTGGGTTATGTTTAAGATTATGTAACAATTATGATGGAGATTAGGTTAGATTTGAATTTTCTTTAGCTAATAATAATATTATGCTTATTTTAAGATAATTTTTCTTAAGTCATAACAAGGATTATGTTAAGACTAGAAGTATTACTTTAGTTTTAATATTAAGTTTTTTAAATAGGTTATGTTTTGTGAATATGTTTGGAATAACGATTATGTGACATTCAAATGTGCAAAGACTAACAAGGTTAAGGAAATTGTCTAGGTTGAATTAGAATTTGATCTTGTTTAGAATTAAGACATAGTAAAGGTTTCGGTTATATTTAGTAATGGCTTAGAATAGGTTCGTTATTATGATTGGGTAAGATTATGAATAATAAGGTTGGGCCTCAATTTAATTTGCTTGAAATTAGAATAAACATTTAGCTTTTTTAGCTTAGTATAATAATTATTCTTTTAGTTTAAATTGAATATGATTTGGATTAGAATAGTATTAGATTTTAAAATAAATTAATTTAGTTTAAAATTAAGATTATGTTTATGATTAAGATAAAGAATGATTCAGATTGGAACAAGTTATGATATAAATTAGTTTAGTTTTATGGCTAGGCTAATTTTAAAATTTTTTTAAAAATAAAGTGATGAATTATATTATATTAATATTAGGTTAAGATGAAGTTAGTTAACTTGTATTAGGTTTAGGAGTAAGTGAGTATTAAGTTTAGGTTTGGATGAGAGTTTTTATTAAATTAAGGAAATATTATTACAAAAAAAAGAATAAGATAGTTTGTTTTACAGCTGTGACTATTTTTTGTTGTTGAGAATAGTATAAGATTTAAAATAAGAAAAATTAGGATTAGACTAGTTTTATGAACTAGGTAAGTAGTCAAATTATGATTTGATTAAGCTTAATGATTATTTAGATTTATGATTTAAATAGTTAAGGTTAAGATTTAGATTTTATTTATGGCTTTAATAATATTAATTTTAGAATTTGATTAAGGTAAGGGTTTTTATTAGTTTAGGTTTATGTTATAATTAGCATTAAGATTTGGTTACTTTTGCTTAGGTTTAGAATTTAATTAATGATTGAGATGAGACAAGATTATGGCTAAAACTGGTGTTGGAGATTAAAGTTAATATTATTGCTGGTTGATTTTTATATTTTTATGAGATATCATAATCTTAAAATTTTGAAGCCTTATTGTAGAAAAAATTAATTTATGTTGAGTGGGGTGAACCAAAAGATAATATCTTGATATAATAAAACCATTATGTCATATTTTGTGTTAGAGCCAATCTTTTAGTAGTTCAATATGATTCAAAGATGAACTAAACAAAAGTTGGTGGGCTTGTGATACCTAAGATCAAAGAGGATGCATAGTAAACATCTAATGACTTCCTAAAAGAGAAATCACTTGACAATAAATAGCTCATATTAGGTTTCTAAGATGATGAGTATAGGAATTAATTGTCTTATATTTTCTACCAAGGGTGTTATTTGAGTATATATGTGAGCTATCATCATTTTAAAATGTCAAGAAACATTTTTAGAAAAACCTCTCTTGAGAAGATAGAGCAACCTAATATAATAATTTCTCAATATGACAAGATGAATATATTATATAAGGATTGTAACAAGGTTAAATATTAGGTTGTGTTTATGTTTAGATAATGTTTTAAAATTGTTATCATTATCTTTAGATGTTGAGACACTTTTTGAGATTTTTTTTATTCTTGATGAAGCTACCTAAGGAAAAATATATCATCAAAGTGAGACCAAGTTGTCACAAATACGGTATTTTAGAAGAACATACTATTGCATGATATGGTTTAAGGACAAATCTAGTGGATGTAACTCTTAATGAGGAAAAATGCTAGGTGATATATAATGGTGAGAAATTATTTGATAATTTGCCTTGTGTTAGTCTTTGAGGGTTGCATGGATGACTTGCCCTATATCAATTACAAAGAAAATTTAATAGGCTCTATAGTGATATTATAATCTTAATATCTTGAAGCACCATATGAGTACAAAACCTACTTTTGTTAGAATGGAATGACCTAAGACAATTTTACTTTCATACTATGGGAATAAGTCATCATAATTAAGGTTAGGATGAAACTAGACTAAGTTAGAATTAAGGTTACCAAGCCTAAACAAAGCCTTAGATATATATAATGGTAAGATAGTAAGAGTAAGTGAAGAAGAGAATGATCTTAAATTTTGGGATTAGAATTATTCTAGTGTTATATTAAGTTTATCACAAGTTTAGGTTTAAGAGGATTGGACAAGTATTGAGAGTAAAATAATTCAGAAAATTATGAGATCCTACTATTGATTTTCATCTAGTCTGTCCCATTGAAGTGATTTGTTAGTAAAATAAGATTAATCCTCATGGAACTTAAAATCTAATATCATGAAAATTTTTTTAGCAAGCGGACAATTGCATTTATTTTCTTGTTTGCTAGGTGAATACACCACAAAGACACATTTTACGATTTTTTTGTTATGACTTAAGGATCATATTATGAACATAAATTATATAACCAAATACCTTTGTTAGGGTGAAGTTTAACATATGGTTATGAGGATATTGGTTCAACAAAATATTCAATATTGTTTAAACCTTAATTAAGTGGTTACGACTGTGAGGATGGCTTCACCTTGAAAAAATATGTAGCATGATTTGAGAGTATAATGGAATGAACAACTTCAAGAAAATGATTCTTTTTTTAGTAATTTTGTTTTGTTGAAGGATATATGTATAAGTATTTTGACAAATGATAGTATGGAATGCAAGATATTAAAAATATGTCACATGAATTTGAATTTGGAATATATTATAAAAAAATTTATTAAAATTTTTGAAAATGATGATTTTGATTTTTTTACATTTTTTAGATATATCTAACACACCCTTTTATGATCTTCAATCAATGACACAAATGCATGTTTGTTTGGAAAATTTATGATTCGTTTTGATCCACATATGTCATCATGAATTAAGTAAAAACATTTAGATAATTTATGATTTTGAATTGTGATTATTTTTTAAGAATGTGTTATTCACATTGAAAAAAATCCTCTTTATTCATAAAAAGATGCATAGATAATAATTTTTAATAAAAAATATTAGAATGATCACAATGATTGAGCTAAAGACATACATACAAACTAATAAAAACTAAAAATGATACTTGATTAAGAGATTGATTCTGAAGTAAATATTTATCTTTTAATATATAATTAAGACCATTTCGTTTAAAGATTCTCTAGCAGGTATCTCAATTATGATGAGATTTATTATATTGTTCACACTAATCACTATTTAGGTTGCTTTAAATTGAGGGTTGTCATTACTCTTATGAATTGTAAGAGAAAAAGTTTTAGAGATAACATTCATGGTAGGATCTATTCTTGGATGAAGAATTGCTCTCCTCTCGCCTAAGCAACATACAGTTAAAGAAGCTTGATTCCAATGAGATGGACCTTAGCTTCATCCACATTAGGATTAAGTTGTAGAAAATCAATTAACCTTTTGTTTTTCAAGATCCACACTAGTATTATATTGAATGCATTTAAAAGTAAGATGCAAATGTATTCAATAAATATTTGCCAATATTGCCAAATTAATTGGTTGATTAGATTGAAATATGGAAGATAGTTTAATCTGCATTCTATTTTTTCAATAACGACAATGGTAGCAAAATTGATTACAGCTTTGAAAACCACCAAATCCTTCCACGAGCTAAGAATTTTTATCAATGGTTAATTAAGAGACTATTATTTTGCAGCACGATTTAGTTTTGCCATGTATTACTAAGGGAAACTTTGGTTTAATATGAATTGCATAAATCAATTTAAATTTTATAAGTTTTGATTAGGATTTGTTAAATGTAATTGTGTAGCAGTTTTCTAATATCGATAAACTCTCTTTCTTCAATTATCTTAGATAAATTTTTTTTATTTTAATTCTCTTGTAAACAAGCAGAAGATAGAAGAAGTGCATTTTTCTATCTTCCAAGTTTTTTGCTTAATCTATCCAACATGTAAGGCTTTGATCATGTTTGTTATTCTATTGAAGGTTTCAGTGCACGCTTTCAAAGTTTGGTAGTGTTATCTTTTCTTAGCAGGATTATAAACTACAAATTATTTAAAGAATTTATGTTAAGATATTGCGTTCAATTTTATGTTCTAAGTTGTTATTTCTTCAAATATCTTCTAAACAAGCATGATTTCGAAGCTGAAAAAATAGGTATATTTGACTATATTGACACTCTTAATGTTGCTGTTAAGGTAATAATCGTGTACATTCTCCATTAGCTGTTGGATAGATTTCATTATTTTCTATGCTGTAAGCAAATTGATGTTTCAGATAGATAATGATTTTAGTTAGAGCATTTTACAAGTAAGTTACATTTGATTAGCATTTAAAAGATGGTGTGATCTATTTTTCATTATTTTTCAATAACTATGTAAGTAAGCTATAAAAAGATTCTTATATTGATGAGCACAATTTCTCTAATTAACATCAGTAAAAGTGCAAAAGATAGAAGCAGTGCCTTTTTTTATCTTCTAAGTTTTTCCTTAATCTATCTAACATGGAAGGCTTTGATCATCTTTGTTAAGGTTTCAAGACACCCTTTTAACTGGATGATATAGATATTTGAGTAAACTATCTTCTTCAGAAAGCTTTGTATAGTTTAAAATAACCTTGAAGTGGTTGCTTTCACAAATTATTTTCAATTTCACTTTAGTTTGGTTTCAAGTGTAGTTGTGCAAAAACTTGTTTGTTAATCAACAAATTTGTTGGTCAAAATATTTTTGTGCTTTGAAAGACATGGCAAATTTATCAATTGTCTATATTTCTCTATTAGTGGAAATGATAAAGGTATTTGATCACTTATCTTCCATATACATCAATGGTAATGTGTCTCGATCTACAATGTTGTGATGCAGTGTACTCTTCCTATTTAAATTGCAAATTGTCGCATCATTGCAGCTTCTCAAATTATCCATGGGGGCTATATTAGTGTAGCTTAAATAACTGAGATATTTTTGAAGCTAAAAAGACTGGCATGTTAGCTGGAATGCTTGAGATGGAGAAGATGAAGGGTGGTTGTACTTATGGAGTAAGAATGCTTTTTATAGGTGGCACGAGGCTGCCTTTTGAACTTGAACTATAGTATGCATTTTTGCAAGTTAAGCACTTAGTATTGTCGAGAAGTTTAAGTACTCCTCTTGAATGTTAAACCAAATTTGTTATTCCATTTGATTGTCACAAAGCATAAATTGAGCATAATTCTATTGTAGTTGTAAATTTGGTTGTAGTATTAGTAATTTCTAATACATTTTGTATTATAAATTTATTTATAGTTAAAGTTAACATTATTGTTTAAGTTTTTGTATGAGGTTTTTTTATATTTGTGTAGATGCATGTGTTGAGTAATGAGTATATTAGTTATTGGTTCCTACACAAAGATATATTAGTAATTTTTTTAAAATAATTATTTTTTATTAATAAAGAGGAGAAAATTTGAAGATTTAAAATTTTAATTTTGCTATCAAGAGGTTATGATTGTGTTTATATTTGATTGATTTTTAGCATTTACATCAAGAATGGTCGTAAGGATTGAAAGACGAGGAGTGTATTTTTAAATTTTTTTGGAACAAAGGAGGACCAAGGTTTGACTCTTTTTTTTTCCATAAAACATGTTTGTTAATAACTATATAAGAAATTAATAATTTTTTTTTAATGATTATTAGTTTCTAAAAAATCATATTTTGATACCATTTATTTGAATGAATGCTTTAAGATCTCTACATAATGGAGAGGATAAATGTAACATTTCATGATAAATAATAGACTAATAATAGTAGTCTACATCTAATATCAATCCTAAAGAAATAAGTTTATACTATCAAAATTATCCAAAAAATAAGTAAGTAAAACTCTCACATCAAGCTACACTATCCTATACTTATTGGGTCGAAAGACCTAATAATTCATTAGACCAAAAGAGCTTACAATATATGGCCAAAATACTAAAACACTATAAAAATGACTAAACATGATAATAATACTTAACACTTATGAATGATTTTATTAAGATTAGAGAGATATGATAAATATAAGAACATCCAAAATTCATCTCAACAAAAGATTTCCAAGAAAGTTGGTAAATTTTAAGTTACAAAACTTACAATGTTTTCCAATGATTTATGACCTTTCTCTTTATATTTGGAAGTATATTAAAGGTAATTTGCTCCTCATCAATAGCTCCAAAAGATCCTTAATGACTTTATAACATTTATAAGTTAAATTTTAAATTCTAGCCAACTTAACTATTACAGATTTTGTGAACATGACAAACTTGCATAAATATTAATATTCGTAAGCAGTTCACAAGATTGAGTTCTAATAACATATATTTTATATTTATGTTGTCTAAAAGTTCGATAAGCTGGCCCTAGCGTAAAGTTTATATGATCCTCATTGTTTGTGAAATATAAAGCATGGAATAAGAAAAAAAACTCTCTTGAGTTCTAATAAAATTCTTTAATTAAGAACAAGAATTAAGATTCAAAATATTAAAAATTAATATTCACAATCATGGAAAAGGATTTGAAGGTCATTTTGTTGCACACTAGTTAGAACAACATAAGTATATACATAGGTAAGGTTTGGCATATGCAGAGGCCATAATGCTAGCAGACATGGATGGGGCATCACGAGCATGCTTCCGCAAGGACTTATGTGCATGCTTTGAATTCATTTCTTATGAATTTGTAAAATATTTTTTATAGACTTTGAAAGCAAGTACTTAATAAATATAATTATAGGCTAACTCTTTTCGTATCATATGCAACTAATTATGTGCTTTATGCATGAGAAATCTTTTGATGTTTTTTAGAAAGTTTTTAATAAAAATTTATCATATTCATGTTCTCATCTATTTAATTTCTACTATATTATGATTATTAAATCAAATATATACGAAAACTCAATGGCTATTTTTATTCACTATGCTATATCTTTTTGCAATGACTTCTTTTGTTTGAAGTAAAATTCGTCTAAAATATTTTTGAAAACTCATTGTTATTTTTTTGTTATAAATATTAATTATTTTTCAAATCATAAAAATAATAAATTTGAAAGTTTTTTTCCATCCATTTAATCGATGCATCTTCCTCGAACAAGAGAAGCCTCCAAGCATTTTCTCTTTTTTTGTTTGACTATATCATGAAGGCTACCACCATCAATGCTCTTAAAGAGGGGTTCAAGTTTGCTCGAGCATATACGTTTTTCGTCCTATATAAAGAAATTATTTATGTCTGGCTCTTAGAAGCTTTTCTCAATAAAAACAAAATATCTTCTCAATAAAAGAACAACATATTGGGCTCATAATGATGTAGACATTCACTTTCTTTATCAATTTTGAGTTAAACAACAACACTTATTATGTGGATATAAATCTTCTCCAAAAAATAATATTTGGATAAAATATATTTAATATTCCTCTATTAATTTATTAAGATTTTATGAATAATTTTACGTAATACTATTTAAAATATAAACATATGATTGAATAAAATTAGCAAATCCATAAAGTAATTTTTATAACATTGATAAAGTTATAATTTTTTTAAGTTAAAAAAATACCTAATTTAATTTTACTTATAAGAATTTTAAAAAATTGATAATTTGTGTTAAGAATAATTTTATTATTTAATTAGATATAATTAAAAATAAAATTTATTTTAAATTTAATTGATTTTAAATTATTAGTTAAAACTATAAATTCTAATTGCAATCATTTGGCTTAACGTTATTATTATTTTGGTTGATATTTTTTAAAATAAATTTTATTATTTATACTAAAAAATAATGCTTTTTTAATCGTTTGGAAAGTTTTACTACTTTCCAAGTATAAATTAACTTTTTTAATTTCAAAACACGGTAGGTTAACGTGCTTTTACGATTTAAAAATCTTTTCCCAACGGTTGATTTTCCTCTAAAGGCACTTGCTGGAGATGCTATGTGGGATTTCCGGGGGACCGACGTTCACATCGATCTCTCGTCTGCGACGAGATGAGCCATGTCAACCAGACTTGGCCACCTCGTCAGCCGCCGCCGCCTCCTCTTCCGCCCGTCGGTACTGCACCTCCGAATGCTGCATTTCAAATTTCAATTCTCGCTGTATTTCTTTCGATCTCCCGATCCCCTTTTGCGTTCGCCTGATTTCTAGTGTTGGGATTGCGATCTGGGTATCAGTCGGAGGGATACGCGAAGGAAGGGTACCCGCCGCCGGGGTATCCTTTTACGGGTTACCCGCCGCCGGAGGATTGCCCATCTCCAGGCTTATCCTCTTCCAGAGACCTGTCCACATCCTTGCGTTTACAGTTTGCCCCAGGCATATCCGCTGCATTACGTGCACTAGCCGCCCCTCTTTCACCGAAGCATGGTCAGTTTTTTTCCCTCTCGTTCTTCCGACTTTTCTAAATCCCCTGAAATTTTTTTCTATTAAAAATTTCTTCTCGCCGCTGGGGGTTTACCCACCTACAGGTCTATCCTCCGTCGCTGCAGCTGAGTAGCGGTGTTCCCCGTCACGCAAGCACGGTCAGTTTCTATAATCACGAAGGATGACCTGCTGCTTTTGTTGTTATTGATAATTAATTGAGCATTCTTTAAGTAAATTTTTTGCACTCTTTATTCTAATTATTTATTTATTTTGTTGATTTATTCTCTGTTTTTTTTACTTTACATGAAGTTTAGAATGGATGATTGTTTTATTGTTAGAGATGTAAACCTTTTTTTTATGTTTCTCACTTGTTAAGTGATTTTATTTGAAATTAGGGAACATATATGAAGTTATAGTCAACATGGCTAGCTAGTAGAGTAATAAAATGAATTATAAAATTATTTACTTTGTTGATTTTTTTTAACAAAATATAATTCTTTTGCTTCTTTTGAAGTTGGTCTTATGTTGTTCATGCAAAACTATTAAAATTTTAGCTTGAATCTTTTCTAGATGATAAAAAACTTTAGAGCATATTTTTTCTTTACCTACTATATGTGTATCATATTAGTTTTCTTTTGTATTTAAAATCAAGTTTCTATTTGTACTCGATTGTACTTTTAAAGTAGGTTTTAACTTTCATTTGAATCACTTCTAAATTGTAGGACTATGACGAAACTCTTTGGAAGCACACTTTTAAGCTGGGTGATTGGTGCTTTTCAGGTTAGTTTTCTCATTTTTTTATTTATTACAAATTCTCATTTTTAATTTTTTGTGTAAAAAATAGATTAAAAGAATTAAAACTTCAATAAAAAATTAGATTGACCAAATATTACAATAATATAATACTTCTACAATTCAAAAAAGATGATACAACATTTAACTCAATTAATCTCCAAACATAAAAACTAGAAGAATTTATATATGATTTTTAATATTTGATAATCCATTGGATTTTTTAGACCAAAAACTTTGTATGCTTTTATTAAACATTGTTTATGAGCCAATGCTTAAAGGATTTTGTAAATTAGGTTTTTTATCAAGCTAAATTATACCTTAATTTTTAGTCCAAATCAAATTAAAAAGGCTAAGATGAATATGCAATTTTTTTTTACTAGGAAAGGTTATCCATTGAGCATGTTTAAGTGAAATTGAATCATATTTGATATTGTTGTTTTCTTTTCTTATAATGTTTTGATAATTTATATAATTGTGATGATGGCTTTGCATAATCTTTTTAGTTTAAGATAGTTTAGTAAATTTTTGTTTTATTATTTTTATCTTACATCATTATCTTATCTCTATGTTTTATTATTTTTTTATTTTATTTAGTTTTATTGTTTAAGAAAGTTGAAAGGTAGATTAAAGGTGAGATAAAATTATGTCTTATTATTAAGATGAAAAAGCTAGAACTAAAAGTAAGATAAAATTTATTCTTATTATTAAGATAAAGAGGTTAGAATGTTATAATTAACTAACAAATATAACAACATAAGAATTGTCATAAAAATTAAAACTGTAACTAAAAAACTAGGATTAAGATTACAAATCTAAAAATAAGAATAGCCAAGACAACTTAAACTAATAAACTAGAATTAGGATGGATAGGTTTAAATTAAGCCTTGGGTTAGCTTAAAGGGTTAGGATTATGAAATTAATATAAGAATTAGAGGTTTGGATTAGATTTATAATGATTAAATTAAGATAAAACTAGTATTACATCTTACTCAATTTTAAGAGTAAGTTTTTAGGATTCAGATTGGATTAGTCATAAACCAAAATAAGTATATGCTCCAACTTTTTTATGTACTAATCATATTTATATTAATAATAAACATATTCTTAATTGAAAGCTAAATTAACTTAATTTAAATCTTAATCTTTTCTTATACTTAAGCTTACCCTATCCGAATAAAAAATATAACCATGATCTCAAGTTAAAAAACTTTATCGTAATCTTGATTCTAAGTCAAATTGATATCTTGCATAATCGTAGTTTTAATATTTTTTTGACATAATCATGAACCTAATTAAAATCTTATAACCTTTGTTTTTTTATTAAAGTAGCTTAATTCATCCTTACTCATCTAGAAGCCTTATACAATAGAAACAATTTAACTAGTGAATTAGTTATGTGGACACCATTTGGTGAGAACTTCTATTTGGGTGTAATATGTCTACTTGTTTTATTTTGGAGTGTCCTTGAACAACATAAGGCATTTATTAATACTATATTTTTGATAACTTAGTTTTATTATATCAACATATTTACCTTTAGGTTGCTTCATCTCGAACAAAAAAGATTTTATTCTTAAAAGGTGCATATGAATCTATATGTAATAGGATAACCTAGAAAGAGTTTCTAATATTAACACAACCTAATAATAAACTATTTAAGATATTAATGTGATACATTTACTATCAAGAGAATAATTCTAGTCTTTATATGAGATGTTATTATCTTAAGCATATTTTTAAGACAAAGCCTACAAGAGTTGAGATGGATAACCTAGAAAGTATTATTAATATTAAGGTAATCTAATATTAAATCTATTTAAATATTAATGTGATACATTGGTCTTAATATATTATAAGATAAAAAAATCACACATGAGAACCAAAATAACTTAAAACAACTTGTTACTTAGATTCTTATTAGGAGCCTGACCTTCTCCATCAATTCCTCACTTAGAAAATTACACAACATTTATTATCCACCCTCTTTAATCTTTAGTCTCATAGTTAACCTAAAAATATGTTGCTTAAAAGCTAAATAAATTATTACGTGACTTATGTTAATGCCAATATCAAACTATCCTAATCATAGATACCTTTGATCTTAAGTTAAAGTAACCTTAACTTAAAATTAATTTTGTCTTCATACAAAATTAAATAAAAAGTAATCATAAAACAAGATTATCATTAATCAATAATAAATATTACATTATTTTCAATCAATTCTATTACTTCAATACATACATAGTGCTAAATTTAAACAAGACATTAACACATTTATTTCATAATTTTAGCATATGTTAATTTTAAGCTTACTCCAAATCTTATGTTTAAATAATGTAATATTCATCTTAATTTTATTATGACTCTAGACTTGTTGTAAAGCTAATCTTATACTAATCATAATACAAACCTTATCTTAAATAAAATTCATTATGATGATCTTACTATGTCAAGATGTTCTAACTTGAGTTGCCCCTCCCGACTCAAGTGAGTTTTGCTCTAAAAAGGTGTTTTGACATTTTAAGATCATAACATCACATAAACATCATAATCATTGTTTGAAAAAGTAATAAAAAAGATAATTTGTCCTAACAACTCGTCATTTGAAATTTTATTAAAAGCCTTTCCTTCACCACTGATTTCTAAATTAAGAAATTGCAACACATTTATTCTCCATCATCTTTAATCTTTATGTCACAATTTATCTAAATAATATTTTGTTTAAAACCTAAGTCAATTATTGTATGATTTATAATAGTGTTAATGCTAGATTATCTTAAAAATAAAAAAACTTAATGTTTAGTTAGAGTAATTTTATCTTAAAATTAATACCATATCTATAAAAATTAATTAAAAATTATTCTTAATACTAACTTATCATTCATTAATAATAAATATTACCTAATTTTTAATCAATTTGGTAATCTAAAAAGTATTATTAATATTAAGGTAATCTAATATTAAATCAATTGAAATATTAATGTAATACATTGGTCTAACTAAATTATAAGATAAAAAAATCACACAAGAGAACCAAAATAACTTAAAACAACTTGTTACTTAGATTATTATTAGGAGCCTTACATTCTCCATCAATTCCTCACTTAGAAAATTACACAACATTTACTGTCCACTCTCCTTAATCTTTAGTGTCATAGTTAACCTAAAAATATGTTGCTTAAAAGCTAAAGAAATTATTACGTGACTTATGTTAATGCCAATATCAAACTATCCTAATCATAGATACCTTTGATCCTAAGTTAAAGTAACCTTAACTTAAAATTAATTTTGTCTTCATACAAAATTAAATAAAAAGTAATCATAAAACAAGATTATCATTAATCAATAATAAATATTACATTATTTTCAATCAATTCTATTACTTCAATACATAAAAAGTGCTAAATTTAAGCGAGACATTAACACATTTATTTCATAATTTTAGCATATGTTAATTTTAAACTTACTCCAAATCTTATGTTTAAATAATGTAATATTCATCTTAATTTTATTATGACTCTAGACTTGTTGTAAAGCTAATCTTATACTAATCATAATACAAACCTTATCTTAAATAAAATTCATTATGATGATCTTACTATGTCAAGATGTTCTAACTTGAGTTGCCTCTCCCGACTCAAGTGAGTTTTGCTCTAAAAAGGTGTTTTGACATTTTAAGATCATAACATCACATAAATGTTAATGTAATCTAATATTAAATCTATTTAAATATTAATGTGATACATTGGTCTTAATATATTATAAGATAAAAAAATCACACATGAGAACCAAAATAACTTAAAACAACTTGTTACTTAGATTCTTATTAGGAGCCTGACCTTCTCCATCAATTCCTCACTTAGAAAATTACACAACATTTATTATCCACCCTCTTTAATCTTTAGTCTCATAGTTAAACTAAAAAATATGTTGCTTAAAAGCTAAATAAATTATTACGTGACTTATGTTAATGCCAATATCAAACTATCCTAATCATAGATACCTTTGATCTTAAGTTAAAGTAACCTTAACTTAAAATTAATTTTGTCTTCATACAAAATTAAATAAAAAGTAATCATAAAACAAGATTATCATTAATCAATAATAAATATTACATTATTTTCAATCAATTCTATTACTTCAATACATACATAATGCTAAATTTAAGCGAGACATTAACACATTTATTTCATAATTTTAGCATATGTTAATTTTAAGCTTACTCCAAATCTTATGTTTAAATAATGTAATCTTCATCTTAATTTTATTATGACTCTAAACTTGTTGTAAGGCTAATCTTATACTAATCAAAATACAAACTTTATCTTAAATAAAATTCATTATGATGATCTTACTATGTCAAGATGTTCTAACTTGAGTTGCCCCTCCCGACTCAAGTGAGTTTTGCTCTAAAAAAGTGTTTTGACATTATAAGATCATAACATCACATAAACATCATAATCATTCTTTGAAAAAGTAATAAAAAAGATAATTTGTCCTAACAACTTTTCATTTGAAATTTTATTAAAAGCCTTTCCTTCACCACTGATTTCTAAATTAAGAAATTGCACAACATTTATTCTCCATCATCTTTAATCTTTATGTCACAATTTACCCAAATAATATTTTGTTTAGAACCTAAGACAATTATTTCATGATCTATAATAGTGTTAATGCTAGATTATCTTAAAAATAAATAAACTTAATGTTTAGTTAGAGTAATTTTATCTTAAAATTAATACCATATCTATAAAAATTAATTAAAAATTATTCTTAATACTAACTTATCATTCATTAATAATAAATATTACCTAATTTTTAATCAATTTTGTAACCTAAAAAGTATTATTAATATTAATGTAATCTAATATTAAATATATTTAATTATTAATGTGATACATTGGTCTTAATATATTATAAAATAAAAAAATCTCACATGAGAACAAAAATAACTTAAAACAACTTGTTACTTAGATTCTTATTAGGAGCCTTACCTTCTCTATCAATTCCTCACTTAGAAAATTACAAAAAATTTACTGTCCACCCTCTTTAATCTTTAGTCTCATAGTTAACCTAAAAATATGCTGCTTAAAAGCTAAATAAATTGTTATGCAACTTATGTTAATGCCAATATTAAACTATCCTAATCATAGATACATTTGATCTTAAGTTAAAGTAACCTTAACATAAAAAATTAATTTTTCCTTTATGAAAAATTAAATAAAAAGTAATCATAAAACAAGATTATCATTAATCAATAATAAATATTACATTATTTTCAATCAATTCTATTACTTCAATACATACATAGTGCTAAATTTAAGCGAGACATTAACACATTTATTTAAAAATTTTAGCATATGTTAATTTTAAGCTTACTCCAAATCTTATGTTTAAATAATGTAATATTCATCTTAATTTTATTATGACTCTAAACTTTTTGAAAAGCTAATCTTATACTAATCATAATACACACCTTATCTTAAATCAAATTCATGATGATGATCTTACTATGTCAAGATGTTCTAACTTGAGTTGCCCCTCCCGACTCAAGTGAGTTTTGCTCTAAAAAGGTGTTTTAACATTTTAAGATCATAACATCACATAAACATTACAATCATTCTTTCAAAAATCAATAAAAAAGATAATTTGTCCTAACAATTCATCATTTTAATTTTTACTAAAAGCCTTTCCTTCACCATTGATTTCTCAATTAAGAAATTGCACAGCATTTATTGTCCATCATCTTTAATCTTTATGTCACAATTTATCGAAAAAATATTTTTTTAGAACCTAAGTCAATTATTGCATGATCTATAATAGTGTTAATACTAGATTATCTTAAAAATAAATAAACTTAATGTTTAGTTAAGGTAATTTTATCTTAAAATAAATATCATATCTATACAAAATTAATTAAAAATTATTTTTAATACTAACTTATCATTCATTGATAATAAATATTACCTAATATTTTATCAATTATATAACCTAGAAAGTATTATTAATATTAATGTAATCTAATATTAAATCTATTTAAATATTAATTTGATAAATTTGTCTAACTACATTATAAGATAAAAAAATCTCACATGAGAACCAAAATAACTTAAAACAAATTATTACTTAGATTCTTATTAGGAGCCTTAACCATCAATTCCTCACTTAGAAAATTACACAACGTTTATTGTCCACCCTTTTTAATCTTTAGTGTCATAGTTAACCTAAAAATATGTTGCTTAAAAGCTAAATAAATTATTACGTGACTTATGTTAATGCCAATATTAAACTATTCTAATCGTTGATACATTTGATCTTATGTTATTGTAACCTTAACGTTAATTATTTTGTCTTTATATAAAATTAAATAAAAAGTAATCATAAAACAAGATTATGATTAATCAATAATAAATATTACATTATTTTCAATCAATTCTATTACTTCAATACATACATAGTGCTAAATTTAAGCGAGACATTAACACATTTATTTCATAATTTTAGCATATGTTAATTTTAAGCTTACTCCAAATCTTATGTTTAAATAATGTAATCTTCATCTTAATTTTATTATGACTCTAAACTTGTTGTAAAGCTAATCTTATACTAATCATAATACAAACCTTATCTTAAATAAAATTCATGATGATGATCTTACTATGTCAAGATGTTCTAACTTGAGTTGCCCCTCCCGACTCAAGTGAGTTTTGCTCTAAAAAGGTGTTTTGACATTTTAAGATCATAACATCACATGAACATCATAATCATTCTTTCAAAAAGTAATAAAAAAGATAATTTGTCGTAACAACTCGTCATTTGAAATTTTATTAAAAGCCTTTCCTTCACCACTTATTTCTTAATTAAGAAATTGCACAACATTTATTCTCCATCATCTTTAATCTTTATGTCATAATTTACCTAAAAAATATTTTTTTTAGAACCTAAGTCAATTATTACAAGATCTATAATAGTGTTAATGTTAGATTATCTTAAAAATAAATAAACATAATGTTTAGTTAGGGTAATTTTATCTTTAAATAGATACCATATCTATACAAAATTAAATAAAAATTATTTTTAATACTAACTTATCATTCATTGATAATAAATGTTACCTAATTTTTAATAAATTTTATAACCTAGAAAGTATTTTTAATATTAATGTAATCTAACATTAAATCTATTTAAATATTAATTTGATACATTGGTCTAACTACATTATAAGATAAAAAAAATCTCACATGAGAACCAAAATAACTTAAAACAACTGGTTACTTAGATTCTTATTAGAAACCATTCCTTCGCCATCAATTCCTCACTTAGAAAATTACACAACGTTTATTGTCCGCCCTCTTTAATCTTTAGTGTCATAGTTAACCTAAAAATATGTTGCTTAAAAGCTAAATTAATTATTACGTGACTTATGTTAATGCAAATATTAAACTATCCCAATCATAGATACATTTGATCTTAAGTTTTTTTAACCTTAACTTAAAATTAATTTTGTCTTTATACAAAATTAAATAAAAAGAAATCATAAAACAAGATTATCATTAATCAATAATAAATATTACATTATTTTCAATCAATTCTATTACTTCAATACATATATAGTGCTAAATTTAAGCGAGACATTAACACATATTTTTCATAATTTTAGCATATGTTAATTTTAAGCTTACTCCAAATCTTATGTTTAAATAATGTAATATTCATCTTAATTTTATTATGACTCTAAACTTTTTGTAAAGCTAATCTTATACTAATCATAATACACACCTTATCTTAAATCAAATTCATGATGATGATCTTACTATGTCAAGATGTTCTAACTTGAGTTGCCCCTCCCGACTCAAGTGAGTTTTGCTCTAAAAAGGTGTTTTAACATTTTAAGATCATAACATCACATAAACATCATAATCATTCTTTGAAAAAGTAATAAAAAAGATAATTTGTCCTAACAACTCGTCATTTGAATTTTTATTAAAAGCCTTTCCTTCACCACTGATTTCTAAATTAAGAAATTGCACAACATTTATTCTCCATCATCTTTAATCTTTATGACATAATTTACCCAAATAATATTTTGTTTAGAACCTAAGTCAATTATTGCATGATCTATAATAGTGTTAATGCTAAATTATCTTAAAAATAAATAAACATAAAGTTTAGTTAGGTATTTTTTTTCTTAAAATTAATACCATATCTATACAAAATTAATTAAAAATTATTGTTAATACTAACTTATCATTCATTAATAATAAATATTACCTAATTTTTAATCAATTTTGTAACCTAAAAAGTATTATTAATATTAATGTAATCTAATATTAAATATATTTAAATATTAATGTGATACATTAGTCTTAATATATTATAAGATAAAAAAATCTCACATGAGAACAAAAATAACTTAAAACAACTTGTTACTTAGATTCTTATTAGGAGCCTTACCTTCTCCATCAATTCCTGACTTAGAAAATTACACAAAGTTTACTGTCCACCCTCTTTAATCTTTAGTCTCATAGTTAACCTAAAAATATGTTGCTTAAAAGCTAAATAAATTATTACACGACTTATGTTAATGCCAATTTTAAACTATCTTAATCATAGATACATTTGATTTTAAGTTAAAGTAAACTTAACTTAAAATATTAATTTTGCCTTTATACAAAATTAAATAAAAAGTAATCATAAAATGAGATTATCAATAATCAATAATAAATATTACATTATTTTTAATCAAGTCTATTACTTCAAAACATACATAGTACTAAATTTAAGCGAGACATTAACACATTTATTTCATAATTTTAGCATATGTTAATTTTAAGCTTACTCCAAATCTTATGTTTAAATAATGTAATATTCATCTTAATTTTATTATGACTTTAAACTTGTTGTAAAGCTAATCTTATACTAATCATAACACAAACCTTATCTTAAATAAAATTCATGATGATGATCTTACTATGTCAAGATGTTCTAACTAGAGTTGCCCCTCCCGACTCAAGTGAGTTTTGCTCTAAAAAGGTGTTTTGACATTTTAAGATCATAACATCACATAAACATTACAATTATTCTTTCAAAAAGCAATAAAAAAGATAATTTGTCCTAACAATTCGTCATTTTAATTTTTATTAAAAGCCTTTCCTTCACCACTGATTTCTCAATTAAGAAATTGCACAACATTTATTCTCCATCATCTTTAATCTTTTAGTCAACATTTACCTAAAAAATATTTTTTTTAGAACCTAAGTCAATTATTACATGATCTATAATAATGTTAATGCTAGATTATCTTAAAAATAAATAAACTTAATGTTTAGTTAGGGTAATTTTATTTTAAAATTAATACCATATCTATAAAAAATTAATTAAACATTATTTTTAATTCAAACTTATCATTCATTAATAATAAATATTACCTATTTTTTAATAAATTTTGTAACCTAGAAAGTATTATTAATATTAATGTAATCTAATATTAAATCTATTTAAATATTAATTTGATACATTGGTCTAACTACATTATAAGATAAAAAAATCTCACATGAGAACCAAAATAACTTAAAACAAATTGTTACTTAGATTCTTATTGGGAGCCTTTCCTTAACCATCAATTCCTCACTTAGAAAATTACACAACGTTTATTGTCCACCCTCTTTAATCTTTAGTGTCATAGTTAACCTAAAAATATGGTTCTTAAAAGCTAAATAAATTATTACGTGACTTATGTTAATGCCAATATCAAACTATCCTAATCATAGATACATTTGATCTTAAGTTAAAGTAACCTTAACTTAAAAAATTAATTTTTCCTTTATACAAAATTAAATAAAAAGTAATCATAAAACAAGATTATCATTAATCAATAATAAATATTATATTATTTTCAATCAATTCTATTACTTCAATACATACATAGTGCTAAATTTAACCGAGACATCAACACATTTATTTCACAATTTTAGCATATGTTAATTTTAAGCTTACTCCAAATCTTATGTTTAAATATTGTAATCTTCATCTTAATTTTTTTATGACTCTAAACTTGTGGTAAAGCTAATCTTATACTAATCATAATATAAACCTTATCTTAAATAAAATTCATTATGATGATCTTACTATGTCAAGATGTTCTAACTTGAGTTGCCCCTCCCGACTCAAGTGAGTTTTGCTATAAAAAGGTGTTTTGACATTTTAAGATCATAACATCACATAAACATCATAATCATTCTTTGAAAAAGTAATAAAAAAGATAATTTGTCCTAACAACTCGTCATTTGAAATTTTATTAAAAGCCTTTCCTTCACCACTGATTTCTAAATTAAGAAATTGCACAACATTTATTCTCCATCATCTTTAATCTTTATGTCACAATTTACCTAAAAAATATTTTTTTTAGAACCTAAGTCAATTATTGCATGATCTATAATAGTGTTAATGCTAGATTATCTTAAAAATAAATAAACTTATTGTTTATTTAGGGTAATTTTATCTTAAAATTAATACCATATCTATACAAAAGTAATTAAAAGTTATTTTTAATAATAACTTATCATTCATTAATAATAAATATTATCTAATTTTTAATCAATTTTGTAACCTACAAAGTATTATTAATATTAATGTAATCTAATATTAAATCTATTTAAATATTAATGTGATACATTGGTCTAACTACATTATAAGATAAAAAAATCTCACATGAGAACCAAAATAACTTAAAACAACTGGTTACTTAGATTCTTATTAGGAGCCTTTCCTTCACCATCAACTCCTTACTTAGAAAATTACACAATGTTTATTGTCCACCCTATTTAATCTTTAGTGTCATAGTTAACCTAAAAATATGTTGCTTAAAAGCTAAAGAAATTATTACGTGACTTATGTTAATGCCAATATTAAACTATCCTAATCATAGATACATTTGATCTTAAGTTATTGTAACCTTAACTTAAAATTTTTTTATCTTTATACAAAATTAAATAAAAAGTAATCATAAAACAAGATTATCATTAATCAAAAATAAATATTACATTATTTTCAATCAATTCTATTACTTCAATACATACATAATGCTAAATTGAAGGGAGACATTAACACATTTATTTCATAATTTTAGCATATGTTAATTTTAAGCTTACTCCAAATCTTATGTTTAAATAATGTAATCTTCATCTTAATTTTATTATGACTCTAAACTTGTTGTAAAGTTAATCTTATACTAATCATAATACAAACCTTATCTTAAATAAAATTCATTATGATGATCTTACTATGTCAAGATGTTCTAACTTGAGTTGCCCATCCCGACTCAAGTGAGTTTTGCTCTAAAAAGGTTTTTTGACATTTTAAGATCATAACATCACATAAACATCATAATCATTCTTTGAAAAAGTAATAAAAAAAATAATTTATCCTAACAACTCGTCATTTGAAATTTTATTAAAAGCCTTTCCTTCACCATTGATTTCTAAATTAAGAAATTGCACAACATTTATCCTCCATCATCTTTAATCTTTATGTAACAATTTATTTAAATAATATTTATTTTAGAACCTTAGTCAATTATTGCATGATCTATAATAGTGTTAATGCTAGATTATCTTAAAAATAAAAAAAACTTAATGTTTAGTTAGAGTAATTTTATTTTTAAATTAATACCATATCTATAAAAATTAATTAAAAATTATTCTTAATACTAACTTATCATTCATTAATAATAAATATTACATAATTTTAAATCAATTTTTTAACCTAAAAAGTATTATTAATATTAATGTAATCTAATATTAAATCTATTTAAATATTAATGTGATACATTGGTCTTAATATATTATAAGATAAAAAAATCTCACATGAGAACCAAAATAACTTAAAACAACTTGTTACTTAGATTCTTATTAGGAGCCTTACCTTCTCCATCAATTCCTCACTTAGAAAATTACACAACGTTTACCGTCCACCCTTTTTAATCTTTAGTCTCATAGTTAACCTAAAAATATGTTGCTTAAAAGCTAAATAAATTATTACGTGACTTATGTTAATGCCAATATTAAACTATCCTAATCATAGATACATTTGATCTTAAGTTAAAGTAACCTTAACTTAAAAAATTAATTTTTCCTTTATACAAAATTAAATAAAAAGTAATCATAAAACAAGATTATCATTAATCAATAATAAATATTATATTATTTTCAATCAATTCTATTACTTCAATACATACATAGTGCTAAATTTAACCGAGACATCAACACATTTATTTCACAATTTTAGCATATGTTAATTTTAAGCTTACTCCAAATCTTATGTTTAAATATTGTAATCTTCATCTTAATTTTATTATGACTCTAAACTTGTGGTAAAGCTAATCTTATACTAATCATAATATAAACCTTATCTTAAATAAAATTCATTATGATGATCTTACTATGTCAAGATGTTCTAACTTGAGTTGCCCCTCCCGACTCAAGTGAGTTTTGCTATAAAAAGGTGTTTTGACTTTTTAAGATCATAACATCACATAAACATCATAATCATTCTTTGAAAAAGTAATAAAAAGATAATTTGTCCTAACAACTCGTCATTTGAAATTTTATTAAAAGCCTTTCCTTCACCACTGATTTCTAAATTAAGAAATTGCACAATATTTATTCTCCAACATCTTTAATCTTTATGTCAGTATTTTCCCAAATAATATTTTTTTTAGAACCTAAGTCAATTATTGCATGATCTATAATGGTGTTAATGCTAGATTATCTTAAAAATAAATAAACTTAATGTTTAGTTAGATTAATTTTATCTTAAAATTAATACCATATCTATAAAAATTAATTAAAAATTATTCTTAAAACTAACTTATCATTCATTTATAATAAATATTACCTAATTTTTAATCAATTTTGTAAACTTAAAAGTATTATTAATATTAATGTAATCTAATATTAAATCTATTTAAATATTAATGTGATACATTGGTCTTAATATATTATAAGATAAAAAAATCTCACATGAGAACCAAAATAACTTAAAACAACTTGTTACTTAGATTCTTATTAGGAGCCTTACCTTCTCCATCAATTCCTCACTTAAAAAATTACACGACGTTTACTATCCACCCTATTTAATCTTTAGTCTCATAGTTAACCTAAAAATATGTTGCTTAAAAGCTAAATAAATTATTACATGGCTTATGTTAATGCCAGTATTAAACTATCCTAATCATAGATATATTTGATCTTAAGTTAAAGTAACCTTAACTTAAAATATTAATTTTGCCTTTATACAAAATTAAATAAAAAGAAATCATAAAACAAGATTATCATTAATCAATAATAAATATTACATTATTTTCAATCAATTCTATTACTTCAATACATACATAGTGCTAAATTTAAGCGAGACATTAACACATTAATTTCATAATTTTAGCATATGTTAATTTAAAGCTTACTCCATATCTTATGTTTAAATAATGTAATCTTCATCATAATTTTATTATGACTCTAAACTTGTTGTAAAGCTAATCTTATACTAATCATAATACAAACCTTATCTTAAATAAAATTTATTATAATGATCTTACTATGTCAAGATGTTCTAACTTGAGTTGCCCGTCTCGTCTCAAGTGAGTTTTGCTCTAAAAAGGTGTTTTGACATTTTAAGATCATAACATCACATAAACATCAAAATCATTCTTTGAAAAAGTAATAAAAAAGATAATTTGTCCTAACAACTCGTCATTTGAAATTTTATTAAAAGCCTTTCCTTGACCACTGATTTCTAAATTAAGAAATTACAACACATTTATTCTCCATCATCTTTAATCTTTATGTCACAATTTATCTAAATAATATTTTGTTTAGAACCTAAGTCAATTATTGCATGATCTATAATAGTATTAATGCTAGATTATCTTAAAAATAAATAAACTTAATGTTTAGTTAGAGTAATTTTATCTTAAAATTAATGTCATATCTATACAAAATTAATTAGAAATTATTCTTAATACTAACTTATCATTCATTAATAATAAATATTACCTAATTTTTTATCAATTTTGTAACCTTGAAAGTATTATTAATATTAATGTAACCTAATATTAAATCTATTTAAATATTAATGTGGTACATTGGTCTTAATATATTATAAGATAAAAAAATCTCACATGAGAACGAAAATAACTTAAAACAACTTGTTACTTAGATTATTATTAGGAGCCTTACCTTCTCCATCAATTCCTCACTTAGAAAATTACACAAAGTTTACTGTCCACCCTCTTTAATCTTTAGTCTCATAGTTAACCTAAAAATATGTTGCATAAAAGCTAAAGAAATTATTACGTGACTTATGTTAATTCCAATATTTAACTATCCTAATCATAGTTACGTTTGACCTTAAGTTAAAGTAACCTTAACTTAAAATTAATTTTTTCTTTATACAAAATTAAATAAAAAGTAATCATAAAACAAGATTATCATTAATTAATAATAAATATTACATTATTTTCAATCAATTCTATTACTTCAATACATACATAGTGCTAAATTTAAGTGAAACATTAACACATTTATTTTATAATTTTAGCATATGTTAATTTTAAGCTTACTCCAAATCTTATGTTTAAATAATGTAATCTTCATCTTAATTTTATTATGACTCTAAACTTGTTGTAAAGCTAATCTTATACTAATCATAATACAAACCTTATCTTAAATAAAATTTATTATGATGATCTTACTATGTCAAGATATTCTAACTTGAGTTGCCTCTCCCAACTCAAATGGGTTTTGCTCTAAAAAGGTGTTTTGACATTTTAAGATCATAACATCACATAAACATCATAATCATTCTTTGAAAAAGTAATAAAAAAGATAATTTGTCCTAACAACTATTCATTTGAATTTTTATTAAAAGCCTTTCCTTCACCATTGATTTCCCAATTAAGAAATTACACAACATTTATTCTCCATCATCTTTAATCTTTATGTCACAATTTACCCAAATAATATTTTGTTTAGAACCTAAGTTAATTATTGCATGATCTATAATAATTTTAATGCTAGATTATCTTTAAAATAAATAAACTTAATGTTTAGTTAGAGTAATTTTATCTTAAAATTAATCCCTTATCTATACAAAATTAATTAAAAATTATTCTTAATTCTAACTTATCATTCATTAATAATAAATTTTACCTAATTTTTAATCAATTCTATTTTTAATTTAAAAACATGCCTAGTCTTAAATTTTTAAAAAAACAATGACTTAATTCATAATTTTAGCATATGTTAATTATAACTTTTGTCCAAATCTTATGTTAAACTAATTTAATCTTTATTTTAATCATATTCAGACTCTAAACTTATTATAAAGCTAAACATATGCCATTTTTAATACAAACTTATCTTTAATCAAATTGGACATCATGATCTCACTTTTTTCAAGTGTTTTCACTTGAGTTGTCCCTCTCAACTTAAGTTGGGTTTTTCATAAGAAAATTCTATCATTTGAAGATCATCATATTTCATATAAATAGTAGAACAATTGTAAACAACTCATTACTTTGATTATTGTTAGGAGATTTTCATTCTCTAATTATTCGTCACTTATAAAATTACAGAGCATTCACTCTCTATCCTATTTAAGCTTTAGCGTAATAGTTAACCTAAAAAAAAAATTGTTTAAGAACTAAAATAATTATTTTGTGACTATATTAATGTCTATATTAGATTATTCTAATAAAAAATATTTAGTTAGAGTAATCTTATCTTCAATTAATACCATCATTATATAAGCTTAATTAAAAATTAATCATAATGTTAGCTTATTATTAATTAATAATAAACATTACTTAATTTAAATTAATTCTTTTGCTAACTTTAATAAATATTGAGTGCTAAATTTAAGCCAAACTTTAATGCATCTAATTCATAATTTTAGCATATTCTAATGATAAATTTAATACAAATCTTACATTAATCTAATCTTATCTATATCATAATCATATTTTGATTCTAAGTTTATTATAAAGCTAAGCTTATGTTAATCATAATACAAATCATACCTTAAATAAAACTTAACATCATGATCCTGCTCTTTTAAGGTATTTTAACTTGAGTTGTCTCACTTGAGTCAAAGTGAGTTTTACTTTAAAAATATTCTATGATATTATGAGATCACAACATTTCATAAAAAGACCAAAATCATTTTTCAAAAACTAATAAAATGTAATTTATCCAAACAACCTGTCACTTAGATTCTTATTAAGAGTGTTTCTTTCTCATTATTATCTCATTTAGGAAATTACACAACATTTACTTTACGTCCTCTTTAATCTTTAGTGTCAGACTTAACCTAATTGTTTAAAAGTTAAAACAATTAGTGCATGATCTATTATAGTACTAATATTAGACTATCTTAATCATAATATACTTATTGTTAAGTTAAAATAATCATATCTTAAAATAAATACCATCCTTATATAAAATAAATTAAAAGTTAATCATAATGTTAGCTTACTAATTACTAATAATAAATATTATTTAATTTTTAATCAATTTGATTTCTAACTTTAGTATATGTTTTGTGCTAAATTTAAGCGAGACATCTACACATCTAATTCATGCCACCATTAATTATAAACTTTGTCTAAATCTTATGTTAAAGTAATATAGTCTTTATCTTAATCCTAATTTAACTATCAACTCATTGTAAAGATAACCTTAGTAAATCATAATACAAACTTTGTTTTAAATCAAATTCAACATCATGATCTTACTATGTCAAGGTGTTCTCACATGAGTCACTCCTCTTGACTCTAGTGAGTTTTTTTTTGAAAAAGTTCATTAACATTTTAATATCATAATGTCTCATATAAAAATCATAATTATTCATTCAAAAACTAATAAGGGATAATTTATTCTAACAACTTGCAACTTGAATTCTTATTAAGAGCTTTTCCTTCTTCAATGATTCCTCACTTAAGGAATTACACAACGTTCACCCTCTATCTTATTTAATATTTAATATTACAATTAACCTAAATAATACCTTGTTTAAAACTTAAAATAATTATTGTGTGGCCTATCTAAGTGCTAATATTAGATTATCCTAATCATAAATAAACTTAATGTTTAGTTAGGATAACTTTACCTTAAAATTAACACCATTCTTATTCAAAATTAATTAAAAAGTATTCATAATATTACCTTAACATTAATTAATGATAAATATTGCCCTTTTTTTAATAAATTCTATTACTAATTTCATTATATACTTAGTCTTAAATTTACACAAGACACAATCATGTTTAATTAAAAATTTTAGCATATGTTAATTATAATACATAGTTCAAATCTTAAGTTAAACTAATTTGATCTTCTCTTAATTTTATTCTAACTCTAAACTTATAAAGCTAATCTTATGACAATCATAATACAAACCTTGTCTTAAATCTTATTCGAAATTATAATATGACTTTGTAAAGGTGTTCTCACTTGAGTCGCCCCTCCCGATTCAAGTGCGTTTTGCCTTAAATATTTTTTTTGACAATTTAAAATTATAACATTTCATATAAATAATAGAATAACTCCAAAGAATTTGTCGCTTATATTCTCTTTAGGAGTTTTTTCTTCATTAATGATTTTTTACTTAGGAACTTACACAAAATTCACTCACTACTCTTTAACATTTAGTGTCATAGTAAACATTAAAATTATGTTTTTTAAAAGCTAAAACAATTATTGTGTGATCTATCTTAGTGCCAATATTAGATTATCTTAATCATAACAATACTTAATATTAAATATTAAGTTAGAGCAATCTTATCATAAAATTAATACGATCCTTATATAAAATTAGTTAAAAATCGATCATAATGCCTGCTTACCATTTATTATTAATAAAAATTACCTAATCTTTAATCAATTTTATTACTAACTTCAATACATACATAGTTGTAAATTTAAGCAAGACACCAATGAATCTAATTCATTGTTTTAATATATGTTAATTATAAACTTAGTCCAAATCTTATGTTAAAGTAATCTTATATTTATCTTAATTCTATTGTTAACCTAAACTTATTATAAAGCTAATCTTATACAAATCATAACACAAACCTTACCTTAAATCAAATTCAACATCATGATCTTATTATGTCAAGGTGTTCTCACTTGAGTTGCCCTTTTCGACTTAAGTGAGTTTTCTTTCGAAAAAGTTTTTTGACATTTTAAGATCATAACACATCATATAAACACTAGAATCACTCATTCAATTACAAATAAAGGATAATTGATCCAAACAATTTACCACTTAAATTTTTATTAGGAGTAATTTCTTCGCCATAGATTCTTCACCTCTAAAATTACACAACATTCATTCTCTACCCTCTTTAATCTTTAGTGTCATAATTAACTTAAAAAATAAGTTCTTTAAAAATAAAGGAAATTATTATGTGATTTATTTTAAAACTAATATTTTATTATCTTAGTCATAAATATATTTGATTTTAAGTTAGAGTAATCTTATCTCAAAATTATTATTATCCTTATAAAAACATAATTAAAAATTGATTGTAATGCTTGCTTACTATTAAATAATAATAAACATTATCTAATTTTGAAACAATTCTATTTCTAATTTTAGCATAGGCCTAATGTCAAATTTCATAGAGATACCAATGCATCTAATCCATAATTTTTACATATTAAACTTATCTAATCTTTATGTTAATCCTTTTTTCACTTTAAATTTATTATAAAACTAACTTTATGCCAATCATAATACAAACATTATCTTAAATCAAATTAAACATCCTGATCTTACTATGTGAAGGTGTTCTCACTTAGTCACCCATCCTCACTCAAGTATGTTTTGCTCTAAAAAACTCTTTGATTTTTTAAGATCATAAAATCTAATAAAAACACTAGAATCACTCTTTCAAAAATTAATAAGGGATAGTTTATCCAAATAACTTATCACTTAGATTTTTATTAGAAGCTTTTCCTTCTTGATTTTTCACTTAAAAAATTATATAGTTTTCACTCTTCACCCTTTTTAATCTATATTGTCAAACTTAAATTAAATAATATCTTGCTTAAACTTTAAAATAATTATTAAATGATATATCTTAGTGTCGATATTAGACTATCTTAATTGTAAGTATACTTAATATTAAGTTAGAGTAATCATATCTTAAAAATATACAATGCTTATACATAATTAATTAAAAATTATTCATAAGACTACCATACTGTTAATGAATAATAAATATTACCTAATTTTAAATTAATTTTATTACTAATTTCCATACATTCTAGTATTAAATTTAAGCGAGACACAAATGCATCTAATTCATAATTTTAACATATATTAATTATAAATTTAGTCTAAATCTTATTTTAAACTAATTTAGTCATCATCTTAATCTTATTTTTATTCTAAACTTATTTTAAAACAAAACTTATGCTGATTATAACACAAACTTTACCTTAAATCAAATTCAACATCATGACCTTACTATGTTAAGGTGTTCTCACATGAGTCGTCCCTCCTGACTTAAGAGAGTTTTTCTCCTAAATTTTTTTGACATCTTAAGTTAATAACTTCTAATGTAAATATGAGAATCTCTCCTTAAAAACTAATAAGAGATCATTTATCCAGAAAACTTATCACTTGGATTCTTATTAGGAGCCTTCCTTCTTCATTGATTCTTCTCTAAGAAAATTGCATAACATTAATCTAAACTCTCTTTAGTCTTTGATGTCACAATTAATAAAAACAATATGTTATTCAAAAGTTTTCATTTATTACATGACATATCCTAGAGTCAATATTAGATTATCTTATTCATAAATACATTTAATATTAAGTTAAAGTAAAATTATCTTAAAATTAACATCATATTTATACAAAATTGATTAAAAATTAATAATAATGCTAGCTTATCATTAATTAATAATAAACATTATCTAATTTTCAATCAATTCTATTACTACCTTAAATACATGCATATTGCTAAATTTTAACGAGAAACCAACGCATCTAATTCATAATTTTGGCTATGTTAATTATAAATTTAGTCCAAATCTTATGTTAAATTAATCTAATCTTCATATTAATCCTATTTTGACTCTAAAATAGTTATAAAGTTAACCTTATGCTAATCATAATACAAACTTCACTTTAAAACAAATTTGACATCATGATCGCACTTTATCAAAGGTGTTCTCACTTGAGTTGCCCCTCCCGACTCAAGTGGGCTTTGACTAAAGAAATTTCTTTAATATTTTAAAGATCATAAAATCTCATATAAGTACCAGAATACCTCCAAACAACTTGTCACTTAGAATCTTATTAGGAGCCTTTCCTTCTCCATCAATTCCTCACTTAAAAAATTACACAGCATTCACTTTCTATCTTCTTTAATCTTTAATGTCACAATTAACTTAAAAAATATCTTATTTAAAAGCAAAAGCTATTATTATGTGACTATGTTAATGTAAATATTAGACTATTCTAGTCATAAATATACTTGATATTGAGTTAAAGTAACATTATTTAAAATTAATAACATTCTTATAGGAAAGTAATTAAAATTTGATCAAAATGCTAGCTTCACATTAATTAATAATAAATATTACCTAATTTTTAATCAATTCTATCATTGACTTTAATACATGCTTTGTTCAAAATTTAAGTGACATACCAATACTTTTAATCATAATTTTAGTATATGCTAATTATAAACTTAGTAAAAATCTTATGTTAAATTATTCTAATCTTCATCTTAATCTTATTCTGATACTATTCTTGTTATAAAAGTAACCTTATGCCAATCATAAAACAAATCTTATCTTAAATAAAATTTAACTTCATGATCTTATTATGTCAAGGAGTTTTCATTTTGTGGTCTCTCTCCCAACCCAAGTTAGTTTTGTTTTAAAAATTTTTTTTGATATTTTAAGATTATAATATCTCACATAAATACCAGAATCACTCATTCAAAAATAAATAAGAGATAATTTATGCAAATAACTTGTCACTTGGATTATTATTAGGAGCCTTTCCTTCCCTATTGGATTCTCACTTAGAAAATTATATAGTAATTACTCTCTACCCTTTTAAATATTTAGTATCATAGTTAAACTAAAAAATATATTACTTAAAAGTTAAAATAATAGTTAACCCATCATAGTACCAATATTAGACTATCTCAATCATAAATACACTTGGATTAAGTTAGAGTAATCTTATCTCAAAATTAATACTATCTTTATACAAAATTAATAAAAATTAATAATAATGATAGCTTATCACTAATTAATAATAAATGCTACCTAGTTTTTAATCAATTCTATGACTAAACTAAAACATATGTTGTTTAAAAGTTAAAATAATCAGTGTATGATCGATTATAGTACTAATATTAGACTATCTTAATGATAAATATAGTTAAAATAATTATATCTTAAATTAAATACCATCCTTATATCAAATAAATCAAAAAACTAATCATAATGTTATCTTACCAATTATTAACAATAAATATTATTTAATTTTTAATCAATTTAATTTGTAACTTTAATATATGTTTTGTGCTTAATTTAAATGAGGCATCAACACATCTAATTCATACCTCTATGAATTATAGACTTAGTCCAAATCTTATGTTAAACTAATCTAGTATTTATATTAATCCTAATCTAACTCTCAACTCATTATAAAGCTAATCTTAGTAAATCATAATACAAACTTTGTCTTAAATCAAATTCAACATCATGATCTTACTATGTCAAGGTGTTCTCACACAAGTCACTCTTCCTGACTCTAGTGAGTTTTTTTAAAAGGTTCATTAACATTTTAATATCATAATATCTCATATAAACACCACAATCATTCATTCAAAAACTAATAAGGGATAATTTATTCTAACAACTTGCAACTTGAATTCTTATTAAGAGCTTTTCCTTCTCTAGTGATTCTGTATTTATGAAATTACACAACATTCACTCTCTATCCTATTTAATATTTAATATCACAATTAACCTAAATAAATTTCATATCATGATCGTACTTTATCAAAGGTGTTCTCACTTGAGATGCCCCTCTCGACTCAAGTGGGTTTGGACTAAAGAAATTTGTTTAATATTTTATGATCATAATAACTCATAAATACCAAAATCACTCATTCAAAAATAAATAAGAGATAATTTATGAAAATAACTCGTCACTTGGATTATTATTAGGAGTCTTTCCTTCTCTATTGGTTTCTCACTTAGAAAATTATATAGTAATTACTCTCTATCCTTTTAAATCTTTAGTATCATAGTTAATCTAAAATATGTATTATTTAAAAGTTAAAATAATTATTACATGACCTATCTAATACCAATATTAGACTATCTCAATCATAAATACACTTGGTATTAAGTTAGAGTAATATTATCTCAAAATTAATACCATCTTTGTCCAAAATTAATTAAAAATTAATAATAATGATAGCTTATCACTAATTAATAATAAATGTTACCTAATTTTTAATCAATTCTATTACTAAATTCAATACATGCATAGTCTTAAATTTAATAAAGACACTAACTTTTAATTCATATTTAGTATATTGTAATTATACACTTAGTCGAAATCTTATATTAAACTAATCTAATCTTCATCTTAATCTTATTCTAACTTAAAATTTATTATAAAGTTATCCTAATACTAGTCACAATGAAAATCTTATGTTAAATCAAATTCAACATCATGATCTCATTTGCTCTAGGTGTTACGACTTTAGTTGCACCTCCTAACTCTAGTGTGTTTTGGCCAAAAAAATTTCTTTGATATTATAAGATCATAAAATCTTATATAAGAACTAGAATAACTCAAAACAACTTGTTACTTGGATTCTTATTAGGAGTCTTTATCTTCTCCATCAATTTCTCAAAAAAATACACAACATTTACTCTCTACTCTCTTTAATCTTTAGTGCCACAGTTAACCTAAAATTATGTTGTTTAAAAGCTAAAGCAATTATTTATGTGACCAATTTTAGTGCCAATATTAAACAATCCTAATTGTAAATGTAGTTGATCTTAAGTTAGAGTAACTTTGTCTTAAAATTAATATCATCTTTATACAAAATTAAATTAAAATTAATTATAAAGAAAGCTTACCACTAATTAATAATAAATTTTACTTAATTTTCAATCAATTTTATTGCTTATTTTAATACATGTCTAGTGCTAAATTTAAGCAAGACACCAAAGCATTTAATTCATAATTTTAGTATATGCTAATTATATACTCACTCCAAATCTTATGCTTAAATAATGTGATCTTTATCTTAACCCTATAATGATTCTAAACTTATAGTAAAGCTAATCTTATGCAATAATATAAACCTTACCTTAGATCAAATTCAACATCATGATCTTACTATGTCAAGGTGTTTTAACTTGAGTTGCCCCTCTTGACTCAAGTGAGTTTTGCTCAAAAAATATTTTTTGACATTTTAAGATCATAACATCTTATTTAAATAAGAAAATCACTCCAAAAACCAATGAGGGATAACTTATCCTAACAATTTGTTACTTGGATTCTTATTAAGAGCCTTTTCTTCTCTAATGATTCCTTAATTAAGAAATGACATAATATTCACTCTTTATCCTCTTATTTTAGATTTAAGATTTGTTAAGACTAAGGTTAAAATTTTGCTTTGGTCTTGATTAAGTTGGTTTTAATTTTAAAATTAGATTTAAGTGTGATTTTCTTAGTTTAAGAAGATATTTGAATTAATACTAAGCTTTTTTATTTTAGTTTAGAATTAGGATTCTATTTATCTTTCAAATAAGATAACATAGTGATTAAGAAATGTTAATATTGTAATAGATCAGGATTATAATCATGTTAATTTTAAGGTTAAGATTAATATTAGGTTTTTGATTAGTTCTTGTTTATAATTAGACAAGATTATTGTAAATACTATATTTAAATTTAAGAATATATTAATATTAATATCAAGATTAAAATATAGTTAAAGATTATTTTAAGATTTTAATTATGATAAGGTACTATTGATACTAGGATTAGATTTAAGGTCAAGTTAAGGTAAAGGTTTACATATGATTAATTTATAATTAGTTTAGTGTAGTAATAAGATTATGATTAAAATTAAATAAAATTAACTTAGGATTTACATTAAATTTATGATTCAGATAGACTAAAAGTATGGATTAGATATGTTAGTTTCACACTTAAATTTAGAACTAAAGTAGTTATTAATATCTTAAATAGAGTTAATATTAGGTTGTGTTGATATTAGAATACTTTTTAGGTTATCCTAAGACATATAGATTCATATGCACCTTTTATGAATAAAATCTTTTTCATTAGTGATGAAGTAACCTAAAGGTAAATGTGTTGACATAATAAGACTAAGTTATAAAAAATATGATATTAATAAATGCTTTATGTTATTCAAGGACACTCCAAAAGCAAACAAGTAGACATATAATGCCCAAATAGAAGTTATCACCAAGTGGTGTCCATAAAGATAATTCACTAGTTAAATTGTTGCTATTATACAAGGCTTCTAGATGAGCAAAGATGAATTAATGTACTCTAACAACAAAACATTGGTTATAAGATTTTAATTAGGTTAGTGATTATGCCAAGAAAATATTAAAATTATGATTAGGTAAGACATCAATTTGATTTACTTAGAATCAAGATTAAGATAATGTTTTTTAACTTCAAATTATGCTTATATTTTTTATTTGGATAGGGTAAGATTAGGTATAAGAGAAGATTAAGATTAAGTTAAGTTAATTTAGCTTTCGATTAAGAATATGTTTATTATTAAGATAAATTATGATTACCACATAAAAAAGTTGGAGTATATATTTGCATTAGTTTATGACTAAGTAAATTTAATACTAGGATTAGAGCGAGGTAATAGATTAGAATAAGTTTGTATTACATATGAGTAAAGTTAGTTAAACTTCTATTAGATTTAGTATTTCAAAAATATTATGGTTAGATTTATGTTAGGTTTTTTATTAAATTATGATAACATTTTTACAAAAAATGATTAAAATAATTTAGTATTCAAACTAGGTTTATAATTATAATATAATAATATCTAAAATAAGAAATACGTGACATGAAGTGTTTTCTTAGAACTATGTTAGAAGTCAAGTTAAGAATACAATTAGCTTAAATAATATGATACGTTTACAATCAGATATGGTTATGTTTAAGATAATAATTTGGCTTAGTCTTAAGCTACTATTAATTTTTAAATTATATTTAAGTTAGATTTATCTTTTTTAAGATAATGTTAAAATTAACATTCTGATTTGGTTATTTTAGTTTTGGATTTTAGTTGAAATTATGGTTAGGATAGACATATCAAGCTAAAGTAGGAAAGATTTATAACCATATTAAACTTAATTGTAAAATTAATATCAAATTAAGGATTAGTTTTTTATGATAAAATAATGATGAGGTTAATACTAGAATTAAATTTAAGAAAATGCCAATACTAAGATCACGATGTCACATTTGGTAGTAGAACCAACCTTTAGTAGTTTAATTTATTTCAAAGAAAACCAAAGCAAAAGCTTATAAGCTTTCTATACTCTGAACTAAAGATGGTAGGGATTAAACGTTAAGTGATGTCTTAAGATAGAAATAACGAGACAAGAAATGGCTTCTATAAGGCTTCTAAAAGTAGAGGTATAAGAATAAATTATCTTATATTGGCTATCGAGAGATTGAATATGATATTTATATGAGATGTCATTGTCATAATATGTTAAAGCACATTTTAAAAGAAAACCCCATTTGAGTTGAGATAGGATTACCTATGAAAATAATTTCTTAATATAATAAGATTATGTTAGTCTTAAGGTTATGATTAATGTTACTTCAATGTTAAGGTTAAACTGGCTTAGTTGAAGAATATGTTGATTTATGATTAGGATAATCTAATATTAATACTAATATAAGTCATACATTAATTGATTTAGATTTTAAACAAAGGTGTTATTAAGGTTAGGTTTGACACTTAAGATTAAAGAGGATGGATAGTGAATGTTATGTAATTTTTAATGTAAGAAATTACTTGAGAAGAATGTCTCATAATAAGTATCTAGGTGGTCAAGAATAGGGATGAATTATCTTATTGAAGGAGTGGTATTGGTGTCTATATAATATGTCATTATCTTAACATATTTAGGCTTCTATTTTTATAAAACTAACATGGGTCTAGAGGGGTGACCCAAAGAAGATCACCTTAATATAATAAGACCATAATCACATTTGGCACTATAGCTAACTCTCTAGTTGTCTAATATAGTTTTAGGATCAATAAAGCAACAGTTTATGGTCTTGTGACACTCATGACTAAATAAAATAAGAATTAAATATCGATTGATATCTTTAGAGAGAGATCATTAGACAAGTAGTGGGTCCTAGTAGGCTTCTAAGAATAGTAGCATATAAATGAATTATATTAAATTAATTATCTAATATTAACACTAGGATAGACCAGGAATTAAATTGTTTCGATTTGGAAACAAGTTATTATTAAGGTTGGGTGTGACACTTAAGATTGAAGAGGGTGAAGGGTGAATGTAATGTAATCTCTTGAGTGAGCAATTACTAAAAACAAAGTGGCTCTTGGCAACCTTTTAGATGACAAGATATTATGAGATATTTTCAATATCTTTTGTTAAAAGAATGGGTTTGATACTTATATGAGATTACATAATCTTAAAATGTCAAAACATCATAGTAGGGAAAAGCTATCTTAGGTCGAGGGGCACAACCCAATGGAGAACAACTTGATATCTAAATGATCAAACTAGAAGTGAGTAGACTTATGATACTAAGGATTGAAAAGAATAGTGATAAACATTAAGTAATGTCTTGAGAAAGAAAGTACTTAAGTAATTACAACTTCTAATTAGCTTTTAAAAGAATGGTTATAGAAATAATTTATCCTACATTAGCTCTAGAAGAGTTATTTCAATATTTGTATGAGATAAAATTATCTTAATAATTAAAACATGTTTTTAAGCAAAAAAATGTACTTGAGTTAAGATAGATAAGATAATTTTATAGTAATATTAAACTAGTATATCATAATAAGATTTTAATTAGGTTTAATATTAGATTATGTTAATGATTAGTCAATGATTTCTAGTTATATTGTGGACCTCAAATTTGTAAGATCTTTTTGAAATTAGAATCTTTTTTGTTCATGATAAAGCATCCATAAGGAATACACATTAACATAATTAACATATAAGTGTATAAAACATAAATAGGAGTGATCAGTAAGTGGTATCTTAAGGAGCAAAGTCACTTAACAAGTTGTTGCTCTTATGCTAAGCTTTAAGGGGTACAATTATAAAATAAGCTACTTCAATTATAAAAAGAATTATTTTTTGAATTAGATTAGGCTCATGATTATGTTAAGATAAGGTTAAGATTATGATTAAGTTAAGACTCAATTTAATCTAGTTAAAATAAAAAATAAGATCTAATTTATTTAGCTTAGGAAAATGATTATGTTTCTATTTTGGATTGAGTAAGAACAAAAGTAAGATATAATTAAGTTTCAAATAAAATAATTAATCTTTGGATTAAAATTATGCTTATGATTAAGCAGAGGATGATTAGGTTCAAAATAAGTTAAGGTATATATTTGTTTTAGCTTATGTTTAAGATAATTTTAAAATTAGGATTAAAATATAATGATATATTAGGTTCAATGTATATTATATAAGAATAAAGTTATGTATAAGTTTTATTAGATTTAGTTTTATGCTAATATAATAGTTAGGTAAAGAATGGTTTATGATTAGATTAGATTAAGGTTATTAAAAAAATGATTAAGTTAGTATATCATAAGATTATGACTAAGTTTTGGATGATGTTACGATAATATCTAAAATAAGATAGTTTTTTTTAAGTAGTTTTGGTTTATGAATATGTTAGTAGTAAAGTTATAATTAGAATTTGCTTAAGGAAAATGATAGATTATGGTTTTTATTAAAGCAAAGCCAATGATTAATTTAATTTTTTTTAAAAAGAGTGTAACATTAACATTAAAATTAGATTTAGGATAAAGTTAGTAGTAAGTTTTGCATAAGATTTGTTTTACAACTAGCATAAAGTAAGAATATAATTAAGAAGAAGATTAGATTAATTTAGCTTAAGATTTGCACTAAGTTAACAATTAACATAGGCTAAATTTATGAATTAAATGTGTTGATATTTTACTTAAATTTAAGAAAAGAAATGTATTAAATTTATAATAAGAAAGATAAAAAATTAGTATATTTATATTATTATTTATGATATGTTAGGATCATGATTTTTTTAATTAATAAAGAGTTAGGATGACATGGATTAAGTGTAAATTAATCTTAAGATTAAGTTGATTTATGATTATTATAATCAAATATTAGTGCTAGAATAAGTTAAGCATTAATTAGTTTAGGCTTCAAATAATAGTATTATTAATATTAGGTGTGATATATAAAATCAAATTGGACAGGAAGTGAATGCTAAGCAATTTTTTGAGTGAGATGTTATTGGAGAAGAAGGGGCTCATAGCAAGGATATAGGTGGCCAGTTGCAAGAATGTATTATCTTAAATTGATGATTTATTGAGTGGTTTTGATGTTTAATAAGATGTCAATATCAAGATACCTTTTAAGTGAAAAATCAACTTGGATCAGGGGGTGTAAAGGGTGAATACTTCGACATAATGAAATCATGATATCACATTTTGCAATAAAGCCAATCCACTAGTAGTCCAATGTGGTTTAAGGATGAAACAAGACATAAACTATGGGCTTGTGACACTCAAAACCAAACACGATAAGAAGTTAATATCAAGTGTTATCTTAGGAGAGATATTTTAAGAAAAAGAATCATTAAATAATGAATAATTTCTTATAAACTTTTAAGTGGAGGGGTATAGATAATAATTACCTTATATCAATTATGATGATAATATTTTTGTTTTGATATGTGTTGTCATGGTCTTAAAATATCAAGATAATATTTGTCTTAATCTCTCTATCTAATTCTGAAATTAATCAGATCTTAATATAATCCTAATTATAGAAACTAATTTTAGCTTTAATCTAGCATACGATTAATATACCTAACTTAATCTCTAATTGTAACCTCATTTTAATCATAATCTAGTTATAACACAATTCTAAATGTATCTTAGTCATAATTAGAATCTTATTCTAAATAAAGCACTGTCTTCATTTGAATTTAGTTTGACATCTTATCCTCATCCTAATGTTGTCTCTTTGCTAACCTTGTTCTAATCCAATCTAAATCTTAAAAACTTATTCCTAAAATTTAGTAAGTTGTAATACTAATTTTACTTAACTTAATCATTATAAGTCTAATCCAAACCTCTAATCCTTTTATTAATTTCATAATCCTACCCCCTTAAGCTAACCCAAGGCCTAACTTAAACCTATCCATCTTAGTTCTAGTTTATTAGTTTAAGTTGTCTTAACCATTCTTATTTTTAGATTCATAATCTTAATCCTAGTTTTTTAGTTAGGGTTTTAATCTTTATGTCAGTTCCTATGTTGTTATATTTGTTACTTAACTATAACATTCTAATTTCTTTATCTTAATAATAAGAATAAATTTTATCTTACTTTTAGTTGTCGTTTCTTCATCTTAGTAATAAGACTAAATTTTATCTCTCCTTTATTCTAAATTTCAACTTTCTTAAACAATAAAACTAAATATAAAGAAAAAAATAATAAACATAGAGATAAGATAATGATAAATGATAAAAATAATAAAAATAAAATTACTAAATTATCTTAAACTTAAAAGATTATGCAAAATCATCATCACAATTATATAAATTATCAAAACATTATAAAAAAAAAACAACAATATCTAATATGATTCAATTTCACTTAGAAAGGCATAATGGACAACCTTCCCTAGCAAAAAAATTTGCATACTAACCTTATTCTTTTTGTAATTTGATTTGGACTAAAAATTAAGGTGTAATTTAGCTTAACAAAAAACCTTGTTTACAAAATCCTTTGAGCATTGGCTCATAAACAATGTTTAACAAGTGCATACAAAGTTTTTGGTCTAAAAAATCTAATGGATTATCAAATATTAAAAATTATAATATAAACTCTTTTAGTTTTATGTTTGGAGATTAACAGAGTTAAAGGTTGTATAATCTTTTTTAAATTATAACTGCATTTTATTATTGTAATATTTCTAATTTTTTATTGAAGATTTAATTTTTTAATCAAATTTTTTAATTTTTTTTAGTGCAATAATAGATTTAGGATTAAAATTAGATTAATTTAACTTAGGATTTGTATAAATTTATGATTAAGATATGCTAAAAGTATGAATTAGAGATGTTAATTTTACACTTAAAATTTAGAAGTAAAATAGTCATTAAAAATATGTGTTAAAATTTATTCATGATTATGTTATATTTCATATTAGTTCATAGTGTATTAGGATTTGGACTATTTCTAATAAATTATTTTAAGATAGTATTAAGATTAATGTTATATTAGTTTAGCTTAAGATTAAATTTATTTATTGTTGAGATAGTCTGATATTAATATCAAGATGGGTTAGAGATTAATTTATTTTAGTTTATGACTAGATAATAATAATTTTAAGTATGATCTTAAGGACTAAAGAGTTAATGAATTAATGTTAATTAATTTATTGAAAAAAAATCAATAGATAATGAGTGGTTTATAATGCATTTCTTAGTGAGCATGTATAGAGATGAATTATGTCATAATTGTCATTTAAAGAGTGGATTTAGTATTTATATTATATGTTATGGTGTTATCATATTTAGAGATCTTTAATAGGTAAAAGTCACTTGGATATGGAGGGGAGACCCAAGGGACACTGTCTCAACATAAAAAAACCATGATGATATATTAAACACTAGAGTGAACACTCCTATAATGCAATTAGTTTATGAATGAATAAAGTAAAAATTGATGGGCTTATGATATCTAGGACTAATAATAATGTAGTTAATATTGAGTGATATTTTAAAAGAAAAATCACGAGATAAAAAGATTAATGGTGATAATTTGGCTAATTTAATTATAAGTGTTGGGTGAACTTTTTTGTTTATAAATTTTGTTAGGTTTCTAATTACGTAATAAAAAAATTAGTATAACTTTTATTAGTAATTACGTCACCATTAAAGTTAGGGTTAAGCTTGATTTATGATTAGATTCAGGAAAGGTTATTATAAAAGAGAAGACAATAAAATTTATTTTAGATTAATGATTAAGGCAAGGTTAAGACTAGGCTTTGGTTTAGGTTGAATTGGTATCAACTTTAGGATTTGGTTTTGATATAATTTGCGATTAGTTTATGATAATATTAGAATTAATATTAAGATTTTTTTATTTTAACTTAGAATTAGGATTTCATTTATGATTTGAATAAGATAAGATTATGACTAATATAAGTTAAGATTATACTAAATCAATGTTAGTATTATGTTAGTTTTAAGATTAAGATTAATCTTAGGCTAATGATTCAATTTTTTTTTCAATTTGATAAGGGTATGGTTAATACTATATTTAGATTTAAGATAACTTCAATATTAATGTTAGAATTATGACAAAGAAAAAGATTAGTTTATGTTTTTAATAAATTGGATAATTTTGATAAAAAGATTTGTTTTATGATGAAATTAAAATTAAGATATGCATAAGATTTTTTTATAATTTGTTTAGATTAATAATAGAATTAGTATTAAGATATGATTTATTTTACTTAGGATTTACATTAAATTTATGATTAAGATGATTTTAAATTATGAACAAATATGTTAGTATCTCTCTTAAATTAAAGATTGGACTAGTGATTAAAATTTTTATTAAAAAGGATTAAAGATTATGTTACAATTATTATTAATTCATAAGAGGTTAAAATTTTGATTAATTTTTAATAAGTTTTGTTAAGATAGTATTACGGTTAAAGTTATGTTTATTTAGTTTAAGATTTAGTTTTTTTGTTGTTGGAATAGTGTAATATTAATATTATGATATGTTAGAGATTAATTTTTTTAGTTATTGACTAGGATAATAATAACATTAAATGGGATCTCACTATCTAAAGGCGTAACGAGAGAATGTTAATTAATTTCTTGAGAAAGAAATCATTAAAGAATAAATTTCTTATAGTGGTCTTCTTGGGGGGGCTATATAGAGATAAAGTATTCTATAATGACTATTTTAAATTTTTTTTTTGTGTTTATATGAGATGTGGTGTTAAGATGTCAAGCCATATTTTGAGGGCAAAACTCACTTGGGTTAGGAGGGGTGGCCCAAGTGACATTATCTCGACATAATATGGCAATAATGTCACATTTAACACTAGAGTCAACATTCTTTTAGTCCAATATTTTTTGGATGAACCAAGCAAAATTTGATAGGCTTGCAACACCTAGGAATTAAGGGTAATGGAGTAATGCTGAGTGATATTCTTAAAAAAGAATCATTAGAAGAAAAGATTCATCATTATAATTTAACTAGTATAATGATAGTTATTAGCTAAACATGGGTTTTAGTTATAAATTCAGTTAGGTTTATAGTTATGCAATAATAAATTTGGTGAAACTTTATTTAATTCATGATTATGTCAATATTAAAGTAAGGATTAAGCTTAATTTATGGTTAGATTGAGAAAGTTTATTATAAAAACAAATAAATTGAAAATTTCTTTTAGATCTATGATTTTGTAAGGCTAAGGTTAACATTTTGCTTTTGTTTTGGTTAAGTTGGTTTTAATTTTAGAGTTTGATTTAAGTGCAATTTTTTTTAGTTTAGTACAATATTAGAATTTACATTAAATTTTTTTTTCTTATTTTAGCTTAGAATTAGGATACTATTTATCATTCAAATGAGATAAGTTAATGATTAAGACAAGTTAAGATTATAATTGGTTAGCATTAGAATCATGTTAGTTTTAAGGTTAAGATTAATTTTAGGTTAATAATTAGTACTTGTTTATAAGTAGATAAGGTTATTGTTAATATTATATTTAGATTTAAGACTATATTAATATTAATGTTATGATTAAAATAAAGTTAAAGATTAGTCTATGTTTTTAATTATGATAAAGTAATATTGATACTAAGATTATAATTAAGGTCAAGCTAAGGTGAGTTAGTTTATCATTAGTTTAGTGTCATAATAAGATTACGATTAAAATTAGATTAATTTTTCTTAGGATTTATATTAAATTTATGATTTAGATAGGCTAAAAGTAAGGATTAAATATGTTAGTTTCACTCTTAAATTGAGAACTAAATTTGTCATTAAAAATATATATTAGAATTCATTCATGATTATATTATATTTAATATTAATTCATAGTATTTTAGGATTTGGGCTTATTTTTAATTAATAATTTTAAAATAGTATTAAGGTAAAGGTTATATTAGTTTAACTTAAGATTTAATTTATTTATCATTGGAATCGTCTAATATTAATATTAAGATAGTTAAAAATTAATTTATTTTAGTTTAAGATTCAGATAATAACAATTTTATGTATGATCCTAAGGACTAAAGAGACAAAAAGTTAATGTTAGTTAATTTATTGGAAAAGAAATCACTGGACAATGAGTGGCTTATAATGCAATTCTTGGTGAGCATGTATAGAGATGAATTATCTCATAATTGCTATTGAAAGTGTGGATTTAGTGTTTATATAAGATGTTAGGTATTAAGATGTTTATACACCTTTTGTTGGCAAAAGTCACTTGGGTCTGGAGGGGAGACCCAAGGGATATTATCTTGACATAATAAAACCTTGATGTTATATTTAACACTAGAGCCAACATTCTTGTAATGTAATTGGTTTAAGAATGAATAAAGTAAAAGTTGATAGGCTTATGATATCTGGGACTAATGATAATATTGTTAATACTGAGTGATATTTTAAAAGGAAAATCACAAGAGAAAAAGATTAATGGTTATAAATTATGTTAGGTTTCTAATTTCCTAATAATAAAATTAGTAGAACATGTATTAGATTCATCATTATGTCAATATCAAAGTTAGGGTTAAGCTTGATTAATTATTAGATTAAGGAAAGGTTATTATAAAAGAAAAGACAAAAAGAATTATTTTAGATTTATGATTACGGCTAAGGTTAGGACTAGGCTTTAGTCTAAATTGTGTTGGTATTAAGTTTAGAATTTAGTTTAGGCATGATTTGTGATTAGTTTAAGATAATAATATTATTAAGAATAAGATTTTTTTTATTTTAACTTTAAATTAGGATTTTATTTATTATTTGAGTGAGATAAAATTGTCACTAAGTTATGACTACATTAGGTCAATGTTAGGATTATTTTAGTTTTAAGATTAAGATTAATCTTTAGTTAATGATTTTTTTCATTTATAATTTCATAAGGGTATTACAAATACATATTTAGATTTAAGATAATATTAATATTAATGTTAACATTAAAAAAGGTAAAGATTAGTTTAGGTTTTTAATAATATATTATAATTTTTATACTAAGATTATTTTCATGGTGAAGTTAAGATTAAGTTATGCATAAGATTAGTTTATCATTAGTTTAGATTAATAATAGAATTAGTATGAAAGAAAGATTAATTTTACTTAGGATTTATATTAAATTATGAATGAGATGAGTTTAAATTATGAATAGATATATTAATGTTTCTCTTAAATAAAAGACTTGACAAGTCATTAAAAATTTTTATTAAAATTGATCGAAGATTATGTTACATTTATTATGAATTAGTAGTAGGTTAGGATTTGGATTAATTTTTAATATGCTGTGTTAAGATAATATTAAGATTAAAATTCTTTCAGTTTAGTTTAAGATTTAGCTTTTTTATTTTTAGAACACTCTAATATTAATACTAAGATAGGTTAGAGATTTATTTTTTTAGGTTATTGACTATGATAATAATAATGTTAATTGTGATCCCATGAACTAAAGGGATAAGGATTGAATGTTAGTTAATTTTTTTAGAAAGAAATCATTAGAAAATAATTGCTTATAGTGAGATTCTAGGTTGGGCTATATAGAGATGGATTATCCTATAATGACTTTCATGAAAAGCTTTTTGGTATTTATATGAGATGTTATGGTGCTAATATGTCGAGACACATTTTGAGTGCAAAAGCCACTTGAGTCAGGAGGGGTGGCCCAAGTGACTATCTTGACATACTTAGGTCATGATGTCGCATTTAACACTAGAGTCACGTTCTTTTAGTCTAATTGATTTCTAAATGAACCAAGCAAAATCTGACAAACTTCTAACATGAAGTTTGTGTTGAGTGATATTTGAAGTGAAAACTAAATAAACAAACAGATTCATGATTATAATTTTGTTAGTATAATGATAGGTATTCAATAAGCATAGGTTTTGGTTGAAAATTAGGTTAGGATTATAAATACATAGTAATAAAAATATTAGATCTTTTATTTGATTAATGATTATGCCAATATTAAAGTTAGGATTAAGCTTAATTGACAATTACGTTAGGGAAAGTATATCATAAAATTGAATAGATTGAAAAATTATTTTGGATTTATGATTTAATAATGCTAAGGTTAGGATTTTGCTTTGGTTTAGGATGAGTTGTTTTAAAGTTAGATTTAGATTTAAGTGTGAATTTTTAGTGTAAGACAATGTTAGAAATAACATTAAGATTTTTTTATTTTAGCTTAGAATTATGATTCTATTTATCATTAAAATAAGATAAGATAATGATTAAGATAAGTTAAGATTATAGTAAGTTAGGATTAAAATCTTGTTAGTTTTAAGGTTAAGATTAATATTTGGTTAATGATTATTTCTATTTATAATTAGATAAGATTATTATCAATACTATATTTAGATTTAAGACTATTATAATATTAATGTTTGGATTAAAATAAAGTTAAATATTAGTTTAGGTTTTTAATTATGATAAAATAATATTGAAATAATATTGATATAAGATTAGATTTAAGGTTAAGTTAGGGTTAAGATTTACGTACTATTAGTTTATTATTAGTTTAGTGTAATAGTAGGATTAGGATTAAAGTTAGATTAATTTAGTTTTAGATTTATATTAAATTTATGATTGAGGTATGCTAAAAGTTTGAATTAGATAAGTTTGTTTCACACTTAAAATTTAGAACTTAAGTACTCATCAAAAATATGTGTTAGTATTTATTCGTGATTATGTTATATTTAATATTAGTTCATAGTGTGTGAGGATTTGGGCTAATTTTTCATAAATTATTTTAAGATAATATTAAGATTAATGTTATATTTTTCTTGTTTAAGATTTAATTTATTTATATTTAGAATAGTCTAATATTAATATCAAGATAGGTTAGTGATAAGTTTATTTTTTTATGGCTAGGATAATAACAATTTTAAGTATGATCCTAAGGACTAAAGAGATAACGAATTAATGCTAATTAATATATCGAGAAAAAAATCACTAGATAATGAGTGGTTTATAGTGCATTTCTTAGTGGACATGTGTAGAGATGAATTATCTCATAGTTGTTATTGATAGAGTGGATTTAGTGTTTATATTAGTTGTTATGGTGTTAAGATGTTTAGACACCTTTTGTAGGTAAAATTACTTTGGGTCTGGACAGGAGGCCGAATGGACACTATCTTGACATAATAAAACCATGATGTTATATTAAACACTAGAGTGAATACTCTTATAATGCAATTGGTTTAAAAATGAATAAAGTAAAATTTTATGGGTTTATGATGTTAAGTGATATTTTAAAAGAAAATCACTAGATAAAAAGATTAATGGCGATAAATATGCTAATTTAACAATAAGTGTTTGGTGAACTTTGCTTTGCATATAAATTATGTTAGGTTTCTAATTACGTAATAATAAAATTAGTATAACTTGTATTAGAATCATGATTACTTCACCATTAAAGTTATGGTTAAGCTTGATTTATTATTAGATTAAGGAAAGGTTATTATGAAAGAGAAGACAATAAAAATTATTTTAGATTTATTATTAAGGTAAGGTTAAGGCTAGGCTTCTGTCTAGGTTTAGTTGATAGAATTATTTTTGGTATAATTTGTGATTAGTTTAAGATAATATTATAATTAATACTAAGATTTTTTTATCTAAGCTTAGATTTTAGATTTCATTTATGATTCAAATGAGATAAGATTATGACTAAGATAAGTTAAGAAATTACTAAATCGTTGTTCAAATTATGTTAGTTTTAAAATTAAGATTAATCTTGGTTAATGATTAGATTTTATTTATAATTTTATAAGGGTACAATTAATACTATATTTAGATTTAAGATAACTTCAATATAATGTTAAAATTCAAATAAAGATAAAGATTAGTTTATGTTTTTAATAATATGGGATAATTTTGATACAAAGATTTGTTTCATGTTGAAGTTAAAATTAAGATATGCATAAGATTTGTTTATAATTTTCTTAGATTAATAATAGAATTAGTATTTAGATATGATTTATTTTTCTTAGGATTTATATTAAATTTATGATTAAGATGAGTTTAAATTATGAATAAATATCTAGTGTCTCTCTTAAATTAAAAACTAGACTAGTCATTAAAACGTTTTTTCTAGAATTGATTGAAGATTATGTTACAATTATTATTACTTCATAATAGGTTAAAATTTTGATTAATTTTTAATAAGTTGTGTTAAGATAGCATTAAGGTTAAGATTATGCCAGATTAGTTTAAGATTTTGTTTTTTATTGTTAAAATAGTATAATATTAATATTAGGATATGTTAGAGATTAATTTTTTTTAAGTTACTGACTAGGATAATAATAATGCTAAATGTGATCTTACTGTCTAAAGGAATAACGAGAAAATGTTAGTTAATTTCTTGAGAAAGAAACCATTAAAGAATAAATTTCTTATAATGGTCTTTTTGAGGAGGGTCTATATAGAGATAAAGTATCTTATAATGACTATTTTAAATTTTTTTTTGTGTTTATATGAGATGTTATGGTATTAAGATGTCAAGCCACATTTTGAGGGCAAAACCCACTTGGGTTAGGAAGGGTGGCCCAAGTGACACTATCTCGACATAATAAGGCTATGATGTCATATTTAATACTAAATTCAACATTCTTTTAGTCCAATTGGTTTCTGGATGAACCAAGCAAAATCTGACAGGCTTGTAAGACCTGAGATTGAAGATAATGGAATAAATGTTGAATGATATTCTTAGAAAAGAATTATTTAGACAAAAAGATTCACGATTATAATTTAGCTAATATAATGATAGTTATTAGCTAAACATAGGTTTAAGTTATAAATTAAGTTACATTTATGATTATGTAATAATAAAATTAATAGAAATTTTATTTAATTCATGATTATGTTAATATTAAAGTTAGGATTAAGCTTCATTTATGATTAGATTAGGGAAAGCTTATTATAAAAACAAATAAATCAAAAAACTATTTTAGATTTATGATTCTGTAAGACAAAGGTTAAGGTTTTTCTTTTGTTTTGGTTGAGTTGGTTTTAATTTTAGAGTTTTATTAAGTGTGATTTTTTAGTTTAGGATAATATTAGAATTAATATTAAGATTTTTTTAATTTAACTTAGAATTATGATTTTATTTATCATTCAAATGAGATAAGATAATAATTAAGACAAGTTAAGATTATAATTGGTTAGAATTAGAATCATGTTAGTTTTAAGGTTAAGACTAATTTTAGGTTAATAATTAGTTATTATTTATAAGTAGATGAGGTTATTGTCAATGCTATATTTTGATTTAAGGATATATTAATATCAATGTTAGGATTAAAATTAAGTTAAAGATTAGTTCAGATTTCTAATTATGATAAAGCAATATTGATACTAAGATTAGAATTAAGGTCAAGTTATGGTTAAGGTTTACATATAGTTAGTTTATAATTAGTTTAGTGTAATAATAAGATTTGGATTAAAATAAGATTAATTTAGCTTAAGATTTATATGAAATTTTTTATTAAGATAGGCTAAAAGTATGGATTAATTATGTTAGTTTCACACTTAAATTTAGTAAAAAAGTTGTCATTAAAAATATATATTAGAATTTATTCATGATTATATTATATTTAATATTAATTCATAGTATGTTAAGATTTGGACTAATTTTTAAAAAATTATTTTAAGATAGTATTAAGATTAAGGTTATATTAATTTAGCTTAAGATTCAACTTGTTTATCATTGGAATAGTCTAATATTAATTTCAAGATAGGTCAAAATTTAATTTATTTTAGTTTAAGACTGGGATAATAACAATTTTAAGCATGATCCCTTGGACTACAGGGATAATGAGTTAATGTTAGTTAATTTATTGAGAAAGAAATCACTGGACAATGAGTGGCTTATAATGCAATGCTTGGTGAGCATGTGTAGAGATGAATTATCTCTTAATAGTTATTGAAAGTGTGGATTTAGTGTTTATATAACATGTTATGGTGTTAAGATGCTTAGACACCTTTTGTAGGCAAAACTAACTTGGATCTGGGGGGAGACCCAAGGGATATTGCCTTGACATAGGAAAACCATTATGTTATATTTAACACTAGAGCCAACATTCTCATAATATAATTGGTTTAAGAATGAACAAAGTAAAACTTGATGGGCTTATGATACCTGGGATTAATGATAATATAGTTAATATTAAGTGATATTTTAAAAGGAAAATCACTAGACAAAAAGATTAATGATTATAATTTGGCTAATTTAATAATAAGTGTTAGGTGAAGGTGGCTTTTTGTTATAAATAATGTTAGGTTTCTAATTACGTAATAACAAAATTATTAGAACTTATATTAGATTCATCATTCTATCAACATTAAAGATTGGGTTAAGCTTGATTTATTATTCGATTAAGGAAAAGTTTTTATAAAAGAGAAGATAACAAAAATTATTTTTGACTTATGATAAAGGATAAGGTTAGGGCTAGGCTTTAGTCTAAGTAGTGTTGGTATTAAGTTTAGAATTTAGTTTAGGTATGATTTGTGATTAGTTTAAGATAATATTAGAATTAAAATTAAGATTTTTTTTATTTTATCTTAGAATTAGGATTTTTTTTAAGATTTTAGTGAAATAAAATTGTGACTAAGTTATGACTACAATAGATCAATGTTAGGATTATTTTTAGTTTTAAGATTAAGATTAATCTTAGGTTAATGATTTTTTCATTTACAATTTCATAAGGGTATGACAAATACTATATTTAGATTTAAGATAATATTAATGTTAATTTTATATTATAATTTTTATATTAAGATTTGTTTCATGATGAAGTTAAGATTAAGTTATGCATAAGATTAATTTATCATTAGTTTAGATTAATAATAGAATTAGTATGAAGGAAAGATTAATTTTACTTAGGATTTATATTAAATTTATGATAAGATGAGTTTAAATTATAAATAGATATTTTAGTGTTTCTCTTAAATTAAAGACTGGACTAGTCATTAAAAATTTTTATTAAAATTGATCGAAGATTATGTTACATTTATTTTTAATTCATAGTGGGTTAGGATTTGGATTTATTTTTAATAAGCTATTTTAAGATAATATTAAGATTAAGATTATGTCAGTTTAGTTTTTAAATTTTTAGAAAAGTCTAATATTAATATTAGGATAGGTTAGAGATTTATTTTTTTAGGTTATTGATTAAGATAATAATAATGTTAAGTATGATCCTATAAACTAAAGGGATAACGAGTGAATGTTAGTTAATTTTTTGAGAAAGAAATCATTAGACAATAAATTGCTTATAGTGAGCTTCTAGGTTGAGCTATATAGAGATGAATTATCCTATAAAGACTTTATAAAAGCTTTTTGGCATTTATATGAGATGTTATGGTTCTAATATATCGAGGCACATTTTGGTACAAAACCCACTTTGGTCAGAAGAGGTGGCCCATGTGACACTATCTCGACATAGTAAGGCTATGATGACACATTTAACATTAGAGTCAATATTCTTTCATTCCAACTAGTTTCTAGATGAACCAAGTAAAATCTAACAGGCTTGTAACACCTGGGATTGAGTGTGACAGAGTAAATGTTGAGTGATTAGATTTAGGTAACTTTTATTATTTAATTAACGAAAAATTAAGAATTGAGTTAAGATTATATTTTATTAAAATGAGGATTAAGTCAGTAGTATGGTTAAAATTAAAATCATAAGAAAGATTAAGTTAGGTTTATGGTTTGATTATCATAGAATAGAACTAAGATTAGATAAGTACTAAATTGGATTATGCTTAGGATTATGTTATGATTCGAAGTGATCTTATGTTTAGATGATGATTTTGTTTATAATTGTTATAAGATAATATTAGGATTAGGAGTTGGCTAGCTTTCAATTTAGGCTTGATAAAGTTTATATTAAAACTATGTTAGTTTTATAATTAGATTCGTATAAGATTAAGATTTGATTGTTTCTTGTTAAGAATTGTATTAAGCTGATAATTTGAAGTTTTGAACAAGATAGTTTAAGATTTTTCTAGTTTAGGTTCAAAATTATGCTTATTATCAATGTTAGGATAATTATATTAAGAATTAGGTCATATTTATGGTTAGTTTTTCATAGGTTGGGACATGGATTATCTCAGAGATAGATTGAGTTATTTTTAAGATTATGTTGTAATTAATATTAAGAATATATTATTATTATAATTAATTTTATGATTATGATAGGTTAAGATAATTATTAAAAAAATACAAGTATTAAACTAGGTTAGGTTTAAGATAGAAGGATTAAATTTTAGATAAGATTAGGATAAGTTTAAGATTAATTTAGGTTTTATTAAATATATTATGATATGATTAGATTAATGATAAGTTTAATGTTACAATTTTTTTTATTTTACATTACAATGATACTAAATTTAGAACTAAATTATTGCATAGTTATAACAAAAATAAAGTTGGATTTAAAAGATTTAGTTTAAGTGTAATATTAAGTTAAAATTATGATTAGGTTAAATATTATGATTAAGTTTTAAACAAGGGCTATATATAATTCAAATCATGCAAAGACTATATTTAAAGAAAAGATGGTATTATGATTTGATTTGATTAAGATTATATTATGTTTAGAATTATGACTAAGATTTGTTTAAAACTAGGTTATTTGGAGTTTGTTAGAGTTATTAATTTGTTTATAACTTTATAATTTAAAAAAAATATAAGAATTAAGATCAAGAGGAGATGAAGTCAAAGATTAGGTTCAGTTTAAGATTATGCCTTATTTAGAAGTAAATCATAACAAACACTATGATATGTTTAGTGCTATATTAGTAATTAGTTAATATTAGATTTAAACCTTAGACTAATGGATTATAATTTAGCCAACACAGTGATAGGTATTGGATGAATGTAAGTTTTGGTGATATATTAAATTAGGTTTATAACTACATAATAATAAAATTAGTAGAACTTATATTAAGTTTAGGTTGTTAATATTAATGATTAAATTAATTTTAGTTTATGATTAGATTATTTAAATTTAATATAAAAAGAATTTAGTTGAAGGATTAAGTTAGATTTATGATCAGTTAAGGTTTGAATTAAGATTTGGTATAGGGGTATTTCACAATAGTTATTAAATGAGTGATTTTGATGTTTATATGAGATGTTATTGTGTTTAGATGTTGATGTATTTTTTAAAATCAAACTATTTTGGTTAGAAGCCACAAACCAAGGGACACTATCTCAACATAGGAAGATAATGATATCATAGTTAACACTCGAGTCGATCTTCTTGTAGTCCAATTAGCTTTAGGATGAATAAAGTAAAGACTGATGGGCTTATGACACTTACAACATAAGAAGATGGGGTGTTAATATTAGGTGATATTTTGAGTGAAAATGACTCTAAACTTAGAGCAACTCTTGGTAGGCTTCATGGATGAATAGTATAGGAATTATTACCCTACATTGACTATTGAGGGGGTGATTCTATAATTTATATGTGATATCATAATCTCAAAATAATAGACATTTTTATGAAAAATCCCAAAAAGGCCAAGATTGGGTGACTTAAGGGTATAATTTTTTGATAATAAGATCAGTATATCATATAAGGATTATAATTAGATAAAATATTAGATTGTATTTATAATTAGATAAAACCTTTTGGGTCTAGTGCAAAGAAAATTTTTTAAAATAAAACCTATTTTATTCATGGTGAAGTGACTTAGTAGGAAATATATTGTCATTGTGTGACTAATTTTTGAAACTATAGTATTGAAGGAGAACCTATTCTTGATTGATGTAGTTGAAAACATACTATGAAGAAGCATGTAAGAATATAACTCATGAATAGGTGTGATTACCAATTGATATCCTAGGGTGCTAAATCACCTTCTCTTATTTCATGTGATTTGAGGATAATCAAGTAGACTTTTATAGGCTTATAATACTTGAAGAGGGTTAGGAGTTATCACAAAGTGATATCTAATGGAGATTAATCACTAGATAATGTGCATATTTTGTGTGAGATTTTTAGGGGTGCATGAATGATTTATTATATATCAAACGTAAAGAAAATAAAATGTGATTTACTTGAGAAACTAAAATGTTTAGACACCTTTTACATATAGAACATGCATGAGTTAAAATGGGACAACTCAGGGAAAATTCCTTAACAATATCAGATTTGGTCTTTTTAATTGAGATTTGGATAATAACAAAGATTAAGTTAGAATTAAGATTATAGTATGTTTAGAACTATGTTTAAACCAAGCTGACATATTTCAAGATGAGAATGATACAAGACTATAGATTATAAATATTCTAGAGTTAGATTATGACAAATATGGATTTAAAAAGATTAAGAACATGATTATATTTTTTAAGAGCTAATAAATATTTAATTTTATAATTAAGTATAATTAAAATTTTAATTAGGTTAGAATTCTAATTAAGGACTAGAATTACTTTAGAATTAAGTTATTTTTTCAAGTTAGGAAATGTTGGAATAAGAATAAGGTTTAAGCAGGCTTTGTTTAAGGTTAGGTTTTTATTTGAATTAATATTTTTTTAATTTAAATTAAGATTATGATTTGGATATATTAGGATTATATAAAGTTTGGTTTAAGATTAAGGGGTTAGAATTAGGCAAGATAATGTATGTCAAGAGTAAATTTAGTGTTATTTTTTTAACTAAAATATAGATTGGATATTACGAGTATGTCAGATTTAGGAATAGGTTTTGTTATATTTAGGAGTAGAATTAGGTTAGATTGATGATTTTATTTGGATAAGATTAGGATTAAAATTAGATTTGAATAAGGTATATTTTTGATTAATTTTGGTAAGACAATGGCTATATATGATTATAATGATGAGTATATTAGCATTCAAGTTAAGTTTGGTTAAGTTTAGGATCTAAATTAGGTTAACATTTTTTCTTTGATTAAGATAAATTAAAGAATTTGGTTAAGAATATTTATTTAAGTTGAAATTATGGTTTGTGTATGGTAATATAAGGACTAAGACAATTTTGGTTATTACTAACTAATGTTTAAAACTAAGATAGTATTATTATCAAAATTAGAATTATGTTTTTGATTAATTTAGGTTTATTATAGGTTTATCTTAGGATAGAACTTGGATTAGGTTAGTACTATATTTGAATTTGCTTAGGATTGTTTAATAACTTGGATCTAAGTTAGATTATAATAAATTTATATTTATGATTACGATAAGATTAAGATTAATAGTAGGTTAAATTTAAGTTTATGTATGATAAATCTTACGTTTAGAACAATGTTAGCTTTATTATCAGATTAAGGTTAGGTTAAGATTTTTATTAAGGTTAGATTAGTTTAAGTTAAGCTTAATATCAGGCTTGTAAGTAAGATAAGTTAAGATTTGAATTAGGATGAGTTAACCTTATATTTACGTAGATTTATGATTGAGTTAATTTCAATATTAGAATTTGAATTATACTACAAATTAGGTTACATGTATAATTAATATGTTGTAGGTTAAAATTATGATTAGATTAAGCTATATTGGGTTATGTTTAAGATTATGTAACAATTATGATGGAGATTAGGTTAGATTTGAATTTTCTTTAGCTAATAATAATATTATGCTTATTTTAAGATAATTTTTCTTAGGTCATAACAAGGATTATGTTAAGACTAGAAGTATTACTTTAGTTTTAATATTAAGTTTTTTAAATAGGTTATGTTTTGTGAATATGTTTGGAATAACGATTATGTGACATTCAAATGTGCAAAGACTAACAAGGTTAAGGAAATTGTCTAGGTTGAATTAGAATTTGATCTTGTTTAGAATTAAGACATAGTAAAGGTTTCGGTTATATTTAGTAATGGCTTAGAATAGGTTCGTTATTATGATTGGGTAAGATTATGAATAATAAGGTTGGGCCTCAATTTAATTTGCTTGAAATTAGAATAAACATTTAGCTTTTTTAGCTTAGTATAATAATTATTCTTTTAGTTTAAATTGAATATGATTTGGATTAGAATAGTATTAGATTTTAAAATAAATTAATTTAGTTTAAAATTAAGATTATGTTTATGATTAAGATAAAGAATGATTCAGATTGGAACAAGTTATGATATAAATTAGTTTTGTTTTATGGCTAGGCTAATTTTAAAATTTTTTTAAAAATAAAGTGATGAATTATATTACATTAATATTAGGTTAAGATGAAGTTAGTTAACTTGTATTAGGTTTAGGAGTAAGTGAGTATTAAGTTTAGGTTTGGATGAGAGTTTTTATTAAATTAAGGAAATATTATTACAAAAAAAAGAATAAGATAGTTTTTTTTACAACTATGACTATTTTTTTTTGTTGAGAATAGTATAAGATTTAAAATAAGAAAAATTAGGATTATACTAGTTTTATGAACTAGGTAAGTAGTCAAATTATGATTTGATTAAGCTTAATGATTATTTAGATTTATGATTTAAATAGTTAAGGTTAAGATTTGGATTTTATTTATGGCTTTAATAATATTAATTTTAGAATTTGATTAAGGTAAGGGTTTTTATTAGTTTAGGTTTATGTTATAATTAGCATTAAGATTTGGTTACTTTTGCTTAGGTTTAGAATTTAATTAATGATTGAGATGAGACAAGATTATGGCTAAAACTAGTGTTGGAGATTAAAGTTAATATTATTGCTGGTTGATTTTTATATTTTTATGAGATATCATAATCTTAAAATTTTGAAGCCTTATTGTAGAAAAAATTAATTTATGTTGAGTGGGGTGAACCAAAAGATAATATCTTGATATAATAAAACCATTATGTCATATTTTGTGTTAGAGCCAATCTTTTATGATTCAAGGATGAACTAAACAAAAGTTGGTGGGCTTGTGATACCTAAGATCAAAGAGGTTGCATAGTAAACATCGAATGACTTCCTAAAAGAGAAATCACTTGACAATAAATAGCTCATATTAGGTTTCTAAGATGATGAGTATAGGAATTAATTGTCTTATATTATCTACCAAGGGTGTTATTTGAGTATATATATGAGCTATCATCATTTTAAAATGTCAAGAAACATTTTTAGAAAAACCTCTCTTGAGAAGATAGAGTAACCTAATATAATAATTTCTCAATATGACAAGATGAATATATTATATAAGGATTATAACAAGGTTAAATATTAGGTTGTGTTTATGTTTAGATAATGTTTTAAAATTGTTATCATTATCTTTAGATGTTGAGACACTTTTTGAGATTTTTTTTATTCTTGATGAAGCTACCTAAGGAAAAATATATCATCAAAGTGAGACCAAGTTGTCACAAATACGGTATTTTAGAAGAACATGCTATTGCATGATATGGTTCAAGGACAAATCTAGTGGATGTAACTCTTGATGAGGAAAAATGCTAGGTGATATATAATGGTGAGAAATTATTTGATAATTTGCCTTGTGTTAGTCTTTGAGGGTTGCATGGATGACTTGCCCTATATCAATTACAAAGAAAATTTAATAGGCTCTATAGTGATATTATAATCTTAATATCTTGAAGCACCATATGAGTACAAAACCTACTTTTGTTAGAATGGAATGACCTAAGACAATTTTACTTTCATACTATGGGAATAAGTCATCATAATTAAGGTTAGGATGAAACTAGACTAAGTTAGAATTAAGGTTACCAAGCCTAAACAAAGCCTTAGATATATATAATGGTAAGATAGTAAGAGTAAGTGAAGAAGAGAATGATCTTAAATTTTGGGATTAGAATTATTCTAGTATTATATTAAGTTTATCACAAGTTTAGGTTTAAGAGGATTGGACAAGTATTGAGAGTAAAATAATTCAGAAAATTATGAGATCCTACTATTGATTTTCATCTAGTCTGTCCCATTGAAGTGATTTGTTAGTAAAATAAGATTAATCCTCATGGAACTTAAAATCTAATATCATGAAAAATTTTTTAGCAAGCGGACAATTGCATTTATTTCCTTGTTTGCTAGGTGAATACACCACAAAGGCACATTTTACGATTTTTTTGTTATGACTTAAGGATCATATTATGAACATAAATTATATAACCAAATACCTTTGTTAGGGTGAAGTTTAACATATGGTTATGAGGATATTGGTTCAACAAAATATTCAATATTGTTTAAACCTTAATTAAGTGGTTAGGACTGTGAGGATGGCTCCACCTTGAAAAAATATGTAGCATGATTTGAGAGTATAATGGAATGAACAACTTCAAGAAAATGATTCTTTTTTAGTAATTTTGTTTTGTTGAAGGATATATGTATAAGTATTTTGACAAATGATAGTATGGAATGCAAGATATTAAAAATATGTCACATGAATTTGAATTTGGAATATATTATAAAAAAATTTATTAAAATTTTTGAAAATGATGATTTTGATTTTTTTTCATTTTTTAGATATATCTAACATACCCTTTTATGATCTTCAATCAATGACACAAATGCATGTTTGTTTGGAAAATTTATGATTCGTTTTGATCCACATATGTCATCATGAATTAAGTAAAAACATTTAGATAATTTATGATTTTGAATTGTGATTATTTTTTAAGAATGTGTTATTCACATTGAAAAAAATCCTCTTTATTCATAAAAAGATGCATAGATAATAATTTTTAATAAAAAATATTAGAATGATCACAATGATTGAGCTAAAGACATACATACAAACAAATAAAAACTAAAAATGATACTTGATTGAGAGATTGATTCTGAAGTAAATATTTATCTTTTAATATATAATTAAGACCATTTCGTTTAAAGATTCTCTAGCAGGTATCTCAATTATGATGAGATTTATTATATTGTTCACACTAATCACTATTTAGGTTGCTTTAAATTGAGGGTTGTCATTACTCCTATGAATTGTAAGAGAAAAAGTATTAGAGATAACATTCATGGTAGGATCTATTCTTGGATGAAGAATTGCTCTCCTCTCTCCTAAGCAACATACAGTTAAAGAAGCTTGATTCCAATGAGATGGACCTTAGCTTCATCCACATTAGGATTAAGTTGTAGAAAATCAATTAACCTTTTGTTTTTCAAGATCCACACTAGTATTATATTGAATGCATTTACAAGTAAGATGCAAATGTATTCAATAAATATTTGCCAATATTGCCAAATTAATTGGTTGATTAGATTGAAATATGGAAGATAGTTTAATCTGCATTCTATTTTTTCAATAACGACAATGGTAGCAAAATTGATTACAGCTTTGAAAACCACCAAATCCTTCCACGAGCTAAGAAATTTTATCAATGGTTAATTAAGAGACTATTATTTTGTAGCATGATTTAGTTTTGCCATGTATTACTAAGGGAAACTTTGGTTTAATATGAATTGCATAAATCAATTTAAATTTTATAAGTTTTGATTAGGATTTGTTAAATGTAATTGTGTAGCAGTTTTCTAATATCGATAAACTCTCTTTCTTCAATTATCTTAGATAAATTTTTTTTATGTTAATTCTCTTGTAAACAAGCAGAAGATAGAAGAAGTGCCTTTTTCTATCTTCCAAGTTTTTTGCTTAATCTATCCAACGTGTAAGGCTTTGATCATGTTTGTTATTCTATTGAAGGTTTCAGTGCACCCTTTCAAAGTTTGGTAGTGTTATCTTTTCTTAGCAGGATTATAAACTACAAATTATTTAAAGAATTTATGTTAAGATATTGCGTTCAATTTTATGTTCTAAGTTGTTATTTCTTCAAATATCTTCTAAACAAGCATGATTTCGAAGCTGGAAAAATAGGTATATTTGACTATATTGACACTCTTAATGTTGCTGTTAAGGTAATAATCGTGTACATTCTCCATTAGCTGTTGGATAGATTTCATTGTTTTCTATGCTGTAAGCAAATTGATGTTTCAGGTAGATAATGATTTTAGTTAGAGCATTTTACAAGTAAGTTACATTTGATTAGCATTTAAAAGATGGTGTGATCTATTTTGCATTATTTTTCAATAACTATGTAAGTAAGCTATAAAAAGATTCTTATATTGATGAGCACAATTTCTCCAATTAACATTAGTAAAAGTGCAAAAGATAGAAGCAGTGCCTTTTTCTATCTTCTAAGTTTTTTCCTTAATCTATCTAACATGGAAGGCACTGATCATCTTTGTTAAGGTTTCAAGACACCCTTTTAACTGGATGATATAGATATTTGAGTAGACTATCTTCTTCAGAAAGCTTTGTATAGTTTAAAATAACCTTGAAGTGGTTGCTTTCACAAATTATTTTCAATTTCACTTTAGTTTGGTTTCAAGTGCAGTTGTGCAAAAACTTGTTTGTTAATCAACAAATTTGTTGGTCAAAATATTTTTGTGCTTTGAAAGACATGGCAAATTTATCAATTGTCTATATTTCTCTATTAGTGGAAATGATAAAGGTATTCGATCACTTATCTTCCATATACATCAATGGTAATGTGTCTCGATCTACAATGTTGTGATGTAGTGTACTCTTCCTATTTAAATTGCAAATTGTCGCATCATTGCAGCTTCTCAAATTATCCATGGGGGCTATATTAGTGTAGCTTAAATAACTGGGATGTTTTTGAAGCTAAAAAAACTGGCATGTTAGCTGGAATGCTTGAGATGGAGAAGATGAAGGGTGGTTGTACTTATGGAGTAAGAATGCTTTTTATAGGTGGCACGAGGCTGCCTTTTGAACTTGAACTATAGTATGCATTTTTGCAAGTTAAGCACTTAGTATTGTCGAGAAGTTTAAGTACTCCTCTTGAATGTTAAACCAAATTTGTTATTCCATTTGATTGTCACAAAGCATAAATTGAGCATAATTCTATTGTAGTTGTAAATTTGGTTGTAGTATTAGTAATTTCTAATACATTTTGTATTATAAATTTATTTATAGTTAAAGTTAACATTATTGTTTAAGTTTTTGTATGAGGTTTTTTTATATTTGTGTAGATGCATGTGTTGAGTAATGAGTATATTAGTTATTGGTTCCTACACAAAGATATATTAGTAATTTTTTTAAAATAATTATTTTTTATTAATAAAGAGGAGAAAATTTGAAGATTTAAAATTTTAATTTTGCTATCAAGAGGTTATGATTGTGTTTATATTTGATTGATTTTTAGCATTGACATCAAGAATATTCTTAAGGATTGAAAGACGAGGAGTGTATTTTTAAATTTCTTTGGAACAAAGGAGGACCAAGGTTTGACTCTTTTTTTTTCCATAAAACATGTTTGTTAATAACTATATAAGAAATTAATAATTTTTTTTAATGATTATTAGTTTCTAAAAAATCATATTTTGATACCATTTATTTGAATGAATGCTTTAAGATCTCTACATAATGGAGAGGATAAATGTAACATTTCATGATAAATAATAGACTAATAATAGTAGTCTACATCTAATATCAATCCTAAAGAAACAAGTTTATACTATCAAAATTATCCAAAAAATAAGTAAGTAAAACTCTCACATCAAGCTAAACTATCCTATACTTATTGGGTCGAAAGACCTAATAATTCATTAGACCAAAAGAGCTTACAATATATGGCCAAAATACTAAAACACTATAAAAATGACTAAACATGATAATAATACTTAACACTTATGAATGATTTTATTAAGATTAGAGAGATATGATAAATATAAGAACATCCAAAATTCATCTCAACAAAAGATTTCCAAGAAAGTTGGTGATTTTTAAGTTACAAAACTTACAATGTTTTCCAATGATTTATGACCTTTCTCTTTATATTTGGAAGTATATTAAAGGTAATTTGCTCCTCATCAATAGCTCCAAAAGATCCTTAATGACTTTATAACATTTATAAGTTAAATTTTAAATTCTAGCCAACTTAACTATTACAGATTTTGTGAACATGACAAACTTGCATAAATATTAATATTCGTAAGCAGTTCACAAGATTGAGTTCTAATAACATATATTTTATATTTATGTTGTCTAAAAGTTCGATAAGCTGGCCCTAGCGTAAAGTTTATATGATCCTCATTGTTTGTGAAATATAAAGCATGGAATAAGAAAAAAAACTCTCTTGAGTTCTAATAAAATTCTTTAATTAAGAACAAGAATTAAGATTCAAAATATTAAAAATTAATATTCACAATCATGGAAAAGGATTTGAAGGTCATTTTGTTGCACACTAGTTAGAACAACATAAGTATATACATAGGTAAGGTTTGGCATATGCAGAGGCCATAATGCTAGCAGACATGGATGGGGCATCACGAGCATGCTTCCGCAAGGACTTATGTGCATGCTTTGAATTCATTTCTTATGAATTTGTAAAATATTTTTTATAGACTTTGAAAGCAAGTACTTAATAAATATAATTATAGGCTAACTCTTTTCGTATCATATGCAACTAATTATGTGCTTTATGCATGAGAAATCTTTTGATGTTTTTTAGAAAGTTTTTAATAAAAATTTATCATATTCATGTTCTCATCTATTTAATTTCTACTATATTATGATTATTAAATCAAATATATACGAAAACTCAATGGCTATTTTTATTCACTATGCTATATCTTTTTGCAATGACTTCTTTTGTTTGAAGTAAAATTCGTCTAAAATATTTTTGAAAACTCATTGTTATTTTTTTGTTATAAATATTAATTATTTTTCAAATCATAAAAATAATAAATTTGAAAGTTTTTTTCCATCCATTTAATCGATGCATCTTCCTCGAACAAGAGAAGCCTCCAAGCATTTTCTCTTTTTTTGTTTGACTATATCATGAAGGCTACCACCATCAATGCTCTTAAAGAGGGGTTCAAGTTTGCTCGAGCATATACGTTTTTCGTCCTATATAAAGAAATTATTTATGTCTGGCTCTTAGAAGCTTTTCTCAATAAAAATAAAATATCTTCTCAATAAAAGAACAACATATTGGGCTCATAATGATGTAGACATTCACTTTCTTTATCAATTTTGAGTTAAACAACAACACTTATTATGTGGATATAAATCTTCTCCAAAAAATAATATTTGGATAAAATATATTTAATATTCCTCTATTAATTTATTAAGATTTTATGAATAATTTTACGTAATACTATTTAAAATATAAACATATGATTGAATAAAATTAGCAAATCCATAAAGTAATTTTTATAACATTGATAAAGTTATAATTTTTTTAAGTTAAAAAAATACCTAATTTAATTTTACTTATAAGAATTTTAAAAAATTGATAATTTGTGTTAAGAATAATTTTATTATTTAATTAGATATAATTAAAAATAAAATTTATTTTAAATTTAATTGATTTTAAATTATTAGTTAAAACTATAAATTCTAATTGCAATCATTTGGCTTAACGTTATTATTATTTTGGTTGATATTTTTTAAAATAAATTTTATTATTTATACTAAAAAATAATGCTTTTTTAATCGTTTGGAAAGTTTTACTACTTTCCAAGTATAAATTAACTTTTTTAATTTCAAAACACGGTAGGTTAACGTGCTTTTACGATTTAAAAATCTTTTCCCAACGGTTGATTTTCCTCTAAAGGCACTTGCTGGAGATGCTATGTGGGATTTCCGGGGGACCGACGTTCACATCGATCTCTCGTCTGCGACGAGATGAGCCATGTCAACCAGACTTGGCCACCTCGTCAGCCGCCGCCGCCTCCTCTTCCGCCCGTCGGTACTGCACCTCCGAATGCTGCATTTCAAATTTCAATTCTCGCTGTATTTCTTTCGATCTCCCGATCCCCTTTTGCGTTCGCCTGATTTCTAGTGTTGGGATTGCGATCTGGGTATCAGTCGGAGGGATACGCGAAGGAAGGGTACCCGCCGCCGGGGTATCCTTTTACGGGTTACCCGCCGCCGGAGGATTGCCCATCTCCAGGCTTATCCTCTTCCAGAGACCTGTCCACATCCTTGCGTTTACAGTTTGCCCCAGGCATATCCGCTGCATTACGTGCACTAGCCGCCCCTCTTTCACCGAAGCATGGTCAGTTTTTTTCCCTCTCGTTCTTCCGACTTTTCTAAATCCCCTGAAATTTTTTTCTATTAAAAATTTCTTCTCGCCGCTGGGGGTTTACCCACCTACAGGTCTATCCTCCGTCGCTGCAGCTGAGTAGCGGTGTTCCCCGTCACGCAAGCACGGTCAGTTTCTATAATCACGAAGGATGACCTGCTGCTTTTGTTGTTATTGATAATTAATTGAGCATTCTTTAAGTAAATTTTTTGCACTCTTTATTCTAATTATTTATTTTTTTTGTTGATTTATTCTCTGTTTTTTTTACTTTACATGAAGTTTAGAATGGATGATTGTTTTATTGTTAGAGATGTAAACCTTTTTTTTATGTTTCTCACTTGTTAAGTGATTTTATTTGAAATTAGGGAACATATATGAAGTTATAGTCAACATGGCTAGCTAGTAGAGTAATAAAATGAATTATAAAATTATTTACTTTGTTGATTTTTTTTAACAAAATATAATTCTTTTGCTTCTTTTGAAGTTGGTCTTATGTTGTTCATGCAAAACTATTAAAATTTTAGCTTGAATCTTTTCTAGATGATAAAAAACTTTAGAGCATATTTTTTCTTTACCTACTATATGTGTATCATATTAGTTTTCTTTTGTATTTAAAATCAAGTTTCTATTTGTACTCGATTGTACTTTTAAAGTAGGTTTTAACTTTCATTTGAATCACTTCTAAATTGTAGGACTATGACGAAACTCTTTGGAAGCACACTTTTAAGCTGGGTGATTGGTGCTTTTCAGGTTAGTTTTCTCATTTTTTTATTTATTACAAATTCTCATTTTTAATTTTTTGTGTAAAAAATAGATTAAAAGAATTAAAACTTCAATAAAAAATTAGATTGACCAAATATTACAATAATATAATACTTCTACAATTCAAAAAAGATGATACAACATTTAACTCAATTAATCTCCAAACATAAAAACTAGAAGAATTTATATATGATTTTTAATATTTGATAATCCATTGGATTTTTTAGACCAAAAACTTTGTATGCTTTTATTAAACATTGTTTATGAGCCAATGCTTAAAGGATTTTGTAAATTAGGTTTTTTATCAAGCTAAATTATACCTTAATTTTTAGTCCAAATCAAATTAAAAAGGCTAAGATGAATATGCAATTTTTTTTTACTAAGAAAGGTTATCCATTGAGCATGTTTAAGTGAAATTGAATCATATTTGATATTGTTGTTTTCTTTTCTTATAATGTTTTGATAATTTATATAATTGTGATGATGGCTTTGCATAATCTTTTTAGTTTAAGATAGTTTAGTAAATTTTTGTTTTATTATTTTTATCTTACATCATTATCTTATCTCTATGTTTTATTATTTTTTTTATTTTATTTAGTTTTATTGTTTAAGAAAGTTGAAAGGTAGATTAAAGGTGAGATAAAATTATGTCTTATTATTAAGATGAAAAAGCTAGAACTAAAAGTAAGATAAAATTTATTCTTATTATTAAGATAAAGAGGTTAGAATGTTATAATTAACTAACAAATATAACAACATAAGAATTGCCATAAAGATTAAAACTGTAACTAAAAAACTAGGATTAAGATTACAAATCTAAAAATAAGAATAGTTAAGACAACTTGAACTAATAAACTAGGATTAGGATGGATAGGTTTAAATTAAGCCTTGGGTTAGCTTAAAGGGTTAGGATTATGAAATTAATATAAGAATTAGAGGTTTGGATTAGATTTATAATGATTAAATTAAGATAAAACTAGTATTACATCTTACTCAATTTTAAGAGTAAGTTTTTAGGATTCAGATTGGATTAGTCATAAACCAAAATAAGTATATGCTCCAACTTTTTTATGTACTAATCATATTTATATTAATAATAAACATATTCTTAATTGAAAGCTAAATTAACTTAATTTAAATCTTAATCTTTTCTTATACTTAAGCTTACCCTATCCGAATAAAAAATATAACCATGATCTCAAGTTAAAAAACTTTATCGTAATCTTGATTCTAAGTCAAATTGATATCTTGCATAATCGTAGTTTTAATATTTTTTTGACATAATCATGAACCTAATTAAAATCTTATAACCTTTGTTTTTTTTATTAAAGTAGCTTAATTCATCCTTACTCATCTAGAAGCCTTGTACAATAGAAACAATTTAACTAGTGAATTAGTTATGTGGACACCATTTGGTGAGAACTTCTATTTGGGTGTAATATGTCTACTTGTTTTATTTTGGAGTGTCCTTGAACAACATAAAGCATTTATTAATACTATATTTTTGAAAACTTAGTTTTATTATATCAACATATTTACCTTTAGGTTGCTTCATCTCGAACAAAAAAGATTTTATTCTTAAAAGGTGCATATGAATCTATATGTAATAGGATAACCTAGAAAGAGTTTCTAATATTAACACAACCTAATAATAAACTATTTAAGATATTAATGTGATACATTTACTATCAAGAAAATAATTCTAGTTTTTATATAAGATGTTATTATCTTAAGAATATTTTTAAGACAAAGCCTACAAGAGTTAAGATGGATAACCTAGAAAGTATTATTAATATTAAGGTAATCTATTATTAAATCAATTTAAATATTAATGTGATACATTGGTCTAACTAAATTATAAGATAAAAAAATCTCACATGAGAACCAAAATAACTTAAAACAACTTGTTACTTAGATTCTTATTAGGAGCCTTACCTTCTCCATCAATTCCTCACTTAGAAAATTACACAAAGTTTACTGTCCACCCTCTTTAATCTTTTGTCTCATAGTTAACCTAAAAATATGTTGCTTAAAAGCTAAATAAATTATTACACGACTTATGTTAATGCCAATATTAAACTATCCTAATCATAGATACATTTGATCTTAAGTTAAAGTAACCTTAACTTAAAAAATTAATTTTGCCTTTATACAAAATTAAATAAAAAGTAATCATAAAACAAGATTATCATTAATCAATAATAAATATTACATTATTTTTAATCAATTCTATTACTTCAATACATACATAGTGCTAAATTTAAGCGAGACATTAACACATTTATTTCATAATTTTAGCATATGTTAATTTTAAGCTTACTCCAAATCTTATGTTTAAATAATGTAATATTCATCTTAATTTTATTATGACTCTAGACTTGTTGTAAAGCTAATCTTATACTAATCATAATACAAACCTTATCTTAAATAAAATTAATTATGATGATCTTACTATGTCAAGATGTTCTAACTTGAGTTGTCCCTCCCGACTCAAGTGAGTTTTGCTTTAAAAAGGTGTTTTGACATTTTAAGATCATAACAACACATAAACATCATAATCATTCTTTGAAAAAGTAATAAAAAAGATAATTTGTCCTAACAACTCGTCATTTGAAATTTTATTAAAAGCCTTTCCTTCACCACTGATTTCTAAATTAAGAAATTGCAACACATTTATTCTCCATCATCTTTAATCTTTATGTCACAATTTATCTAAATAATATTTTGTTTAGAACCAAAGTCAATTATTGTATGATCTATAATAGTGTTAATGCAAGATTATCTTAAAAAAATGTTTAGTTAGAGTAATTTTATCTTAAAATTAATACCATATCTATAAAAATTAATTAAAAATTATTCTTAATACTAACTTATCATTCATTAATAATAAATATTACCTAATTTTTAATCAATTTGGTAATCTAAAAAGTATTATTAATATTAATGTAATCTAATATTAAGTCTATTTAATATTATTAATATAATAGTGTTAATGCAAGATTATCTTAAAAAAATGTTTAGTTAGAGTAATTTTATCTTAAAATTAATACCATATCTATAAAAATTAATTAAAAATTATTCTTAATACTAACTTATCATTCATTAATAATAAATATTTCCTAATTTTTAATCAATTTTGTAATCTAAAAAGTATTATTAATATTAATGTAATCTAATATTAAATCTATTTAAATATTAATGTGCTACATTGGTCTAACTACATTATAAGATAAAAAATCTCACATGAGAACCAAAATAACTTAAAACAACTGGTTACTTAGATTCTTATTAGGAGCCTTTCCTTCACCATCAATTCCTCACATAGAAAATTACACAACGTTTATTGTCCAACCTCTTTAATCTTTAGTGTCATAGTTAACCTAAAAATATGTTGCTTAAAAGCTAAATAAATTATTACGTGACTTATGTTAATGCCAATACTAAACTATCCTAATCATAGATACATTTGATATTAATTTATTGTAACCTTAACATAAAAAATTAATTTTGCCTTTATACAAAATAAAATAAAAAGTAATCATAAAACAAGATTATCATTAATCAATAATAAACATTACATTATTTTCAATCAATTTTATTACTTCAATACATACATAATGCTAAATTTAAGCGAGACATTAACACATATTTTTCATAATTTTAGCATATGTTAATTTTAAGCTTACTCCAAATCTTATGTTTAAATAATGTAATCTTCATCTTAATATTATTATGACTCTAAACTTGTTGTAAAGCTAATCTTATACTAATCATAATACAAATCTTATCTTAAATAAAATTCATTATGATGATCTTACTATGTCAAGATGTTCTAACTTGAGTTGCCCCTCCCGACTCAAGTGAGTTTTGCTCTAAAAAGATGTTTTGACATTTTAAGATCATAACATCACATAAACATCATAATCATTCTTTGAAAAAGTAATAAAAAAGATAATTTGTCCTAACAACTCGTCATTTGAATTTTTATTAAAAGCCTTTCCTTTACCACTGATTTCTAAATTAAGAAATTGCACAACATTTATTCTCCATCATCTTTAATCTTTATGACACAATTTACCCAAATAATATTTTTTTTAGAACCTAAGTGAATTATTGCATGATCTATAATAGTGTTAATGCTAAATTATCTTAAAAATAAATAAACTTAAAGTTTAGTTAGGTATTTTTTTTCTTAAAATTAATACCATAACTATACAAAATTAATTAAAAATTATTGTTAATACTAACTTATCTTTCATTAATAATAAATATTACCTAATTTTTAATCAATTTTGTAACCCAAAAAGTATTATTAATATTATTGTAATCTAATATTAAATATATTTAAATATTAATGTGATATATTGGTCTTAATATATTATAAGATAAAAAAATCTCACATGAGAACCAAAATAACTTAAAACAACTTGTTACTTAGATTCTTATTAGGAGCCTTACCTTCTCCATCAATTCCTCACTTAGAAAATTACACAACGTTTATTGTCCACCCTCTTTAATCTTTGTTCTCATAGTTAACCTAAAAATATGTTGCTTAAAAGCTAAATAAATTATTACGCGACTTATGTTAATGCCAATATTAAACTATCCTAATCATAGATACATTTGATCTTAAGTTAAAGTAACCTTAACTTTAAAAAATAATTTTGCCTTTATACAAAATTAAATAAAAAGTAATCATAAAATAAAATTATCATTAATCAATAATAAATATTACATTATTTTCAATCAATTCTATTACTTCAATACATACATAGTGCTAAATTTAAGCGAGACATTAACACATTTATTTCATAATTTTAGCATATGTTAATTTTAAGCTTACTCCAAATCTTATTTTTAAATAATGTAATATTCATCTTAATTTTATTATGACTCTAAACTTGTTGTAACGCTAATCTTATACTAATCATAATACAAACCTTATCTTAAATCAAATTCATGATGATGATCTTACTATGTCAAGATGTTCTTACTTGAGTTGCCCCTCCCGACTCAAGTGAGTTTTGCTCTAAAAAGGTGTTTTGACATTTTAAGATCATAACATCACAGAAACATCATAATCATTCTTTGAAAAAGCAATGAAAAAGATAATTTGCCCTAACAATTTGTCATTTTAATTTTTATTAAAAGCCTTTCATTCACCACTGATTTCTCAATTAAGAAATTGCACAGCATTTAGTGTCCATCATCTTTAATGTTTATGTCACAATTTACCTAAAAAATATTTTTTTAGAACCTAAGTCAATTATTGCATGATCTATAATAGTGTTAATGCTAGATTATCTTAAAAATAAATAAACTTAAAGTTTAGTTAGGTAATTTTTTCTTAAAATTAATACCATATCCATACAAAATTAATTAAAAATTATTGTTAATACTAACTTATATTTCATTAATAATAAATATTACCTAATTTTTAATCAATTTTGTAACCTAGAAAGTATTATTAACATTAATGTAATCTAATATTAAATCTATTTAAATATTAATGTGATACATTGGTCTAACTATATTATAAGATAAAAAAATCTCACATGAGAACCAATATAACTTAAAACAACTTGTTACTTTGGTTCTTATTAGGAGCCTTTCCTTCTCCATCAATTCCTCACTTAGAAAATTACACAATGTTTACTGGCCACCATCTTTAATCTTTAGTGTCATAGTTAACCTAAGAATATGTTGCTTAAAAGCTAAAGAAATTATTACGTGACTTATATTAATGCCAATATCAAACTATCCTAATCATAGATACATTTGATCTTAAGTTAAAGTAACATTAACTTAAAATTAATTTTGTCTTCATACAAAATTAAATAAAAAGTAATCATAAAACAAGATTATCATTAATCAATAACAAATATTACATTATTTTCAATCAATTCTATTACTTTAATACATACATAGTGCTAAATTTAAGCGAGACATTAACACATTTATTTCATAATTTTAGCATATGTTAATTTTAAGCTTACTCCAAATCTTATGTTTAAATAATGTAATCTTCATCTTAATTTAATTATGACTCTAAACTTGTTGTAAAGCTAATCTTATACTAATCATAATACAAACCTTATCTTAAATAAAATTCATTATGATGATCTTACTATGTCAAAATGTTCTAACTTGAGTTGTCCCTCCCGACTCAAGTGAGTTTTGCTCTAAAAAGGGGTTTTGACATTTTAAGATCATAACAACACATAAACATCATAATCATTGTTTGAAAAAGTAATAAAAAAGATAAGTTGTCCTAACAACTTGTCATTTGAAATTTTATTAAAAGCCTTTCCTTCACCACTGATTTCTAAATTAAGAAATTGCAACACATTTATTCTCCATCATCTTTAATCTTTATGTCACAATTTATCTAAATAATATTTTGTTTAGAACCTAAGTCAATTATTGCATGATCTATAATAGTGTTAATGCTAAATTATCTTAAAAATAAATAAACTTAAAGTTTAGTTAGGTATTTTTTTCTTAAAATTAATACCATAACTATACAAAATTAATTAAAAATTATTGTTAATACTAACTTATCATTCATTAATAATAAATATTACCTAATTTTTAATCAATTTTGTAATCTAAAAAGTATTATTAATATTAATGTAATCTAATATTAAATCTATTTAAATATTAATGTGATACATTGGTCTTAATATATTATAAGATAAAAAAATCACACATGAGAACCAAAATAACTTAAAACAACTTGTTACTTAGATTCTTATTAGGAGCCTTACCTTCTCCATCAATTCCTGACTTAGAAAATTACACAACGTTTATTGTCCACCCTCTTTAATCTTTAGTCTCATAGTTAACCTAAAAATATGTTGCTTAAAAGCTAAATAAATTATTACGTGACTTATGTTAATGCCAATATCAAACTATCCTAATCATAGATACCATTGATCTTAAGTTAAAGTAACCTTAACTTAAAATTAATTTTGTCTTCATGCAAAATTAAATAAAAAGTAATCATAAAACAAGATTATCATTAATCAATAATAAATATTATATTATTTTCAATCAATTCTATTATTTCAATACATACATAATGCTAAATTTAAGCGAGACATTAACACATTTATTTCATAATTTTAGCATATGTTAATTTTAAGCTTACTCCAAATCTTATGTTTAAATAATGTAATATTCATCTTAATTTGATTATGACTCTAGACTTGTCGTAAAGCTAATCTTATACTAATCATAATACAAACCTTATCTTAAATAAAATTCATTATGATGATCTTACTATGTCAAGATGTTCTAACTTGAGTTGCCCCTCCCGACTCAAGTGAGTTTTGCTCTAAAAAGGTGTTTTGACATTTTAAGATCATAACATCACAGAAACATCATAATCATTCTTTGAAAAAGTAATAAAAAAGATAATTTGTCCTAACAACTTCTCATTTGAAATTTTATTAAAAGCTTTTCCTTCACCACTGATTTCTAAATTAAGAAATTGCAACACATTTATTCTCCATCATCTTTAATCTTTATGTCACAATTTATCTAAATAATATTTTGTTTAGAACCTAAGTCAATTATTGCATGATCTATAATAGTGTTAATGCTAGATTATCTTAAAAATAAATAAACTTAATGTTTAGTTAGAGTAATTTTATCTTAAAATTAATACCATATCTATAAAAATTAATTAAAAATTATTCTTAATACTAACTTATCATTCATTAATAATAAATATTACCTAATTTTTAATCAATTTTGTAATCTAAAAAGTATTATTAATATTAATGTAATCTAATATTAAATTGATTTAAATATTAATGTGATACATTGGTCTTAATATATTATAAGATAACAAAATCACACATGAGAACCAAAATAACTTAAAACAACTTGTTACTTAGATTCTTTTTAGGAGCCTTACCTTCTCCATCAGTTTCTCACTTAGAAAATTACACAATGTTTATTGTCCACCCTCTTTAATCTTTAGTCTCATAGTTAACCTAAAAATATGTTGCTTAAAAGATAAATAAATTATTACGTGACTTATGTTAATTCCAATATCAAACTATCCTAATCATAGATACCTTTGATCTTAAGTTAAAGTAACCTTAACTTAAAATTAATTTTGTCTTCATACAAAATTAAATAAAAAGTAATCATAAAACAAGATTATCATTAATCAATAATAAATATTACATTATTTTCAATCAATTCTTTTACTTCAATACATACATAATGCTAAATTTAAGCGAGACATTAACACATTTATTTCATAATTTTAGCATATGTTAATTTTAAGCTTACTCCAAATCTTATGTTTAAATAATGTAATATTCATCTTAATTTTATTATGACTCTAGACTTGTTGTAAAGCTAATCTTATACTAATCATAATACAAACCTTATCTTAAATAAAATTCATTATGATGATCTTACTATGTCAAGATGTTCTAACTTGAGTTGTCCCTCCCGACTCAAGTGAGTTTTGCTTTAAAAAGGTGTTTTGATATTTTAAGATCATAACAACACATAAACATCATAATCATTGTTTGAAAAAGTAATAAAAAAGATAATTTGTCCTAACAACTCGTCATTTGAAATTTTATTAAAAGCCTTTCCTTCACCACTAATTTCTAAATTAAGAAATTGCAACACATTTATTCTCCATCATCTTTAATCTTTATGTCACAATTTATCTAAATAATATTTTGTTTAGAACCTAAGTCAATTATTGCATGATCTATAATAGTGTTAATGCAAGATTATCTTAAAAAAATGTTTAGTTAAAGTAATTTTATCTTAAAATTAATACCATATCTATAAAAATTAATTAAAAATTATTCTTAATACTAACTTATCATTCATTAATAATAAATATTACCTAATTTTTAATCAATTTTGTAATCTAAAAAGTATTATTAATATTAATGTAATCTAATATTAAATCTATTTAAATATTAATGTGCTATATTGGTCTAACTATATTATAAGATAAAAAAATCTCACATGAGAACCAAAATAACTTAAAACAACTGGTTACTTAGATTCTTATTAGGAGCCTTTCCTTCACCATCAATTCCTCACTTAGAAAATTACACAACGTTTATTGTCCACCCTCTTTAATCTTTAGTGTCATAGTTAACCTAAAAATATGTTGCTTAAAAGCTAAATAAATTATTATGTGACTTATGTTAATGCCAATACTAAACTATCCTAATCATAGATACATTTGATCTTAAGTTATTGTAACCTTAACATAAAAAATTAATTTTGCCTTTATACAAAATAAAATAAAAAGTAATCATAAAACAAGATTATCATTAATCAATAATAAACATTACATTATTTTCAATCAATTTTATTACTTCAATACATACATAATGCTAAATTTAAGCGAGACATTAACACATATTTTTCATAATTTTAGCATATGTTAATTTTAAGCTTACTCCAAATCTTATGTTTAAATAATGTAATCTTCATCTTAATATTATTATGACTCTAAATTTGTTGTAAAGCTAATCTTATACTAATCATAATACGAACCTTATCTTAAATAAAATTCATTGTGATGATCTTACTATGTCAAGATGTTCTAACTTGAGTTGCCCCTCCCGACTCAAGTGAGTTTTGCTCTAAAAAGATGTTTTGACATTTTAAGATCATAACATCACATAAACATCATAATCATTCTTTGAAAAAGTAATAAAAAAGATAATTTGTCCTAACAACTCGTCATTTGAATTTTTATTAAAAGCCTTTCCTTTACCACTGATTTCTAAATTAAGAAATTGCACAACATTTATTCTCCATTTTAATCTTTATGACACAATTTACCCAAATAATATTTTGTTTAGAACCTAAGTGAATTATTGCATGATCTATAATAGTGTTAATGCTAAATTATCTTAAAAATAAATAAACTTAAAGTTTAGTTAGGTATTTTTTTTCTTAAAATTAATACCATAACTATACAAAATTAATTAAAAATTATTGTTAATACTAACTTATCATTCATTAATAATAAATATTACCTAATTTTTAATCAATTTTGTAACCTAAAAAGTATTATTAATATTAATGTAATCTAATATGAAATATATTTAAATATTAATGTGATACATTGGTCTTAATATATTATAAGATAAAAAAATCTCACATGAGAACCAAAATAACTTAAAACAACTTGTTACTTAGATTCTTATTAGGAGCCTTACCTTCTCCATCAATTCCTCACTAAGAAAATTACACAAAGTTTACTGTCCACCCTCTTTAATCTTTTGTCTCATAGTTAACCTAAGAATATGTTGCTTAAAAGCTAAATAAATTATTACACGACTTATGTTAATGCCAATATTAAACTATCCTAATCATAGATACATTTGATCTTAAGTTAAAGTAACCTTAACTTAAAAAATTAATTTTGCCTTTATACAAAATTAAATAAAATGTAATCATAAAACAAGATTATCATTAATCAATAATAAATATTACATTATTTTCAATCAATTCTATTACTTCAATAAATACATAGTGCTAAATTTAAGCGAGACATTAACACATTTTTTTCATAATTTTAGCATATGTTAATTTTAAGCTTACTCCAAATCTTATGTTTAAATAATGTAATCTTCATCTTAATTTTATTATTACTTTAGACTTGTTGTAAAGCTAATCTTATACTAATCATAATACAAACCTTATCTTAAATAAAATTCATTATGATGATCTTACTATGTCAAGATGTTCTAACTTGAGTTGTCCCTCCCGACTCAAGTGAGTTTTGCTCTAAAAAGGTGTTTTAACATTTTAAAATCATAACAACACATAAACAACATAATCATTCTTTGAAAAAGTAATAAAAAAGATAATTTGTCCTAACAACTCGTCATTTGAATTTTTATTAAAAGCCTTTCCTTCACCACTGATTTCTCAATTAAGAAATTGCAGAAAATTTATTCTCCATCATCTTTAATATTTATGTCACAATTTATCTAAATAATATTTTGTTTAGAACCTAAGTCAATTATTGCATGATCTATAATAGTGTTAATGCTAGATTATCTTTAAAATAAATAAACTTAATGTTTAGTTAGAGAAATTTTATCTTAAAATTAATACCATATCTATAAAAATTAATTAAAAATTATTCTTAATACTAACTTATCATTCATTAATAAAAAATATTACCTAATTTTTAATCAATTTTGTAACCTAAAAAGTATTATTAATATTAATATAATCTAATATTAAATCTATTTAAATATTAATGTGATACATTGGTCTTAATATATTATAAGATAAAAAAATCTCACATGAGAACAAAAATAACTCAAAACAACTTGTTAGATTCTTATTAGGAGCCTTACCTTCTCCATCAATTCCTCTCTTAGAAAATTACACAACGTTTACTGTCCGCCCTCTTTAATCTTTAGTCTCATAGTTAACCTAAAAATATGTTGCTTAAAAGTTAAATAAATTATTACGTGACTTATGTTAATGCCAATATTAAACTATCCTAATCATAGATACATTTGATCTTAAGTTGAAGTAACCTTAACTTAAAAAATTAATTTTTCCTTTATTCAAAATTAATAAAAAGTAATCATAAAACAAGATTATCATTAATCAATAATAAATATTACATTATTTTCAATCAATTCTATTACTTCAATACATACATAGTGCTAAATTTAAGCGAGACATTAACACATTTATTTCATAATTTTAGCATATGTTAATTTTAAGCTTACTCTAAATCTTATGTTTAAATAATATAATCTTCATCTTAATTTGGTTATGACTCTAAACTTTTTGTAAAGCTAATCTTATACTAATCATAATACAAACCTTATCTTAAATCAAATTCATTATGATGACCTTACTATGTCAAGATGTTCTAACTTGAGTTGCCTCTCCTGACTCAAGTTTGTTTTGCTCTAAAAAGGTGTTTTGACATTTTAAGATCATAATATCACATAAACATCATAATCTTTCTTTGAAAAAGCAATAAAAAAGATAATTTGTCCTAACAACTCATCATTTTAATTTTTATTAAAAGCCTTTCCTTCCCCACTGATTTCCCAATTAAGAAATTACACAACATTTATTCTCCATCATCTTAATCTTTATGTCACAATTTACCCAAATAATATTTTGTTTAGACCCTAAGTCAATTATTGCATAATCTATAATAGTGTTAATGCTAGATTATCTTTAAAATAAATAAACTTAATTTTTAGTTAGAGTAATTTTTTCTTAAAATTAATCCCATATCTATACAAAATTAAAAAAAAACCAATGATTTAATTCATAATTTTAGCATATGTTAATTATAACTTTTGTCCAAATCTTATGTTAAACTAATTTAATCTTTATTTTAATCATATTCAGACTCTAAACTTATTATAAAGCTAAACATATGCCATTTATAATACAAACTTATCTTTAATGAAATTGGACATCATGATCTAACTTTTTTCAAGTGTTTTCACTTGAGTTGTCCCTCTTAAGTTGGGTTTTTCATGAGAAAATTCTATCATTTGAAGATCATCATATTTCATATAAATAGTAGAACAATTGTAAACAACTCATTACTTTGATTATTGTTAGGAGATTTTCATTCTCTTATTATTCATCACTTATAAAATTACATAACATTCACTCTCTATCCTATTTAAGCTTTAGTGTAATAGTTAACCTAAAAAATAAATTGTTTAAGAACTAAAATAATTATTTTGTGACTATCTTAATGTCTATATTTTGATTATTCTAATCATAAATATTTAGTTAGAGTAATCTTATCTTCAATTAATACCATCATTATATAAGCTTAATTAAAAATTAATCATAATGTTAGCTTATTATTAATTAATAATAAACATTACTTAATTTAAATTAATTCTTTTGTTAATTTTAATAAATATTGAGTGCTAAATTTAAGCCAAACTTTAATGCATCTAATTCATAATTTTAGCATATTCTAATGATAAATTTAATACAAATCTTACATTAATCTAATCTTATCTATATCATAATCATATTTTGATTCTAAGTTTATTATAAAGCTAAGCTTATGTTAATCATAATACAAATCATACCTTAAATAAAACTTAACATCATGATCCTGCTCTTTTAAGGTATTTTAACTTGAGTTGTCTCACTTGAGTCAAAGTGAGTTTTACTTTAAAAATATTCTATGATATTATGAGATCACAACATTTCATAAAAAGACCAGAATCATTTTTCAAAAACTAATAAAATGTAATTTATCCAAACATCCTGCCACTTAGATTCTTATTAAGAGTGTTTCTTTCTCATTATTATCTCATTTAGGAAATTACACAACATTTACTTTACGTCCTCTTTAATCTTTAGTGTCAGACTTAACCTAATTGTTTAAAAGTTAAAACAATCAGTGCATGATCTATTATAGTACTAATATTAGACTATCTTGATCATAATATACTTATTGTTAAGTTAAAATAATCATATCTTAAAATAAATACCATCCTTATATAAAATAAATTAAAAGTTAATCATCATGTTAGCTTACCAATTATTAATAATAAATATTATTTAATTTTTAATCAATTTGATTTCTAACTTCAGTATATGTTTTGTGCTAAATTTAAGCGAGACATCTACACATCTAATTCATGCCACCATTAATTATAAACTTAGTCCAAATCTTATGTTAAAGTAATATAGTCTTTATCTTAATCCTAATTTAATTATCAACTCATTGTAAGGATAACTTTAGTAAATCATAATACAAACTTTGTTTTAAATCAAATTCAACATCATGATCTTACTATGTCAAGGTGTTCTCACATGAGTCACTCCTCCTGACTCTAGTGAGTTTTTTTTTTAAAAAAGTTCATTAACATTTTAATATGATAATGTCTCATATAAAAACCATAATAATTCATTCAAAAACTAATAAGGGATAATTTATTCTAACAACTTGCAACTTGAATTCTTATTAAGAGCTTTTCCTTCTCTAATGATTCCTCACTTAAGGAATTACACAACATTCACTCTCTATCTTATTTAATATTTAATATTACAATTAACCTTAATAATACCTTGTTTAAAACTTAAAATAATTATTGTGTGGCCTATCTAAGTGCTAATATTAGATTATCCTAATCATAAATAAACTTATGTTTAGTTAGGATAACTTTACCTTAAAATTAACACCATTCTTATTCAAAATTAATTAAAAAGTATTCATAATATTACCTTAACATTAATTAATGATAAATATTACCCTTTTTTTAATAAATTCTATTACTAATTTCATTATATACTTAGTCTTAAATTTACACAAGACACAATCATGTTTAATTAAAAATTTTAGCATATGTTAATTATAAAACATAGTTCAAATCTTAAGTTAAACTAATTTGATCTTCTCTTTATTTTATTCTAACTCTAAACTTATAAAGCTAATCTTATGACAATCATAATACAAACCTTGTCTTAAATCTTATTCGAAATTATAATATGACTTTGTAAAGGTGTTCTCACTTGAGTCGCCCGTCCCGATTCAAGTGGGTTTTGCCTTAAATATTTTTTTTTACAATTTAAAATTATAAAATTTCATATAAATAATATAATAACTCCAAAGAATTTGTCGCTTATATTCTCTTTAGGAGTTTTTTGTTCATTAATGATTTTTTACTTAGGAACTTACACAACATTCACTCACTACTCTTTAACATTTAGTGTCATAGTAAACATTAAAATTATGTTGTTTAAAAGCTAAAACAATTATTGTGTGATCTATCTTAGTGCCAATATTAGATTATCTTAATCATAACAATACTTAATATTAAATATTAAGTTAGAGCAATCTTATCATAAAATTAATACGATCCTTATATAAAATTAGTTAAAAATCGATCATAATGCCAGCTTACCATTAATTATTAATAAAAATTACCTAATCTTTAATCAATTTTATTACTAACTTCAATACATACATAGTTGTAAATTTAAGCAAGACACCAATGAATCTAATTCATAGTTTTAATATATGTTAATTATAAACTTAGTCCAAATCTTATGTTAAACTAATCTAATATTTATCTTAATTCTATTGTTAACCTAAACTTATTATAAAGCTAATCTTATGCAAATCATAACATAAATCTTACCTTAAATCAAATTCAACATCATGATCTTATTATGTCAAGGTGTTCTCACTTGAGTTGTCCCTTTTGACTTAAGTGAGTTTTCTTTCGAAAATTTTTTTTGACATTTTAAGATCATAACACATCGTATAAACACTAGAATCACTCATTCAATTACAAATAAAGGATAATTTATCCAAACAATTTACCACTTAAATTCTTATTAGGAGTAATTTCTCTGTCATAGATTCCTCACCTCAAAAATTACACAACATTTATTCTCTACCCTCTTTAATCTTTAGTGTCATAATTAACTTAAAAAATAAGTTCTTTGAAAGTAAAAGAAATTATTATGTGATTTATTTTAGAACTAATATTGGATTATCTTAGTCATAAATATATTTGATTTTAAGTTAGAGTAATCTTATCTCAAAATTATTATTATCCTTATAAAAACATAATTAAAAATTGATTGTAATGTTGGCTTACCATTAAATAATAATAAACATTATCTAATTTTGAAACAATTCTATTTCTAATTTTAGCATAGGCCTAATGTCAAATTTCATAGAGACACCAATGCATCTAATCCATAATTTTTACATATTAAACTTATCTAATCTTTATGTTAATCCTTTTTCTCTTTAAATTTATTATAAAACTAAGTTTATGCCAATCATAATACAAATGTTATTTTAAATCAAATTAAACATCATGATCTTACTATGTGAAGGTGTTCTCACTTAGTCACCCATCCTGACTCAAGTATGTTTTGCTCTTAAAAAGTTCTTTGATATTTTAAGATCATAAAATCTAATAAAAAACTAGAATCACTCATTCAAAAATTAATAAGCAATAGTTTATCCAAATAACTTATCACTTAGATTTTTATTAGAAACTTTTCCTTCTTGATTTTTCACTTAAAAAATTACATAGTTTTCACTCTTCACCGTTTTTAATTTATATTGTCACACTTAAATTAAATAATATCTTGCTTAAACTTTAAAATAATCATTAAATGACTTATCTTAGTATTGATATTAGACTATCTTAATTATAAGTATACTTAATATTAAGTTAGAGTAATATTATCTTAAAAATATACAATGCTTATACATAATTAATTAAAAACTATTCATAAGACTACCTTACCATTAATGAATAATAAATATTACATAATTTTAAATCAATTTTATTGCTAATTTCAATACATTCTTGTATTAACTTTAAGCGAGACACCAATGCATCTAATTCATAATTTTAACATATATTAATTATAAATTTAGTCTAAATCTTATTTTAAACAAATTTAGTCATCATCTTAATCTTATTTTTATTCTAAACTTATTTTAAAACAAAACTTATGCTGATTATAACACAAACTTTACCTTAAATTAAATTCAACATCATGACCTTACTATGTTAAGGTGTTCTCACATGAGTCGTCCCTCCTGACTCAAGAGAGTTTTGCTCCTAAATTTTTTTGACATCTTAAGTTAATAACTTCTATTATAAATATGAGAATCTCTCCTTAAAAAACTAATAAGAGATCATTTATCCAAAATACTTATAACTTGGATTCTTATTAGGAGCCTTCCTTCTTCATTGATTCTTCTCTTAGAAAATTGCATAACATTACTCTAAACTCTCTTTAGTCTTTGATGTCACAATTAATAAAAATAATATGTTATTCAAAAGTTTTCATTTATTACATGACATATCCTAGAGTCAATATTAGATTATCTTATTCATAAATACATTTAATATTAAGTTAAAGTAAAATTATCTTAAAATTAATATGATATTTATACAAAATTGATTAAAAATTAATAGTAATGCTAGCTTATCATTAATTAATAATAAACATTATCTAATTTTCAATCAATTCTATTACTACCTTAAATACATGCATATTGCTAAATTTTAACGAGAAACCAATGCATCTAATTCATAATTTTGGCTATGTTAATTATAAATTTAGTCCAAATCTTATGTTAAATTAATCTAATCTTCATATTAATCCTATTTTGAATCTAAAATTGTTATAAAGTTAACCTTATGTTAATCATAATACAAACTTCACTTTAAAACAAATTTGACATCATGATCGCACTTTATCAAAGGTGTTCTCACTTGAGTTGCCCCTCTCGACTCAAGTGGGCTTTGACTAAAGAAATTTCTTTAATATTTTAAAGATCATAAAATCTCATATAAGTATCAGAATAACTCCAAACAACTTGTCACTTAGAATCTTATCCTTTCCTTCTCCATCAATTCCTCACTTAAAAAATTACACAGCATTCACTTTCTATCTTCTTTAATCTTTAATGTCACAATTAACTTAAAAAATATCTTATTTAAAAGCAAATGCTATTATTATGTGACTATGTTAATGTAAATATTAGACTATTCTAGTCATAACTATACTTGATATTGAGTTAGAGTAACAATATTTAAAATTAATAACATTCTTATCGGAAAGTAATTAAAATTTGATTAAAATGCTAGCTTCACATTAATTAATAATAAATATTACCTAATTTTTAATCAATTCTATCATTGACTTTAATACATGCTTTGTGCAAAATTTAAGTGACATACCAATACTTTTAATCATAATTTTAGTATATGCTAATTATAAACTTAGTAAAAATCTTATGTTAAATTATTCTAATCTTCATCTTAATCTTATTCTGATACTATTCTTGTTATAAAAGTAACCTTATGCCAATCATAAAACAAATCTTATCTTAAATAAAATTTAACTTCATGATCTTATTATGTCAAGGAGTTTTCATTTTGTGGTCTCTCTCCCAACCCAAGTTAGTTTTGTTTTAAAAAAGTTTTTTGATATTTTAAGATTATAATATCTCACATAAATACCAGAATCACTCATTCAAAAATAAATAAGAGATAATTTATGCAAATAACTTGTCACTTGGATTATTATTAGGAGCCTTTCCTTCTCTATTAGATTCTCACTTATAAAATTATATAGTAATTACTCTCTACCCTTTTAAATATTTAGTATCATAGTTAACCTAAAAAATATATTACTTAAAAGTTAAAATAATAGTTAACCCATCATAGTACAAATATTAGACTATCTCAATCATAAATACATTTGGATTAAGTTAGAGTAATCTTATCTCAAAATTAATACCATCTTTGTACAAAATTAATAAAAATTAATAATAATGATAGCTTATCACTAATTAATAATAAATGTTACCTAGTTTTTAATCAATTCTATGACTAAACTAAAACATATGTTGTTTAAAAGTTAAAATAATCAGTGTATGATCTATTATAGTACTAATATTAGACTATCTTAATGATAAATATAGTTAAAATAATTATATCTTAAATTAAATACCATCCTTATATCAAATAAATCAAAAAACTAATCATAATGTTAGCTTACCAATTATTAACAATAAATATTATTTAATTTTTAATCAATTTAATTTGTAACTTTAATATATGTTTTGTGCTTAATTTAAACGAGGCATCAACACATCTAATTCATACCTCTATGAATTATAGACTTAGTCCAAATCTTATGTTAAACTAATCTAGTATTTATATTAATCCTAATCTAACTCTCAACTCATTATAAAGCTAACCTTAGTAAATCATAATACAAACTTTGTCTTAAATCAAATTCAACATCATGATCTTACTATGTCAAGGTGTTCTCACACAAGTCACTCTTCCTGACTCTAGTGAGTTTTTTTAAAAGGTTCATTAACATTTTAATATCATAATATCTCATATAAACACCACAATCATTCATTCAAAAACTAATAAGGGATAATTTATTCTAACAACTTGCAACTTGAATTCTTATTAAGAGCTTTTCCTTCTCTAGTGATTCTATATTTAAGAAATTACACAACATTCACTCTCTATCCTATTTAATATTTAATATCACAATTAACCTAAATAAATTTGATATCATGATCGTACTTTATCAAAGGTGTTCTCACTTGAGATGCCCCTCTCGACTCAAGTGGGTTTGGACTAAAGAAATTTGTTTAATATTTTATGATCATAATAACTCATAAATACCAAAATCACTCATTCAAAAATAAATAAGAGATAATTTATGAAAATAACTCGTCACTTGGATTATTATTAGGAGTCTTTCCTTCTCTATTGGTTTCTCACTTAGAAAATTATATAGTAATTACTCTCTACCCTTTTAAATCTTTAGTATCATAGTTAACCGAAAATATGTATTATTTAAAAGTTAAAATAATTATTACATGACCTATCTAATACCAATATTAGACTATCTCAATCATAAATACACTTGGTATTAAGTTAGAGTAATATTATCTCAAAATTAATACCATCTTTGTTCAAAATTAATTAAAAATTAATAATAATGATAGCTTATCACTAATTAATAATAAACGTTACCTAATTTTTAATCAATTCTATTACTAAATTCAATACATGCATAGTCTTAAATTTAATAAAGACACTAACTTTTAATTCATATTTAGTATATTGTAATTATACACTTAGTTAAAATCTTATATTAAACTAATCTAATCTTCATCTTAATCTTATTCTAACTTAAAATTTATTATAAAGTTATCCTAATACTAGTCATAATGAAAATCTTACGTTAAATCAAATTCAACATCATGATCTCATTTGCTCAAGGTGTTATGACTTTAGTTGCACCTCCTAACTCTAGTGTGTTTTGGCCAAAAAAATTTCTTTGATATTATAAGATCATAAAATCTTATATAAGAACTACAATAACTCAAAACAACTTGTTACTTGGATTCTTATTAGGAGTCTTTATCTTCTCCATCAATTCCTTAGAAAAATACACAACAATTACTCTCTACTCTCTTTAATCTTTAGTGCCACAGTTAACCTAAAATTATGTTGTTTAAAAGCTAAAGCAATTATTTATGTGACCTATTTTTGTGCCAATATTAAACAATCCTAATTGTAATTGTAGTTGATCTTAAGTTAGAGTAACTTTGTCTTAAAATTAATATCATCTTTATACAAAATTAAATTAAAATTAATTATAAAGAAAGCTTACCACTAATTAATAATAAATTTTACTTAATTTTCAATCAATTTTATTGCTTATTTTAGTACATGTCTAGTGCTAAATTTAAGCAAGACACCAAAGCATTTAATTCATAATTTTAGTATATGCTAATTATATACTCACTCCAAATCTTATGCTTAAATAATGTGATCTTTATCTTAACCCTATAATGATTCTAAACTTATAGTAAAGCTAATCTTATGCAATAATATAAACCTTATCTTAGATCAAATTCAACATCATGATCTTACTATGTCAAGGTGTTTTAACTTGAGTTGCCCCTCTTGACTCAAGTGAGTTTTGCTCAAAAAATATTTTTTGACATTTTAAGATCATAACATCTTATTTAAATAAGAAAATCACTCCAAAACCCAATAAGGGATAACTTATCCTAACAATTTGTTACTTGGATTCTTATTAAGAACCTTTTCTTCTCTAATGATTCCTTAATTAAGAAATGACATAATATTCACTCTTTATCCTCTTATTTTAGATTTAAGATTTGTTAAGACTAAGGTTAAAATTTTGCTTTGGTCTTGATTAAGTTGGTTTTAATTTTAAAATTAGATTTAAGTGTGATTTTCTTAGTTTAAGATGATATTTGAATTAATATTAAGCTTTTTTATTTTAGTTTAGAATTAAGATTCTATTTATCTTTCAAATAAGATAAGATAGTGATTAAGAAATGTTAATATTGTAATAGATAAGAATTATAATCATGTTAATTTTAAGGTTAAGATTAATATTAGGTTTTTTATTAGTTCTTGTTTATAATTAGACAAGATTATTATAAATACTATATTTAAATTTAAGAATATATTAATATTAATATCAAGATTAAAATATAGTTAAAGATTATTTTAAGATTTTAATTATGATAAGGTACTATTGATACTAGGATTAGATTTAAGGTCAAGTTAAGGTAAAGGTTTACATATGATTAATTTATAATTAGTTTAGTGTAGTAATAAGATTAGGATTAAAATTAAATAAAATTAACTTAGGATTTACATTAAATTTATGATTCAGATAGACTAAAAGTATGGATTAGATATGTTAGTTTCACACTTAAATTTAGAACTAAAGTAGTTATTAATATCTTAAATAGGGTTAATATTAGGTTGTGTTGATATTAGAATACTTTTTAGGTTATCCTAAGACATATAGATTCATATGCACCTTTTATGAATAAAATTTTTTTTATTAGTGATGAAGTAACCTAAAGGTAAATGTGTTGACATAATAAGACTAAGTTATAAAAAATATGATATTAATAAATGCTTTATGTTATTCAAGGACACTCCAAAAGCAAACAAGTAGACATATAATGCCCAAATAGAAGTTATCACCAAGTGGTGTCCATAAAGATAATTCACTAGTTAAATGGTTGTTATTATACAAGGCTTCTAGATGAGCAAAGATGAATTAAGCTACTCTAACAACAAAACATTGGTTATAAGATTTTAATTAGGTTAGTGATTATGCCAAGAAAATATTAAAATTATGATTAGGTAAGACATCAATTTGATTTACTTAGAATCAAGATTAAGATAATGTTTTTTAACTTCAAATTATGCTTATATTTTTTATTTGGATAGGGTAAGATTAGGTATAAGAGAAGATTAAGATTAAGTTAAGTTAATTTAGCTTTCGATTAAGAATATGTTTATTATTAAGATAAATTATGATTACCACATAAAAAAGTTGGAGTATATATTTGCATTAGTTTATGACTAAGTAAATTTAATACTAGGATTAGAGCGAGGTAATAGATTAGAATAAGTTTGTATTACATATGGGTAAAGTTAGTTAAACTTCTATTAGATTTAGTATTTCAAAAATATTATGGTTAGATTTATGTTAGGTTTTTTATTAAATTATGATAACATTTTTACAAAAAATGATTAAAATAATTTAGTATTCAAACTAGGTTTATAATTATAATATAATAATATCTAAAATAAGAAATACATGACATGAAGTGTTTTCTTAGAACTATGTTAGAAGTCAATTTAAGAATACAATTAGCTTAAATAATATGATACGTTTACAATCAGATATGGTTATGTTTAAGATAATAATTTGGCTTAGTCTTAAGCTACTATTAATTTTTAAATTATATTTAAGTTAGATTTATCTTTTTTAAGATAATGTTAAAATTAACATTCTGATTTGGTTATTTTAGTTTTTGATTTTAGTTGAAATTATGGTTAGGATAGACATATCAAGCTAAAGTAGGAAAGATTTATAACCATATTAAACTTAATTGTAAAATTAATATCAAATTAAGGATTAGTTTTTTATGATAAAATAATGATGTGGTTAACACTAGAATTAAATTTAAGAAAATGCCAATACTAAGATCATGATGTCACATTTGGTAGTAGAACCAACCTTTAGTAGTTTAATTTATTTCAAAGAAAACCAAAGCAAAAGCTTATAAGCTTTCTATACTCTGAACTAAAGATGGTAGGGATTAAACGTTAAGTGATGTCTTAAGATAGAAATAACGAGACAAGAAATGGCTTCTATAAGGCTTCTAAAAGTAGAGGTATAAGAATAAATTATCTTATATTGGCTATCGAGAGATTGAATATGATATTTATATGAGATGTCATTGTCATAATATGTTAAAGCACATTTTAAAAGAAAACCCCATTTGAGTTGAGATAGGATTACCTATGAAAATAATTTCTTAATATAATAAGATTATGTTAGTCTTAAGGTTATGATTAATGTTACTTCAATGTTAAGGTTAAACTGGCTTAGTTGAAGAATATGTTGATTTATGATTAGGATAATCTAATATTAATACTAAAATAAGTCATACATTAATTGATTTAGATTTTAAACAAAGGTGTTATTAAGGTTAGGTTTGACACTTAAGATTAAAGAGGATGGATAGTGAATGTTATGTAATTTTTAATGTAAGAAATTACTTGAGAAGAATATCTCATAATAAGTATCTAGGTGGCCAAGAATAGGGATGAATTATCTTATTGAAGGAGTGGTATTGGTGTCTATATAATATGTCATTATCTTAACATATTTAGGCTTCTATTTTTATAAAACTAACATGGGTCTAGAGGGGTGACCCAAAGAAGATCACCTTAATATAATAAGACCATAATCACATTTGGCACTATAGCTAACTCTCTAGTTGTCTAATATAGTTTTAGGATCAATAAAGCAACAGTTTATGGTCTTGTGACACTCATGACTAAATAAAATAAGAATTAAATATCGATTGATATCTTTAGAGAGAGATCATTAGACAAGTAGTGGGTCCTAGTAGGCTTCTAAGAATAGTAGCATATAAATGAATTATATTAAATTAATTATGTAATATTAACACTAGGATAGACCAGGAATTAAATTGTTTCGATTTGGAAATAAGTTATTATTAAGGTTGGGTGTGACACTTAAGATTGAAGAGGGTGAAGTGTGAATGTAATGTAATCTCTTGAGTGAGCAATTACTAAAAACAAAGTGGCTCTTGGCAACCTTTTAGATGACAAGATATTATGAGATATTTTCAATATCTTTTGTTAAAAGAATGGGTTTGATACTTATATGAGATTACATAATCTTAAAATGTCAAAACATCATAGTAGGGAAAAGCTATCTTAGGTCGAGGGGCACAACCCAATGGAGAACAACTTGATATCTAAATGATCAAACTAGAAGTGAGTAGACTTATGATACTAAGGATTGAAAAGAATAGTGATAAACATTAAGTAATGTCTTGAGAAAGAAAGTACTTAAGTAATTACAACTTGTAATTGGCTTTTAAAAGAATGGTTATAGAAATAATTTATCCTACATAGCTCTAGAAGAGTTATTTCAATATTTGTATGAGATAAAATTATCTTAATAATTAAAACATGTTTTTAAGCAAAAAAATGTACTTGAGTTAAGATAGATAAGATAATTTTATAGTAATATTAAACTAGTATATCATAATAAGATTTTAATTAGGTTTAATATTAGATTATGTTAATGATTAGTCAATGATTTCTAGTTATATTGTGGACCTCAAATTTGTAAGATCTTTTTGAAATTAGAATCTTTTTTGTTCATGATAAAGCATCCATAAGGAATACACATTAACATAATTAACATATAAGTGTATAAAACATAAATAGGAGTGATCAGTAAGTGGTATCTTAAGGAGCAAAATCACTTAACAAGTTGTTGCTCTTATGCTAGGCTTTAAGGGGTACAATGATAAAATAAGCTACTTCAATTATAAAAAGAATTATTTTTTTATTTAGATTAGGCTCATGATTATGTTAAGATAAGGTTAAGATTATGATTAAGTTAAGACTCAATTTAATCTAGTTAAAATAAAAAATAAGATCTAATTTATTTAGCTTAGGAAAATGATTATGTTTCTATTTTGGATTGAGTAAGAACAAAAGTAAGATATAATTAAGTTTCAAATAAAATAATTAATCTTTGGATTAAAATTATGCTTATGATTAAGCAGAGGATGATTAGGTTCAAAATAAGTTAAGGTATATATTTGTTTTAGCTTATGTTTAAGATAATTTTAAAATTAGGATTAAAATATAATGATATATTAGGTTCAATGTATATTATATAAGAATAAAGTTATGTATAAGTTTTATTAGATTTAGTTTTATGCTAATATAATAGTTAGGTAAAGAATGGTTTATGATTAGATTAGATTAAGGTTATTAAAAAAATGATTAAGTTAGTATATCATAAGATTATGACTAAGTTTTGGATGATGTTACGATAATATCTAAAATAAGATAGTTTTTTTTAAGTAGTTTTGGTTTATGAATATGTTAGTAGTAAAGTTATAATTAGAATTTGCTTAAGGAAAATGATAGATTATGGTTTTTATTAAAGCAAAGCCAATGATTAATTTAATTTTTTTTAAAAAGAGTGTAACATTAACATTAAAATTAGATTTAGGATAAAGTTAGTAGTAAGTTTTGCATAAGATTTGTTTTACAACTAGCATAAAGTAAGAATATAATTAAGAAGAAGATTAGATTAATTTAGCTTAAGATTTGCACTAAGTTAACAATTAACATAGGCTAAATTTATGAATTAAATGTGTTGATATTTTACTTAAATTTAAGAAAAGAAATGTATTAAATTTATAATAAGAAAGATAAAAAATTAGTATATTTATATTATTATTTATGATATGTTAGGATCATGATTTTTTTAATTAATAAAGAGTTAGGATGACATGGATTAAGTGTAAATTAATCTTAAGATTAAGTTGATTTATGATTATTATAATCAAATATTAGTGCTAGAATAAGTTAAGCATTAATTAGTTTAGGCTTCAAATAATAGTATTATTAATATTAGGTGTGATATATAAAATCAAATTGGACAGGAAGTGAATGCTAAGCAATTTTTTGAGTGAGATGTTATTGGAGAAGAAGGGGCTCATAGCAAGGATATAGGTGGCCAGTTGCAAGAATGTATTATCTTAAATTGATGATTTATTGAGTGGTTTTGATGTTTAATAAGATGTCAATATCAAGATACCTTTTAAGTGAAAAATCAACTTGGATCAGGGGGTGTAAAGGGTGAATACTTCGACATAATGAAATCATGATATCACATTTTGCAATAAAGCCAATCCACTAGTAGTCCAATGTGGTTTAAGGATGAAACAAGACATAAACTATGGGCTTGTGACACTCAAAACCAAACACGATAAGAAGTTAATATCAAGTGTTATCTTAGGAGAGATATTTTAAGAAAAAGAATCATTAAATAATGAATAATTTCTTATAAACTTTTAAGTGGAGGGGTATAGATAATAATTACCTTATATCAATTATGATGATAATATTTTTGTTTTGATATGTGTTGTCATGGTCTTAAAATATCAAGATAATATTTGTCTTAATCTCTCTATCTAATTCTGAAATTAATCAGATCTTAATATAATCCTAATTATAGAAACTAATTTTAGCTTTAATCTAGCATACGATTAATATACCTAACTTAATCTCTAATTGTAACCTCATTTTAATCATAATCTAGTTAAAACACAATTCTAAATGTATCTTAGTCATAATTAGAATCTTATTCTAAATAAAGCACTGTCTTCATTTGAATTTAGTTTGACATCTTATCCTCATCCTAATGTTGTCTCTTTGCTAACCTTGTTCTAATCCAATCTAAATCTTAAAAACTTATTCCTAAAATTTAGTAAGTTGTAATACTAATTTTACTTAACTTAATCATTATAAGTCTAATCCAAACCTCTAATCCTTTTATTAATTTCATAATCCTACCCCCTTAAGCTAACCCAAGGCCTAACTTAAACCTATCCATCTTAGTTCTAGTTTATTAGTTTAAGTTGTCTTAACCATTCTTATTTTTAGATTCATAATCTTAATCCTAGTTTTTTAGTTAGGGTTTTAATCTTTATGTCAGTTCCTATGTTGTTATATTTGTTACTTAACTATAACATTCTAATTTCTTTATCTTAATAATAAGAATAAATTTTATCTTACTTTTAGTTGTCGTTTCTTCATCTTAGTAATAAGACTAAATTTTATCTCTCCTTTATTCTAAATTTCAATTTTCTTAAACAATAAAACTAAATATAAAGAAAAAAATAATAAACATAGAGATAAGATAATGATAAATGATAAAAATAAAAAAAATAAAATTACTAAATTATCTTAAACTTAAAAGATTATGCAAAATCATCATCACAATTATATAAATTATCAAAACATTATAAAAAAAAAACAACAATATCTAATATGATTCAATTTCACTTAGAAAGGCATAATGGACAACCTTCCCTAGCAAAAAAATTTGCATACTAACCTTATTCTTTTTGTAATTTGATTTGGACTAAAAATTAAGGTGTAATTTAGCTTAACAAAAAACCTTGTTTACAAAATCCTTTGAGCATTGGCTCATAAACAATGTTTAACAAGTGCATACAAAGTTTTTGGTCTAAAAAATCTAATGGATTATCAAATATTAAAAATTATAATATAAACTCTTTTAGTTTTATGTTTGGAGATTAACAGAGTTAAAGGTTGTATAATCTTTTTTAAATTATAACTGCATTTTATTATTGTAATATTTCTAATTTTTTATTGAAGATTTAATTTTTTAATCAAATTTTTTAATTTTTTTTAGTGCAATAATAGATTTAGGATTAAAATTAGATTAATTTAACTTAGGATTTGTATAAATTTATGATTAAGATATGCTAAAAGTATGAATTAGAGATGTTAATTTTACACTTAAAATTTAGAAGTAAAATAGTCATTAAAAATATGTGTTAAAATTTATTCATGATTATGTTATATTTCATATTAGTTCATAGTGTATTAGGATTTGGACTATTTCTAATAAATTATTTTAAGATAGTATTAAGATTAATGTTATATTAGTTTAGCTTAAGATTAAATTTATTTATTGTTGAGATAGTCTGATATTAATATCAAGATGGGTTAGAGATTAATTTATTTTAGTTTATGACTAGATAATAATAATTTTAAGTATGATCTTAAGGACTAAAGAGTTAATGAATTAATGTTAATTAATTTATTGAAAAAAAATCAATAGATAATGAGTGGTTTATAATGCATTTCTTAGTGAGCATGTATAGAGATGAATTATGTCATAATTGTCATTTAAAGAGTGGATTTAGTATTTATATTATATGTTATGGTGTTATCATATTTAGAGATCTTTAATAGGTAAAAGTCACTTGGATATGGAGGGGAGACCCAAGGGACACTGTCTCAACATAAAAAAACCATGATGATATATTAAACACTAGAGTGAACACTCCTATAATGCAATTAGTTTATGAATGAATAAAGTAAAAATTGATGGGCTTATGATATCTAGGACTAATAATAATGTAGTTAATATTGAGTGATATTTTAAAAGAAAAATCACGAGATAAAAAGATTAATGGTGATAATTTGGCTAATTTAATTATAAGTGTTGGGTGAACTTTTTTGTTTATAAATTTTGTTAGGTTTCTAATTACGTAATAAAAAAATTAGTATAACTTTTATTAGTAATTACGTCACCATTAAAGTTAGGGTTAAGCTTGATTTATGATTAGATTCAGGAAAGGTTATTATAAAAGAGAAGACAATAAAATTTATTTTAGATTAATGATTAAGGCAAGGTTAAGACTAGGCTTTGGTTTAGGTTGAATTGGTATCAACTTTAGGATTTGGTTTTGATATAATTTGCGATTAGTTTATGATAATATTAGAATTAATATTAAGATTTTTTTATTTTAACTTAGAATTAGGATTTCATTTATGATTTGAATAAGATAAGATTATGACTAATATAAGTTAAGATTATACTAAATCAATGTTAGTATTATGTTAGTTTTAAGATTAAGATTAATCTTAGGCTAATGATTCAATTTTTTTTTCAATTTGATAAGGGTATGGTTAATACTATATTTAGATTTAAGATAACTTCAATATTAATGTTAGAATTATGACAAAGAAAAAGATTAGTTTATGTTTTTAATAAATTGGATAATTTTGATAAAAAGATTTGTTTTATGATGAAATTAAAATTAAGATATGCATAAGATTTTTTTATAATTTGTTTAGATTAATAATAGAATTAGTATTAAGATATGATTTATTTTACTTAGGATTTACATTAAATTTATGATTAAGATGATTTTAAATTATGAACAAATATGTTAGTATCTCTCTTAAATTAAAGATTGGACTAGTGATTAAAATTTTTATTAAAAAGGATTAAAGATTATGTTACAATTATTATTAATTCATAAGAGGTTAAAATTTTGATTAATTTTTAATAAGTTTTGTTAAGATAGTATTACGGTTAAAGTTATGTTTATTTAGTTTAAGATTTAGTTTTTTTGTTGTTGGAATAGTGTAATATTAATATTATGATATGTTAGAGATTAATTTTTTTAGTTATTGACTAGGATAATAATAACATTAAATGGGATCTCACTATCTAAAGGCGTAACGAGAGAATGTTAATTAATTTCTTGAGAAAGAAATCATTAAAGAATAAATTTCTTATAGTGGTCTTCTTGGGGGGGCTATATAGAGATAAAGTATTCTATAATGACTATTTTAAATTTTTTTTTTGTGTTTATATGAGATGTGGTGTTAAGATGTCAAGCCATATTTTGAGGGCAAAACTCACTTGGGTTAGGAGGGGTGGCCCAAGTGACATTATCTCGACATAATATGGCAATAATGTCACATTTAACACTAGAGTCAACATTCTTTTAGTCCAATATTTTTTGGATGAACCAAGCAAAATTTGATAGGCTTGCAACACCTAGGAATTAAGGGTAATGGAGTAATGCTGAGTGATATTCTTAAAAAAGAATCATTAGAAGAAAAGATTCATCATTATAATTTAACTAGTATAATGATAGTTATTAGCTAAACATGGGTTTTAGTTATAAATTCAGTTAGGTTTATAGTTATGCAATAATAAATTTGGTGAAACTTTATTTAATTCATGATTATGTCAATATTAAAGTAAGGATTAAGCTTAATTTATGGTTAGATTGAGAAAGTTTATTATAAAAACAAATAAATTGAAAATTTCTTTTAGATCTATGATTTTGTAAGGCTAAGGTTAACATTTTGCTTTTGTTTTGGTTAAGTTGGTTTTAATTTTAGAGTTTGATTTAAGTGCAATTTTTTTTAGTTTAGTACAATATTAGAATTTACATTAAATTTTTTTTTCTTATTTTAGCTTAGAATTAGGATACTATTTATCATTCAAATGAGATAAGTTAATGATTAAGACAAGTTAAGATTATAATTGGTTAGCATTAGAATCATGTTAGTTTTAAGGTTAAGATTAATTTTAGGTTAATAATTAGTACTTGTTTATAAGTAGATAAGGTTATTGTTAATATTATATTTAGATTTAAGACTATATTAATATTAATGTTATGATTAAAATAAAGTTAAAGATTAGTCTATGTTTTTAATTATGATAAAGTAATATTGATACTAAGATTATAATTAAGGTCAAGCTAAGGTGAGTTAGTTTATCATTAGTTTAGTGTCATAATAAGATTACGATTAAAATTAGATTAATTTTTCTTAGGATTTATATTAAATTTATGATTTAGATAGGCTAAAAGTAAGGATTAAATATGTTAGTTTCACTCTTAAATTGAGAACTAAATTTGTCATTAAAAATATATATTAGAATTCATTCATGATTATATTATATTTAATATTAATTCATAGTATTTTAGGATTTGGGCTTATTTTTAATTAATAATTTTAAAATAGTATTAAGGTAAAGGTTATATTAGTTTAACTTAAGATTTAATTTATTTATCATTGGAATCGTCTAATATTAATATTAAGATAGTTAAAAATTAATTTATTTTAGTTTAAGATTCAGATAATAACAATTTTATGTATGATCCTAAGGACTAAAGAGACAAAAAGTTAATGTTAGTTAATTTATTGGAAAAGAAATCACTGGACAATGAGTGGCTTATAATGCAATTCTTGGTGAGCATGTATAGAGATGAATTATCTCATAATTGCTATTGAAAGTGTGGATTTAGTGTTTATATAAGATGTTAGGTATTAAGATGTTTATACACCTTTTGTTGGCAAAAGTCACTTGGGTCTGGAGGGGAGACCCAAGGGATATTATCTTGACATAATAAAACCTTGATGTTATATTTAACACTAGAGCCAACATTCTTGTAATGTAATTGGTTTAAGAATGAATAAAGTAAAAGTTGATAGGCTTATGATATCTGGGACTAATGATAATATTGTTAATACTGAGTGATATTTTAAAAGGAAAATCACAAGAGAAAAAGATTAATGGTTATAAATTATGTTAGGTTTCTAATTTCCTAATAATAAAATTAGTAGAACATGTATTAGATTCATCATTATGTCAATATCAAAGTTAGGGTTAAGCTTGATTAAGTATTAGATTAAGGAAAGGTTATTATAAAAGAAAAGACAAAAAGAATTATTTTAGATTTATGATTACGGCTAAGGTTAGGACTAGGCTTTAGTCTAAATTGTGTTGGTATTAAGTTTAGAATTTAGTTTAGGCATGATTTGTGATTAGTTTAAGATAATAATATTATTAAGAATAAGATTTTTTTTATTTTAACTTTAAATTAGGATTTTATTTATTATTTGAGTGAGATAAAATTGTCACTAAGTTATGACTACATTAGGTCAATGTTAGGATTATTTTAGTTTTAAGATTAAGATTAATCTTTAGTTAATGATTTTTTTCATTTATAATTTCATAAGGGTATTACAAATACATATTTAGATTTAAGATAATATTAATATTAATGTTAACATTAAAAAAGGTAAAGATTAGTTTAGGTTTTTAATAATATATTATAATTTTTATACTAAGATTATTTTCATGGTGAAGTTAAGATTAAGTTATGCATAAGATTAGTTTATCATTAGTTTAGATTAATAATAGAATTAGTATGAAAGAAAGATTAATTTTACTTAGGATTTATATTAAATTATGAATGAGATGAGTTTAAATTATGAATAGATATATTAATGTTTCTCTTAAATAAAAGACTTGACAAGTCATTAAAAATTTTTATTAAAATTGATCGAAGATTATGTTACATTTATTATGAATTAGTAGTAGGTTAGGATTTGGATTAATTTTTAATATGCTGTGTTAAGATAATATTAAGATTAAAATTCTTTCAGTTTAGTTTAAGATTTAGCTTTTTTATTTTTAGAACACTCTAATATTAATACTAAGATAGGTTAGAGATTTATTTTTTTAGGTTATTGACTATGATAATAATAATGTTAATTGTGATCCCATGAACTAAAGGGATAAGGATTGAATGTTAGTTAATTTTTTTAGAAAGAAATCATTAGAAAATAATTGCTTATAGTGAGATTCTAGGTTGGGCTATATAGAGATGGATTATCCTATAATGACTTTCATGAAAAGCTTTTTGGTATTTATATGAGATGTTATGGTGCTAATATGTCGAGACACATTTTGAGTGCAAAAGCCACTTGAGTCAGGAGGGGTGGCCCAAGTGACTATCTTGACATACTTAGGTCATGATGTCGCATTTAACACTAGAGTCACGTTCTTTTAGTCTAATTGATTTCTAAATGAACCAAGCAAAATCTGACAAACTTCTAACATGAAGTTTGTGTTGAGTGATATTTGAAGTGAAAACTAAATAAACAAACAGATTCATGATTATAATTTTGTTAGTATAATGATAGGTATTCAATAAGCATAAGTTTTGGTTGAAAATTAGGTTAGGATTATAAATACATAGTAATAAAAATATTAGATCTTTTATTTGATTAATGATTATGCCAATATTAAAGTTAGGATTAAGCTTAATTGACAATTACGTTAGGGAAAGTATATCATAAAATTGAATAGATTGAAAAATTATTTTGGATTTATGATTTAATAATGCTAAGGTTAGGATTTTGCTTTTGTTTAGGATGAGTTGTTTTAAAGTTAGATTTAGATTTAAGTGTGAATTTTTAGTGTAAGACAATGTTAGAAATAACATTAAGATTTTTTTATTTTAGCTTAGAATTATGATTCTATTTATCATTAAAATAAGATAAGATAATGATTAAGATAAGTTAAGATTATAGTAAGTTAGGATTAAAATCTTGTTAGTTTTAAGGTTAAGATTAATATTTGGTTAATGATTATTTCTATTTATAATTAGATAAGATTATTATCAATACTATATTTAGATTTAAGACTATTATAATATTAATGTTTGGATTAAAATAAAGTTAAATATTAGTTTAGGTTTTTAATTATGATAAAATAATATTGAAATAATATTGATATAAGATTAGATTTAAGGTTAAGTTAGGGTTAAGATTTACGTACTATTAGTTTATTATTAGTTTAGTGTAATAGTAGGATTAGGATTAAAGTTAGATTAATTTAGTTTTAGATTTATATTAAATTTATGATTGAGGTATGCTAAAAGTTTGAATTAGATAAGTTTGTTTCACACTTAAAATTTAGAACTTAAGTACTCATCAAAAATATGTGTTAGTATTTATTCGTGATTATGTTATATTTAATATTAGTTCATAGTGTGTGAGGATTTGGGCTAATTTTTCATAAATTATTTTAAGATAATATTAAGATTAATGTTATATTTTTCTTGTTTAAGATTTAATTTATTTATATTTAGAATAGTCTAATATTAATATCAAGATAGGTTAGTGATAAGTTTATTTTTTTATGGCTAGGATAATAACAATTTTAAGTATGATCCTAAGGACTAAAGAGATAACGAATTAATGCTAATTAATATATCGAGAAAAAAATCACTAGATAATGAGTGGTTTATAGTGCATTTCTTAGTGGACATGTGTAGAGATGAATTATCTCATAGTTGTTATTGATAGAGTGGATTTAGTGTTTATATTAGTTGTTATGGTGTTAAGATGTTTAGACACCTTTTGTAGGTAAAATTACTTTGGGTCTGGACAGGAGGCCGAATGGACACTATCTTGACATAATAAAACCATGATGTTATATTAAACACTAGAGTGAATACTCTTATAATGCAATTGGTTTAAAAATGAATAAAGTAAAATTTTATGGGTTTATGATGTTAAGTGATATTTTAAAAGAAAATCACTAGATAAAAAGATTAATGGCGATAAATATGCTAATTTAACAATAAGTGTTTGGTGAACTTTGCTTTGCATATAAATTATGTTAGGTTTCTAATTACGTAATAATAAAATTAGTATAACTTGTATTAGAATCATGATTACTTCACCATTAAAGTTATGGTTAAGCTTGATTTATTATTAGATTAAGGAAAGGTTATTATGAAAGAGAAGACAATAAAAATTATTTTAGATTTATTATTAAGGTAAGGTTAAGGCTAGGCTTCTGTCTAGGTTTAGTTGATAGAATTATTTTTGGTATAATTTGTGATTAGTTTAAGATAATATTATAATTAATACTAAGATTTTTTTATCTAAGCTTAGATTTTAGATTTCATTTATGATTCAAATGAGATAAGATTATGACTAAGATAAGTTAAGAAATTACTAAATCGTTGTTCAAATTATGTTAGTTTTAAAATTAAGATTAATCTTGGTTAATGATTAGATTTTATTTATAATTTTATAAGGGTACAATTAATACTATATTTAGATTTAAGATAACTTCAATATAATGTTAAAATTCAAATAAAGATAAAGATTAGTTTATGTTTTTAATAATATGGGATAATTTTGATACAAAGATTTGTTTCATGTTGAAGTTAAAATTAAGATATGCATAAGATTTGTTTATAATTTTCTTAGATTAATAATAGAATTAGTATTTAGATATGATTTATTTTTCTTAGGATTTATATTAAATTTATGATTAAGATGAGTTTAAATTATGAATAAATATCTAGTGTCTCTCTTAAATTAAAAACTAGACTAGTCATTAAAACGTTTTTTCTAGAATTGATTGAAGATTATGTTACAATTATTATTACTTCATAATAGGTTAAAATTTTGATTAATTTTTAATAAGTTGTGTTAAGATAGCATTAAGGTTAAGATTATGCCAGATTAGTTTAAGATTTTGTTTTTTATTGTTAAAATAGTATAATATTAATATTAGGATATGTTAGAGATTAATTTTTTTTAAGTTACTGACTAGGATAATAATAATGCTAAATGTGATCTTACTGTCTAAAGGAATAACGAGAAAATGTTAGTTAATTTCTTGAGAAAGAAACCATTAAAGAATAAATTTCTTATAATGGTCTTTTTGAGGAGGGTCTATATAGAGATAAAGTATCTTATAATGACTATTTTAAATTTTTTTTTGTGTTTATATGAGATGTTATGGTATTAAGATGTCAAGCCACATTTTGAGGGCAAAACCCACTTGGGTTAGGAAGGGTGGCCCAAGTGACACTATCTCGACATAATAAGGCTATGATGTCATATTTAATACTAAATTCAACATTCTTTTAGTCCAATTGGTTTCTGGATGAACCAAGCAAAATCTGACAGGCTTGTAAGACCTGAGATTGAAGATAATGGAATAAATGTTGAATGATATTCTTAGAAAAGAATTATTTAGACAAAAAGATTCACGATTATAATTTAGCTAATATAATGATAGTTATTAGCTAAACATAGGTTTAAGTTATAAATTAAGTTACATTTATGATTATGTAATAATAAAATTAATAGAAATTTTATTTAATTCATGATTATGTTAATATTAAAGTTAGGATTAAGCTTCATTTATGATTAGATTAGGGAAAGCTTATTATAAAAACAAATAAATCAAAAAACTATTTTAGATTTATGATTCTGTAAGACAAAGGTTAAGGTTTTTCTTTTGTTTTGGTTGAGTTGGTTTTAATTTTAGAGTTTTATTAAGTGTGATTTTTTAGTTTAGGATAATATTAGAATTAATATTAAGATTTTTTTAATTTAACTTAGAATTATGATTTTATTTATCATTCAAATGAGATAAGATAATAATTAAGACAAGTTAAGATTATAATTGGTTAGAATTAGAATCATGTTAGTTTTAAGGTTAAGACTAATTTTAGGTTAATAATTAGTTATTATTTATAAGTAGATGAGGTTATTGTCAATGCTATATTTTGATTTAAGGATATATTAATATCAATGTTAGGATTAAAATTAAGTTAAAGATTAGTTCAGATTTCTAATTATGATAAAGCAATATTGATACTAAGATTAGAATTAAGGTCAAGTTATGGTTAAGGTTTACATATAGTTAGTTTATAATTAGTTTAGTGTAATAATAAGATTTGGATTAAAATAAGATTAATTTAGCTTAAGATTTATATGAAATTTTTTATTAAGATAGGCTAAAAGTATGGATTAATTATGTTAGTTTCACACTTAAATTTAGTAAAAAAGTTGTCATTAAAAATATATATTAGAATTTATTCATGATTATATTATATTTAATATTAATTCATAGTATGTTAAGATTTGGACTAATTTTTAAAAAATTATTTTAAGATAGTATTAAGATTAAGGTTATATTAATTTAGCTTAAGATTCAACTTGTTTATCATTGGAATAGTCTAATATTAATTTCAAGATAGGTCAAAATTTAATTTATTTTAGTTTAAGACTGGGATAATAACAATTTTAAGCATGATCCCTTGGACTACAGGGATAATGAGTTAATGTTAGTTAATTTATTGAGAAAGAAATCACTGGACAATGAGTGGCTTATAATGCAATGCTTGGTGAGCATGTGTAGAGATGAATTATCTCTTAATAGTTATTGAAAGTGTGGATTTAGTGTTTATATAACATGTTATGGTGTTAAGATGCTTAGACACCTTTTGTAGGCAAAACTAACTTGGATCTGGGGGGAGACCCAAGGGATATTGCCTTGACATAGGAAAACCATTATGTTATATTTAACACTAGAGCCAACATTCTCATAATATAATTGGTTTAAGAATGAACAAAGTAAAACTTGATGGGCTTATGATACCTGGGATTAATGATAATATAGTTAATATTAAGTGATATTTTAAAAGGAAAATCACTAGACAAAAAGATTAATGATTATAATTTGGCTAATTTAATAATAAGTGTTAGGTGAAGGTGGCTTTTTGTTATAAATAATGTTAGGTTTCTAATTACGTAATAACAAAATTATTAGAACTTATATTAGATTCATCATTCTATCAACATTAAAGATTGGGTTAAGCTTGATTTATTATTCGATTAAGGAAAAGTTTTTATAAAAGAGAAGATAACAAAAATTATTTTTGACTTATGATAAAGGATAAGGTTAGGGCTAGGCTTTAGTCTAAGTAGTGTTGGTATTAAGTTTAGAATTTAGTTTAGGTATGATTTGTGATTAGTTTAAGATAATATTAGAATTAAAATTAAGATTTTTTTTATTTTATCTTAGAATTAGGATTTTTTTTAAGATTTTAGTGAAATAAAATTGTGACTAAGTTATGACTACAATAGATCAATGTTAGGATTATTTTTAGTTTTAAGATTAAGATTAATCTTAGGTTAATGATTTTTTCATTTACAATTTCATAAGGGTATGACAAATACTATATTTAGATTTAAGATAATATTAATGTTAATTTTATATTATAATTTTTATATTAAGATTTGTTTCATGATGAAGTTAAGATTAAGTTATGCATAAGATTAATTTATCATTAGTTTAGATTAATAATAGAATTAGTATGAAGGAAAGATTAATTTTACTTAGGATTTATATTAAATTTATGATAAGATGAGTTTAAATTATAAATAGATATTTTAGTGTTTCTCTTAAATTAAAGACTGGACTAGTCATTAAAAATTTTTATTAAAATTGATCGAAGATTATGTTACATTTATTTTTAATTCATAGTGGGTTAGGATTTGGATTTATTTTTAATAAGCTATTTTAAGATAATATTAAGATTAAGATTATGTCAGTTTAGTTTTTAAATTTTTAGAAAAGTCTAATATTAATATTAGGATAGGTTAGAGATTTATTTTTTTAGGTTATTGATTAAGATAATAATAATGTTAAGTATGATCCTATAAACTAAAGGGATAACGAGTGAATGTTAGTTAATTTTTTGAGAAAGAAATCATTAGACAATAAATTGCTTATAGTGAGCTTCTAGGTTGAGCTATATAGAGATGAATTATCCTATAAAGACTTTATAAAAGCTTTTTGGCATTTATATGAGATGTTATGGTTCTAATATATCGAGGCACATTTTGGTACAAAACCCACTTTGGTCAGAAGAGGTGGCCCATGTGACACTATCTCGACATAGTAAGGCTATGATGACACATTTAACATTAGAGTCAATATTCTTTCATTCCAACTAGTTTCTAGATGAACCAAGTAAAATCTAACAGGCTTGTAACACCTGGGATTGAGTGTGACAGAGTAAATGTTGAGTGATTAGATTTAGGTAACTTTTATTATTTAATTAACGAAAAATTAAGAATTGAGTTAAGATTATATTTTATTAAAATGAGGATTAAGTCAGTAGTATGGTTAAAATTAAAATCATAAGAAAGATTAAGTTAGGTTTATGGTTTGATTATCATAGAATAGAACTAAGATTAGATAAGTACTAAATTGGATTATGCTTAGGATTATGTTATGATTCGAAGTGATCTTATGTTTAGATGATGATTTTGTTTATAATTGTTATAAGATAATATTAGGATTAGGAGTTGGCTAGCTTTCAATTTAGGCTTGATAAAGTTTATATTAAAACTATGTTAGTTTTATAATTAGATTCGTATAAGATTAAGATTTGATTGTTTCTTGTTAAGAATTGTATTAAGCTGATAATTTGAAGTTTTGAACAAGATAGTTTAAGATTTTTCTAGTTTAGGTTCAAAATTATGCTTATTATCAATGTTAGGATAATTATATTAAGAATTAGGTCATATTTATGGTTAGTTTTTCATAGGTTGGGACATGGATTATCTCAGAGATAGATTGAGTTATTTTTAAGATTATGTTGTAATTAATATTAAGAATATATTATTATTATAATTAATTTTATGATTATGATAGGTTAAGATAATTATTAAAAAAATACAAGTATTAAACTAGGTTAGGTTTAAGATAGAAGGATTAAATTTTAGATAAGATTAGGATAAGTTTAAGATTAATTTAGGTTTTATTAAATATATTATGATATGATTAGATTAATGATAAGTTTAATGTTACAATTTTTTTTATTTTACATTACAATGATACTAAATTTAGAACTAAATTATTGCATAGTTATAACAAAAATAAAGTTGGATTTAAAAGATTTAGTTTAAGTGTAATATTAAGTTAAAATTATGATTAGGTTAAATATTATGATTAAGTTTTAAACAAGGGCTATATATAATTCAAATCATGCAAAGACTATATTTAAAGAAAAGATGGTATTATGATTTGATTTGATTAAGATTATATTATGTTTAGAATTATGACTAAGATTTGTTTAAAACTAGGTTATTTGGAGTTTGTTAGAGTTATTAATTTGTTTATAACTTTATAATTTAAAAAAAATATAAGAATTAAGATCAAGAGGAGATGAAGTCAAAGATTAGGTTCAGTTTAAGATTATGCCTTATTTAGAAGTAAATCATAACAAACACTATGATATGTTTAGTGCTATATTAGTAATTAGTTAATATTAGATTTAAACCTTAGACTAATGGATTATAATTTAGCCAACACAGTGATAGGTATTGGATGAATGTAAGTTTTGGTGATATATTAAATTAGGTTTATAACTACATAATAATAAAATTAGTAGAACTTATATTAAGTTTAGGTTGTTAATATTAATGATTAAATTAATTTTAGTTTATGATTAGATTATTTAAATTTAATATAAAAAGAATTTAGTTGAAGGATTAAGTTAGATTTATGATCAGTTAAGGTTTGAATTAAGATTTGGTATAGGGGTATTTCACAATAGTTATTAAATGAGTGATTTTGATGTTTATATGAGATGTTATTGTGTTTAGATGTTGATGTATTTTTTAAAATCAAACTATTTTGGTTAGAAGCCACAAACCAAGGGACACTATCTCAACATAGGAAGATAATGATATCATAGTTAACACTCGAGTCGATCTTCTTGTAGTCCAATTAGCTTTAGGATGAATAAAGTAAAGACTGATGGGCTTATGACACTTACAACATAAGAAGATGGGGTGTTAATATTAGGTGATATTTTGAGTGAAAATGACTCTAAACTTAGAGCAACTCTTGGTAGGCTTCATGGATGAATAGTATAGGAATTATTACCCTACATTGACTATTGAGGGGGTGATTCTATAATTTATATGTGATATCATAATCTCAAAATAATAGACATTTTTATGAAAAATCCCAAAAAGGCCAAGATTGGGTGACTTAAGGGTATAATTTTTTGATAATAAGATCAGTATATCATATAAGGATTATAATTAGATAAAATATTAGATTGTATTTATAATTAGATAAAACCTTTTGGGTCTAGTGCAAAGAAAATTTTTTAAAATAAAACCTATTTTATTCATGGTGAAGTGACTTAGTAGGAAATATATTGTCATTGTGTGACTAATTTTTGAAACTATAGTATTGAAGGAGAACCTATTCTTGATTGATGTAGTTGAAAACATACTATGAAGAAGCATGTAAGAATATAACTCATGAATAGGTGTGATTACCAATTGATATCCTAGGGTGCTAAATCACCTTCTCTTATTTCATGTGATTTGAGGATAATCAAGTAGACTTTTATAGGCTTATAATACTTGAAGAGGGTTAGGAGTTATCACAAAGTGATATCTAATGGAGATTAATCACTAGATAATGTGCATATTTTGTGTGAGATTTTTAGGGGTGCATGAATGATTTATTATATATCAAACGTAAAGAAAATAAAATGTGATTTACTTGAGAAACTAAAATATTTAGACACCTTTTACATATAGAACATGCATGAGTTAAAATGGGACAACTCAGGGAAAATTCCTTGACAATATCAGATTTGGTCTTCTTAATTGAGATTTGGATAATAACAAAGATTAAGTTAGAATTAAGATTATAATATGTTTAGAACTATGTTTAAACCAAGCCGACATATTTCAAGATGAGAATGATACAAGACTATAGATTATAAAAATTCTAGAGTTAGATTTTGAAAAATATGGATTTAAAAAGATTAAGAACATGATTATATTTTTTAAGAGCTAATAAATATTTAATTCTATAATTAAGTATAATTAAAATTTTAATTAAGCTAGAATTCTAATTAAGGACTAGAATTACTTTAGAATTAAGTTATTTTTTCAAGGTAGGAAATGTTGGAATAAGAATAAGGTTAAAGTAGGCTTTGTTTAAGGTTAAGTTTTTATTTGAATTAATATTTGATTTATTTAAATTAAGATTATGATTTGGATATATTAGGATTATATAAAGTTTGGTTTAAGATTAAGGGGTTAGAATTAGGCTAAGATAATGTATGTCAAGAGTAAATTTAGTGTTATTTTTTTAACTAAAATATAGATTGGATATTACGAGTATGTCAGATTTAGGAATAGGTTTTGTTATATTTAGGAGTAGAATTAGGTTAGATTGATGATTTTATTTGGATAAGATTAGGATTAAAATTAGATTTGAAAAATGTATATTTTTGATTAATTTTGGTAAGACAATGGCTATATATGATTATAATTATGAGTATATTAGCATTCAAGTTAAGTTTGGTTAAGTTTAGGATCTAAATTAGGTTAACATTTTTTCTTTGATTAAGATAAATTAAAGAATTTGGTTAAGAATATTTATTTAAGTTTAAATTATGGTTTGTGTATGGTAATATAAGGACTAAGACAATTTTGGTTATTACTAACTAATGTTTAAAACTAAGATAGTATTATTATCAAAATTAGAATTATGTTTTTTATTAATTTAGGTTTATTATAGGTTTATCTTAGGATAGAACTTGGATTAGGTTAGTATTATATTTGAATTTGCTTAGGATTGTTTAATAACTTGGATCTAAGTTAGATTATAATAAATTTATATTTATGATTACGATAAGTTTAAGATTAATAGTAGGTTAAATTTAAGTTTATGTATGATAAATCTTACGTTTAGAACAATGTTAGCTTTATTATCAGATTAAGGTTAGGTTAAGATTTTTATTAAGGTTAGATTAGTTTAAGTTAAGCTTAATATCAGGCTTGTAATTAAGATAAGTTAAGATTTGAATTAGGATGGGTTAACCTTATATTTACGTAGATTTATGATTGAGTTAATTTCAATATTAGAATTTGAATTATACTACAAATTAGGTTACATGTATAATTAATATGTTGTAGGTTAAAATTATGATTAGATTAAGCTATATTGGGTTATGTTTAAGATTATGTAACAATTATGATAGAGATTAGGTTAGATTTGAATTTTCTTTAGCTAATAATAATATTATGCTTATTTTAAGATAATTTCTCTTAGGTCATAACAAGGATTAAGTTAAGACTAGAAGTATTACTTTAGTTTTAATATTAAGTTTTTTAAATAGGTTATGTTTTGTGAATATGTTTGGAATAACGATTATGTGACATTCAAATGTGCAAAGACTGACAAGGTTAAGGAAATTGTCTAGGTTGAATTAGAATTTGATCTTGTTTAGAATTAAGACATAGTAAAGGTTTCGGTTATATTTAGTAATGGCTTAGAATAGGTTCGTTATTATGATTGGGTAAGGTTATGAATAATAAGGCTGGGCCTCAATTTAATTTGCTTGAAATTAGAATAAACATTTAGCTTTTTTAGCTTAGTATAATAATTATTCTTTTAGTTTAAATTGAATATGATTTGGATTAGAATAGTATTAGATTTTAAAATAAATTAATTTAGTTTAAAATTAAGATTATGTTTATGATTAAGATAAAGAATGATTTAGATTGGAACAAGTTATGATATAAATTAGTTTAGTTTTATGACTAGGCTAATTTTAAAATTTTTTTAAAAATAAAGTGATGAATTATATTATATTAATATTAGGTTAAGATGAAGTTAGTTAACTTGTATTAGGTTTAGGAGTAAGTGAGTATTAAGTTTAGGTTTGGATGAGAGTTTTTATTAAATTAAGGAAATATTATTACAAAAAAAAGAATAAGATAGTTTGTTTTACAACTGTGACTATTTTTTTTGTTGAGAATAGTATAAGATTTAAAATAAGAAAAATTAGGATTATACTAGTTTTATGAACTAGGTAAGTAGTCAAATTATGATTTGATTAAGCTTAATGATTATTTAGATTTATGATTTAAATAGTTAAGGTTAAGATTTGGATTTTATTTATGGCTTTAATAATATTAATTTTAGAATTTGATTAAGGTAAGGGTTTTTATTAGTTTAGGTTTATGTTATAATTAGCATTAAGATTTGGTTACTTTTGCTTAGGTTTAGAATTTAATTAATGATTGAGATGAGACAAGATTATGGCTAAAACTGGTGTTGGAGATTAAAGTTAATATTATTGCTGGTTGATTTTTATATTTTTATGAGATATCATAATCTTAAAATTTTGAAGCCTTATTGTAGAAAAAATTAATTTATGTTGAGTGGGGTGAACCAAAAGATAATATCTTGATATAATAAAACCATTATGTCATATTTTGTGTTAGAGCCAATCTTTTAGTAGTTCAATATGATTCAAGGATGAACTAAACAAAAGTTGGTGGGCTTGTGATACCTAAGATCAAAGAGGATGCATAGTAAACATCTAATGACTTCCTAAAAGAGAAATCACTTGACAATAAATAGCTCATATTAGGTTTCTAAGATGATGAGTATAGGAATTAATTGTCTTATATTATCTACCAAGGGTGTTATTTGAGTATATATATGAGCTATCATCATTTTAAAATGTCAAGAAACATTTTTAGAAAAACCTCTCTTGAGAAGATAGAGTAACCTAATATAATAATTTCTCAATATGACAAGATGAATATATTATATAAGGATTATAACAAGGTTAAATATTAGGTTGTGTTTATGTTTAGATAATGTTTTAAAATTGTTATCATTATCTTTAGATGTTGAGACACTTTTTGAGATTTTTTTTATTCTTGATGAAGCTACCTAAGGAAAAATATATCATCAAAGTGAGACCAAGTTGTCACAAATACGGTATTTTAGAAGAACATGCTATTGCATGATATGGTTCAAGGACAAATCTAGTGGATGTAACTCTTGATGAGGAAAAATGCTAGGTGATATATAATGGTGAGAAATTATTTGATAATTTGCCTTGTGTTAGTCTTTGAGGGTTGCATGGATGACTTGCCCTATATCAATTACAAAGAAAATTTAATAGGCTCTATAGTGATATTATAATCTTAATATCTTGAAGCACCATATGAGTACAAAACCTACTTTTGTTAGAATGGAATGACCTAAGACAATTTTACTTTCATACTATGGGAATAAGTCATCATAATTAAGGTTAGGATGAAACTAGACTAAGTTAGAATTAAGGTTACCAAGCCTAAACAAAGCCTTAGATATATATAATGGTAAGATAGTAAGAGTAAGTGAAGAAGAGAATGATCTTAAATTTTGGGATTAGAATTATTCTAGTATTATATTAAGTTTATCACAAGTTTAGGTTTAAGAGGATTGGACAAGTATTGAGAGTAAAATAATTCAGAAAATTATGAGATCCTACTATTGATTTTCATCTAGTCTGTCCCATTGAAGTGATTTGTTAGTAAAATAAGATTAATCCTCATGGAACTTAAAATCTAATATCATGAAAAATTTTTTAGCAAGCGGACAATTGCATTTATTTCCTTGTTTGCTAGGTGAATACACCACAAAGGCACATTTTACGATTTTTTTGTTATGACTTAAGGATCATATTATGAACATAAATTATATAACCAAATACCTTTGTTAGGGTGAAGTTTAACATATGGTTATGAGGATATTGGTTCAACAAAATATTCAATATTGTTTAAACCTTAATTAAGTGGTTAGGACTGTGAGGATGGCTCCACCTTGAAAAAATATGTAGCATGATTTGAGAGTATAATGGAATGAACAACTTCAAGAAAATGATTCTTTTTTAGTAATTTTGTTTTGTTGAAGGATATATGTATAAGTATTTTGACAAATGATAATATGGAATGCAAGATATTAAAAATATGTCACATGAATTTGAATTTGGAATATATTATAAAAAAATTTATTAAAATTTTTGAAAATGATGATTTTGATTTTTTTTCATTTTTTAGATATATCTAACATACCCTTTTATGATCTTCAATCAATGACACAAATGCTTGTTTGTTTGGAAAATTTATGATTCGTTTTGATCCACATATGTCATCATGAATTAAGTAAAAACATTTAGATAATTTATGATTTTGAATTGTGATTATTTTTTAAGAATGTGTTATTCACATTGAAAAAAATCCTCTTTATTCATAAAAAGATGCATAGATAATAATTTTTAATAAAAAATATTAGAATGATCACAATGATTGAGCTAAAGACATACATACAAACAAATAAAAACTAAAAATGATACTTGATTGAGAGATTGATTCTGAAGTAAATATTTATCTTTTAATATATAATTAAGACCATTTCGTTTAAAGATTCTCTAGCAGGTATCTCAATTATGATGAGATTTATTATATTGTTCACACTAATCACTATTTAGGTTGCTTTAAATTGAGGGTTGTCATTACTCCTATGAATTGTAAGAGAAAAAGTATTAGAGATAACATTCATGGTAGGATCTATTCTTGGATGAAGAATTGCTCTCCTCTCTCCTAAGCAACATACAGTTAAAGAAGCTTGATTCCAATGAGATGGACCTTAGCTTCATCCACATTAGGATTAAGTTGTAGAAAATCAATTAACCTTTTGTTTTTCAAGATCCACACTAGTATTATATTGAATGCATTTACAAGTAAGATGCAAATGTATTCAATAAATATTTGCCAATATTGCCAAATTAATTGGTTGATTAGATTGAAATATGGAAGATAGTTTAATCTGCATTCTATTTTTTCAATAACGACAATGGTAGCAAAATTGATTACAGCTTTGAAAACCACCAAATCCTTCCACGAGCTAAGAAATTTTATCACTGGTTAATTAAGAGACGATTATTTTGTAGCATGATTTAGTTTTGCCATGTATTACTAAGGGAAACTTTGGTTTAATATGAATTGCATAAATCAATTTAAATTTTATAAGTTTTGATTAGGATTTGTTAAATGTAATTGTGTAGCAGTTTTCTAATATCGATAAACTCTCTTTCTTCAATTATCTTAGATAAATTTTTTTTATGTTAATTCTCTTGTAAACAAGCAGAAGATAGAAGAAGTGCCTTTTTCTATCTTCCAAGTTTTTTGCTTAATCTATCCAACGTGTAAGGCTTTGATCATGTTTGTTATTCTATTGAAGGTTTCAGTGCACCCTTTCAAAGTTTGGTAGTGTTATCTTTTCTTAGCAGGATTATAAACTACAAATTATTTAAAGAATTTATGTTAAGATATTGCGTTCAATTTTATGTTCTAAGTTGTTATTTCTTCAAATATCTTCTAAACAAGCATGATTTCGAAGCTGAAAAAATAGGTATATTTGACTATATTGACACTCTTAATGTTGCTGTTAGGGTAATAATCGTGTACATTCTCCATTAGCTGTTGGATAGATTTCATTGTTTTCTATGCTGTAAGCAAATTGATGTTTCAGGTAGATAATGATTTTAGTTAGAGCATTTTACAAGTAAGTTACATTTGATTAGCATTTAAAAGATGGTGTGATCTATTTTGCATTATTTTTCAATAACTATGTAAGTAAGCTATAAAAAGATTCTTATATTGATGAGCACAATTTCTCCAATTAACATTAGTAAAAGTGCAAAAGATAGAAGCAGTGCCTTTTTCTATCTTCTAAGTTTTTTCCTTAATCTATCTAACATGGAAGGCTCTGATCATCTTTGTTAAGGTTTCAAGACACCCTTTTAACTGGATGATATAGATATTTGAGTAGACTATCTTCTTCAGAAAGCTTTGTATAGTTTAAAATAACCTTGAAGTGGTTGCTTTCACAAATTATTTTCAATTTCACTTTAGTTTGGTTTCAAGTGCAGTTGTGCAAAAACTTGTTTGTTAATCAACAAATTTGTTGGTCAAAATATTTTTGTGCTTTGAAAGACATGGCAAATTTATCAATTGTCTATATTTCTCTATTAGTGGAAATGATAAAGGTATTCGATCACTTATCTTCCATATACATCAATGGTAATGTGTCTCGATCTACAATGTTGTGATGCAGTGTACTCTTCCTATTTAAATTGCAAATTGTCGCATCATTGCAGCTTCTCAAATTATCCATGGGGGCTATATTAGTGTAGCTTAAATAACTGGGATGTTTTTGAAGCTAAAAAAACTGGCATGTTAGCTGGAATGCTTGAGATGGAGAAGATGAAGGGTGGTTGTACTTATGGAGTAAGAATGCTTTTTATAGGTGGCACGAGGCTGCCTTTTGAACTTGAACTATAGTATGCATTTTTGCAAGTTAAGCACTTAGTATTGTCGAGAAGTTTAAGTACTCCTCTTGAATGTTAAACCAAATTTGTTATTCCATTTGATTGTCACAAAGCATAAATTGAGCATAATTCTATTGTAGTTGTAAATTTGGTTGTAGTATTAGTAATTTCTAATACATTTTGTATTATAAATTTATTTATAGTTAAAGTTAACATTATTGTTTAAGTTTTTGTATGAGGTTTTTTTATATTTGTGTAGATGCATGTGTTGAGTAATGAGTATATTAGTTATTGGTTCCTACACAAAGATATATTAGTAATTTTTTTAAAATAATTATTTTTTATTAATAAAGAGGAGAAAATTTGAAGATTTAAAATTTTAATTTTGCTATCAAGAGGTTATGATTGTGTTTATATTTGATTGATTTTTAGCATTGACATCAAGAATGGTCTTAAGGATTGAAAGACGAGGAGTGTATTTTTAAATTTCTTTGGAACAAAGGAGGACCAAGGTTTGACTCTTTTTTTTTCCATAAAACATGTTTGTTAATAACTATATAAGAAATTAATAATTTTTTTTAATGATTATTAGTTTCTAAAAAATCATATTTTGATACCATTTATTTGAATGAATGCTTTAAGATCTCTACATAATGGAGAGGATAAATGTAACATTTCATGATAAATAATAGACTAATAATAGTAGTCTACATCTAATATCAATCCTAAAGAAACAAGTTTATACTATCAAAATTATCCAAAAAATAAGTAAGTAAAACTCTCACATCAAGCTAAACTATCCTATACTTATTGGGTCGAAAGACCTAATAATTCATTAGACCAAAAGAGCTTACAATATATGGCCAAAATACTAAAACACTATAAAAATGACTAAACATGATAATAATACTTAACACTTATGAATGATTTTATTAAGATTAGAGAGATATGATAAATATAAGAACATCCAAAATTCATCTCAACAAAAGATTTCCAAGAAAGTTGGTGATTTTTAAGTTACAAAACTTACAATGTTTTCCAATGATTTATGACCTTTCTCTTTATATTTGGAAGTATATTAAAGGTAATTTGCTCCTCATCAATAGCTCCAAAAGATCCTTAATGACTTTATAACATTTATAAGTTAAATTTTAAATTCTAGCCAACTTAACTATTACAGATTTTGTGAACATGACAAACTTGCATAAATATTAATATTCGTAAGCAGTTCGCAAGATTGAGTTCTAATAACATATATTTTATATTTATGTTGTCTAAAAGTTCGATAAGCTGGCCCTAGCGTAAAGTTTATATGATCCTTATTGTTTGTGAAATATAAAGCATGGAATGAGAAAAAAAACTCTCTTGAGCTCTAATAAAATTCTTTAATTAAGAACAAGAATTAAGATTCAAAATATTAAAAATTAATATTCACAATCATGGAAAAGGATTTGAAGGTCATTTTGTTGCACACTAGTTAGAACAACATAAGTATATACATAGGTAAGGTTTGGCATATGTAGAGGCCATAATGCTAGCAGACATGGATGGGGCATCACGAGCATGCTTCCGCAAGGACTTATGTGCATGCTTTGAATTCATTTCTTATGAATTTGTAAAATATTTTTTATAGACTTTGAAAGCAAGTACTTAATAAATATAATTATAGGCTAACTCTTTTCGTATCATATGCAACTAATTATGTGCTTTATGCATGAGAAATCTTTTGATGTTTTTTAGAAAGTTTTTAATAAAAATTTATCATATTCATGTTCTCATCTATTTAATTTCTACTATATTATGATTATTAAATCAAATATATACGAAAACTCAATGGCTATTTTTATTCACTATGCTATATCTTTTTGCAATGACTTCTTTTGTTTGAAGTAAAATTCGTCTAAAATATTTTTGAAAACTCATTGTTATTTTTTTGTTATAAATATTAATTATTTTTCAAATCATAAAAATAATAAATTTGAAAGTTTTTTTCCATCCATTTAATCGATGCATCTTCCTCGAACAAGAGAAGCCTCCAAGCATTTTCTCTTTTTTTGTTTGACTCTATCATGAAGGCTACCACCATCAATGCTCTTAAAGAGGGGTTCAAGTTTGCTCGAGCATATACGTTTTTCGTCCTATATAAAGAAATTATTTATGTCTGGCTCTTAGAAGCTTTTCTCAATAAAAACAAAATATCTTCTCAATAAAAGAACAACATATTGGGCTCATAATGATGTAGACATTCACTTTCTTTATCAATTTTGAGTTAAACAACAACACTTATTATGTGGATATAAATCTTCTCCAAAAAATAATATTTGGATAAAATATATTTAATATTCCTCTATTAATTTATTAAGATTTTATGAATAATTTTACGTAATACTATTTAAAATATAAACATATGATTGAATAAAATTAACAAATCCACAAAGTAATTTTTATAACATTGATAAAGTTATAATTTTTTTAAGTTAAAAAAATACCTAATTTAATTTTACTTATAAGAATTTTAAAAAATTGATAATTTGTGTTAAGAATAATTTTATTATTTAATTAGATATAATTAAAAATAAAATTTATTTTAAATTTAATTGATTTTAAATTATTAGTTAAAACTATAAATTCTAATTGCAATCATTTGGCTTAACGTTATTATTATTTTGGTTGATATTTTTTAAAATAAATTTTATTATTTATACTAAAAAATAATGCTTTTTTAATCGTTTGGAAAGTTTTACTACTTTCCAAGTATAAATTAACTTTTTTAATTTCAAAACACGGTAGGTTAACGTGCTTTTACGATTTAAAAATCTTTTCCCAACGGTTGATTTTCCTCTAAAGGCACTTGCTGGAGATGCTATGTGGGATTTCCGGGGGACCGACGTTCACATCGATCTCTCGTCTGCGACGAGATGAGCCATGTCAACCAGACTTGGCCACCTCGTCAGCCGCCGCCGCCTCCTCTTCCGCCCGTCGGTACTGCACCTCCGAATGCTGCATTTCAAATTTCAATTCTCGCTGTATTTCTTTCGATCTCCCGATCCCCTTTTGCGTTCGCCTGATTTCTAGTGTTGGGATTGCGATCTGGGTATCAGTCGGAGGGATACGCGAAGGAAGGGTACCCGCCGCCGGGGTATCCTTTTACGGGTTACCCGCCGCCGGAGGATTGCCCATCTCCAGGCTTATCCTCTTCCAGAGACCTGTCCACATCCTTGCGTTTACAGTTTGCCCCAGGCATATCCGCTGCATTACGTGCACTAGCCGCCCCTCTTTCACCGAAGCATGGTCAGTTTTTTTCCCTCTCGTTCTTCCGACTTTTCTAAATCCCCTGAAATTTTTTTCTATTAAAAATTTCTTCTCGCCGCTGGGGGTTTACCCACCTACAGGTCTATCCTCCGTCGCTGCAGCTGAGTAGCGGTGTTCCCCGTCACGCAAGCACGGTCAGTTTCTATAATCACGAAGGATAACCTGCTGCTTTTGTTGTTATTGATAATTAATTGAGCATTCTTTAAGTAAATTTTTTGCACTCTTTATTCTAATTATTTATTTTTTTTGTTGATTTATTCTCTGTTTTTTTTACTTTACATGAAGTTTAGAATGGATGATTGTTTTATTGTTAGAGATGTAAACCTTTTTTTTATGTTTCTCACTTGTTAAGTGATTTTATTTGAAATTAGGGAACATATATGAAGTTATAGTCAACATGGCTAGCTAGTAGAGTAATAAAATGAATTATAAAATTATTTACTTTGTTGATTTTTTTTAACAAAATATAATTCTTTTGCTTCTTTTGAAGTTGGTCTTATGTTGTTCAAGCAAAACTATTAAAATTTTAGCTTGAATCTTTTCTAGATGATAAAAAACTTTAGAGCATATTTTTTCTTTACCTACTATATGTGTATCATATTAGTTTTCTTTTGTATTTAAAATCAAGTTTCTATTTGTACTCGATTGTACTTTTAAAGTAGGTTTTAACTTTCATTTGAATCACTTCTAAATTGTAGGACTATGACGAAACTCTTTGGAAGCACACTTTTAAGCTGGGTGATTGGTGCTTTTCAGGTTAGTTTTCTCATTTTTTTATTTATTACAAATTCTCATTTTTAATTTTTTGTGTAAAAAATAGATTAAAAGAATTAAAACTTCAATAAAAAATTAGATTGACCAAATATTACAATAATATAATACTTCTACAATTCAAAAAAGATGATACAACATTTAACTCAATTAATCTCCAAACATAAAAACTAGAAGAATTTATATATGATTTTTAATATTTGATAATCCATTGGATTTTTTAGACCAAAAACTTTGTATGCTTTTATTAAACATTGTTTATGAGCCAATGCTTAAAGGATTTTGTAAATTAGGTTTTTTATCAAGCTAAATTATACCTTAATTTTTAGTCCAAATCAAATTAAAAAGGCTAAGATGAATATGCAATTTTTTTTTACTAAGAAAGGTTATCCATTGAGCATGTTAAAGTGAAATTGAATCATATTTGATATTGTTGTTTTCTTTTCTTATAATGTTTTGATAATTTATATAATTGTGATGATGGCTTTGCATAATCTTTTTAGTTTAAGATAGTTTAGTAAATTTTTGTTTTATTATTTTTATCTTACATCATTATCTTATCTCTATGTTTTATTATTATTTTTATTTTATTTAGTTTTATTGTTTAAGAAAGTTGAAAGGTAGATTAAAGGTGAGATAAAATTATGTCTTATTATTAAGATGAAAAAGCTAGAACTAAAAGTAAGATAAAATTTATTCTTATTATTAAGATAAAGAGGTTAGAATGTTATAATTAACTAACAAATATAACAACATAAGAATTGCCATAAAAATTAAAACTGTAACTAAAAAACTAGGATTAAGATTACAAATCTAAAAATAAGAATAGTTAAGACAACTTAAACTAATAAACTAGAATTAGGATGGATAGGTTTAAATTAAGCCTTGGGTTAGCTTAAAGGGTTAGGATTATGAAATTAATAAAAGAATTAGAGGTTTGGATTAGATTTATAATGATTAAGTTAAGATAAAACTAGTATTACATCTTACTCAATTTTAAGAGTAAGTTTTTAGGATTCAGATTGGATTAGTCATAAACCAAAATAAGTATACGCTCCAACTTTTTTATATACTAATCATATTTATATTAATAATAAACATATTCTTAATTGAAAGCTAAATTAACTTAATTTAAATCTTAATCTTTTCTTATACTTAAGCTTACCCTATCCGAATAAAAAATATAACCATGATCTCAAGTTAAAAAACTTTATCGTAATCTTGATTCTAAGTCAAATTGATATCTTGCATAATCGTAGTTTTAATATTTTTTTGACATAATCATGAACCTAATTAAAATCTTATAACCTTTGTTTTTTTATTAAAGTAGCTTAATTCATCCTTACTCATCTAGAAGCCTTATACAATAGAAACAATTTAACTAGTGAATTAGTTATGTGGACACCATTTGGTGAGAACTTCTATTTGGGTGTAATATGTCTACTTGTTTTATTTTGGAGTGTCCTTGAACAACATAAGGCATTTATTAATACTATATTTTTGATAACTTAGTTTTATTATATCAACATATTTACCTTTAGGTTGCTTCATCTCGAACAAAAAAGATTTTATTCTTAAAAGGTGCATATGAATCTATATGTAATAGGATAACCTAGAAAGAGTTTCTAATATTAACACAACCTAATAATAAACTATTTAAGATATTAATGTGATACATTTACTATCAAGAGAATAATTCTAGTTTTTATATGAGATGTTATTATCTTAAGCATATTTTTAAGACAAAGCCTACAAGAGTTGAGATGGATAACCTAGAAAGTATTATTAATATTAAGGTAATCTAATATTAAATCTATTTAAATATTAATGTGATACATTGGTCTAACTAAATTATAAAATAAAAAAATCACACATGAGAACCAAAATAACTTAAAACAACTTGTTACTTAGATTCTTATTAGGAGCCTTACCTTCTCCATCAATTCCTCACTTAGAAAATTACACAACGTTTACTGTCCACCATCTTTAATTTTTAATGTCATAGTTAACCTAAAAATATGTTGCTTAAAAGCTAAAGAAATTATTGCGTGACTTATGTTAATGCCAATATCAAACTATCCTAATCATAGATACCTTTGATCTTAAGTTAAAGTAACCTTAACTTAAAATTAATTTTTTCTTCATACAAAATTAAATAAAAAGTAATCATAAAACAAGATTATCATTAATCAATAATAAATATTACATTATTTTCAATCAATTCTATTACTTCAATACATACATAGTACTAAATTTAAACAAGACATTAACACATTTATTTCATAATTTTAGCATATGTTAATTTTAAGCTTACTCCAAATCTTATGTTTAAATAATGTAATATTCATCTTAATTTTATTATGACTCTAGACTTGTTGTAAAGCTAATCTTATACTAATCTTAATACAAACCTTATCTTAAATAAAATTCATTATGATGATCTTACTATGTCAAGATGTTCTAACTTGAGTTGCCCCTCCCGACTCAAGTGAGTTTTTCTCTAAAAAGGTGTTTTAACATTTTAAGATCATAACATCACATAAACATCATAATCATTCTTTGAAAAAGTAATAAAAAAGATAATTTGTCCTAACAACTCGTCATTTGAAATTTTATTAAAAGCCTTTCCTTCACCACTGATTTCTAAATTAAGAAATTGCAACACATTTATTCTCCATCATCTTTAATCTTTATGTCACAATTTATCTAAATAATATTTTGTTTAGAACCTAAGTCAATTATTGCATGATCTATAATAGTATTAATGCAAGATTATCTTAAAAAAATGTTTAGTTAGAGTAATTTTATCTTAAAATTAATACCTTATCTATAAAAATTTTATTAAAAATTATTCTTAATACTAACTTATCATTCATTAATAATAAATATTACCTAATTTTTAATCAATTTTGTAACCTAAAAAGTATTATTAATATTAATGTAATCAATATTAAATCTATTTAAATATTAATGTGATACATTGGTCTTAATATATTATAAGATAAAATAATCACACATGAGAACCGAAATAACTTAAAACAACTTGTTACTTAGATTCTTATTAGGAGCCTTACATTCTCCATCAATTCCTCACTTAGAAAATTACACAACATTTACTGTCCACCCTCCTTAATCTTTAGTGTCATAGTTAACCTAAAAATATGTTGCTTAAAAGCTAAAGAAATTATTACGTGACTTATGTTAATGCCAATATCAAACTATCCTAATCATAGATACCTTTGATCTTAAGTTAAAGTAACCTTAACTTAAAATTAATTGTCTTCATACAAAATTAAATAAAAAGTAATCATAAAACAAGATTATCATTAATCAATAATAAATATTACATTATTTTCAATCAATTCTATTACTTCAATACATACATAGTGCTAAATTTAAGCGAGACATTAACACATTTATTTCATAATTTTAGCATATGTTAATTTTAAGCTTACTCCAAATCTTATGTTTAAATAATGTAATCTTCATCTTAATTTTATTATGACTCTAGCCTTGTTGTAAAGCTAATCTTATACTAATCATAATACAAACCTTATCTTAAATAAAATTCATTATGATGATCTTACTATGTCAAGATGTTCTAACTTGAGTTGCCCCTCCTGATTCAAGTGAGTTTTGCTCTAAAAGGTGTTTTGACATTTTAAGATCATAACAACACATAAACATCATAATCATTCTTTGAAAAAGTAATAAAAAAGATAATTTGTCCTAACAACTCGTCATTTGAAATTTTATTAAAAGCCTTTCCTTCACCACTTATTTCTAAATTAAGAAATTACAACACATTTATTCTCCATCATCTTTAATCTTTATGTCACAATTTATCTAAATAATATTTTGTTTAGAACCTAAGTCAATTATTACATGATCTATAATAGTGTTAATGCTAGATTATCTTAAAAATAAATAAACTTAATGTTTAGTTAGAGTAATTTTATCTTAAAATTAATACCATATCTATAAAAATTAACTAAAAATTATTCTTAATACTAACTTATCATTCATTAATAATAAATATTACCTAATTTTTAATCAATTTTGTAATATAAAAAGTATTATTAATATTAATGTAATCTAATATTAAATCTATTTAAATATTAATGTGATACATTGGTCTAACTACATTATAAGATAAAAAAATCTCACATGAGAACCAAAATAACTTAAAACAACTTGTTACTTAGATTCTTATTAGGAGCCTTTCCTTCTCCATCAATTCCTCACTTAGAAAATTACACAACGTTTATTGTCCACCCTCTTTACTTTTTAGTGTCATAGTTAACCTCAAAATATGTTGCTTAAAAGCTAAATAAATTATTACGTGACTTATGTTAATGCCAATACTAAACTATCCTAATCATAGATACATTTGATCTTAAGTTATTGTAACCTTAACATAAAAAATTAATTTTGCCTTTATACAAAATTAAATAAAAAGTAATCATAAAACAAGATTATCATTAATCAATAATAAACATTACATTATTTTCAATCAATTCTATTACTTCAATACATACATAGTGCTAAATTTAAGCGAGACATTAACACATATTTTTCATAATTTTAGCATATGTTAATTTTAAGCTTACTCCAAATCTTATGTTTAAATAATGTAATCTTCATCTTAATTTTATTATGACTCTAAACTTGTTGTAAAGCTAATATTATACTAATCATAATACAAACCTTATCTTAAATAAAATTCATTATGATGATCTTACTATGTCAAGATGTTCTAACTTGAGTTGCCCCTCCCGACTCAAGTGAGTTTTGCTCTAAAAAGGTGTTTTGACATTTTAAGATCATAACATCACATAAACATCATAATCATTCTTTGAAAAAGCAATAAAAAAGATAATTTGCCCTAACAATTTGTCATTTTAATTTTTATTAAAAGCTTTTCATTCACCACTGATTTCTCAATTAAGAAATTGCACAGCATTTAGTGTCCATCATCTTTAATGTTATGTCACAATTTACCTAAAAAATATTTTTTTAGAACCTAAGTCAATTATTGCATGATCTATAATAATGTTAATGCTAGATTATCTTAAAAATAAATAAACTTAAAGTTTAGTTAGGTAATTTTTTTCTTAAAATTAATACCATATCCATACAAAATTAATTAAAAATTATTGTTAATACTAACTTATATTTCATTAATAATAAATATTACCTAATTTTTAATCAATTTTGTAACCTAGAAAGTATTACTATTATTAATGTAATCTAATATTAAATCTATTTAAATATTAATGTGATACATTGGTCTAACTATATTATAAGATAAAAAAATCTCACATGAGAACCAATATAACTTAAAACAACTTGTTACTTTGGTTCTTATTAGGAGCCTTTCCTTCTCCATCAATTCCTCACTTAGAAAATTACACAATGTTTACTGGCCACCCTCTTTAATCTTTAGTGTCATATTTAACCTAAAAATATGTTGCTTAAAAGCTAAAGAAATTATTACGTGACTTATATTAATGCCAATATCATACTATCCTAATAATAGATACATTTGATCTTAAGTTAAAGTAACATTAACTTAAAATTAATTTTGTCTTCATACAAAATTAAATAAAAAGTAATCATAAAAAAAGATTATTAATAATCAATAATAAATATTACATTATTTTCAATCAATTCTATTACTTCAATACATACATAATGCTAAATTTAAGCGAGACATTAACACATTTATTTCATAATTTTAGCATATGTTAATTTTAAGCTTACTCCAAATCTTATGTTTAAATAATGTAATATTCATCTTAATTTTATTATGACTCTAGACTTGTTGTAAAGCTAATCTTATACTAATCATAATACAAACCTTATCTTAAATAAAATTCATTATGATGATCTTACTATGTCAAGATGTTCTAACTTGAGTTGCCCCTCCCGACTCAAGTGAGTTTTGCTCTAAAAAGGTGTTTTGACATTTTAAGATCATAACATCACATAAACATCATAATCATTCTTTGAAAAAGTAATAAAAAAGAAAATTTGTCCTAACAACTCGTCATTTGAAATTTTATTAAAAGCCTTTCCTTCACCACTTATTTCTAAATTAAGAAATTGCAACACATTTATTCTCCATCATCTTTAATCTTTATGTCACAATTTATCTAAATAATATTTTGTTTAGAACCTAAGTCAATTATTGCATTATCTATAATAGTATTAATGCAAGATTATCTTAAAAAAATGTTTAGTTAGAGTAATTTTATCTTAAAATTAATACCTTATCTATAAAAATTTTATTAAAAATTATTCTTAATACTAACTTATCATTCATTAATAATAAATATTACCTAATTTTTAATCAATTTTGTAACCTAAAAAGTATTATTAATATTAATGTAATCAATATTAAATCTATTTAAATATTAATGTGATACATTGGTCTTAATATATTATAAGATAAAATAATCACACATGAGAACCGAAATAACTTAAAACAACTTGTTACTTAGATTCTTATTTGGAGCCTTACCTTCTCCATCAATTCCTCACTTAAAAAATTACACAACGTTTATTGTCCACCCTCTTTAATCTTTAGTCTCATAGTTAACCTAAAAATATGTTTCTTAAAAGCTAAATAAATTATTACGTGACTTATGTTAATGCCAATATCAAACTACCCTTATCATAGATACCTTTGATCTTAAGTTAAAGTAACCTTAACTTAAAATTAATTTTGCCTTCATACAAAATTAAATAAAAAGTAATCATAAAACAAGATTATCATTAATCAATAATAAATATTACATTATTTTCAATCAATTCTATTACTTCAATACATACATAGTCCTAAATTTAAGCGAGACATTAACACATTTATTTTATAATTTTAGCATATGTTAATTTTAAGCTTACTCCAAATCTTATGTTTAAATAATGTAATCTTCATCTTAATTTTATTATGACTCTAGACTTGTTGTAAAGCTAATCTTATACTAATCATAATACAAACCTTATCTTAAATAAAATTCATTATGATGATCTTACTATGTCAAGATGTTCTGACTTGAGTTGCCCCTCCTGATTCAAGTGAGTTTTGCTCTAAAAAGGTGTTTTAACATTTTAAGATCATAACAACACATAAACATCATAATCATTCTTTGAAAAAGTGATAAAAAAGATAATTTGTCCTAACAACTCGTCATTTGAAATTTTATTAAAAGCCTTTCCTTCACTTATTTCTAAATTAAGAAATTGCAACACATTTTTTCTCCATCATCTTTAATCTTTATGTCACAATTTATCTAAATAATATTTTGTTTAGAACCTAAGTCAAATATTGCATGATCTATAATAGTGTTAATGCTAGATTATCTTAAAAATAAATAAACTTAATGTTTAGTTAGAGTAATTTTATCTTAAAATTAATACCATATCTATAAAAATTAATTAAAAATTATTCTTAATACTAACTTATCATTCATTAATAATAAATATTACCTAATTTTTAATCAATTTTGTAACCTAGAAAGTATTATTAATGTTAATGAAATCTAATATTAAATCTATTTAAATATTAATGTGATACATTGGTCTTAATATATTATAAGATAAAAAAATCTCACTTGAGCACCAAAATAACTTAAAATAACTTGTTACTTAGATTCTTATTAGGAGGCTTACCTTCTCCATCAATTCCTCACTTAAAAAATTTCACAATGTTTACTGTCCACCCTCTTTCATCTTAAGTCTCATAGTTAACCTAAAAATATGTTGCTTAAAAGCTAAATAAATTATTTCGTGACTTATGTTAATGCCAATATCAAACTATCCTAATCATAGATACATTTGAGCTTAAGTTAAAGTAACCTTAACTTAAAAAATTAATTTTTCCTTTATACAAAATTAAATAAAAATTAATCATAAAACAAGATTATCATTAATCAATTATAAATATTACATTATTTTCAATCAATTCTATTACTTCAATACATACATAGTGCTAAATTTAAGCGAGAAATTAACACATTTATTTCATAATTTTAGCATATGTTAATTTTAAGCTTACTCCAAATCTTATGTTTAAATAATGTTATCTTCATCTTAATTTTATTATAACTCTAGACTTGTTGTAAAGCTAATCTTATACTAATCATAATACAAACCTTATCTTAAATAAAATTCATTATGTTGATCTTACTTTGTCAAGATGTTCTAACTTGAGTTGCCCCTCCCCACTCAAGTGAGTTTTGCTCTAAAAAGATGTTTTCACATTTTAAGATCATAAGATCACATAAACATCATAATCATTCTTTGAAAAAGTAATAAAAAAGATAATTTGTTCTAACAACTCATCATTTGAAATTTTATTAAAAGCCTTTCCTTCATCACTGATTTCTAAATTAAGAAATTGCAATACATTTATTCTCCATCATCTTCAATCTTTATGTCACAATTTATCTACATAATATTTTTTTTAGAACTTAAGTCAATTATTGCATGATCTATAATAGTGTTAATGCTAGATTATCTTAAAAATAAATAAACTTAATGTTTAGTTAGAGTAATTTTATCTTAAAATTAATACCATATCGATAAAATTAATTAAAAATTATTCTTAATACTAACTTATCATTCATTAACAATAAATATTACCTAATTTTTAATCAATTTTGTAACCTAATAAGTATTATAAATATTAATGTAATCTAATATTAAATCTATTTAAATATTAATGTGATACATTGGTCTTAATATATTATAAGATTAAAAAATCTCACATGAGAACCAAAATAACTTAAAACAACTTGTTACTTAGATATTTATTAGGAACCTTACCTTCTCCATCAATTCCTCACTTAGAAAATTACACAATGTTTACTGTCCACCCTCTTTAATCTTTAGTCTCATAGTTAACCTAAAAATATGTTGCTTAAAAGCTAAATAAATTATTACGCGACTTATGTTAATGCCAATATTAAACTATCCTAATCATAGATACATTTGATTTTAATTTATTGTAACCTTAACATAAAAAATTAATTTTGCCTTTATACAAAATAAAATAAAAAGTAATCATAAAACAAGATTATCATTAATCAATAATAAATATTATATTATTTTCAATCAATTCTATTATTTCAATACATACATAATGCTAAATTTAAGCGAGACATTAACACATTTATTTCATAATTTTAGCATATGTTAATTTTAAGCTTACTCCAAATCTTATGTTTAAATAATGTAATATTCATCTTAATTTGATTATGACTCTAGACTTGTCGTAAAGCTAATCTTATACTAATCATAATACAAACCTTATCTTAAATAAAATTCATTATGATGATCTTACTATGTCAAGATGTTCTAACTTGAGTTGCCCCTCCCGACTCAAGTGAGTTTTGCTCTAAAAAGGTGTTTTGACATTTTAAGATCATAACATCACATAAACATCATAATCATTCTTTGAAAAAGTAATAAAAAAGATAATTTTTCCTAACAACTCCTCATTTGAAATTTTATTAAATGCTTTTCTTTCACCACTGATTTCTAAATTAAGAAATTGCAACACATTTATTCTCCATCATCTTTAATCTTTATGTCACAATTTATCTAAATAATATTTTGTTTAGAACCTAAGTCAATTATTGCATGATCTATAATAGTGTTAATGCTAGATTATCTTAAAAATAAATAAACTTAATGTTTAGTTAGAGTAATTTTATCTTAAAATTAATACCATATCTATAAAAATTAATTAAAAATTATTCTTAATACTAACTTATCATTCATTAATAATAAATATTACCTAATTTTTAATCAATTTTGTAATCTAAAAAGTATTATTAATATTAATGTAATCTAATATTAAATTGATTTAAATATTAATGTGATACATTGGTCTTAATATATTATAAGATAACAAAATCACACATGAGAACCAAAATAACTTAAAACAACTTGTTACTTAGATTCTTATTAGGAGCCTTACCTTCTCCATCAATTTCTCACTTAGAAAATTACACAATGTTTATTGTCCACCCTCTTTAATCTTTAGTCTCATAGTTAACCTAAAAATATGTTGCTTAAAAGATAAATAAATTATTACATGACTTATGTTAATGCCAATATCAAACTATCCTAATCATAGATACCTTTGATCTTAAGTTAAAGTAACCTTAACTTAAAATTAATTGTCTTCATACAAAATTAAATAAAAAGTAATCATAAAACAAGATTATCATTAATCAATAATAAATATTACATTATTTTCAATCAATTCTTTTACTTCAATACATACATAATGCTAAATTTAAGCGAGACATTAACACATTTATTTCATAATTTTAGCATATGTTAATTTTAAGCTTACTCCAAATCTTATGTTTAAATAATGTAATATTCATCTTAATTTTATTATGACTCTAGACTTGTTATAAAGCTAATCTTATACTAATCATAATACAAACCTTATCTTAAATAAAATTCATTATGATGATCTTACTATGTCAAGATGTTCTAACTTGAGTTGTCCCTCCCGACTCAAGTGAGTTTTGCTTTAAAAAGGTGTTTTGATATTTTAAGATCATAACAACACATAAACATCATAATCATTCTTTGAAAAAGTAATAAAAAAGATAATTTGTCCTAACAACTCGTCATTTGAAATTTTATTAAAAGCCTTTCCTTCACCACTAATTTCTAAATTAAGAAATTGCAACACATTTATTCTCCATCATCTTTAATCTTTATGTCACAATTTATCTAAATAATATTTTGTTTAGAACCTAAGTCAATTATTGCATGATCTATAATAGTGTTAATGCAAGATTATCTTAAAAAAATGTTTAGTTAGGGTAATTTTATCTTAAAATTAATACCATATCTATAAAATTTAATTAAAAATTATTCTTAATACTAACTTATCATTCATTAATAATAAATATTACCTAATTTTTAATCAATTTTGTAATCTAAAAAGTATTATTAATATTAATGTAATCTAATATTAAATCTATTTAAATATTAATGTGCTATATTGGTCTAACTACATTATAAGATAAAAAAATCTCACATGAGAACCAAAATAACTTAAAACAACTGGTTACTTAGATTCTTATTAGGAGCCTTTCCTTCACCATCAATTCCTCACTTAGAAAATTACACAACGTTTATTGTCCACCCTCTTTAATCTTTAGTGTCATAGTTAACCTAAAAATATGTTGCTTAAAAGCTAAATAAATTATTATGTGACTTATGTTAATGCCAATACTAAACTATCCTAATCATAGATACATTTGATCTTAAGTTATTGTAACCTTAACATAAAAAATTAATTTTGCCTTTATACAAAATAAAATAAAAAGTAATCATAAAACAAGATTATCATTAATCAATAATAAATATTATATTATTTTCAATCAATTCTATTATTTCAATACATACATAATGCTAAATTTAAGCGAGACATTAACACATATTTTTCATAATTTTAGCATATGTTAATTTTAAGGTTACTCCAAATCTTATGTTTAAATAATGTAATCTTCATCTTAATATTATTTTGACTCTAAATTTGTTGTAAAGCTAATCTTATACTAATCATAATACGAACCTTATCTTAAATAAAATTCATTATGATGATCTTACTATGTCAAGATGTTCTAACTTGAGTTGCCCCTCCCGACTCAAGTGAGTTTTGCTCTAAAAAGATGTTTTGACATTTTAAGATCATAACATCACATAAACATCATAATCATTCTTTGAAAAAGTAATAAAAAAGATAATTTGTCCTAACAACTCGTCATTTGAATTTTTATTAAAAGCCTTTCCTTTACCACTGATTTCTAAATTAAAAAATTGCACAACATTTATTCTCCATTTTAATCTTTATGACACAATTTACCCAAATAATATTTTGTTTAGAACCTAAGTGAATTATTTCATGATCTATAATAGTGTTAATGCTAAATTATCTTAAAAATAAATAAACTTAAAGTTTAGTTAGGTATTTTTTTTCTTAAAATTAATACCATAACTATACAAAATTAATTAAAAATTATTGTTAATACTAACTTATCATTCATTAATAATAAATATTACTTAATTTTTAATCAATTTTGTAACCTAAAAAGTATTATTAATATTAATGTAATCTAATATTAAATATATTTAAATATTAATGTGATACATTGGTCTTAATATATTATAAGATAAAAAAATCTCACATGAGAACCAAAATAACTTAAAACAACTTGTTACTTAGATTCTTATTAGGAGCCTTACCTTCTCCATCAATTCCTCACTAAGAAAATTACACAAAGTTTACTGTCCACCCTCTTTAATCTTTTGTCTCATAGTTAACCTAAGAATATGTTGCTTAAAAGCTAAATAAATTATTACGCGACTTATGTTAATGCCAATATTAAACTATCCTAATCATAGATACATTTGATCTTAAGTTAAAGTAACCTTAACTTAAAAAATTAATTTTGCCTTTATACAAAATTAAATAAAATGTAATCATAAAACAAGATTATCATTAATCAATAATAAATATTACATTATTTTCAATCAATTCTATTACTTCAATAAATACATAGTGCTAAATTTAAGCGAGACATTAACACATTTATTTCATAATTTTAGCATATGTTAATTTTAAGCTTACTCCAAATCTTATGTTTAAATAATGTAATCTTCATCTTAATTTTATTATTACTCTAGACTTGTTGTAAAGCTAATCTTATACTAATCATAATACAAACCTTATCTTAAATAAAATTCATTATGATGATCTTACTATGTCAAGATGTTCTAACTTGAGTTGTCCCTCCCGACTCAAGTGAGTTTTGCTCTAAAAAGGTGTTTTAACATTTTAAAATCATAACAACACATAAACAACATAATCATTCTTTGAAAAAGTAATAAAAAAGATAATTTGTCCTAACAACTCGTCATTTGAATTTTTATTAAAAGCCTTTCCTTCACCACTGATTTCTCAATTAAGAAATTGCACAAAATTTATTCTCCATCATCTTTAATATTTATGTCACAATTTACCTAAATAATATTTTGTTTAGAACCTAAGTCAATTATTGCATGATCTATAATTGTTTTAATGCTAGATTATCTTAAAAATAAATAAACTTAATGTTTAGTTAGAGTAATTTTATCTTAAAATTAATACCATATCTATAAAAATTAATTAAAAATTATTCTTAATACTAACTTATCATTCATTAATAAAAAATATTACCTAATTTTTAATCAATTCTTTTTTTAATTTAAAAACATGCCTAGTCTTAAATTTAAAAAAAAAACCAATGATTTAATTCATAATTTTAGCATATGTTAATTATAACTTTTGTCCAAATCTTATGTTAAACTAATTTAATCTTTATTTTAATCATATTCAGACTCTAAACTTATTATAAAGCTAAACATATGCCATTTATAATACAAACTTATCTTTAATGAAATTGGACATCATGATCTAACTTTTTTCAAGTGTTTTCACTTGAGTTGTCCCTCTTAAGTTGGGTTTTTCATGAGAAAATTCTATCATTTGAAGATCATCATATTTCATATAAATAGTAGAATAATTGTAAACAACTCATTACTTTGATTATTGTTAGGAGATTTTCATTCTCTTATTATTCATCACTTATAAAATTACATAACATTCACTCTCTATCCTATTTAAGCTTTAGTGTAATAGTTAACCTAAAAAATAAATTGTTTAAGAACTAAAATAATTATTTTGTGACTATCTTAATGTCTATATTTTGATTATTCTAATCATAAATATTTAGTTAGAGTAATCTTATCTTCAATTAATACCATCATTATATAAGCTTAATTAAAAATTAATCATAATGTTAGCTTATTATTAATTAATAATAAACATTACTTAATTTAAATTAATTCTTTTGTTAATTTTAATAAATATTGAGTGCTAAATTTAAGCCAAACTTTAATGCATCTAATTCATAATTTTAGCATATTCTAATGATAAATTTAATACAAATCTTACATTAATCTAATCTTATCTATATCATAATCATATTTTGATTCTAAGTTTATTATAAAGCTAAGCTTATGTTAATCATAATACAAATCATACCTTAAATAAAACTTAACATCATGATCCTGCTCTTTTAAGGTATTTTAACTTGAGTTGTCTCACTTGAGTCAAAGTGAGTTTTACTTTAAAAATATTCTATGATATTATGAGATCACAACATTTCATAAAAAGACCAGAATCATTTTTCAAAAACTAATAAAATGTAATTTATCCAAACATCCTGCCACTTAGATTCTTATTAAGAGTGTTTCTTTCTCATTATTATCTCATTTAGGAAATTACACAACATTTACTTTATGTCCTCTTTAATCTTTAGTGTCAGACTTAACCTAATTGTTTAAAAGTTAAAACAATCAGTGCATGATCTATTATAGTACTAATATTAGACTATCTTGATCATAATATACTTATTGTTAAGTTAAAATAATCATATCTTAAAATAAATACCATCCTTATATAAAATAAATTAAAAGTTAATCATCATGTTAGCTTACCAATTATTAATAATAAATATTATTTAATTTTTAATCAATTTGATTTCTAACTTCAGTATATGTTTTGTGCTAAATTTAAGCGAGACATCTACACATCTAATTCATGCCACCATTAATTATAAACTTAGTTCAAATCTTATGTTAAAGTAATATAGTCTTTATCTTAATCCTAATTTAATTATCAACTCATTGTAAGGATAACTTTAGTAAATCATAATACAAACTTTGTTTTAAATCAAATTCAACATCATGATCTTACTATGTCAAGGTGTTCTCACATGAGTCACTCCTCCTGACTCTAGTGAGTTTTTTTTTTAAAAAAGTTCATTAACATTTTAATATGATAATGTCTCATATAAAAACCATAATAATTCATTCAAAAACTAATAAGGGATAATTTATTCTAACAACTTGCAACTTGAATTCTTATTAAGAGCTTTTCCTTCTCTAATGATTCCTCACTTAAGGAATTACACAACATTCACTCTCTATCTTATTTAATATTTAATATTACAATTAACCTTAATAATACCTTGTTTAAAACTTAAAATAATTATTGTGTGGCCTATCTAAGTGCTAATATTAGATTATCCTAATCATAAATAAACTTATGTTTAGTTAGGATAACTTTACCTTAAAATTAACACCATTCTTATTCAAAATTAATTAAAAAGTATTCATAATATTACCTTAACATTAATTAATGATAAATATTACCCTTTTTTTAATAAATTCTATTACTAATTTCATTATATACTTAGTCTTAAATTTACACAAGACACAATCATGTTTAATTAAAAATTTTAGCATATGTTAATTATAAAACATAGTTCAAATCTTAAGTTAAACTAATTTGATCTTCTCTTTATTTTATTCTAACTCTAAACTTATAAAGCTAATCTTATGACAATCATAATACAAACCTTGTCTTAAATCTTATTCGAAATTATAATATGACTTTGTAAAGGTGTTCTCACTTGAGTCGCCCGTCCCGATTCAAGTGGGTTTTTCCTTAAATATTTTTTTTGACAATTTAAAATTATAACATTTCATATAAATAATATAACAACTCCAAAGAATTTGTCGCTTATATTCTCTTTAGGAGTTTTTTCTTCATTAATGATTTTTTACTTAGGAACTTACACAACATTCACTCACTACTCTTTAACATTTAGTGTCATAGTAAACATTAAAATTATGTTGTTTAAAAGCTAAAACAATTATTGTGTGATCTATCTTAGTGCCAATATTAGATTATCTTAATCATAACAATACTTAATAATAAATATTAAGTTAGAGCAATCTTATCATAAAATTAATACGATCCTTATATAAAATTAGTTAAAAATCGATCATAATGCCAGCTTACCATTAATTATTAATAAAAATTACCTAATCTTTAATCAATTTTATTACTAACTTCAATACATACATAGTTGTAAATTTAAGCAAGACACCAATGAATCTAATTCATAGTTTTAATATATGTTAATTATAAACTTAGTCCAAATCTTATGTTAAACTAATCTAATATTTATCTTAATTCTATTGTTAACCTAAACTTATTATAAAGCTAATCTTATGCAAATCAAAGTTGTATTAGATTTAGTTTTATGCTAATATAATAGTTAGGTAAAGAATGGTTTATGATTAGATTAGATTAAGGTTATTAAAAAAATGATTAAGTTAGTATATCATAAGATTATGACTAAGTTTTGGATGATGTTACGATAATATCTAAAATAAGATAGTTTTTTTTAAGTAGTTTTGGTTTATGAATATGTTAGTAGTAAAGTTATAATTAGAATTTGCTTAAGGAAAATGATAGATTATGGTTTTTATTAAAGCAAAGCCAATGATTAATTTAAGTTTTTTTAAAAAGAGTGTAACATTAACATTAAAATTAGATTTAGGATAAAGTTAGTAGTAAGTTTTGCATAAGATTTGTTTTACAACTAGCTTAAAGTAAGAATATAATTAAGAAGAAGATTAGATTAATTTAGCTTAAGATTTGCACTAAGTTAACAATTAACATAGGCTAAATTTATGAATTAAATGTGTTGATATTTTACTTAAATTTAAGAAAAGAAATGTATTAAATTTATAATAAGAAAGATAAAAAATTAGTATATTTATATTATTATTTATGATATGTTAGGATCATGATTTTTTTAATTAATAAAGAGTTAGGATGACATGGATTAAGTGTAAATTAATCTTAAGATTAAGTTGATTTATGATTATTATAATCAAATATTAGTGCTAGAATAAGTTAAGCATTAATTAGTTTAGGCTTCAAATAATAGTATTATTAATATTAGGTGTGATATATAAAATCAAATTGGACAGGAAGTGAATGCTAAGTAATTTTTTGAGTGAGATATTATTGGAGAAGAAGGGGCTCATAGCAAGGATATAGGTGGCCAGTTGCAAGAATGTATTATCTTAAATTGATGATTTATTGAGTGGTTTTGATGTTTAATAAGATGTCAATATCAAGATACCTTTTAAGTGAAAAATCAACTTGGATCAGGGGGTGTAAATGGTGAATACTTCGACATAATGAAATCATGATATCACATTTTGCAATAAAGCCAATCCACTAGTAGTCCAATGTGGTTTAAGGATGAACAAGACATAAACTATGGGCTTGTGACACTCAAAACCAAACACGATAAGAAGTTAATATCAAGTGTTATCTTAAGAGAGATATTTTAAGAAAAAGAATCATTAAATAATGAATAATTTCTTATAAACTTTTAAGTGGAGGGGTATAGATAATAATTACCATATATCAATTATGATGATAATATTTTTGTTTTGATATGTGTTGTCATGGTCTTAAAATATCAAGATAATATTTGTCTTAATCTCTCTGTCTAATTCTGAAATTAATCAGATCTTAATATAATCCTAATTATAGAAACTAATTTTAGCTTTAATCTAGCATACGATTAATATACCTAACTTAATCTCTAATTGTAACCTCATTTTAATCATAATCTAGTTAAAACACAATTCTAAATGTATCTTAGTCATAATTAGAATCTTATTCTAAATAAAGCACTGTCTTCATTTGAATTTAGTTTGACATCTTATCCTCATCCTAATGTTGTCTCTTTGCTAACCTTGTTCTAATCCAATCTAAATCTTAAAAACTTATTCCTAAAATTTAGTAAGTTGTAATACTAATTTTACTTAACTTAATCATTATAAGTCTAATCCAAACCTCTAATCCTTTTATTAATTTCATAATCCTACCCCCTTAAGCTAACCCAAGGCCTAACTTAAACCTATCCATCTTAGTTCTAGTTTATTAGTTTAAGTTGTCTTAACCATTCTTATTTTTAGATTCATAATCTTAATCCTAGTTTTTTAGTTAGGGTTTTAATCTTTATGTCAGTTCCTATGTTGTTATATTTGTTACTTAACTATAACATTCTAATTTCTTTATCTTAATAATAAGAATAAATTTTATCTTACTTTTAGTTGTAGTTTCTTCATCTTAGTAATAAGACTAAATTTTATCTCTCCTTTATTCTAAATTTCAACTTTCTTAAAAAATAAAACTAAATATAAAGAAAAAAAATAATAAAACATAGAGATAAAATTACTAAATTATCTTAAACTTAAAAGATTATGCAAAATCATCATCACAATTATATAAATTATCAAAATATTATAAGAAAAAAAAAACAACAATATCTAATATGATTCAATTTCACTTAAAAAGGCATAATGGACAACCTTCCCTAGCAAAAAAATTTGCATACTAACCTTATTCTTTTTGTAATTTGATTTGGACTAAAAATTAAGGTGTAATTTAGCTTAACAAAAAACCTTGTTTACAAAATCCTTTGAGCATTGGCTCATAAACAATGTTTAACAAGTGCATACAAAGTTTTTGGTCTAAAAAATCTAATGGATTATCAAATATTAAAAATTATAATATAAACTCTTTTAGTTTTATGTTTGGAGATTAACTGAGTTAAAGGTTGTATAATCTTTTTTAAATTATAACTGCATTTTATTATTGTAATATTTCTAATTTTTTATTGAGGATTTAACTTTTTAATCAAATTTTTAATTTTTTTTAGTGCAATAATAGATTTAGGATTAAAATTAGATTAATTTAACTTAGGATTTGCATAAATTTATGATTAAGATATGCTAAAAGTATGAATTAGAGATGTTAATTTTACACTTAAAATTTAGAACTAAAATAGTCATTAAAAATGTGTTAAAATTTATTCATGATTATGTTATATTTCATATTAGTTCATAGTGTATTAGGATTTGGACTATTTCTAATAAATTATTTTAAGATAGTATTAAGATTAATGTTATATTAGTTTAGCTTAAGATTAAATTTATTTATTGTTGAGATAGTTTGATATTAATATCAAGATGGGTTAGAGATTAATTTATTTTAGTTTATGACTAGATAATAATAATTTTAAGTATGATCTTAAGGACTAAAGAGTTAATGAATTAATGTTAATTAATTTATTGAGAAAAAATCAATAGATAATGAGTGGTTTATAATGCATTTCTTAGTGAGCATGTATAGAGATGAATTATGTCATAATTGTCATTTAAAGAGTGGAATTAGTGTTTATATTAGATGTTATGGTGTTATCATATTTAGAGATCTTTAATAGGTAAAAGTCACTTGGATATGGAGGGGAGACCCAAGGGACACTGTCTCAATATAAAAAAACCATGATGATATATTAAACACTAGAGTGAACACTCCTATAATGCAATTATTTTATGAATGAATAAAGTAAAAATTGATGGGCTTATGATATCTAGGACTAATAATAATGTAGTTAATATTGAGTGATATTTTAAAAGAAAAATCACGAGATAAAAAGATTAATGGTGATAATTTGGCTAATTTAATTATAAGTGTTGGGTGAACTTTTTTGTTTATAAATTTTGTTAGGTTTCTAATTAGGTAATAAAAAAATTAGTATAACTTTTATTAGTAATTACGTCACCATTAAAGTTAGGGTTAAGCTTGATTTATGATTAGATTCAGGAAAGGTTATTATAAAAGAGAAGACAATAAAAATTACTTTAGATTTATGATTAAGGCAAGGTTAAGACTAGGCTTTGGTTTAGGTTGAGTTGGTATCAACTTTAGAATTTGGTTTTGATATAATTTGCGATTAGTTTATGATAATATTAGAATTAATATTAAGATTTTTTTATTTTAACTTAGAATTAGGATTTCATTTATGATTTGAATAAGATAAGATTACGACTAAGATAAGTTAAGATTATACTAAATCAATGTTAGTATTATGTTAGTTTTAAGATTAAGATTAATCTTAGGCTGATGATTCAATTTTTTTTCAATTTGATAAGGGTATGGTTAATACTATATTTAGATTTAAGATAACTTCAATATTAATGTTAGAATTATGACAAAGAAAAAGATTAGTTTATGTTTTTAATAAATTGGATAATTTTGATAAAAAGATTTGTTTTATGATGAAATTAAAATTAAGATATGCATAGGATTTGTTTATAATTTGTTTAGATTAATAATAGAATTAGTATTAAGATATGATTTATTTTACTTAGGATTTACATTAAATTTATGATTAAGATGATTTTAAATTATGAACAAATACGTTAGTATCTCTCTTAAATTAAAGATTGGACTAGTGATTAAAATTTTTATTAAAATGGATTAAAGATTATGTTACAATTATTATTAATTCATAAGAGGTTAAAATTTTGATTAATTTTTAATAAGTTTTGTTAAGATAGTATTACGGTTAAAGTTATGTTTATTTAGTTTAAGATTTAGTTTTTTTGTTATTAGAATAGTGTAATATTAATATTATGATATGTTAGAGATTAATTTTTTTAGTTATTGCCTAGGATAATAATAACGTTAAATGGGATCTCACTATCTAAAGGCATAACGAGAGAATGTTAATTAATTTCTTGAGAAAGAAATCATTAAAGAATAAATTTCTTATAGTGGTCTTCTTGGGGGGCTACATAGAGATCAAGTATTCTATAATGACTATTTTAAATTTTTTTTTTATGTTTATATGAGATGTGGTGTTAAGATGTCAAGCCATATTTTGAGGGCAAAACTCACTTGGGTTAGGAGGGGTGGCCCAAGTGACATTATCTCGACATAATATGGCAATAATGTCACATTTAACACTAGAGTCAACATTCTTTTAGTCCAATATTTTCTGGATGAACCAAGCAAAATTTGATAGGCTTGCAACACCTAGGAATTAAGGGTAATGGAGTAATGTTGAGTGATATTCTTAGAAAAGAATCATTAGATGAAAAGATTCATGATTATAATTAAACTACTATAATGATAATTATTAGCTAAACATAGGGTTTAGTTATAAATTCAGTTAGGTTTATAATTATGCAATAATAAAATTGGTGAAACTTTATTTAATTCCTGATTATGTCAATATTAAAGTTAGGATTAAGCTTAATTTATGGTTAGATTGGGAAAGTTTATTATAAAAACAAATAAATTGAAAATTTATTTTAGATTTATGATTCTGTAACGCTAAGGTTAACATTTTGCTTTTGTTTTGGTTAAGTTGGTTTTAATTTTAGAGTTTTATTAAGTGTGATTTTTTAGTTTAGGATAATATTAGAATTAATATTAAGATTTTTTTAATTTAGTTTAGAATTAGGATACTATTTATCATTCAAATGAGATAAGGTAATAATTAAGACAAGTTAAGATTATAATTGGTTAGCGTTAGAATCATGTTAGTTTTAAGGTTAAGATTAATTTTAGGTTAATAATATTAATATTAATTTTATGATTAAAATAAAGTTAAAGATTAGTCTATGTTTTTAATTATGATAAAGTAATATTGATACTAAGATTATAATTAAGGTCAAGTTATGGTTAAGGTTTACATATAGTTAGTTTATAATTAGTTTAGTGTAATAATAAGATTTGGATTAAAATAAGATTAATTTAGCTTAAGATTTATATTAAATTTTTTATTAAGATAGGCTAAAAGTATGGATTAATTATGTTAGTTTCACACTTAAATTTAGTAAAAAAGTTGTCATTAAAAATATATATTAAAATTTATTCATGATTATATTATATTTAATATTAATTCATAGTATGTTAAGATTTGGACTAATTTTTAAAAAATTATTTTAAGATAGTATTAAGATTAAGGTTATATTAATTTAGCTTAAGATTCAACTTGTTTATCATTGGAATAGTCTAATATTAATTTCAAGATAGGTAAAAATTTAATTTATTTTAGTTTAAGACTGGGATAATAACAATTTTAAGCATGATCCCTTGGACTACAGGGATAATGAGTTAATGTTAGTTAATTTATTGAGAAAGAAATCACTGGACAATGAGTGGCTTATAATGCAATGCTTGGTGAGCATGTGTAGAGATGAATTATCTCTTAATAGTTATTGAAAGTGTGGATTTAGTGTTTATATAACATGTTATGGTGTTAAGATGCTTAGACACCTTTTGTAGGCAAAACTAACTTGGATCTGGGGGGAGACCCAAGGGATATTGCCTTGACATAGGAAAACCATTATGTTATATTTAACACTAGAGCCAACATTCTCATAATATAATTGGTTTAAGAATGAACAAAGTAAAACTTGATGGGCTTATGATACCTGGGATTAATGATAATATAGTTAATATTGAGTGATATTTTAAAAGGAAAATCACTAGACAAAAAGATTAATGATTATAATTTGGCTAATTTAATAATAAGTGTTAGGTGAAGGTGGCTTTTTGTTATAAATAATGTTAGGTTTCTAATTACGTAATAACAAAATTATTAGAACTTATATTAGATTCATCATTCTGTCAACATTAAAGATTGGGTTAAGCTTGATTTATTATTCGATTAAGGAAAATTTTTTATAAAAGAGAAGATAACAAAAATTATTTTTGACTTATGATAAAGGATAAGGTTAGGACTAGGCTTTAGTCTAAGTTGTGTTGGTATTAAGTTTAGAATTTAGTTTAGGTATGATTTGTGATTAGTTTAAGATAATATTAGAATTAAAATTAAGATTTTTTTATTTTATCTTAGAATTAGGATTTTATTTATGATTTTAGTGAGATAAAATTGTGACTAAGTTATGACTACAATAGATCAATGTTAGGATTATTTTTAGTTTTAAGATTAAGATTAATCTTAGGTTAATGATTTTTTCATTTACAATTTCATAAGGGTATGACAAATACTATATTTAGATTTAAGATAATATTAATGTTAATTTTATATTATAATTTTTATATTAATATTTGTTTCATGATGAAGTTAAGATTAAGTTATGCATAAGATTAGTTTATCATTAGTTTAGATTAATAATAGAATTAGTATGAAGGAAAGATTAATTTTACTTAGGATTTATATTAAATTTATGATAAGATGAGTTTAAATTATAAATAGATATTTTAGTGTTTCTCTTAAATTAAAGACTGGACTAGTCATTAAAAATTTTTATTAAAATTGATCGAAGATTATGTTACATTTATTTTTAATTCATAGTGGGTTAGGATTTGGATTTATTTTTAATAAGCTCTTTTAAGATAATATTAAGATTAAGATTATGTCAGTTTAGTTTTTAAATTCTTAGAAAAGTCTAATATTAATATTAGGATAGGTTAGAGATTTATTTTTTTAGGTTATTGATTAAGATAATAATAATGTTAAGTATGATCCTATAAACTAAAGGGATAACAAGTGAATGTTAGTTAATTTTTTGAGAAAGAAATCATTAGACAATAAATTGCTTATAGTGAGCTTCTAGGTTGAGCTATATAGAGATGAATTATCCTATAAAGACTTTATAAAAGCTTTTTGGCATTTATATGAGATGTTATGGTTCTAATATATCGAGGCACATTTTGGTACAAAACCCACTTTGGTCAGAAGAGGTGGCCCATGTGACACTATCTCGACATAGTAAGGCTATGATGACACATTTAACATTAGAGTCAATATTCTTTCATTCCAACTAGTTTCTAGATGAACCAAGTAAAATCTAACAGGCTTGTAACACCTGGGATTGAGTGTGACAGAGTAAATGTTGAGTGATTAATATTTTTTTGGTTAAGTTTATGATTAGATTTAGGTAACTTTTATTATTTAATTAACGAAAAATTAAGAATTGAGTTAAGATTATATTTTATTAAAATGAGGATTAAGTCAGTAGTATGGTTAAAATTAAAATCATAAGAAAGATTAAGTTAGGTTTATGGTTTGATTATCATAGAATAGAACTAAGATTAGATAAGTACTAAATTGGATTATGCTTAGGATTATGTTATGATTCGAAGTGATCTTATGTTTAGATGATGATTTTGTTTATAATTGTTATAAGATAATATTAGGATTAGGAGTTGGCTAGCTTTCAATTTAGGCTTGATAAAGTTTATATTAAAACTATGTTAGTTTTATAATTAGATTCGTATAAGATTAAGATTTGATTGTTTCTTGTTAAGAATTGTATTAAGCTGATAATTTGAAGTTTTGAACAAGATAGTTTAAGATTTTTCTAGTTTAGGTTCAAAATTATGCTTATTATCAATGTTAGGATAATTATATTAAGAATTAGGTTATATTTATGGTTAGTTTTTCATAGGTTGGGACATGGATTATCTCAGAGATAGATTGAGTTATTTTTAAGATTATGTTGTAATTAATATTAAGAATATATTATTATTATAATTAATTTTATGATTATGATAGGTTAAGATAATTATTAAAAAAATACAAGTATTAAACTAGGTTAGGTTTAAGATAGAAGGATTAAATTTTAGATAAGATTAGGATAAGTTTAAGATTAATTTAGGTTTTATTAAATATATTATGATATGATTAGATTAATGATAAGTTTAATGTTACAATTTTTTTTATTTTACATTACAATGATACTAAATTTAGAACTAAATTATTGCATAGTTATAACAAAAATAAAGTTGGATTTAAAAGATTTAGTTTAAGTGTAATATTAAGTTAAAATTATGATTAGGTTAAATATTATGATTAAGTTTTAAACAAGGGCTATATATAATTCAAATCATGCAAAGACTATATTTAAAGAAAAGATGGTATTATGATTTGATTTGATTAAGATTATATTATGTTTAGAATTATGACTAAGATTTGTTTAAAACTAGGTTATTTGGAGTTTGTTAGAGTTATTAATTTGTTTATAACTTTATAATTTAAAAAAAATATAAGAATTAAGATCAAGAGGAGATGAAGTCAAAGATTAGGTTCAGTTTAAGATTATGCCTTATTTAGAAGTAAATCATAACAAACACTATGATATGTTTAGTGCTATATTAGTAATTAGTTAATATTAGATTTAAACCTTAGACTAATGGATTATAATTTAGCCAACACAGTGATAGGTATTGGATGAATGTAAGTTTTGGTGATATATTAAATTAGGTTTATAACTACATAATAATAAAATTGGTAGAACTTATATTAAGTTTAGGTTGTTAATATTAATGATTAAATTAATTTTAGTTTATGATTAGATTATTTAAATTTAATATAAAAAGAATTTAATTGAAGGATTAAGTTAGATTTATGATCAGTTAAGGTTAAGGTTTGAATTAAGATTTGGTATAGCGGTATTTCACAATAGTTATTAAATGAGTGATTTTGATGTTTATATGAGATGTTATTGTGTTTAGATGTTGATGTATTTTTTAAAATCAAACTATTTTGGTTAGAAGCGACAAACCAAGGGACACTATCTCAACATAGGAAGATAATGATATCATAGTTAACACTCGAGTCGATCTTCTTGTAGTCCAATTAGCTTTAGGATGAATAAAGTAAAGACTGATGGGCTTATGACACTTACAACATAAGAAGATGGGGTGTTAATATTAGGTGATATTTTGAGTGAAAATGACTCTAAACTTAGAGCAACTCTTGGTAGGCTTCATGGATGAATAATATAGGAATTATTACCCTACATTGACTATTGAGGGGGTGATTCTATAATTTATATATGATATCATAATCTCAAAATAATAGACATTTTTATGAAAAATCCCAAAAAGGCCAAGATTGGGTGACTTAAGGGTATAATTTTTTGATAATAAGATCAGTATATCATATAAGGATTATAATTAGATAAAATATTAGATTGTATTTATAATTAGATAAAACCTTTTGGGTCTAGTGCAAAGAAAATTTTTTAAAATAAAACCTATTTTATTCATGGTGAGGTGACTTAGTAGGAAATATATTGTCATTGTGTGACTAATTTTTGAAACTATAGTATTGAAGGAGAACCTATTCTTGATTGATGTAGTTGAAAACATACTATGAAGAAGCATGTAAGAATATAACTCATGAATAGGTGTGATTACCAATTGATATCCTAGGGTGCTAAATCACCTTCTCTTATTTCATGTGATTTGAGGATAATCAAGTAGACTTTTATAGGCTTATAATAATTGAAGAGGGTTAGGAGTTATCACGAAGTGATATCTAATGGAGATTAATCACTAGATAATGTGCATATTTTGTGTGAGATTTTTAGGAGTGCATGAATGATTTATTATATATCAAACGTAAAGAAAATAAAATGTGATTTACTTGAGAAACTAAAATGTTTAGACACCTTTTACATATAGAACATGCATGAGTTAAAATGGGACAACTCAAGGAAAATTCCTTAACAATATCAGATTTGGTCTTCTTAATTGAGATTTGGATAATAACAAAGATTAAGTTAGAATTAAGATTATAATATGTTTAGAACTATGTTTAAACCAAGCCGACATATTTCAAGATGAGAATGATACAAGACTATAGATTATAAATATTCTAGAGTTAGATTTTGACAAATATGGATTTAAAAAGATTAAGAACATGATTATATTTTTTAAGAGCTAATAAATATTTAATTCTATAATTAAGTATAATTAAAATTTTAATTAGGCTAGAATTCTAATTAAGGACTAGAATTACTTTAGAATTAAGTTATTTTTTCAAGTTAGGAAATGTTGGAATAAGAATAAGGTTTAAGTAGGCTTTGTTTAAGGTTAGGTTTTTATTTGAATTAATATTTGATTTATTTAAATTAAGATTATGATTTGGATATATTAGGATTATATAAAGTTTGGTTTAAGATTAAGGGGTTAGAATTAGGCAAGATAATGTATGTCAAGAGTAAATTTAGTGTTATTTTTTTAACTAAAATATAGATTGGATATTACGAGTATGTCAGATTTAGGAATAGGTTTTGTTATATTTAGGAGTAGAATTAGGTTAGATTGATGATTTTATTTGGATAAGATTAGGATTAAAATTAGATTTGAATAAGGTATATTTTTGATTAATTTTGGTAAGACAATGGCTATATATGATTATAATTATGAGTATATTAGCATTCAAGTTAAGTTTGGTTAAGTTTAGGATCTAAATTAGGTTAACATTTTTTCTTTGATTAAGATAAATTAAAGAATTTGGTTAAGAATATTTATTTAAGTTGAAATTATGGTTTGTGTATGGTAATATAAGGACTAAGACAATTTTGGTTATTACAAACTAATGTTTAAAACTAAGATAGTATTATTATCAAAATTAGAATTATGTTTTTGATTAATTTAGGTTTATTATAGGTTTATCTTAGGATAGAACTTGGATTAGGTTAGTACTATATTTGAATTTGCTTAGGATTGTTTAATAACTTGGATCTAAGTTAGATTATAATAAATTTATATTTATGATTACGATAAGATTAAGATTAATAGTAGGTTAAATTTAAGTTTATGTATGATAAATCTTATGTTTAGAACAATGTTAGCTTTATTATCAGATTAAGGTTAGGTTAAGATTTTTATTAAGGTTAGATTAGTTTAAGTTAAGCTTAATATCAGGCTTGTAATTAAGATAAGTTAAGATTTGAATTAGGATGGGTTAACCTTATATTTACGTAGATTTATGATTGAGTTAATTTCAATATTAGAATTTGAATTATACTGCAAATTAGGTTACATGTATAATTAATATGTTGTAGGTTAAAATTATGATTAGATTAAGCTATATTGGGTTATGTTTAAGATTATGTAACAATTATGATGGAGATTAGGTTAGATTTGAATTTTCTTTAGCTAATAATAATATTATGCTTATTTTAAGATAATTTTTCTTAGGTCATAACAAGGATTAAGATAAGACTAGAAGTATTACTTTAGTTTTAATATTAAGTTTTTTAAATAGGTTATGTTTTGTGAATATGTTTGGAATAACGATTATGTGACATTCAAATGTGCAAAGACTAACAAGGTTAAGGAAATTGTCTAGGTTGAATTAGAATTTGATCTTGTTTAGAATTAAGACATGGTAAAGGTTTCGGTTATATTTAGTAATGGCTTAGAATAGGTTCGTTATTATGATTGGGTAAGATTATGAATAATAAGGTTGGGCCTTAATTTAATTTGCTTGAAATTAGAATAAACATTTAGCTTTTTTAGCTTAGTATAATAATTATTCTTTTAGTTTAAATTGAATATGATTTGGATTAGAAAAGTATTAGATTTTAAAATAAATTAATTTAGTTTAAAATTAAGATTATGTTTATGATTAAGATAAAGAATGATTCAGATTGGAACAAGTTATGATATAAATTAGTTTAGTTTTATGGCTAGGCTAATTTTAAAATTTTTTTAAAAATAAAGTGATGAATTATATTATATTAATATTAGGTTAAGATGAAGTTAGTTAACTTGTATTAGGTTTAGGAGTAAGTGAGTATTAAGTTTAGGTTTGGATGAGAGTTTTTATTAAATTAAGGAAATATTATTACAAAAAAAAGAATAAGATAGTTTGTTTTACAACTGTGACTATTTTTTTTTGTTGAGAATAGTATAAGATTTAAAATAAGAAAAATTAGGATTAGACTAGTTTTATGAACTAGGTAAGTAGTCAAATTATGATTTGATTAAGCTTAATGATTATTTAGATTTATGATTTAAATAGTTAAGGTTAAGATTTGGATTTTATTTATGGCTTTAATAATATTAATTTTAGAATTTGATTAAGGTAAGGGTTTTTATTAGTTTAGGTTTATGTTATAATTAGCATTAAGATTTGGTTACTTTTGCTTAGGTTTAGAATTTAATTAATGATTGAGATGAGACAAGATTATGGCTAAAATTGGTGTTGGAGATTAAAGTTAATATTATTGCTGGTTGATTTTTATATTTTTATGAGATATCATAATCTTAAAATTTTGAAGCCTTATTGTAGAAAAAATTAATTTATGTTGAGTGGGGTGAACCAAAAGATAATATCTTGATATAATAAAACCATTATGTCATATTTTGTGTTAGAGCCAATCTTTTAGTAGTTCAATATGATTCAAGGATGAACTAAACAAAAGTTGGTGGGCTTGTGATACCTAAGATCAAAGAGGATGCATAGTAAACATCTAATGACTTCCTAAAAGAGAAATCACTTGACAATAAATAGCTCATATTAGGTTTCTAAGATGATGAGTATAGGAATTAATTGTCTTATATTTTCTACCAAGGGTGTTATTTGAGTATATATATGAGCTATCATCATTTTAAAATGTCAAGAAACATTTTTAGAAAAACCTCTCTTGAGAAGATAGAGCAACCTAATATAATAATTTCTCAATATGACAAGATGAATATATTATATAAGGATTGTAACAAGGTTAAATATTAGGTTGTGTTTATGTTTAGATAATGTTTTAAAATTGTAATCATTATCTTTAGATGTTGAGACACTTTTTGAGATTTTTTTTATTCTTGATGAAGCTACCTAAGGAAAAATATATCATCAAAGTGAGACCAAGTTGTCACAAATACGGTATTTTAGAAGAACATCCTATTGCGTGATATGGTTCAAGGACAAATCTAGTGGATGTAACTCTTAATGAGGAAAAATGCTAGGTGATATATAATGGTGAGAAATTATTTGATAATTTGCCTTGTGTTAGTCTTTGAGGGTTGCATGGATGACTTGCCCTATATCAATTACAAAGAAAATTTAATAGGCTCTATAGTGATATTATAATCTTAATATCTTGAAGCACCATATGAGTACAAAACCTACTTTTGTTAGAATGGAATGACCTAAGACAATTTTACTTTCATACTATGGGAATAAGTCATCATAATTAAGGTTAGGATGAAACTAGACTAAGTTAGAATTAAGGTTACCAAGCCTAAACAAAGCCTTAGATATATATAATGGTAAGATAGTAAGAGTAAGTGAAGAAGAGAATGATCTTAAATGTTGGGATTAGAATTATTCTAGTGTTATATTAAGTTTATCACAAGTTTAGGTTTAAGAGGATTGGACAAGTATTGAGAGTAAAATAATTCAGAAAATTATGAGATCCTACTATTGATTTTCATCTAGTCTGTCCCATTGAAGTGATTTGTTAGTAAAATAAGATTAATCCTCATGGAACTTAAAATCTAATATCATGAAAATTTTTTTAGCAAGCGGACAATTGCATTTATTTCCTTGTTTGCTAGGTGAATACACCACAAAGACACATTTTACGATTTTTTTGTTATGACTTAAGGATCATATTATGAACATAAATTATATAACCAAATGCCTTTGTTAGGGTGAAGTTTAACATATGGTTATGAGGATATTGGTTCAACAAAATATTCAATATTGTTTAAACCTTAATTAAGTGGTTACGACTGTGAGGATGGCTTCACCTTGAAAAAATATGTAGCATGATTTGAGAGTATAATGGAATGAACAACTTCAAGAAAATGATTCTTTTTTTAGTAATTTTGTTTTGTTGAAGGATATATGTATAAGTATTTTGACAAATGATAGTATGGAATGCAAGATATTAAAAATATGTCACATGAATTTGAATTTGGAATATATTATAAAAAAATTTATTAAAATTTTTGAAAATGATGATTTTGATTTTTTTTTACATTTTTTAGATATATCTAACACACCCTTTTATGATCTTCAATCAATGACACAAATGCATGTTTGTTTGGAAAATTTATGATTCGTTTTGATCCACATATGTCATCATGAATTAAGTAAAAACATTTAGATAATTTATGATTTTGAATTGTGATTATTTTTTAAGAATGTGTTATTCACATTGAAAAAAATCCTCTTTATTCATAAAAAGATGCATAGATAATAATTTTTAATAAAAAATATTAGAATGATCACAATGATTGAGCTAAAGACATACATACAAACTAATAAAAACTAAAAATGATACTTGATTAAGAGATTGATTCTGAAGTAAATATTTATCTTTTAATATATAATTAAGACCATTTCGTTTAAAGATTCTCTAGCAGGTATCTCAATTATGATGAGATTTATTATATTGTTCACACTAATCACTATTTAGGTTGCTTTAAATTGAGGGTTGTCATTACTCTTATGAATTATAAGAGAAAAAGTTTTAGAGATAACATTCATGGTAGGATCTATTCTTGGATGAAGAATTGCTCTCCTCTCCCCTAAGCAACATATAGTTAAAGAAGCTTGATTCCAATGAGATGGACCTTAGCTTCATCCACATTAGGATTAAGTTGTAGAAAATCAATTAACCTTTTGTTTTTCAAGATCCACACTAGTATTATATTGAATGCATTTACAAGTAAGATGCAAATGTATTCAATAAATATTTGCCAATATTGCCAAATTAATTGGTTGATTAGATTGAAATATGGAAGATAGTTTAATCTGCATTCTATTTTTTCAATAACGACAATGGTAGCAAAATTGATTACAGCTTTGAAAACCACCAAATCCTTCCACGAGCTAAGAAATTTTATCAATGGTTAATTAAGAGACGATTATTTTGCAGCACGATTTAGTTTTGCCATGTATTACTAAGGGAAACTTTGGTTTAATATGAATTGCATAAATCAATTTAAATTTTATAAGTTTTGATTAGGATTTGTTAAATGTAATTGTGTAGCAGTTTTCTAATATCGATAAACTCTCTTTCCTTAATTATCTTAGATAAATGTTTTTTATGTTATTTCTCTTCTAAACAAGCAGAAGATAGAAGAAGTGCCTTTTTCTATCTTCCAAGTTTTTTGCTTAATCTATCCAACGTGTAAGGCTTTGATCATGTTTGTTATTCTATTGAAGGTTTCAGTGCACCCTTTCAAAGTTTGGTAGTGTTATCTTTTCTTAGCAGGATTATAAACTACAAATTATTTAAAGAATTTATGTTAAGATATTGCGTTCAATTTTATGTTCTAAGTTGTTATTTCTTCAAATATCTTCTAAACAAGCATGATTTCGAAGCTGAAAAAATAGGTATATTTGACTATATTGACACTCTTAATGTTGCTGTTAAGGTAATAATCGTGTACATTCTCCATTAGCTGTTGGATAGATTTCATTGTTTTCTATGCTGTAAGCAAATTGATGTTTCAGGTAGATAATGATTTTAGTTAGAGCATTTTACAAGTAAGTTCCATTTGATTAGCATTTAAAAGATGGTGCGATCTATTTTGCATTATTTTTCAATAACTATGTAAGTAAGCTATAAAAAGATTCTTATATTGATGAGCACAATTTCTCCAATTAACATCAGTAAAAGTGTAAAAGATAGAAGCAGTGCCTTTTTCTATCTTCTAAGTTTTTTCCTTAATCTATCTAACATGGAAGGCTCTGATCATCTTTGTTAAGGTTTCAAGACACCCTTTTAATTGGATGATATAGATATTTGAGTAAACTATCTTCTTCAAAAAGCTTTGTATAGTTTAAAATAACCTTGAAGTGGTTGCTTTCACAAATTATTTTCAATTTCACTTTAGTTTGGTTTCAAGTGTAGTTGTGCAAAAACTTGTTTGTTAATCAACAAATTTGTTGGTCAAAATATTTTTGTGCTTTGAAAGACATGGCAAATTTATCAATTGTCTATATTTCTCTATTAGTGGAAATGATAAAGGTATTCGATCACTTATCTTCCATATACATCAATGGTAATGTGTCTTGATCTAAAATGTTGTGATGCAGTGTACTCTTCCTATTTAAATTGCAAATTGTCGCATCATTGCAGCTTCTCAAATTATCCATGGGGGCTATATTAGTGTAGCTTAAATAACTGGGATGTTTTTGAAGCTAAAAAAACTGGCATGTTAGCTGGAATGCTTGAGATAGAGAAGATGAAGGGTGGTTGTACTTATGGAGTAAGAATGCTTTTTATAGGTGGCACGAGGCTGCCTTTTGAACTTGAACTATAGTATGCATTTTTGCAAGTTAAGCACTTAGTATTGTCGAGAAGTTTAAGTACTCCTCTTGAATGTTAAACCAAATTTGTTATTCCATTTGATTGTCACAAAGTATAAATTGAGCATAATTCTATTGTAGTTGTAAATTTGGTTGTAGTATTAGTAATTTCTAATACATTTTGTATTATAAATTTATTTATAGTTAAAGTTAACATTATTGTTTAAGTTTTTGTATGAGGTTTTTTTATATTTGTGTAGATGCATGTGTTGAGTAATGAGTATATTAGTTATTGGTTCCTACACAAAGATATATTAGTAATTTTTTTAAAATAATTATTTTTTATTAATAAAGAGGAGAAAATTTGAAGATTTAAAATTTTAATTTTGCTATCAAGAGGTTATGATTGTGTTTATATTTGATTGATTTTTAGCATTGACATCAAGAATGGTCGTAAGGATTGAAAGACGAGGAGTGTATTTTTAAATTTCTTTGGAACAAAGGAGGACCAAGGTTTGACTCTTTTTTTTTTTTCCATAAAACATGTTTGTTAGTAACTATATAAGAAATTAATAATTTTTTTTAATGATTATTAGTTTCTAAAAAATCATATTTTGATACCGTTTATTTGAATGAATGCTTTAAGATCTCTACATAATGGAGAGGATAAATGTAACATTTCATGATAAATAATAGACTAATAATAGTAGTCTACATCTAATATCAATCCTAAAGAAACAAGTTTATACTATCAAAATTATCCAAAAAATAAGTAAGTAAAACTCTCACATCAAGCTACACTATCCTATACTTATTGGGTCGAAAGACCTAATAATTCATTAGACCAAAAGAGCTTACAATATATGGCCAAAATACTAAAACACTACAAAAATGACTAAACATGATAATAATACTTAACACTTATGAATGATTTTATTAAGATTAGAGAGATATGATAAATATAAGAACATCCAAAATTCATCTCAACAAAAGATTTCCAAGAAAGTTGGTGATTTTTAAGTTACAAAACTTACTATGTTTTCCAATGATTTATGAGCTTTCTCTTTATATTTGGAAGTATATTAAAGGTAATTTGCTCCTCATCAATAGCTCCAAAAGATCCTTAATGACTTTATAACATTTATAAGTTAAATTTTAAATTCTGGCCAACTTAACTATTACAGATTTTGTGAACATGACAAACTTGCATAAATATTAATGTTCATAAGCAGTTCGCAAGATTGAGTTCTAATAACATATATTTTATATTTATGTTGTCTAAAAGTTCGATAAGCTGGCCCTAGCGTAAAGTTTATATGATCCTCATTGTTTGTGAAATATAAAACATGGAATGAGAAAAAAAACTCTCTTGAGCTCTAATAAAATTCTTTAATTAAGAACAAGAATTAAGATTCAAAATATTAAAAATTAATATTCACAATTATGGAAAAGGATTTGAATGTCATTTTGTTGCACACTAGTTGGAACAACATAAGTATATACATAGGTAAGGTTTGGCATATGTAGAGGCCATAATGCTAGCAGACATGGATGGGGCATCACGAGCATGCTTCCGCAAGGACTTATGTGCATGCTTTGAATTCATTTCTTATGAATTTGTAAAATATTTTTTATAGACTTTGAAAGCAAGTACTTAATAAATATAATTATAGGCTAACTCTTTTCGTATCATATGCAACTAATTATGAGCTTTATGCATGAGAAATATTTTGATGTTTTTTAGAAACTTTTTAATAAAAATTTATCATATTCATGTTCTCATCTATTTAATTTCTACTATATTATGATTATTACATCAAATATATACGAAAACTCAATGCCTATTTTTATTCACTATGCTATATCTTTTTGCAATGACTTCTTTTGTTTGAAGTAAAATTCGTCTATTTTTGAAAACTCATTGTTATTTTTTTGTTATAAATATTAATTATTTTTCAAATCATAAAAATAATAAATTTAAAAGTTTTTTTCCATCCATTTAATCGATGCATCTTCCTCGAACAAGAGAAGCCTCCAAGCATTTTCTCTTTTTTTGTTTGACTCTATCATGAAGGCTACCACCATCAATGCTCTTAAAGAGGGGTTCAAGTTTGCTCGAGCATATACGTTTTTCGTCCTATATAAAGAAATTATTTATGTCTGGCTCTTAGAAGCTTTTCTCAATAAAAACAAAATATCTTCTCAATAAAAGAACAACATATTGGGCTCATAATGATGTAGACATTCACTTTCTTTATCAATTTTGAGTTAAACAACAACACTTATTATGTGGATATAAATCTTCTCCAAAAAATAATATTTGGATAAAATATATTTAATATTCCTCTATTAATTTATTAAGATTTTATGAATAATTTTACGTAATACTATTTAAAATATAAACATATGATTGAATAAAATTAGCAAATCCATAAAGTAATTTTTATAACATTGATAAAGTTATAATTTTTTTAAGTTAAAAAAATACCTAATTTAATTTTACTTATAAGAATTTTAAAAAATTGATAATTTGTGTTAAGAATAATTTTATTATTTAATTAGATATAATTAAAAATAAAATTTATTTTAAATTTAATTGATTTTAAATTATTAGTTAAAACTATAAATTCTAATTGCAATCATTTGGCTTAACGTTATTATTATTTTGGTTGATATTTTTTAAAATAAATTTTATTATTTATACTAAAAAATAATGCTTTTTTAATCGTTTGGAAAGTTTTACTACTTTCCAAGTATAAATTAACTTTTTTAATTTCAAAACACGGTAGGTTAACGTGCTTTTACGATTTAAAAATCTTTTCCCAACGGTTGATTTTCCTCTAAAGGCACTTGCTGGAGATGCTATGTGGGATTTCCGGGGGACCGACGTTCACATCGATCTCTCGTCTGCGACGAGATGAGCCATGTCAACCAGACTTGGCCACCTCGTCAGCCGCCGCCGCCTCCTCTTCCGCCCGTCGGTACTGCACCTCCGAATGCTGCATTTCAAATTTCAATTCTCGCTGTATTTCTTTCGATCTCCCGATCCCCTTTTGCGTTCGCCTGATTTCTAGTGTTGGGATTGCGATCTGGGTATCAGTCGGAGGGATACGCGAAGGAAGGGTACCCGCCGCCGGGGTATCCTTTTACGGGTTACCCGCCGCCGGAGGATTGCCCATCTCCAGGCTTATCCTCTTCCAGAGACCTGTCCACATCCTTGCGTTTACAGTTTGCCCCAGGCATATCCGCTGCATTACGTGCACTAGCCGCCCCTCTTTCACCGAAGCATGGTCAGTTTTTTTCCCTCTCGTTCTTCCGACTTTTCTAAATCCCCTGAAATTTTTTTCTATTAAAAATTTCTTCTCGCCGCTGGGGGTTTACCCACCTACAGGTCTATCCTCCGTCGCTGCAGCTGAGTAGCGGTGTTCCCCGTCACGCAAGCACGGTCAGTTTCTATAATCACGAAGGATGACCTGCTGCTTTTGTTGTTATTGATAATTAATTGAGCATTCTTTAAGTAAATTTTTTGCACTCTTTATTCTAATTATTTATTTTTTTTGTTGATTTATTCTCTGTTTTTTTTACTTTACATGAAGTTTAGAATGGATGATTGTTTTATTGTTAGAGATGTAAACCTTTTTTTTATGTTTCTCACTTGTTAAGTGATTTTATTTGAAATTAGGGAACATATATGAAGTTATAGTCAACATGGCTAGCTAGTAGAGTAATAAAATGAATTATAAAATTATTTACTTTGTTGATTTTTTTTAACAAAATATAATTCTTTTGCTTCTTTTGAAGTTGGTCTTATGTTGTTCATGCAAAACTATTAAAATTTTAGCTTGAATCTTTTCTAGATGATAAAAAACTTTAGAGCATATTTTTTCTTTACCTACTATATGTGTATCATATTAGTTTTCTTTTGTATTTAAAATCAAGTTTCTATTTGTACTCGATTGTACTTTTAAAGTAGGTTTTAACTTTCATTTGAATCACTTCTAAATTGTAGGACTATGACGAAACTCTTTGGAAGCACACTTTTAAGCTGGGTGATTGGTGCTTTTCAGGTTAGTTTTCTCATTTTTTTATTTATTACAAATTCTCATTTTTAATTTTTTGTGTAAAAAATAGATTAAAAGAATTAAAACTTCAATAAAAAATTAGATTGACCAAATATTACAATAATATAATACTTCTACAATTCAAAAAAGATGATACAACATTTAACTCAATTAATCTCCAAACATAAAAACTAGAAGAATTTATATATGATTTTTAATATTTGATAATCCATTGGATTTTTTAGACCAAAAACTTTGTATGCTTTTATTAAACATTGTTTATGAGCCAATGCTTAAAGGATTTTGTAAATTAGGTTTTTTATCAAGCTAAATTATACCTTAATTTTTAGTCCAAATCAAATTAAAAAGGCTAAGATGAATATGCAATTTTTTTTTACTAAGAAAGGTTATCCATTGAGCATGTTAAAGTGAAATTGAATCATATTTGATATTGTTGTTTTCTTTTCTTATAATGTTTTGATAATTTATATAATTGTGATGATGGCTTTGCATAATCTTTTTAGTTTAAGATAGTTTAGTAAATTTTTGTTTTATTATTTTTATCTTACATCATTATCTTATCTCTATGTTTTATTATTATTTTTATTTTATTTAGTTTTATTGTTTAAGAAAGTTGAAAGGTAGATTAAAGGTGAGATAAAATTATGTCTTATTATTAAGATGAAAAAGCTAGAACTAAAAGTAAGATAAAATTTATTCTTATTATTAAGATAAAGAGGTTAGAATGTTATAATTAACTAACAAATATAACAACATAAGAATTGCCATAAAAATTAAAACTGTAACTAAAAAACTAGGATTAAGATTACAAATCTAAAAATAAGAATAGTTAAGACAACTTAAACTAATAAACTAGAATTAGGATGGATAGGTTTAAATTAAGCCTTGGGTTAGCTTAAAGGGTTAGGATTATGAAATTAATAAAAGAATTAGAGGTTTGGATTAGATTTATAATGATTAAGTTAAGATAAAACTAGTATTACATCTTACTCAATTTTAAGAGTAAGTTTTTAGGATTCAGATTGGATTAGTCATAAACCAAAATAAGTATACGCTCCAACTTTTTTATATACTAATCATATTTATATTAATAATAAACATATTCTTAATTGAAAGCTAAATTAACTTAATTTAAATCTTAATCTTTTCTTATACTTAAGCTTACCCTATCCGAATAAAAAATATAACCATGATCTCAAGTTAAAAAACTTTATCGTAATCTTGATTCTAAGTCAAATTGATATCTTGCATAATCGTAGTTTTAATATTTTTTTGACATAATCATGAACCTAATTAAAATCTTATAACCTTTGTTTTTTTATTAAAGTAGCTTAATTCATCCTTACTCATCTAGAAGCCTTATACAATAGAAACAATTTAACTAGTGAATTAGTTATGTGGACACCATTTGGTGAGAACTTCTATTTGGGTGTAATATGTCTACTTGTTTTATTTTGGAGTGTCCTTGAACAACATAAGGCATTTATTAATACTATATTTTTGATAACTTAGTTTTATTATATCAACATATTTACCTTTAGGTTGCTTCATCTCGAACAAAAAAGATTTTATTCTTAAAAGGTGCATATGAATCTATATGTAATAGGATAACCTAGAAAGAGTTTCTAATATTAACACAACCTAATAATAAACTATTTAAGATATTAATGTGATACATTTACTATCAAGAGAATAATTCTAGTTTTTATATGAGATGTTATTATCTTAAGCATATTTTTAAGACAAAGCCTACAAGAGTTGAGATGGATAACCTAGAAAGTATTATTAATATTAAGGTAATCTAATATTAAATCTATTTAAATATTAATGTGATACATTGGTCTAACTAAATTATAAAATAAAAAAATCACACATGAGAACCAAAATAACTTAAAACAACTTGTTACTTAGATTCTTATTAGGAGCCTTACCTTCTCCATCAATTCCTCACTTAGAAAATTACACAACGTTTACTGTCCACCCTCTTTAATTTTTAATGTCATAGTTAACCTAAAAATATGTTGCTTAAAAGCTAAAGAAATTATTGCGTGACTTATGTTAATGCCAATATCAAACTATCCTAATCATAGATACCTTTGATCTTAAGTTAAAGTAACCTTAACTTAAAATTAATTTTTTCTTCATACAAAATTAAATAAAAAGTAATCATAAAACAAGATTATCATTAATCAATAATAAATATTACATTATTTTCAATCAATTCTATTACTTCAATACATACATAGTACTAAATTTAAACAAGACATTAACACATTTATTTCATAATTTTAGCATATTTTAATTTTAAGCTTACTCCAAATCTTATGTTTAAATAATGTAATATTCATCTTAATTTTATTATGACTCTAAACTTTTCGTAGCGCTAATCTTATACTAATCATAATACAAACCTTATCTTAAATCAAATTCATGATGATGATCTTACTATGTCAAGACGTTCTTACTTGAGTTGCCCCTCCCGACTCAAGTGAGTTTTGCTCTAAAAATGTGTTTTGACATTTTAAAATCATAACATCACATAAACATCATAATCATTCTTTGAAAAAGAAATAAAAAAGATAATTTGCCCTAACAATTTGTCATTTTAATTTTTATTAAAAGCCTTTCATTCACCACTAATTTCTCAATTAAGAAATTGCACAGCATTTAGTGTCCATCATCTTTAATGTTTATGTCACAATTTACCTAAAAAATATTTTTTTAGAACCTAAGTCAATTATTGCATGATCTATAATAGTGTTAGTGCAAGATTATCTTAAAATAAATAAACTTAAAGTTTAGATAGGTAATTTTTTCTTAAAATTAATACCATATCCATACAAAATTAATTAAAAATTATTGTTAATACTAACTTATATTTCATTAATAATAAATATTACCTTATTTTTAATCAATTTATTAACCTAGAAAGTATTATTAATATTAATGTAATCTAATATTAAATCTATTTAAATATTAATGTGATACATTGGTCTAACAACATTATAAGATAAAAAAATCTCACATGAGAACCAATATAACTTAAAACAACTTGTTACTTTGGTTCTTATTAGGAGCCTTTCCTTCTCCATCAATTCCTCACTTAGAAAAATACACAATGTTTACTGGCCACCCTCTTCAATCTTTAGTATCACAGTTAACCTAAAAATATGTTGCTTAAAAGCTAAAGAAATTATTACGTGACTTATATTAATGCCAATATCAAACTATCCTAATCATAGATACCTTTGATCTTAAGTTAAAGTAACATTAACTTAAAATTAATTTTGTCTTCAAACAAAATTAAATAAAAAGTAATCATAAAACAAGATTATCATTAATCAATAACAAATATTACATTATTTTCAATCAATTCTATTACTTTAATACATACATAGTGCTAAATTTAAGCGAGACATTAACACATTTATTTCATAATTTTAGCATATGTTAATTTTAAGCTTACTCCAAATCTTATGTTTAAATAATGTAATCTTCATCTTAATTTTATTATGACTCTAAACTTGTTGTAAAGCTAATCTTATACTAATCATAATACAAACCTTATCTTAAATAAAATTCATTATGATGATCTTACTATGTTAAGATGTTCTAACTTGAGTTGCCCCTCCCGACTCAAGTGAGTTTTGCTCTAAAAAGGTGTTTTGACATTTTAAGATCATAACATCACATAAACATCATAATCATTGTTTGAAAAAGTAATAAAATAAATAATTTGTCCTAAAAAATCGTCATTTCAAATTTTATTAAAAGCCTTTCCTTCACCACTGATTTCTAAATTAAGAAATTGCAACACATTTATTCTCCATCATCTTTAATCTTTATGTCACAATTTATCTAAATAATATTTTGTTTAGAACCTAAGTCAATAATTGCATGATCTATAATAGTGTTAATGCTAGATTATCTTAAAAATAAACAAACTTAATGTTTAGTTAGAATAATTTTATCTTAAAATTAATACCATATCTATAAAAATTAATTAAAAATTATTCTTAATACTAAATTATCATTCATTAATAATAAATATTACCTAATTTTTAATCAATTTTGTAATCAAAAAAGTATTATTAATATTAATGTAATCTAATATTAAATCTATTTAAATATTAATGTGATACATTGGTCTTAATATATTATAAGATAAAAAATCACACATGAGAACCAAAATAACTTAAAACAACTTGTTACTTAGATTCTTATTAGGAGCCTTACCTTCTCCATCAATTCCTCAATTAGAAAATTACACAACGTTTATTGTCCACCACCCTCTTTAATCTTTAGTCTCATAGTTAACCTAAAAATATGTTGCTTAAAAGCTAAATAAATTATTACGTGACTTATGTTAATGCCAATATCAAACTATCCTAATCATAGATACCTTTGATCTTAAGTTAAAGTAACCTTAACTTAAAATTAATTTTGTCTTCATACAAAATTAAATAAAAAGTAATCATAAAACAAGATTATCATTAATCAATAATAAATATTACATTATTTTCAATCAATTCTATTACTTCAATACATACATAATGCTAAATTTAAGCGAGACATTAACACATTTATTTCATAATTTTAGCATATGTTAATTTTAAGCTTACTCCAAATCTTATGTTTAAATAATGTAATATTCATCTTAATTTTATTATGACTCTAAACTTGTTGTAAAGCTAATCTTATACTAATCATAATACAAACCTTATCTTAAATAAAATTCATTATGATGATCTTACTATGTCAAGATGTTCTAACTTGAGTTGCCCCTCCCGACTCAAGTGAGTTTTGCTCTAAAAAGGTGTTTTGACATTTTAAGATCATAACATCACATAAATATCATAATCATTGTTTGAAAAAGTAATAAAAAAGATAATTTGTCCTAACAACTCGTCATTTGAAATTTTATTAAAAGCCTTTCCTTCACCACTGATTTCTAAATTAAGAAATTGCAACACATTTATTCTCCATCATCTTTAATCTTTATGTCACAATTTATCTAAATAATATTTTGTTTAGAACCTAAGTCAATTATTGCATGATCTATAATAGTGTTAGTGCTAGATTATCTTAAAAATAAACAAACTTAATGTTTAGTTAGAGAAATTTCATCTTAAAATTAATACTATATCTATAAAAATTAATTAAAAATTATTCTTAATACTAACTTATCATTCATTAATAACAAATATTACCTTATTTTTAATCAATTTTGTAACAAAAAAAGTATTATTCAATATTAATGTAATCTAATATTAAATCTATTGAAATATTAATGTGATACGATCGTCTAAATAGATAATAAGATAAAAAAATCTCACATGAGAACTAAAATAACTTAAAACAACCTTTGACTTAGATTCTTATTAGGAGCCTTACCTTCTCCATCAATTCCTCACTTAGAAAATTACACAACGTTTATTGTCCACCCTCTTTAATCTTTAGTCTCATAGTTAACCTAAAAATATGTTGCTTAAAAGCTAAATAAATTATTACGTGACTTATGTTAATGCCAATATCAAACTATCCTAGTCATAGATAACTTTGATCTTAAGTTAAAGTAACCTTAACTTAAAATTAATTTTGTCTTCATAAAAAATTAAATAAAAAGTAATCATAAAACAAGATTATCATTAATCAATAATAAATATTACATTATTTTCAATCAATTGTATTACTTCAATACTTACATAATACTAAATTTAAGCGAGACATTAACACATTTATTTCATAATTTTAGCATATTTTAATTTTAAGCTTACTCCAAATCTTATGTTTAAATAATGTAATATTCATCTTAATTTTATTATGACTCTAAACTTTTCGTAGCGCTAATCTTATACTAATCATAATACAAACCTTATCTTAAATCAAATTCATGATGATGATCTTACTATGTCAAGACGTTCTTACTTGAGTTGCCCCTCCCGACTCAAGTGAGTTTTGCTCTAAAAATGTGTTTTGACATTTTAAAATCATAACATCACATAAACATCATAATCATTCTTTGAAAAAGAAATAAAAAAGATAATTTGCCCTAACAATTTGTCATTTTAATTTTTATTAAAAGCCTTTCATTCACCACTAATTTCTCAATTAAGAAATTGCACAGCATTTAGTGTCCATCATCTTTAATGTTTATGTCACAATTTACCTAAAAAATATTTTTTTAGAACCTAAGTCAATTATTGCATGATCTATAATAGTGTTAGTGCAAGATTATCTTAAAATAAATAAACTTAAAGTTTAGATAGGTAATTTTTTCTTAAAATTAATACCATATCCATACAAAATTAATTAAAAATTATTGTTAATACTAACTTATATTTCATTAATAATAAATATTACCTTATTTTTAATCAATTTATTAACCTAGAAAGTATTATTAATATTAATGTAATCTAATATTAAATCTATTTAAATATTAATGTGATACATTGGTCTAACAACATTATAAGATAAAAAAATCTCACATGAGAACCAATATAACTTAAAACAACTTGTTACTTTGGTTCTTATTAGGAGCCTTTCCTTCTCCATCAATTCCTCACTTAGAAAAATACACAATGTTTACTGGCCACCCTCTTCAATCTTTAGTATCACAGTTAACCTAAAAATATGTTGCTTAAAAGCTAAAGAAATTATTACGTGACTTATATTAATGCCAATATCAAACTATCCTAATCATAGATACCTTTGATCTTAAGTTAAAGTAACATTAACTTAAAATTAATTTTGTCTTCAAACAAAATTAAATAAAAAGTAATCATAAAACAAGATTATCATTAATCAATAACAAATATTACATTATTTTCAATCAATTCTATTACTTTAATACATACATAGTGCTAAATTTAAGCGAGACATTAACACATTTATTTCATAATTTTAGCATATGTTAATTTTAAGCTTACTCCAAATCTTATGTTTAAATAATGTAATCTTCATCTTAATTTTATTATGACTCTAAACTTGTTGTAAAGCTAATCTTATACTAATCATAATACAAACCTTATCTTAAATAAAATTCATTATGATGATCTTACTATGTTAAGATGTTCTAACTTGAGTTGCCCCTCCCGACTCAAGTGAGTTTTGCTCTAAAAAGGTGTTTTGACATTTTAAGATCATAACATCACATAAACATCATAATCATTGTTTGAAAAAGTAATAAAATAAATAATTTGTCCTAAAAAATCGTCATTTCAAATTTTATTAAAAGCCTTTCCTTCACCACTGATTTCTAAATTAAGAAATTGCAACACATTTATTCTCCATCATCTTTAATCTTTATGTCACAATTTATCTAAATAATATTTTGTTTAGAACCTAAGTCAATAATTGCATGATCTATAATAGTGTTAATGCTAGATTATCTTAAAAATAAACAAACTTAATGTTTAGTTAGAATAATTTTATCTTAAAATTAATACCATATCTATAAAAATTAATTAAAAATTATTCTTAATACTAAATTATCATTCATTAATAATAAATATTACCTAATTTTTAATCAATTTTGTAATCAAAAAAGTATTATTAATATTAATGTAATCTAATATTAAATCTATTTAAATATTAATGTGATACATTGGTCTTAATATATTATAAGATAAAAAATCACACATGAGAACCAAAATAACTTAAAACAACTTGTTACTTAGATTCTTATTAGGAGCCTTACCTTCTCCATCAATTCCTCAATTAGAAAATTACACAACGTTTATTGTCCACCACCCTCTTTAATCTTTAGTCTCATAGTTAACCTAAAAATATGTTGCTTAAAAGCTAAATAAATTATTACGTGACTTATGTTAATGCCAATATCAAACTATCCTAATCATAGATACCTTTGATCTTAAGTTAAAGTAACCTTAACTTAAAATTAATTTTGTCTTCATACAAAATTAAATAAAAAGTAATCATAAAACAAGATTATCATTAATCAATAATAAATATTACATTATTTTCAATCAATTCTATTACTTCAATACATACATAATGCTAAATTTAAGCGAGACATTAACACATTTATTTCATAATTTTAGCATATGTTAATTTTAAGCTTACTCCAAATCTTATGTTTAAATAATGTAATATTCATCTTAATTTTATTATGACTCTAAACTTGTTGTAAAGCTAATCTTATACTAATCATAATACAAACCTTATCTTAAATAAAATTCATTATGATGATCTTACTATGTCAAGATGTTCTAACTTGAGTTGCCCCTCCCGACTCAAGTGAGTTTTGCTCTAAAAAGGTGTTTTGACATTTTAAGATCATAACATCACATAAATATCATAATCATTGTTTGAAAAAGTAATAAAAAAGATAATTTGTCCTAACAACTCGTCATTTGAAATTTTATTAAAAGCCTTTCCTTCACCACTGATTTCTAAATTAAGAAATTGCAACACATTTATTCTCCATCATCTTTAATCTTTATGTCACAATTTATCTAAATAATATTTTGTTTAGAACCTAAGTCAATTATTGCATGATCTATAATAGTGTTAGTGCTAGATTATCTTAAAAATAAACAAACTTAATGTTTAGTTAGAGAAATTTCATCTTAAAATTAATACTATATCTATAAAAATTAATTAAAAATTATTCTTAATACTAACTTATCATTCATTAATAACAAATATTACCTTATTTTTAATCAATTTTGTAACAAAAAAAGTATTATTCAATATTAATGTAATCTAATATTAAATCTATTGAAATATTAATGTGATACGATCGTCTAAATAGATAATAAGATAAAAAAATCTCACATGAGAACTAAAATAACTTAAAACAACCTTTGACTTAGATTCTTATTAGGAGCCTTACCTTCTCCATCAATTCCTCACTTAGAAAATTACACAACGTTTATTGTCCACCCTCTTTAATCTTTAGTCTCATAGTTAACCTAAAAATATGTTGCTTAAAAGCTAAATAAATTATTACGTGACTTATGTTAATGCCAATATCAAACTATCCTAGTCATAGATAACTTTGATCTTAAGTTAAAGTAACCTTAACTTAAAATTAATTTTGTCTTCATAAAAAATTAAATAAAAAGTAATCATAAAACAAGATTATCATTAATCAATAATAAATATTACATTATTTTCAATCAATTGTATTACTTCAATACTTACATAATACTAAATTTAAGCGAGACATTAACACATTTATTTCATAATTTTAGCATATTTTAATTTTAAGCTTACTCCAAATCTTATGTTTAAATAATGTAATATTCATCTTAATTTTATTATGACTCTAAACTTTTCGTAGCGCTAATCTTATACTAATCATAATACAAACCTTATCTTAAATCAAATTCATGATGATGATCTTACTATGTCAAGACGTTCTTACTTGAGTTGCCCCTCCCGACTCAAGTGAGTTTTGCTCTAAAAATGTGTTTTGACATTTTAAAATCATAACATCACATAAACATCATAATCATTCTTTGAAAAAGAAATAAAAAAGATAATTTGCCCTAACAATTTGTCATTTTAATTTTTATTAAAAGCCTTTCATTCACCACTAATTTCTCAATTAAGAAATTGCACAGCATTTAGTGTCCATCATCTTTAATGTTTATGTCACAATTTACCTAAAAAATATTTTTTTAGAACCTAAGTCAATTATTGCATGATCTATAATAGTGTTAGTGCAAGATTATCTTAAAATAAATAAACTTAAAGTTTAGATAGGTAATTTTTTCTTAAAATTAATACCATATCCATACAAAATTAATTAAAAATTATTGTTAATACTAACTTATATTTCATTAATAATAAATATTACCTTATTTTTAATCAATTTATTAACCTAGAAAGTATTATTAATATTAATGTAATCTAATATTAAATCTATTTAAATATTAATGTGATACATTGGTCTAACAACATTATAAGATAAAAAAATCTCACATGAGAACCAATATAACTTAAAACAACTTGTTACTTTGGTTCTTATTAGGAGCCTTTCCTTCTCCATCAATTCCTCACTTAGAAAAATACACAATGTTTACTGGCCACCCTCTTCAATCTTTAGTATCACAGTTAACCTAAAAATATGTTGCTTAAAAGCTAAAGAAATTATTACGTGACTTATATTAATGCCAATATCAAACTATCCTAATCATAGATACCTTTGATCTTAAGTTAAAGTAACATTAACTTAAAATTAATTTTGTCTTCAAACAAAATTAAATAAAAAGTAATCATAAAACAAGATTATCATTAATCAATAACAAATATTACATTATTTTCAATCAATTCTATTACTTTAATACATACATAGTGCTAAATTTAAGCGAGACATTAACACATTTATTTCATAATTTTAGCATATGTTAATTTTAAGCTTACTCCAAATCTTATGTTTAAATAATGTAATCTTCATCTTAATTTTATTATGACTCTAAACTTGTTGTAAAGCTAATCTTATACTAATCATAATACAAACCTTATCTTAAATAAAATTCATTATGATGATCTTACTATGTTAAGATGTTCTAACTTGAGTTGCCCCTCCCGACTCAAGTGAGTTTTGCTCTAAAAAGGTGTTTTGACATTTTAAGATCATAACATCACATAAACATCATAATCATTGTTTGAAAAAGTAATAAAATAAATAATTTGTCCTAAAAAATCGTCATTTCAAATTTTATTAAAAGCCTTTCCTTCACCACTGATTTCTAAATTAAGAAATTGCAACACATTTATTCTCCATCATCTTTAATCTTTATGTCACAATTTATCTAAATAATATTTTGTTTAGAACCTAAGTCAATAATTGCATGATCTATAATAGTGTTAATGCTAGATTATCTTAAAAATAAACAAACTTAATGTTTAGTTAGAATAATTTTATCTTAAAATTAATACCATATCTATAAAAATTAATTAAAAATTATTCTTAATACTAAATTATCATTCATTAATAATAAATATTACCTAATTTTTAATCAATTTTGTAATCAAAAAAGTATTATTAATATTAATGTAATCTAATATTAAATCTATTTAAATATTAATGTGATACATTGGTCTTAATATATTATAAGATAAAAAATCACACATGAGAACCAAAATAACTTAAAACAACTTGTTACTTAGATTCTTATTAGGAGCCTTACCTTCTCCATCAATTCCTCAATTAGAAAATTACACAACGTTTATTGTCCACCACCCTCTTTAATCTTTAGTCTCATAGTTAACCTAAAAATATGTTGCTTAAAAGCTAAATAAATTATTACGTGACTTATGTTAATGCCAATATCAAACTATCCTAATCATAGATACCTTTGATCTTAAGTTAAAGTAACCTTAACTTAAAATTAATTTTGTCTTCATACAAAATTAAATAAAAAGTAATCATAAAACAAGATTATCATTAATCAATAATAAATATTACATTATTTTCAATCAATTCTATTACTTCAATACATACATAATGCTAAATTTAAGCGAGACATTAACACATTTATTTCATAATTTTAGCATATGTTAATTTTAAGCTTACTCCAAATCTTATGTTTAAATAATGTAATATTCATCTTAATTTTATTATGACTCTAAACTTGTTGTAAAGCTAATCTTATACTAATCATAATACAAACCTTATCTTAAATAAAATTCATTATGATGATCTTACTATGTCAAGATGTTCTAACTTGAGTTGCCCCTCCCGACTCAAGTGAGTTTTGCTCTAAAAAGGTGTTTTGACATTTTAAGATCATAACATCACATAAATATCATAATCATTGTTTGAAAAAGTAATAAAAAAGATAATTTGTCCTAACAACTCGTCATTTGAAATTTTATTAAAAGCCTTTCCTTCACCACTGATTTCTAAATTAAGAAATTGCAACACATTTATTCTCCATCATCTTTAATCTTTATGTCACAATTTATCTAAATAATATTTTGTTTAGAACCTAAGTCAATTATTGCATGATCTATAATAGTGTTAGTGCTAGATTATCTTAAAAATAAACAAACTTAATGTTTAGTTAGAGAAATTTCATCTTAAAATTAATACTATATCTATAAAAATTAATTAAAAATTATTCTTAATACTAACTTATCATTCATTAATAACAAATATTACCTTATTTTTAATCAATTTTGTAACAAAAAAAGTATTATTCAATATTAATGTAATCTAATATTAAATCTATTGAAATATTAATGTGATACGATCGTCTAAATAGATAATAAGATAAAAAAATCTCACATGAGAACTAAAATAACTTAAAACAACCTTTGACTTAGATTCTTATTAGGAGCCTTACCTTCTCCATCAATTCCTCACTTAGAAAATTACACAACGTTTATTGTCCACCCTCTTTAATCTTTAGTCTCATAGTTAACCTAAAAATATGTTGCTTAAAAGCTAAATAAATTATTACGTGACTTATGTTAATGCCAATATCAAACTATCCTAGTCATAGATAACTTTGATCTTAAGTTAAAGTAACCTTAACTTAAAATTAATTTTGTCTTCATAAAAAATTAAATAAAAAGTAATCATAAAACAAGATTATCATTAATCAATAATAAATATTACATTATTTTCAATCAATTGTATTACTTCAATACTTACATAATACTAAATTTAAGCGAGACATTAACACATTTATTTCATAATTTTAGCATATTTTAATTTTAAGCTTACTCCAAATCTTATGTTTAAATAATGTAATATTCATCTTAATTTTATTATGACTCTAAACTTTTCGTAACGCTAATCTTATACTAATCATAATACAAACCTTATCTTAAATCAAATTCATGATGATGATCTTACTATGTCAAGACGTTCTTACTTGAGTTGCCCCTCCCGACTCAAGTGAGTTTTGCTCTAAAAATGTGTTTTGACATTTTAAAATCATAACATCACATAAACATCATAATCATTCTTTGAAAAAGAAATAAAAAAGATAATTTGCCCTAACAATTTGTCATTTTAATTTTTATTAAAAGCCTTTCATTCACCACTAATTTCTCAATTAAGAAATTGCACAGCATTTAGTGTCCATCATCTTTAATGTTTATGTCACAATTTACCTAAAAAATATTTTTTTAGAACCTAAGTCAATTATTGCATGATCTATAATAGTGTTAGTGCAAGATTATCTTAAAATAAATAAACTTAAAGTTTAGATAGGTAATTTTTTCTTAAAATTAATACCATATCCATACAAAATTAATTAAAAATTATTGTTAATACTAACTTATATTTCATTAATAATAAATATTACCTTATTTTTAATCAATTTATTAACCTAGAAAGTATTATTAATATTAATGTAATCTAATATTAAATCTATTTAAATATTAATGTGATACATTGGTCTAACTACATTATAAGATAAAAAAATCTCACATGAGAACCAATATAACTTAAAACAACTTGTTACTTTGGTTCTTATTAGGAGCCTTTCCTTCTCCATCAATTCCTCACTTAGAAAAATACACAATGTTTACTGTCCACCCTCTTCAATCTTTAGTGTCACAGTTAACCTAAAAATATGTTGCTTAAAAGCTAAAGAAATTATTACGTGACTTATATTAATGCCAATATCAAACTATCCTAATCATAGATACCTTTGATCTTAAGTTAAAGTAACATTAACTTAAAATTAATTTTGTCTTCAAACAAAATTAAATAAAAAGTAATCATAAAACAAGATTATCATTAATCAATAACAAATATTACATTATTTTCAATCAATTCTATTACTTTAATACATACATAGTGCTAAATTTAAGCGAGACATTAACACATTTATTTCATAATTTTAGCATATGTTAATTTTAAGCTTACTCCAAATCTTATGTTTAAATAATGTAATCTTCATCTTAATTTTATTATGACTCTAAACTTGTTGTAAAGCTAATCTTATACTAATCATAATACAAACCTTATCTTAAATAAAATTCATTATGATGATCTTACTATGTCAAGATGTTCTAACTTGAGTTGCCCCTCCCGACTCAAGTGAGTTTTGCTCTAAAAAGGTGTTTTGACATTTTAAGATCATAACATCACATAAACATCATAATCATTGTTTGAAAAAGTAATAAAATAAATAATTTGTCCTAAAAAATCGTCATTTCAAATTTTATTAAAAGCCTTTCCTTCACCACTGATTTCTAAATTAAGAAATTGCAACACATTTATTCTCCATCATCTTTAATCTTTATGTCACAATTTATCTAAATAATATTTTGTTTAGAACCTAAGTCAATAATTGCATGATCTATAATAGTGTTAATGCTAGATTATCTTAAAAATAAACAAACTTAATGTTTAGTTAGAATAATTTTATCTTAAAATTAATACCATATCTATAAAAATTAATTAAAAATTATTCTTAATACTAACTTATCATTCATTAATAATAAATATTACCTAATTTTTAATCAATTTTGTAATCAAAAAAGTATTATTAATATTAATGTAATCTAATATTAAATCTATTTAAATATTAATGTGATACATTGGTCTTAATATATTATAAGATAAAAAAATCACACATGAGAACCAAAATAACTTAAAACAACTTGTTACTTAGATTCTTATTAGGAGCCTTACCTTCTCCATCAATTCCTCAATTAGAAAATTACACAACGTTTATTGTCCACCACCCTCTTTAATCTTAAGTCTCATAGTTAACCTAAAAATATGTTGCTTAAAAGCTAAATAAATTATTACGTGACTTATGTTAATGCCAATATCAAGCTATCCTAATCATAGATACATTTGATCTTAAGTTAAAGTAACCTTAACTTAAAAAATTAATTTTTCCTTTATACAAAATTAAATAAAAAGTAATCATAAAACAAGATTATCATTAATCAATTATAAATATTACATTATTTTCAATCAATTCTATTACTTCAATACATACATAGTGTTAAATTTAAACGAGACATTAACACATTTATTTCATAATTTTAGCATATGTTAATTTTAAGCTTACTCCAAATCTTATGTTTAAATAATGTTATCTTCATCTTAATTTTATTATGACTCTAGACTTGTTGTAAAGCTAATCTTATACTAATCATAATACAAACCTTATCTTAAATAAAATTAATTATGATGATCTTACTATGTCAAGATGTTCTAACTTGAGTTGCCCCTCCCGACTCAAGTGAGTTTTGCTCTAAAAAGGTGTTTTGACATTTTAAGATCAAAACATCACATAAACATCATAATCATTCTTTGAAAAAGCAATAAAAAAGATAATTTGTCATAACAACTCGTCATTTGAATTTTTATTAATAGCCTTTCCTTCACCACTGATTTCTAAATTAAGAAATTGCACAACATTTATTCTCCATCATCTTTAATCTTTACATCACAATTTACCTAAATAATATTTTGTTTAGAACCTAAGTCAATTATTGCGTGATCTATAATAGTATTAATGCTAGATTATCTTGGAAATAAATAAACTTAATGTTTAGTTAGAGTAATTTTTTCTTAAAATTAATGCCATATCTATAAAAAATTAATTAGAAATTATTCTTAATACTAACTTATCATTCATTAATAATAAATATTACCTAATTTTTAATCAATTTTGTAACCTATAAAGTATTATTAATATTAATATAAGCTAATATTAAATCTATTTAAATATTAATGTGATACATTGGTCTAATTATATTATAAGATAAAAAAATCTCACATGAGAACCAAAATAACTTAAAACAACTTGTTACTTAGATTCTTGTTAGGAGCCTTTCCTTATCCATTAATTTTTCACTTAGAAAATTAAACAATGTTTACTGTCCACCCGCTTTAATCTTTATTGTCATAGTTAACCTAAAAATATGTTGCTTAAAAGCTAAAGAGATTATTACGTAACTTATGTTAATGCCAATATTAAACTATACTAATCATAGATACATTTGATCTTATGTTATTGTAACCTTAACATAAAATTAATTTTGTCTTTATACAAAATTAAATAAAAAGTAATCATAAAACATGATTATCATTAATCAATAATAAATATTACATTATTTTAAATCAATTCTATTACTTCAATACATACATAGTGCTAAATTTAAGCGAGACATGAACATATTTATTTCATAATTTTAGCATATGTTAATTTTAAGCTTACTCCAAATCTTATGTTTAAATAATGTAATCTTCATCTTAATTTTATTATGACTCTAAACTTTTTGTAAAGCTAATCTTATACTAATCATAATACAAACCTTATCTTAAATAAAATTCATTATGATGATCTTACTATGTCAAGATGTTCTAACTTGAGTTGCCTCTCCCGACTCAAGTTGGTTTTGCTCTAAAAAGGTGTTTTGACATTTTAAGAACATAACATCACATAAACATCATAATTATTCTTTGAAAAAGGAATAAAAAAGATAATTTGTCCTATCAACTCGTCATTTGAATTTTTATTAATAGCCTTTCCTTCACCACTGATTTCTAAAATAAGAAATTGCACAATATTTATTCTCCATCATCTTTAATCTTTATGTCACAATTTCCCTAAATAATATTTTTTTTAGAATTCTAAGTCAATTATTGCATGATCTATAATAGTGTTAATGCTAGATTATCTTTAAAATAAATAAACTTAATGTTTAGTTAGAGTAATTTTATCTTAAAATTAATACCATATTTATACTAAATTATTTAAAAATTATTCTTAATACTAACTTATCATTCATTAATAATAAATATTACCTAATTTTTAATAAATTTTGTAACCTAAAAAGTATTATTAATATTAATGTAACTTGATATTAAATTTATTTAAATATTAATGTGATACATTGGTCTAACTACATTATAAGATAAGAAAATCTCACATAAGAACCAAAATAGCTTAAAATAATTTATTAGATTCTTATTAGGAGCTTTTCCTTCTCCATCAATTCCTCCCTTAGAAAATTACACAACATTTACTATCCACCCTCTTTAATCTTTAGTCTCATAGTTAACCTAAAAATATGTAGCTAAAAAGCTAAAGAAATTATTACGTGACTTATGTTAATGCCAATATTAAACAATCCTAATAATAGATTCATTTGATCTTAAGTTAAAGTAAACTTAACTTAACATTAATTTATCTTTACAAAAAATAATATTAAAAGTAATCATAAAACAAGATTATCATTAATCAATAATAGATATTACAATATTTTCGATCAATTCTATTACTTCAATACATACATAGGGCTAAATTTAAGCAAGACATTAAAACATTTATTTCATAATTTTAAGCTTACACCAAATCTTATGTTTAAATAATGTAATCTTCATCTTCATTTTATTATGACTCTAAACTTGTTGTAAAGCTAATCTTATACTAATAATAATACAAACCTTATCTAAAATCAAATTCATTATGATGATCTTACTATGTCAAGATGTTTTAACTTGAGTTGCCCCTCCCAACTCAAGTGAGTTTTGCTCTAAAAAGGTGTTTTGACATTTTAAGATCATAACATCACATAAATATCATAATCATTCTTTCAAAAAGAAATAAATAAGATAACTTGTCCTAGCAACTTGTCATTTGAATTTTTATTAAAAGCCTTTCTTTCACCATTGATTTCTGAATTAAGAAATTGCACAGCATTTGTTCTCTATCATCTTTAATCTTCATGTCACAATTTAATTAAATAAAATTTTGTTTAGAACCTAAGTAAATTATTGCATGATCTATAATAGTGTTAATGCTAGATTATCTTAAAAATAAATAAACTTTATGTTTAGTTAGAGTAATTTTATCTTAAAATTAATACAATATCTTTACTAAATTAATTAAAAATTATTCTTAATACTAACTTATCATTCATTAATTATAAATATTACCTTATTTTTAATCAATTTTGTAACCTAGAAAGTATTATTAATATTAATGTAATCTAATATTAAATCTATTAAAATATTAATATGATACATTGGTCTAACTACATTATAAGATAAAAAAATCTCACATGCGAACCAAAATAACTTAAAACAACTTGTTACTTAGATATTTATTAGGAGCCTTTCCTTCTCCATCAATTTCTCACTTAGAAAATTACACAACGTTTACTATCCACCCTCTTTAATCTTTAGTGTCATAGTTAACCTAAAAATATGTTGCTTAAAAGCTAAATAAATTATTACGTGACTTATGTTAATGCCAATATCAAACTATCCTAATCATAGATACCTTTGATCTTAAGTTAAAGTAACCTTAACTTAAAATTAATTTTGTCTTTATAAAAAATATAATAAAAAGTAATCATAAAACAAGATTATCATTAATCAATAATAAATATTACATTATTTTCAATCAATTCTATTACTTCAATACATACATAGTGCTAAATTTAAGCGAGACATTAACACATTTATTTCATAATTTTAGCATATGTTAATTTTAAGCTTACTCCAAATCTTATGTCTAAATAATGTAATCTTCATCTTAATTTTATATTGACTCTAAACACTTTGTAAAGCTAATCTTATACTAATCATAATACAAACCTTATCTTAAATAAAATTCATTATGATGATCTTACTTTGTCAAGATGTTCTAACTTGAGTTGCCCCTCCCGACTCAATTCAGTTTTGCTCTAAAAAGGTGTTTTGACATTTGAAGATCATAACATCACATAAACATCATAATCATTCTTTGAAAAAGTAATAAAAAAGATAACTTGTCCTAATAACTCATCATTTGAATTTTTATTAAAAGCCTTTCCTTCACCATTGATTTCTTAATTAAGAAATTGTACAACATTTATTCTCCATCATCTTTAATCTTCATGTCACAATTTACCTAAATAATATTTTTTTTAGAACCTAAGTAAATTATTGCATGATCTATAATTGTGTTAATGCTAGATTATCTTAAAAATAAATAAACTTAATGTTTAGTTAGAGTAATTTTATCTTAAAATTAATGCCATATCTATACAAAATTAATAAAAAATTATTCTTAATACTAACTTATCATTCATTAATAATAAATATTACCTAATTTTTAATCAATTTTGTAAACTAGAAAGTATTATTAATATTAATGTAATCTAATATTAAATCTATTTAAATATTAATGTGATACATTGGTCTAAACACATTATAAGATAAAAAAATCTCACATGAGAACCAAAATAACTTAAAACAACTTGTTACTTAGATATTTCTTAGGAGCCTTATCTTCTCCATCAATTCCTCACTTAGAAAATTACACAACGTTTACTGTCCACCCTCTTTAATCTTTAGTGTCATAGTTAACCTAAAAATATGTTGCTTAAAAGCTAAATAAATTATTACATGACTTATGTTACTTCCAATATTAAACTTTCCTAATCATGGATACATTTGATCTTAAGTTATTGTAACCTTAACATAAAATTAATTTTGTCTTTATACAAAATTAAATAAAAAGTAATCATAAAACAAGATTATCATTAATCAATAATAAATATTACATTATTTTCAATCAATTCTATTACTTTAATACATACATTGTGCTAAATTTAAGCGAGACATTAACACATTTATTTCATAATTTTAGCATATGTTAATTTTAAGCTTACTCAATATCTTATGTTTAAATAATGTTATCTTCATCTTAATTTTATTATGACTCTAAACTTGTTGTAAAGCTAATCTTATAATAATCATAATACAAACCTTATCTTAAATAAAATTCATTATGATGATCTTACTATGTCAAGATGTTCTAACTTGAGTTGCCCCTCCCGACTCAAGTGAGTTTTGCTCTAAAAAGGTGTTTTGACATTTTAAGATCATAACATCACATAAACATCAATTTATATGAGATGTGGTGTTAAGATGTCAAGCCATATTTTGAGGGCAAAACTCACTTGGGTTAGGAGGGGTGGCCCAAGTGACATTATCTCGACATAATATGGCAATAATGTCACATTTAACACTAGAGTCAACATTCTTTTAGTCCAATATTTTCTGGATGAACCAAGCAAAATTTGATAGGCTTGCAACACCTAGGAATTAAGGGTAATGGAGTAATGTTGAGTGATATTCTTAGAAAAGAATCATTAGACGAAAAGATTCATGATTATAATTAAACTAGTATAATGATAATTATTAGCTAAACATAGGTTTTAGTTATAAATTTAGTTAGGTATATAATTATGCAATAATAAAATTGGTGAAACTTTATTTAATTCCTGATTATGTCAATATTAAAGTTAGGATTAAGCTTAATTTATGGTTAGATTGGGAAAGTTTATTATAAAAACAAATAAATTGAAAATTTATTTTAGATTTATGATTCTGTAAGGCTAAGGTTAACATTTTGCTTTTGTTTTGGTTAAGTTGGTTTTAATTTTAGAGTTTGATTTAAGTGCAATTTTTTTTAGTTTAGTACAATATTAGAATTTACATTAAATTTTTTTTGTTATTTTAGCTTAGAATTAGGATACTATTTATCATTCAAATGAGATAAGTTAATGATTAAGACAAGTTAAGATTATAATTGGTTAGCGTTAGAATCATGTTAGTTTTAAGGTTAAGATTAATTTTAGGTTAATAATTAGTACTTGTTTATAAGTAGATAAGGTTATTGTTAATATTATATTTAGATTTAAGACTATATTAATATTAATGTTATGATTAAAATAAAGTTAAAGATTAGTCTATGTTTTTAATTATGATAAAGTAATATTGATACTAAGATTATAATTAAGGTCAGGCTAAGGTGAGTTAGTTTATAATTAGTTTAGTGTCATAATAAGATTACGATTAAAATTAGATTAATTTTTCTTAGGATTTATATTAAATTTATGATTTAGATAGGCTAAAAGTAAGGATTAAATATGTTAGTTTCACCCTTAAATTGAGAACTAAATTTGTCATTAAAAATATATATTAGAATTCATTCATGATTATGTTATATTTAATATTAATTCATAGTATTTGAGGATTTGGGCTTATTTTTAATTAATAATTTTAAAATAGTGTTAAGGTAAAGGTTATATTAGTTTAACTTAAGATTTAATTTATTTATCATTGGAACAATCTAATATTAATATTAAGATAGTTAAAAATTAATTTATTTTAGTTTAAGATTCAGATAATAACAATTTTATGTAAGATCCTAAGGACTAAAGAGACAAAAGTTAATGTTAGTGAATTTATTGGAAAAGAAATCACTGGACAATGAGTGGCTTATAATGCAATTCTTGGTGAGCATGTATAGAGATGAATTATCTCATAATTGCTATTGAAAGTGTGGATTTAGTGTTTATATAAGATGTTAGGTATTAAGATGTTTAGACACCTTTTGTTGGCAAAAGTCACTTGGGTCTGGAGGGGAGACCCAAGGGATACTGTCTTGACATAGTAAAACCTTGATGTTATATTTAACTCTAGAACCAACATTCTTGTAATGTAATTGGTTTAAGAATGAACAAAGTAAAAGTTGATAGGCTTATGATATCTGGGACTAATGATAATATAGTTAATACTGAGTGATATTTTAAAAGGAAAATCACTAGAGAAAAAGATTAATGGTTATAAATTATGTTAGGTTTCTAATTACCTAATAATAAAATTAGTAGAACATGTATTAGATTCATCATTATGTCAATATCAAAGTTAGGGTTAAGTTTGATTAATTATTAGATTAAGAAAACGTTATTATAAAAGAAAAGACAGAAAGAATTATTTTAGATTTATGATTACGGCTAAGGTTAGAACTAGGCTTTAGTCTAAATTGTGTTGGTATTAAGTTTAGAATTTAGTTTAGGTATGATTTGTGATTAGTTTAAGATAATAATATTATTAAGAATAAGATTTTTTTTATTTTAGCTTTAAATTAGGATTTTATTTATTATTTGAGTGAGATAAAATTGTCACTAAGTTATGACTACATTAGGTCAATGTTAGGATTATTTTAGTTTTAAGATTAAGATTAATCTTTAGTTAATGATTTTTTTCATTTATAATTTCATAAGGGTATTACAAATACATATTTAGATTTAAGATAATATTAATATTAATGTTAACATTAAAAAAGGTAAAGATTAGTTTAGGTTTTTAATAATATATTATAATTTTTATACTAAGATTATTTTCATGGTGAAGTTAAGATTAAGTTATGCATAAGATTAGTTTATCATTAGTTTAGATTAATAATAGAATTAGTATGAAAGAAAGATTTATTTTACTTAGGATTTATATTAAATTATGAATGAGATGAGTTTAAATTATGAATAGATATATTAATGTTTCTCTTAAATAAAAGACTTGAAAAGTCATTAAAATTTTTTATTAAAATTGATCGAAGATTATGTTACATTTATTATGAATTACTAGTAGGTTAGGATTTGGAATAATTTTTAATACGCTGTGTTAAGATAACATTATGATTAAAATTCTGTCAGTTTAGTTTAAGATTTAGCTTTTTTATTTTTAGAACACTCTAATATTAATACTAAGATAGGTTAGAGATTTATTTTTTTAGGTCATTGACTATGATAATAATAATGTTAATTGTGATCCCATGAACTAAAGGGATAAGGATTGAATGTTAGTTAATTTTTTTAGAAAGAAATCATTAGAAAATAATTGCTTATACTGAGATTCTAGGTTGGGCTATATAGAGATGGATTATCCTATAATGACTTTCATGAAAAGCTTTTTGGTATTTATATGAGATGTTATGGTGCTAATATGTCGAGACACATTTTGAGTGCAAAACCCACTTGAGTCAGGAGGGGTGGCCCAAGTGACTATCTTGACATACTTAGGTCATGATGTCGCATTTAACACTAGAGTCACGTTCTTTTAGTCTAATTGATTTCTAGATGAACCAAGCAAAATCTGACAAACTTCTAACATGAAGTTTGTGTTGAGTGATATTTGAAGTGAAAACTAAATAAACAAAAAGATTCATGATTATAATTTTTTTAGTATAATGATAGGTATTCAATAAGCATAGGTTTTGGTTGAAAATTAGGTTAGGATTATAAATACATAGTAATAAAAATATTAGATCTTTTATTTGATTAATGATTATGCCAATATTAAAGCTAGGGTTAAGCTTAATTGACAATTACGTTAGGGAAAGTATATCATAAAATTGAATAGATTGAAAAATTATTCTGGATTTATGATTTAGTAATTCTAAGGTTAGGATTTTGCTTTGGTTAAGGATGAGTTGTTTTAAAGTTAGATTTAGATTTAAGTGTGAATTTTTAGTGTAAGACAATGTTAGAAATAACATTAAGATTTTTTTATTTTAGCTTAGAATTATGATTCTATTTATCATTAAAATAAGATAAGATAATGATTAAGATAAGTTAAGATTATAGTAAGTTAGGATTAAAATCTTGTTAGTTTTAAGGTTAAGATTAATATTTGGTTAATGATTATTTCTATTTATAATTAGATAAGATTATTGTCAATACTATATTTAGGTTTAAGACTACTATAATATTAATGTTTGGATTAAAATAAAGTTAAATATTAGTTTAGGTTTTTAATTATGATAAAATAATATTGATATAAGATTAGATTTAAGGTCAAGTTAGGGTTAAGATTCACATACTATTAGTTTATTATTAGTTTAGTGTAATACTAGGATTAGGATTAAAGTTAGATTAATTTAGTTTTAGATTTATATTAAATTTATGATTGAGGTATGCTAAAAGTTTGAATTAGATAAGTTTGTTTCACACTTAAAATTTAGAACTTAAGTACTCATCAAAAATATGTGTTAGTATTTATTCGTGATTATGTTATATTTAATATTAATTCATAGTATGTGAGGATTTGGGCTAATTTTTCATAAATTATTTTAAGATAATATTAAGATTAATGTTATATTTGTCTTGTTTAAGATTTAATTTATTTATATTTAGAATAGTCTAATATTAATATCAAGATAGGTTAGTGATAAGTTTATTTTTTTATGGCTAGGATAATAACAATTTTAAGTATGATCCTAAGGAATAAAGAGATAACGAATTAATGCTAATTAATATATCGAGAAAAAAATCACTAGATAATGAGTGGTTTATAGTGCATTTCTTAGTGGACATGTGTAGAGATGAATTATCTCATAGTTGTTATTGATAGTGTGGATTTAGTATTTATATTAGTTGTTATAGTGTTAAGATTTTTAGACACCTTTTGTAGGTAAAATTACTTTGGGTCTGGACAGGAGGCCGAATGGACACTATCTTGACATAATAAAACCATGATGTTATATTAAACACTAGAATGAACACTCTTATAATGCAATTGGTTTAAAAATGAATAAAGTAAAATTTTATGGGTTTATGATGTTAAGTGATATTTTAAAAGAAAATCACTAGATAAAAAGATTAATGGCAATAAATATGCTAATTTAATAATAAGTGTTTGGTGAACTTTGCTTTGCATATAAATTATGTTAGGTTTCTAATTACGTAATAATAAAATTAGTATAACTTGTATTAGAATCATGATTACATCACCATTAAAGTTATGGTTAAGCTTGATTTATTATTAGATTAAGGAAAGGTTATTATGAAAGAGAAGACAATAAAAATTATTTAAGATTTATTATTAAGGTAAGGTTAAGGCTAGGCTTCTGTCTAGGTTTAGTTGATAGAATTATTTTTGGTATAATTTGTGATTAGTTTAAGATAATATTATAATTAATACTAAGATTTTTTTATTTAAGCTTAGATTTTAGATTTCATTTATGATTCAAATGAGATAAGATTATGACTAAGATAAGTTAAGAAATTACTAGATCGTTGTTCAAATTATGTTAGTTTTAAAATTAAGATTAATCTTAGGTTAATGATTAGATTTTATTTATAATTTTATAAGGGTACAATTAATACTATATTTAGATTTAAGATAACTTCAATATAATGTTAAAATTCAAATAAAGATAAAGATTAGTTTATGTTTTTAATAATATGGGATAATTTTGATACAAAGATTTGTTTCATGTTAAAGTTAAAATTAAGATATGCATAAGATTTGTTTATAATTTTCTTAGATTAATAATAGAATTAGTATTTAGATATGATTTATTTTTCTTACGATTTATATTAAATTTATGATTAAGATGAGTTTAAATTATGAATAAATATCTAGTGTCTCTCTAAATTAAAAACTAGACTAGTCATTAAAACGTTTTTTCTAGAATTGATTGAAGATTATGTTACAATTATTATTACTTCATAATAGGTTAAAATTTTGATTAATTTTTAATAAGTTGTGTTAAGATAGCATTAAGGTTAAGATTATGCCAGATTAGTTTAAGATTTTGTTTTTTATTGTTAAAATAGTATAATATTAATATTAGGATATGTTAGAGATTAATTTTTTTTAAGTTACTGACTAGGATAATAATAATGCTAAATGTGATCTTACTGTCTAAAGGAATAACGAGAAAATGTTAGTTAATTTCTTGAGAAAGAAACCATTAAAGAATAAATTTCTTATAATGGTCTTGTTGAGGAGGGGCTATATAGAGATAAAGTATCATATAATGACTATTTTAAATTTTTTTTTGTATTTATATGAGATGTTATGGTATTAAGATGTCAAGCCACATTTTGAGGGCAAAACCCACTTGGGTTAGGAAGGGTGGCCCAAGTGACACTATCTCGACATAATAAGGCTATGATGTCATATTTAATACTAAAGTCAACATTCTTTTAGTCCAATTGGTTTCCGGATGAACCAAGCAAAATTTGACAGGCTTGTAAGACCTGATATTGAAGGTAATGGAATAAATGTTGAATGATATTCTTAGAAAAGAATTATTTAGACAAAAAGATTCACGATTATAATTTAGCTAATATAATGATAGTTATTAGCTAAAACTAGGTTTTAGTTATAAATTAAGTTACATTTATGATTATGCAATAATAAAATTAATAGAAATTTTATTTAATTCATGATTATGTTAATATTAAAGTTAGGATTAAGCTTCATTTATGATTAGATTAGGGAAAGCTTATTATAAAAACAAATAAATCAAAAAATTATTTTAGATTTATGATTCTGTAAGACAAAGGTTAAGTTTTTTCTTTTGTTTTGGTTGAGTTGGTTTTAATTTTAGAGTTTTATTAAGTGTGATTTTTTAGTTTAGGATAATATTAGAATTAATATTAAGATTTTTTTAATTTAGCTTAGAATTATGATTTTATTTATCATTCAAATGAGATAAGATAATAATTAAGACAAGTTAAGATTATAATTGGTTAGAATTAGAATAGTGTTAGTTTTAAGGTTAAGACTAATCTTAGGTTAATAATTAGTTATTGTTTATAAGTAGATGAGGTTATTGTCAATGCTATATTTTGATTTAAGGATATATTAATATCAATGTTAGGATTAAAATTAAGTTAAAGATTAGTTTAGATTTCTAATTATGATAAAGTAATATTGATACTAAGATTAGAATTAAGGTCAAGTTATGGTTAAGGTTTACATATAGTTAGTTTATAATTAGTTTTGTGTAATAATAAGATTTGGATTAAAATAAGATTAATTTAGCTTAAGATTTATATTAAATTTTTTATTAAGATAGGCTAAAAGTATGGATTAAGTATGTTAGTTTCACACTTAAATTTAGTAAAAAATTTGTCATTAAAAATATATATTAGAATTTATTCATGATTATATTATATTTAATATTAATTCATTGTATGTTAGGATTTGGACTAATTTTTAAAAAATTATTTTAAGATAGTATTAAGATTAAGGTTATATTAGTTTAGCTTAAGATTCAACTTGTTTATCATTGGAATAGTCTAATATTAATTTCAAGATAGGTAAAAATTTAATTTATTTTAGTTTAAGATTGGGATAATAAATATTTTAAGCATGATCCCTTGGACTAGAGGGATAATGAGTAAATATTAGTTAATTTATTGAGAAAGAAATCACTAGATAATGAGTGGCTTATAATGCAACGCTTGGTGAGCATGTGTAGAGATGAATTATCTCATAATAGTTATTAAGAGTAGATTTAGTGTTTATATAACATGTTATGGTGTTAAGATGCTTAGACACCTTTTGTAGGCAAAACTCACTTGGATTTTGGGGGAGACCCAAGGGATACTGCCTTGACATAGGAAAACCATTATGTTATATTAAACACTAGAGCCAACATTCTCATAATATAATTGGTTTAAGAATGAACAAAGTAAAAATTGATGGGCATATTATATTTGGGATTAATGATAATATAGTTAATATTGAGTGATATTTGAAAAGAAAAATCACTATATAAAAAGATTAATGATTATAATTTGGCTAATTTTATAATAAGTGTTAGGTGAATGTGGCTTTTTGTTATAAATAATGTTAGGTTTCTAATTATGTAATAACAAAATTATTAGAACTTATATTAGATTCATCATTCTGTCAACATTAAAGATTGGGTTAAGCTTGATTTATTATTAGATTAAGGAAAAATTTTTATAAAAGAGAAGATAACGAAAATTATTTTTGATTTATGATAAAGGATAAGGTTAGGACTAGGCTTTAGTCTAAGTTGTGTTGGTATTAAGTTTAGAATTTAGTTTAGGTATGATTTGTGATTAGTTTAAGATAATATTAGAATTAAAATTAAGATTTTTTTATTTTATCTTAGAATTAGGATTTTATTTATGATTTTAGTGAGATAAAATTGTGACTAAGTTATGACTATAATAGATCAATGTTAGGATTATTTTTAGTTTTAAGATTAAGATTAATCTTAGGTTAATGATTTTTTCATTTACAATTTCATAAGGGTATGACAAATACTATATTTAGATTTAAGATAATATTAATGTTAATGTTATATTATAATTTTTATATTAAGATTTGTTTCATGATGAAGTTAAGATTAAGTTATGCATAAGATTAGTTTATCATTAGTTTAGATTAATAATAGAATTAGTATGAAGGAAAGATTAATTTTACTTAGGATTTATATTAAATTTATGATAAGATGACTTTAAATTATAAATAGATATTTTAGTGTTTCTCTTAAATTAAAGACTGGACTAGTCATTAAAAATTTTTATTAAAATTGATCGAAGATTATGTTACATTTATTTTTAATTCATAGTGGGTTAGGATTTGGATTTATTTTTAATAAGCTATTTTAAGATAGGTTAGAGATTAAGATTATGTCAGTTTAGTTTTTAAATTTTTAGAAAAGTCTAATATTAATATTAGGATAGGTTAGAGATTTATTTTTTTAGGTTATTGATTAAGATAATAATAATGTTAAGTATGATCCTATAAACTAAAAGGATAACAAGTGAATGTTAGTTAATTTTTTGAGAAAGAAATCATTAGACAATAAATTGCTTATAGTGAGCTTCTAGGTTGAGCTATATAGAGATGAATTATCCTATAAAGACTTTATAAAAGCTTTTTGGCATTTATATGAGATGTTATGGTTCTAATATATCGAGGCACATTTTGGTACAAAACCCACTTTGGTCAGAAGAGGTGGCCCATGTGACACTATCTCGACATAGTAAGGCTATGATGTCACATTTAACATTAGAGTCAATATTCTTTCATTCCAACTTGTTTCTAGATGAACCAAGTAAAATCTAACAGGCTTGTAACACCTGGGATTGAGTGTGACAGAGTAAATGTTGAGTGATTAATATTTTTTTGGTTAAGTTTATGATTAGATTTAGGTAACTTTTATTATTTAATTAACGAAAAATTAAGAATTGAGTTAAGATTATATTTTATTAAAATGAGGATTAAGTCAGTAGTATGGTTAAAATTAAAATCATAAGAAAGATTAAGTTAGGTTTATGGTTTGATTATCATAGAATAGAACTAAGATTAGATAGGTACTAAATTGGATTATGCTTAGGATTATGTTATGATTCGAAGTGATCTTATGTTTAGATGATGATTTAGTTTATAATTGTTATAAGATAATATTAGGATTAGGAGTTGGCTAGCTTTCAATTTAGGCTTGATAAAGTTTATATTAAAACTATGTTAGTTTTATAATTAGATTCGTATAAGATTAAGATTTGATTGTTTCTTGTTAAGAATTGTATTAAGCTAATAATTTGAAGTTTTGAACAAGATAGTTTAAGATTTTGCTAGTTTAGGTTCAAAATTATGCTTATTATCAATGTTAGGATAATTATATTAAGAATTAGGTTATATTTATGGTTAGTTTTTCATAGGTTGGGACATGGATTATCTCAGAGATAGATTGAGTTATTTTTAAGATTATGTTGTAATTAATATTAAGAATATATTATTATTATAATTAATTTTATGATTATGATAGGTTAAGATAATTATTAAAAAAATACAAGTATTAAACTAGGTTAGGTTTAAGATAGAAGGATTAAATTTTAGATAAGATTAGGATAAGTTTAAGATTAATTTAGGTTTTATTAAATATATTATGATATGATTAGATTAATGATAAGTTTAATGTTACAATTTTTTTTATTTTACATTACAATGATACTAAATTTAGAACTAAATTATTGCATAGTTATAACAAAAATAAAGTTGGATTTAAAAGATTTAGTATAAGTGTAATATTTAGTTAAAATTATGATTAGGTTAAATATTATGATTAAGTTTTAAACAAGGGCTATATAGAATTCAAATTATGAAAAGACTATATTTAAAGAAAATATAGCATTATGATTTGATTTGATTAAGATTATATTATGTTTAGAATTATGTTTAAATTATGACTAAGATTTGTTATTTGGAGTTTGTTAGAGTTATTAGTTGGTTTATAACTTTATAATTTAAAAAAAATATAAGAATTAAGATCAAGAGGAGATGAAGACAAAGATTAGGTTTAGTTTAAGATTATGCCTTATTTAGAAGTAAATCATAACAAACACTATGATATGTTTAGTGCTATATTAGTAATTAGTTAATATTAGATTTAAACCTTAGACTAATGGATTATAATTTAGCCAAGACAGTGATAGGTATTGGATGAATGTAAGTTTTGATGATATATTAAATTAGGTTTATAACTACATATTAATAAAATTGGTAGAACTTATATTAAGTTTAGGTTGTTAATATTAATGATTAAATTAATTTTAGTTTATGATTAGATTATATAAATTTAATATAAAAAGAATTTAGTTAAAAGATTAAGTTAGATTTATGATCAGTTAAGGTTAAGGTTTGAATTAAGATTTGGTATAGAGGTATTTCACAATAGTTATTAAATGAGTGATTTTGATGTTTATATGAGATGTTATTGTGTTTAGATGTTGATGTATTTTTTAAAATCAAACTATTTTGGTTAGAAGCCACAAACCATGGGACACTATCTCAACATAGGAAGATAATGATATCATAGTTAACACTCGAGTCGATTTTCTTGTAGTCCAATTAGCTTTAGGATGAATAAAGTAAACACTGATGGGCTTATGACACTTACATCATAAGAAGATGGGGTGTTAATATTAGGTGATATTCTGAATAAAAATGACTCTAAACTTAGAGCAACTCTTGGTAGGCTTCATGGATGAAGAGTATAGGAATTATTACCCTACATTGACTATTGAGGGGGTGATTCTATAATTTATATGTGATATCATAATCTCAAAATAATGAGACATTTTTATGAAAAATCCCAAAAAGGCCAAGATTGGGTGACTTAAGGGTATAATTTTTTGATAATAAGATCAGTATATCATATAAGGATTATAATTATATAAAATATTAGATTGTATTTATAATTAGATAAAACCTTTTGGGTCTATTGCAAAGAAAATTTTTTAAAATAATGTTATATTAGTTTAGCTTAAGATTAAATTTATTTATAGTTGAGATAGTCTGATATTAATATCAAGATTTGTTAGAGATTAATTTATTTTAGTTTATGACTAGGATAATAATTATTTTATGTATGATCTTAAGGACTAAAGAGTTAATGAATTAATGTTAATTAATTTATTGAGAAAAAATCATTAGATAATGTGTGATTTATAATGCATTTCTTAGTGAGCATGTATAGAGATGAATTATGTCATAATTGTCATTTAAAGAGTGGATTTAGTGTTTATATTAGATGTTATGGTGTTACGATAATTAGAGATCTTTAATAGGTAAAAGTCACTTGGATATGGAGGGGAGACCCAAGGGACACTGTCTCGACATAAAAAAACTATGATGTTATATTAAACACTAGAGTGAACGCTCCTATAATGCAATTAGTTTATGAATGAATAAAGTAAAAATTGATGGGCTTGTGATATCTAGGACTAATAATAATGTAGTTAATATTGAGTGATATTTTAAAAGAAAAATCACGAGATAAAAAGATTAATGGTGATAATTTGGCTAATTTAATTATAAGTGTTGGGTGAACTTTTTTGTTTATAAATTTTGTTAGGTTTCTAATTACGTAATAAAAAAATTAGTATAACTTTTATTAGTAATTACGTCACCATTAAAGTTAGGGTTAAGCTTGATTTATGATTAGATTCAGGAAAGGTTATTATAAAAGAGAAGACAATAAAAATTATTTTAGATTTATGATTAAGGCAAGGTTAAGACTAGGCTTTGGTCTAGGTTGAGTTGGTATCAACTTTAGAATTTGGTTTTGGTATAATTTGCGATTAGTTTATGATAATATTAGAATTAATATTAAGATTTTTTTATTTTAGCTTAGAATAAGGATTTCATTTATGATTTGAATAAGATAAGATTATGACTAAGATAAGTTAAGATTATACTAAATCAATGTTAGTATTATGTTAGTTTTAAGATTAAGGTTAATCTTAGGCTAATGATTCAATTTTTTTTTCAATTTAATAAGGGTATGGTTAATACTATATTTAGATTTAAGATAACTTCAATATTAATGTTAGAATTATGACAAAGAAAAAGATTAGTTTATGTTTTTAATAAATTGGATAATTTTGATAAAAAGATTTGTTTTATGATGAAATTAAAATTAAGATATGCATAAGATTTGTTTATAATTTGTTTAGATTAATAATAGAATTAGTATTAAGATATGATTTATTTTACTTAGGATTTACATTAAATTTATGATTAAGAAGATTTTAAATTATGAATAAATATGTTAGTATCTCTCTTAAATTAAAGATTGGACTAGTGATTAAAATTTTTATTAAAATGGATTAAAGATTATGGTACAATTATTATTAATTCATAAGAGGTTAAAATTTTGATTAATTTTTAATAAGTTTTGTTAAGATAGTATTACGGTTAAAATTATGTTTATTTAGTTTAAGATTTAGTTTTTTTGTTGTTAGAATAGTGTAATATTAATATCATGATATGTTAGAGATTAATTTTTTTAAGTTATTGACTAGGATAATAATAACGTTAAATGGGATCTCACTATCAAAAGGCATAACGAGAGAATGTTAATTAATTTCTTGAGAAAGAAATCATTAAAGAATAAATTTCTTATAGTGGTCTTCTTGGGGGGCTTTATAAAGATAAAGTATTATATAATGACTATTTTAAAATTTTTTTAGTGTTTATATGAGATGTTGTGGTGTTAAGATGTCAAGCCATATTTTGAGGGCAAAACTCACTTGGGTTAGGAGGGGTGGCCCAAGTGACATTATCTCGACATAATATGGCAAAAATGTCACATTTAACACTAGAGTCAGCATTCTTTTAGTCCAATATTTTCTAGATGAACCAAGCAAAATTTGATAGGCTTACAACACCTAGGAATTAAGGGTAATGGAGTAATGTTGAGTGATATTCTTAAAAAAGAATCATTAGAAGAAAAGATTCATGATTATAATTTAACTAGTATAATGATAGTTATTAGCTAAACATGGGTTTTAGTTATAAATTCAGTTAGGTTTATAGTTATGCAATAATAAAATTGGTGAAACTTTATTTAATTCATGATTATGTCAATATTAAAGTAAGGATTAAGCTTAATTTATGGTTAGATTGAGAAAGTTTATTATAAAAAAAAATAAATCAAAAATTTCTTTTAGATTTATGATTCTGTAAGGCTAAGGTTAACATTTTGCTTTTGTTTTGGTTAAGTTGGTTTTAATTTTAGAGTTTGATTTAAGTGCAATTTTTTTTAGTTTAGTACAATATTAGAATTTACATTAAATTTTTTTTTTCTTATTTTTGCTTAGAATTAGGATACTATTTATCATTCAAATGAGATAAGTTAATGATTAAGACAAGTTAAGATTATAATTGGTTAGCGTTAGAATCATGTTGGTTTTAAGGTTAAGATTAATTTTAGGTTAATAATTAGTACTTGTTTATAAGTAGATAAGGTTATTGTTAATACTATATTTAGATTTAAAACTATATTAATATTAATGTTATGATTAAAATAAAGTTAAAGATTAGTCTATGTTTTTAATTATGATAAAGTAATATTGATACTAAGATTATAATTAAGGTCAAGCTAAGGTGAGTTAGTTTATAATTAGTTTAGTGTCATAATAAGATTACGATTAAAATTAGATTAATTTTTCTTAGGATTTATATTAAATTTATGATTTAAATAGGCTAAAAGTAAGGATTAAATATGTTAGTTTCACTCTTAAATTGAGAACTAAATTTGTCATTAAAAATAGATATTAGAATTCATTCAAGATTATGTTATATTTAATATTAATTCATAGTATTTTAGGATTTGGGCTTATTTTTAATTAATAATTTTAAAATAGTATTAAGGTAAAGGTTATATTAGTTTAACTTAAGATTTAATTTATTTATCATTGGAATATTCTAATATTAATATTAAGATAGTTAAAAATTAATTTATTTTAGTTTAAGACTCAGATAATAAAAATTTTATGTATGATCCTAAGGGCTAAAGAGATAAAAAGTTAATGTTAGTGAATTTATTGGAAAAAAATTCCCTGGACAATGAGTGGCTTATAATGCAATTCTTGGTGAGCATGTATAGAGATGAATTATCTCATAATTGCTATTGAAAGTGTTGATTTAGTGTTTATATAAGATGTTAGGTATTAAGATGTTTAGACACCTTTTGTTGGCAAAAGTCACTTGGGTCTGGAGGGGAGACCCAAGGGATACTGTCTTGACATAGTAAAACCTTGATGTTATATTTAACTCTAGAACCAACATTCTTGTAATGTAATTGGTTTAAGAATAAACAAAGTAAAAGTTGATAGGCTTATGATATCTGGGACTAATGATAATATAGTTAATACTGAGTGATATTTTAAAAGGAAAATCACTAGAGAAAAAGATTAATGGTTATAAATTATGTTAGGTTTCTAATTACCTAATAATAAAATTAGTAGAACATGTATTAGATTCATCATTATGTCAATATCAATGTTAGGGTTAAGCTTGATTTATTATTAGATTAAGGAAAGGTTATTATAAAAGAGAAGACAAAAAAAATATTTTAGATTTATGATTACGGCTAAGGTTAGGACTAGGCTTTAGTCTAAATTGTGTTGGTATTAAGTTTAGAATTTAGTTTAGGTATGATTTGTGATTAGTTTAAGATAATAATATTATTAAGAATAAGATTTTTTTAATTTTAGCTTTAAATTAGGATTTTATTTATTATTTGAGTGAGATAAAATTGTCACTAAGTTATGACTACATTAGGTCAATGTTAGGATTATTTTAGTTTTAAGATTAAGATTAATCTTTAGTTAATGATTTTTTTCATTTATAATTTCATAAGGGTATTATAAATACATATTTAGATTTAAGATAATATTAATATTAATGTTAACATTAAAAAAGGTAAAGATTAGTTTAGGTTTTTAATAATATATTATAATTTTTATACTAAGATTATTTTCATGGTGAAGTTAAGATTAAGTTATGCATAAGATTAGTTTATCATTAGTTTAGATTAATAATAGAATTAGTATGAAAGAAAGATTAATTTTACTTAGGATTTATATTAAATTATGAATGAGATGAGTTTAAATTATGAATAGATATATTAATGTTTCTCTTAAATAAAAGACTTGACAAGTCATTAAAAATTTTTATTAAAATTGATCGAAGATTATGTTACATTTATTATGAATTAGTAGTAGGTTAGGATTTGGATTAATTTTTAATACGCTGTGTTAAGATAATATTAAGATTAAAATTCTGTCAGTTTAGTTTAAGATTTAGCTTTTTTATTTTTAGAACACTCTAATATTAATACTAAGATAGGTTAGAGATTTATTTTTTTAGGTCATTGACTATGATAATAATAATGTTAATTGTGATCCCATGAACTAAAGGGATAAGGATTGAATGTTAGTTAATTTTTTTAGAAAGAAATCATTAGAAAATAATTGCTTATACTGAGATTCTAGGTTTGGGCTATATAGAGATGGATTATCCTATAATGACTTTCATGAAAAGCTTTTTGGTATTTATATGAGATGTTATGGTGCTAATATGTTGAGTCACATTTTGAGTGCAAAACCCACTTGAGTCAGGAGGGGTGGCCCAAGTGACTATCTCGACATACTTAGGTCATGATGTCGCATTTAACACTAGAGTCACGTTCTTTTAGTCTAATTGATTTCTACATGAACCAAGCAAAATCTGACAAACTTCTAACATGAAGTTTGTGTTGAGTGATATTTGAAGTGAAAACTAAATAAACAAAAAGATTCATGATTATAATTTTGTTAGTATAATGATAGGTATTCAATAAGCATAGGTTTTGGTTGAAAATTAGGTTAGGATTATAAATACATAGTAATAAAAATATTAGATCTTTTATTTGATTAATGATTATGCCAATATTAAAGTTAGGATTAAGCTTAATTGACAATTACGTTAGGGAAAGTATATCATAAAATTGAATAGATTGAAAAATTATTTTGGATTTATGATTTAATAATGCTAAGGTTAGGATTTTGCTTTGGTTTAGGATGAGTTGTTTTAAAGTTAGATTTAGATTTAAGTGTGAATTTTTAGTGTAAGACAATGTTAGAAATAACATTAAGATTTTTTTATTTTAGCTTAGAATTATGATTCTATTTATCATTAAAATAAGATAAGATAATGATTAAGATAAGTTAAGATTATAGTAAGTTAGGATTAAAATCTTGTTAGTTTTAAGGTTAAGATTAATATTTGGTTAATGATTATTTCTATTTATAATTAGAAAAGATTATTGTCAATACTATATTTAGATTTAAGACTACTATAATATTAATGTTTGGATTAAAATAAAGTTAAATATTAGTTTAGGTTTTTAATTATGATAAAATAATATTGATATAAGATTAGATTTAAGGTCAAGTTAGGGTTAAGATTTACATACTATTAGTTTATTATTAGTTTAGTGTAATACTAGGATTAGGATTAAAGTTAGATTAATTTAGTTTTAGATTTATATTAAATTTATGATTGAGGTATGCTAAAAGTTTGAATTAGATAAGTTTGTTTCACACTTAAAATTTAGAACTTAAGTACTCATCAAAAATATGTGTTAGTATTTATTCGTGATTATGTTATATTTAATATTAATTCATAGTATGTGAGGATTTGGGCTAATTTTTCATAAATTATTTTAAGATAATATTAAGATTAATGTTATATTTATCTTGTTTAATATTTAATTTATTTATATTTAGAATAGTCTAATATTAATATCAAGATAAGTTAGTGATAAGTTTATTTTTTTATGACTAGGATAATAACAATTTTAAGTATGATCATAAGGACTAAAGAGATAACAAATTAATGCTAATTAATATATTAAGAAAAAAATCACTAGATAATGAGTGGTTTATAGTGCATTTCTTAATGGACATGTGTAGAGATGAATTATCTCATAGTTGTTATTGATAGAGTGGATTTAGTGTTTATATTAGTTGTTATGGTGTTAAGATTTTTAAACACCTTTTGTAGGTAAAATTACTTTGGGTCTGGACAGGAGGCCGAATGGACACTATCTTGACATAATAAAACCATGATGTTATATTAAACACTATAGTAAACACTCTTATAATGCAATTGGTTTAAAAATGAATAAAGTAAAATTTTATGGGTTTGTGATGGTTAGTGATATTTTAAAAGAAAATCACTAGATAAAAATATTAATGGCGATAAATATGCTAATTTAACAATAAGTGTTTGGTGAACTTTTCTTTGCATATAAATTATGTTAGGTTTCTAAGTACGTAATAATAAAATTAGCATAACTTATATTAGAATCATGATTACATCACCATTAAAGTTATGGTTAAGCTTGATTTATTATTAGATTAAGGAAAGGTTATTATGAAAGAGAAGACAATAAAATTATTTAAGATTTATTATTAAGGTAAGGTTAAGGCTAGGCTTCTATCTAGGTTTAGTTCATAGAATTATTTTTGGTATAATTTGTGATTAGTTTAAAATAATATTATAATTAATACTAAGATTTTTTTATTTAAGCTTAGATTTTAGATTTCATTATGATTCAAATGAGATAAAATTATGACTAAGATAAGTTAAGACTATACTAGATCATTCTTCAAATTATGTTAGTTTTAAAATTATGATTAATCGTAGGTTAATGATTAGATTTTATTTACAATTTTATAAGGGTATAGTTAATACTATATTTAGATTTAAGATAACTTCAATATAATGTTAAAATTGAAATAAAGATAAAGATTAGTTTATGTTTTTAATAATATGGGATAATTTTGATACAAAGATTTTTTTCATGATGAAGTTAAAATTAAGATATGCATAAGATTTGTTTATAATTTTCTTAGATTAATAATAGAATTAGTATTTAGATATGATTTATTTTTCTTACGATTTATATTAAATTTATGATTAAGATGAGTTTAAATTATGAATAAATATCTAGTGTCTCTCTAAATTAAAAACTAGACTAGTCATTAAAACGTTTTTTCTAGAATTGATTGAAGATTATGTTACAATTATTATTACTTCATAATAGGTTAAAATTTTGATTAATTTTTAATAAGTTGTGTTAAGATAGCATTAAGGTTAAGATTATGCCAGATTAGTTTAAGATTTTGTTTTTTATTGTTAAAATAGTATAATATTAATATTAGGATATGTTAGAGATTAATTTTTTTTAAGTTACTGACTAGGATAATAATAATGCTAAATGTGATCTTACTGTCTAAAGGAATAACGAGAAAATGTTAGTTAATTTCTTGAGAAAGAAACCATTAAAGAATAAATTTCTTATAATGGTCTTGTTGAGGAGGGGCTATATAGAGATAAAGTATCCTATAATGACTATTTTAAATTTTTTTTTGTATTTATATGAGATGTTATGGTATTAAGATGTCAAGCCACATTTTGAGGGCAAAACCCACTTGGGTTAGGAAGGGTGGCCCAAGTGACACTATCTCGACATAATAAGGCTATAATGTCATATTGAACACTAATGTCAACATTCTTTTAGTCCAATTAGTTTGTGGATGAACAAAGAAAAATTTGACAGGCTTGTAAGACCTGAGATTGAAGGTAATGGAATAAATGTTGAATGATATTCTTAGAAAAGAATTATTAGACAAAAAGATTCACGATTATAATTTAGCTAATATAATGATAGTTATTAGCTAAACATAGGTTTAAGTTATAAATTAAGTTACATTTATGATTATGCAATAATAAAATTAATACAACTTTTATTTAATCATGATTATATTAATATTAAAGTTAGGATTAAGCTTCATTTATGATTAGATTAGGGAAAGCTTATTATAAAAACAAATAAATCAAAAAATTATTTTAGATTTATGATTCTGTAAGACAAAGGTTAAGTTTTTTCTTTTGTTTTGGTTGAGTTGGTTTTAATTTTAGAGTTTTATTAAGTGTGATTTTTTAGTTTAGGATAATATTAGAATTAATATTAAGATTTTTTTAATTTAGCTTAGAATTATGATTTTATTTATCATTCAAATGAGATAAGATAATAATTAAGACAAGTTAAGATTATAATTGGTTAGAATTAGAATAGTGTTAGTTTTAAGGTTAAGACTAATCTTAGGTTAATAATTAGTTATTGTTTATAAGTAGATGAGGTTATTGTCAATGCTATATTTTGATTTAAGGATATATTAATATCAATGTTAGGATTAAAATTAAGTTAAAGATTAGTTTAGATTTCTAATTATGATAAAGTAATATTGATACTAAGATTAGAATTAAGGTCAAGTTATGGTTAAGGTTTACATATAGTTAGTTTATAATTAGTTTTGTGTAATAATAAGATTTGGATTAAAATAAGATTAATTTAGCTTAAGATTTATATTAAATTTTTTATTAAGATAGGCTAAAAGTATGGATTAAGTATGTTAGTTTCACACTTAAATTTAGTAAAAAATTTGTCATTAAAAATATATATTAGAATTTATTCATGATTATATTATATTTAATATTAATTCATTGTATGTTAGGATTTGGACTAATTTTTAAAAAATTATTTTAAGATAGTATTAAGATTAAGGTTATATTAGTTTAGCTTAAGATTCAACTTGTTTATCATTGGAATAGTCTAATATTAATTTCAAGATAGGTAAAAATTTAATTTATTTTAGTTTAAGATTGGGATAATAAATATTTTAAGCATGATCCCTTGGACTAGAGGGATAATGAGTAAATATTAGTTAATTTATTGAGAAAGAAATCACTAGATAATGAGTGGCTTATAATGCAACGCTTGGTGAGCATGTGTAGAGATGAATTATCTCATAATAGTTATTAAGAGTAGATTTAGTGTTTATATAACATGTTATGGTGTTAAGATGCTTAGACACCTTTTGTAGGCAAAACTCACTTGGATTTTGGGGGAGACCCAAGGGATACTGCCTTGACATAGGAAAACCATTATGTTATATTAAACACTAGAGCCAACATTCTCATAATATAATTGGTTTAAGAATGAACAAAGTAAAAATTGATGGGCATATTATATTTGGGATTAATGATAATATAGTTAATATTGAGTGATATTTGAAAAGAAAAATCACTATATAAAAAGATTAATGATTATAATTTGGCTAATTTTATAATAAGTGTTAGGTGAATGTGGCTTTTTGTTATAAATAATGTTAGGTTTCTAATTATGTAATAACAAAATTATTAGAACTTATATTAGATTCATCATTCTGTCAACATTAAAGATTGGGTTAAGCTTGATTTATTATTAGATTAAGGAAAAATTTTTATAAAAGAGAAGATAACAAAAATTATTTTTGATTTATGATAAAGGATAAGGTTAGGACTAGGCTTTAGTCTAAGTTGTGTTGGTATTAAGTTTAGAATTTAGTTTAGGTATGATTTGTGATTAGTTTAAGATAATATTAGAATTAAAATTAAGATTTTTTTATTTTATCTTAGAATTAGGATTTTATTTATGATTTTAGTGAGATAAAATTGTGACTAAGTTATGACTACAATAGATCAATGTTAGGATTATTTTTAGTTTTAAGATTAAGATTAATCTTAGGTTAATGATTTTTTCATTTACAATTTCATAAGGGTATGACAAATACTATATTTAGATTTAAGATAATATTAATGTTAATGTTATATTATAATTTTTATATTAAGATTTGTTTCATGATGAAGTTAAGATTAAGTTATGCATAAGATTAGTTTATCATTAGTTTAGATTAATAATAGAATTAGTATGAAGGAAAGATTAATTTTACTTAGGATTTATATTAAATTTATGATAAGATGAGTTTAAATTATAAATAGATATTTTAGTGTTTCTCTTAAATTAAAGACTGGACTAGTCATTAAAAATTTTTATTAAAATTGATCGAAGATTATGTTACATTTATTTTTAATTCATAGTGGGTTAGGATTTGGATTTATTTTTAATAAGCTATTTTAAGATAGGTTAGAGATTAAGATTATGTCAGTTTAGTTTTTAAATTTTTAGAAAAGTCTAATATTAATATTAGGATAGGTTAGAGATTTATTTTTTTAGGTTATTGATTAAGATAATAATAATGTTAAGTATGATCCTATAAACTAAAAGGATAACAAGTGAATGTTAGTTAATTTTTTGAGAAAGAAATCATTAGACAATAAATTGCTTATGGTGAGCTTCTAGGTTGAGCTATATAGAGATGAATTATCCTATAAAGACTTTATAAAAGCTTTTTGGCATTTATATGAGATGTTATGGTTCTAATATATCGAGGCACATTTTGGTACAAAACCCACTTTGGTCAGAAGAGGTGGCCCATGTGACACTATCTCGACATAGTAAGGCTATGATGTCACATTTAACATTAGAGTCAATATTCTTTCATTCCAACTTGTTTCTAGATGAACCAAGTAAAATCTAACAGGCTTGTAACACCTGGGATTGAGTGTGACAGAGTAAATGTTGAGTGATTAATATTTTTTTGGTTAAGTTTATGATTAGATTTAGGTAACTTTTATTATTTAATTAACGAAAAATTAAGAATTGAGTTAAGATTATATTTTATTAAAATGAGGATTAAGTCAGTAGTATGGTTAAAATTAAAATCATAAGAAAGATTAAGTTAGGTTTATGGTTTGATTATCATAGAATAGAACTAAGATTAGATAGGTACTAAATTGGATTATGCTTAGGATTATGTTATGATTCGAAGTGATCTTATGTTTAGATGATGATTTTGTTTATAATTGTTATAAGATAATATTAAGATTAGGAGTTGGCTAGCTTTCAATTTAGGCTTGATAAAGTTTATATTAAAACTATGTTAGTTTTATAATTAGATTCGTATAAGATTAAGATTTGATTATTTCTTGTTAAGAATTGTATTAAGCTAATAATTTGAAGTTTTGAACAAGATAGTTTAAGATTTTGCTAGTTTAGGTTCAAAATTATGCTTATTATCAATGTTAGGATAATTATATTAAGAATTAGGTTATATTTATGGTTAGTTTTTCATAGGTTGGGACATGGATTATCTCAGAGATAGATTGAGTTATTTTTAAGATTATGTTGTAATTAATATTAAGAATATATTATTATTATAATTAATTTTATGATTATGATAGGTTAAGATAATTATTAAAAAAATACAAGTATTAAACTAGGTTAGGTTTAAGATAGAAGGATTAAATTTTAGATAAGATTAGGATAAGTTTAAGATTAATTTAGGTTTTATTAAATATATTATGATATGATTAGATTAATGATAAGTTTAATGTTACAATTTTTTTTATTTTACATTACAATGATACTAAATTTAGAACTAAATTATTGCATAGTTATAACAAAAATAAAGTTGGATTTAAAAGATTTAGTTTAAGTGTAATATTAAGTTAAAATTATGATTAGGTTAAATATTATGATTAAGTTTTAAACAAGGGCTATATATAATTCAAATCATGCAAAGACTATATTTAAAGAAAAGATGGTATTATGATTTGATTTGATTAGGATTATATTATGTTTAGAATTATGACTAAGATTTGTTTAAAACTAGGTTATTTGGAGTTTGTTAGAGTTATTAATTTGTTTATAACTTTATAATTTAAAAAAAATATAAGAATTAAGATCAAGAGGAGATGAAGTCAAAGATTAGGTTCAGTTTAAGATTATGCCTTATTTTGAAGTAAATCATAACAAACACTATGATATGTTTAGTGCTATATTAGTAATTAGTTAATATTAGATTTAAACCTTAGACTAATGGATTATAATTTAGCCAACACAGTGATAGGTATTGGATGAATGTAAGTTTTGGTGATATATTAAATTAGGTTTATAACTACATAATAATAAAATTGGTAGAACTTATATTAAGTTTAGGTTGTTAATATTAATGATTAAATTAATTTTAGTTTATGATTAGATTATTTAAATTTAATATAAAAAGAATTTAGTTGAAGGATTAAGTTAGATTTATGATCAGTTAAGGTTAAGGTTTGAATTAAGATTTGGTATAGGGGTATTTCACAATAGTTATTAAATGAGTGATTTTGATGTTTATATGAGATGTTATTGTGTTTTGATGTTGATGTATTTTTTAAAATCAAACTATTTTGGTTAGAAGCGACAAACCAAGGGACACTATCTCAACATAGGAAGATAATGATATCATAGTTAACACTCGAGTCGATCTTCTTGTAGTCCAATTAGCTTTAGGATGAATAAAGTAAAGACTGATGGGCTTATGACACTTACAACATAAGAAGATGAGGTGTTAATATTAGGTGATATTTTGAGTGAAAATGATCTAAACTTAGAGCAACTCTTGGTAGGCTTCATGGATGAATAATATAGGAATTATTACCCTACATTGACTATTGAGGGGGTGATTCTATAATTTATATGTGATATCATAATCTCAAAATAATAGACATTTTTATGAAAAATCCCAAAAAGGCCAAGATTGGGTGACTTAAGGGTATAATTTTTTGATAATAAGATCAGTATATCATATAAGGATTATAATTAGATAAAATATTAGATTGTATTTATAATTAGATAAAACCTTTTGGGTCTAGTGCAAAGAAAATTTTTTAAAATAGAACCTATTTTATTCATGGTGAAGTGACTTAGTAGGAAATATATTGTCATTGTGTGACTAATTTTTGAAACTATAGTATTGAAGGAGAACCTATTCTTGATTGATGTAGTTGAAAACATACTATGAAGAAGCATGTAAGAATATAACTCATGAATATGTGTGATTACCAATTGATATCCTAGGGTGCTAAATCACCTTCTCTTATTTCATGTGATTTGAGGATAATCAAGTAGACTTTTATAGGCTTATAATAATTGAAGAGGGTTAGGAGTTATCACGAAGTGATATCTAATGGAGATTAATCACTAGATAATGTGCATATTTTGTGTGAGATTTTTAGGAGTGCATGAATGATTTATTATATATCAAACGTAAAGAAAATAAAATGTGATTTACTTGAGAAACTAAAATGTTTAGACACCTTTTACATATAGAACATGCATGAGTTACAATGGGACAACTCAGGGAAAATTCCTTAACAATATCAGATTTGGTCTTCTTAATTGAGATTTGGATAATAACAAAGATTAAGTTAGAATTAAGATTATAATATGTTTAGAACTATGTTTAAACCAAGCCGACATATTTCAAGATGAGAATGATACAAGACTATAGATTATAAATATTCTAGAGTTAGATTTTGACAAATATGGATTTAAAAAGATTAAGAACATGATTATATTTTTTAAGAGCTAATAAATATTTAATTCTATAATTAAGTATAATTAAAATTTTAATTAGGCTAGAATTCTAATTAAGGACTAGAATTACTTTAGAATTAAGTTATTTTTTCAAGTTAGGAAATGTTGGAATAAGAATAAGGTTTAAGTAGGCTTTGTTTAAGGTTAGGTTTTTATTTGAATTAATATTTGATTTATTTAAATTAAGATTATGATTTGGATATATTAGGATTATATAAAGTTTGGTTTAAGATTAAGGGGTTAGAATTAGGCTAAGATAATGTATGTCAAGAGTAAATTTAGTGTTATTTTTTTAACTAAAATATAGATTGGATATTACGAGTATGTCAGATTTAGGAATAGGTTTTGTTATATTTAGGAGTAGAATTAGGTTAGATTGATGATTTTATTTGGATAAGATTAGGATTAAAATTAGATTTGAATAAGGTATATTTTTGATTAATTTTGGTAAGACAATGGCTATATATGATTATAATTATGAGTATATTAGCATTCAAGTTAAGTTTGGTTAAGTTTAGGATCTAAATTAGGTTAACATTTTTTCTTTGATTAAGATAAATTAAAGAATTTGGTTAAGAATATTTATTTAAGTTGAAATTATGGTTTGTGTATGGTAATATAAGGACTAAGACAATTTTGGTTATTACAAACTAATGTTTAAAACTAAGATAGTATTATTATCAAAATTAGAATTATTTTTTTGATTAATTTAGGTTTATTATAGGTTTATCTTAGGATAGAACTTGGATTAGGTTAGTACTATATTTGAATTTGCTTAGGATTGTTTAATAACTTGGATCTAAGTTAGATTATAATAAATTTATATTTATGATTACGATAAGATTAAGATTAATAGTAGGTTAAATTTAAGTTTATGTATGATAAATCTTATGTTTAGAACAATGTTAGCTTTATTATCAGATTAAGGTTAGGTTAAGATTTTTATTAAGGTTAGATTAGTTTAAGTTAAGCTTAATATCAGGCTTGTAATTAAGATAAGTTAAGATTTGAATTAGGATGGGTTAACCTTATATTTACGTAGATTTATGATTGAGTTAATTTCAATATTAGAATTTGAATTATACTGCAAATTAGGTTACATGTATAATTAATATGTTGTAGGTTAAAATTATGATTAGATTAAGCTATATTGGGTTATGTTTAAGATTATGTAACAATTATGATGGAGATTAGGTTAGATTTGAATTTTCTTTAGCTAATAATAATATTATGCTTATTTTAAGATAATTTTTCTTAGGTCATAACAAGGATTAAGATAAGACTAGAAGTATTACTTTAGTTTTAATATTAAGTTTTTTAAATAGGTTATGTTTTGTGAATATGTTTGGAATAACGATTATGTGACATTCAAATGTGCAAAGACTAACAAGGTTAAGGAAATTGTCTAGGTTGAATTAGAATTTGATCTTGTTTAGAATTAAGACATGGTAAAGGTTTCGGTTATATTTAGTAATGGCTTAGAATAGGTTCGTTATTATGATTGGGTAAGATTATGAATAATAAGGTTGGGCCTTAATTTAATTTGCTTGAAATTAGAATAAACATTTAGCTTTTTTAGCTTAGTATAATAATTATTCTTTTAGTTTAAATTGAATATGATTTGGATTAGAAAAGTATTAGATTTTAAAATAAATTAATTTAGTTTAAAATTAAGATTATGTTTATGATTAAGATAAAGAATGATTCAGATTGGAACAAGTTATGATATAAATTAGTTTAGTTTTATGGCTAGGCTAATTTTAAAATTTTTTTAAAAATAAAGTGATGAATTATATTATATTAATATTAGGTTAAGATGAAGTTAGTTAACTTGTATTAGGTTTAGGAGTAAGTGAGTATTAAGTTTAGGTTTGGATGAGAGTTTTTATTAAATTAAGGAAATATTATTACAAAAAAAAGAATAAGATAGTTTGTTTTACAACTGTGACTATTTTTTTTTGTTGAGAATAGTATAAGATTTAAAATAAGAAAAATTAGGATTAGACTAGTTTTATGAACTAGGTAAGTAGTCAAATTATGATTTGATTAAGCTTAATGATTATTTAGATTTATGATTTAAATAGTTAAGGTTAAGATTTGGATTTTATTTATGGCTTTAATAATATTAATTTTAGAATTTGATTAAGGTAAGGGTTTTTATTAGTTTAGGTTTATGTTATAATTAGCATTAAGATTTGGTTACTTTTGCTTAGGTTTAGAATTTAATTAATGATTGAGATGAGACAAGATTATGGCTAAAATTGGTGTTGGAGATTAAAGTTAATATTATTGCTGGTTGATTTTTATATTTTTATGAGATATCATAATCTTAAAATTTTGAAGCCTTATTGTAGAAAAAATTAATTTATGTTGAGTGGGGTGAACCAAAAGATAATATCTTGATATAATAAAACCATTATGTCATATTTTGTGTTAGAGCCAATCTTTTAGTAGTTCAATATGATTCAAGGATGAACTAAACAAAAGTTGGTGGGCTTGTGATACCTAAGATCAAAGAGGATGCATAGTAAACATCTAATGACTTCCTAAAAGAGAAATCACTTGACAATAAATAGCTCATATTAGGTTTCTAAGATGATGAGTATAGGAATTAATTGTCTTATATTTTCTACCAAGGGTGTTATTTGAGTATATATATGAGCTATCATCATTTTAAAATGTCAAGAAACATTTTTAGAAAAACCTCTCTTGAGAAGATAGAGCAACCTAATATAATAATTTCTCAATATGACAAGATGAATATATTATATAAGGATTGTAACAAGGTTAAATATTAGGTTGTGTTTATGTTTAGATAATGTTTTAAAATTGTTATCATTATCTTTAGATGTTGAGACACTTTTTGAGATTTTTTTTATTCTTGATGAAGCTACCTAAGGAAAAATATATCATCAAAGTGAGACCAAGTTGTCACAAATACGGTATTTTAGAAGAACATCCTATTGCGTGATATGGTTCAAGGACAAATCTAGTGGATGTAACTCTTAATGAGGAAAAATGCTAGGTGATATATAATGGTGAGAAATTATTTGATAATTTGCCTTGTGTTAGTCTTTGAGGGTTGCATGGATGACTTGCCCTATATCAATTACAAAGAAAATTTAATAGGCTCTATAGTGATATTATAATCTTAATATCTTGAAGCACCATATGAGTACAAAACCTACTTTTGTTAGAATGGAATGACCTAAGACAATTTTACTTTCATACTATGGGAATAAGTCATCATAATTAAGGTTAGGATGAAACTAGACTAAGTTAGAATTAAGGTTACCAAGCCTAAACAAAGCCTTAGATATATATAATGGTAAGATAATAAGAGTAAGTGAAGAAGAGAATGATCTTAAATGTTGGGATTAGAATTATTCTAGTGTTATATTAAGTTTATCACAAGTTTAGGTTTAAGAGGATTGGACAAGTATTGAGAGTAAAATAATTCAGAAAATTATGAGATCCTACTATTGATTTTCATCTAGTCTGTCCCATTGAAGTGATTTGTTAGTAAAATAAGATTAATCCTCATGGAACTTAAAATCTAATATCATGAAAATTTTTTTAGCAAGCAGACAATTGCATTTATTTCCTTGTTTGCTAGGTGAATACACCACAAAGACACATTTTACGATTTTTTTGTTATGACTTAAGGATCATATTATGAACATAAATTATATAACCAAATACCTTTGTTAGGGTGAAGTTTAACATATGGTTATGAGGATATTGGTTCAACAAAATATTCAATATTGTTTAAACCTTAATTAAGTGGTTACGACTGTGAGGATGGCTTCACCTTGAAAAAATATGTAGCATGATTTGAGAGTATAATGGAATGAACAACTTCAAGAAAATGATTCTTTTTTTAGTAATTTTGTTTTGTTGAAGGATATATGTATAAGTATTTTGACAAATGATAGTATGGAATGCAAGATATTAAAAATATGTCACATGAATTTGAATTTGGAATATATTATAAAAAAATTTATTAAAATTTTTGAAAATGATGATTTTGATTTTTTTTTACATTTTTTAGATATATCTAACACACCCTTTTATGATCTTCAATCAGTGACACAAATGCATGTTTGTTTGGAAAATTTATGATTCGTTTTGATCCACATATGTCATCATGAATTAAGTAAAAACATTTAGATAATTTATGATTTTGAATTGTGATTATTTTTTAAGAATGTGTTATTCACATTGAAAAAAATCCTCTTTATTCATAAAAAGATGCATAGATAATAATTTTTAATAAAAAATATTAGAATGATCACAATGATTGAGCTAAAGACATACATACAAACTAATAAAAACTAAAAATGATACTTGATTAAGAGATTGATTCTGAAGTAAATATTTATCTTTTAATATATAATTAAGACCATTTCGTTTAAAGATTCTCTAGCAGGTATCTCAATTATGATGAGATTTATTATATTGTTCACACTAATCACTATTTAGGTTGCTTTAAATTGAGGGTTGTCATTACTCTTATGAATTATAAGAGAAAAAGTTTTAGAGATAACATTCATGGTAGGATCTATTCTTGGATGAAGAATTGCTCTCCTCTCCCCTAAGCAACATATAGTTAAAGAAGCTTGATTCCAATGAGATGGACCTTAGCTTCATCTACATTAGGATTAAGTTGTAGAAAATCAATTAACCTTTTGTTTTTCAAGATCCACACTAGTATTATATTGAATGCATTTACAAGTAAGATGCAAATGTATTCAATAAATATTTGCCAATATTGCCAAATTAATTGGTTGATTAGATTGAAATATGGAAGATAGTTTAATCTGCATTCTATTTTTTCAATAACGACAATGGTAGCAAAATTGATTACAGCTTTGAAAACCACCAAATCCTTCCACGAGCTAAGAAATTTTATCAATGGTTAATTAAGAGACTATTATTTTGCAGCACGATTTAGTTTTGCCATGTATTACTAAGGGAAACTTTGGTTTAATATGAATTGCATAAATCAATTTAAATTTTATAAGTTTTGATTAGGATTTGTTAAATGTAATTGTGTAGCAGTTTTCTAATATCGATAAACTCTCTTTCCTTAATTATCTTAGATAAATGTTTTTTATGTTATTTCTCTTCTAAACAAGCAGAAGATAGAAGAAGTGTCTTTTTCTATCTTCCAAGTTTTTTGCTTAATCTATCCAACGTGTAAGGCTTTGATCATGTTTGTTATTCTATTGAAGGTTTCAGTGCACCCTTTCAAAGTTTGGTAGTGTTATCTTTTCTTAGCAGGATTATAAACTACAAATTATTTAAAGAATTTATGTTAAGATATTGCGTTCAATTTTATGTTCTAAGTTGTTATTTCTTCAAATATCTTCTAAACAAGCATGATTTCGAAGCTGAAAAAATAGGTATATTTGACTATATTGACACTCTTAATGTTGCTGTTAAGGTAATAATCGTGTACATTCTCCATTAGCTGTTGGATAGATTTCATTGTTTTCTATGCTGTAAGCAAATTGATGTTTCAGGTAGATAATGATTTTAGTTAGAGCATTTTACAAGTAAGTTCCATTTGATTAGCATTTAAAAGATGGTGCGATCTATTTTGCATTATTTTTCAATAACTATGTAAGTAAGCTATAAAAAGATTCTTATATTGATGAGCACAATTTCTCCAATTAACATCAGTAAAAGTGCAAAAGATAGAAGCAGTGCCTTTTTCTATCTTCTAAGTTTTTTCCTTAATCTATCTAACATGGAAGGCTCTGATCATCTTTGTTAAGGTTTCAAGACACCCTTTTAATTGGATGATATAGATATTTGAGTAAACTATCTTCTTCAAAAAGCTTTGTATAGTTTAAAATAACCTTGAAGTGGTTGCTTTCACAAATTATTTTCAATTTCACTTTAGTTTGGTTTCAAGTGTAGTTGTGCAAAAACTTGTTTGTTAATCAACAAATTTGTTGGTCAAAATATTTTTGTGCTTTGAAAGACATGGAAAATTTATCAATTGTCTATATTTCTCTATTAGTGGAAATGATAAAGGTATTCGATCACTTATCTTCCATATACATCAATGGTAATGTGTCTTGATCTAAAATGTTGTGATGCAGTGTACTCTTCCTATTTAAATTGCAAATTGTCGCATCATTGCAGCTTCTCAAATTATCCATGGGGGCTATATTAGTGTAGCTTAAATAACTGGGATGTTTTTGAAGCTAAAAAAACTGGCATGTTAGCTGGAATGCTTGAGATAGAGAAGATGAAGGGTGGTTGTACTTATGGAGTAAGAATGCTTTTTATAGGTGGCACGAGGCTGCCTTTTGAACTTGAACTATAGTATGCATTTTTGCAAGTTAAGCACTTAGTATTGTCGAGAAGTTTAAGTACTCCTCTTGAATGTTAAACCAAATTTGTTATTCCATTTGATTGTCACAAAGTATAAATTGAGCATAATTCTATTGTAGTTGTAAATTTGGTTGTAGTATTAGTAATTTCTAATACATTTTGTATTATAAATTTATTTATAGTTAAAGTTAACATTATTGTTTAAGTTTTTGTATGAGGTTTTTTTATATTTGTGTAGATGCATGTGTTGAGTAATGAGTATATTAGTTATTGGTTCCTACACAAAGATATATTAGTAATTTTTTTAAAATAATTATTTTTTATTAATAAAGAGGAGAAAATTTGAAGATTTAAAATTTTAATTTTGCTATCAAGAGGTTATGATTGTGTTTATATTTGATTGATTTTTAGCATTGACATCAAGAATGGTCGTAAGGATTGAAAGACGAGGAGTGTATTTTTAAATTTCTTTGGAACAAAGGAGGACCAAGGTTTGACTCTTTTTTTTTCCATAAAACATGTTTGTTAATAACTATATAAGAAATTAATAATTTTTTTTAATGATTATTAGTTTCTAAAAAATCATATTTTGATACCGTTTATTTGAATGAATGCTTTAAGATCTCTACATAATGGAGAGGATAAATGTAACATTTCATGATAAATAATAGACTAATAATAGTAGTCTACATCTAATATCAATCCTAAAGAAACAAGTTTATACTATCAAAATTATCCAAAAAATAAGTAAGTAAAACTCTCACATCAAGCTACACTATCCTATACTTATTGGGTCGAAAGACCTAATAATTCATTAGACCAAAAGAGCTTACAATATATGGCCAAAATACTAAAACACTACAAAAATGACTAAACATGATAATAATACTTAACACTTATGAATGATTTTATTAATATTAGAGAGATATGATAAATATAAGAACATCCAAAATTCATCTCAACAAAAGATTTCCAAGAAAGTTGGTGATTTTTAAGTTACAAAACTTACTATGTTTTCCAATGATTTATGAGCTTTCTCTTTATATTTGGAAGTATATTAAAGGTAATTTGCTCCTCATCAATAGCTCCAAAAGATCCTTAATGACTTTATAACATTTATAAGTTAAATTTTAAATTCTGGCCAACTTAACTATTACAGATTTTGTGAACATGACAAACTTGCATAAATATTAATGTTCGTAAGCAGTTCGCAAGATTGAGTTCTAATAACATATATTTTATATTTATGTTGTCTAAAAGTTCGATAAGCTGGCCCTAGCGTAAAGTTTATATGATCCTCATTGTTTGTGAAATATAAAACATGGAATGAGAAAAAAAACTCTCTTGAGCTCTAATAAAATTCTTTAATTAAGAACAAGAATTAAGATTCAAAATATTAAAAATTAATATTCACAATTATGGAAAAGGATTTGAATGTCATTTTGTTGCACACTAGTTGGAACAACATAAGTATATACATAGGTAAGGTTTGGCATATGTAGAGGCCATAATGCTAGCAGACATGGATGGGGCATCACGAGCATGCTTCCGCAAGGACTTATGTGCATGCTTTGAATTCATTTCTTATGAATTTGTAAAATATTTTTTATAGACTTTGAAAGCAAGTACTTAATAAATATAATTATAGGCTAACTCTTTTCGTATCATATGCAACTAATTATGAGCTTTATGCATGAGAAATATTTTGATGTTTTTTAGAAACTTTTTAATAAAAATTTATCATATTCATGTTCTCATCTATTTAATTTCTACTATATTATGATTATTACATCAAATATATACGAAAACTCAATGCCTATTTTTATTCACTATGCTATATCTTTTTGCAATGACTTCTTTTGTTTGAAGTAAAATTCGTCTATTTTTGAAAACTCATTGTTATTTTTTTGTTATAAATATTAATTATTTTTCAAATCATAAAAATAATAAATTTGAAAGTTTTTTTCCATCCATTTAATCGATGCATCTTCCTCGAACAAGAGAAGCCTCCAAGCATTTTCTCTTTTTTTGTTTGACTCTATCATGAAGGCTACCACCATCAATGCTCTTAAAGAGGGGTTCAAGTTTGCTCGAGCATATACGTTTTTCGTCCTATATAAAGAAATTATTTATGTCTGGCTCTTAGAAGCTTTTCTCAATAAAAACAAAATATCTTCCCAATAAAAGAACAACATATTGGGCTCATAATGATGTAGACATTCACTTTCTTTATCAATTTTGAGTTAAACAACAACACTTATTATGTGGATATAAATCTTCTCCAAAAAATAATATTTGGATAAAATATATTTAATATTCCTCTATTAATTTATTAAGATTTTATGAATAATTTTACGTAATACTATTTAAAATATAAACATATGATTGAATAAAATTAGCAAATCCATAAAGTAATTTTTATAACATTGATAAAGTTATAATTTTTTTAAGTTAAAAAAATACCTAATTTAATTTTACTTATAAGAATTTTAAAAAATTGATAATTTGTGTTAAGAATAATTTTATTATTTAATTAGATATAATTAAAAATAAAATTTATTTTAAATTTAATTGATTTTAAATTATTAGTTAAAACTATAAATTCTAATTGCAATCATTTGGCTTAACGTTATTATTATTTTGGTTGATATTTTTTAAAATAAATTTTATTATTTATACTAAAAAATAATGCTTTTTTAATCGTTTGGAAAGTTTTACTACTTTCCAAGTATAAATTAACTTTTTTAATTTCAAAACACGGTAGGTTAACGTGCTTTTACGATTTAAAAATCTTTTCCCAACGGTTGATTTTCCTCTAAAGGCACTTGCTGGAGATGCTATGTGGGATTTCCGGGGGACCGACGTTCACATCGATCTCTCGTCTGCGACGAGATGAGCCATGTCAACCAGACTTGGCCACCTCGTCAGCCGCCGCCGCCTCCTCTTCCGCCCGTCGGTACTGCACCTCCGAATGCTGCATTTCAAATTTCAATTCTCGCTGTATTTCTTTCGATCTCCCGATCCCCTTTTGCGTTCGCCTGATTTCTAGTGTTGGGATTGCGATCTGGGTATCAGTCGGAGGGATACGCGAAGGAAGGGTACCCGCCGCCGGGGTATCCTTTTACGGGTTACCCGCCGCCGGAGGATTGCCCATCTCCAGGCTTATCCTCTTCCAGAGACCTGTCCACATCCTTGCGTTTACAGTTTGCCCCAGGCATATCCGCTGCATTACGTGCACTAGCCGCCCCTCTTTCACCGAAGCATGGTCAGTTTTTTTCCCTCTCGTTCTTCCGACTTTTCTAAATCCCCTGAAATTTTTTTCTATTAAAAATTTCTTCTCGCCGCTGGGGGTTTACCCACCTACAGGTCTATCCTCCGTCGCTGCAGCTGAGTAGCGGTGTTCCCCGTCACGCAAGCACGGTCAGTTTCTATAATCACGAAGGATGACCTGCTGCTTTTGTTGTTATTGATAATTAATTGAGCATTCTTTAAGTAAATTTTTTGCACTCTTTATTCTAATTATTTATTTTTTTTGTTGATTTATTCTCTGTTTTTTTTACTTTACATGAAGTTTAGAATGGATGATTGTTTTATTGTTAGAGATGTAAACCTTTTTTTTATGTTTCTCACTTGTTAAGTGATTTTATTTGAAATTAGGGAACATATATGAAGTTATAATCAACATGGCTAGCTAGTAGAGTAATAAAATGAATTATAAAATTATTTACTTTGTTGATTTTTTTTAACAAAATATAATTCTTTTGCTTCTTTTGAAGTTGGTCTTATGTTGTTCATGCAAAACTATTAAAATTTTAGCTTGAATCTTTTCTAGATGATAAAAAACTTTAGAGCATATCTTTTCTTTACCTACTATATGTGTATCATATTAGTTTTCTTTTGTATTTAAAATCAAGTTTCTATTTGTACTCGATTGTACTTTTAAAGTAGGTTTTAACTTTCATTTGAATCACTTCTAAATTGTAGGACTATGACGAAACTCTTTGGAAGCACACTTTTAAGCTGGGTGATTGGTGCTTTTCAGGTTAGTTTTCTCATTTTTTTATTTATTACAAATTCTCATTTTTAATTTTTTGTGTAAAAAATAGATTAAAAGAATTAAAACTTCAATAAAAAATTAGATTGACCAAATATTACAATAATATAATACTTCTACAATTCAAAAAAGATGATACAACATTTAACTCAATTAATCTCCAAACATAAAAACTAGAAGAATTTATATATGATTTTTAATATTTGATAATCCATTGGATTTTTTAGACCAAAAACTTTGTATGCTTTTATTAAACATTGTTTATGAGCCAATGCTTAAAGGATTTTGTAAATTAGGTTTTTTATCAAGCTAAATTATACCTTAATTTTTAGTCCAAATCAAATTAAAAAGGCTAAGATGAATATGCAATTTTTTTTTACTAAGAAAGGTTATCCATTGAGCATGTTAAAGTGAAATTGAATCATATTTGATATTGTTGTTTTCTTTTCTTATAATGTTTTGATAATTTATATAATTGTGATGATGGCTTTGCATAATCTTTTTAGTTTAAGATAGTTTAGTAAATTTTTGTTTTATTATTTTTATCTTACATCATTATCTTATCTCTATGTTTTATTATTTTTTTTATTTTATTTAGTTTTATTGTTTAAAAAAGTTGAAAGGTAGATTAAAGGTGAGATAAAATTATGTCTTATTATTAAGATGAAAAAGCTAGAACTAAAAGTAAGATAAAATTTATTCTTATTATTAAGATAAAGAGGTTAGAATGTTATAATTAACTAACAAATATAACAACATAAGAATTGCCATAAAGATTAAAACTGTAACTAAAAAACTAGGATTAAGATTACAAATCTAAAAATAAGAATAGTTAAGACAACTTAAACTAATAAACTAGGATTAGGATGGATAGGTTTAAATTAAGCCTTGGGTTAGCTTAAAGGGTTATGATTATGAAATTAATAAAAGAATTAGAGGTTTGGATTAGATTTATAATGATTAAGTTAAGATAAAACTAGTATTACATCTTACTCAATTTTAAGAGTAAGTTTTTAGGATTCAGATTGGATTAGTCATAAACCAAAACAAGTATACGCTCCAACTTTTTTATGTACTAATCATATTTATATTAATAATAAACATATTCTTAATTGAAAGCTAAATTAACTTAATTTAAATCTTAATCTTTTCTTATACTTATGCTTACCCTATCCGAATAAAAAATATAACCATGATCTCAAGTTAAAAAACTTTATCGTAATCTTGATTCTAAGTAAGTCAAATTGATATCTTGCCTAATCGTAGTTTTAATATTTTTTTGACATAATCATGAACCTAATTAAAATCTTATAACCTTTGTTTTTTTTTATTAAAGTAGCTTAATTCATCCTTACTCATCTAGAAGCCTTGTACAATAGAAACAATTTAACTAGTGAATTAGTTATGTGGACACCATTTGGTGAGAACTTCTATTTGGGTGTAATATGTCTACTTGTTTTATTTTGGAGTGTCCTTGAACAACATAAAGCATTTATTAATACTATATTTTTGATAACTTAGTTTTATTATATCAACATATTTACCTTTAGGTTGCTTCACCTCGAACAAAAAAGATTTTATTCTTAAAAGGTGCATATGAATCTATATGTAATAGGATAACCTAGAAAGAGTTTCTAATATTAACACAACCTAATAATAAACTATTTAAGATATTAATGTGATACATTTACTATCAAGAGAATAATTCTAGTTTTTATATGAGATGTTATTATCTTAAGCATATTTTTAAGACAAAGCCTACAAGAGTTGAGATGGATAACCAAGAAAGTATTATTAATATTAAGGTAATCTAATATTAAATCAATTTAAATATTAATGTGATACATTGGTCTAACTAAATTATAAGATAAAAAAATCACACATGAGAACCAAAATAACTTAAAACAACTTGTTACTTAGATTCTTATTAGGAGCCTTACCTTCTCCATCAATTCCTCACTTAGAAAATTACACAACGTTTACTGTCCACCCTCTTTAATCTTTAGTGTCATAGTTAACCTAAAAATATGTTGCTTAAAAGCTAAAGAAATTATTACGTGACTTATGTTAATGCCAATATCAAACTATCCTAATCATAGATACATTTGATCTTAAGTTAAAGTAACATTAACTTAAAATTAATTTTGTCTTCATACAAAATTAAATAAAAAGTAATCATAAAACAAGATTATCATTAATCAATAACAAATATTACATTATTTTCAATCAATTCTATTACTTTAATACATACATAGTGCTAAATTTAAGCGAGACATTAACACATTTATTTCATAATTTTAGCATATGTTAATTTTAAGCTTACTCCAAATCTTATGTTTAAATAATGTAATCTTCATCTTAATTTTATTATGACTCTAAACTTGTTGTAAAGCTAATCTTATACTAATCATAATACAAACCTTATTTTAAATAAACTTCATTATGATGATCTTACTATGTCAAGATGTTTTAACTTGAGTTGCCCCTCCCGACTCAAGTGAGTTTTGCTCTAAAAAGGTGTTTTGACATTTTAAGATCATAACATCACATAAACATCATAATCATTGTTTGAAAAAGTAATAAAAAAGATAATTTGTCCTAACAACTCGTCATTTGAAATTTTATTAAAAGCCTTTCCTTCACCACTGATTTCTAAATTAAGAAATTGCAACACATTTATTCTCCATCATCTTTAATCTTTATGTCACAATTTATCTAAATAATATTTTGTTTAGAACCTAAGTCAATAATTGCATGATCTATAATAGTGTTCATGCTAGATTATCTTAAAAATAAACAAACATAATTTTTAGTTAGAGTAATTTTATCTTAAAATTCATACCATATCTATAAAAAATAATTAAAAATTATTCTTAATACTAACTTATCATTCATTAATAATAAATATTACCTAATTTTTAATCAATTTTGTAATCTAAAAAGTATTATTAATATTAATGTAATCTAACATTAAATCTATTTAAATATTAATGTGATACATTGGTCGTAATATATTATAAGATAAAAAAATCACACATAAGAACCAAAATAACTTAAAACAACTTGTTACTTAGATTCTTATTAGGAGCCTTACCTTCTCCATCAATTCCTCACTTAGAAAATTACACAACGTTTACTGTCCACCCTCTTTAATCTTTAGTCTCATAGTTAACCTAAAAATATGTTGCTTAAAAGCTAAAGAAATTATTACATGACTTATGTTAATGCCAATATCAAACTATCCTAATCATAGATACCTTTGATCTTAAGTTATTTTAACCTTAACTTAAAATTAATTTTGTCTTCATACAAAATTAAATAAAAAGTAATCATAAAACAAGATTATCATTAATAAATAACAAATATTACATTATTTTCAATCAATTCTATTACTTTAATACATACATAGTGCTAAATTTAAGCGAGACATTAACACATTTATTTCATAATTTTAGCATATGTTAATTTTAAGCTTACTCCAAATCTTATGTTTAAATAATGTAATCTTCATCTTAATTTTATTATGACTCTCAATTTGTTGTAAAGCTAATCTTATACTAATCAAAATACAAACCTTATCTTAAATAAAACTCATTATGATGATCTTACTATGTCAAGATGTTCTAACTTGAGTTGCCCCTCCCGACTCAAGTGAGTTTTGCTCTAAAAAGGTGTTTTGACATTTTAAGATCATAACATCACATAAACATCATAATCATTGTTTGAAAAAGTAATAAAAAAGATAATTTGTCCTAACAACTCGTCATTTGAAATTTTATTAAAAGCCTTTCCTTCACCACTGATTTCTAAATTAAGAAATTGCAACACATTTATTCTCCATCATCTTTAATCTTTATGTCACAATTTATCTAAATAATATTTTGTTTAGAACCTAAGTCAATAATTGCATGATCTATTATAGTGTTAATGCTAGATTATCTTAAAAATAAACAAACATAATGTTTAGTTAGAGTAATTTTATCTTAAAATTAATACCATATCTATAAAAATTAATTAAAAATTATTTTTAATACTAACTTATCATTCATTAATAATAAATATTACCTAATTTTTAATCAATTTTGTAATCTAAAAAGTATTATTAATATTAATGTAATCTAATATTAAATCTATTTAAATATTAATGTGATACATTGGTCTTAATATATTATAAAATAAAAAAATCACACATGAGAACCAAAATAACTTAAAACAACTTGTTACTTAGATTCTTATTAGGAGTCTTACCTTCTCCATCAATTCCTCACTTAGAAAATTACACAACGTTTATTGTCCACCGTCTTTAATCTTCAGTCTCATAGTTAACCTAAAAATATGTTGCTTAAAAGCTAAATAAATTATTATGTGACTTATGTTAATGCCAATATCAAACTATACTAATCATAGATACCTTTGATCTTAAGTTAAAGTAACCTTAACTTAAAATTAATTTTGTCTTCATACAAAATTAAATAAAAAGTAATCATAAAACAAGATAATTAATAATCAATAATAAATATTACATTATTTTCAATCAATTCTATTACTTCAATAAATACATAATGCTAAATTTAAGCGAGACATTAACACATTTATTTCATAATTTTAGCATATGTTAATTTTAAGCTTACTCCAAATCTTATGTTTAAATAATGTAACATTCATCTTAATTTTATTATGACTCTAGACTTGTTGTAAAGCTAATCTTATACTAATCATAATACAAACCCTATCTTAAATAAAATTCATTATGATGATCTTACTATGTCAAGATGTTCTAACTTGAGTTGCCCCTCCCGACTCAAGTGAGTTTTGCTCTAAAAAGGTGTTTTGACATTTTAAGATCATAACATCACATAAACATCATAATCATTCTTTCAAAAAGTAATAAAAAAGATAATTTGTCCTAACAACTCGTCATTTGAAATTTTATTAAATGCCTTTCCTTGACCATTGATTTCTAAATTAAGAAATTGCACAACATTTATTGTCCATCATCTTTAATCTTTATGTCACAATTTACCTAAAAAATATTTTTTTTAGAACCTAAGTTAATTATTGCATGATCTATAATAGTGTTAAAGCTAGATTATCTTAAAAATAAATAAACTTAATATTTAGTTAGGGTAATTTTATCTTAAAATTAATACCATATCTATACAAAATTAATTAAAAATTATTTTTAATACTAACTTATCATTCATTTATAATAAATATTACCTAATTTTTAATCAATTTTGTAACCTAGAAAGTATTATTAATATTAATGTAATATAATATTAAATCTATTTAAATATTAATGTGATACATTGGTCTAACTACATTATAAGATAAAAAAATCTCACATGAGAACCAATATAACTTAAAACAACTTGTTACGTTGGTTCTTATTAGGAGCCTTTCCTTCTCCATCAATTCCTCACTTAGAAAATTACATAATGTTTACTAGCCACCCTCTTTAATCTTTAGTGTCATAGTTAACCTAAAAATATGTTGCTTAAAAGCTAAATAAATTATTACGTGACTTATGTTAATGCCAATATTAAACTATCCCAATCATAGATACATTTGATCTTAAGTTATTTTAACCTTAACTTAAAATTAATTTTGTCTTTATACCAAATTAAATAAAAAGTAATCATAAAACAAGATTATCATTAATCAATAATAAATATTACATTATTTTCAATCAATTCTATTACTTCAATACATACATAGTGCTAAATTTAAGCGAGACATTAACACATATTTTTCATAATTTTAGCATATGTTAATTTTAAGCTTACTCCAAATCTTATGTTTAAATAATGTAATATTCATCTTAATTTTATTATGACTCTAAACTTGTTGTAACGCTAATCTTATACAAATCATAATACAAACCTTATCTTAAATAAAATTCATTATGATGATCTTACTATGTCAAGATGTTCTAACTTGAGTTGCCCCTCCCGACTCAAGTGAGTTTTGCTCTAAAAAGATGTTCTGACATTTTAAGATCATAACATCACATGAATATCATAATCATTCTTTGAAAAAGTAATAAAAAAGATAATTTGTCCTAACAACTCGTCATTTGAAATTTTATTAAAAGCCTTTCCATCACCACTGATTTCTAAATTAAGAAATTGCAACACATTTATTCTCCATCATCTTTAATCTTTATGTCACAATTTATCAAAATAATATTTTGTTTAGAACCTAAGTCAATTATTGCATGATCTATAATAGTGTTAATGCTAGATTATCTTAAAAATAAAAAAACTTAATGTTTAGTTAGAGTAATTTTATCTTAAAATTAATACCATATCTATAAAAATTAATTAAAAATTATTCTTAATACTAACTTATCATTCATTAATAATAAATATTACCTAATTTTTAATCAATTTTGCAATCTAAAAAGTATTATTAATATTAATGTAATCTAATATTAAATCTATTTAAATATTAATGTGATACATTGGTCTAACTACATTATAAGATAAAAAAATCTCACTTGGGAACAAAAATAACTTAAAACAACTTGTTACTTAGATTCTTATTAGGAGCCTTTCCTTCACCATCAATTCCTCACTTAGAAAATTACACAACATTTATTGTCCACCCTCTTTAATCTTTAGTGTCATAGTTAACCAAAAAATATGTTGTTTAAAAGCTAAATAAATTATTACATGACTTATGTTAATGCCAATACTAAACTATCCAAATCATAGATACATTTGATCTTAAGTTAATGTAACCTTAACATAAAAAATTAATTTTGCCTTTAAAAAAAATAAAATAAAAAGTAATCATAAAACAAGATTATCATTAATCAACAATAAATATTACATTATTTTCAATCAATTATATTACTTCAATACATACATAGTGCTAAATTTGAACGAGACATTAACACATATTTTTCATAATTTTAGCATATGTTAATTTTAAGCTTACTCCAAATCTTATGTTTAAATAATGTAATCTTCATCTTAATTTTATTATGACTCTAAACTTCTTGTAAAGCTAATCTTATACTAATCATAATACAAGCCTTATCTTAAATAAAATTCATTATGATGATCTTACTATGTCAAGATGTTCTAACTTGAGTTGCCCCTCCCGACTCAAGTGAGTTTTGCTCTAAAAAGATGTTTTGATATTTTAAAATCATAACATCACATAAACATCATAATCATTCTTTGAAAAAGTAATAAAAAAGATAATTTGTCCTAACAACTCGACATTTGAATTTTTATTAAAAGCCTTTCCTTGACCACTGATTTCTAAATTAAGAAATTGCACAACATTTATTCTCCATCATCTTTAATCTTTATGACACAATTTACCCAAATAATATTTTTTTAGAACCTAAGTAAATTATTGCATGATCTATAATAGTGTTAATGCTAGATTTTCTTAAAAATAAATAAACTTAAAGTTTAGTTAGGTATTTTTTTCTTAAAATTAATACCATAACTATACAAAATTAATTAAAAATTATTGTTAATACTAACTTATCATTCATTAATAATAAATATTACCTAATTTTTAATCAATTTTGTAACCTAAAAAGTATTATTAATATTAATGTAATCTAATATTAAATATATTTAAATATTAATGTGATACATTGGTCTTAATATATTATAAGATAAAAAAATCTCACATGTGAACCAAAATAACTTAAAACAACTTGTTACTTAGATTCTTATTAGGAGCCTTACCTTCTCCATCAATTCCTCACTTAGAAAATTACACAAAGTTTATTGTCCACCCTCTTTAATCTTTAGTCTCATAGTTAACCTAAAAATATGTTGCTTAAAAGCTAAATAAATTATTACGCGACTTATGTTAATGCCAATATTAAACAATCCTAATCATAGATACATTTGATCTTAAGTTAGTTTAACCTTAACTTAAAAAATTAATTTTGCCTTTATACAAAATTAAATAAAAAGTAATCATAAAATAAGATTATCATTAATCAATAATAAATATTACATTAATTTCTATCAATTCTATTACTTCAATACATACATAGTGCTAAATTTAAGCGAGACATTAACACATTATTTCATAATTTTAGCATATGTTAATTTTAAGCTTACTCCAAATCTTATGTTTAAATAATGTAATATTCATCTTAATTTTATTATGACTCTAAACTTGTTGTAACGCTAATCTTATACTAATCATAATACAAACCTTATCTTAAATCAAATTCATGATGATGATCTTACTATGTCAAGATGTTCTTACTTGAGTTGCCCCTCCCGACTCAAGTGAGTTTTGCTCTAAAAAGGTGTTTTGACATTTTAAGATCATAACATCACATAAACATCATAATCATTCTTTGAAAAAGCAATAAAAAAGATAATTTGCCCTAACAATTGGTCATTTTAATTTTTATTAAAAGCCTTTCATTCATCACTGATTTCTCAATTAAGAAATTGTACAGCATTTATTGTCCATCATCTTTAATGTTTATGTCACAATTTACCTAAAAAATATTTTTTTAGAACCTAAGTCAATTATTGCATGATCTATAATAGTGTTAATGCAAGATTATCTTAAAAATAAATAAGCTTAAAGTTTAGTTAGATAATTTTTTCTTAAAATTAATACCATATCCATACAAAATTAATTAAAAATTATTGTTAATACTAACTTATATTTCATTAATAATAAATATTACCTAATTTTTAATCAATTTTGTAACCTAGAAAGTATTATTAATATTAATGTAATCTAATATTAAATCTATTTAAATATTAATGTGATACATTGGTCTAACTACATTATAAGATAAAAAAATCTCACATGAGAACCAATATAACTTAAAACAACTTGTTACGTTGGTTCTTATTAGGAGCCTTTCCTTCTCCATCAATTCCTCACTTAGAAAATTACATAATGTTTACTAGCCACCCTCTTTAATCTTTAGTGTCATAGGTAACCTAAAAATATGTTGCTTAAAAGCTAAATAAATTATTACGTGACTTATGTTAATGCCAATATTAAACTATCACAATCATAGATACATTTGATCTTAAGTTATTTTAACCTTAACTTAAATTTAATTTTGTCTTTATACCAAATTAAATAAAAAGTAATCATAAAACAAGATTATCATTAATCAATAATAAATATTACATTATTTTCAATCAATTCTATTACTTCAATACATACATAGTCCTTAATTTAAGCGAGACATTAACACATTTATTTCATAATTTTAGCATATGTTAATTTTAAGCTTACTCCAAATCTTATGTTTAAATAATGTAATCTTCATCTTAATTTTATTATGACTCTAAACTTGTTGTAAGGCTAATCTTATACTAATCAAAATACAAACCTTATCTTAAATAAAATTCATTATGATGATCTTACTATGTCAAGATGTTCTAACTTGAGTTGCCCCTCCCGACTCAAGTGAGTTTTGCTCTAAAAAGGTGTTTTGACATTTTATGATCATAACATCACATAAACATCATAATCATTATTTGAAAAAGTAATAAAAAAGATAATTTGTCCTAACAACTCGTCATTTGAAATTTTATTAAAAGCCTTTCCTTCACCACTGATTTCTAAATTAAGAAATTGTGCAACATTTATTCTCCATCATCTTTAATCTTAATGTCACAATTTATCAAAATAATATTTTGTTTAGAACCTAAGTAAATTATTTCATGATCTATAATAGTGTTAATGCTAGATTATCTTAAAAATAAATAAACTTAATGTTTAGTTAGAGTAATTTTATCTAAAAATTAATACCATATCTATAAAAATTAATTAAAAATTATTGTTAATACTAACTTATCATTCATTAATAATAAATATTACCTAATTTTTAATCAATTTTGTAACCTAAAAAGTATTATTAATATTAATGTAATCTAATATTAAATCTATTTAAATATTAATGTGATACATTGGTCTTAATATATTATAAGATAAAAAAATCTCACATGAGAACCCAAATAACTTAAAACAACTTGTTACTTAGATTCTTATTAGGAGCTTTACCTTCTCCAACAATTCCTCACTTAGAAAATTAAACAAAGTTTACAGTCCACCCTCTTTAATCTTTAGTCTCATAGTTAACCTAAAAATATGTTTCTTAAAAGCTAAATAAATTATTATGCGACTTATGTTAATGCCAATATTAAATTATCCTAATAATAGATACATTTGATCTTAAGTTAAAGTAACCTTAACTTAAAAAATTAATTTTGTCTTTATACAAAATTAAATAAAAAGTAATCATAAAACAAGATTATCATTAATCAATAATAAATATTACATTATTTTCAATCAATTCTATTACTTCAATACATACATAGTGCTAAATTTAAGCGAGACATTAACACATTTATTTCATAATTTTAGCATATGTAAATTTTAAGCTTACTCCAAATCTTATGTTTAAATAATGTAATATTCATCTTAATTTAATTATGACTCTAGACTTGTTGTGTTACACCCCATTTTTCCTAGGCTGATTTTTGGCATAAAATTTTTTTTTTTTTTTATATAGACAGCTCAGATCGTCCCATACCAACCTGAGTAGCCTACGAAAACATAGGATATAACACATCATTACACACCTACTTCCCTTAACAATGTGGATCCCATCTCCCGGGTACACCGTCAAATCAGGTTCATGACTCCTGAATTAACAGATGGACTCGCGCAATGTTACTCCTACTAGACCCAATACTCCTAACCCATACCGGTAGGAGAACCGATCTAATAGAAGTCTGAACCCCCACGGTTAAGTTCCATAGTCATGTAATGACCTCACCATCAAACAAAAAGATATATAACATCCACAATAAAATATGGCACTCCACACACCATACTCCAAGACAATAAAATAAAACAGTGAATGAAACTACATCACAAGAATAAGATCCAAGTCCAACAAGTGTAATATTATCCAACCAGACATAAGTCAGAATTACCCTCACATATTACATGACATATGAGAGTAACAATCTCATTAAATACATCCAACAGCAACAATCATCTAACCAGAATATCTCAGACAATCACCAATCAGAAATCCTTCACAAGCCTGCTGACCACGATCCCACCTAATCCGGTAGCGTCAAGTCTGCCGAGCCACTGAAAATATATAATACAGGAATGAGCTACGCCCAGTAGGAAAGTCAGCTAGTAAAACTCACATGCAAGAGAAGGATAATAGCAAAAATACAGGAATACAGCATAACAATGTACGGTGGATAGGCACTCTCAGTCCCAGACTCCGACCAACCACAGCCACCCCAGTCACACCAGAGTAGCTCTCCTCTGGGCTACCAGGCAACGTGCCAGTGGGAACGCCCATCTCGAAACACGCATGGCGCCTAAGCACCCGACACCGCAGTGTCTCTCGTCAATCAATCTCCTGGAGACTACAGACAGATCCAGTCACATAATCTCTAGCCAACGTGAGACACCCCTGCCACCCTAAGGCGCGCAGGCCTACACACTTGGCTAGCCACTGCGAGACACCCCTGCCACCCTCAGGCGCGCAGGCCTACACACATGGACCAGGAGAGATTGACTCAGCCACCGTCCCAAGGAGTCCTCTACCAACAACTTCCATAGAAGCTCACGCCCCTACAGTCATTGCCAATCTCTAACTCCAAGATTCGGCAACATGTGTCCAGGTACAACAAGGCGTATACCAGTCTACATGTATACTGTGGAAGCTAAGTCCGAACCGCACAGTTACCTACCACAACTACCCTAAAACATCATATAGGGTCTATAGTAGTCCGGTCCAATATGCCAATCCATGAAATATGCCAATACTGAATAAACTGACTCAATCCATGCCGTTGCCATCAAAGCAACACAATTGTCAATTACTGACTGTTCTGGTAGCATCCGTGTACCATACCTTTGTCTGACTGTTTCCAGCTGTACTGTCATCAGTGATAACATTTTTCCCCACTTCAGGAAATTTGTTCTTTACCCACTGATCTCTAGAATTTTCGAAATTTCTCATTTCCAAGTTTTCTGATTTTCCTTGAATTTCCTAAATGTATATAATTCCTAAAACTCAATTATCGAGTTTTTCCTAAATTTGAAATATCAAATTTTGCATTTTATCCATTTTTTTTTCCAAAATTCGGAATAATTCCCCGAATTTAAAATTTTGCTATTCACTATACCGCGCCGAATCCCCTGAATCGCATCTTGCCACCGGTTCGGGCTTTCATGCTGAACCAAACCCCGCCGGTCAGTTATTAATCCGAAATTCAGCCGACGCTTATCTATAATATTAATGATTAATATTATTATTATTCTCTTAATAATTCAACTAATCCCTAATTAATCCTTAATTCGTCTCCTTCCTTCGCCCGTCGTCCGCGAAAACCCTAGCCGCCGCAATAGCCGACCAATACGATCATTCCGTCGATTTCCGGCGACTGCGTACAAGGAGAACATGTTCGTACTATCCTAATGTTCCAATAATGTCGCTAATTTCCTAAGGTTTAAATCAAGTTTTCCGCCGAGCAGTTTCGTCTACTCCTCATGTTGACAATTCACGAAATTATAGTTCTAGCATTATACAATCATATTAACATGAATAAAGTGGCATATTTAAATCCTCATGCTTGGTAATTTTCCAATTTCGGCGAAACAAATTAACGTCCCGAAAACCCTAACATGCAATTTTCGATAATTGTACAATTAGCTTCAAAAATCACATTCGCATGCTTAGATAGAGATTTGCAAACTAATACATGCTTCAATTTGCTAATTATCTAATTTAAATATCTGAAATTCCTACCTCGAAGACGCCGGCGACGGTGAAGCTCGTCCGCAGCTCGCCGCAGCTCCTCGCCGAACGAATTTGGTCTCAAACGACTCTCCTCGGTCTCGTGGATCTCCGGGCACAAAAAGCCCCTTGCCAGGCCGCCGGAATCACGCGCCGTACGCCGGGAATTTCCTCGCTATCGCCGTCGAACGAAAACCCTATTCGCTGCTTCGCGAGGGTTTTTATACCCCGGGCCGACACGGTGAACCCGTTACGCGTTCGACACGTTTTCGACACGTGAGCACCCGATACGCGCTGTCGACACGCTATCCACACGGTAAGCACACAATACGCGCTGTCGACACGCTATCGACACGGTAAACACCCGATCAGCCGGTTCGATCTCACCCGCCGATCTCGACCGTCCGATCCGCTTATTAGAACGCACACGCAAACTCACCCGGCGAACCGCCTCCGCCTCCGCTGAACCGTTCCGGTCCGGTTTACGCGCGATAAAAAAAACGATTTCCGGTTTAATTTAATTAGATTTTCGAATTTCTAAAAATCTAATAAATCCAATTAAATAGGGAAAATTAATTAAAAATTCCTCGGTGCTCCGAAAAATTCCCAAAAGATTTCAGAAATTCCAATAGCCTACAATTGAGTTCCTGGCTCATCCTACTGTCGATTCGAAATCATCTTAGCCACAATTAATTTATTAAAGATCAAATACATAAAATTTTACCGGGTATAACAATCTCCCCACCTTATCAGGAATTTCGCCCTCGAAATTCAGCAAGAAGTTCCGGCCATTTTTCAGCAACATCCTGCTCTAGCTCCCAGGTTGCCTCCCTTTCGTCATGTCTATTCCTACAGAACCTTGACCATAGGAAACGACCTGTTCCTCAGCTGTCTGCTGCTCTCCTCGAGGATGCGAACTGGTAGTTCCACATAAGAAGAATCTGGTGCCACTTGTAAACCAGGAAGATCATCACTGATGCAATGAGAAGGATCTGGCACATATTTCTTGAGATTCGAAACATGGAACACATTGTGAATCTCAGCCAGATGCTCAGGAAGTGCCAACCTGTAAGCCACTTCACCGATCCTCTCCAGAATAGGATAGGGTCCAATGTAACGAGGTCGAAGCTTAGAAGGCTTTCCAAACCTGAATAGACCCCGCATAGGACTGACCTTCAGGAATACCCTATCTCCCACAGAAAACTCAACAGCCTTGTGCTTAGGATCATAATATTTCTTCTGGCGATCCTGCACAGTACGTAATCTGTCCTGCAATAACTTGACTTCCGCTGTGGTCTCCTCTACAATCTGGGGTCCCCACACTCTCCTGGAATCACCCTCCTCCCAACAAAGAGGAGATCTGCACCTACGCCCATACAACGCCTCGTAAGGTGCCATACCAATCGACGCCTGGAAGCTGTTATTGTACACAAACTCTACCAAGGGTAATCGTCTAGTCCAATCTGTTGAGTAAGTTTGTACGCTCAAGCGTAGCAAATCCTCCAAGGTCCGAATAGTCCGCTCAGACTGTCCATCCGTCTGAGGATGATAAGCAGTACTGAACCTTAACTGTGTACCCATGGCAGTGTGTAAGCTCTTCCAAAACTGTGATGTGAATTTGGCGTCTCTGTCAGAAATAATAGAACGGGGAATCCCATGCAATCTGACAATCTGCTGAATATATATCTCTGCCAACTGTGCCGCTGAATCCGTCTTCTTAATGGATAAGAAATGGGCTGACTTGGTCAATCGATCTACGATGACCCAAATAGCATCAAAACCTTGTCTGGTACGAGGAAGACCAGTCACAAAGTCCATAGTGATGTCATCCCATTTCCACTCCGGAATCGGCAATCTCTGTAACAATCCTCCAGGTCTCTGGTGTTCGGCCTTAACTTGCTGACATGTAAGGCATTTCCTAACAAAGGCAGCAACATCTGTCTTCAAACCTCTCCACCAGAAAACACTCCTCAAATTCCTGTACATCTTGACTTCTCCAGGGTGCATAGCCAAGGTTCCATAGTGAGCCTCCCGAAGGATCCTCTCCCTGAACTCCTGATGTGATGGTACACACCAGCGACCCCTGAAGGTCAAAATGTCGTCTCTGAGAGCAAAGTCTCCTCCCAATCCCTGCGATGCCAACTCAATCTTCTCCTTCAGCTCTTCATCACAAAGCTGAAGGTCACGCATCTCAGATAACCAGTCAGCCCGAATAGTCAATGAGCTGAGTCTGTGAACCAGTCTCTGAATAGACAACTGTTCCTGACATCTTTCAACATTCCAATCCAAGTCTGGTATAGAGTCACAGACTAACATATTATGCACGACTGCGTGTCTGCTCAAGGCATCAGCCACTGGATTAGCCTTCCCCTCGCAGTAGTTTATTGTCAGCTCGTAATCCTTTATCAGTTCCAACCACCTCCTCTGCCTCAAGTTCAGTTCCTTCTGAGTGAACAGATACTTAAGACTCTTGTGGTCAGAGAAGCAATCTACAGGAACTCCGTACAAATAATGTCTCCATATCTTCAAGGCAAAAATGACAGCAGCTAACTCCAAATCATGAGTGGGATAATTCTTCTCATGATCCTTCAGTTGCCTCGAAGCATATGCTATAACTCTGTTATCCTGCATCAGTACGGCTCCCAAACCTATATGTGAAGCATCAGTGTACATCTGATACGACTTCTCCTGTGTGGGTAACATCAATACTGGAGCGGTGCTAAGCCTCTGCTTCAGCTCTAGGAAACTGTTCTCACAACTCTCTGTCCACTCAAAAGATTTTCCCTTCCGGGTCAACTGGGTTAGTGGAGCAGCCAGTCTAGAAAAGTGAGGAACAAATTTCCTATAGTATCCAGCCAAACCAAGGAAACTCCGGATCTCAGTGACAGAAGATGGCCGTTTCCAATCAATAATAGCTCGTATCTTGTTAGGATCAACAGCCACGCCCTCCGCACTGACAATGTGTCCTAAGAATGCTACTGAGTCCAGCCAAAAAGAACACTTGGAGAATTTTGCATACAGCTCATTCTCCCGCAACATTGTAAGCACAGTCCTCAACTGATCTGCATGAGTATCCCTATCTCTGGAATAAATCAATATATCATCTATAAAGATGATCACAAACCGATCCAGAAAGGCATGAAAAACTCGATGCATCAGGTTCATAAATACTGCTGGAGCATTAGTCAATCCAAAAGGCAACACTGTGAACTCGTAATGTCCGTATCTAGTACGGAATGCTGTCTTGGGTACATCAGAATCTCTAATCCGGATCTGGTGATAACCCGAGCGTAAGTCAATCTTGGAGAACACAGTTGCTCCCTGAAGTTGATCCAGCAAATCATCGATGCGTGGTAAAGGGTATCGGTTACGAATAGTAACCTTATTCAATTCCCTATAATCTACACACAGCCTCATACTACCATCTTTCTTCTTGACAAATAAGACAGGGGCACCCCAAGGTGAACAACTGGGGCGTATGAGTCCCTTGTCTAATAAGTCCTGTAACTGAGTCTTCAACTCTGCTAGCTCAGCTGGAGCCATCCTGTAAGGAGCTCTAGCAATAGGAGCTACTCCTGCCTCCAAATCAATTGAAAACTCCACTTCCCTAGCTGGTGGAAATCCAGGCAACTCCTCTGGAAAAACCATAGGAAAGTCTCTCACCACTGGAATATCTGACATAGGGGTAGTGGTGGCTTGGCTATCGGTCACATATGCCAACCAACCAGTACAACCCTTACTTACTAACCTTCCAGCCTGAAGAACTGAGATCAGGGGAATCTGCCTGTTCAGACCAAAGTATATCACATCCCCCGAACCAGGCACTCTGATCCTGACCTTCTTCTCCCAACAATCCAGAACCACTGCATGGTGGCACAACCAATCCATCCCCAAAATGATGTCGAACTCTGCTAGTGGCACACATATCAACTCTGTCACGAATTCGTGTCCACTAATCAGAATAGATCCGTCAATCTTCTGAACAGTGGGAATCTCTTTCCCATCAGGAAGTCTAACCAGTAAGGGTTCCTTCAAGTAACCCTTGGATCCTGATATCTGATTCCAGATCCTCTCAGCAACAAAAGAATGAGATGCACCAGTATCAAACAAAGTCATGCACTGCACGTTGCCAAAATGAAGCATACCTGTGATCACTTCTGGTGACTCTGAAGCCTGCTGCCGAGTCAGTGCAAATACCCTGGGCTGTCCCCCAGATGAACCAACCGGTCCCGTGATCCTCTGTTTCTTCAACTCTGGGCAGTCACACTTCTTGTGTCCGGGCTGTCGACAATGGTAGCAGATAATCCCCCCAGTCCGGGTACCTGTCTGCTGCACTGGTCTCTCAGAAATAGGTCGTGGCCGGACCACGACCTCCTGAGTACCACTGTGATCTCTGTGTCTCTTGCCCTTTTTGTTTTGTTGGATATTTCTGAATTCCTTCCTCTTGTTATGAGTCTCTCTCTGGGCCTCCATCCGGATATCAATAAGCTCAACGGATCTCGCAGCCTCCACCAAGTCACGAAACCTGGCAAACCGACTCACAACTAGCTGGCGCTGCAGCATAGGACGAAGTCCCTCCAGGAACATCTCACATCTGCGTTCCTCAGAAGGCACCAGCTCTACGGCGTACCTCGCCAGATAAGTGAACCTCGATAAGTAATCGTTCACTGACATCTGGCCCTGCCTGAGGTGTATAAGTTCCCTCCTGAACTGAGCCATGGCAGAGGCCGGAATGTAGCACTCCCTGAATGCCTCAACAAAGTCATCCCATGTTATCTCACTGTTCTGGGCCTCCCCAAACATAGCGCGCCGCTGACCTCTCCACCAGGTAGCAGCCTCTCCCTCCAACACTAGAGCAGCAAGCACTACCCTCCTGCCGAATGGACATCCCAAGGCATCAATTAGCTCAAGCATATGAGCCATCCAGTCATCTGCCACCGCTGGGTCAGCCGACCCACTGAAGCTCCGCGGACGCAACCGCATGAAGGCATCGATCCAACGATCCACGGCTGGCTCAACTGGCAATGCTGGGATCGTCTCCGGGGTAGGAGTAGTAGATACCGGTCTGCCTCTAGCTGCTCCACGAGCGGAAAGTCTCCTGGTACCAGCCATACTGTCAAAAACAATTAATCTGGCATTAGAGTCGTCATTTGGCAATTGGCATATGGACTACTATAGTATACAAAAGAATCAACAGTTCTCCCCACCTTGGGTTGAACCCCTATACACGTCTAGCCCCGTTATCCTCACCTAGGGCTCTGATACCACTACTGTTACACCCCATTTTTCCTAGGCTGATTTTTGGCATAAAATTTTTTTTTTTTTTATATATAGACAGCTCAGATCGTCCCATACCAACCTGAGTAGCCTACGAAAACATAGGATATAACACATCATTACACACCTACTTCCCTTAACAATGTGGATCCCATCTCCCGGGTACACCGTCAAATCAGGTTCATGACTCCTGAATTAACAGATGGACTCGCGCAATGTTACTCCTACTAGACCCAATACTCCTAACCCATACCGGTAGGAGAACCGATCTAATAGAAGTCTGAACCCCCACGGTTAAGTTCCATAGTCATGTAATGACCTCACCATCAAACAAAAAGATATATAACATCCACAATAAAATATGGCACTCCACACACCATACTCCAAGACAATAAAATAAAACAGTGAATGAAACTACATCACAAGAATAAGATCCAAGTCCAACAAGTGTAATATTATCCAACCAGACATAAGTCAGAATTACCCTCACATATTACATGACATATGAGAGTAACAATCTCATTAAATACATCCAACAGCAACAATCATCTAACCAGAATATCTCAGACAATCACCAATCAGAAATCCTTCACAAGCCTGCTGACCACGATCCCACCTAATCCGGTAGCGTCAAGTCTGCCGAGCCACTGAAAATATATAATACAGGAATGAGCTACGCCCAGTAGGAAAGTCAGCTAGTAAAACTCACATGCAAGAGAAGGATAATAGCAAAAATACAGGAATACAGCATAACAATGTACGGTGGATAGGCACTCTCAGTCCCAGACTCCGACCAACCACAGCCACCCCAGTCACACCAGAGTAGCTCTCCTCTGGGCTACCAGGCAACGTGCCAGTGGGAACGCCCATCTCGAAACACGCATGGCGCCTAAGCACCCGACACCGCAGTGTCTCTCGTCAATCAATCTCCTGGAGACTACAGACAGATCCAGTCACATAATCTCTAGCCAACGTGAGACACCCCTGCCACCCTAAGGCGCGCAGGCCTACACACTTGGCTAGCCACTGCGAGACACCCCTGCCACCCTCAGGCGCACAGGCCTACACACATGGACCAGGAGAGATTGACTCAGCCACCGTCCCAAGGAGTCCTCTACCAACAACTTCCATAGAAGCTCACGCCCCTACAGTCATTGCCAATCTCTAACTCCAAGATTCGGCAACATGTGTCCAGGTACAACAAGGCGTATACCAGTCTACATGTATACTGTGGAAGCTAAGTCCGAACCGCACAGTTACCTACCACAACTACCCTAAAACATCATATAGGGTCTATAGTAGTCCGGTCCAATATGCCAATCCATGAAATATGCCAATACTGAATAAACTGACTCAATCCATGCCGTTGCCATCAAAGCAACACAATTGTCAATTACTGACTGTTCTGGTAGCATCCGTGTACCATACCTTTGTCTGACTGTTTCCAGCTGTACTGTCATCAGTGATAACATTTTTCCCCACTTCAGGAAATTTGTTCTTTACCCACTGATCTCTAGAATTTTCGAAATTTCTCATTTCCAAGTTTTCTGATTTTCCTTGAATTTCCTAAATGTATATAATTCCTAAAACTCAATTATCGAGTTTTTCCTAAATTTGAAATATCAAATTTTGCATTTTATCCATTTTTTTTTCCAAAATTCGGAATAATTCCCCGAATTTAAAATTTTGCTATTCACTATACCGCGCCGAATCCCCTGAATCGCATCTTGCCACCGGTTCGGGCTTTCATGCTGAACCAAACCCCGCCGGTCAGTTATTAATCCGAAATTCAGCCGACGCTTATCTATAATATTAATGATTAATATTATTATTATTCTCTTAATAATTCAACTAATCCCTAATTAATCCTTAATTCGTCTCCTTCCTTCGCCCGTCGTCCGCGAAAACCCTAGCCGCCGCAATAGCCGACCAATACGATCATTCCGTCGATTTCCGGCGACTGCGTACAAGGAGAACATGTTCGTACTATCCTAATGTTCCAATAATGTCGCTAATTTCCTAAGGTTTAAATCAAGTTTTCCGCCGAGCAGTTTCGTCTACTCCTCATGTTGACAATTCACGAAATTATAGTTCTAGCATTATACAATCATATTAACATGAATAAAGTGGCATATTTAAATCCTCATGCTTGGTAATTTTCCAATTTCGGCGAAACAAATTAACGTCCCGAAAACCCTAACATGCAATTTTCGATAATTGTACAATTAGCTTCAAAAATCACATTCGCATGCTTAGATAGAGATTTGCAAACTAATACATGCTTCAATTTGCTAATTATCTAATTTAAATATCTGAAATTCCTACCTCGAAGACGCCGGCGACGGTGAAGCTCGTCCGCAGCTCGCCGCAGCTCCTCGCCGAACGAATTTGGTCTCAAACGACTCTCCTCGGTCTCGTGGATCTCCGGGCACAAAAAGCCCCTTGCCAGGCCGCCGGAATCACGCGCCGTACGCCGGGAATTTCCTCGCTATCGCCGTCGAACGAAAACCCTATTCGCTGCTTCGCGAGGGTTTTTATACCCCGGGCCGACACGGTGAACCCGTTACGCGTTCGACACGTTTTCGACACGTGAGCACCCGATACGCGCTGTCGACACGCTATCCACACGGTAAGCACACAATACGCGCTGTCGACACGCTATCGACACGGTAAACACCCGATCAGCCGGTTCGATCTCACCCGCCGATCTCGACCGTCCGATCCGCTTATTAGAACGCACACGCAAACTCACCCGGCGAACCGCCTCCGCCTCCGCTGAACCGTTCCGGTCCGGTTTACGCGCGATAAAAAAAACGATTTCCGGTTTAATTTAATTAGATTTTCGAATTTCTAAAAATCTAATAAATCCAATTAAATAGGGAAAATTAATTAAAAATTCCTCGGTGCTCCGAAAAATTCCCAAAAGATTTCAGAAATTCCAATAGCCTACAATTGAGTTCCTGGCTCATCCTACTGTCGATTCGAAATCATCTTAGCCACAATTAATTTATTAAAGATCAAATACATAAAATTTTACCGGGTATAACAATCTCCCCACCTTATCAGGAATTTCGCCCTCGAAATTCAGCAAGAAGTTCCGGCCATTTTTCAGCAACATCCTGCTCTAGCTCCCAGGTTGCCTCCCTTTCGTCATGTCTATTCCTACAGAACCTTGACCATAGGAAACGACCTGTTCCTCAGCTGTCTGCTGCTCTCCTCGAGGATGCGAACTGGTAGTTCCACATAAGAAGAATCTGGTGCCACTTGTAAACCAGGAAGATCATCACTGATGCAATGAGAAGGATCTGGCACATATTTCTTGAGATTCGAAACATGGAACACATTGTGAATCTCAGCCAGATGCTCAGGAAGTGCCAACCTGTAAGCCACTTCACCGATCCTCTCCAGAATAGGATAGGGTCCAATGTAACGAGGTCGAAGCTTAGAAGGCTTTCCAAACCTGAATAGACCCCGCATAGGACTGACCTTCAGGAATACCCTATCTCCCACAGAAAACTCAACAGCCTTGTGCTTAGGATCATAATATTTCTTCTGGCGATCCTGCACAGTACGTAATCTGTCCTGCAATAACTTGACTTCCGCTGTGGTCTCCTCTACAATCTGGGGTCCCCACACTCTCCTGGAATCACCCTCCTCCCAACAAAGAGGAGATCTGCACCTACGCCCATACAACGCCTCGTAAGGTGCCATACCAATCGACGCCTGGAAGCTGTTATTGTACACAAACTCTACCAAGGGTAATCGTCTAGTCCAATCTGTTGAGTAAGTTTGTACGCTCAAGCGTAGCAAATCCTCCAAGGTCCGAATAGTCCGCTCAGACTGTCCATCCGTCTGAGGATGATAAGCAGTACTGAACCTTAACTGTGTACCCATGGCAGTGTGTAAGCTCTTCCAAAACTGTGATGTGAATTTGGCGTCTCTGTCAGAAATAATAGAACGGGGAATCCCATGCAATCTGACAATCTGCTGAATATATATCTCTGCCAACTGTGCCGCTGAATCCGTCTTCTTAATGGATAAGAAATGGGCTGACTTGGTCAATCGATCTACGATGACCCAAATAGCATCAAAACCTTGTCTGGTACGAGGAAGACCAGTCACAAAGTCCATAGTGATGTCATCCCATTTCCACTCCGGAATCGGCAATCTCTGTAACAATCCTCCAGGTCTCTGGTGTTCGGCCTTAACTTGCTGACATGTAAGGCATTTCCTAACAAAGGCAGCAACATCTGTCTTCAAACCTCTCCACCAGAAAACACTCCTCAAATTCCTGTACATCTTGACTTCTCCAGGGTGCATAGCCAAGGTTCCATAGTGAGCCTCCCGAAGGATCCTCTCCCTGAACTCCTGATGTGATGGTACACACCAGCGACCCCTGAAGGTCAAAATGTCGTCTCTGAGAGCAAAGTCTCCTCCCAATCCCTGCGATGCCAACTCAATCTTCTCCTTCAGCTCTTCATCACAAAGCTGAAGGTCACGCATCTCAGATAACCAGTCAGCCCGAATAGTCAATGAGCTGAGTCTGTGAACCAGTCTCTGAATAGACAACTGTTCCTGACATCTTTCAACATTCCAATCCAAGTCTGGTATAGAGTCACAGACTAACATATTATGCACGACTGCGTGTCTGCTCAAGGCATCAGCCACTGGATTAGCCTTCCCCTCGCAGTAGTTTATTGTCAGCTCGTAATCCTTTATCAGTTCCAACCACCTCCTCTGCCTCAAGTTCAGTTCCTTCTGAGTGAACAGATACTTAAGACTCTTGTGGTCAGAGAAGCAATCTACAGGAACTCCGTACAAATAATGTCTCCATATCTTCAAGGCAAAAATGACAGCAGCTAACTCCAAATCATGAGTGGGATAATTCTTCTCATGATCCTTCAGTTGCCTCGAAGCATATGCTATAACTCTGTTATCCTGCATCAGTACGGCTCCCAAACCTATATGTGAAGCATCAGTGTACATCTGATACGACTTCTCCTGTGTGGGTAACATCAATACTGGAGCGGTGCTAAGCCTCTGCTTCAGCTCTAGGAAACTGTTCTCACAACTCTCTGTCCACTCAAAAGATTTTCCCTTCCGGGTCAACTGGGTTAGTGGAGCAGCCAGTCTAGAAAAGTGAGGAACAAATTTCCTATAGTATCCAGCCAAACCAAGGAAACTCCGGATCTCAGTGACAGAAGATGGCCGTTTCCAATCAATAATAGCTCGTATCTTGTTAGGATCAACAGCCACGCCCTCCGCACTGACAATGTGTCCTAAGAATGCTACTGAGTCCAGCCAAAAAGAACACTTGGAGAATTTTGCATACAGCTCATTCTCCCGCAACATTGTAAGCACAGTCCTCAACTGATCTGCATGAGTATCCCTATCTCTGGAATAAATCAATATATCATCTATAAAGATGATCACAAACCGATCCAGAAAGGCATGAAAAACTCGATGCATCAGGTTCATAAATACTGCTGGAGCATTAGTCAATCCAAAAGGCAACACTGTGAACTCGTAATGTCCGTATCTAGTACGGAATGCTGTCTTGGGTACATCAGAATCTCTAATCCGGATCTGGTGATAACCCGAGCGTAAGTCAATCTTGGAGAACACAGTTGCTCCCTGAAGTTGATCCAGCAAATCATCGATGCGTGGTAAAGGGTATCGGTTACGAATAGTAACCTTATTCAATTCCCTATAATCTACACACAGCCTCATACTACCATCTTTCTTCTTGACAAATAAGACAGGGGCACCCCAAGGTGAACAACTGGGGCGTATGAGTCCCTTGTCTAATAAGTCCTGTAACTGAGTCTTCAACTCTGCTAGCTCAGCTGGAGCCATCCTGTAAGGAGCTCTAGCAATAGGAGCTACTCCTGCCTCCAAATCAATTGAAAACTCCACTTCCCTAGCTGGTGGAAATCCAGGCAACTCCTCTGGAAAAACCATAGGAAAGTCTCTCACCACTGGAATATCTGACATAGGGGTAGTGGTGGCTTGGCTATCGGTCACATATGCCAACCAACCAGTACAACCCTTACTTACTAACCTTCCAGCCTGAAGAACTGAGATCAGGGGAATCTGCCTGTTCAGACCAAAGTATATCACATCCCCCGAACCAGGCACTCTGATCCTGACCTTCTTCTCCCAACAATCCAGAACCACTGCATGGTGGCACAACCAATCCATCCCCAAAATGATGTCGAACTCTGCTAGTGGCACACATATCAACTCTGTCACGAATTCGTGTCCACTAATCAGAATAGATCCGTCAATCTTCTGAACAGTGGGAATCTCTTTCCCATCAGGAAGTCTAACCAGTAAGGGTTCCTTCAAGTAACCCTTGGATCCTGATATCTGATTCCAGATCCTCTCAGCAACAAAAGAATGAGATGCACCAGTATCAAACAAAGTCATGCACTGCACGTTGCCAAAATGAAGCATACCTGTGATCACTTCTGGTGACTCTGAAGCCTGCTGCCGAGTCAGTGCAAATACCCTGGGCTGTCCCCCAGATGAACCAACCGGTCCCGTGATCCTCTGTTTCTTCAACTCTGGGCAGTCACACTTCTTGTGTCCGGGCTGTCGACAATGGTAGCAGATAATCCCCCCAGTCCGGGTACCTGTCTGCTGCACTGGTCTCTCAGAAATAGGTCGTGGCCGGACCACGACCTCCTGAGTACCACTGTGATCTCTGTGTCTCTTGCCCTTTTTGTTTTGTTGGATATTTCTGAATTCCTTCCTCTTGTTATGAGTCTCTCTCTGGGCCTCCATCCGGATATCAATAAGCTCAACGGATCTCGCAGCCTCCACCAAGTCACGAAACCTGGCAAACCGACTCACAACTAGCTGGCGCTGCAGCATAGGACGAAGTCCCTCCAGGAACATCTCACATCTGCGTTCCTCAGAAGGCACCAGCTCTACGGCGTACCTCGCCAGATAAGTGAACCTCGATAAGTAATCGTTCACTGACATCTGGCCCTGCCTGAGGTGTATAAGTTCCCTCCTGAACTGAGCCATGGCAGAGGCCGGAATGTAGCACTCCCTGAATGCCTCAACAAAGTCATCCCATGTTATCTCACTGTTCTGGGCCTCCCCAAACATAGCGCGCCGCTGACCTCTCCACCAGGTAGCAGCCTCTCCCTCCAACACTAGAGCAGCAAGCACTACCCTCCTGCCGAATGGACATCCCAAGGCATCAATTAGCTCAAGCATATGAGCCATCCAGTCATCTGCCACCGCTGGGTCAGCCGACCCACTGAAGCTCCGCGGACGCAACCGCATGAAGGCATCGATCCAACGATCCACGGCTGGCTCAACTGGCAATGCTGGGATCGTCTCCGGGGTAGGAGTAGTAGATACCGGTCTGCCTCTAGCTGCTCCACGAGCGGAAAGTCTCCTGGTACCAGCCATACTGTCAAAAACAATTAATCTGGCATTAGAGTCGTCATTTGGCAATTGGCATATGGACTACTATAGTATACAAAAGAATCAACAGTTCTCCCCACCTTGGGTTGAACCCCTATACACGTCTAGCCCCGTTATCCTCACCTAGGGCTCTGATACCACTACTGTTACACCCCATTTTTCCTAGGCTGATTTTTGGCATAAAATTTTTTTTTTTTTTATATATAGACAGCTCAGATCGTCCCATACCAACCTGAGTAGCCTACGAAAACATAGGATATAACACATCATTACACACCTACTTCCCTTAACAATGTGGATCCCATCTCCCGGGTACACCGTCAAATCAGGTTCATGACTCCTGAATTAACAGATGGACTCGCGCAATGTTACTCCTACTAGACCCAATACTCCTAACCCATACCGGTAGGAGAACCGATCTAATAGAAGTCTGAACCCCCACGGTTAAGTTCCATAGTCATGTAATGACCTCACCATCAAACAAAAAGATATATAACATCCACAATAAAATATGGCACTCCACACACCATACTCCAAGACAATAAAATAAAACAGTGAATGAAACTACATCACAAGAATAAGATCCAAGTCCAACAAGTGTAATATTATCCAACCAGACATAAGTCAGAATTACCCTCACATATTACATGACATATGAGAGTAACAATCTCATTAAATACATCCAACAGCAACAATCATCTAACCAGAATATCTCAGACAATCACCAATCAGAAATCCTTCACAAGCCTGCTGACCACGATCCCACCTAATCCGGTAGCGTCAAGTCTGCCGAGCCACTGAAAATATATAATACAGGAATGAGCTACGCCCAGTAGGAAAGTCAGCTAGTAAAACTCACATGCAAGAGAAGGATAATAGCAAAAATACAGGAATACAGCATAACAATGTACGGTGGATAGGCACTCTCAGTCCCAGACTCCGACCAACCACAGCCACCCCAGTCACACCAGAGTAGCTCTCCTCTGGGCTACCAGGCAACGTGCCAGTGGGAACGCCCATCTCGAAACACGCATGGCGCCTAAGCACCCGACACCGCAGTGTCTCTCGTCAATCAATCTCCTGGAGACTACAGACAGATCCAGTCACATAATCTCTAGCCAACGTGAGACACCCCTGCCACCCTAAGGCGCGCAGGCCTACACACTTGGCTAGCCACTGCGAGACACCCCTGCCACCCTCAGGCGCGCAGGCCTACACACATGGACCAGGAGAGATTGACTCAGCCACCGTCCCAAGGAGTCCTCTACCAACAACTTCCATAGAAGCTCACGCCCCTACAGTCATTGCCAATCTCTAACTCCAAGATTCGGCAACATGTGTCCAGGTACAACAAGGCGTATACCAGTCTACATGTATACTGTGGAAGCTAAGTCCGAACCGCACAGTTACCTACCACAACTACCCTAAAACATCATATAGGGTCTATAGTAGTCCGGTCCAATATGCCAATCCATGAAATATGCCAATACTGAATAAACTGACTCAATCCATGCCGTTGCCATCAAAGCAACACAATTGTCAATTACTGACTGTTCTGGTAGCATCCGTGTACCATACCTTTGTCTGACTGTTTCCAGCTGTACTGTCATCAGTGATAACATTTTTCCCCACTTCAGGAAATTTGTTCTTTACCCACTGATCTCTAGAATTTTCGAAATTTCTCATTTCCAAGTTTTCTGATTTTCCTTGAATTTCCTAAATGTATATAATTCCTAAAACTCAATTATCGAGTTTTTCCTAAATTTGAAATATCAAATTTTGCATTTTATCCATTTTTTTTTCCAAAATTCGGAATAATTCCCCGAATTTAAAATTTTGCTATTCACTATACCGCGCCGAATCCCCTGAATCGCATCTTGCCACCGGTTCGGGCTTTCATGCTGAACCAAACCCCGCCGGTCAGTTATTAATCCGAAATTCAGCCGACGCTTATCTATAATATTAATGATTAATATTATTATTATTCTCTTAATAATTCAACTAATCCCTAATTAATCCTTAATTCGTCTCCTTCCTTCGCCCGTCGTCCGCGAAAACCCTAGCCGCCGCAATAGCCGACCAATACGATCATTCCGTCGATTTCCGGCGACTGCGTACAAGGAGAACATGTTCGTACTATCCTAATGTTCCAATAATGTCGCTAATTTCCTAAGGTTTAAATCAAGTTTTCCGCCGAGCAGTTTCGTCTACTCCTCATGTTGACAATTCACGAAATTATAGTTCTAGCATTATACAATCATATTAACATGAATAAAGTGGCATATTTAAATCCTCATGCTTGGTAATTTTCCAATTTCGGCGAAACAAATTAACGTCCCGAAAACCCTAACATGCAATTTTCGATAATTGTACAATTAGCTTCAAAAATCACATTCGCATGCTTAGATAGAGATTTGCAAACTAATACATGCTTCAATTTGCTAATTATCTAATTTAAATATCTGAAATTCCTACCTCGAAGACGCCGGCGACGGTGAAGCTCGTCCGCAGCTCGCCGCAGCTCCTCGCCGAACGAATTTGGTCTCAAACGACTCTCCTCGGTCTCGTGGATCTCCGGGCACAAAAAGCCCCTTGCCAGGCCGCCGGAATCACGCGCCGTACGCCGGGAATTTCCTCGCTATCGCCGTCGAACGAAAACCCTATTCGCTGCTTCGCGAGGGTTTTTATACCCCGGGCCGACACGGTGAACCCGTTACGCGTTCGACACGTTTTCGACACGTGAGCACCCGATACGCGCTGTCGACACGCTATCCACACGGTAAGCACACAATACGCGCTGTCGACACGCTATCGACACGGTAAACACCCGATCAGCCGGTTCGATCTCACCCGCCGATCTCGACCGTCCGATCCGCTTATTAGAACGCACACGCAAACTCACCCGGCGAACCGCCTCCGCCTCCGCTGAACCGTTCCGGTCCGGTTTACGCGCGATAAAAAAAACGATTTCCGGTTTAATTTAATTAGATTTTCGAATTTCTAAAAATCTAATAAATCCAATTAAATAGGGAAAATTAATTAAAAATTCCTCGGTGCTCCGAAAAATTCCCAAAAGATTTCAGAAATTCCAATAGCCTACAATTGAGTTCCTGGCTCATCCTACTGTCGATTCGAAATCATCTTAGCCACAATTAATTTATTAAAGATCAAATACATAAAATTTTACCGGGTATAACATGTTGTAAAGCTAATCTTATACTAATCATAATACAAACCTTATCTTAAATAAAATTCATTATGATGATCTTACTATGTCAAGATGTTCTAACTTGAGTTGCCCCTCCCGACTCAAGTGAGTTTTGCTCTAAAAAGGTGTTTTGACATTTTAAGATCATAACATCACATAAACATTACAATCATTCTTTCAAAAAGCAATAAAAAAGATAATTTGTCCTAAAAATTCATCATTTTAATTTTTATTAAAATCCTTTCCTTCACCACTGATTTCTCAATTAAGAAATTGCACAGCATTTATTGGCCATCATCTTTAATCTTTATGTCACAATTTACCTAAAAAATATTTTTTTAGAACCTAAGTCAATTATTGCATGATCTATAATAGTGTTAATGCTAGATTATCTTAAAAATAAATAAACTTAATGTTTAGTTAAGGAAATTTTATCTTAAAATAAATACCATATCTATACAAAATTAATTAAAAACTATTTTTAATACTAACTTATCATTCTTGATAATAAATATTTCCTAATTTTTTATCAATTATATAACCTAGAAAGTATTATTAATATTAATGTAATCTAATATTAAATCTATTTAAATATTAACTTGATACATTGGTCTAACAAAATTATAAGATAAAAAAATCTCACATGAGAACCAAAATAACTTAAAACAAATTGTTACTTAGATTCTTATTAGGAACCTTTCCTTAACCATCAATTCCTCACTTAGAAAATTACACAACATTTATTATCCACCCTCTTTAATCTTTTGTCTCATAGTTAACCTAAAAATATTTTGCTTAAAAGCTAAATAAATTATTACGTGACTTATGTTAATGCCAATATCAAACTATCCTAATCATAGATACATTTGATCTTAAGTTATTGTAACCTTAACTTAAAATAATTTTGTCTTTATACAAAATTAAATAAAAAGTAATCATAAAACAAGATTATCATTAATCAATAATAAACATTACATTATTTTCAATCAATTCTATTACTTCAATACATACATAGTGCTAAATTTAAGCGAGACATTAACACATTTATTTCATAATTTTAGCATATGTTAATTTTAAGCTTACTCCAAATCTTATGTTTAAATAATGTAATCTTCATCTTAATTTTATTATGACTCTAAACTTGTTGTAAAGCTAATCTTATACTAATCATAATACAAACCTTATCTTAAATAAAATTCATGATGATGATCTTACTATGTCAAGATGTTCTAACTTGAGTTTCCCCTCCTGACTCAAGTGAGTTTTGCTCTAAAAAGGTGTTTTGACATTTTAAGATCATAACATCACATAAACATCATAATCATTCTTTGAAAAAGTAATAAAAAAGATAATTTGTCCTAACAACTCGACATTTGAAATTTTATTAAAAGCCTTTCCTTCACCACTGATTTCTAAATTAAGAAATTGCACAACATTTATTCTCCATCATCTTTAATCTTTATGTCACAATTTACCTAAAAAATATTTTGTTTAGAACCTAAGTCAATTATTGCATGATCTATAATAGTGTTAATGCTAGATTATCTTAAAAATAAATAAACTTAATGTTTAGTTAGAGTAATTTTATCTTAAAATAGATACCATATCTATACAAAATTAATTAAAAATTATTTTTAATACTAACTTATCATTCATTGATAATAAATGTTACCTAATTTTTAATAAATTTTATAACCTAGAAAGTTTTATTAATATTAATGTAATCTAATATTAAATCTATTTAAATATTAATGTGATACATTGGTCTAACGACATTATAAGATAAAAAAATCTCACATGAGAACCAAAATAACTTAAAACAACTGGTTACAAGGATTCTTATTAGGAACCATTCCTTCGCCATCAATTCCTCACTTAGAAAATTACACAACGTTTATTGTCCACCCTCTTTAATCTTTAGTGTCATAGTTAACCTAAAAATATGTGGCTTAAAAGCTAAATAAATTATTACGTGACTTATGTTAATGCCAATATTAAACTATCCCAATCATAGATACATTTGATCTTAAGTTATTTTAACCTTAACTTAAAATTAATTTTGTCTTTATACAAAATTAAATAAAAAGTAATCATAAAACAAGATTATCATTAATCAATAATAAACATTACATTATTTTCAATCAATTCTATTGCTTCAATACATACATAGTGCTAAATTTAAGCGAGACATTAACACATTTATTTCATAATTTTAGCATATGTTAATTTTAAGCTTACTCCAAATCTTATGTTTAAATAATGTAATATTCATCTTAATTTTATTATGACTCTAAACTTGTTGTAACGCTAATCTTATACTAATCATAATACAAACCTTATCTTAAATCAAATAAATAATGATGATCTTACTATGTCAAGATGTTCTTACTTGAGTTGCCCCTCCCGACTCAAGTGAGTTTTGCTCTAAAAAGGTGTTTTGACATTTTAAGATCATAACATCACATAAAAATCATAATCATTCTTTGAAAAAGCAATAAAAAAGATAATTTGCCCTAACAATTTGTCATTTTAATTTTTATTAAAAGCCTTTCATTCACCACTGATTTCTCAATTAAGAAATTGTACAGCATTTAGTGTACATCATCTTTAATGTTTATGTCATAATTTACCAAAAAAATATTTTTTTAGAACCTAAGTCAATTATTGCATGATCTATAATAGTGTTAGTGCTAGATTATCTTAAAAATAAATAAGCTTAAAGTTTAGTTAGATAATTTTTTCTTAAAATTAATACCATATCCATACAAAATTAATTAAAAATTATTGTTAATACTAACTTATATTTCATTAATAATAAATATTGCCTAATTTTTAATCAATTTTGTAACCTAGAAAGTATTATTAATATTAATGTAATCTAATATTAAATCTATTTAAATATTAATGTGATACATTGGTCTAACTACATTATAAGATAAAAAAATCTCACATGAGAACCAATATAACTTAAAACAACTTGTTACGTTGGTTCTTATTAGGAGCCTTTCCTTCTCCATCAATTCCTCACTTAGAAAATTACATAATGTTTACTTGCCACCCTCTTTAATCTTTAGTGTCATAGTTAACCTAAAAATATGTTGCTCAAAAGCTAAATAAATTATTACGTGACTTATGTTAATGCCAATATTAAACTATCCCAATCATAGATACATTTGATCTTAAGTTATTTTAACCTTAACTTAAAATTAATTTTGTCTTTATACCAAATTAAATAAAAAGTAATCATAAAACAAGATTATCATTAATCAATAATAAACATTACATTATTTTCAATCAATTCTATTACTTCAATACATACATAGTGCTAAATTTAAGCGAGACATTAACACATATTTTTCATAATTTTAGCATATGTTAATTTTAAGCTTACTCCAAATCTTATGTTTAAATAATGTAATATTCATCTTAATTTTATTATGACTCTAAACTTGTTGTAACGCTAATCTTATACTAATCATAATACAAACCTTATCTTAAATAAAATTCATTATGATGATCTTACTATGTCAAGATGTTCTAACTTGAGTTGCCCTTCCCGACTCAAGTGAGTTTTGCTCTAAAAAGATGTTTTGACATTTTAAGATCATAACATCACATAAACATCATAATCATTCTTTGAAAAAGTAATAAAAAGATAATTTGTCCTAATAACTCTTCATTTGAATTTTTATTAAAAGCCTTTCCTTGACCACTGTTTTCTAAATTCAGAAATTGCACAACATTTATTCTCCATCATCTTTAATCTTTATGATACAATTTACCCAAATAATATTTTGTTTAGAACCAAAGTCAATTATTGCATGATCTATAATAGTGTTAATACTAAATTATCTTAAAAATAAATAAACTTAAAGTTTAGTTAGGTATTTTTTTCTTAAAATTAATACCATATCTATACAAAATTAATTAAAAATTATGGTTAATACTAACTTATCATTCATTAATAATAAATATTACCTAATTTTTAATCAATTTTGTAACCTAAAAAATATTATTAATATTAATGTAATCTAATATTAAATATATCTAAATATTAATATGATACATTGGTCTTAATATATTATAAGATAAAAAAATCTCACATGAGAACCAAAATAACTGAAAACAACTTGTTACTTAGATTCTTATTAGGAGCCTTACCTTCTCCATCAATTCCTCACTTAGAAAATTACACAAAGTTTACTATCCACCCTCTTTAATCTTTAGTCTCATAGTTAACCTAAAAATATGTTGCTTAAAAGCTAAATAAATTATTACGCGACTTATGTTAATGCCAATATTAAACTATCCTAATCATAGATACATTTGATCTTAAGTTAAAGTAAAATTAACTTTAAAAATTTATTTTGCCTTTATACAAAATTAAATAAAAAGTAATCATAAAATGAGATTATCAATAATCAGTAATAAATATTACATTATTTTCAATCAAGTCTATTACTTCAATACATACATAGTGCTAAATTTAAGCGAGACATTAACACATTTATTTCATAATTTTAGCATATGTTAATTTTAAGCTTACTCCAAATCTTATGTTTAAATAATGTAATATTCATCTTAATTTTATTATGACTTTAAACTTGTTGTAAAGCTAATCTTATACTAATCATAATACAAACCTTATCTTAAATCAAATTCATTATGATCATCTTACTATATCAAGATGTTCTAACTAGAGTTGCCCCTCCCGACTCAAGTGAGTTTTGCTCTAAAAAGGTGTTTTGACATTTTAAGATCATAACATCACATAAAAATTACAATCATTCTTTCAAAAAGCAATAAAAAAGATAATTTGTCGTAACAATTCGTCATTTTAATTTTTATTAAAAGCCTTTCCTTCACCACTGATTCTCAATTAAGAAATTGCACTGCATTTATTGTCCATCATCTTTAATCTTTATGTCACAATTTATCTAAAAAATATTTTGTTTAGAACCTAAGTCAATTATTGCATGATCTATAATAGTGTTAATGCTAGATTATCTTAAAAATAAATAAACTTAATGTTTAGTTAGAGTAATTTTATCTTAAAATTAATACCATATCTATAAAAATTAATTAAAAATTATTCTTAATACAAACTTATCATTCATTAATAATAAATATTACCTAATTTTTAATCAATTTTGTAACGTAAAAAGTATTATTAATATTAATGTAATCTAATATTAAATCTATTTAAATATTAATGTGATACATTGGTCTTAATATATTATAAGATAAAAAATCTCACATGAGAACCAAAATAACTTAAAAGAACTTTTTACTTAGATTCTTATTAGGAGCCTTACCTTCTCCATCAATTCCTCACTTAGAAAATTACACAAAATTTATTGTGCACCCTCTTTAATCTTTAGTCTCATAGTTAACCTAAAAATATGCTGCTTAAAAGCTAAATAAATTATTATGCAACTTATGTTAATGCCAATATTAAACTATCCTAATCATAGATACATTTGATCTTAAGTTAAAGTAACCTTAACTTAAAAAATTAATTTTGCCTTTCTACAAAATTAAATAAAAAGTAAACATAAAACTAGATTATCAATAATCAATAATAAATATTACATTATTTTCAATCAACTTTATTACTTCAATACATACATAGTGCTAAATTTAAGCGAGACATTAACACATTTATTTCTTAATTTTAGCATATGTTAATTTTAGGCTTACTCCAAATCTTATGTTTAAATAATGTAATATTCATCTTAATTTTATTATGACTCTAAACTTGTTGTAAAGCTAATCTTATACTAATCATAATACAAACCTTATCTTAAATCAAATTCATGATAGTGATCTTACTATGTCAAGATGTTCTAACTTGAGTTGCCCCTCCCGACTCAAGTGAGTTTTGCTCTAAAAAGGTGTTTTGACATTTTAAGATCATAACATCACATAAACATCATAATCATTCTTTAAAAAACCAAAAAAAAAGATAATTTGTCCAAACAATTCGTCATTTTAATTTTTATTAAAAGCCTTTCCTTCACCACTGATTTCTAAATTAAAAAATTGCACAATATTTATTGTCCATCATCTTTAATCTTTATGTCACAATTTACCTAAAAAATATTTTTTTAAGAACCTAAGTCAATTATTGCATGATCTATAATAGTGTTAATGATAGATTATCTTAAAAATAAATAAACTTAATATTTAGTTAGGGTAATTTTATCTTTAAATTAATACCATATTTATACAAAATTAATTAAAAATTATTTTTAATACTAACTTATCATTCATTTATAATAAATATTACCTAATTTTTAATCAATTTTGTAACCTAGAAAGTATTATTAATATTAATGTAATCTAATATTAAATCTATTTAAATATTAATGTGATACATTGGTCTAACTACATTATAAGATAAAAAAATCTCACATGAGAACCAAAATATCTTAAAACAACTGGTTAGATTCTTATTAGGAGCCTTTCCTTCACCATCAACTCCTCACTTAGAAAATTACACAACATTTATTGTCCACCCTCTTTAATCTTTAGTGTCATAGTTAACTTAAAAAGATGTTGCTTAAAAGCTAAAGAAATTATTACGTGACTTATGTTAATGCCAATACTAAACTATCCTAATCATAGATACATTTGATCTTAAGTTATTGTAACCTTAACTTAAAATAATTTTATCTTTATACAAAATTAAATAAAAAGTAATCATAAAACAAGATTATCATTAATCAATAATAAACATTACATTATTTTCAATCAATTCTATTACTTCAATACATACATAGTGCTAAATTTAAGCGAGACATTAACACATATTTTTCATAATTTTAGCATATGTTAATTTTAAGCTTACTCCAAATCTTATGTTTAAATAATGTAATATTCATCTTAATTTTATTATGACTCTAAACTTGTTGTAACGCTAATCTTATACTAATCATAATACAAAACTTATCTTAAATAAAATTCATTCTGATGATCTTACTATGTCAAGATGTTCTAACTTGAGTTGCCCCTCCCGACTCAAGTGAGTTTTGCTCTAAAAACATGTTTTGACATTTTAAGATCATAACATTACATAAACATTACAATCATTCTTTCAAAAGGCAATAAAAAAGATAATTTGTCCTAACAATTCGTCATTTTAATTTTTATTAAAAGCCTTTCCTTCACCACTGATTTCTCAATTAAGAAATTGCACAGCATTTATTGACCATCATCTTTAATCTTTATGTCACAATTTACCTAAAAAATATTTTGTTTAGAACCTAAGTCAATTATTGCATGATCTATAATAGTGTTAATGCTAGATTATCTAAAAAATAAATAAACTTAATGTTTAGTTAGGGTAATTTTATCTTAAAATTAATACCATATCTATACAAAATTAATTAAAAATTACTTTTAATACTAACTTATCATTCATTAATAATAAATATTACCTAATTTTTAATCAATTTTGTAACCTAGAAAGTTTATTAATATTAATGTAATCTAATATTAAATCTATTTAAATATTAATTTGATACATTGGTCTAACTACATTATAAGATAAAAAAATCTCACATGAGAACCAAAATAACTTAAAACAACTGATTACTTAGATTCTTATTAGGAGCCTTTCCTTCACCATCAATTCCTCACTTAGAAAATTACACAACATTTATTGTCCACCCTCTTTAATCTTTAGTGCCATAGTTAACCTAAAAATATGTTGCTTAAAAGCTAAATAAATTATTACGTGACTTATGTTAATGCCAATATTAAACTATCCTAATCATAGATACATTTGATCTTAAGTTATTGTAACCTTAACTTAAAATAATTTTATTTTTATACAAAATTAAATAAAAAGTAATCATAAAACAAGATTATCATTAATAAAAAATAAATATTACATTATTTTCAATCAATTCTATTACTTCAATACATACATAGTGCTAAATTTAAGTGAGACATTAACACATTTATTTCATAATTTTAGCATATGTTAATTTTAAGCTTACTCCAAATCTTATGTTTAAATAATGTAATCTTCATCTTAATTTTATTATGACTCTAAACTTGTTGTAAAGCTAATCTTATACTAATCATAATACAAACCTTATCTTAAATAAAATTCATTATGATGATCTTACTATGTCAACATGTTCTAACTTGAGTTGCCTCTCCCGACTCAAATGGGTTTTGCTCTAAAAAGGTGTTTTGACATTTTAAGATCATAACATCACATAAACATCATAATCATTTGTTGAAAAAGTAATAAAAAAGATAATTTGTCCTAACAACTCGTCATTTGAATTTTTATTAAAAACCTTTCCTTCACCATTGATTTCCCAATTAAGAAATTACACAACATTTATTCTCCATCATCTTTAATCTTTATGTCACAATTTACCCAAATAATATTTTGTTTAGAACCTAAGTTAATTATTGCATGATCTATAATAGTGTTAATGCTAGATTATCTTTAAAATAAATAAACTTAATGTTTAGTTAGAGTAATTTTATCTTAAAATTAATCCCTTATCTATACAAAATAAATTAAAAATTATTCTTAATTCTAACTTATCATTCATTAATAATAAATTTTACCTAATTTTTAATCAATTCTATTTTTAATTTAAAAACATGCCTAGTCTTAAATTTTAAAAAAAACAATGACTTAATTCATAATTTTAGCATATGTTAATTATAACTTTTGTCCAAATCTTATGTTAAACTAATTTAATCTTTATTTTAATCATATTCAGACTCTAAACTTATTATAAAGCTAAACATATGCCATTTTTAATACAAACTTATCTTTAATCAAATTGGACATCATGATCTCACTTTTTTCAAGTGTTTTCACTTGAGTTGTCCCTCTCAACTTAAGTTGGGTTTTTCATAAGAAAATTCTATCATTTGAAGATCATCATATTTCATATAAATACTAGAACAATTGTAAACAACTCATTACTTTGATTATTGTTAGGAGATTTTCATTCTCTAATTATTCGTCACTTATAAAATTACAGAGCATTCACTCTCTATCTTATTTAAGCTTTAGCGTAATAGTTAACCTAAAAAATAAATTGTTTAAGTACTAAAATAATTATTTTGTAACATCTTAATGTCTATATTAGATTATTCTAATCAAAAATATTTAGTTAGAGTAATCTTATCTTCAATTAATACCATCATTATATAAGCTTAATTAAAACTTAATCATAATGTTAGCTTATTATTAATTCATAATAAACATTACTTAATTTAAATTAATTCTTTTGCTAACTTTAATAAATATTGAGTGCTAGATTTAAGCCAAACTTTAATGCATCTAATTCATCATTTTAGCATATTCTAATGATAAATTTAATACAAATCTTACATTAATCTAATCTTATCTATATCATAATCATATTTTGATTCTAAGTTTATTATAAAGCTAAGCTTATGTTAATCATAATACAAATCATACCTTAAATAAAACTTAACATCATGATCCTACTCTTTTAAGGTATTTTAACTTGAGTCAAAGTGAGTTTTACTTTAAAAATATTCTATGATATTATGAGATCACAACATTTCATAAAAAGACCAGAATCATTTTTCAAAAACTAATAAAATGTAATTTATCCAAACAACCTACCACTTAGATTCTTATTAAGAGTGTTTCTTTCTCATTATTATCTTATTTAGGAAATTACACAACATTTACTTTACGTCCTCTTTAATCTTTAGTGTCAGACTTAACCTAATTGTTTAAAAGTTAAAACAATCAGTGCATGATCTATTATAGTACTAATATTAGATTATCTTAATCATAATATACTTATTGTTAAGTTAAAATAATCATATCTTAAAATAAATACCATCCTTATATAAAATAAATTAAAAGTTAATCATAATGTTAGCTTACCAATTATTAATAATAAATATTATTTAATTTTTAATCAATTTGATTTCTAACTTCAGTATATGTTTTGTGCTAAATTTAAGCGAGACATCTACACATCTAATTCATGCCACCATTAATTATAAACTTTGTCCAAATCTTATGTTAAAGTAATATAGTCTTTATCTTAATCCTAATTTAACTATCAACTCATTGTAAAGATAACCTTAGTAAATCATAATACCATCTTTGTTTTAAATCAAATTCAACATCATGATCTTACTATGTCAAGGTGTTCTCACATCAGTCACTCCTCCTGACTCTAGTGAGTTTTTTTTTGAAAAAGTTCATTAACATTTTAATATCATAATGTCTCATATAAAAATCATAATTATTCATTCAAAAACTAATAAGGGATAATTTATTCTAACAACTTGCAACTTGAATTCTTATTAAGAGCTTTTCCTTCTTCAATGATTCCTCACTTAAGGAATTACACGACGTTCACCCTCTATCTTATTTAATATTTAATATTACAATTAACCTAAATAATACCTTGTTTAAAACTTAAAATAATTATTGTGTGGCCTATCTAAGTGCTAATATTAGATTATCCTAATCATAAATAAACTTAATGTTTAGTTAGGATAACTTTACCTTAAAATTAACACCATTCTTATTCAAAATTAATTAAAAAGTATTCATAATATTACCTTAACATTAATTAATGATAAATATTGCCCTTTTTTTAATAAATTCTATTACTAATTTCATTATATACTTAGTCTTAAATTTACACAAGACACAATCATGTTTAATTAAAAATTTTAGCATATGTTAATTATAAAACATAGTTCAAATCTTAAGTTAAACTAATTTGATCTTCTCTTAATTTTATTCTAACTCTAAACTTATAAAGCTAATCTTATGACAATCATAATACAAACCTTGTCTTAAATCTTATTCGAAATTATAATATGACTTTGTAAAGGTGTTCTCACTTGAGTCGCCCCTCCCGATTCAAGTGGGTTTTGCCTTAAATTTTTTTTTTGACAATTTAAAATTATAACATTTCATATAAATAATAGAATAACTCCAAATAATTTTTCGCTTATATTCTCTTTAGGAGTTTTTTCTTCATTAATGATTTTTTACTTAGGAACTTACACAACATTCACTCACTACTCTTTAACATTTAGTGTCATAGTAAACATTAAAATTATGTTTTTTAAAAGCTAAAACAATTATTGTGTGATCTATCTTAGTGCCAATATTAGATTATCTTAATCATAACAATACTTAATATTAAATATTAAGTTAGAGCAATCTTATCATAAAATTAATACGATCCTTATATAAAATTAGTTAAAAATCGATCATAATGCCAGCTTACCATTTATTATTAATAAAAATTACCTAATCTTTAATCAATTTTATTACTAACTTCAATACATACATAGTTATAAATTTAAGCAAGACACTAATGAATCTAATTCATAGTTTTAATATATGTTAATTATAAACTTAGTCCAAATCTTATGTTAAACTAATCTAATATTTATCTTAATTCTATTGTTAACCTAAACTTATTATAAAGCTAATCTTATACAAATCATAACACAAACCTTACCTTAAATCAAATTCAACATCATGATCTTATTATGTCAAGGTGTTCTCACTTGAGTTGCCCCTTTCGACTTAAGTGAGTTTTCTTTCGAAAAAGTTTTTTGACATTTTAAGATCATAACACATCATATAAACACTAGAATCACTCATTCAATTACAAATAAAGGATAATTGATCCAAACAATTTACCACTTAAATTCTTATTTGGAGTAATTTCTTCGCCATAGATTCTTCACCTCTAAAATTACACAACATTCATTCTCTACTCTCTTTAATCTTTAGTGTCATAATTAACTTAGAAAATAAGTTCTTTAAAAATAAAAGAAATTATTATGTGATTTATTTTAGAACTAATATTGGATTATCTTAGTCATAAATATATTTGATTTTAAGTTAGAGTAATCTTATCTCAAAATTATTATTATCCTTATAAAAACATAATTAAAAATTGATTATAATGCTTGCTTACCATTAAATAATAATAAACATTATCTAATTTTGAAACAATTCTATTTCTAATTTTAGCATAGGCCTAATGTCAAATTTCATAGAGATACCAATGCATCTAATCCATAATTTTTACATATTAAACTTATCTAATCTTTATGTTAATCCTTTTTTCACTTTAAATTTATTATAAAACTAACTTTATGCCAATCATAATACAAACATTATCTTAAATCAAATTAAACATCCTGATCTTACTATGTGAAGGTGTTCTCACTTAGTCACCCATCCTCACTCAAGTATGTTTTGCTCTAAAAAACTCTTTGATTTTTTAAGATCATAAAATCTAATAAAAATACTAGAATCACTCTTTCAAAAATTAATAAGGGATAGCTTATCCAAATAACTTATCACTTAGATTTTTATTAGAAGCTTTTCCTTCTTGATTTTTCACTTAAAAAATTATATAGTTTTCACTCTTCACCCTTTTTAATCTATATTGTCAAACTTAAATTAAATAATATCTTTCTTAAACTTTAAAATAATTATTAAATGATATATCTTAGTGTCGATATTAGACTATCTTAATTGTAAGTATACTTAATATTAAGTTAGAGTAATCATATCTTAAAAATATACAATGCTTATACATAATTAATTAAAAATTATTCATAAGACTACCATACCGTTAATGAATAATAAATATTACCTAATTTTAAATTAATTTTATTACTAATTTCCATACATTCTAGTATTAAATTTAAGCGAGACACAAATGCATCTAATTCATAATTTTAACATATATTAATTATAAATTTAGTCTAAATCTTATTTTAAACTAATTTAGTCATCATCTTAATCTTATTTTTATTCTAAACTTATTTTAAAACAAAACTTATGCTGATTATAACACAAACTTTACCTTAAATCAAATTCAACATCATGACCTTACTATGTTAAGGAGTTCTCACATGAGTTGTCCCTCCTAACTCAAGAGAGTTTTGCTCCTAAATTTTTTTGACATCTTAAGTTAATAACTTCTATTGTAAATATGAGAATCTCTCCTTAAAAACTAATAAGAGATCATTTATCCAAAAAACTTATCACTTGGATTCTTATTAGGAGCCTTCCTTCTTCATTGATTCTTCTCTAAGAAAATTGCATAACATTACTCTAAACTCTCTTTAGTCTTTGATGTCACAATTAATAAAAACAATATGTTATTCAAAAGTTTTCATTTATTACATGACATATCCTAGAGTCAATATTAGATTATCTTATTCATAAATACATTTAATATTAAGTTAAAGTAAAATTATCTTAAAATTAACATCATATTTATACAAAATTGATTAAAAATTAATAATAATGCTAGCTTATCATTAATTAATAATAAACATTATCTAATTTTCAATCAATTCTATTACTACCTTAAATACATGCATATTGCTAAATTTTAACGAGAAACCAACGCATCTAATTCATAATTTTGGCTATGTTAATTATAAATTTAGTCCAAATCTTATGTTAAATTAATCTAATCTTCATATTAATCCTATTTTTGACTCTAAAATTATTATAAAGTTAACCTTATGCTAATCATAATACAAACTTCACTTTAAAACAAATTTGACATCATGATCGCACTTTATCAAAGGTGTTCTCACTTGAGTTGCCCCTCCCGACTCAAGTGGGCTTTGACTAAAGAAATTTCTTTAATATTTTAAAGATCATAAAATCTCATATAAGTACCAGAATACCTCCAAACAACTTGTCACTTAGAATCTTATTAGGAGCCTTTCCTTCTCCATCAATTCCTCACTTAAAAAATTACACAGCATTCACTTTCTATCTTCTTTAATCTTTAATGTCACAATTAACTTAAAAAATATCTTATTTAAAAGCAAAAGCTATTATTATGTGACTATGTTAATGTAAATATTAGACTATTCTAGTCATAAATATACTTGATATTGAGTTAAAGTAACATTATTTAAAATTAATAACATTCTTATAGGAAAGTAATTAAAATTTGATCAAAATGCTAGCTTCACATTAATTAATAATAAATATTACCTAATTTTTAATCAATTCTATCATTGACTTTAATACATGCTTTGTGCAAAATTTAAGTGACATACCAATACTTTTAATCATAATTTTAGTATATGCTAATTATAAACTAAGTAAAAATCTTATGTTAAATTATTCTAATCTTCATCTTAATCTTATTGTGATACTATTCTTGTTATAAAAGTAACCTTATGCCAATCATAAAACAAATCTTATCTTAAATAAAATTTAACTTCATGATCTTATTATGTCAAGGAGTTTTCATTTTGTGGTCTCTCTCCCAACACAAGTTAGTTTTGTTTTAAAAAAAATTTTTGATATTTTAAGATTATAATATCTCACATAAATACCAGAATCACTCATTCAAAAATAAATAAGAGATAATTTATGCAAATAACTTGTAACTTGGATTATTATTATGAGTCTTTCCTTCTCTATTGGATTCTCACTTAGAAAATTATATAGTAATTACTCTCTACCCTTTTAAATATTTAGTATCATAGTTAAACTAAAAAATATATTACTTAAAAGTTAAAATAATAGTTAACCCATCATAGTACCAATATTAGACTATCTCAATCATAATTACACTTGGATTAAGTTAGAGTAATCTTATCTCAAAATTAATACTATCTTTATACAAAATTAATAAAAATTAATAATAATGATAGCTTATCACTAATTAATAATAAATGTTACCTAGTTTTTAATCAATTCTATGACTAAACTAAAACATATGTTGTTTAAAAGTTAAAACAATCAGTGCATGATCTATTATAGTACTAATATTAGACTATCTTAATCATAAATATAGTTAAAATAATCATATCTTAAATTAAATACCATCCTTATATCAAATAAATCAAAAAATTAATTATAATATTAGCTTACAAATTATTAATAATAAATATTATTTAATTTTTAATCAATTCAATTTGTAACTTTAATATATGTTTTGTGCTTAATTTAAGCAAGAGATCAACACATCTAATTCATACCTCTATGAATTATAGACTTAGTCCAAATCTTATGTTAAACTAATCTAGTATTTATCTTAATCCTAATCTAACTCTCGACTCATTATAAAGCTAACCTTAGTAAATCATAATACAAACTTTGTCTTAAATCAAATTCAACATCATGATCTTACTATGTCAAGGTGTTCTCACACAAGTCACTCTTCCTGAATCTAGTGAGTTTTTTTAAAAGGTTCATTAACATTTTAATATCATAATATCTCATATAAACACCACAATCATTCATTCAAAAACTAATAAGGGATAATTTATTCTAACAACTTGCAACTTGAATTCTTATTAAGAGCTTTTCCTTCTCTAGTGATTCTGTATTTATGAAATTACACAACATTCACTCTCTATCCTATTTAATATTTAATATCACAATTAACCTAAATAAATTTCATATCATGATCGTACTTTATCAAAGGTGTTCTCACTTGAGATGCCCCTCTCGACTCAAGTGGGTTTGGACTAAAGAAATTTGTTTAATATTTTATGATCATAATAACTCATAAATACCAAAATCACTCATTCAAAAATAAATAAGAGATAATTTATGAAAATAACTCGTCACTTGGATTATTATTAGGAGTCTTTCCTTCTCTATTGGTTTCTCACTTAGAAAATTATATAGTAATTACTCTCTATCCTTTTAAATCTTTAGTATCATAGTTAATCTAAAATATGTATTATTTAAAAGTTAAAATAATTATTACATGACCTATCTAATACCAATATTAGACTATCTCAATCATAAATACACTTGGTATTAAGTTAGAGTAATATTATCTCAAAATTAATACCATCTTTGTCCAAAATTAATTAAAAATTAATAATAATGATAGCTTATCACTAATTAATAATAAATGTTACCTAATTTTTAATCAATTCTATTACTAAATTCAATACATGCATAGTCTTAAATTTAATAAAGACACTAACTTTTAATTCATATTTAGTATATTGTAATTATACACTTAATCGAAATCTTATATTAAACTAATCTAATCTTCATCTTAATCTTATTCTAACTTAAAATTTATTATAAAGTTATCCTAATACTAGTCACAATGAAAATCTTATGTTAAATCAAATTCAACATCATGATCTCATTTGCTCTAGGTGTTACGACTTTAGTTGCACCTCCTAACTCTAGTGTGTTTTGGCCAAAAAAATTTCTTTGATATTATAAGATCATAAAATCTTATATAAGAACTAGAATAACTCAAAACAACTTGTTACTTGGATTCTTATTAGGAGTCTTTATCTTCTCCATCAATTCCTCAAAAAAATACACAACATTTACTCTCTACTCTCTACTCTCTTTAATCTTTAGTGCCACAGTTAACCTAAAATTATGTTGTTTAAAAGCTAAAGCAATTATTTATGTGACCAATTTTAGTGCCAATATTAAACAATCCTAATTGTAAATGTAGTTGATCTTAAGTTAGAGTAACTTTGTCTTAAAATTAATATCATCTTTATACAAAATTAAATTAAAATTAATTATAAAGAAAGCTTACCACTAATTAATAATAAATTTTACTTAATTTTCAATCAATTTTATTGCTTATTTTAGTACATGTCTAGTGCTAAATTTAAGCAAGACACCAAAGCATTTAATTCATAATTTTAGTATATGCTAATTATATACTCACTCCAAATCTTATGCTTAAATAATGTGATCTTTATCTTAACCCTATAATGATTCTAAACTTATAGTAAAGCTAATCTTATGCAATAATATAAACCTTACCTTAGATCAAATTCAACATCATGATCTTACTATGTCAAGGTGTTTTAACTTGAGTTGCCCCTCTTGACTCAAGTGAGTTTTGCTCAAAAAATATTTTTTGACATTTTAAGATCATAACATCTTATTTAAATAAGAAAATCACTCCAAAAACCAATGAGGGATAACTTATCCTAATAATTTGTTACTTGGATTCTTATTAAGAGCCTTTTCTTCTCTAATGATTCCTTAATTAAGAAATGACATAATATTCACTCTTTATCCTCTTATTTTAGATTTAAGATTTGTTAAGACTAAGGTTAAAATTTTGCTTTGGTCTTGATTAAGTTGGTTTTAATTTTAAAATTAGATTTAAGTGTGATTTTCTTAGTTTAAGATGATATTTGAATTAATACTAAGCTTTTTTATTTTAGTTTAGAATTAGGATTCTATTTATCTTTCAAATAAGATAACATAGTGATTAAGAAATGTTAATATTGTAATAGATCAGGATTATAATCATGTTAATTTTAAGGTTAAGATTAATATTAGGTTTTTGATTAGTTCTTGTTTATAATTAGACAAGATTATTGTAAATACTATATTTAAATTTAAGAATATATTAATATTAATATCAAGATTAAAATATAGTTAAAGATTATTTTAAGATTTTAATTATGATAAGGTACTATTGATACTAGGATTAGATTTAAGGTCAAGTTAAGGTAAAGGTTTACATATGATTAATTTATAATTAGTTTAGTGTAGTAATAAGATTATGATTAAAATTAAATAAAATTAACTTAGGATTTACATTAAATTTATGATTCAGATAGACTAAAAGTATGGATTAGATATGTTAGTTTCACACTTAAATTTAGAACTAAAGTAGTTATTAATATCTTAAATAGGGTTAATATTAGGTTGTGTTGATATTAGAATACTTTTTAGGTTATCCTAAGACATATAGATTCATATGCACCTTTTATGAATAAAATCTTTTTCATTAGTGATGAAGTAACCTAAAGGTAAATGTGTTGACATAATAAGACTAAGTTATAAAAAATATGATATTAATAAATGCTTTATGTTATTCAAGGACACTCCAAAAGCAAACAAGTAGACATATAATGCCCAAATAGAAGTTATCACCAAGTGGTGTCCATAAAGATAATTCACTAGTTAAATTGTTGCTATTATACAAGGCTTCTAGATGAGCAAAGATGAATTAAGCTACTCTAACTACAAAACATTGGTTATAAGATTTTAATTAGGTTAGTGATTATGCCAAGAAAATATTAAAATTATGATTAGGTAAGACATCAATTTGATTTACTTAGAATCAAGATTAAGATAATGTTTTTTAACTTCAAATTATGCTTACATTTTTTATTTGGATAGGGTAAGATTAGGTATAAGAGAAGATTAAGATTAAGTTAAGTTAATTTAGCTTTCGATTAAGAATATGTTTATTATTAAGATAAATTATGATTACCACATAAAAAAGTTGGAGTATATATTTGCATTAGTTTATGACTAAGTAAATTTAATACTAGGATTAGAGCGAGGTAATAGATTAGAATAAGTTTGTATTACATATGGGTAAAGTTAGTTAAACTTCTATTAGATTTAGTATTTCAAAAATATTATGGTTAGATTTATGTTAGGTTTTTTATTAAATTATGATAACATTTTTACAAAAAATGATTAAAATAATTTAGTATTCAAACTAGGTTTATAATTATAATATAATAATATCTAAAATAAGAAATACGTGACATGAAGTGTTTTCTTAGAACTATGTTAGAAGTCAAGTTAAGAATACAATTAGCTTAAATAATATGATACGTTTACAATCAGATATGGTTATGTTTAAGATAATAATTTGGCTTAGTCTTAAGCTACTATTAATTTTTAAATTATATTTAAGTTAGATTTATCTTTTTTAAGATAATGTTAAAATTAACATTCTGATTTGGTTATTTTAGTTTTGGATTTTAGTTGAAATTATGGTTAGGATAGACATATCAAGCTAAAGTAGGAAAGATTTATAACCATATTAAACTTAATTGTAAAATTAATATCAAATTAAGGATTAGTTTTTTATGATAAAATAATGATGTGGTTAATACTAGAATTAAATTTAAGAAAATGCCAATACTAAGATCACGATGTCACATTTGGTAGTAGAACCAACCTTTAGTAGTTTAATTTATTTCAAAGAAAACCAAAGCAAAAGCTTATAAGCTTTCTATACTCTGAACTAAAGATGATAGGGATTAAACGTTAAGTGATGTCTTAAGATAGAAATAACGAGACAAGAAATGGCTTCTATAAGGCTTCTAAAAGTAGAGGTATAAGAATAAATTATCTTATATTGGCTATCGAGAGATTGAATATGATATTTATATGAGATGTCATTGTCATAATATGTTAAAGCACATTTTAAAAGAAAACCCCATTTGAGTTGAGATAGGATTACCTATGAAAATAATTTCTTAATATAATAAGATTATGTTAGTCTTAAGGTTATGATTAATGTTACTTTAATGTTAAGGTTAAACTGGCTTAGTTGAAGAATATGTTGATTTATGATTAGGATAATCTAATATTAATACTAAAATAAGTCATACATTAATTGATTTAGATTTTAAACAAAGGTGTTATTAAGGTTAGGTTTGACACTTAAGATTAAAGAGGATGGATAGTGAATGTTATGTAATTTTTAATGTAAGAAATTACTTGAGAAGAATATCTCATAATGAGTATCTAGGTGGCCAAGAATAGGGATGAATTATCTTATTGAAGGAGTGGTATTGGTGTCTATATAATATGTCATTATCTTAACATATTTAGGCTTCTATTTTTATAAAACTAACATGGGTCTAGAGGGGTGACCCAAAGAAGATCACCTTAATATAATAAGACCATAATCACATTTGGCACTATAGCTAACTCTCTAGTTGTCTAATATAGTTTTAGGATCAATAAAGCAACAGTTTATGGTCTTGTGACACTCATGACTAAATAAAATAAGAATTAAATATCGATTGATATCTTTAGAGAGAGATCATTAGACAAGTAGTGGGTCCTAGTAGGCTTCTAAGAATAGTAGCATATAAATGAATTATATTAAATTAATTATGTAATATTAACACTAGGATAGACCAGGAATTAAATTGTTTCGATTTGGAAAGAAGTTATTATTAAGGTTGGGTGTGACACTTAAGATTGAAGAGGGTGAAGTGTGAATGTAATGTAATCTCTTGAGTGAGCAATTACTAAAAACAAAGTGGCTCTTGGCAACCTTTTAGATGACAAGATATAATGAGATATTTTTCAATATCTTTTATTAAAAGAATGAGTTTGATACTTATATGAGATTACATAATCTTAAAATGTCAAAACCTCATAGTAGGGAAAAGCTATCTTAGGTCGAGGGGCACAACCCAATGGAGAACAACTTGATATCTAAATGATCAAACTAGAAGTGAGTAGACTTATGATACTAAGGATTGAAAAGAATAGTGATAAACATTAAGTAATGTCTTGAGAAAGAAAGTACTTAAGTAATTACAACTTCTAATTAGCTTTTAAAAGAATGGTTATAGAAATAATTTATCCTACATTAGCTCTAGAAGAGTTATTTCAATATTTGTATGAGATAAAATTATCTTAATAATTAAAACATGTTTTTAAGCAAAAAAATGTACTTGAGTTAAGATAGATAAGATAATTTTATAGTAATATTAAACTAGTATATCATAATAAGATTTTAATTAGATTTAATATTAGATTATGTTAATGATTAATCAATGATTTCTAGTTATATTGTGGACCTCAAATTTGTAAGATCTTTTTGAAATTAGAATCTTTTTTGTTCATGATAAAGCATCCATAAGGAATACACATTAACATAATTAACATATAAGTGTATAAAACATAAATAGGAGTGATCAGTAAGTGGTATCTTAAGGAGCAAAATCACTTAACAAGTTGTTGCTCTTATGCTAGGCTTTAAGGGGTACAATGATAAAATAAGCTACTTCAATTATAAAAAGAATTATTTTTTTATTTAGATTAGGCTCATGATTATGTTAAGATAAGGTTAAGATTATGATTAAGTTAAGACTCAATTTAATCTAGTTAAAATAAAAAATAAGATCTAATTTATTTAGCTTAGGAAAATGATTATGTTTCTATTTTGGATTGAGTAAGAACAAAAGTAAGATATAATTAAGTTTCAAATAAAATAATTAATCTTTGGATTAAAATTATGCTTATGATTAAGCAGAGGATGATTAGGTTCAAAATAAGTTAAGGTATATATTTGTTTTAGCTTATGTCTAAGATAATTTTAAAATTAGGATTAAAATATAATGATATATTAGGTTCAATGTATATTATATAAGAATAAAGTTATGTATAAGTTGTATTAGATTTAGTTTTATGCTAATATAATAGTTAGGTAAAGAATGGTTTATGATTAGATTAGATTAAGGTTATTAAAAAAATGATTAAGTTAGTATATCATAAGATTATGACTAAGTTTTGGATGATGTTACGATAATATCTAAAATAAGATAGTTTTTTTAAGTAGTTTTGGTTTATGAATATGTTAGTAGTAAAGTTATAATTAGAATTTGCTTAAGGAAAATGATAGATTATGGTTTTTATTAAAGCAAAGCCAATGATTAATTTAAGTTTTTTTAAAAAGAGTGTAACATTAACATTAAAATTAGATTTAGGATAAAGTTAGTAGTAAGTTTTGCATAAGATTTGTTTTACAACTAGCTTAAAGTAAGAATATAATTAAGAAGAAGATTAGATTAATTTAGCTTAAGATTTGCACTAAGTTAACAATTAACATAGGCTAAATTTATGAATTAAATGTGTTGATATTTTACTTAAATTTAAGAAAAGAAATGTATTAAATTTATAATAAGAAAGATAAAAAATTAGTATATTTATATTATTATTTATGATATGTTAGGATCATGATTTTTTTAATTAATAAAGAGTTAGGATGACATGGATTAAGTGTAAATTAATCTTAGGATTAAGTTGATTTATGATTATTATAATCAAATATTAGTGCTAGAATAAGTTAAGCATTAATTAGTTTAGGCTTCAAATAATAGTATTATTAATATTAGGTGTGATATATAAAATCAAATTGGACAGGAAGTGAATGCTAAGTAATTTTTTTAGTGAGATGTTATTGGAGAAGAAGGGGCTCATAGCAAAAGGATATAGGTGACCAGTTGCAAGAATGTATTATCTTAAATTGATGATTTATTGAGTGGTTTTGATGTTTAATAAGATGTCAATATCAAGATACCTTTTAAGTGAAAAATCAACTTGGATCAAAGGGTGTAAAGGGTGAATACTTCGACATAATGAAATCATGATGTCACATTTTGCAATAAAGCCAATCCACTAGTAGTCCAATGTGGTTTAAGGATGAAACAAGACATAAACTATGGGCTTGTGACACTCAAAACCAAACATGATAAGAAGTTAATATCAAGTGTTATCTTAAGAGAGATATTTTAAGAAAAAGAATCATTAAATAATGAATAATTTCTTATAAACTTTTAAGTGGAGGGGTATAGATAATAATTACCTTATATCAATTATGATGATAATATTTTTGTTTTGATATGTGTTGTCATGGTCTTAAAATATCAAGATAATATTTGTCTTAATCTCTCTGTCTAATTCTGAAATTAATCAGATCTTAATATAATCCTAATTATAGAAACTAATTTTAGCTTTAATCTAGCATACGATTAATATACCTAACTTAATTTCTAATTGTAACCTCATTTTAATCATAATCTAGTTAAAACACAATTCTAAATGTATCTTAGTCATAATTAGAATCTTATTCTAAATAAAGCACTGTCTTCATTTGAATTCAGTTTGACATCTTATCCTCATCCTAATGTTGTCTCTTTGCTAACCTTGTTCTAATCCAATCTAAATCTTAAAAACTTATTCCTAAAATTTAGTAAGTTGTAATACTAATTTTACTTAACTTAATCATTATAAGTCTAATCCAAACCTCTAATCCTTTTATTAATTTCATAATCCTACCCCCTTAAGCTAACCCAAGGCCTAACTTAAACCTATCCATCTTAGTTCTAGTTTATTAGTTTAAGTTGTCTTAACCATTCTTATTTTTAGATTCATAATCTTAATCCTAGTTTTTTAGTTAAGGTTTTAATCTTTATGTCAGTTCCTATGTTGTTATATTTGTTACTAAACTATAACATTCTAATTTCTTTATCTTAATAATAAGAATAAATTTTATCTTACTTTTAGTTGTAGTTTCTTCATCTTAGTAATAAGACTAAATTTTATCTCTCCTTTATTCTAAATTTCAACTTTCTTAAACAATAAAACTAAATATAAAGAAAAAAATAATAAAACATAGAGATAAGATAATGATAAATGATAAAAATAATAAAAATAAAATTACTAAATTATCTTAAACTTAAAAGATTATGCAAAATCATCATCACAATTATATAAATTATCAAAACGTTATAAGAAAAAAAAACAACAATATCTAATATGATTCAATTTCACTTAAAAAGGCATAATGGACAACCTTCCCTAGCAAAAAAATTTGCATACTAACCTTATTCTTTTTGTAATTTGACTTGGACTAAAAATTAAGGTGTAATTTAGCTTAACAAAAAACCTTGTTTACAAAATCCTTTGAGCATTGGCTCATAAACAATGTTTAACAAGTGCATACAAAGTTTTTGGTCTAAAAAATCTAATGGATTATCAAATATTAAAAATTATAATATAAACTCTTTTAGTTTTATGTTTGGAGATTAACTGAGTTAAAGGTTGTATAATCTTTTTTAAATTATAACATCATTTTATTGTTGTAATATTTCTAATTTTTTATTGAGGATTTAATTTTTTTTAATTTTTTTTAGTGCAATAATAGATTTAGGATTAAAATTAGATTAATTTAACTTAGGATTTGTATAAATTTATGATTAAGATATGCTAAAAGTATGAATCAGAGATGTTAATTTTACACTTAAAATTTAGAACTAAAATAGTCATTAAAAATATGTGTTAAAATTTATTCATGATTATGTTATATTTCATATTAGTTCATAGTGTATTAGGATTTGGACTATTTCTAATAAATTATTTTAAGATAGTATTAAGATTAATGTTATATTAGTTTAGCTTAAGATTAAATTTATTTATTGTTGAGATAGTCTGATATTAATATCAAGATGGGTTAGAGATTAATTTATTTTAGTTTATGACTAGATAATAATAATTTTAAGTATGATCTTAAGGACTAAAGAGTTAATGAATTAATGTTAATTAATTTATTGAGAAAAAATCAATAGATAATGAGTGGTTTATAATGCATTTCTTAGTGAGCATGTATAGAGATGAATTATGTCATAATTGTCATTTAAAGAGTGGATTTAGTGTTTATATTAGATGTTATGGTGTTATCATATTTAGAGATCTTTAATAGGTAAAAGTCACTTGGATATGGAGGGGAGACCCAAGGGACACTGTCTCAACATAAAAAAACCATGATGATATATTAAACACTAGAGTGAACACTCCTATAATGCAATTAGTTTATGAATGAATAAAGTAAAAATTGATGGGCTTATGATATCTAGGACTAATAATAATGTAGTTAATATTGAGTGATATTTTAAAAGAAAAATCACGAGATAAAAAGATTAATGGTGATAATTTGGCTAATTTAATTATAAGTGTTGGGTGAACTTTTTTGTTTATAAATTTTGTTAGGTTTCTAATTACGTAATAAAAAAATTAGTATAACTTTTATTAGTAATTACGTCACCATTAAAGTTAGGGTTAAGCTTGATTTATGATTAGATTCAGGAAAGGTTATTATAAAAGAGAAGACAATGAAAATTATTTTAGATTTATGATTAAGGCAAGGTTAAGACTAGGCTTTGGTTTAGGTTGAGTTGGTATCAACTTTAGAATTTGGTTTTGATATAATTTGCGATTAGTTTATGATAATATTAGAATTAATATTAAGATTTTTTTATTTTAACTTAGAATTAGGATTTCATTTATGATTTGAATAAGATAAGATTATGACTAAGATAAGTTAAGATTATACTAAATCAATGTTAGTATTATGTTAGTTTTAAGATTAAGATTAATCTTAGGCTAATGATTCAATTTTTTTTTCAATTTGATAAGGGTATGGTTAATACTATATTTAGATTTAAGATAACTTCAATATTAATGTTAGAATTATGACAAAGAAAAAGATTAGTTTATGTTTTTAATAAATTGGATAATTTTGATAAAAAGATTTGTTTTATGATGAAGTTAAAATTAAGATATGCATAAGATTTGTTTATAATTTGTTTAGATTAATAATAGAATTAGTATTAAGATATGATTTATTTTACTTAGGATTTACATTAAATTTATGATTAAGATGATTTTAAATTATAAATAAATATGTTAGTATCTCTCCTAAATTAAAGATTGGACTAGTGATTAAAATTTTTATTAAAATGGATTAAAGATTATGTTACAATTATTATTAATTCATAAGAGGTTAAAATTTTGATTAATTTTTAATAAGTTTTGTTAAGATAGTATTACGGTTAAAGTTATGTTTATTTAGCTTAAGATTTAGTTTTTTTGTTGTTAGAATAGTGTAATATTAATATTATGATAGGTTAGAGATTAATTTTTTTAGTTATTGACTAGGATAATAATAACGTTAAATGGGATCTCACTATCTAAAGGCATAACGAGAGAATGTTAATTAATTTCTTGAGAAAGAAATCATTAAAGAATAAATTTCTTATAGTGGTCTTCTTGGGGGGGCTATATAGAGATAAAGTATTCTATAATGACTATTTTAAATTTTTTTTTGTGTTTATATGAGATGTGGTGTTAAGATGTCAAGCCATATTTTGAGGGCAAAACTCACTTGGGTTAGGAGGGGTGGCCCAAGTGACATTATCTCGACATAATATGGCAATAATGTCACATTTAACACTAGAGTCAACATTCTTTTAGTCCAATATTTTCTGGATGAACCAAGCAAAATTTGATAGGCTTGCAACACCTAGGAATTAAGGGTAATGGAGTAATGCTGAGTGATATTCTTAAAAAAGAATCATTAGAAGAAAAGATTCATCATTATAATTTAACTAATATAATGATAGTTATTAGCTAAACATGGGTTTTAGTTATAAATTCAGTTAGGTTTATAGTTATGCAATAATAAATTTGGTGAAACTTTATTTAATTCATGATTATGTTAATATTAAAGTAAGGATTAAGCTTAATTTATGGTTAGATTGAGAAAGTTTATTATAAAAACAAATAAATTGAAAATTTCTTTTAGATATATGATTTTGTAAGGCTAAGGTTAACATTTTGCTTTTGTTTTGGTTAAGTTGGTTTTAATTTTAGAGTTTGATTTAAGTGCAATTTTTTTTAGTTTAGTACAATATTAGAATTTACATTAAATTTTTTTTTCTTATTTTAGCTTAGAATTAGGATACTATTTATCATTCAAATGAGATAAGTTAATGATTAAGACAAGTTAAGATTATAATTGGTTAGCATTAGAATCATGTTAGTTTTAAGGTTAAGATTAATTTTAGGTTCAAAATTAGTACTTGTTTATAAGTAGATAAGGTTATTGTTAATATTATATTTAGATTTAAGACTATATTAATATTAATGTTATGATTAAAATAAAGTTAAAGATTAGTCTATGTTTTTAATTATGATAAAGTAATATTGATACTAAGATTATAATTAAGGTCAAGCTAAGGTGAGTTAGTTTATCATTAGTTTAGTGTCATAATAAGATTACGATTAAAATTAGATTAATTTTTCTTAGGATTTATATTAAATTTATGATTTAGATAGGCTAAAAGTAAGGATTAAATATGTTAGTTTCACTCTTAAATTGAGAACTAAATTTGTCATTAAAAATATATATTAGAATTCATTCATGATTATATTATATTTAATATTAATTCATAGTATTTTAGGATTTGGGCTTATTTTTAATTAATAATTTTAAAATAGTATTAAGGTAAAGGTTATATTAGTTTAACTTAAGATTTAATTTATTTATCATTGGAACCGTCTAATATTAATATTAAGATAGTTAAAAATTAATTTATTTTAGTTTAAGATTCAGATAATAACAATTTTATGTATGATCCTAAGGACTAAAGAGACAAAAGTTAATGTTAGTTAATTTATTGGAAAAGAAAACACTGGACAATGAGTGGCTTATAATGCAATTCTTGGTGAGCATGTATAGAGATGAATTATCTCATAATTGCTATTGAAAGTGTGGATTTAGTGTTTATATAAGATGTTAGGTATTAAGATGTTTAGACACCTTTTGTTGGCAAAAGTCACTTGGGTCTGGAGGGGAGACCCAAGGGATACTGTCTTGACATAGTAAAACCTTGATGTTATATTTAACACTAGAGCCAACATTCTTGTAATGTAATTGGTTTAAGAATGAACAAAGTAAAAGTTGATAGGCTTATGATATCTGGGACTAATGATAATATAGTTAATACTGAGTGATATTTTAAAAGGAAAATCACAAGAGAAAAAGATTAATGGTTATAAATTATGTTAGGTTTCTAATTACCTAATAATAAAATTAGTAGAACATGTATTAGATTCATCATTATGTCAATATCAAAGTTAGGGTTAAGCTTGATTAATTATTAGATTAAGGAAAGGTTATTATAAAAGAAAAGACAAAAAGAATTATTTTAGATTTATGATTACAGCTAAGGTTAGGACTAGGCTTTAGTCTAAATTGTGTTGGTATTAAGTTTAGAATTTAGTTTAGGTATGATTTGTGATTAGTTTAAGATAATAATATTATTAAGAATAAGATTTTTTTTATTTTAGCTTTAAATTAGGATTTTATTTATTATTTGAGTGAGATAAAATAGTCACTAAGTTATGACTACATTAGGTCAATGTTAGGATTATTTTAGTTTTAAGATTAAGATTAATCTTTAGTTAATGATTTTTTTCATTTATAATTTCATAAGGGTATTACAAATACATATTTAGATTTAAGATAATATTAATATTAATGTTAACATTAAAAAAGGTAAAGATTAGTTTAGGTTTTTAATAATATATTATAATTTTTATACTAAGATTATTTTCATGGTGAAGTTAAGATTAAGTTATGCATAAGATTAGTTTATCATTAGTTTAGATTAATAACAGAATTAGTATGAAAGAAAGATTAATTTTACTTAGGATTCATATTAAATTATGAATAAGATGAGTTTAAATTATGAATGGATATATTAGTGTTTCTCTTAAATAAAAGACTTGACAAGTCATTAAAAATTTTTATTAAAATTGATCGAAGATTATGTTACATTTATTATGAATTAGTAGTAGGTTATGATTTGGATTAATTTGTAATACGCTGTGTTAAGATAATATTAAGATTAAAATTCTGTCAGTTTAGTTTAAGATTTAGTTTTTTTTAGAACACTCTAATATTAATATAAGATAGGTTAGAGATTTATTTTTTTAGGTAATTGACTAAGATAATAATAATGTTAATTGTGATCCCATGAACTAAAGGGATAAGGAGTGAAAGTTAATTAATTTTTTGAGAAAGAAATCATTAGAAAATAATTGCTTATTGTGAGATTCTAGGTTGGGCTATATAGAGATGGACTATCCTATAATGACTTTCATGAAAAGATTTTTGGTATTTATATTAGATGTTATGGTGCTAATATGTCGAGACACATTTTGAGTGCAAAACCCACTTGAGTCAGGAGGGGTGGCCCAAGTGAGACTATCTCAACATACTTAGGTCATGATGTCGCATTTAACACTAGAGTCACGTTCTTTTAGTCCAATTGATTTCTAGATGAACCAAGCAAAATCTGACAAACTTCTAACATGAAGTTTGTGTTGAGTGATATTTTAAGTGAGAACTAAATAAACAAAAAGATTCATGATTATAATTTTTTTAGTATAATGATAGGTATTCAATAAGCATAGGTTTTGGTTGAAAATTAGGTTAGGATTATAAATACATAGTAATAAAAATATTAGATCTTTTATTTGATTAATGATTATGCCAATATTAAAGTTAGGATTAAGCTTAATTGACAATTACGTTAGGGAAAGTATATCATAAAATTGAATAGATTGAAAAATTATTTTGGATTTATGATTTAGTAATGCTAAGGTTAGGATTTTGCTTTGGTTTAGGATGAGTTGTTTTAAAGTTAGATTTAGATTTAAGTGTGAATTTTTAGTGTAAGACAATGTTAGAAATAACATTAAGATTTTTTTATTTTAGCTTAGAATTATGATTCTATTTATCATTAAAATAAGATAAGATAATGATTAAGATAAGTTAAGATTATATTAAGTTAGGATTAAAATCTTGTTAGTTTTAAGGTTAAGATTAATATTTGGTTAATGATTATTTCTATTTATAATTAGATAAGATTATTGTCAATACTATATTTAGATTTAAGACTATTATAATATTAATGTTTGGATTAAAATAAAGTTAAATATTAGTTTAGGTTTTTAATTATGATAAAATAATATTGAAATAATATTGATATAAGATTAGATTTAAGGTCAAGTTAGGGTTGAGATTTACATACTATTAGTTTATTATTAGTTTAGTGTAATACTAAGATTAGGATTAAAGTTAGATTAATTTAGTTTTAGATTTATATTAAATTTATGATTGAGGTATGCTAAATGTTTGAATTAGATAAGTTTGTTTCACACTTAAAATTTAGAACTAAAGTACTCATCAAAAATATGTGTTAGTATTTATTCGTGATTATGTTATATTTAATATTAGTTCATAGTATGTGAGGATTTGGGCTAATTTTTCATAAATTATTTTAAGATAATATTAAGATTAATGTTATATTTGTCTTGTTTAAGATTTAATTTATTTATATTTAGAATAGTCTAATATTAATATAAAGATAGGTTAGTAATAAGTTTATTTTTTTATGACTAGGATAATAACAATTTTAAGTATGATCCTAAGGACTAAAGAGATAACGAATTAATGCTAATTAATATATCGAGAAAAAAATCACTAGATAATGAGTGGTTTATAGTGCATTTCTTAGTGGACATGTGTAGAGATGAATTATCTCATAGTTGTTATTGATAGAGTGGATTTAGTGTTTATATTAGTTGTTATGGTGTTAAGATGTTTAGACACCTTTTGTAGGTAAAATTACTTTGGGTCTGGACAGGAGGCCGAATGGACACTATCTTGACATAATAAAACCATGATGTTATATTAAACACTAGAGTGAACGTATAATGCAATTGGTTTAAAAATGAATAAAGTAAAATTTTATGGGTTTATGATGTTAAGTGATATTTTAAAAGAAAATCACTAGATAAAAAGATTAATGGCGATAAATATGCTAATTTAACAATAAGTGTTTGGTGAACTTTGCTTTGCATATAAATTATGTTAGGTTTCTAATTACGTAATAATAAAATTAGTATAACTTGTATTAGAATCATGATTACGTCACCATTAAAGTTATGGTTAAGCTTGATTTATTATTAGATTAAGGAAAGGTTATTATGAAAGAGAAGACAATAAAAATTATTTTAGATTTATTATTGAGGTAAGGTTAAGGCTAGGCTACTGTCTAGGTTTAGTTGATAGAATTATTTTTGGTATAATTTGTGATTAGTTTAAGATAATATTATAATTAATACTAAGATTTTTTTATTTAAGCTTAGATTTTAGATTTCATTTATTATTCAAATGAGATAAGATTATGACTAAGATAAGTTAAGAAATTACTAGATCGTTGTTCAAATTATGTTAGTTTTAAAATTAAGATTAATCTTAGGTTAATGATTAGATTTTATTTATAATTTTATAAGGGTACAGTTAATACTATATTTAGATTTAAGATAACTTCAATATAATGTTAAAATTCAAATAAAGATAAAGATTAGTTTATGTTTTTAATAATATGGGATAATTTTGATACAAAGATTTGTTTCATGTTGAAGTTAAAATTAAGATATGCATAAGATTTGTTTATAATTTTCTTAGATTAATAATAGAATTAGTATTTAGATATGATTTATTTTTCTTAGGATTTATATTAAATTTATGATTAAGATGAGTTTAAATTATGAATAAATATCTAGTGTCTCTCTTAAATTAAAAACTAGACTAGTCATTAAAATGTTTTTTTTAGAATTGATTGAAGATTATGTTACAATTATTATTACTTCATAATAGGTTAAATTTTTGATTAATTTTTAATAAGTTGTGTTAAGATAGCATTAAGGTTAAGATTATGCCAGATTAGTTTAAGATTTAGTTTTTTATTGTTAAAATAGTATAATATTAATATTAAGATATGTTAGAGATTAATTTTTTTTAAGTTACTGACTAGGATAATAATAATGCTAAATGTGATCTTACTGTTTAAAGGAATAACGAGAAAATGTTAGTTAATTTCTTGAGAAAGAAACCATTAAAGAATAAATTTCTTATAATGGTCTTGTTGAGGAGGGGCTATATAGAGATAAAGTATCCTATAATGACTATTTTAAATTTTTTTTTGTATTTATATGAGATGTTATGGTATTAAGATGTCAAGCTACATTTTGAGGGCAAAACCCACTTGGGTTAGGAAGGGTGGCCCAAGTGACACTATCTCGACATAATAAGGCTATGATGTCATATTTAATACTAAAGTCAACATTCTTTTAGTCCAATTGGTTTCTGGATGAACCAAGCAAAATTTGACAGGCTTGTAAGACCTGAGATTGAAGGTAATGGAATAAATATTGAATGATATTCTTAGAAAAGAATTATTAGACAAAAAGATTCACGATTATAATTTAGCTAATATAATGATAGTTATTAGCTAAACATAGGTTTTAGTTATAAATTAAGTTACATTTATGATTATGCAATAATAAAATTAATAGAAATTTTATTTAATTCATGATTATGTTAATATTAAAGTTAGGATTAAGCTTCATTTATGATTAGATTACGAAAAGCTTATTATAAAAGCAAATAAATCAAAAAATTATTTTAGATTTGATTCTGTAAGACAAAGGTTAAGGTTTTTCTTTTGTTTTGGTTGAGTTGGTTTTAATTTTAGAGTTTTATTAAGTGTGATTTTTTAGTTTAGGATAATATTAGAATTAATATTAAGATTTTTTTAATTTAGTTTAGAATTATGATTTTATTTATCATTCAAATGAGATAAGGTAATAATTAAGACAAGTTAAGATTATAATTGGTTAGAATTAGAATAGTGTTAGTTTTAAGGTTAAGACTAATTTTAGGTTAATAATTAGTTATTGTTTATAAGTAGATGAGGTTATTGTCAATGCTATATTTTGATTTAAGGATATATTAATATCAATGTTAGGATTAAAATTAAGTTAAAGATTAGTTTAGATTTCTAATTATGATAAAGTAATATTAATACTAAGATTAGAATTAAGGTCAAGTTATGGTTAAGGTTTACATATAGTTAGTTTATAATTAGTTTAGTGTAAAAATAAGATTTGGATTAAAATAAGATTAATTTAGCTTAAGATTTATATTAAATTTTTTATTAAGATAGGCTAAAAGTATGGATTAATTATGTTAGTTTCACACTTAAATTTAGTAAAAAAGTTGTCATTAAAAATATATATTAGAATTTATTCATGATTATATTATATTTAATATTAATTCATAGTATGTTAAGATTTGGACTAATTTTTAAAAAATTATTTTAAGATAGTATTAAGATTAAGGTTATATTAGTTTAGCTTAAGATTCAACTTGTTTATCATTGGAATAGTCTAATATTAATTTCAAGATAGGTCAAAATATAATTTATTTTAGTTTAAGACTGGGATAATAACAATTTTAAGCATGATCCCTTGGACTACAGGGATAATGAGTTAATGTTAGTTAATTTATTGAGAAAGAAATCACTGGACAATGAGTGGCTTATAATGCAATGCTTGGTGAGCATGTGTAGAGATGAATTATCTCATAATAGTTATTGAAAGTGTGGATTTAGTGTTTATATAACATGTTATGGTGTTAAGATGCTTAGACACCTTTTGTAGACAAAACTAACTTGGATCTGGGGGGAGACCCAAGGGATATTGCCTTGACATAGGAAAACCATTATGTTATATTTAACACTAGAGCCAACATTCTCATAATATAATTGGTTTAAGAATGAACAAAGTAAAACTTGATGGGCTTATGATACCTGGGATTAATGATAATATAGTTAATATTGAGTGATATTTTAAAAGGAAAATCACTAGACAAATAGATTAATGATTATAATTTGGCTAATTTAATAATAAGTGTTAGGTGAAGGTGGCTTTTTGTTATAAATAATGTTAGGTTTCAAATTACGTAATAACAAAATTATTAGAACATATATTAGATTCATCATTATGTCAAAATTAAAGATTGGGTTAAGCTTGATTTATTATTAGATTAAGGAAATGTTTTTATAAAAGAGAAGACAACAAAAATTATTTTTCATTTATGATAAAGGATAAGGTTAGGACTAGGCTTTAGTCTAAGTTGTGTTGGTATTAAGTTTAGAATTTAGTTTAGGTATGATTTGTGATTAGTTTAAGATAATATTAGAATTAAGAGTAAGATTTTTTTTATTTTATCTTAAAATTAGGATTTTATTTATGATTTTAGTGAGATAAAATTATGACTAAGTTATGACTACAATAGATCAATGTTAGGATTATTTTTAGTTTTAAGATTAAGATTAATCTTAGGTTAATGATTTTTTTCATTTACAATTTCATAAGGGTATGACAAATACTATATTTAGATTTAAGATAATATTAATGTTAATGTTATATTATAATTTTTATATTAAGATTTGTTTCATGATGAAGTTAAGATTAAGTTATGCATAAGATTAGTTAATCATTAGTTTAGATTAATAATAGAATTAGTATGAAAGAAAGATTAATTTTACTTAGGATTTATATTAAATTTATGATAAGATGAGTTTAAATTATAAATAGATATTTTAGTGTTTCTCTTAAATTAAAGATTGGACTAGTCATTAAAAATTTTTATTAAAATTGATCGGAGATTATGTTACATTTATTTTTAATTCATAGTGGGTTAGGATTTGGATTTATTTTTAATAAACTGTTTTAAGATAATATTAAGATTAAGATTATGTCAGTTTAGTTTAAGGTTTAGTTTTTAAATTTTTAGAAAAGTCTAATATTAATATTAGGATAGGTTAGAGATTTATTTTTTTAGGTTATTGATTAAGATAATAATAATGTTAAGTATGATTCTATAAACTAAAGGGATAACGAGTGAATGTTAGTTAATTTTTTGAGAAAGAAATCATTAGACAATAAATTGCTTATAGTGAGCTTCTAGGTTGAGCTATATAGAGATGAATTATCCTATAAAGACTTTATAAAAGCTTTTTGGCATGTATATGAGATGTTATGGTTCTAATATATCAAGGCACATTTTGGTACAAAACCCACTTTGGTCAGAAGAGGTGGCCCATGTGACACTCTCTCGACATAGTAAGGCTATGATGTCACATTTAACATTAGAGTCGATATTCTTTCATTCCAACTAGTTTCTAGATGAACCAAGTAAAATCTAACAGGCTTGTAACACCTGGGATTGAGTGTGACAGAGTAAATGTTGAGTGATTAATATTTTTTTGGTTAAGTTTATGATTAGATTTAGGTAACTTTTATTATTTAATTAACGAAAAATTAAGAATTGAGTTAAGATTATATTTTATTAAAATGAGGATTAAGTCAGTAGTATGGTTAAAATTAAAATCATAAGAAAGATTAAGTTAAGTTTATGGTTTGATTATCATAGAATAGAACTAAGATTAGATAAGTACTAAATTGGATTATGCTTAGGATTATGTTATGATTCGAAGTGATCTTATGTTTAGATGATGATTTAGTTTATAATTGTTATAAGATAATATTAGGATTAGGAGTTGGCTAGCTTTCAATTTAGGCTTGATAAAGTTTATATTAAAACTATGTTAGTTTTATAATTAGATTCGTATAAGATTAAGATTTGATTGTTTCTTGTTAAGAATTGTATTAAGCTAATAATTTGAAGTTTTGAACAAGATAGTTTAAGATTTTGCTAGTTTAGGTTCAAAATTATGCTTATTATCAATGTTAGGATAATTATATTAAGAATTAGGTTATATTTATGGTTAGTTTTTCATAGGTTGGGACATGGATTATCTCAGAGATAGATTGAGTTATTTTTAAGATTATGTTGTAATTAATATTAAGAATATATTATTATTATAATTAATTTTATGATTATGATAGGTTAAGATAATCATTAAAAAAATACAAGTATTAAACTAGGTTAGGTTTAAGATAGAAGGATTAAATTTTAGATAAGATTAGGATAAGTTTAAGATTAATTTAGGTTTTATTAAATATATTATGATATGATTAGATTAATGATAAGTTTAATGTTACAATTTTGTTTATTTTACATTACAATGATACTAAATTTAGAACTAAATTATTGCATAGTTATAACAAAAATAAAGTTGGATTTAAAAGATTTAGTATAAGTGTAATATTAAGTTAAAATTATGATTAGGTTAAATATTATGATTAAGTTTTAAACAAGGGCTATATAGAATTCAAATTATGCAAAGACTATATTTAAAGAAAATATAGCATTATGATTTGATTTGATTAAGATTATATTATGTTTAGAATTATGTTTAAATTATGACTAAGATTTATTTAAAACTAGGTTATTTGGAGTTTGTTAGAGTTATTAGTTGGTTTATAACTTTATAATTTAAAAAAAATATAAGAATTAAGATCAAGAGGAGATGAAGACAAAGATTAGGTTTAGTTTAAGATTATGCCTTATTTAGAAGTAAATCATAACAAACACTATGATATGTTTAGTGCTATATTAGTAATTAGTTAATATTAGATTTAAACCTTAGACTAATGGATTATAATTTAGCCAAGACAGTGATAGGTATTGGATGAATGTAAGTTTTGGTGATATATTAAATTAGGTTTATAACTACATATTAATAAAATTAGTAGAACTTATATTAAGTTTAGGTTTTTAATATTAATGATTAAATTAATTTTAGTTTATGATTAGATTATATAAATTTAATATAAAAAGAATTTAGTTAAAAGATTAAGTTAGATTTATGATCAGTTAAGGTTAAGGTTTGAATTAAGATTTGGTATAAGGGTATTTCACAATAGTTATTAAATGAGTGATTTTGATGTTTATATGAGATGTTATTGTGTTTAGATGTTGATGTATTTTTTAAAATCAAACTATTTTGGTTAGAAGCGACAAACCAAGGGACATTATCTCAACATAAGAAGATAATGATATCATAGTTAACACTCAAGTCGATCTTCTTGTAGTCCAATTAGCTTTAGGATGAATGAAGTAAACACTGATGGGCTTATGACACTTACATCATAAGAAGATGGAGTGTTAATATTAGGTGATATTCTGAGTGAAAATGACTCTAAACTTAGAGCAACTCTTGGTAGGCTTCATGAATGAAGAGTATAGGAATTATTACCCTACATTGACTATTGAGGGGGTGATTCTATAATTTATATGTGATATCATAATCTCAAAATAATGAGACATTTTTATGAAAAATCCCAAAAAGGCCAAGATTGGGTGACTTAAGGGTATAATTTTTTGATAATAAGATCAGTATATCATATAAGGATTATAATTATATAAAATATTAGATTGTATTTATAATTAGATAAAACCTTTTGGGTCTAGTGCAAAGAAAATTTTTTAAAATAAAGTTATATTAGTTTAGCTTAAGATTAAATTTATTTATAGTTGAGATAATCTGATATTAATATCAAGATTTGTTAGAGATTAATTTATTTTAGTTTATGACTAGGATAATAATAATTTTATGTATGATCTTAAGGACTAAAGAGTTAATGAATTAATGTTAATTAATTTATTGAGAAAAAATCATTAGATAATGAGTGATTTATAATGCATTTCTTAGTGAGCATGTATAGAGATGAATTATATCATAATTGTCATTTAAAGAGTGGATTTAGTGTTTATATTAGATGTTATGGTGTTACGATATTTAGAGATCTTTAATAGGTAAAAGTCACTTGGATATGGAGGGGAGACCCAAGGGACACTGTCTCGACATAAAAAAATCATGATGTTATATTAAACACTAGAGTGAACGCTCCTATAATGCAATTAGTTTATGAATGAATAAAGTAAAAATTGATGGGCTTGTGATATCTAGGACTAATAATAATGTAGTTAATATTGAGTGATATTTTAAAAGAAAAATCACGAGATAAAAAGATTAATGGTGATAATTTGGCTAATTTAATTATAAGTGTTGGGTGAACTTTTTTGTTTATAAATTTTGTTAGGTTTCTAATTACGTAATAAAAAAATTAGTATAACTTTTATTAGTAATTACGTCACCATTAAAGTTAGGGTTAAGCTTGATTTATGATTAGATTCAGGAAAGGTTATTATAAAAGAGAAGACAATAAAAATTATTTTAGATTTATGATTAAGGCAAGGTTAAGACTAGGCTTTGGTCTAGGTTGAGTTGGTATCAACTTTAGAATTTGGTTTTAGTATAATTTGCGATTAGTTTATGATAATATTAGAATTAATATTAAGATTTTTTTATTTTAGCTTAGAATTAGGATTTCATTTATGATTTGAATAAGATAAGATTATGACTAAGATAAGTTAAGGTTATACTAAATCAATGTTAGTATTATGTTAGTTTTAAGCTTAAGATTAATCTTAGGCTAATGATTCAATTTTTTTTTCAATTTGATAAGGGTATGGTTAATACTATATTTAGATTTAAGATAACTTCAATATTAATGTTAGAATTATGACAAAGAAAAAGATTAGTTTATGTTTTTAACAAATTGGATAATTTTGATAAAAAGATTTGTTTTATGATGAAGTTAAAATTAAGATATGCATAAGATTTGTTTATAATTTGTTTAGATTAATAATAGAATTAGTATTAAGATATGATTTATTTTACTTAGGATTTATATTAAATATATGATTAAGATGATTTTAAATTATGAATAAATATGTTAGTATCTCTCTTAAATTAAAGATTGGATTAGTGATTAAAATTTTTATTAAAATGGATTAAAGATTATGTTACAATTATTATTAATTCATAAGAGGTTAAAATTTTGATTAATTTTTAATAAGTTTTCTTAAGATAGTATTACGATTAAAATTATTTTAATTTAGTTTAAGATTTAGTTTTTTTGTTGTTAGAATAGTGTAATATTAATATTATGATATGTTAGAGATTAATTTTTTTAAGTTATTGACTAGGATAATAATAACGTTAAATGGGATCTCATTATCTAAAGGCATAATGAGAAAATGTTAATTAATTTCTTGAGAAAGAAATCATTAAAGAATAAATTTCTTATAGTGGTCTTCTTGGGTGGCTATATAGAGATAAAGTATCCTATAATGACTATGATAAAATTTTTTTGGTGTTTATATGAGATATTGTGGTGTTAAGATGTCAAGCCATATTTTGAGGGCAAAACTCACTTGGGTTAGGCCCAAGTGACATTATCTCGACATAATATGGCAATAATGTCACATTTAACACTAGAGTCAACATTCTTTTAGTCCAATATTTTTCTAGATGAACCAAGTAAAATTTGATAGGCTTGCAACACCTTGAAATTAAGGTAATGGAGTAATGTTGAGTGATATTCTTAGAAAAGAATCATTAGACGAAAAGATTCATGATTATAATTTAACTAGTATAATGATAGTTATTAGCTAAACATAGGTTTTAGTTATAAATTCAGTTAGGTTTATAATTATGCAATAATAAAATTAGTGAAACTTTATTTAATTCATGATTATGTCAATATTAAAGTTAAGATTAAGCTTAATTTATGGTTAGAATGGGAAAGTTTATTATAAAAACAAATAAATTGAAAATTTATTTTAGATTTATGATTTTGTAAGGCTAAGGTTAACATTTTGTTTTTGTTTTGGTTAAGTTGGTTTTAATTTCAGAGTTTGATTTAAGTGCAATTTTTTTTAGTTTAGTACAATATTAGAATTTACATGAAATTTTTTTTGTTATTTTAGATTAGAATTAGGATTCTATTTATCATTCAAATGAGATAAGTTAAGATTATAATTGGTTAGCATTAGAATCATGTTAGTTTTAAGGTTAAGATTAATTTTAGGTTAATAATTAGTACTTGTTTATAAGTAGATAAGGTTATTGTTAATGATATATTTAGATTTAAGACTATATTAATATTAATATTTTAATAGAGTATCCTATAATGACTATTTTAAATTTTTTTGGTGTTTATATGAGATGTTATGGTATTAAGGTGTCAAGCCACATTTTGAGGGCAAAACCCACTTAGGTTAGGAAGGGTGGCCCAAGTGACACTATCTCGACATAATAAGGCTATAATGTTATATTTAACACTAAAGTCAACATTCTTTTAGTCCAATTGGTTTCTGGATTAACCAAGCAAAATTTGACAGGCTTGTAAAACCTGAGATTGAAGGTAATAGAATAAATGTTGAATAATATTCTTAGAAAAGAATTATTAGACAAAAAGAGTTGGGTACATTCATACATACATAAGGACAAGACATTTAGAGATCGTTAAAAATGTGATAGCAAATAGCACACAAATGGCTATTTATCACACTTTCGTGGTTATTGACTTTGGTGGAATCAAAATGCTTGAAAAAGAAGTTAATGATTGAAAAGAAGCCAAATGTTAGAAAAATGGAAGAAAAGGTTTGATGAATTTGTGAAGTCTTTCAAATCTTCTATCATGCTTATCTTTTGATGTTAATGACCTAATATGATGATTTATTTTTATACAATGGTTTACTTATTCATGTCATAGGCTTATTCAAAACACCAATAATCATAGAAGAAAGTTATTGGAAGCTTCAAGATATGAACAAACAGTTAAGAATAGGCCATCTATTTTGAGAAGAAACTTCAACAAAAAAAAAATTGTCATATAACCATATTATAATAGTCATTTAATAAAAATATAAGTGACTAATAACAAAAATAGTGTTAAAACTAACATCCAAGACTCACTATTCTAATGAAATATTTATATTTTCAATCTTGTGTGATTAACCTATTATAATCTTTATTATAATAATATTTTCAAGTCTTTATTAGTATGTAAAATAAATTAAATATGAAAAATTGTCATGTTGAATTGATCAATAAGGTGGCAAACAATAAAAAAAATTAAAAATATAACATTATTTATTTTTATTATATTTTTCATGTGATAAAACATAGTTATAATTTTTTTTGTGATTTAATATGTTAAATTTAATTTTTTTTGAATTATCAAAAGTATATATAATACCTATTTTTCTTAATGTGTGCAATAAATCTAATTTATATAAAAATAATAGAAATAGTTATTTTATATAGACAAATTAAAGTATTCAAGTAACTTTGAAATATTTAATTGAAAAAAATGATATCTTGATGCCTTTTAACAAAATATTATGAATACATTCTATAGATATTCAAGAGGACTATTAAAGTAAATATTTCAACTTCATATATATATGAGATGCACTTAGCCATGTCAAGGCCTAGTTCCAAGATAGCAGCTCCTCAACTAGTCGCCCTAATGTCTCTTGGACAAAGATCATAGTAAAAGTTCTCCAAAAGCTCTCTAATAAGGTGACAAAACTAATGATATTGGGTCCTTCTTTATAAGAGAGATCAAGTGTATGCTGTGAATCATAGAGTTATAATAAGAGTTACAAAACTCCATGAAATTCCTCGTAAGGTTCACATACCCTTGTCATGATAGAAAAGCAAGAGTCCAGAGTTTGTTTTGATGCCACATACAGAGTTACAAGAGTTTATCAATGCTAACAGCCATGCAAATACACCTCATACATAAAAGTATCAAGAAGGATAAAGCAACCAATAACAAATACAATATATACCCACAAATTATATTATAGTATGACAAGACCTACATTATCACATGCTTCCCAAGAGGACTATCGAAGCAAATATATCAAGTGCATATACTTGTGAGATGCACTCTGCTCCATCTCAAATGGAGTAACATGGGTATGCTAAAATACCCGATGCTTGCCAAGAAGTACATCATAACATACAATAGAATTCTTTTGAGCACAACCTTTAGATGATAAAGAGATTATGAAACCTTTATTTTTAGTTATATGTAGGAATATAAAAAACGGTTCTAAAGCAGTGTTAGGCACAAAAACATCAATCATTTGTGTGTTGGCCATCGTTTTCAGCTTGTTTTGATGGCGTTGGTGTTGTGTTTGGTGGGTCGCCTTCTTCCAAATCCAGCTAAGTCCAGCTTCTTCTCCCGGCGTGGGTATCACCCCAGCATGTGGTCTCCCTCTCCGCAATCCCTCTTATGGTCTAAAAGCTCTCCCCACCTCAGTCGCTGTCCCTCCCCGCTTTTCGTCAACATCCTTTTCCTACGCACACGTCCTTCTTCCTTCTCGCCTGCCTCCATCACGGTCTTCTCCTGCAATGGCGCTCCACCTCTTCCACCTCCGACTTTCTCTCCTCATCACCCTCCTCCTCAGCTGCTCGACGTCAGCGAAACTGAAACTCGACTACTACCAAACCTCCTGCCCCCGCGTCCACGAGATCATTTCAGAGGTCATCACCACAAAACAGATAAACAGCCCCACCACCGCCGCCGGAGCCCTACGCCTCTTCTTCCATGACTGCTTCGTTTCGGGCTGCGATGCCTCCGTGCTCATCTCGTCCAACCACTTCAACAAGGCCGAGCGCGGCGCCGAAATCAATCTCTCCCTCCCCGGCGACGCCTTCGACGCCATAATCCGCGCGAAGACCGCACTCGAGCTTCAGTGCCCTGGCGTCGTCTCCTGCGCCGACATTCTCGCCATCGCCACCCGCGACCTCGTCTCCATGCTCGGTGGGCCCTTCTACCCCGTCCGCCTGGGCCGCAAGGACTCCCTCTCTTCCTCCGCGGCCGACGCCGAGTCCAACCTCGCCCGCCCCAACGCCTCCATCGATCAAATCATTTCCCTTTTCGCCTCCAAGGGCTTCACCGTTCGCGAATTGGTCGCCCTCTCCGGCGCTCACACGGTCGGATTCTCTCACTGCCAGGAATACGCCGACCGCATCTTTCATTTCAATAAAGGCGGCCCCTTGGCCTCCGATCCCACCATGAATCCCAAGCTCGCCCAGGCTTTGCAGAAGGCATGCGCCAATTACCAAAAGGATCCCACCATCGCCACCTTCAACGACATCATGACGCCGGGGAAGTTCGACAACATGTATTACCAGAATCTGCTGCGGGGATTGGGCCTGCTCAACACCGATCAGAAGATGGCCGCCGATCCGCGCACAGCGCCATTAGTGCGGCTGTATGCCGCCAACCAAACCGCATTCTTTGATCACTTCTCTCACGCAATGCAGAAGCTTGGCTTGTACAACGTGAAGACGGCGAGGAAGGGGGAGGTTCGCCGGAGGTGCGACGTCTTCAACAACCTCTCACCTTAAGCATTGTCTGTTAGATTGGATTGCAGGGGAGGGACAAGATGTAGACGAGACGACGTTTGGATCCATTGGAGCTTCCTTCATGCGTCATCCCATTATGGTGAAAGAAATAAAAAAATTCTTTTTTTTTTTTTTTTTCTCATTCTATTTCTTGTGTTCTCATTTGGTGAGTAGAAACAGAGGATGGAGAAAGAGAGGAAGAAGAAGAAGCTTGAATCAAAGCTGATGTTTTCTTTCCATATCAATGCTATATCTAAATCATGATGTTATATCTGAAATTACTATATTTTTATATATCTTATGATAGTATTATAACAAAAATCAAACAAAAAATAAAATAAAAAGAAATAAAAGCTACCCATTTACAAGAAAATTCATCAATAAATACACTACTAAGTTAAAGTACAAACTTTGATATATTCCTCTACTCTACCATGATGATTGAGATTTAACAACAAAGTTTAGAAAGACCTCAAAATAATTATCATGGGTTATGGATAATTTTGAATATTTCATATGCATAAAGTTTAAGCCACACCTGTCCTGTTCTACTTCACACACATCTCATGTGACAGGTAAAGTGAGACCTGTTTAATTGAACATTCACATGAAAGTTGTCTTGAATTTGTTGTGTTTATTCAAAGTAACATTTTCAAAAGAACTGATCTAATGTACTGGAAATTGCAATCTAAGCGTAGAAACACAATAGTTCTGTTCTTTTTATTGTTCAAACCAAAACACTCTGGAGCATATTAACAGCTTAAAGCTACAAATTTCAGTTAAGTTAAAACAAAAGATAGAAGGCATGCAGGTCTCTTGCATGTATAAGTTATGTTGCAAGAAATGCCTCAGATCTAAGCAGGAGAACGAGCCTGTAACCTTTTCCTTTCAAGCTCCAGCTGCACAAGTAAAGAAGCAAAACAGATGACCTTTCATGCTTGTTTAACATCTGTGTTAAGGAATGAGAAAAGACGTGGCTCATTTGGTTGATTGAATTTTGAATTTGTCTTTCTTTGTTTGGATGTTGCAATTGCTACTTCATAGGAGAAGAAGATCATCACCAGAGATTAGCTCTTAATGGCAGAAACAAGCCAAAACATAGTTACTAAAAGTTCAAAAACATTGTACAATATTCATAATATTATCATAATATTTAGCATCAAAGTCTCTGATATCAACATAATTATTGATATGTCAATTTTCACTAATACATAAGCTACTATAACATGCAAATATAATAATATTAACTCTAAAATGCATGTGTTCATAAAAATCAATTCAATTTTAGCTATATATCAAATAAAGCAAACAAAATTAAGGAATGACAGTGAAAATAGATTGGAGTATATAATAAGCAATATTAACAATGAATGAAAATGCATGATGTGAAAAATCGTAAGGCATAACAGATTTGAAATTAATTATTTTTTAAAAATCTAATTGTAAAATGACATTTTAAAAGTAATATACTATTATAAAATTAATGAATTAAGTGGTGTGAATATCATATGATGTTTTGAAATTGTTATGTTGACAAAACAATGCATATTAAAAGAACACTTCATGAATTTGACATATTGTAAATTACCACTTTCTTGACCCGTTCGTTGGCAGCAGGCGTTCCACCGTTGACATTTTCGGGGAGATATGGACTGCCAACACGAACTTCGTCCATTACGACAATGGAAGTCTTGTCCCAACGAACAGGAAGCCTATGGTTTCAATAAAGAATGTTCATTGAAAGATGTATGCACGTTTGTGTGAACATGTATGCACGTAGAACAGCTGGAAAAGTATTCAATTTATTAAAAGCAATGCAATACATATATGTTAGTGTTGAAATGCAAGCACATGTATTGTAGTTTGGGGGAGTAACCTTCCATCTGCAAGCCAATTTCTCAACGTATGAAAGATAAGAGTTCAAAACAATTAACCTACTTCTGAAATAATGGAAATATTAATCTAGATGAGATAACAAAATTATCTAAAACTTCGTTCATCTATCCATTAATCAAACATTTATGCTTCGCACCTATTTGTGAAAAACACAATTTTATAGCACATTAAAGAACAATAACAACTCATAGAACATTATTAAGCAATGTTCTACAAAATTTAAATCAAACTCCAAAGTTTGATTTAGAAGGTAAAAAGTATGTTATAATAGGAGTGTTATTATGTCCACATTGTAATTTTTCATAAAATTAAAAAAAAAATCAAGAATAAGAATTTCAATTATGTGGAAGCTTTTAATGTAATTGCTCTTACATATTCTTTAAAGATCATCTTTTATTTTGATATCTTTTTGTGTAAGGAATAATATAAAATAAATATACAAAAATTTTAACTAGTTCAATCCCAAAAATTAAATCTACTTCTAGTCTCAAACTGAGCTTATACTATCAAAATATTTCACAAAATGGGTTGACAAAACTCTCACATCAAGCCAAAGAACTCTACAAAATTCGAGCAAAAAAACACAACGTGATAAAATGCAACAACCCAAAAGGGTATGAAAAATTAAAATAAAGATAAAAACAATGTAAAGTACAATCAAACTACAATTGAATAAATGCACAATTAAATTCATTAAAAAATTTAAAGTGTTTACAAATCAAACTAAGAGTTTGTCAGATGAAGATGAGTAAAACATGTAGAATTTGCAAAAAAACTCTTTGATGAGAGAATGTAAGCATTGAATACTTTGCAAAGTTATTGCATGCACCTTGGATAATATCAAAATGATTTTAACTTGATAGCTCAATATGAAATAGTCTCACTAAAAGTTTAGAAAGGATTTGGTAAGATTAATAATATGTTTTTACTATTTGAAGGCTTATTTATAAAAAAAAAGATCCCAAAACATTCTCCAAAGCACCTCCAACTGCTCCATCACCGGTTCTTCCAATGGTTATGTCATTGTAATTTTCAGACAAAATAGCCATTATGTGTAGTGCATTGTGTACACATGAGCAAGCAGTAGGGTAGAGTGGGTTGTCACTAGTGCATTCCACAAGCAGATAGAACATGGAGTGTGATGTGCAGTGCTGCAAGCATTGAAGCAAGTAGTGCAGATTTCACCGCACTGTGCATGTACAATGATTTCAAGATTTTTAAGATTTGAAAAGATGCATAGCACTTACATTATTTTTAAACTCTGATGTATTCAAATGAATCAAGATTAATTTTGTGAAAACTAAAAGGTTAAGTTAATTTAACCCAAAATTCATTCTAGAATTTGAAGAATTTTGCAATCAAAACTTTTTTTTTTCTAATATCAATTTGATTATAATGTCAAGTTATGAATTAAAAGGGTAAACAATAAGTTTCACAAACTTCTCATGATTTGCATGGATGTTATTAATTAGAATTGCCTAGCTATGCTATATACAATTCATCGTAAGACTGAATCTTAAATATGATATATACGAATATAAATGCACGTGTGTGTAAGCTCTCGATAATTAAGGTAAATATCAAATCAATCTTTTGACATGGGTTCTAGAAAAAAAAAATCTCTTTTTCAAAAGCTTTGAACTCATGCCAATAATGGCATTGCTTTTTTATCCTCATGTCTTTGAAACTTTGTGAAGATTTAACAATTTGAGTAGTTCCTAAATCATTTAATAATAGATGATCACCAAGTCTACTTATCTTTAATATAACATATAAAATATGTTAAGCAGATATATTATATCACTACATTTAACACTTATAAAATTTGTTACTATCAAAATCAAATGTTGTCTTTTATGCTTATAGAGTCCGACAAAGTACATTTCATTAGAAACAAATAGCATGGGTTCTTGAACCCACTGGGCAAACCTAGCCTGATCTTTGACTAGTTATGAGTAACAGGTTTAGCCTGCTAGCTCAAATTGATCGTCCATGTCAAGTTAACATATTCAGGTAGAGTATTGTTCTATAAGTTTTGACTGGGACGAGCCCAACAAAACCTGGGAACAGAGCCCTTTCACCAAAAAGGCAGTATGCAGCACCCTGAACATAAGAAGGAAGTGCTTAATAAAGGATACATCTCCAAGAATTTTGGTGTCTTGATTCACATAGAATCAACCATTAATTGATATTTCAATACATATATGGACAACAAGATGGTTTCAGGCTACAAGTGATGCTGTTCTTCTCTCTCAACAGTCATTGAAAAAGCTGATTACATGGGTGGATTCTTTGTCTCCGCTGATGGTCGACCATATGGTTGGCAGATTACCATTTACATCTATGACAAGAAAGAGACAATTTTCCTTGGAGCAATTGGAAGATTTTCATAAATATATTGCGATGCAGTCAAAGCTAGCAAGTGTAATTCATTGTCTTTTATGGTATTGTTTGGAGTTAGTCACTGGCTTGGGTTCTTAGTAATGCAAGGTCTTGGTTTTCTCCTTACCTAGTAGAGTCATCTCTGAGAATAAATCTTGAGAACAAGTTGTAATTTCTAGAATTCTATTTTGTATCAAGGTTTGAATGGATCAAAACTTGTGTAATGGGTTCCTTGAGTGGTGAAAAAATGGGAATAAGTGTATTTGTTTTGACTAGTTCAATAAGAGATTCTAGACATGAAGCCCAAGATTGTTTTTCCCTTAAATTATTCCAAAGAGATACACTTGTTATGACTAGTTCAATTATGATTTAAGACATGAATCCCAAGACAATACTTTAAATTCTCTCTTTGAAGAGTAGTCCAAAGAAATAAGGGAAAAGATTCAAAGAACATGATATCCGGAGAGACAAACACACACATAAAACATAAAAGAGAAGCATTTACAACCTTTTAGAGCTAAAGAGTAGCCTATAAAGATGTACTTGTAGGCTCTTGGATTGGGTCGACATGTTAGAATTATGTGCATGAACAGAAGTAGTCTGTTCAAAAATCTTTAGAGGTAGAGTGAGTGAAAGAGAGATGTGTAGATCAATCTTATGTAGAATGAAAATGGTATTTGGAATGATGGCATGCAAGCAAGACAAAAAAGTTACAACTACATGTTATCAATCCATATCAAGCACATCATCCCATTCAACCTTGTACCAACAATCCCTATCTAGTTATGATTTATAAATTAAACAAGAAATAAAAAGTTGTTCATAGGATTTACCCAAACGAAGGAGAAGAAGAGGTATTAGGTTATGCAAGATGCCCACCAATAAGAAAGGTAGATCCACAGAATGTGAAACGAGAAGAAAGAAGAAATCATTATTAAAATTAGCAAGAATTGAATTTGATACGTTATTTCACACCCGAATGGAGGGAGATGCCCACAAAAGCAAGTTTATACCTGTAGCCACACACTAGCTGATTTTGGTTATTTTTGACAAACCTCCAACTGCTGAATTTGCTTGAAAGAGGAGAAAAAGGATAATGAACAAAGAGGCCAATGGTGTAAGTGCTCAGGACAAAATCTGGAAGTAAACCATGGGAAATTTAAAAAAACAGCAACAACCATTTGAAAACAATCAAAGAGGAAGCTAAGGTTCTGGTTAGAGCAAGGAAAGAGAGAAACTATTTAAACAGTGATTACAAAAAAAAGAGCAACAGCAAAAACAAACAAGAAAAAGATAAGTAGATCAAGGTTAATAAGTACGTCTAACAAAAAGCCTCTGTCCCAAAATATCATAGCAAACATCAAACACTTATAACATATACAACAACCATGCTGCAATCTACTTTGCAGAGAACTGTTTGTCAATATGGTCTCACATGTAGCTATAGCAACAAATCTTTTCCTACACCATTTAATTCTATTTTTAATCCCAAAAAAATAAAAGTTTTATAATTCAAAACATTATAATGTGAAACATAAAACTGCACATATTATTACATAAAATATTTACATGGGGTTATTATAGCCAATTATATTTTTATCCAAAGTGCAAAAAATATATATTTAATAACACATACATTACAATATTATTTATAATATAGCAAACTTCATAGTACAGATTTTGGTGTTATCATATGATTATTATTATAATTAATTTATTAGGAATAAATATAAAACTAAACCACTACAATAACGTGTAAATTCTTGAAACTAAATGACCACATTAGAGTTTAAAACTGAGTTTCAAAACTATTTTCTATATGTGATCAAAACGCAAGTGGTCTATTCACTATCAAACATACCTTATTAAGCAACTTCTCCATGTGTCCCATTGATTCGATATTGTGTTATAAGAGAACTTTCTTTCTAGGTGAAATACCTGGTCATATCTTTTGCCATAAGCTTTTCCTATTTCCCCTTAACAAATTGAAATACTTTAACAAAGGTATCATGTAGCTGACTTAGGCAAGGAATAGAATTAGAGCAGCTTGCCATTGGAATGAACAAAGCATGTAACTAAAAGGTAATAAAACTAAATAGGCTCTTCTCAAAAACAAGGATGTTTTAAGAAAACTGCTTCGACATAAGGAGGGGACCTTGATAGATGATGTTTATTCACACTTAACATGAGAAAAAAGTTGATATTCAAATATGCAAAACTCTTGCCCTGAAATAGAAATAAATAAATTGTGAGAGATTAACCTCGCCCCACCAAGAAACTCAAGATGACTAAAAAAGTTTCGATACCAATCATGGAGGCTTCAAGAAAATGACACCAAGAAATCAATCTAGAAAGATCTTGTCCAAATTTAATAAAGGATGATGATGAGATGAAGCTAATAATAATAGCCTACCACCACCACAATTTAAAAAATGACAGAGGTCTTCAAAGTCAGAGCACAGGTTGATGTCCCAAAAGAAATCAACAATTAAACTTGGTTTATAAGAATATGCCCATAATAAACTAGTGGACATGCTCACTAGATGGTAGATAAGAAACACAAGCCTATCTACTATTATGCACATTCAACTAGAGGACATAAGGAATATGTGATGAACTATGTTAATAAACTTTAGAAGTGCTAACAACTAGGAGATTCTTAGAGTTCACCTTATGCGAAAGGCTACTCTACTAAGGGGATTGGTTGTGTTTTTCTCAAGATGAAGACAAATTAAAGTGGGTCTGAGAAGCTTGTACATTAAAAACAATAAGACATTTTAGTGTGACAAAAACTCCATTGAATACGTTGAGTTATATGTACTAGCCCAGGATGAAGACTGATGCCAAGAAGTTTGAGTGTGCATACTCTATAACATCACCAAATTTACAAACCGAAAGTATGACGAACATATGCCATTAATTGTGGACAATTAAGTATGAGAAAGTATATTTATGAATTTTCGTGAAAGATCGTTCATGACATGTTGAGGTCACAAATTAATTATTAGTGAGTGTTTGCATATCTCCCAAAATAATGAGCTCATACCACATAAGCAGGTCAAAAGGGAAGAAATGTGACCATTCTTTGAAAAGGTATGAAAACATCATAGACCATGAACGAGTATTTTGTTGAATAGAGATAATCATTTACTAAGTATTGGTACACTCTAGTTAATGATGAAAAAGAATATGTAGAGGAATGTAGCTTTCCATCTCCAAATAGATGGCTAGAAAAAGGCCATGAATTGGGTAATAACACATATGTTGCAAGGAAATAAATCACAAAATTCAAAGATATGAGACAAGACTTTGCTATATATCCAGTTTTTCTACAATGATCTATCTAAATTTCAATGTTCAGTATCCACTTGGAGTGTGCTTAGGTTATTTAGCGAGAAGTCATTTGATCTAAAATTTCAAACTAACACATCTCTCTAGACTGAAGGTGTAGCACTGAGCGTATTCAATGGATGCATACTGTTAAAAAAAAATAGCTAAAACTCTTAGAAAACAAATACACAAAAAGGCACAACAAAATAATTTGTAAATTGTTTTTTGGCAAAGAGTTGTAAAACCCTAGATACGAAGGACGTATTGCACTTTTCTTCATATTGTGACATGTTTTTGTGATTGTTCGTGTTCTATTTTTATATAATCCTCACACTTTTGAGCAAGATCCTATAATATAAATCCATCTCTCCTAATAATAAAGCATACAATATAGTTAAAAAATGGATTATATTTTGAATCTTCACTTTTAACAAAATTAAAATGATCTTTGGATTTATCAAAAGAAGATCCTTTCCAACATAAAGAGCCTACTGCTTGATGAAAAGAGAACCTAAAGAATCTTACTAAATATTAGACAATAAATTATGTGCTTTGCTAAAACGCCAATTCTTGTTTTATCAATCAAGCCTAGTCTAACTAATTTGGTACAATCAATGATTTTGTATAAATCCAAGATGGAGTGGGATTTTGGTTTAGGCCACAACATAAAGGATGATTAGGATATCTCATCTCTACCTTGGATGGACATACCGACAATTCTTAAAGATGAAAAGATGCTTCTTTTTATGATGATTGGATAAGCGTAGCAAAAAATCTCATCTAAACACACTTGAACAATACATATACTTAAACAGGCCAACGATAGGAAAGTTCAAGTTAATCAAGTTTCATGATTGAGGAAGAAGAATCAAAATTTAAACAAAAAAATGCCATGTTATGAATATCGCAACATTCAAAATCAAGAAAGATTTAAACTAAAAAAAGTGAGTTACATCAGAACTAAAATTAGATGAAAAAATAGCTATAGATGCCCAAAAAAAAGAGGTTTCTTTGCCAAATTAGATCCTAGACTATAAATTCAATGTCAATTTAAACATATTGGATATTAAAACACGTGAAATAGGAATTGCTCCCACTACTTATTCATTATGAGAGAGAAGATGGCAAAAGCCCAATGATTGTTAACTAGGCACGATGTGCAACCAAACACTTACTCATCACTCATAGCATTCAATTGAATAAGAGAAGGACTTGATTTCATACTAGCCTTTAGAAGAGTGTAATTATGGGACACGCAAACAAAAAAACCTGATAGCAAATCCAATGCTCACGTCAAAAATTGTTGTCAATGGATCGATGGTTTTATTGAAGAGACAGAGGATACGATCACAAAGCTTGAGGGGTTCAACATTCAAAGTGAGAAAATAAAAGTCTCATAAATTTGGGTTGGAGGCAAGGAACTATTCAAGAAAATTTCAAAAAATTAAAAGGTATTATGAATGAAGTAGCTAAAAAGATCTCACAAAGAGTTAAATTAATAGAATATTTCACATGTAAGTAGCATTCACTAACTAATTCAAAGACATGTAGTCATAATAATCTCAGCAAACCACAACTTTAAAAAGGACTAAAATCATACATGGCACATAATATACATCTAATCATGAAGTAAAACGAAAAAATACACAACCAGTGGAACAAGCTTGTACGGTATCATTCATCATAAAACAAAATACAAAAAATCTTCAAAAAGGTGCATTATTTCAAGACAATATTCACATAGCATGAACCATACAACTTCATACAAATAAGCACATTCATGATAGAAAGCAAACACCTAATAACTCTACCTCATAGGTCAAAAGATATAGTTCATAAAAATAGGATTATGAATTTAAGCCTTAGAAAAGGAGTGTTTTCGGATGTCAAACAAAGTAATTTTCAACTTAAGTCAACTAAAAACAACATATAGTACAAGAAAAAAAAACCCCTTCACTTACGTCTTCGACAATGCATCAAAAATGCTCTGTGCTACGGTAGTGACCCCTACACCTATCCTCTCTGCTTCTATTTCAGCTTGTCTGCAAAGAAACCCGCCAATAGAAAGAGACAATGACTAAGTACCTACAGGACGATAAGATTCACATCGAGATGGAAAACAAAAGTTTCGAAAAGAACAAAATTTAATTTCTCCCAAACTTTTCCACCTCAGAGCTGCGTCCTCCCTCGCTTGCAAGCCGGCCAGGTCGAGAAAGCACTTCTTGGCGTCAAGGGGGTCATCCCCTCGCCGAATAAAAGTGAGATCCTTGATGTAGCTAGCCTTGATAAATCGAACATCTCGTCGATCCCCCGCCTTCGAAGCTCCCTCCTGTGGCCGGCTCCCTAAGTCAAGAAACACAAACAACCGAAAACGGATGGAGGAAAAGAGAGATGGAAGGAAGCTTCGATCTTGGGCAGGATATGAATGATGACAATGTTGGTGGTGCGGTCGTAGGCAATTATCTGACCCTCGAATTCTTCCCCAAACGTCGTTTTGAAAGAGAAGAAGCAACCCACGCCAAGTTCGTCACCGACCACAGCTTCCATTGCTGCACTTCCACTCTCCAACACCGCCTTCTCCCTCGAATACACGCCTACAGTGAGCGAGCAACCAAAATTACCTCATCCCTAAACAAAATTACCTCATTCTACGATTTAAAATATTAAATAAGTTTTTAATACCATGATTCATTTAATTTTTTTTAATTCATCTAAAAACTATTTTTCTTCCTTCTCATTTGTATTCTCATAAGTGATACTTCTAAAAATTAACTTTTAAAAAAAAAAGCTTACAAATTTTTTTTTTTTTTTGAACAACACTAAATATATGAAGTTTTCAACATAAAAAACATAAACTTTTAAACAAAATTTACATAATTATTATAAACTTATATACATTTTTATGATGATAATCTTAGATAAAATTGACCCTCGATTAATATGTATACTAGATTTTGTATTTGATCTTTTATGCATTTAGTTTTATATGAAACAAAATTTTTATTTTAAGATTAAGGTTTTATATAAAGAGAGATCTTTCAAAATTGAGAATTGATATCTTTATAGACTCATTATATGACTTTCTAAAAAGAAAGAAATCCTCTCAAAGATTAACTAGTATGTTTATTTTTTTATTTTATCTTGAAAACTTTTTAAAAAAATTAGTTAAATTAAACTTTTAAAAGACATATTGAGTAATTATTTAATATTTTTGAGAATTAGATTCCTAATCTTGAATAAAACAATAACTTGACTAATGACTAATTGAGTCACTAATGATTATTAAGAGTTTTAACTTTAAAAAAAAAATAAACTTTAGACTAACTTTCAAGGCTTTATGCTCACTCAATTTACAATAATTTCAAAAGTAAACCTTTACTAAGCTCAAAAGAATAAAACTAATGCAACATAATTCTCATCCTATGATCCAATCCACATACAACTTTCAAGTGCTCAATACAAACACTTAACAATATATATATTAATTGGCAAACAAGATGGATATAAATTCAAAAATGCATGCAAAATCTTATACATATATCAAACAAATGTGAACACCATTGAATATAAAGTCAAATATAGGAATGCCCTTTAGTTCCCATTTAGTTCATATATGCCAAGTGATGCTTCTTAAATGTAAGTGAGAACCATATGGAAAATTGTTGCTACAAATTAGCTGAACACATGCACTCTAAGCACCTTGGATGCCTGTAAACACTTCGAGCTATGGGTCTATCTTGAACCACTTTGCTCTGCTTGATTGCTTCCAGAACTCTTGCCTCAAACTGCTTCCATTCAATGGTGGAGTTCCTCGCAAAGATGCCGGCCAGCCTGCGCTTGTTTGGCCGTATGGTCGGGTGTCTCCCACCGCCATAGTACACACGATAGCCAGCAACAAGGGACGAGAGCTGGCTTCCAGAGTCGGTCATCGCAAATGTGTCGGCAGCTGCGCATACAATGAAGTCCAGGGCTGCTTGCTGTAGAGAAGTTGAGGGAATGCATTATAGTTATGAGACAATAGTATGCACCTAATGAATCTAAAAGGAGAAGATAATGTAGAGAAATAAGTTGCATTTGGAAGGAGATGCCATATAGTTAGAATTCACTCTGTAATCTCATGGGTGGGCTATATTGAATTTGAATATAATCTTGAGTTTATCGTGACAATTCTTCGGGAAAAAATGACCCGAAAGACTATGTTGATAAACAAACTCGAGAGCAGTAGCAATCGGAAAAGCGATCCATGAAGAAGGTATGATCTAGGCATACTAACCTTCATTAGAATTCCTTGACTTCTTCTCATTTATGCTTTGGAACCTCATGAGCTCAGAGTAGTTCTAATTCTTTTTGGAATTAACAATGGCATGAAGGTATTCAAGCATGACATATGTTCTCCTTTTATGTCTCTAAACTTCTTGACACTTCCCTCACCCAGAATTCGAGGAATGGACGCCCACTTGCTCGACTTAACCTCACATGAAGAATCATGTAGGGCACCAAATCGATGATTTGAACAATGAGGTTGAACCAAGTGTTGCTGAGAAGGGTATAGGGGAGTTGGAAATGATATGGTATGAAATCAAGATTCCATTGGTATCGATATGAAAGACAAGCAGCCCGATGAAATCATGTGAAGCTTAGCATCCAACAAGGTGATACTCCTATAGAAGTGTTGATGGAGATGATACATCTGAAGGTTGGTTTTATACTCATCATCTAATCTATAAACAAATGAAAATGCTATGGTGAACTTGCCATTATCTTTTAATAACAATTCCATGTTTTATATTTCCAAAATCTAATGTCTACACTAGAAAACATTTGAAGTTTTCTACTCCAGGAGGATTATGGTCCTTATTTTGTTTATACAATTTATTAAGAGGTTTATAGGTCGTAGTAGTTTATCTACAAATTCCAACAAACAAGAAGTCATTTCAACTATTTATCATGCCTATAGGGCAAAATGCTGATAAATGTAGTTTACATTGATGTATTTTTTCCATTAATTATCTACACGAGAAATGCAAATTAGTTACAGAAATAAAAGTTAGAATCATAACATATATAAATAAAAGTTAGAATCATAAAAATTCAGACCACGTTCCACAAATTTGCAAAGAAATCACAGTTGAAGTGAAGAACAAGATTTGATAAGAAAAAACAATATTACCTGAGAAGAGAAGTTGCGGAAAGGTTCTAATTCAGAGGGAGAAAGAAGATCATCTTTAGTCACCAAATAAGGGTACAAACTCTTCAAAATGGCCATTCTCGACCTCCCTCCATAAATGTGAGCTCCAGCAACATATATTCTTGTTTTACGCTTAAACCCAAGGGCAACAAGCAAAAGTATTGCTTCTTCTGGTGTGAATGGACATTGTCCTTCAGATCTCAAAACATTTGGAGAAGGCATTCTAACTTGCAAGAGAATTCAGCACATAAAAATTAGCACACAATCTCCATCAAAGAACACGAAGATGAAAAAACAGAGTTTGGGAAGATAAGAATCACTTGGAATACTTGCAAAGTGAAAACTTTCATACTTTGTAGTTTTCCTTAGTGCAGTCAAAACAGGAAAATGGATCTGTCGATATGCCTCTAGTTCTTCCACTTCTTCTTTGCCACCTCCAAAATAGCACAGCGAATATGCAGCCATTTCAATTTCGTACCTAAGGTGTACGGCCAAGTATCGCGATGCCAAGGAGGGAAGTGTAGATTTTTTATTAATATTTGGACTGACAGCAAAAGGTCCAACCAAATTATGTACCAAGGGGTTTGGATGTGATCTAGGTTGACGCATTCTCCGTATTAGTAATGCACCAGTTTCTTGTATTTTCTTAACAAATCTCAGAGCATGGAAATTGCAGCGACACCTAAGACGCTGAGCATTATTTTTTTAGGACAGCAAGCATGAATCATCATAGGTAAAAGCTATATCATGAACATTATTTTGTTAGGATTGAAGGCATAATTTGTCATTGCTAAAAGCATAAACATACTGAAGTAACAAAATTGAAGCATATTTTGAACAAGGATTTGTTAAAATTGTTGAGTTGTACTAACATGTGTATCATCAGAAAGTTTATTATTGTATATATGACTCATACAAATGCAAGCAGGGCAAATAAATATATAGGACAAGTCATAACAGTAAAAGAAACCACCTTTGATATCCAAGAAGGAGAAGATAATATTTCACTACAACATTATGTTACCACCCATGCTGCAAAAATGCTCAATTTACATGCATTGAAATTAAATATTATGAATTTTAAGTTTGGCAAATGGCACAAATATAATTAATATTAGAGACATGGGCTAGGTGGTTGCTTGAACACCAAGCTTAATGTTTCCAAGCATAGATGTTTGGTCAATTCCACCCACACGTTACACTTATGTTGCCTCCTTAGCTATGGTTGTTCTGCAAATACAATATACAAGCCCAATAATTTATGTGCAAAGCTAATTTTTTTTGTATGTTTTTTATTTATAATGGAGAAAGTATTAAAAATAAGTTTAATGTGTTTTTATGAAAAATTATTTCCATTTTAATCTTGATGAAATCACCCACGAAATAATGAAGGATGAATTCTTTTTTAAAGAATTTTTGAGGAATTTGTTATTCTTCTTCCTATTACAAAAATGAATTAAGATGATGTGATGTTAATATTGTTTGATTTCACATTTAAATCTGGAAATAATCTTAATATTATTTAAAATTTATATATCAAGTTTTTAGGATAATGCCAATTGAGTTTATTATCTTTAAAAATAGTTAATAAATTATCCCAATTGAGTTTGTACATCAATGCTTTCTATTTTTGTTTCCTTTTTTAAGAAAAATTACTGATGTCTTTTTTCAAATAGAATTAATGATGTCTTTTATGATGAAAAACATACATGATCTCTTTTGGTTCTAAAAAGAATCTTAAAACTCTCTTAGTAATATGCAAAAAAAATAACACTTGGAAAATTATGAATTTGCAATAAAGTTAAGAGGACAATTGAATGTAAAAATGGATGTTTACAATCAACCATAAAGAACATGGGAGTGTAAAAAGGTACATGCACAGAGCAATGGCAAAAGGGTTTATAAAACCTTTGGGATAGGCTATCAAGAGATATTTGTTCCAAACCTTTGGGATAGATTATCAAAAGATATTTGTTCTTATAGCCAAACCCAACATTGTGAGAGTCATGCTCACCTTAGACACTAATTTGATAGAGCCCTCTTATAGCTAGAAGTAAGGATTACATTCAATGGTGATGTACAAGAAAAAGTACATCTGGATATTTCCTTAGACTTTGAAACTAAAAAGATAAAGATGTGTTCACTAAAAAAAATCTATGTATTGCAACAATCCCTTAGAGCATAGTTTGATAAGTTTATCATAACAATAAAATGTCACAAATACATATAGGTCCAAACTAACAATAACATATTTTTAAAAATTTGGAAGATAGCAAACTTGCAATATTTATGGTATATGTTGATCACATCATTCTTAGAGATGAAAATTTAGAAGAAATCAAGTGTTGACTTCTCTAAGTGGGATATTTGTGCTTAAAGACCTGCATGATATGACAGGAGATGATCAACCTTTATTCCATAAATTGTAAGAACGCTTCAATGAAGTCAACATACATGACAAAACAAAAAAAAAATATGCAAAACGGTTACTTTTCCAAAATGCAAAAGCAGCACGATTGTCATGATACAAGATGATGGTCTTACTAGCTATGTAATTGGGGCTTCACATTACAACTAATCTAATTCACAAGTTCAAGAATCTTTGACTAGCAAAGGGATATGTTGGAATTAAACTTTCTTTTGTAAAAGTGTAAGGTTCTCTATCTGCATAAGAGTGATGCATGCATAGTGATGAAAAGCAATCAAATTGATGTTGGATATTAAAGTAGATTGAACTCTAAGGTTGGCACAATGAATTCCAAGGGAACATGCACCTACTAAGAATGATGCGTGTATAATGTGAGTTGAAGAGCATGGTGTGATAATTATGAGGTAACCAAATGGCCAAATTACTATACAATGGTTCCACTTGTATAAGGTAAGTGAACCAAGGTTTAAAATACTACAAGGGGAAAACTCTACTGCCTGTATGTTTTTGTAATTATGGAATGATAGGAAGAGTGTTACTCATATTTTCTTTAGAAATATAAAATGGAAGAACAAAATTTGTTAAAAAGCACATCAAACAAAGTTACATGTGGACATACAAAGTTTAGTGAACTAAGCTGGCATCCTATGGTGACATACCTGCAAGTCAAACGGTATAGGATCAAAAGCTAAATGGTTACCAAATCCACTAAAATGGACCACCTTTTTTTTCAGCAGGATAGGTAAAATCTTCTTGACATAAAAACTTGGCTTTTCCTCTTTCCTGATTTCAGCATCTGTGATCTAATACAAAATATATCAACACAACTACTAATGGATAACTTTGCACCATTAATATTGACAAAGGTGTGTACTTACAATAATACCTCTGGCCTCCAAGTCTAATGATTGCAGCTCCACAGGCAGCTCCTTCACAATTTTAATGTCAGCTTTTAGGTAATTGACAAAATGCTCCTCCTCATATATATCACTGAACTGGCTAGGATACAGGAATGGAAGGTCATTTCTGAATCTAAGTGATCATGTTAATGGCTCAAGATATGTACAAGATGTAGATCTGTTTCTAAATATCTATACTTGAGGCAAGTAAACTTAAGAAAGCTATTAATACAACTTTTGGGAAACATGTGTTACTTTTATCTGTATCACAAAATTGAACATTAGTTATGGTTTACATATGCAGGCTAACAGCTGTTTTTATTAGTCAACAAGGGAGCATAATGCTAATTATCCAAAAAAAAAGAAAAACTGAATTTTACCACATTGGCATAATCATAAGCACAAACTAAATGATAACTATATTCTTTCTATTTTATGCAACCTAAAAAAATCACTCGAAAGTAGTATAAAGACACCATATAAATGCCTCTGAATATACATGTCTTAATTTCAATCTTGGAAGTAGCATAAATTGGGCTCACCTTTTAATTTAAAAACTAGTTCAGATATGAACTAGCACATGTACTCACAAGTTCTTATGACAGAATGTAATTAAAAGCATAATCAGCATATCTAACAGCAATTAGAAATCGGAAAATGAATTTTTTTAGCTGCTAATATTTTAATATGTACATTCTTGGAATATTATTGTAAGCCTCATAAGAGAGAAATTTTATATATACTCATGTCTTACAATTTCTTTATAAGAAAGGACTTTAATAGCACTATCCAAAACTTCAACATTCAACAACACAATTCAAAGCCCAAAATATTTCATCTATTGTTACCTGATCCAGTATGTTTTAATTTGAATAGAGAAATGCGTGAGATGCTGATAACCGTGCAACAAATGCAATAGCACAAGTGAAGGCAATTAGAACTAAATTAAGGAGATTATTCCACAATAGAATCTTCCCAAAGTTATTACAAACAATGCACACAATATTCAATATGCAATATCATATTTAATCATGATCTAGCCAGGCATGACAAGCTACAGGAATCCTCATTCTTCATTAATAGTCAATTAATATGGAACATAGAAGAAAAAACAGTACATATTTGAAGTTAGTTTACATTACATTTCAAGTAAAAAAAAAAACCACTAAATTCTGTCATAGAAGTGTTTACAGGTAAACGTTGTCTAATAGCAAAACAGGGCACACATCAGAAACGCACTAGAAAATAAAAATTACCTTGAATCCTGCCACACATTGCTATATAGAAATTTTGGGAGGACTAGCGTAGAGTTAAGCAACCTAGCAATAGCAACAGCATTGCAGATCTGTGGGCACAAGGAAAAAAGGTATTTCATTGAAGAGTGAATGGTAAAAATAGGTGCACACACACACACACAAAGTGCAATACATCGAAAATGATGTCAACTTTATAAACTTTTCTTTGCCTGCATTTACCACAATCTTAATATAATAGTCCAACCATAAAAGATAGGAATTGAAGTAATCTGTTTCTCTCATGAAATTTATTTGCACTTTTAGAAGTGAATTGAAAATAAAGTGCTTCCAAAGCATGGCTCACTGCAGAATCATTAGCATAAAATTCTCAAACCAGAACACAGATGGTCATGAAATACTAAATCTAACACTCCAAAGACTTTATCCTTCTGATAAAATCTAAGGCTCAGGAACCAGATTCTTATCAATATTTAAGTTTGAACTATGGTATAGACATGGAATATTTAAGAAAAGAAATACAAATCTTTCATAGACTATAGCAGAATTTACATATATGCTGGCCAAAAGCATATATTTGTGTGGATGAGTCACCATTTCATCACCTAGTTGTCATAAGAAACCAAGACTATCTGAAAATGAGCAATCTTATATGCATTCTACCATAGAAAGAATTGTTTCCATGTTAGACCCTTACAGCCACTCTCTGCTGGCTTATGCCACCATTTGCACTGACAAGAATGTAACCATTTGTTCCATCTGCATTTTTCAGGAAAATACAAACAGTAATCATGAAAAATATTTCAAAAATTTGAGAGAACAAAACAATGCTGCTGGTATACGTGAGGGAAGCAAGCCATAATATCCAAAAACTCAAACAATAGAACTATATTCTATTCTCTCATGCAATAATAACTACTCTAGTCAAAGTAAAGGAAATGCACCACCAGGCATCCAGCTCCGTCGATCAGCACAAGGCTTCCACGTGAAGATGGCCGCTAAAGTTTCCTTCCATAGCTCATCAGGTTCTGGCTTTTCCTCAGCCTATACAAAAGCTTCCAAAATAACATTTCAGGCAGTTTTCAACAACAAAAAACATATTGAAAATATTTAAAATAAAAATTGCAAAAATAAATTGTTTACAGATCAAGTCTATGTAGATCTTACATCTGCCAAGGCATGTGCTGCCAAAGCCAAAAGCCTGGTGTTCATAACTTGATGATGCCCACCAATTCTTGCATGGTTAATTTGATTGCCCTGAATTCAGTGATATGATGAAACAAAAAGATCAGCAAAAAACTTATTTCAAATAAAAATTTTTCAATACAAAAATAATGTTGCTGGAAGATGCAATAAACATAATCCATGAGGATTAAAGCAATCTAGAACCAAGAAAATCAAACAAAATTCTTAGGTGATTTTTTAAATGGAATGACAGTATTTTTTTTTTTTTTTTTTGAAGCCCAAACATAGCATATACATGATATATCAAAGATGCTAAGTTTGAGCCTCAACAGGCAATCCTACTCCCAAATAGATCAGTATTTGTAATATATGTTGATGATATGGCATTAATCTAGGATGTCTTAAAAGATTGATAAACTAAAAAAAAATACTTCAATCTCAGTTCAAAGACAAACATCTAGACAATCTTTAGTATGTTCTAGGAATAAAGATGACCAAAGTCGCGTTGGTATTTTTATCTACAAATGGAGCCATAACCTTGATCTCTTAAAATAAACAAGGAAACTAGATTGATGACCCACCAAACTCCATTAGACAGAAACTAATGTAGAAAACTAATTAAGAAGACCACACCATACAATGAGTGAGGCATCAACACTTTGATAGGAAATTCCTATACTTGTCTCTTAAAAGTCCAAATATTGGTTTCAATACTAGCATGATGAACCAATTATTCATTCTCCCACAAGAGTACACCTCAAGGCTGTGAAGAAAAATTCTTAGGTATTGGAAACCAATTGTAGACAAAGCAATATTATTTCATAAAACTAACCAAAGAGATCTATGATTTGCATATGCTAATTAGATGAGTCGCTGAGGATTGTAAGTCAACTACTAGGAATTATACAAAACAATATGAAAATCTTCTGCCTTGAAAAAGCAAGAAACAATTATTATAGCAAGGAACAATGCAAAACCTAAGCATAAACTCGTGACACTCTATGGCAATATCCAGCCTGCCATCAACAATGTTCACAATCCCATTAGCATTGAGAGTAAGGCTATTTGTATGTTTAACATATCAACCAATTCACAAGAAATGGATAATTGTACTAAAGCTATGTTCAAAATAAAATTTAATGCATTTGTAAGAAATTTAAGAATAATTGATATCCATATACTAAATTGATTGGAGAGTTTTTGAAAAAAACCAATCCCTTGAAATGAAATTAATCCCAATATCCTAGGAATCCGAATGAGATATGATTTATATCTTTCCTTTTCAATTGTTATTTCTGTCTTAACAATTACTAATTTAAATAGTTTGCATAATTAGAATGTAATTTGCTTCTTTAGATTTGGTAAATCTCCTTTACATCCTATAATGCTTCAATGAAATAAAGAAAATAAAGAAAAAAAATTCAAATCATTCTACCATTTTTGTTAATATTGCAAACTTCTTTAAAAAAAAGAAAAAAAATCATAGAATAGAAAATATTTTGAAATATGATAGGACAAAAAAACAGACTAATGTATCCAATCTATTGAATATCAAATTCTATAATTAAGTAATGAAAAAAAATTATCAGTTAATTTTTTATTACATGTCTCATCAAATCATAAAGATGCTTAATACCTCATTATCCACGTCATGACTCTAAGTCGACATGGTATTTATATAATGACAACTAACGACCTTAGATGTCTTTCTCAAGGAAAGTATCAATGGATCTACAAGACTAATGGAGACTCCACTTACTAAACTTGATATGAACAAGAAGAAACTCCATAGCCTTGAGGTCTTGACCTTAAACCTCAAATTAATACTTGCATTCAAAGGCCAATAACATACCCATTTCACATCAAGTACTTGGTAGCTCTAATAATTCATTCACAACATGAAATACTAGCTCAAATTCCACATACGCTAACATGATTATAACTTCCCAAGTAATCAACTCGACAAGCACTTTAAGGAGTACAATTATAACTTCCTCAATGCAATGACCAACATGTCTGAGGGTGACACATCATTTTCCAATGCCATCTACAAATGCTATCTTTGACTGTGAAGGGAACATAAAGGCCAATCAAAGCCAAGATCATTAGAAAGATCCATGAGAGAATGAAGTGGATAATCTAGTTCTATATTTCTCATTTTCACGATATTATACTATTACTCCTTATCACAAAGATAAGTTTGATGCCATGAACCATTTATTAAAATTTATTAAGAGATTCATGTTCAATCAATCTATTCATTTCTTTCTTCTCTGTCCAAGCATTTTTCAATAAATCACAATCCTAATTCTTACATCAACAATATGAAGTGGGTAATCTAGTTCTCCATTTCTCATTTTCACGATATTATACTATTACTCCTTATCACAAAGATAATTTTGATGCCATGAACCATTTATTAAAATTTATCAAGAGATTCATGTTCAATCAATCTATTCATTTCTTTCTTCTCTGCCCAAGCATTTTTCAGTAAATCACAATCCCAATTCTTACATTAACAATATGACAATCTGAAATAAATTACATTTCACGTACGATTGATCCAACCAAAACCCAGTTGATGCATGGTGACAAAAATTTAGAAATGTGAATTTGACTTATGGATAACATTTTGAAAGAAGAATTACAATGAATAAGTACTCAAATGTAAGGATCACATTCACATTGTTGAATGATGTATTCCACAATATTTATGTAACTATTTGCATTAAAAAAGGTTTGACATCTAATTTCAAAAGAACATAGAAGATTGGCGTAAGAAACATCACAAGTGTTAACAATAATTTAATTAGTTTATCCCTTATAGAAAGTTTTAATAAATAAGTATGAAATATTAAAAAAGTCAAAATTTCCTTGAATGGAAAAAAAACATGTATGAGTTATAATCATGTTTTAATTCAAACAGCATGATGTTGTTTACTTCCTCTTTCACTGTGTTAAAAATAGCTAATTGTTATCATTATTTTTTTCATTTCACTATACTTTTGATCTCTTTGCTAACTTATATTATTAGAAATATCACGTTTTTCTTCTTGGACAATCCCTTGGTCATCTTTTTCACTTTCTTATATGTCAAGAATTTAGGAAGTAGCCATTAACTAATCCTATGAATCAATTTATTCATTTTAATAACAACTCAAAAAAGTTTAGTAGCTATTCTTCATTTTTTATTAGCATTCTTTACATGACTATCACATTAAATATCATCGTCATCAATTCATATGCTATTTCTACTTCATTTTCACGGCAAGTCGCCGTAACTACTGATAGAACTTTGAAATGCCGATTCAAATTATAATTTAGGGTAGAAGAAAACCGCAATTCTAACAAATCAACTAAAAGGGAAAGACAAAGTCTAAAGAATGTACCAGAAAATGGGTTCTCCCCAATACCGGCAATGCCGAATTCAGCACATGACCCAAATCCTCCCTGTGAGCAGAGGGATCATACTGCAGTCTGGAAAACATCCACCAATTTACGAGGAAGAAGAATCCAACCACCACAGCCAACACCACAACCCCAGGAATCCATTGCTGTCGCCTCCACCAAACCCCGTCCTTCCTCCTCGTCAACTCACGGCTCTGTTTCGCTCCACTGCCCCTGCCCAAGCAGTCAGTTAACATCATTATGACGCCGACAACCGAGCCCAGGCCCCAGCACAGGTCACATCCCCGTGAAGAGAACTGCCCGTAGCTTCAGTAGGCCCCTTCGCCGGAGGAGGATGAAATAGAATGACGGGGAGATGGCAAGTTTAAGCTAGCTTTTGCCGAGGAAAGGAGGTTGATCCTTGGCAGTCGAATTAGAGATAAGATTCGAAAGAATCGGCACTTAAGATGGTCCGGCGGACACCGCTGGAAGAAGGAGTAACCGCCATCGACGACGGTAATCCCCTCCACCTGTGCTTCTTCTTCCGGTCGGTTCAGTGGGCACGACTTCGGACAGCTGCGAAAGGTCAAAATAAGTTGGGTGTTGTTAGGTAGCCTCCACCTCTCTCTCTCTCGATCGATCGATATATATATATATATATATATATATCAGTTAATATGTATGACATGGTTCTTTGTATATCCAACTCTATGAGAAAAAAATAATAATAAATAATATATTATAAACTATGTTGTTAACGTGATTTTTATCTATGGTGAGATCATGTAGAGAAAAAAAACTTCTCATAAATGATATATTTATTTTCATTTTATAACGTTGTTCATTCTTATTTTTTTTAACAAAAATTGATTAAGATAATTGATTTTGTTATTATTATATTTTATAATATGATAAGTATTAATATGAGTTATCTTTAAAAAGTAATTGAACATAAAATACTTATTCTCGATTAATAGTAATGAATATAAAAAAAATTATACTCATATTAATGTTTAAGGGTTGTTCTTCTTTTTTTAATATAATAATTAGCATAACTATCTCCTTGTTTGGACAGTTTTTTGTATTGATAATTAAAATTCAAGTTTCTCTATTAAAGGTCCCATGGTCTAGTGGTGAGGACATTGGACTCTGAATCCAGTAACCCGAGTTCAAATCTCGGTGGGACCTTTTTTGTTTTATTTTGGGTTTTGAATTTTCAAAAAAAATTGAAAAATGCTGCAATTTGAATCTTTTTTTCAATTCTTATTTTACAAAAAAAAACCCGTTATTTTTTAGTCCTACATCGTCTTCTGCATCATGCCTTTCTTCCTCCCTCGGTTTCGCCTTCTCTCGTACACCTGCCGATCTCTTCACTCTCCCTCTTCTCAGACTCCTCCTCCGGTGATCAAATTCGACGAGGAATCCGTCCTGGCCGCACTTTCATCCTACGCCAACGACTGGTCCCGCGCCCTGGACTTCTTTCACTGGGTTTCCTCCACCCCCGGCTTCTCCCACTCCTCCTCCACTCTGACCGCCGCCGTCGACATCCTTGGAAAGCACCTCGAGTTTGACCAGGTGTGGTCTCTCATCGATTCCTTCCCCTCCCTTTCCGACCGCTCCACGTTCCGCTCTATTTTCAACAGACTCGCGGCCGCGCGCCTCGTTTCCGAGGCCCTCCTAGCCCTAGACCGATCGGCCGCCTTCGGACTCCGCGATCGTCAAAACTTTCTCCAGCTCATCGATTCCCTCTGCGACCACCGTCTTGCTCCGGAGGCATATGACCTCTGCTTCAAAAATCCTCCCTTTCCCATCGAACGCGACACCAAAGCCTACAATCTCCTCCTCCGAGGATGGCTCAAGATGGGCTGGTGGGGCCAATGCCGCCGCTTTTGGGAAGAGATGGACTCCCTAGGAGTCGAGAAGGACCTCCATTCATACTCCATATACATGGACATTGTCACCAAGTCGGGTAAGCCATGGAAGGCTAAGAAACTCTATAGGGAGATGAAGAGAAAAGGAATTTCACCTGATGTTGTTGCTTATAATACTGTAATCCAGGCTGCTGGCCAATGTGATGGTGCTGATAGGGCTATTAGGTTGTATAGAGAAATGCTGGATTCTGGCTGCTGGCCAAATGTTGTAACTTTTAATACCATAGTGAAGTTGCTGTGCGTGGAAGGGAAGCTGGGGGAAGGGTATGCATTTTTGGAGAAGATGAGGAAGAATGGGTGTGAACCAAATGTGATCACATACCATTGCCTCTTCCGGTATTCAAGTCGACCACAGCAGATTTTGTGGCTTTTTGAAAGGATGTTGGTGACAGGTTGTCATCCACGTATGGATACCTATGTGATGTTGATAAAGAAGTTTGGAAGGTGGGGATTCTTGAGGCCAGTATTTATGGTATGGAAAGCAATGGAGGAGCATGGATGTAGTCCAGATGCTTTTGCATATAATGCCTTCATTGATGCATTGTTGCAAAAAGGGATGGTGGAGATGGCAAAGAAGTATGACCAGGAAATGATAGCAAAAGGGCTTTCTCCGAAGCCAAGGCAAGAGTTTGTGATGACTGTTGATGATTTATTTGAAGAGCAAGACAAGAATAATTTTAAAGGAGAGAATGTTGTAATTTGATGATCTAGTAGTCCTCCTACAAACTGATCGATTAACGATCGAGGGAGCGACAAGTAATACCTGGTTGATACATAGATTGGCTATTGGTCTCAACCTCTAATTCCTCCCTTAGTGATCTTTCTTAAATTATGTAGAGATGTAATGAAGGAGGAGCTGAATAATAAAAATGTATCTTATACATTAGTTGAGTTGCAATGGACCATAGGGTTAATTAGGTGTGTCCCTTAACTTTTATCTTCTTGTTGTGTTTTTGTGAAGATTGTTGATATTTGTTTTGTGACAACTAATGTTTTTTATCAGTGAAGTTATCATCATGAAACTTCAAGATCAGAGGCTTAAGTTGCATAAACAATTTCCTCAAAAGCATTGAGTGTGATTGCATATAAAAGACTCTTTTTTGTTTTAATGCTTTTGCAGACCATGTTAAGGTGTGGAACAAGGTTGCTTCCATTTAATTTTACGAGTTTCATTGAAGTAATGCCCATCACAAATAATAATAAATGAGCTAGAGATTGGATGATAGACCTTTATAAGATATGATACTATTTAATGCTAAAAAAATAAAAAATTTGCTAAGGAAATTTTAAAGCTCAAAACCAACTTGAGTCAATTTTTTGTTTAATATGCATTGTTCAAGTTGACTAAAAACAATGACAAATAAATTTATTTGACATAGTCATAACAATGCAATTGTGACTTTGTGGAAATCTTGAACTTTCTTATTTGATTCTTGAACCTCTAATAAATTTGGTATTATTTGGATTGTGATGTAAACTGGTTGAGTTTTGATTTTTGAGCCAACTTACATGAGTTTCATGTGGAATCAAATTGAAATTTAATTGCCTTGGAAACCCATGATTATCATATTTGTGTTAACTTGGCCAAACCCGTGAATTTTTATATGCGTTCGGATTGTGTTCATGATGATACCATACTGGTTTTTCGAAAAACAAAAACTCCATTGAACTTATTTTTGTCTAATGGATACAATTTGCACATGACAAGACTTCATATAAGTTTGATGAACTCTTATTTGATTGAATAATTTGGCATTCTATTCATAAGACCATGAACTATGCCTTTCTTCTTATGCTGACATTTGCATTGATTTGCTTTTAAGGAACCGAGGAGATTTTTGTTTGTGTTGCATTGTTGTGCCTCTTTGAAGGCCTTCATCTACATTCAACAACAAAACTTAGAATGTACAATTTAGTTAGCTTCTTGGTTCTACCTTTGTTATCACTTTCATACCTTTCTTAAATTAAATGGAACTAGATGTAGTCCAAATGCTTTTGTTGATAATGCCTTTATCGATGGTTACTGCAAAAAGGGATGGTAGAGATGGCAAAAAAGTACAACTAGGAAATGCTTGCAAAGGAGTTTGTGACCAATATTGATGGTTTATTTGGAGAGCAAGATGAAAATGATCATAAAACAAAGAATGTTGTAAGTTGAGGATATAGTAATCTTCTTACTAACTAATTAACCAATGATCAAGGGAGCAATAAGTAATATCTAGATGTTACATAAGTTAGGGGATATCCATTGGCTTTGCCAATATATTGTGGGTAATTAAATTGGCTTTTAGTGTTGACCATTGATTCCCCTCATAGTGATACTTAAATTATCTAAGGATGCAATGAAGGTGGAGCTCATATACATCAGCTAAGTTGGAATGGGCCACATGTATACTAGGTGTGTGCCTAAACATTTGCCTTCTTGTTGTACCTTTGTGAAGATTGTTTCTAATGTTTTTTATTCAAGAAGCTATAATCATGAGACTTTAAAATCAAATATTCAAGTTGTGTGAACAATTTAATTAAAAACATTGTGTTTGATTGCACATAAAAGACTCCTTTTTTGTTCAACACTTTCTTAGACCATGTTATGAGACTTTAAAATCAAAGATTCAAGTTGTGTAAACAATTTCCTTAAAAGCATTGTGTTTGATTGCACATGAAAGACTCCTTTTTTGTTCCAACACTTTCTTGGACCATGTTAGCGTGTGGAACAAGGTTGCTTCCATTTAATTCTACGAGTTTCATTGATGCAAAGCCCATCACAGATAATAATAAACGAACAAGAGATTGGATGAATAGACCTTTAAAAGATATAATACTATTTAATGTTAAAAAAATACAAAATTTGCTTGCAAATGACTCTTTTGAGTTGATGCATGTTGAACTAGATTAATTTTGAGTCTACTTTTAAGGTAATTTTAAATTTCAGAACCAACTTGAGTCAATTTTGAGTTTGGCATACCTTGTGCAAGTTGATTTGAAACGATGATAGATAACAATACATTGGTGACTTAGTAGCTAACGCATATTTATTCTTGAACCACTAATGAATATGATACATTGTATTGTTTTGATTTTCATGTAGTATGGTTGAGCTTTGATTTTTGAGCTAGCGTACATATGTTTCGAATGGAATAAAATTGGAATTTAATAGCCTTGAAACCCCATGATTATCATGTTTGTGTTGACTTGGTCAAATTCATGAATCTTTATATAGTTTATGGCTTTATGTTTATATCGATATCATACTTGCTTTTGATAATCTAAAAAAAATCTCAATTGAACTCATTTTTCTCTAATGGATACAATTTGCACATGACAAGATTTCATGAGTTTGACGAACTCCTATTTGATCAAATAATCTGACATTTTATGCCTAAGACCATAAACTATATATTTCTTTTTTATGCTGACATTTTCAGTGATTTGCTTTTTAGGAACCAACAGGTTGTTTGTTTCTGTTGTACTATTGCGCTTCTTTAAGGAACTTCATCAATGTTCCATCAACTAAGCTTATAATGTGCAATTCCGGTAGCTTCTTGGTCCTATTTTGTTATCACTTCCATACCTTAAAGTAAATGGAGGAGCATGGATGTAGTCTAGATGCTTTTGCATTTAATGCATTCATCAATTGATTGCTATACAAAGGGATGGTAGTGGCAAAGAAGTTTGACCACGAAATGTTGGTAAAGAAGCTTTCTCTGAAGCCAAGGTGAGAGTTTGTGACCAATATTGATGGTCTATATGAAGAGCAAGATGAGAATGATCATAAATCAGAGAATGTAGTAATTGAGGATCTAGTAGTCTTCTTATGAACTGATTGACCAATGATCAAGGGAGCAACAAGTAATGCCCATGTTACACAATTTCCATTGGCTTTGCCAATATATTGTGGGTGATTAAATTGGCTATTACTGTTGACCTCTGATTTCCCTCATAGTGATACTTAAATTATCTAAGGATGTAATAAAGGAAGAGCTGGATAACAAAAATTGTCTTATACATAAGCTGAGTAGCAATAGGCCACATGTTTACCTGGTGTCTGTCTCAACATTTGCCTTCTTGTTGTACCTTCATGAAGATTGTTGATATTTGTTTTGTGACAAATAATTTTTTTTTATTTAGTGAATAGATGGCTTGTACTTTTATGCTGCTTTTAATGTTTAAAACTAATTTGAATCAATTTTGGGCATAGATTACCTTGTTTAATCCTTTTTCAAGTTAGCTAGAGTGATGACAGAAATTTATTTGACATGGTTTTAACAATTCCACTTTAACTTAGCAGCTAGCCCTCACTATTGCTGTGGAATCCTTGCATTTCTCAATTTTATTATCGAGCCTTTAATGAATATGGTAGATCTTATTGTTTGGATTATCATGTAATATGTTTAGCTTTGAGTTTTGAGCCAATTTACATAAGTCTTGAATTGAATCAATTGAAAATTTTTAAGTTGATTTGGCATGATTTGCTGTTAAATTGAGTTGAGCTAAATCAAAAGTTGCTCAGATTCAACGTGGTGCCTAGCCAAAGAACTAGTATTATAGTTTGAAATTTTATTCCTTTTTTGTTTATTGTTTATAATTAATTACAATATAATCACAAGGCAAAGGGGAATACTCAAGTTACTAATCAATCAATATAAAAGTAAAATAATGCTCAATCATAAAGATTATTACACATGCTTGGATAAATGATTTTGTTTAATGTAACTTGTGCTAAGTATAATTTGATATCCTATGCTAGTTTGACCTAGAACTATCATGCTCTAGAAATTGCTTTCTTAAGTTTTCCTATTGATATGAGAAACTTTGTTACAACTGCCTTATCCATTGTAAACTTCATGATTTAAAATCATATCTTGGGTGTTTTTTAATAGAATCAACTAAAGGTCTTTGAAAGTTTTTCTCCTCTTTTTCTCGTCTTTGTGTTCTAGAATCTGTTATTGCTTACTAAATAAGAAAGAAATATGTGATAGTTTACTTGAAACCCTTTATGACATTAGCCTTTGCCATTAGGATTCCTTCCCTTATTCTCCATTTAATCTTCTAAAACCTCCCCATTTAGAATATATATAGTGGAATTCAAGGAAGTACCTTTGGGATTTGTTTTGGTCTTGATCCCTAAATCAAGTCCTTGATCCTTTTCTTTATTTGGGCTTTTACTTTAACTATGTCATATCAAGTGTTTCTTGATTTCTTAGAAATAATTGTACTATTTTATTAATGTGGTATAGGGTCTTGCTTTTAGACATATGATAAGCTCATAGTAAAACAAGTTGTTAACTTAGCAAGAAGTAAAACAAAATGTAATTTTTTGAAGTTGAAATAATTCATTATGACTTCATTAGCAACTTATAGAGGCTTATTTATATTAGCCAATTTGATGACCTATATTTTTTTGGCTTGCCATGACATTTGGGTACAAATGTTTGATGTTATTTCGCAGTTTGGCTCTTTGTTTCCTTTTCTTCGATTGGAATGGTCTTATCAAAGGATCTATGTCATCGCTTGCTCATCATTCGATTAGTCCTTGTTGGTTTTGGCTCCTTCTCTAGGTTGCCTTGTGATCTAGTGTCAAACTCACAATCTTGGTTTTCTCAGACCTTAGTTGTCCTTGCAGCTGCTCTTCATCTTGTCTTTGTGCATCTTTTTCCATGATTCAATCCTTCGATCACTTTTTAAGATCTAAGTCATAAAATTAGGTGGTACATCTGTGATTGACTAGAATCAAGGACATCTATGATTGAATCAAGGTTTGTCATGCTTGTTGGAGTCGATAGCGGGTATTTTAGGAACAGGATAGGAACAACAATTTGTGAAAAAGGCTTCAAACTCTTCTACAGTCAGCAGTTCTTTTGAGAGGAGGATTGATTCAGGCTCTCAAGAAAGATTAGAATCATTGAAAATGATGACAAATTCTTGTAAGATAAGATTTATAGGAGCTGAAAAATTTTATGGTATGATTATTTTTTGCTGATAATAAACTTCAAGCTCTAGATTAAGTCGTTAACAAGTTGACTATTTTTGAAAAAGTAATTATATGACTCGAGGATGCTAGATAATGGAAATCCAAACAAATATCTGGATGAGCTCTGTAAGATATTACAAAGCGTTTGTTCTTGATGTGAAGATCAAGAAGGACAAACTACTTCTCTTGTTAGCACTTCATCAGTTTCATTTGATCACATCGTGGCCACATTGCTGTTTGCGAATGATGCTCAAATTGAAGGAGATTTTGATACTTCATTGTTGAATTAGCAACTATGGAGGAATAATGGCAAGGGTTTGTTATGTGAAGGTAATTTCTTGGTTGTTGTATGTGGTTTTTAGAGTAAAGGAAGAACAAATGAGAAGCATAAATGGTTTAAAAAGAATAAGAGATGTTCCAAATTAAATGATCACTGAAGGATGTACTTTATTTGTGACAGAAAACTATGTAACAAAATGATTGTTCTTTACATAAGAGTTGCTAAATAGGAGTATAATAGAGAAAGATAAAAAATTGTTGATGGTGAAGATTATAGAGAAAGATGATAAATCATGTGGCTTAAATTGCTCAGGTGGACTATGATTGCATAGTTCACAAGGTATGAAGAACAATGTTAAAATAAAAGGAATGATGATTGTTGCACTGTACACATTTTCTTAGGATTGTGGAGATAGTTGAAGGTATTATTACATCTTATGTAAGTGCTACAAATGATGGAAGAGGACACAAGATGGCTTTCCAAAGATTGTCTATATATGGAGGAAGAAACTTGTGATGCTTGTTTCAAATCTTGAGTTTGTTTGAAATCTCATGAGCCATTTAAGAGAGGTAGAGCCATGTCACATTGTGTGCTGGTGGGTAGTGTTGGAATCCTTGTGTATCCTCTTGCAAGAACAGCATGAGGCACGTGAGATCAACAACAATCAGTTCTTTGTATTCTGTGAAAGTTGGTTAGATTGATTCATTTTTATGTATGTTTTATGATTCTTTGTTCACAAGGATTGAGGAAAAGGAGAGGCTCATGGTTGAGTATTGTTCTCTTTTGTGAAAAGAATGTAGGATCTCTTGAGGTGAAACTTGGAATAGAATAGTTCATGGGTTAAAATTCCTTTGCCAACCATGGTAAGATAAGGAGGAAGCTTTGACAGCATTGCCAAGAGAAATGGGCAATGCTTGGTTCCAGATTTTGATTTATATCTCCTTCAAGGCCCATTCCTTGTAATGCCTTAATGGATTAGTGCTTTATCAGAAAGGAACTGAAATTTATGAGGAATTTGTGAATTTATTTGTTTTAAATTGTTAAAAATTATAAATCTAATATGCTATCATCTAATCATGATTGTATACCAAAAGCATTTTGCTGTTCATGTGTCGATTTTCTTCTTATTGAAGATTGTTCCATGCCCCTAATTTTTTTTTATGAAAAACTACTGCTTTCTTTTGTTGAAGAGGCTTTTTCAATTTTTTTATGCCAGTCTTTTTGGGTTCTTTCTGTTTGTTTTTCATTCGTTTGCATGCATCCTATGTTGATATTTGCCTTCTTGGATTCAATTTATTATTTTTTTCTATGAAAATTAACGCTGCTCTCTATGCAAATACCCATGCTTACCATGTTTATGCTGATTTGGCCAAACTAGTCAATTTTTATATACCTTGACACTTTCTTTTCATAATGATATCATAGTTTGCTTTTGATACTATGAAAAAAACTTTTGATACTTTGAAGAAAACAGATCACTTTAAACTTGCATTTACATAATGGACACAATTCGTACATGACAAGTGTTCATATGAGTTTGATTGCTCACATTTGGTTGAATAATATGGTTATATCTTTCTTCTTGGGTTTGCATTTTCATTGGTGTTCTCTTCATAACCAAAAGAGTTATTTGTATTGAACTGATTAAGAGATTAGTTCATGATCTAATAAGAAATTGAATCATTTTACAACAAGTCTCGAAGAAGAAAACAATCTTTTCATGAGAGAAATTTGTAAAACGAACTATTGTGTGTGTTGAGAAGCAATAAGGGACATAAAAGACACCTGTAGTATATACAATAGATATGCATGCCCGTGTGGCCAATTACATATGTGCAACAAATCGGCTTGTTGCATATCATCGTGCTACAAACTAGTATGCACGTTAGACAGCTTGCCACTGATCGATGTGTGGACTGAGGAGTGATAAACAGGTGTGGCACACTAATATGTAACAAACCTGCATGTTATTATAGTTGACCTTATGCACAAATCGTCTAATGCACATATGCACCTGCCTGCTCAGATGGTGCGATGCTCACCACCTATCGCCAACTCTTGATTCATACACATGATAAATAAAGCAATAACCTATATATTGTATATCAAGAGAGAGAGAGTGTGTGTGTGTGTGTGTGTGTGTATAATCTGATGTTTTTTATCTTATTTGAATAAAACATTAAAAAAATTATATATATATATATATATATATATATATATATATATATATATATATATATTGATTAAAATATTTTTATTATATTATTATAAATATGTACATTAATCTTTAATGAAAGGGTTTCTTCTTTAAGTTCAAATTTTTAAAATTTTATAGAAATACATTCTTTTTTATTCTTTTAGTTATTTTATCATTTTTTTGTTTTCATTTTAATATTATAATTTTGATGTAAGATTTGTTGTATAGGATCTAGAGTAAGATGCTTCACAATCAGATCATGTATTGCCCCTTTGAAGCTTTCCTCTTTAAGTTTCTTAAGCAAAGCTTGTATGTTGGATGGTTTTGTAGGTATGGCCAATGTCTATTATTTCTAATAATATATTTCTTTGCCTCTTAATTATGTAGTTGAGAATATGCTTTTATTTGTAGGTTTGCTTGATAATTTATTATACAAAAATGCTATTTTAGAATGGTGAATAAATAATTGTATGAAAGCTAAAGGTAAAAAATAAATGACATAAAAATAGATTACACATAAATTAACAAATAATAAAAAATAAATGATATAAAAATATATTGAAAAGTAAAAGATATCATTGACACTTGTTTTAGATTAGATTAAACACAGAGCATCAATTTTAACTTTTAGAGGAAATAGTTAAATAGAAACACATATCCCTTCATTTTAAATTAATATATCCCTTTTCAACTTCCATAAAAATATTATTTTAAATGCTATACCTTATACTAGTTTCTTATTATTATATTTTATTTTGAATTAATTATAACAAACCATGCCTAAAACAAAAGAAGTCAACATCCTATTGCAAAGAAGGATAACATTTCTTCAAGTTGCAAACTTTCACACAAAACAAATAGAATTTTTTTAAAATGACCATAATATATATTTTTATACCTTAAAAATTTTGACACCAAACTATTTATGTCAACTAATTTAGTTGTGTGAACATTCATTGCAATGATAGGTACTAACACCTAACCAACATATGTGACCCAAAAACTGAAGTCATCATCATCATCATCATCATCCTTTTATTTGACATAACCCTAGCAAAGAATTGACAAAGTAAACCTCCATTTCCATGACAAACAATTGAAGCAGGAGAAACAAGGTAATGTAATGTATTCTTGTGAAATATAAAAGCATTGCTGCACTTAACATATTTAGCACGAAGATCCAAAAGCTGAAGCCACATTTCAAAGGAAACACAACTAAACAACAAGAAAACAAACTGCTTTTTTATCTACACAGCAACCCTAATTGCAGCCACCAGACTTCCTTCATTAGGGTTTCAGTAAGGTGGTGGAGGATATATTGCTGGGTAAGGCCCTGAGATAGAAAACATACAACTGTTCAATAGTAAACAACACCAGAGAAAAGGATCTATAAACTACTACAGAGTTGTCCAAATTAAGTTGTTATAAAGGTAAGAGTGTACTCAATAGGTTAACCAAAGCCTTTTGTAGTGCTCAAAATCGTTAGAAAATCAGATCAGATTGGATCTTGGCTCAAATTGAATTCGAATCAATGTGCAATACATATCAATCATCAGCCCAGTTTGGCATAAACCAAGCTAAACCAAGTCTGGATTGGAGTGAACTCAAAAACCAAATCAAAGTAGTTATATAATCATTAATTTGAGCATATTTAACCATATAGATTGCAATTTATAGAATTACGATGACATGCTAATAATTATAACATGATTGAATGTCATAAATTAAAAAAAATGAAAGTCAGATGAGCTTTAGTTTAGAATGAGATCAAGATCAGATTGAATTCTTCATGTCTAAAGCTTAGGTCTTATTGATATTGATTCAAAAAAAAATTTTATTCCAACTTGAAGTAAAGGCTGAATTGACTAGAGATCGAATTGTTAAAAGCCCTACTTTTGGATGAATCACTAATAATTTTTTTCTTCATGTCTTCACTTGTGATAAATAATCGAGATTGTTATCAGTTTGGTCATATGGCACAATTTTAAAATGCTATTTCAAAAACCATCTAATAGAAAATTTTCACATGATAGTGAAATATGCAATGGTGAACATCTATAATGCATGATGTTTTATTGTTCCAAAACTTTCTTCATTATATTCAAACATAATCATGTTGCACAGACTGGATTCTAACTCTAAGCTAAAATTTCACTAATTTCAGTATATTCTCACCTCATTATGTTTGCAATCATCAAAACAAACAAGACCTTAGAGATGAATCAATGATAAGATTCTATCACGTTTGAGGAACAACAAATATGCAAAAAGCATCATCAAACAAGAACTAGCAAAACTGAACATAGTAAAACAAATCAATTCTGAAACAAGCAGGCACCTTGAGGGTAGTAGGAATTCGTCGGTGCCGGTGGATATGTCTGCGGTGGATAGACGGTGGTTTGGTATGCAGCCGGTGGGTAGGAAGCAGGCATGAAGGTCGCTTGTCCATAGTTTGCTGGCGGATAGGTTGCTGGTGGGTAGGTTGACGATGGGTAGGAGGCAGGAGGATGCAGTGACCGGTCCGGAGCATAGTGGGCGGCGGCCATGGAAGGGTATTGCATCTGCGTATAGTATGCAGCCGGAGGAGGGGCAGTAGGCATGTGGGGATGCACAGGGTACCTTGATTCGGGCACATTGTGGGGGTTGTGGCCGGGATGCTGTTGCTGAAAAGAAGACAATTTATTTAAGTTTAGAGGTCAGACTACAAGCTTCAGAGATGGAGCAGTTCTTGTGAGAAATTTAATTACGTGTGCCCCGGCGAAGTGCATGATGAGCTTTACTTCTCCGGCAAACCTGCAGGTGGTAGAGGGAAAAGTTGAAGATTCGTTCCGAAGGAAAGACAGTGTTTGTTGAAGATGAAATCTTACTTGCCGGATTTGGATTGGAGTGCCCAGGAGGAGTCGTCGTAGCCATGGGCAAGGACCTTTTGCAGCTGAATCCTGTAAAGGTAAGGTATAAGGTTGATGATACGAAGGGAGAGAAAAGAGGGAAGAAGAGGGGATTTGAGAGTACCGTCCACTGCCAATGAAGTCGTCATCGGTGATAGTGTTGCTGTTCCAGATGGAGACGCTGATCTCCCGGAGGCCTTCGATTAGGGGGATGACAGTCTTCTCCTGGAAAGTCGGGTGTTTCCCTCCATCTGCCCGATCAAGAAATGCCCGCCATGAAACAACGGTATAGAGAACGAGAGAGAGAGAGAGAGAGAGAGAGAGAGAGAGAGGGATTCGATCTGGGGAGATGGATCGAGGAAAAGAAGAGGGGTGGACCGACCTGTGCAGGTGCGGGTGCGGAACTTGGTGGTGGCGTATTCAAGGAAGACGTACGGATCTTGGCGCGATATCCACTCGGTGTCCTTAAGCTTGCTGCATCCCACCACTACATCTCCAACGATTGTTTTTCATCAGAAGGTTCAACATCTGGATGAAGGGAGGAAGACAAACACTCACCAGTGACATCGAGAAGTTGGCCTTGGATCGACATGACAGCCAAAGAAGGCAGTGCCGAAAGGCAAAGTCTTTAGCTGCTCTCTTCTACGGTGATTGAGCTCTTTAGCTATTTTTCCTTCGACAATGGGATTGGCAGCGGCGAGAACGACTTTGTTCGAGGAGGGGGGACTCTTATAGCGAGCTGGAGGAAGGTCGATGGAACCGCCGCCTGGTTCGCAGTTGACTCTGCACGTTCACAAGGATTGAACGGCCAGGATTTGACTGCTCAGGTAGGTGCGGTCAGATCGATATCTTCTTGCCAAAGACATGTCGTCGGTCCACGCGGCCGAAGACTGACTTATTCCGAATTTTAGAATCAGAAGCAAAGATGGAAGATTAGTAATATCATGAAACTGTCGCATCCTTGTGAACAAATTTTAAATTTTCAGTCAGCCACCTCTTCTTTCAGTTAATTATATATCTCCCCACAAAACAAATTTTGGGTAAATTGTATGGGCTTGATGTGCAATTTCGAATTTTTATTTTAAAGATATCATTGATTCAAAAATAGGTTTTTTTGCGAGTTAGATGCTCTTCTCAATTAGGCGCAATTCAAAATTGAGACTAAATAATCAACAAGTTTATATTATTTGATTAAAATTATTATTTTATATATTATGAAACTATTTTTTATTTGTATTGAATGAATGTAAAAAGTAAAAATTAAGATAGAGATTTTTCAAATGAACATTTAATTCATCTTTTATGTATGAGTATTCACTTTGGGTCACAAATATAGACTCAAAACTATTTATAAACTTCTTATTTTTGTATTTTAAAATTACTTATACTTTAATGGTCATCATTTTTACTAGTTATCCATTGTCACTTAATGTTCATTACTAGTTTGTTTATGACATATCACAGTTTGCTCGTTTTGTCAAGCACAATGTAGCATAACATCATACATCAGTCGTATGTTCTTATTTCTATTTCTATTAAATAAAAAAAATAATATTTTTAAAGTAAAAATCTTACTTTCAAAAGTAAAATTGTCACATCTCTTCTAATGAAAATAAAATTATCATGCTTCTTTTCACTTTAAAGATGCTAGTGATTCAAAAATAAGTTTTTTTGGGAAGTGATATCAAATGCTCTTCTTAATTAGGCACAAACTCAAAATTGACACTAAATAATAAAAAAAATTAAAATATTTGACTATTTGTATAAAATTAATCAAAAATTTTAAAATTATTTATAATTTGGTTGTCGTCATTTTACTTGTTGCCTACTGTCACTCATTGTTTAGTGCTAAATGCACGAACATATCATTAACTACTAAACTTGTCGAGCATAATGTAGCACATCATCAACATCTTAGTTGTATATTCTTACTTTTATTTCTACTAAATCAACAAAACAATGTCTTTAAGTAAAAACCATGCTTTTAAAAATAACACAATCCTCATCTCTTTTAATGAAAATAAGAGTATCATGCTTTACTTTATTTTAAAATGATTCAAAAATAGGTTTTTTTAGAAAAATTTATATCAAATGCTCTTCTTAATTAGGCACAATTTAAATCGACACTAAATAATAAAAAAGTTTAAAATATTTGATTAAAATTATTATTTTGCATATTATTAAACTATTTTCTATTTGTATTAAATACATATCAAGAGTAAAAAATAATTAACATTTAATTCAACTTTTATAAATGAGTATTCATTTTGAGTCACAAATGTAGACTCAATTAATTTATAATCTTCTTATTCTAGTATTTTTTAAAATTACTTATAATTTGGTGATCATCATTGTTGCTCGTTACCAATTGTCACTCATTGTTCATTGCTAGATGCCTACAAATCACAGTCTGACATTGTCGTGCTTAACGATCTCAGCCTTCAACCATCGCCCACTGCTAGATTTGTCGAACACAACGTGGCTTGTAGTCATTGCCTCAGTTGTATTTTCTTACTTTTATTTCTACTAAACCAACAAAACAATGTCTTTCAGTAAAATCTTACTTCCAAAAATAAAAATGTCACATCTCTTCTAATGAAAATAGCAGTACCATGCTTAAGGATTAGAAAAACCATGCTTCACTTCATTTTATCAAACAGTATGAGAAATACAATTATAAGAATATTACACACAGCATTCATGGATTTGCAGCAGCCAACAGCCCTTATTTACATTCATGCTCAACAATGTTCAGCAACCAAAAGTGCTGAAAGAAACTCTTGAAGTATCAGCTGCTTATTGGTCCCTTTGGTTGCCTGGAAGTAATCTTCTCAGAAAACCAATTCCACCTTTCTTCTTCTTTGGAACAATCACAAGAGAACCTACTTCAGTTCCCCATTTTTCTTCATGAGGCTTACCCATTTCATTATAACTGTCAGGTGATTCTGCTTGTAAGGCATGCATGATGCTGTTCTTAGTATTGGAAACGAAACGCACAGAGCTCTTGTGTCCATTGCATAAGGTTTCTTTAGCTTGAGGTGATCTGTGGTCATCAAACTTGGCATGTTCGATAGCTAACAATTGATCAAACAGTTGAGGATAATGGCTCGTTCTTGCCACAACGGGGGATGATGCTGCCTTATCGAACAAAGCGGTATCCTGCAGTGAAGCCAAGGCTCTCAGCTGCTTCCCAAGTTTTAGGATGGTTTCCTGGCACTCAGCAAGCTTTTCTGAAGCAGCAGCAATCTCCCTTTCCTACAGCGCCAAACAACTTGCTTGAATCATGGTAAAATAAGGAATCAAGGAAAAATATACTGATATTTCAAGAAGAAGATTAAGGAATGCCCATGCTGTATCATGAAGATTACAAGGGTTATGTTTGGTATGAGCAAAAATGATTACAATTTTTTTTATTTGGTTTGAAAATTCAATAAGTATTTCAACTAGCTAGAAGCTAAACATGTTTATCAATGTTTCTTCAACAATCCCTACCATGATTTAGACAAAGTTCGATTAAAAAACCTTCCACATCCAAACTACAGCCTAATATACAACTCAGTAGCATAGAATTATAGGAACTTACTGTTTTCGATTCCTTTTCTTCTTCGACCATCTCATACTTCGGTTTATCTTTGCCAGATACACTGAAATGTTAGACGGAAACAATCACAACCCTTCAACTAAAAAAGAAATGGTAAAATACACAGTCCTCATACACAATGCATGTTAAACGACCTTTCTATGTGAAGCTGAAGCTCAAGACACGTCGCTTCCAATTCTTCGCTGTGGTTATTTTTTTCCGCAGGTCCGGTTTCTGGAGCATGGAACTTCTGATTAGCTTCATTCAGCTCAACCCGAGCTGTCATAAGCTGCGTTTTAAGACCATTACTCATCAACTTTTGGTCTTCAACCCTCTCAGTTAGTCCCTTAGAATCTTTCAATGATCTTAGTTCTGATTGTAAATTGGACATATTGTTTCCAGACTCCTTAAGTGGAGTAACTAAGGAATGATTCTGAGCAGTTTCTGACTTGAACTTTTCTTCCCTATCCTTCTTTGCAGACTCAATGTTTTCAATCTTATCCATTAATTTTGAATTTTCATCACCAAACTTAGACTCGGTTTCCTCCATTTGGGACAAAATATGCAGGCCATTAGGAATAGAATTCCCCAATCCAATCTGCAATCTATCAGGTGCACTTGTTTTGAGTTTTGCTCCATTGAAGTTACTAACTTCAAGTAAAGTATCATCAACACAGCAGGAAAAATCATTATTAAAGTACTGCCGAATACTTTCCTCCATTGTTGATACACCTTGAAGGGAAAAACAATGGTCAAACATCCATTCTAAAGTTGAAGCCAATTCACAAACAAATTTCTCCACTTCTGCAGTTCCACAAAATACATTGTTACAGACTGTTATAAGACGGCGAAGAACCATGATGACTTCAGAACTTTCCCAAAGAAAGACACTGGCTATTTGTCCATTAGACAATGCAGGTTTGTCACTTGGATCAGCATCTTGGCCGCTCAATGAAAGTTGTTTCCCCTCATAATCAGGAATAATTCTCCTTATAAACCCATCAGTTAATTTGATTATTCGATGAAGAACGTTTTCCAAATTTAACTGAAGCTGATTCTTTATCTTATTTTTTAGCAGATTTCTCGAACCCAACTCCCCACTAAGCCATTGATCCAAAGGTCTTCCTTTGATAAGTTCATCACTGTCACATAAAGCAATTCTGACCTCTTGAAGGATGACATCCAGGCTTAGTTGTGTAGTTTGACGTTTCTGCAGTATAACTTTAACAATATCCTTAAGCCAACCAGGTTCCTTCTCAAACTGGCTGAAACCTGACTGATCTCCAAGTTCAAGCTTACCGAAATTTGAGTAATCATCCGATGGAATTAGCTCTTTCCCCAAGGATTTTTTCGTTTCTTGTTTTAAATCAATTGCCTTTGGTGTCTTGCCATCTGTTTCAATGTTATCATTCATCAGACTTGATTCCAAGGGTTCTGTAGTTACAAGTGGGTTTGCTGGTTTTCCATTTCTAAACTGCTCCAACTGAGACATCAAAGCAGACGCCCATGATTCAGCACAGCTGCTATTATCCTCTTTTCCGCCAATCTCAGAACCAGATTGGGCAAGCTCACATGTCATAGAGCTGCTCTGTGCAAGTTCAAGGCAAGCTTGATCTTTTGACAATTCAGTAAGCTTTTTTTCACTTTGGGATAGCTTCGAGGCTGTTCGAGCAAACATTACCCTGGAAATTTGCAATTCACTGATCTTACTTGCCAATCTTTCTTTAAGAATTTTGTTTTCTTTCTCAACTGCTTGAAGTCTGTCATCTGTCTTACATGATGTGCCATCACCAACCTTTGGCACGAAATCGCGAGGTAGGTAAGGATCCATTGCAGGATTTGATCTTCTTCTTCCTGTTTCAGTAGCACTTTTGCAGAGCATTTCAACCTCATTTCGCATTTTTTTTATAGCAGCAGGACATGGAAGCCGCTTCCGGATCAATACATTTAATCTTTGGCATTCAGATTCTAACTTTTCAATGTTCCACACATTTTCAATGTGTTGCTTCTGTGAAGCTTTGTATGATTTGAAGATAAACTCAATCTCCTGAATTCGAAGCTCAAGTTCCTTCTGAAGCATAATGATCTCATGCTTGAGAGATTCATTGCTTCTCTCCGATGAATCTAATCTTTTTGCAATTGCTGCAAAGTCAGCTTCCAGCTGAGATTTTGAAGAACTTAAATCTTTTATCATGTTTTGGTTACTGAGGAGGATCCCACACAGGTTGCTTTTCTCGGCTGATAGCAAGTTTAGCCTCTTGGTTGCATCTTCTAACATCTCTTCCAAGGCTCGAGTTCTTTCTCGCTCCTGTGACGCCTTTAGTATATTGAGCTGCTGTTCACTCTTGATAGAATGTAATTGCTTCACACATTCTTTCAGAGTTGCATCGATGCTGGTTATTTTTTCTTCAGCAATGGACTTCAGCAACAAAGCATCATCAAGTTTCTGCTTCAAGGATGGTGCCTCTTCCCAGCCTAACATGAAATCCGCAATGGTTATTTTAGAATTTTGAAGGATGGCTAGAGAGATTAACACAAGGAAAGGGAAAGGGGAAGGCACCTGCAATGGCTTCCTTGGCTTCCTTTTCTTGTTTATGTATGAAATCATCTTTGGCATCAGACATAGTTCGAGCAGAAGACTGGTACTCATTCATGTCCTGAAATGACCTCTCCAAGATTAAAACTTTGTCTTTCTTCATAAAATCAATGTATCCAAAGACATGCATCTAAATGTTGAAATGCATCGATTTTGTTTAAAAGGGTTCATAATATGTGGAATCCATAATAAATAAATAACCCACAATAATAACATAACTTAATCCCATCGAATGTTATCGATAATATAAATACTATGATTTCATTATATTTTATCTATTGACAACTTCCTATGTATATCTAACCATGTTAAGTCTTTTTGATAGTCACTAAGAGCATTAAGTGGCCCCCATTAATTGTATCCAAGCGATATAAGCTGACTTCCACTAAACATTTCCTCAAATGATGCAATGCTATCTTCCTCTTGGAAACACTACTGTATAACTATGTCCTTTCAAATAATTACTCAACCTTCCCTACATCCTTATATCTACAACACCCTTTTATTTCTATGTTTATATTATATGAGCCAACAATTTGTATCATGCAAAATTTTTGATTTCATCATAATTTTATAAAATTTATCTTCGATATTAAGTAGAATGTTTCAATCACATATCACATTATAAACAAGTCTCTCATTCTTTAATATTTATGATCTCTAATAATAATCTTTACATCATTATAACTAGAGCTACATTCTATATACTTAATTTTATATTTATTAAGACAAAATACCTTAAAGTTCAAAATCATTCTCCATAAATCCAGTTTAGCAACAAGTGCTACATCATGGGTAAAAGCAACCAAGGCAATTCATAATAAATTTGACTAGTACAAATATCCATAGAAAATGCAACAAGAGGGACTTAATGTAGAGTCTTGAAGTTCAATAGTATATAAAAACTCTTTAATTAATCCTCCTAAATGCATAAACAAGTCATTGTTTTATTTATTATACATGTTCTTATTAGCTTCAAAATATATAATATTGACTTTTTTCTTTGTTAATATCTTCTAAAGTTTTTTTTTTCAAAAAACCACCACAGTATATTATTTAGTACTCTATTATATGTTTTCTTTAGATCAATAATAAATTAATACATAAAATGATAAATTAATATATAAGAACATAAGCTATAATCAACTTTTAAATATACATTAAAAACCCAGAAATCACAATTTTGCTTTGTAGCATGCATGGTGTACCTTTGCACTTATAATGCTCAATAGTGATCTTGTTCTAATTTAGAATCCCACTTTATAGCTATACACAAATTAGAACTATAGAGTAAGAGAAACCTACAAGGTTCCTAAAGAAGCAAACTATATAATGCCCATCATTTGTTGAGTAATTTATTTCATATTTAATTCATGTATATGTCTATAATGTGAAATCCATCAACAAAATCTTTAGGTATATTGTGGGCGAGTATCTCTTGTTTGGTGTTATTGGAAGTTGATCCCTTTAGTGGGAGATTGATGGATAATTGTTATTCAACAAGTTATATTGACATGTAAATAATTGCTTGTATTAGCTAATTTAAGTTTTTGAATTGGTGTCTATACAATTGTTTATTGAACCAAACTTCCTCAACAAGTGATGTCAAAACTAATCATTCAACTAGAATCAAGTAGTTCAAATGGGTTGTGCTCCCACTAGATTTAGCTCCCGTATACCACTTTGCGCAAAAAAAAATCTAAAACTCCCACTTGGTTGAGCAAGTTGAGATTTTTGCGTATGTACACTCAATGAATCAAAATAGTTTCTTAAAAGAAGACTAGATATAATACATATGTAATCTTAAGTGAAAAAAAAAATCAAGTATACATAAAGAATTATGCCATAATGGATATTTAACATATTATGGTGCTGATATATAACCTTTACCCATTAACATAAACTTTGGAGTTGATGGATATCCATGAACCTATGATTGAATCTAACATAGACCTCCAAGGTTTACTCTACCAAAAAGCATGGAGTTTTTAAAATAGGAAGCTAGATTAAAATTTTCATTAAAATTTGCACATAGGTTATTGTTATCATTATAGTGTTATAGTTTAGGACACATGTTGAAAAAGCTATCATCTTCTCCTTATTCCAATAAAACTCATTCGTTTTGAAAGAAGTTTGTTGGTATGCCCTCCACTGACTAGACAAGTTGCTATAGAACCTAGTTGGTGAACCACTGCTCTCCTTCTCTTATCAATTCCAAACTCATGAGCGCTAATGTCATGAATCTAATTGTCATAAAGCCTCGAACAATAACCTATAAATGATTACAAAGAATAAGATTTAACCGAATCTAACCATCCGTCCTTGCATCACCATTCAACTATATAATGAAGAAAAAGTGAAAAAAATTTCAATGATCAACTCCTTCAACCCACAACTCAAGGATTTCAATGATAATAGATTGTCATTTATGACATTAGTGAAGAAAATAGTTGAAAATGATAAATTAGGAAAAGGGGTTTCTATGGTAGATAACTATAGCTTAGAAATATTATTATAATCTAGCATAATAATAATTCTAAACATGAACCTACTGTCAATTTTAACAAAATTAAGACCAAGGAAACTTTTATGACTTTTAGGTTTAACTATATATTTGGGAAATTTGAATGACTTACCTATAATAAGTATTATGGAAGAAGTAATTACCCATAATTTAAACAATATTTTAATCTTATTTCAAGGATTTTATCATTTGAATATTTGATTGCTTTATAAATATCATATTACTTGATAGTGAGATGAAGATTAGTCATATTTCAACATCAAAGACCAAACACTAATGATTGTCTCTCATCAACTCAAAATCCCCAACCCTAGAATTAAAGTTTTATTGTTATAAATACTATTATAAGTACAAGGACAATAATAACCACTCAACATCTAAGTATATATCATCACTATTCTTAAATATTAAATATGAGTAACATCAAAAATACTTATTAAGACAACAAACAATGAGTCACTTGATTCTAAGTGAACTATCATCTCTATTATATCTTGCCAAAGGAGTTGCATATTGAGAGCAACAAGTTGGACCCAATATAGCAAGGGTTTCGTGAAACTGAAATGAACTCTACTATTGCTCATTAGCCACTCGTAATTCCTTTACTCCAATTCTTGCAAGAAACTCTTCCATTAGCTTACAAAACTCCCCCCAAATTAGAGTAAGGCATGCTAAGAGAGGGAAGATGATATAAAAGTGGACAGAAGTTTCTACAAGGAGAAATAGGGAAGGAGAGAATATTTGATTCTAAGAGTTCAACAAAGATGGTTTTAGAATGCTAAAAGAGAAAATAACTTCACCCTGTAACGACACAACCAAGAAAAAAATAAACAATATCTTCTACTTAAGGTCATGTTGTTTGCAATTTTAAGACCATGGAAGGTGATGGCATCTAGGATTGGTACAAAAAAAAAACAATTATGAATTACTTAAATGTGATCTTGAGGAATAAAAATTTATTCAAGCAACATAATAAGGGGTTTTAATTGCCAATCACTCCACTTTTAAATAACAACTAATTTAATTAACCTTATAAAAAACATCCCCCTGCCATGATTCTTTTTGTTGTGGGAGCATAAGTTAATCTTAATCAAAAGTAAGATTCATTTAATCATAATGTATCTTATATCCCTTTCTCCAACAATCAATGATGAATTGTGTACATTATATTACTGCAACTCCAATAGGACTTATAATGCATCACAATCACAATATAGAAGTCCCCAAAACATATATTGCATGTCTCCCACACTAATATATGTTCTATATGGAGAAAGAAAAAAATGGGTACCAAGGTACACAAATCTGGACATAATAATTAAGATCTATCAAATGATGCTAGTGACAACTATAGGATTTAGGATCTACAGCATAATCTAACATATCACTACATCTGATTGTATTTAAAACAAGTTATTGGACATCTAATATTCTTTGTGCAACCACTTATGGCTTCACAATCATGACAAATCAAGTAGTTTGTCATTCTTCCTTACAAAAGTAAAGGAGATATAGAGACTATAAAATATCTCACCATATTTAAGAAAGGGTCAGGCCAATGTGATCTATTACACGCAGCATTATCTTATATGGTAAGAGAAATTTCTTATGACTTGTTCTCACAAGCTCTAATAAACATGAAAATAAATTTTATCATTACACCAAGACTCTCCAACACAAAAAATAGTCAAACACAACTTAACAAAACTTTAAGAAAAATTAAAAAAATGGTGAGTATAGTCTATCACTTACGATCAAGATCTTTTCAGAATTCTTTTTCCACCAAAGCCAGGTCTTGGTTCTCATGCTTCTACCAAGAACCTGCCACATACCAATACAAAAAACAACTTCATTTAGACGCTCAAACAAAAGTTATAGTGATGCAATCTTCAAGATATAGGACTAATCAACAGAAGAAAATGCATTGTCTTATCTTTGGAAAATTACTGAAAATTCAAACTCTGTATAAAAGAGAGAAAGCACATTCAAGGAGAAATATAGGTTCCTACTTAGAACTGAACCAGACTAACATTAAACCTGCTCTGAGAACTATTGGGTGCCTTTTTGGCTTAACTAAAAGATAAAAATCCATGCATATGATAATTTCATGCCAATAAGAAGGACGGTAAAACGCTTCTTTTCCAATCAATTGAATTTTGCTCACGTGTAAAATCCATGACTACCAAGAACACTAATCCAATGATGCATTGAGAAACTACACTTCAGTAGATTCTATGATGATTTCTACAAGCACGCACAAAAGAGCAACCAAAAAAACCCAAAGACTTTACTCGAGGTCCTGCACACAGACATCAAACATCAGACTAAGCTTCAGAATAGAGAGAACTTGCGAACTATAATTCCAATATTTTCCTCAATGAATTTTCACAGCTCTCTTGATTGATCAATCTCAGAAATTTCAGTTTCCTCAAATCACACAGTTCCACAAAACAAGGGAGTAGGGAAGTGATTTTTGCAAAACAAGAATCCGTAAAAGCCAACATACCACATACTTCTCCTCAAAGCCATGGCTTAAATCCTTCATCTAAGCAAGCTAAAGGAAGAAAACAAACACTAACCCAAAACCCAAAACCCAAATATACTTCAATCAAATCAACACAGAGAAAGTACCAACACAAATTCCAATCACGAAGAAAGCACAAGAAGCTACAAAATCTAATCGTCTTTCTGCAAGAAACAGGAACCAGCCGTCGACGAGCCACCATCTTGCAGGTTTGCATGGATTGGGCAAGCAAAAGACGAACGCGAGGCTGACCTGAAGCTACAAAATCCAATCGTCTTTCTGCAAGAAACAGAAACCAGCCGTCGACTAGCCACCATCTTGCATTTTTGCATGGATTGGGCAAGCAAAAGACGAACGCGAGGCTGACCTGACCATTCTAGGCACTAGCAAGAGAGTGAGGGAGACAGAGATGGAGAGAGAGAAGGAGGGACGAAGTAAATTCCTTCCACATTCAGCAATGAACGACGCAGGACTTATGCAAAGAGAAAAGAGGCTCTTTTTCTTTTCCCCCTCCCTCTCCTTCTCCATCACAATCTCCATCTCCATCTCCATCTCCCTATCTCTCTCCCACTCCCAAGTGTACGGACCCACAGGGGATAGGAGAGCGCGAGAGGAGGGAAGGATGGTGGGACACCTCGGTGCCCATGGCGCCAGTGACGGCTCTACTGCCATGCACGTGCGCCGCCGCACGCGCCTTGGAGGGCCGTGGTTGAGCAGCGGCTTCCGGTGATTTGGCGCGCTCGTGGTGTCGTTTCGTGGACCCCTCCTTAACTAAACCATGTCGCATGTATTATATATGAGTTTAAAAACAAGTTTAAAATTTAAAATTTAAAATTTAAAATCATTATTTAATAAATTAAATATTATATTTTAATATTCTCTTATTATGAAAACAAATAATTTTATTTTTACATGCCAATTTATATTTTCTCTCTTATTGTTTCTTTTTTTTTTCTTGTCATCCTTATTTTTTTTATTTTTGCGTTTCAATCTTTAATTATCTTATCATCTTTCTCTATTTCTCTCTCTCTTATTTTCGTTTTTTAAACAAATATTTTTTATATATTAATTTTATATTATCTCTTATTTTTTCATCTTTTTAATTATCTTTCTCTCTCCTATCATTTTTTTTTTTTTCGTTTTTTCATCTCTTGTTTTTATTTTTATCTCTAATTACTTCTTTATTATTCTCTCGCTCCCCTCTATTTTGACATCTTTAACGTCTTCTCTTTTACACTTTCACAATCTTCTCTCTTTAGGTTTTATTTTTTTACAATGACTTTTTTGTTTGTCGATAATCAATAAAATCAAATTTATTAATTACATTTTTATCTCATTACACTTCCAATTTGTCGAATACCCTAACAATTTCGTCCTACATTCAAATCTTATCAACCTCATCACGTCTTAACACCATCATACTCCAATTATAATCATAGAAACAAAAAGAATCAAACCTATCATACATAACTTTCTTTAGAATTTTCAAATCAAACCAACTTTAATTAAAGTTCGTTCTCTATAACTTTATTCTTTTATTCTTTAAAAAATATATATTTTTTTCCTTCCACATAAATTAACTTTCTCAAAAGCATATGTTAAATTCGTCAACCCACAAAAACAATCATCAAACATAATCTTTTGTCCGATAAGTGAAGGCCTTATATATAAATTTCCTTTCAATAAATCATTTTTATCGAGAATTATCTTTCTATTTATCATATTTTTTTCAAAATCTTCTACACTATTATTTTTTTTCCTAAATTTACAAGTCATTATCAAAGAGAATCAAAATTCTTTCTTTATCTCCACTTAAAGAGGACATTATGTGATGATGATTTGCTGAGGTGTAGCTGATAAGGAGGCCTTTGTTCCTTTAGTGAAGAACATTTAAAGAAAGCAAACTCTTCTGTGTTAGTCCCCACCTTAGATATAAGTAGATCATAATGGCTTTAGGAATCATGCATTATTTAATCAACTCTAAGCTTTATTGTTTGCTAACAAGTTAGCTTCGTGGGACCTCAAAGTTATGGGTAAGAACAAGGAACAAGATTGATAAATACTATATCAAATAATCCCGTAAGATCATGAACAAGTCTTTTTTCATATATAAGAATGTAAAGAAAACTTCAACATGCTGCTTCCTGTACCAAATAATCCTGCAACAGAACAATTTCTATTAGTTTCAGCAATGGATCATTTGTTGTCCAGGAAAGAACTGAAAGAAGAATGTAAAGTAACAATTCATTGACACAAACAAATCATGAACCCCGTTTTCCAGGCAAAGTTTGACAAACAGAACTTCAAACCAGTAGAAAAACAGCAGAAATGGTCACCAATAAGATGAAGTATCATGTAACTAAACAGAGGGAAAACAAAAGCCTTGATGAAACTACTCTCTGAAGCAAGATAGGAACATCACTGATGCAGAAAACACAAGAAGCCTGAAGCAATTTCTCCTGGTGTCATGAAGCTGACTGAATCAGATGCCATCGGTCAGGGACAGAGCAGCCAGCTGATCGGTGGGAGCGGTGGTCGACTGCTGCTGAGCGACGTTCCTCAAAACCTCCATTGCCTCGGCAACCTTTGCTTTCAGTGCGTCGGGAGACTCCAGCAGATGCAGAACCTCGGTCTGGTCCATCTCCAGCAGCATCCCGGTTACCTTGGCAGTGTGATCGCGCTCCAGTTGCTCCACGAGGGGGTACAAGCTTTCGCCGAGCATCTGCAAAGATGACGACGGATGAGAAACAACATTTTGGTCCCATGGCAAATTTCCCGGGTTTTCCAGTTCAATTGCTGAGTTTGGTTTTTGTGTAATTAGCATAAATGTCCAAAACAATCCGAAACAAGTGAAACGTGTGGGTTTAAGCTGGAAGATGAAACATGGAAAAGAAAATATCACTCAACATGATGCCACTTGTCATGATAAATAACTTAAAACCATGAAAATTTTGAAGGTTAAGAGGACCAATGGTCATGACAACAAATCTATCAGTTGCTCTTTCACCACTGATCTCCATCTCTGGCCAAACAAGCATATTTCCCAAATTTGAAGCAGCTTACCAACCTCTTGCATATGATCTCCCTCATATGATCTTAATGTGGAGGTAAAATAGTCTTCATTTCATCATCTCTGAGATGAGACAAACATCGAAGATTTCATTTCCTAGGAGCCATTGTCTACAAGATTAACAAAGAAAAACTGAACCCAAGAGCACCACCCCAAGACCACAACATGGGAATCAAATCAGAAGCAACTAATCTCTCACACATCAAACATCCTCATGCACCAATCAACTTAATTTCTAGCAAGTCGGATTCATGTCAACAAAAACCCAATTTGTTAAGGTGTGAACATCAACACTTATAAATCTAGCCCAAGAATCTAATAATATTTTGATGAGAAACTTTTAAATTGGACCAATGGGTATTAGATATTGCTATTTATACCATGATTTGAGTATTGTTTTAAATTTTTATAATGTAAATAGAACTATAAATTAAATAGGAAAACCTTTTGTTAATTACCTTTTTAAGTTATGAAGTATTATTAGAAATTGACTACCAATAAATAACATAATTAGATTTTCCAAACTAGAAGTAATCATCTATCATTACCCTAATTATGTTTTGTTAAATATTTTATTTCTTAGTTTAATAAAACTTAGGAGCATAGGCTTCAAGAGATAATCTAACCTAAAAACCTTACTAATCATTACCAATAAAACTTAGGAGCATAGGATTCAAAAGATAATCCAACCTAAAAACCTTACAAATCATGGGTCAGAGATCAGTTCAGAACCCACCGACTTCTAATCCAACTCAAGCAAATTCGAATCATATCTAGTTCAGGGTCAACCCAAGCGAAACCCAACTGTTTTATGTGTACATTCAAGTTCTTCAAGCAACCTCTAAATTCCGAGATTGATAGAAAAATAGACATCCGATGCTTACATGTCAAAACCCTGGAATAGAAAATGAGGCCCAACACAGAATATTCAGCGTAGATATACTTCAAAAGCTTCAGTTATTTCACATAGAAATGCACTTCATGCAAAACAATGAACAAATTAAAACTTTGAATAGAAAACGAAAACTTTGATGCCTATAGACAGATGCACTCAAGTCCCTTGGGCTCAGACTTGGAAAACCAAAGCCAAAATAAGCCTAAAGACACAAGCCTTAACGAAACAAGATTAACGCACTCTTAAATCAACAAATCCCAGTTCCACAAAGGAACACCAAAGGAAGACTTGCAACAAGCTGATCAAATGAAAGCATCAAATTCAGATAATTATAACTTCTCAAACACACATGAAGAGATCGGTCTACAAAATCAAAGGACAAACAAAGAGCTCGTCGTCGCAAAAGATAGAAAAGCTACACTACTTGTATGACCACGAGGTCAACAGCTCAAACTCACATCTAGGATAAAAGTTTGATACGATAGAACCTCGATCTTTAAAGTCAAGGGGACATCCAATATGAACACTTATTATCAAATTCTTGCAATCCAATGGGGACATCAATAGGCCCAAAAAAGATACGTCTCTAAACTTTGAAGCTCCTGGATAACATGCCATGATGCAGTATGCCAAAGAGAGGCTGCAAAAAGCAAGCAAATGGTTGCTTCATAAACATATCTATGATGTGGAAAACATAACTAGTGTTGAGTACAATAAAATGGACTAGATCCTGCTTCTAGCGGGTACGGATGCACAACAGGTATGCACATCCCATACAAAAATCAATCGCAGAAGCTAAGGGAATCCTACATTTTATCTGGTTAGCACACACATAGACACACTCTCTCTCTCTCTCAAAACTTTCCACGTCTCAGGCAACCTCCCACTACATTATTTCACACACTATATTACACACCAGAAAGCCCACCGTAACATGGCCTTTCCTACAATTCAAACCTTTGAATCAATTGCATTCTTGTCCTCCTCGCCCTCCGGCTAAAGAGGGAAACAAATTGCCCAATGCTGAATACAATTTTCTAATGCAAAAATACAAGTAAATCCACCCGCATTTAGATGTTATAAAAATTTCCTAAGATTTGTTCCACCTGACATCACCACAAAAACAGAGCAAGAAGCAGAGCAAAAAGAGAAATATACTACAGCAAAAATAAAACAAATTAATTTTGGATATGAAAAAAAGCTGTGTTTAGAAAATGCAGCAATCTGGAATAGACCGGAAGATATAAGCTATAATTCAATTGGAGACATCATGCAACAATGTTTAATAGATATAATGCAATTGAGAGGTTTGAATTCAACACAGCTAAATCTGGAAATCATGAATGATTTATTAGCTTTCAATGGAACCATACCATCCTCTGTTGCTCAGGTGGTGCATTAGCAAGGGCGGAAGCTAATGCACCAATTGGAATAGGCTGTGGCAATGCGGCATCACGTACAGGAATTCCTCCCATGTCATAAGGGACAGAGAGCATTCCTCCAAAGCCTGGCATCTGAACGTCTGGAATATTTCTGCCTGGAGGATATCTGTACATGCGTCCTCCCCTAGGAAGCATCTGCAAGTATGGAAAAAAAAGAAAACTCTTACTACAAAAAAATAATATCAAAAACCTCAAGTAATATAGAAACCATCATTAAAGTAATAGTATACACATGAACTCAATAATCACTTCTCCATGACGAACCACCCCATCCCAATAATTCTAAATTCAGCTAGTAATAGCATAGAACACTACTCAAGAGAAAGGGACATAATTTGAACAAATGCAGAAGGTGAACAATATGTCCTTCAACACAAACTTTACAGGAAAACATCATGAATAGAATGTCAAATGCCAAAAGGATGACGTAACTTGTCCTTCATCTCTTCAATGCAAGGTAAAAAAGAGGAATATGCCCAACATTGTCATAAATTGACTACTTAGAATTTACTAAGATAGCAATTGCAAAACTGTTGCTGCTAGTTTTTTTGCTCTTTCTCACTTGGCTCTTTGCCATTTTGTTCCAATATCCCCCATTTATTTTGTACAACATCTTCAGCTCCTGACAATAAATACATAAGCAAGCATGAAACTCCACCTGCTGCTGGAGAAGGGGCATAGGTTGTTGAGCTTGCTGCATGGATCCAGCTCCAACACGCCTACCACCAGGGCGCTGAGCTTGCTGTCCTTGTTGAACCATTGGAAGAAAAAAATTTGGTATAGCAGCTCCGCCAGGTCTCATACCAGGAACAAGCTGCTGCTGGTAGCCAAAAGCCGGCTGCATTGCATGTAGTTATCAAAAAGTAAAATGTTCTATTAATAATACAGTTCTCAATAAGTTGTACACGCTATGAAATCCATTCAAAGAATTCAGCATAAAATTTTGATAGAGATATCACCTTCTACAATAGAATTCATACACACAAGTATTAAAAAAAAACATCTAGATAATTAGATTATACTCTGCTGTACCTGTTGCGGAATAAGGGTAGGTGCAGCTTGACCATAAAATAACTGATGTCCCATACCAGGAGCGCCAGGAGGAAACATGGGAACACGAGGACCAACATTAGGAGGCATTGCTACTGGCCTCATTTGAGAAAATTGAGCCTGGAAAGTATAAGGATTGGTTAGCCTAGCCCTCGGAAATTAGAAAAACTTGTGAATATGTGTATCATTCAAACTGAATCCCAAAAGCACCAAAATGGTGACAAGACTGAAATATGTACACTTTACAGCTTTAAGAAAACAGCAGTAAAATGTGAAACAGACGTAAAACATGGAAACAATGAATACTAGAAACCCATGCTCTTGCCAACAAGACAATTAAAAGTAAAAAAGACGCATAATAGAGCTATATAGAAGAATAAACTTGAACCAAAAACATGAAATATAAAAATATAAAAAAATGACGTACACAACTTCTCTGAAGGAGCACAAGTTCCTATCGAGTTCACAAACCCATAATTTTCTACAATTTATCAGAAGATTTATTAATAATAAAAGATTGGCATTATAATAACCAAGACTAAAGAGGGCAAAGAGTCAGGTGATGCCTTAGAGAAGAATTATCAAATAAGGAATGATTCAAACTAGACTATTGAATGTAAAGGTACAACAATAAGTAATCCCACAATAATTACATAGGATAAAATTCTAAGCTTCATAAGTCATAAGATTCATAAGATGATATCTCACCAATGAGACTAAAATGGTACAACATGACATCAAAATCATACCACCTCTAGTTTGATATGGTTTGATAAACTAAAAAATAGCTATTGGGTCTGTAACGCTTGGACCTGAAGAAAGGAAAAAAATGATCATCACTTGACATCCCAGAGATAAATCATCAGTCAAGCAGCAGCTTTTAATAGGCTTCTAAGTGAAAGAATAGAGGGATGGATAGTTTCACATCAACTTCAGAAGGGATCCCTGAACTTTATAAATAAACTCATAAACCTTAAAATGATGAGGTGCTTTTTGGAGACAAATTGGCTCGAATTCCAAAACAAATCTATGATTAAGCATGTTAATATGAAAGTAACGTTAGGATGGGTGACCAAGTAGGAAGGACTGACTAAATAAGGACAAAACTAGATTAGATCAGAACAATACCTCACCAAGAATACAAAAATGTTAAAGACATGATTGTCTTATTAAAATGTCAGAGAAGGACTACAATTTATTATCTATTTTGTATGCAATTCCTGTTACAAGAAACACTACCTCCTATTAGGACCATCAATAAATTTATTAATAACAAAAGTTTGACATGTTCATCCATTGAGGTGTAAGAGAAGTGCCATTCTTAACAAAAACTCATTTGATTAGGAACCTTTCTTGGTAAGGAGTCAAGCACAAGCATGATTAATGAAGCTTGACATATAATTATACAAGGGAATAAATTGTCTAATTACTTATGCTTGAGTACATTATATTGATGAAGTATTAATAGCATAAAAAAGATAACATCGAGTTAATCCAATGAATCTCAGGCGGAAAAAAGTGCCATTTTATTGTAGACCATTGACCAAATTGTAAATAAGGACTTTTAAGGCCAATCCATATAATTATTGGGTATCTTAATATTTTCAATTATTGTTGGGTTGCAATGAGTCATTTATGAAACTTGTAAAGATTTTTTATTTGTTTTTGTGTATTTTTTCATTTCATATTTTTTAATCATTATTTTTTTGGTATGAACATTTTGTTTTTCTATTTTTCGTTTAGGTAACTACTTAGTAATATTTAAGCTTTACAAAGAAATGAAAAACAAGAGCTTTTGCTTTTGGTCATTAAGCTAAGAATCATTGATGGTTCTTAGTATGCATGCCTGCATAAGAGAAAGGTATGTGCTAACCCTCATGTCACCTTTGTTGTGCCATTGTTTCCATCATTTTCCCCTCTCCAAGTACTACTAGTGACTCAACATCATCAATATTGTAACATTTGCTGAACTCGTCCTAGACCTGTTGGTCATGTGTTCGCTAAACCATCTGTCAATCCATCCACGCAATTGCCCTGCACCCCCATGCATAATGTCTACATAGCTCCCACACACAAGCACTCACCCATCTCACATCAGAATGAGGCAGTCCATGCAATACATATGCACCCATGCAACACCTTCCGTCCGCATGCTTGGACAATGCTCATTCGTGCCTTGGCATGCATGACCATACACCAATCTTCATATGCCCAGCATGGAAGAGCTAGCCTTGAACTTACAAAGTAAAAATAGTGTTAACTAGATCCATTTCTTTTTACTCCCAACCTTTACTACATCACATTGCTATTTTATCCTAGATTCAATCCTACCAACCCTATCTATCAATTTTGGTATTGATGTAAAATTTATTGGCAACTAGTTTGGTATCAGAGCCAAGGCCTAGATTCAATGCAACGCTTCTTCTACATCATATATGCAACAACAAATGATTATAAATGGTCATGTAAAACCACTTTGATAAGACAACAACTTCACACACTATGATGCATTAAACATAATTTCATCCAATTAAATTTAGATTAGGTAAAATAGAGCTAATAAAGAGCAAACGAAAAGTTGATCAAATCTATAATTAATGGTAATAATTTCAGCTCATCACAAAAAATTAGAATCAAAACTAAACTCAGTAAAGCACAACTTGTGTCAATCATTACGAGCAACAATCCAAAGTTTACTGTTGATAATAATGCATCTTTAGATGTCTTGAACATGTTTTGTTCGACAAGAAAATATTTTTATTCTTAAAAACACAATGAAACTACAGTTGTGATGAAAAAAATGAAATTATGATTACTTAATAAGAACCCCATGATATATAGTCATGAATATTTGTCATTGACAAAGATAAAAAATGTCTACAACTGTTAAGCTAAATAAACTAATCACAATGCATACTATAAAATTTTAATTGCAAGAAACTTGCATAAACCAAGCTGAAAGAAAAGCCATAAAAGGCTCTACTAAAAAGAGTATAAATGGCGTTCTTGATCTAGACTTTAAAATTATGGTCATGCCCAAAATTAATCCAAGCTCAAGAATGTTAATAAGCAGGTTTTCCTCAGCTCTTGCCTTCCAAGGTAACAAAAGACTGGTTTCAATCACCAAAAAGCATAGAAATAATAATAGACACAACAAGAAATCAAGTCAAGCAAAATTGTCCAAGAATGAACTATTGTACCTCTCCTCTGAAAATAATTATTGCACCACTTCTAAAACACAAAACACAACTAAGGCTAGAAAATCAAAGAAGCTGATAGAGAATTAAGGCAGACAAGTAGTCTGCAACCACAATATTTTCTGGCACTTCAATGCAGCTGCACAAATAACAAGAAAACAAAAAAATACCTGCAGTCTAGCTTGCCGATCCTCTTTACGCTGTGCAAGTGCAACATAAAGGCGTTTGCTGCCGAAAATTTTTCCATTCATCTCTGCAAGCTGCATTAAGGATAAAATAAAAACTAAACTCATGCCAAAGCAAAAAAGGATAACTTCAGAACAGATACGCACTGCACGTGATGCTTCTTCAGATGTTGAAAAAGCAACAAATCCAGACCCCCTGCTTATCCCACTAGGGTCTCGCATGACCTGTTAAACAGCTCGTTACAACACATTTCCAGACCACAAACCAACATATCAACACTCAATAACAAAAAATTATTAGTCAGTGCAAAATAGAGCACCTTGCAAGAAGTGATTGTGCCAAACTCAGAAAAAGCTTCCCTCAGCTTCTCATCTCCGATGCTATCATCCAAATTTTTCAAGTACAAATTTACACCTTGATACTTGTCTGCAGTTTCCTTCATACTCTGCTCAAATCGTCCTTTCAGTTCTTGCTCTCTTTCAGCCTTCTTTTGGGCTCTACCCACATACCACTCCTTCTCATCAAACATTTTACCATTTAGTTCCTGAACTGCATGCGCAGCATCATCCGAATTCTCAAAGTTCACAAAACCAAAGCACTTAGATTTACCATCAGCCTCTCTCATCACAACAACACTTGTGGTTTTCCCATATTCACCAAAAATCCTTGACAAGTCCTCTTCTGTTGTAGAATCAGAAAGGTTCTTGACAAAGACATTATTAAACTTAATCTGGTTAACAAAATTTTCCCTTTCCTGCTTCCGGAGAAAAGGTCCTACATAGACTTGTTTATCATTCAAAAGCATGCCATTTAGCTTCTCTATTGCATTTTGTGCAGCTTCTTCTTGATCAAACTGAACGAATCCATACCCTTTAGACTGACCAAATTGGTCTATGGCAACCTTGCATGAAAGAATGGCACCAAAGACAGAAAATGTATCATAGAGAGCTTTGTTATCTATCGCCTTATCCAGATTCTGCCAAAACAAGAAAGATGATCCGATCAATACTTTTTGAAAAAAAAGGTACAAAATACAACTTACAAACTGATCTGAAACCTAGAAGGGAAAGATGGCAGTCCCAACTGCACGTACCTTTATAAATATGTTAGCTGAGCCACTTTTGCGGGCACTGGGATCACGATTTGAATACATTACTCGAATTGGTTTATTGTTTACAGGGGTGTAATTTAGCACATCCAATGCCCTTGCAGCTGCAACCAACAGAAGAAATGCGCCATAAGAAAGAAAAAAATCTAAAATATGAAACATCAATAATGTTTCATTGGAATTGTTGCAATAATATTTAACTTAATTAAACAAAGTTCAGTTCTATAAGTGACATCCAAAGTCACAATTCAAGAAAGTATTCTGATAAAAAAAATGGAGATAAACATTAACATGAAACATTTTACTATTTTTCAATTGACCATGCTGGCTATCCTGGCAGGTTCCTTAAACCTTCTGCAATGATTCTATCATGATCCCCAATCCATAAAGCAAGCATAATCCCTAATCCTTAATTTCTAATCCTAAATCTCCCAAATAAATGGTTAAAATCATCAAACAGTACAACCAGTAACATTTTTGGAAAACCAACAGTAGTAAAAAGATGAAGTTCATACTAACACAACTAATGCCTTTTATATACTAGAAAGCTAGATCAACACAACCCTGTTTAACCACTCAAATTTGACTTCCTATAATAGTTTTGATAAAATAACGTGACGATGATTTGCTTATCACACACAAATCCATATGAACATGCTTTGCCATGTTTCAGACTTAAGTAAATTAAGATTTATATAAAATACAAATTGAATCCTAACAAAAAACCACAAAACTTAGAAAACACTTCAAATTATTTTAACGCATATCTCAAAACAAATGGAAGTATTCAGATCGAGAAAAAAATGAAGTTTGGATTTTAGTGCAGATTTGCTGAAAGGCGAAATGAAAGAATATTTCCTTCATCACCATATATCTTTTCCTCCCACCTCAACATTTCCCTCCCTAATGTGTTGTGAGTTATATAAGGTATCCCAGCCTCTGATGATCATAGGCCCATCAATCTATTTATGACATAATCAGTCGAGCAATAGAGAAAAGTTCCCTAAATATTCACTTGTATTCAATACACGGTACTGCCTGACCGTGTTTCTTCTTTCTTCAAATGACAAACGTGCCAAATCAAATCTCAAGCAGCTAATTTTCTTAGCTATGATTGCTATGATAAACAAGTCAAAGCAGTTTCGTCATTCCCCTAACTCGACATTTATCCACCAAATTTTACTCTCCATGTGTTAATTTCTCTTAAGTATTCCACCTAAATAGCATCATAATGTAACAAAATTTAAAAGAAAAAAATAAATAAATGGAGACAAAAAAATGGAATAGAAAAAGGATCATCAAACAACTGGTGCTATTTGAGAGATCACTCATCTCTATTCATCAAATATTCAATCATAGAATGCCAAAAGATGACTAAAAGGAAAAAAAAACATTCGATTCAAACAAAGTTAACTTATCTTAAATAAACTGCAGATAAGAAGCTACCATGACAGTTCCTTGCTACAATGGTACATTATACAAATTAAATAACTCTGCTGCATCTATAAAATAATAATAATAATCAATGCTTCCATCAAACTTATTGCCAACATAATAATGCCTTTTTTTTCCTTCAAATTCAGAACAAATTTAAAAAATACTAATCCCAAAAAAATGAAAAATGGCAATTAATACAACACTACAGCATACAAAAAAAATCTAACAATTAATGCAATAATCCTGCACAACAACTTGCCTTCTATGGCATCTTATCACAATGACCAAGGCTCTAAATTGCACGTTTTTTATCAGCTATGACTATGGCACCTTATCACTCTAACCTAGGTTCTAAATTGCATCATTTTCCTCACCCTTGAACCCACTACGCCCAATTTCAGTGAATCGTATCATGAAGAAGGAACAAAATGCAAAGACTCAATTAACAATATACTAATAAAATACATGGCAGATGTCCTTCCATCTAACCAAGACTTTTAATTTCAAAATGTCTTTCCATCCAACAAAGACCTTCAATTTTTTCTAATGCTCCTTTGAAAATCTTTCTATCAGCACTCCTAACTCTATAGCTTGAGATGGATCATATTTGTTGTGCAACAAGTGAAGATCTTAAACAGAGGTATAGGCCAAACAAATCAACTAGTAATTATGCCATTACCATATCAGTTGCAATTCTTTTACTTCTGATGTTCTCCCAGAATTTACTAATCTTACTTTGCAATCCATTAAAAGTTTAGACCTCAAAAAAAGGAAAAATAACCAACATTCCTTGCCACAATAAGGTGAAGTAAAAGACAATTACTATTTCAATCGATGCCTACAAAAGTTTACAGAAACAGCATTATTATATTACATTGTTAAACAACAGCAAAATGTTATAAGCTAAAACAATAAGATAAATTATTATGAGCAAAATATACTAGTCATCTAAAAAATTAAAACAAAAGAATTCAGCAATCTAAATTGGTAGCAACTTATAAACATATATTTCAAAACATAATTGATTCAAAAAACAGGGAGATGAAAAAGAAGGAAATTTGGTAATCATAAATCAAATAACACAATCTTTTTTTTTTTTTTTTGAAAGACAACAAATTTATTTTGAAGACCATAAATGTCAGTCAAGGAAGATTCAAATAAAGGAACACAGAGAAAAGACACAAAAGGATAAACCAACAAGATTAGGTTCAAAGAAAAGTAACAGATCTTCAAGCAACTACAAATCTTGAAGTGCATGTCACATAACAACAGCTCATAACTGCAAACAAATAAAAACACAGGCTTCAAATGCATCACAATATATGACCTTCATTAACATCATTATTAAAATTATTAATTCTAGGTTGGTACACAGATCCATTCCAAATATTAATGGCCTTTATTTTTGAATTACATGTTTTCATTTCTTTCCACTCCCAAAAATTAAATATAATATAATCTGTCTCCAGAAAAATGATAGGAATGAGAATGATACAGAAATAGCATGACACGCACAAACAAGTACTAATCTTACACAAAACATACTATGACAGAACCACATCACTCCTTCCAAAATTCTAATGCATAATGCTATTAAACCACTAGAATCTAGTCCAATTTGAAGTTGCATATTCTGTTCAGCTGTTATGCGCTATTACCATTGCCAGACAAGTGAATCAAATACAGAGATTTAGGCTCTGTTTCTTAGTCATGTGGTGTTGTGCTGTACACTAAAACTACTAATAAATTAAATTAATTGCCGACAAGTTCGTTGCTAATAGCTGGTATGCAAAGCCATGGAACATTAGTAATATTGTGTTTTCCATAGCGTGCTTCATCTAAAAACAAAATCATTAAATAACAACTCTCTGAAAAATAAACTAGACAAGAACTGAATCAAATTGAAATGGCAAAGAGGTTCAATATCAAGTAAATTTATAACATGATACCTTTATCATGTAGCAAAACTTAGTCAATTCCATGGGCCTAACAAAATAAAGAAATTTCACACCTTTCCACTACCATCTACATAAATTTCCTTTTTTTTTTCCTGCTTTTAGACAGGCTATTGTCCAACTATTCACTAATCTGATTCTCCAGTGTATGCCAACACAAATTTACAGATTGCAGCTTATGGAAAAAAATTTCTTTCCATTGTCCAATTGTTTCCTTCTGGAAAACACAAGCAAAACCACATATTAAGCCATGCATATTACTCATGTTTCCAAAATGAACAAAAGAAGACAAATTTTCCACCATCCAAATAGGAAAGTACAAGCATTAATAAATATCCTTCCCAAACGCGTAAGTAAGCTGAATAACAGGAAAGGAACTAAACCCCAACAACTCACCATCAACAGGATTACTGTAATTGACGTAGGCGTAGCCGAGGGAACGGCGGGTGTTGATGTCCCTGCAGACACGCACCGATACCACCTGCCCCACCTGGCTGAATAATTCAAACAGCTGCGCGTCGACGACGTTCAAATCCAGATCCCCCACGTAAAGCGATGTCGACGGGAACTGTGCAGCGCTGTCACCGCCGTTAGGCACCGCCGTGCTCGGTCCTGAGGCCTGTCCCTGATGCTGTAACTGTACCTGGGCCATCCGATCGAACAAAATCTTCCACTGCCTCTTTTTTTTTAATACCTTTTTTCCTCTTTGATCACAAGAAAACCGTAGAAGACTAGATAAATCCGAACATCTCTGGATCAATTTTTACTTTTTGTGAGTGAGAAAAGAAAGATAGGGTTGAAAGATGAAAGGAAGAAAGCTTGGATACAGAGGAGGTTGGGAGGGCAGCCCAAACGGCACCGCGCCGCCTCCTCTCCGAAGAGGAATTCTACGTATATCGGCGAGACAGAAGCAAGCCAAGTCTGCCCTAACGCTTGCTTGGGGCTATCGTACACCGCCCGATGCCTCGGTCTTGCAAAGAGGACACGTGGCAAATTAGCTGACGATCAAATACGTACGAACTTTGGACGGGATTTCGTAAACGTGTCATTGTATAAAAAATATATATATAATAAAGAGAAAAATCAAGCAAGTAACATGATATTGTCACAAGTATAATTTTGAATAAAAACATATTAATAATTGATAAATAAATTGTTGACCTCAAACTGAGAAACATGAAAATTTGTGTATTTAGTAGTCGTTGAATTATCTTTTTATTTAATCAATTTATTAAAAAAAATTGAAGTAATGTCGCGTGGAACCTACAGGTTGTAGGTCCAACAGCCCCACAAACTTCCTCCTCCATCCGTCTCATCCTCCTCTCATCTCCTCTTCTTGTCCATCTCGTGGTGGAGATCAACGCCATCGAGGCCTAAGCTCACTTCAACACAAGCAGCATCTAATATAAACCATGCAAAACGAACGACCAAGCGACGAGGCAAGATCCTTTCACCGATCGGTTGGCCGGCGTGATGGAACTGCCCGGAGGTTACATCGCTGCAGCCTCTTCATCTAATGGCTTGTGTTTCAAAAGCAACTCGTTTGGCCTCCGCCTTCCATATCCCACCACCCCCAACACCCTGCACCGCACTCTTATCGCAATGAAGGCCAGTAATTTGAGCACAGGGAGCGGCGGAGAGAAGGGGAGAGGAGGAAAAAATGGGCCGAGGAAGCAGAAGAAGAAGGCAAAGGAAGGGGACGCTGCGGCACCAAAGGAAGCTGCTGGTTTGGATGCGGAGGGTTCGGGCAGCAAGCAGGCCTCACTCTCCTTGGAAGACGTGAATCCTGTGGGACTGGGGCGGCGTTCGCGTCAGATATTCGATGAGTTGTGGAGGAAATTCGCTGGTTTGGGTCAGCTGTCGACGACCTCCGTCGTCGACGAGGGTCTGCTCGAGGGCGTCTTGATTGGAGGGCCAATGTGTGAGTTCACTGTCGCGGAGGCACAGGACACCACTGTGCTCGTGGTCGGAGCTACGAGCAGGATCGGCAGGATTGTTGTCCGCAAATTGATGCTTAGAGGCTACAAGGTTAAGGTAAGTTAGAGCTCCATGAAAGCATTTTTTTTATCCATGACATTGATGGTGAAGTCAGACCAGGTTCATTAGTATACTATCCTATGTTCTAACAGGTTGATGAGATCAAACAGAAAACCGGATACTAGATTTGGCATTCAAATAATTGTTAATAGTTAATGTATCAAAAACAATCTAATTTCCTACCATCTAACTGCATCGATCTCCAACCATATCTGATTGTTCAAGTGCATCTCAATTTGAAAGAAGACACCATTGATCCATGTGTTTCATAGAGTTTGATTTATTTCTTACATTTACATCCTGTTTATATCAATGATCACCAACCTTGATGTCCAACACGTGCATTAAAGGGACAGTATTGTCATCCCATTGAACCTTGTTGTCCTATTCTCCTTCTCCATTGTTGCACTAGTTTGCGATATCTCCACAATTGCGAATAAGGAAGACGAAATTTTTTAATGGACATGAATAAGCTTACAATGGGCATTTTTATACCAATCTTCTTGACATTTAAATTCACATAAAAATAAATTTTCAATAATTGATAAAATATATGTTCATAATTATTTGTCACATTTTTTGTTTTTAAAATTTGAAACTTTTTGAGACATCAATCAACGTTACTATTTGTCTATCATTCTATTTGTTGGGTGCTTATTCTAGCATGCTAATTATCCATTAACAAACTATGTATTCAACATATTTTCATTAGAGATTGTGCTTTCTGTATCAAATAATTGAAACGACTTATGATGATTTTACCAGTAAAATTTGGATAAGTTGAACTCAACTCCACTCAAACCTAAAAAAATTTGTCTCAACAAGAGTTGGATTGAAATAACTTTGGTAGTGATAAAAGTAGAAATCAGTTTTTCTTAACGAGTTGTTATTCATATTTTGTAGTTTCTTGTGTTGCATCTTGGCAATTATAGTCAAATCCACCCACTACAATTCAAATAAGCAATATTAATACCAAGGATCATGAAAGGTATGAGAAAGGGTTATTGTTTTGGTCCATAGACATATGATATCTAATGTATATAATATCCATCTAAGATAAATATCAGGTCCCACATGCTTGTTTACTTTTCATATCAATCTATTAAGCACCAAAAACAAAATGAAGTTGACTTCGAAAGAAATATTTGGTGAATGTTGTTGATACAATACATTATAAAAATTTCTAAATTCATTCGTGCATATGCAGCACTATATGGGTCAATTGATTAGGATGTAGGGGAGAATAAAAGCTGGTTGGATTACAAAAAAGAATCCAACCGCTTCTGGAGAGAATTGATATCATGCAATTATAAGTTAATTACCTTATTTCTGTATATAATATATTAGTTTATTTTATCTGATGTGATATCTGACAAGTTCTTTGGTGAACAATCCAGGCTTTGGTTAGGAAAGCTGATCCAGAAGTGATAGATATGTTGCCAAGGTCAGTGGACATTGTGCTTGGCGATGTTGGAGAGCCTACAACTCTTGAGTCTGCCATTGAAGGGTGCAACAAGATTATTTATTGTGCCACAGCTCGCTCTACCGTCACTGCAGACTTGTATAGGGTTGACTACAGAGGAGTATACAATGTCATCAAGGCATTTCAGGTATGCTTTCTCCAGCCAAAAGTACCAATTTCCATTGAAACTATGGATAGCTTTGTACTTGGCATGTGTTTTTATGGACACACATGAAATTGAGGTAAATTGGACTGGATGTCAGGATCATAACAATAAATTAGCACAATTAAGGGCTGGAAAAAGCAGCAAGAGCAAGCTTTTGCTAGCTAAATTCAAATCTTCTCAATCATTAGAAGGCTGGGAAGTGCGCCAGGGAACTTACTTTGAGGATGTTCCTATTGACAAATACAATGGACGAATGGATGCAAAACTGGAGTTTACAGAATCTGTAGAAGCTGTATTTTCTGGTACAAACAGTTTTCCATTCATTATCCGACTCTTTTACAAGAACTTCTGTAGAAAAAACTAATATGCTCACCATAAGAAAAAAGCCTAGAAAAATGCGTGCATAATTCTATCAACCAACTAGCTCATCCAGAACTTGGCTGACATAAATAGTTCTCAATGGACTAGAGCCTTATGCCCATGATATTATGCTTAAAATGTTAGTAAATAGCATATGTTGACTATTTGTTGCAGTCTATGGTGATTTACCTTTTACAGCTCCCAAAAGTTTTGTGAAGTCAGAACTAGTGCTATATTTTCTTGCAGCACTGGCAATATCTGATGTACATTTAACTACAAAAGTGATTTAAAATAAGTTGGAAGGAGATTTCTTGTGATCTTCTGTGCAAAATATAAGGGCAGTTGTATCATGCGTTTAATGTATCTCAAGATTCTCATGCCAATTGAGCCCATTTTTCTTTATTTTGAACTACTGCAGGATACGTGTATACTAGAGGTGGATACGTTGAACTCTCCAAGAAGCTTTCCTTGCCACTGGGATCAACCCTTGATAGGTAATATGCTCTCCCAGGAGTGTTTTTTTTTTTTTTTTTTTTTGTCTTTTATTCTTTGCTAGCCATGTGTATGATGGCCTTTTTTCTATTGGGTAATAAACTTTTTCTTAACTATTATTGCCATGGACATAAAATCTGTAGATATGATGGTCTGCTCCTATCTGTTGGTGGAAATGGAAGGTCTTATGTTGTGATTTTAGAGTCTGGCCCATTGGCCGATACTTCTCAAAGAAAGTTATATTTTGCTAGAATGAGCACCAAAGTGGGCTTCTGCAGGGTCAGTATCAATCTACATTTCAAACTGATGCACAATTTAATCTAAGTTGTTGTAGCATGTATAAGAGTGATTCAGTTAGTCTTTTGCAGGTTAGAATACCCTTTTCATCTTTTCGCCCTGTTGTGCCAGATGATCCTCCACTAGATCCTTTTCTAGTGCATACTTTGATGATTCGCTTTGAACCACGAAAACAGGTTGATCATTTAGTTCAGTCCGAAATGTCATTGTCTCTGTGTTCTTCTCTTACTAATAATGATTAGTGAATGAATTTATTGTTTTGTATTGTTGTATTCTCTCTGCAGAGGCCTCCTGAAGGACCTTCTGGATTGACACAAGATCCTAGAAGCTTTAAGCTGATATTGGAGTATATCAAGGCCTTACCTGTGTGTTACTTAGACTTCTCCCAAATTATTTCATTTATCCTTACATGGAAGAACAAGTATGCAAGCACAGCAATAAAAACCCTATAGCCATTTAATGGGATAAACTATAACATTGGTTTGCAAAAGATCTGTGTCTTGCATATTTGACGTAGTCATCTGCTATCAGCTTCTAACACTACCCTCTACTTCTCTCATTATGCTTGAGGTTAAGTAGCAATGAACTTTCATATATGCTTTATTTGTCATAAATTTATTTCATTTGAGATTTCTTTACGGGTCTATACTCAAAAATAATTGCTGAAATCTGGCTCTATCAGAAATTTTCCTTAATATTCTAACTACTATGGTACTGTTTAAGAAAATTGTGTATAAGAAGAGATATTAGTTGCCTCTGTTTGGAAATTAGTGTTCTCATAAATATTCATCTTAGTATCAATGAAAACACTTTGATGACAAGGGCTATCCTTTCAACATATTCATCATCTTCATAGTTTGCATAAATTCTTGTAATGTCTTCTTAAAGGTTAGCTTTTCCCACATTTTTTTCTGCCTAGCTAATTTTTCTGGGTGAAAATACCGAGTTTTCTTGTATTTTTGCTCAATTTTATCCTCCATTTATGCTGATCCTGGGAAGCTTCTTTTTGCAACTTATGTTTGTCTTGGTCTATAGTTTTTATATCCTGGCGTAGATTTTTTTATTTTTATTTTTTTTGAAGGTTTTTAGTGATTAGAAGAATGCTTCCTAAAACGTGAAAATATGTTATGTTTCCTTTTTGAAGACCGGCCAAGAAACTGATTTCATCTTGATCTCGTGTACTGGAGCTGCGATTGACCCTACAAGAAGGGCTCAGGTTCTCAAAGCTAAAAAGGTTCTTCTTTGCTATTAAAACTCGTATGTTAGCATGTTATAATAAATCAGCTTAGTGCAAGCTTCATTTTCCTTTTCTTTCTTCTTAAGGCTGGGGAGGATTCACTGAGAAGATCAGGTCTTGGGTACACAATTATTCGACCTGGTCCCCTGCTGGTACTATGATGCTTTTTTATTAGCAAATGAATTCGTGATGTTTTTCTCCATTAATTTGTAAAATATTTTAATGTAAGGTGCTCTCTTCTTGAACAAATGTGGTTTTTGGGCAACAATAACTTCTAACTTTGATTTTTAATCAGCTATTTCAAAATTGTATTTTGGATAACCTGTTTCTTCTTGTTCGCTGTCTGATTGGAAATAATGGTGAGAAAATAGGTAGGCAAACCGATGGTTTTAAAGTAATACAACCTATGGAGTAACCTTTTTTTTTCCCATTTTGAAATCGTAGTAAGTTGTGAGCCTTCTTGAGCTTAAAAGTCTGAGGTTGTCGAGCCAAGAACCAAGCACAAATGAATCAACTTGGTATGTAGAGATAGATGAATTTGAAATACAATCATCCAATAACAAGTTTTAAGTTTTAGTCCAACCCATCTCTTCCTCACCCCCAGCTTTCTGCATTTAGTCCTCCATACCATGAAATACACACAAAGCACTCCAGGTCAAGTTCATTGTAGAACAGAAAAAATGGTACAGGATTCTTGATGCAAGTGAGGCTAGTGAGCTTTTTAGGCATTTAAATCAGGGCTTGCACTTGTCTCATGTAAACAAACTGAAGCCAGCCCAAATTTCAGCTTGACTCAACTGTTTTACACCTCTCTTCATAAATGGGGAATTTAGCACTGTTTGCCATTGCTGCTAAGCTTGTCTTAGTTATAAGTCAACCATCATAAAATGCTACTCAATTTTCTTGTTTCACAAAATTTGCATCCAGTTGAGTAAGATCGACACCAAATGGAATCAGAACCACCAATCGTGAACATGGATTACTCATAGCCATCTTTCTCTACCAATTCTGATCTATCTTTTGTTCTTTTTCTTGAAGTTGTTCACGTAGACCTTAGTAAACAAGTGTTGAGTCGGGTTTTGGGAAAAGAATATGAACCTACTAAGAAATGTAGTAGCAGATGTGGGTGTGGAGAATGTACACGAGGTTCTTGCTAAGAAATGAGCTCAAAGGTTACTATTAAAATTTGGGCTTGAAGATTGGCTAAGTGTGATCTTTTGTTAAGAAACAAAATTTGTTATTGTTAGGAAATGCTAGTAGCTAAGCTTGGGATGATTGAATTTGAAACTTCACACTTGTTAATAATTAATGCCCTTTTTGAAAATGGATGATCTAGATGCTCAACAATGAATGTTTAAATTGCTTCAATCCATGAATTTAGTACATTTCAAACAATATGTTTTGTTATTTGCTCAATCTAGGATTAATCTTGATCATGTAGGATCACTTAATATTTTGCATTTATCATTGTGCATCAATCAAAAATAGAATTGTTTGCCTGATTCTTTACTTTTTGGATCAAGAGAACTTGTAGCTTGGTTCAAACACCATGTGGACATCCAAACTCATGCAACTAGCCCCATTCTCATAAGCACATGTGGATGGTTCATGCTTGCAAACTGATTGCAACAAAAGATTCTAAATGTTATTTTGGTTAATCTGTACTACAGGAAGAACCTGGTGGCCAACGTGCCTTGATATTTGATCAAGGGAACAGGATCTCACAGGTACATTCCAAGGCATTTCAATGGAAACTAGTTTGTCATGGCAGATCCTCAACCACCAATTCTTTGCAGAGCATAAGCTGCGCAGATGTAGCTGATATATGCGTCAAGGCTTTGCACGACTCGACAGCAAGAAACAAGAGCTTTGATGTATGTGACATTTGTTTTGAATCCTCCCTACCCTATCTTTCCTTGTCTCTCAAACTTCAGTGAAAACAGGTATGCTATGAGTATGTTGCAGAACAAGGCAATGGACTCTACGAGCTGGTACTTACTAAAGCCATGACTCTGAACATAATCACTTGGGTGTTCATTGCATCGTGTAAAAGTACGTTTTTTTTTGGTTCAGGTTGCTCATTTACCCGACAAGGCAAACAATTATCTCACCCCAGCACTTGCAGTTCTGGAGAAGAACACCTGATGGGAAGATGGATGTTTTGTCCACTTGAAGTGTTGCTTGTTGAATGCACTTGTTCATGGAAGCAAATCCCACATCAAAAGGGAAAAATGATAGAACTCAGGTGTTTAGGTTTGCATAAGTTTTCTGCACTCAGTTGTTGAAGGAAGTTGATCTCTCTAGGGAACATGTATGTTAATGCATTAGAGAGATGAAAACAAATAAAAGATCAATTTTAGCTTTTGTGATCAATATTACCAAAATCTGTAATTGATTCTTACTTCAATACTATTGCTTTTGTTTTAATCATTTTCATATAGTTAATTGGTTGATTGCCCCTGAACAATGCTGTAGTTTTTGAAGGAACTAAAGCACATTGCATGTACAAATATTTCTGTTTGAAAAACTCTATATTAAAATTATTCTGAGATAAACAACAATGAACTAAACAAACCAAATAGATTGTTTTGAAAAGAATATTCACATTTGTAGGGCTAACTTGAAAATTGCATACTTGGCATATAAATTTAAGTATATATCAACAAATCTGTTCTGATGTGTTTACTCCATAGTTTATACAGGTATAAAATATTTTTATACAGAAACAATAAAATTGTTGATGCAGAAAATGACTGAAGCATTGATGAATTTTTAATTTTCAACACATATATCACTCAAAAAATGATGAAAATGAAGCAATGGTTCAGGTTTTATCATAGAAAATCTACTGAATTGGAAAGGAAAAAAACTAGCTTAACAATGAACTGGAAAGGAAAAAAAACTAGCTTAACAATGTGCCCAAACGAAGCAAGACACAAGTAAAAGAGATGTCAAGGTAGACTCTAGTCATGTGGATTAGGTTAAAACTATATAAGTGGTCCTTATAAGTGCTATGATCCCTTTTTATACAAAACAAATCATTCGAATACGATAAAAATTACACACAATTAGACCAATATGATTATAGCATAATACAGACAATAGTATGGGAATTGGCTTTCTAATAGAACCAAGCAATAGATTTTTCTTACCCTAACCAATGGTAGCACATTTCTTCTACCACCCTTTTGTTTGCATGACTGGCACATGTCAATCTAACTGAAAATTTACTTTGCAGTTGTAGCTACGTTCATTTCTGGATGTATTTTGTAAAATGCATCAAGTCAAGCCTGACAAATGTTTGTTAGTGTTAAATAATTGTTTTATTAGTGTCCCTTTATTCTTTAGACCATTATATATGCCTGAGGTTCAGTATGCTTGTAACTGTTTATGACCAAGAACTCGTAACACTTAGAGGCAAAGTCTGTCAATCCGTATGCTTATGATCAACATGCCTATGCTTTGCTAAGTAGACAAAGGTAAAGTATCTTTTCCCTATAATAACTGAACATTTTATATTTCACATGCATGATACGAATTACAGCTATGTTTTTTAGATCGACTAAAACAAACTCACCTTCAACAAAGAGTAACTAATGATCTCAACAATTTTCTTGATCACTCTCAATGAAAAGATGACATTTGATACTTCCATTGAGTTCAACAATGGCAAACAAATCCATAACATAAGCTATCAGCAACCCTATAGTGTTGTCCCAAAGTTGAGATTTAATCATTACATCTCAAGAATCAAGGCATCACCAACGGCCCACTCATACGTCAAAGTGATAGATTGGGTTCTACTTCAACAAATAAGGTTAGTCATCGAAATTGTTGATTGAACGTACATGTTCATAAATAGAGTTATAATCGTCTAAATTATCTTAACGCCACGATGAAAAAACAATTATAATAAATTATTTTTTCACTCAAGGGCTATGTTGCAAGCTAATACCATCCATAAATATCAATCTCATTATGTGAATAAAGAAATAAAGATCTAATAGATTTACGATAACTTAAAAGATCTAGATTTGAAGTTTCTTTAAGATCTTGATATGCAATAATTAAAAGCTCTCCTTTCAAACTATCATAAAATCTTTTTTTCTCCAGCAATGAGTCAATCTTCAAAGATGGTATAATCTCAATTTCAATATTAAGAATTTCATAATTAAATTGAGATATAATTGGGATCCATAAATTGGTATGATAAAGGGCATTAATCATAAATAAATAGATAATAATTTTTATCCTTTCTCCCATTCATGTGTACTATGATTCTTATTTATAATGTTAAGACTCAATCCAAGTATCAAAGAATTCTCCACTTTGATCCAAATTGGCCTTATACTTTCACTCTTAAAAAGCTACCTTATCATCTTAAGATTGTTAATGAATGCATATAACTTATGAGTATTCTCAATGTTTTTAAACTTGGAACTAGTCATCCCTTCATTTCGAAGTTCATCGTAAGTCATTCTTTGTTTGATGAATCTTTTTAGACACTTGTATTACAACCATTCCATGCCCTTGTCCATCCCAAATTTCATCTATAATGCTAGTCTTTTAGTATGTGTAAATGTTTTATAACTAAATTAAGTCAATAAGAGAATGAACAACACCATCACTGGGGAAAAATATTGATCCCCATTTGGTGAAGGAAACTTTATGGAAAGACTAGTGAACAAGCATGGGTAGCCATTGGTCTAGAAAATGAACAGACTTGGTTGGATATTTCAGCTTGTCAACCTTGTTTACACCTGACCCAAACCTTTGTATCTCTGGATTTTCTTAGCAATCCAAAAAGTGTTGACACCAAAAAAATCCGAAAACAGCAAGAAACGGAAGAAAAATCCATTGTTGCTCTTGACTCCAGTCATTTGAGGTGTGGTGATGAGCTTCTTGGATTAGTAGACCTGTCTACGCGAGGGCAGATTTGGTGCATTTTAATTGCAAATTTCTTGCGGGGAGAGGATCCAACATTGATCTTATGGGGAATGCTTGGGTTGATAAGGTGACATTTTGCAAGTGTTATCAATGTTCATTGTGACACACTGTAAGTTGTCAATGTGCTAATAAAAAGATGATGGGTGGGTGTAACTTGAGCATGTGTCCTCTGGCTTTGTTGATGGGCAGGTTTTGGCTCATTTAGAGGCTGACAAGGCTCTTATGGCTAGCCTCTATAAGCAATCTCTTTGGAGTTTTGATGATAAGTCTTGAAAGCTTAAAGTATAGCTATGATTTGTGTTATTCTTTTGAAGGGTCTGCTGTGATGCCAGTTCAACAAGGAGCTGGCTCAGCCACAAGAAATCCCCCATTACTGATCATCCCTGGGCTTGCATTGCTTGTGAGTAACTGGATTGGTCATTGTGTAGTTAGGTTTGCTATTGCAGTGTTCAGAGAAATTCATAAAGTAAGACCTTTTAAGAAAACAACTAATTGATTATTCTTTGTTTTTTTTTTTTTTTTTTTTGTTTTTTTTTTTTTTGGTATAGTTTTCACATTATGTATACCCATATATGTTCTATTATTGTCATTAATAGGGCAACAAGATCAAATTCCTCTCCATACTCTTCATATGATAGTAGAGCCAACAGCGTTCATCCTTACCTTGGGTTTGGCTGCAAATCTTCTAAACAATTCCTCTCTACCAATCGTCATTCCTGCCAACCTTCCTAATATTTCCCATTTGCCATTGTCCTTAGTCACTTTCCTAGAGTCATGATGGATACCAAGAAAGCTAGCAACATGTCTAAAATGTCCTTAACAGGAAGTTATGGAATCCAAGTGACATATAGCCTAAATATGAGAAATCACCTCAAGTGGTATCAATTAATCAGAACCTTTTTAAAAAGAAAAGGGAAATTGAGCCACTTAGTTGTAATAGGACCAAGTGAAGAGGATCCAAATTATGTGGCATGGGTCGAAAAAGATCCAACGATAAGATCATGGACATGGAGCTCTCTGTTGCCTAAAATCATGAACACTTGTTGCAGCTTTCAGGAGTGTTCTAAAAGAGAGCCTTGACCTAAAAATACTTGTCCTCTTTAAAGATAGTTTATGAGATAAAATTCAACTGCTCATTCAAAATTGGTTCAACAACCTAAACCTGATCCTACTTCTAATTGTAGCAAACCATTTTAACCCCAATCCCAATCACATTTTCTTAGAAACCAAGTCTCACTCAACTGACCTTGATGATCAAATCACCACGATGAAAGGAACAGCAACTTGTACCAAACATCCCTTACATTTGTTCATTTCCTATGACTACATATCCCCTTGACTAAAAAGCCTTCTCACCAACCTAAACACCATACCTATACCTAAGACCTTACCTAATGCATTTAATAATAAGAATTGGAAGAATGATACAAGAGTAGAGATGGAAACTCTTGAGAAGAACAAAACTTAGGAATTGAAGAAAACTTCAAAGAAAAAAAAGCCCATTGGATGTAAATGGGTGTTAATCATAAAATACAACTTAGATGGGACAATGGAAAAATATAAAGCAATGTGTATTACACAAAGATGCACAAACATGTGGAATAGATTAACAAAATAATATTTTTCTCTAATTGCTAAAATGAATATTATAAAAGTTCTATTATCTTTGGCTATCAACTTCGACTAGAAATTACTATAGTTTGATCTATATAATCTTATATAGTATCTAATGATACTTGCCCATTATTCGTAAAAAGAATGGAACAAGAGTTCTATTATCCTTGGTTATCAACTTAGACTAGAAATTGCTATAGTTTAGTCTAAAGAATGCACTCTAGCATAATGACCTTGAGGAAGAAATTGAAACAAAAGTTCCTCCCAATTTTGAACCAAAAATGGGTTGGAATATTGTGTGCAAACTAAAGAAATCTTTATATAACTTAAAACAATCTCCACAAACATGGTTCAAGTCAAAATGATGCTAATTTGAGATATAAGCAAAGATAAGAAGATAGCACTTTGTTAATAAACCATTTGGCTATAAGGGAATTTGACTACATTACCAGTGTATGTGAAAAATATCATCATGAATGAGAATAATGAAAATAAAATAAAATAAATTGAAAGAATGCTTTGTTAAAGAATTTGAAATCAATGATTAGGCAAGCTAAAGTATTTTTCTTAACATTGAGTTGGATCTTTCTAAATAATCTCCCAACAAAGGTGTGTCCTATACCTATTGAATGAGCCTAGAAAGTTAGGAAGCAAAACCATTGAGGCACAAATAAAACTAAATCACCAACTTTAAGATACTTCAGAAGAGTCAATGCTTGATAAAGGCTCATTAGAGACTTACTAGAAGGCTCATTTATCTAACATATACAAGATTAGACAAAGCTTAATTTATGAGTATGGTGAAACAATTTATGCAATCCTAAATAACAATATCTCAAGATGGTTAATAGCATCATATAGTACTTGAAATTATTATTGCAATCAATCAAAATTATTATATAAAAAGTATTGAAATCAATCAAGGAATTTTATTTTTCTTCTATTTAGAAAGTCATGGATTGAAAAGAAGTGTTAATTTATCCACATCACTATAGTAATTATTACCAATTCTTACAACAAAAACTTTTAAGAATATAGCTAATTAATGCATTTTTATATAGCTTTCAAATTACATACATTTGGTTTTTATGTGTTTATATAGACACGTCTGTCGGCCTGCATATATATATATATATCTATATATATTTCAAATTTATTCTTAAAAAAGTAATATAATCAGATTTTCTCCCTATTATTATTCAAATTATACTAAACAACCACTATGGGAGATGCTTGACTATTACAGGTAAACACCAATTTTTGTTTGTTGTGATCATTGTTTAGCTTGTTGTAGCATCCTTTTATGTGAATTTGGTTGACCCTTAGTTTGATGAAGTGCAGGATTTAGTGTCTAAGGGCATTTTCACAACTATTGTCAATCTCATATTGGAGTTTTTGAAGGGAAGCACTCTTCATGTGCATATGTTTTATTCTATTATAGTTAGGCATGTTGATAGATCACGCGACAACATTGAAGAATTTTGTGCATGCAATGCACATACTTTTAGATTTTCATTGGGAGGGAGAAACGTCCTTTCCTATGGACTTTCTGACTATTATCAATTAGATAATGTTTGTCTAACTACAATATAGTTTTTTAGTGAATTTGGGTTACAGCTGTATCTCAAAAGAAGCAAAAAATGTAAGAGATATCTGACCTTGTCTGATGGAATGATAACTTACATATTTCAGGTTTACATTGAACTTATTGGTTCCTATAATTCAAATTTATCAAGTTGACAAGGTTTCTATCAGCACTTACCAGCATACAAACATCCAGCATTTGTGAACATAAATATTTTCCAAATGGATAAGAACAGATTAAGTTCTGTAATATACTCAAATAACTTATTACAAGAAATTCCTGCAATTGTGGAAATTCCCCTTCTTATTGGAATGTTATATAGAAAATGACATCTGACCTGACCTTATTCCACTTATTAGCTGTGTCTTGATGAAAGTCTTTATTTAAATTCACTGATGATTTCCTTACATTTGGGTTCAGCTTTCACTCCTGTTAAGTATTTTTTTTCTTGCACAATATTTTATTAGTCCTGTTGATTCTCAATCAAGTAATTCAACCATAAACACCACATAAATGGATTATTGCAAATTATTCATGGTGTTCAGTGACTTTTTCATGATACATATTACTAGAACAAATTTTCTGAAGTCACTCTAGCTTGATGTATGAAACAACTAGGTCCTCAAGTATCAAAAGTAGGCATCAAGATTTTACAATATATGATATGTTGCAAGGAAATCCTTACAAGCTGGCAGGAAAAAAAGTTATAATTTATTCTTGCCTATTATCTTTCCCTAACCTCTCTGTCTAAGGGTTGCATTTCTTCGTCAACCAATTATTTAACATCTACTCCTTTTACACATCTTGTGAAGCTGTTAGCACAATAATAAATAGGAAACAAAATGCAGAACAGAAGGGAGATAACATTGAATGCATTTTAAGAGAATAAACAAGTTCTTAGAATTTTTATTGTTTCGCAAAATCTCTATAATACTGCTTTGAGTTTTTTTTTTTTTTTTTTTTTTTTTGGTAACAAGAGACAAAGTCTAGGTTTGAACTTCTGTCCATCATTTGTGGTGCATACATGATGAAGGTAAGGGGACAGGTTTAATGTCAATAGTAGCATGAAGGGATGCAAGTTAGTGCACCCAAGAACTTGATCTACTGTAAGGATGATGTTGTCAATGCACATCTCCCTCTGAGATTAATTACATCTCACTATCTTTTGCTTGCTTATTTGTGTATTTTTTTTTTTTTAATCTTTGCTTTGATTAAAGTTGTCATTTTAAAAACAATTTATCCATCAAATCTCACCTCTCCAATGACATCATGACATTAAAAAACAAAAAAAAATGTGTTAGTAACAATAATTAGGTTAAACAATTATTTTCATGAAATTTTCCTGAGTGATCTTAAAAACATTATGAGAACTCTTCTTGTATGAAGAAAACCCTTTTTGTCAAGGCAACAAGGGTTTCACCTCGATCAATGATTAGACACTACCAAGATAGTTGTGACTTCTTATAGTAATAATCCATGACCCGACATGAAGAATTCAAGACTAATGGTAAAAGGCCCAAAATGAAGGTCAAAGAGCACATAGAGAAAGTCATGGCCCAATTCACAATTTGACAAGGAGCAATGACTGCAAACCACAACCAGAACACGTGAATTAGCCACTTAACAGTAACTTGAATCTCTAAAGTGGCATTTATAATTCAAATATTCCATTAACAAGAGAACATTTGCACTACAACTCACCCAATAGAAGACATGCCTCGACAATTGTGCACAACAGTTAAAACTAAGGAAGACGATCATCACCAATTATAAGACAGCCTTTGTAGTGTAAGGAAAGGATTCTTTAATTTTCTCTTTTTGGCTCTTATTCTCGTAGGGGCTCTATTTGCTTTTTCTCAGTCATAGTCTAAATTAGAATTGTTGTAAGCAAGAACAAGTAATAGTTAATGTGTTGCTTATAGATAACAACTTTTCCACATAAATAAGCTCAGGTCTTCCATCTTATCCTTCCCTCTATTTCCTGCCACCCACCCACCGCCTTACTAAACACACCTCCTCCTCATACATTCTCTAACCATGAAAATTCATGTAAACAATGCTAAAAGATGTCATTGGATTAGCATCTGCCAAACATAAAAAAGTACATTCATAGGAAATAATATAAGAAAGAACAGGAAAAGACATTGGACAAGTACAAATAAGAAAAGCTCATTATGTCGAGATGATCTTTTGAACAGGCTTGCATGCTCCCTATTTATAAAAGACAATCTTTCCTTCAATGTGACAGATAATAACATGGTATCTTTCAATAAAGTCAAGCAGATGGTCATTGCAAATTATTCTTTTTTATGCCATGCATATGAATTGACATAAGTTCTATTGACATCGCCAAGAAAGCAATTATGTAGTTATATACTAGAAGTCAATGAGTTCCTTATTAATGTATTAATAAGAGAAAAATTGTAAGATTTAATTTTCTTCACCATTTTGTATTCTTTGCTCATAATATGGCTCTGACAATGACACGATCCACAGACATGTTTCAATCCTCTTCTTGTAAAATACATTTTGGTTAAAAGTCTTACAATCTTTTTCTTCATTCGACTTGGAGGCATTTAGTACGACATGATGAAGTTATTGAATTCAGGATTGCAACGGTACTATCAGGTCTTTTTAATACTTCGATCATGCATCTTGGCTTTAATATTTGTACACTTATATGGTTAAGATTGAGCGTGTTATTTTTGTGACCCAAAATACCCATTTACCAATTTCGTCTACTAGTTCTGGATCCTCCATCGCAGGTCGTACAACTTGCTAGCCCACACTTGCCTAAACCAGACTTCAACATTAACAGTAACAATGAAACATATGGCATGCCCAGTATTGTTAAAATTTGAATCTTGAGCTGACAACAGAAGAGGTAACCAAATAAAAGCTCGTTTTTTTAGCTAATGCAAAGTGAAACAATAATTGTTGCAATAATCCATGAACCGGAAAAGAAACGAATAATTTTATTCATAGTCCAAATCAGAAGGGTGCAAACGACAAAACTGTAAAGCAAGGATTTTACACTTACAAACCCGAATGGGTCCCCAAAGCTTCCTATATTGCCCCTTCCCCTTGGCCGCGACGAGATAGCTCGGAGCAATTGCCTTCCGCGACGCGAATGTGGAGTTGGAGAGTGTCTTCTTCCTCTTTTTCAGTGTGGAATCGTTCTTCCTGCGCTGCTTCTTCCAGGTGGAGGCTGGATAGCGCTTGGCCGAGGGCGTCTCTGAGAGCGTCAAGATTAGAGTCGGTGTTAGGGCACCCTAACAGGTCATCGCGATCTGCGTCTTCTGGCATTGATAAAGAGAGAAGGGCGTCGACGACCTCGTCCTCTGCCTCCATGGCCGCTTTCGTACCGGATTCAAAAGGTCACTTTTTCCAGTTCGGTCTGGTTTTTCAGGTTGGGACCAATGCGCAAAAACAAAAAATTTGCGAACCAAAATGTTAAAAACGGGCTTTTTTGCAAAACTTTTGAAATAAATAAATTTCAAAATTAAAATAACAAAATATAATAAAAAATATATATTTTTTAACAAAATAATTTTATAAGTATCTCAGCAATTATACCAAACTACTTAAAAAAACTCTAACATTACAATATCACATGATTTTTGTATACTCTCATATCTAAAGTGTTAATATGTATGATATAATCAAATGTTGTCAAGACCTATGGTCTTTATAAACCATACAAAATAAAATAAGTGATACGACACTTAAAATATGTGAGAAATAAGTGAAAAATAGAAACTAAATCATCTAGTTGCTATTTAAACTAACATTTTAATCGTTACACATATAGTTGCTTCAATGAATACATTGATCTCTTGAGCTCTATGTGTTATTTCTATGTTAAAAGGAAATTACTCTTATAATGATATCTATAGCTTAACTCTTTCAATAAAGTTGGCAAATTATGACCTATTTAAAGTTTTGCATTTTACAATCAAATTAAACATTATTGAACTCTTCTATTTGTGCTAATTATAATAATTAAAATAAAAATATTTTATTTAAATTTAGTGATGGGTTCTATGTGGGGTTCATGACCTGTGATTGAAATAAAATCCTAATTACAGTACTATTCGAAAAGCAAACACAATCGAAGAATTGTCTTATTTTTTAAAATAATTGTTATATTTGCTAAATTTTGACACAAGTTAGTCTAAGGTGGGCTTCACTTTAGACTAAAAAACTTAAAACATTTATGCATATAGTTTTTTTTATAAAAAAATCCCAAATTATTATATGAGATAAATAAATGATCATTTTATACATTGATGTAACATATGACATAAAAGAATTTCACAATTTTGTGTGGCTCTCTTTAGTTGCACTTTGCTATTACTTCTTCTTCGGTGGTATGAATATGATATATTTTTTTTATTAATTTACAACAAACAAGTAACTCTTTTGTTAGATATTTGAAAACTTTCTTAAAAAAATAAAAACTTGGTTTGATATTATAAATTATTGATTTAGATATTGATTTTATGGTATTTTATGATGGATATATTTGTTTCTATATATGTTTTTTAGTATATTATTAAATATGATTGATATATACTTGTTTAAAGGATAAGATTAAATAATCATAAAATTTTGTTTGTTTGAATATAATGATATTTTTGTTATTTTTTTAAAAATATAATCATAATTTATATTAGACTTGATATATCAAAAGAAATAGTTGTTATGAAAAATAAGATTATTGATAAAGTGGATGAAATTTTTATCAATGATCTCAAGAGAAGCAAAAAAATTCATAAAATGATATTCTGGTTAAAAAATCGTGTCATCACTTAAGTTTATGGTGAGATAAGAAATGAAGAAAGATTAATACAAAAAATAGTACAAAATTTTTGTCTTTTATGTCACAACCATGGGTAGCATTAAAATAAAGAGCTTTAGTAGTGAGAAAAATTTGTAGACAAAAGAATTTGCATTAGCTAACCTGGTAAAAACTATAAAATGCAAAGTAGCATAACATCATAAATTGATTAAGAGATAGATAAAAAGTTGATTGTTATTGTGATTAGATTAAATAATATTAGGTCAAGTAGTTGATAACTAAGCAAAATCTCCAATGAATTGAGGATAATAAATAAAACAAAAAAAAATTATCAATAATCAGACTAAAACTCAAACATATTTAAGATATATATATCATACTTCAATTGGAATATACGATAGTTACAAATGAATAAATAATCTTAAAAATTAAAATTTATTAAAGAAAATATGAATATTTCATTTCAATGTGGGAATAGAAATATTGTTTGATTGATGCAATATGTTCATGATCATAATTAAGAATTACTAACAGGAATAAATGCGATAGATTCATTATCACTCATAAAAATTCAACATAAAAAAGAGATATTAATAAAAAAAAATCAAAATCAATAACAATAAAAGATACAGATTATTGATCTCAAATTTTTCCCTCTTTATTATATTTCTTCGTAATTTAAGAATAATTTATAAAGATAGTCACATATTTTTTACATCATTTTTACATCATCATACCAAAACCTTAGACTTGAGAAGTAATGATCAACTAGAATAAAGTATAACTTAGCCTAATCAATTTAATAGAAAGCCTTTATCTTCAACATCATTGTCCACTAGAAGGCCATTTAAAGTTAAATCTCTACAAAGACAATGACAATATAGCAATTATTTAATTGCACGCCTTGCATTTTTTTATTTGTTTAAGTCATGTCTTGAGGCTAATCACATTCTTTTTAAGTATAATTTCATGACCACAGCTTTATTGCTTTTATATTCCCTCTTTTACATATGGATGACGATAAAAAAGATGCAATAAATCATGTAATATTAAATATAATATTTTATTTCAAGCCACCCATCATGGTGGTTCATTTGCATAAGCAATTTACATATTCAATGTCACATCTTCATCAATCATAGTAATAATTATCACCAATAACAAGAAGCTTTTCACATTGTGATCATGATTTGGTTTAGTATATCATTTTAAAAATATTTTTATTTTATTTTATTGAATATAATTTTTCTTTGTTTGATTATATTTTATTATATTCCTTTTAATAAATTAAAAAATAATTTTAGATATTTTATAATATAAACATATATCTATCGAATATGTAAATTTTTTAGTTTTTAATTATGTTTTTAGTGATCAACTTAATATTTAATAATAATAATTTCAAATTCAAAATTATAAAATTCTCTTGAAAATGATTTAAAAATATAAAATTCATGAGACTAAAAATTGATAAAAATTACTTATTAAAATAGATTTTTTTAAAAAAGATTGATTAAAAATTTTATCTTGATTATTTAACTTCTATTTTATAATCTATATATTATTAACTATTATAATACCATTTATGGAAACTTTAGAATTTAATAAGAGTTTATGGATGTTTGTAAGTGCAATAATGTTTATATAAAATTGTCGAATGATCGTCTCATTCACATAACTTTTAGGCAAAAAAGTAAAGAGAGCATATACAAATTAAAATATTTGATTATTGATATTAAAGAATATTGAGAACATGATATCAACATGTGCATGTATTTGCTAGGTTCATGCATAGAGTGTGCATGCACAAGCCTATCAACTTTTACTATTATCACAAAGCATTTCTTTAATGCCACTTCTACGACTCATGAACAATTTGTCATGTCATTCTTGCATGAGTATCATACTTGCTTGAACCCAAATGCTTTCATTTTCACTTGTTGCATGAATCATCATATAATGTCATTCTCTATTTTCTACACAAATACTTTGCTAGGGTTTGTATGCATTTGGTGGTTCAAGGCTTATGACATTAGCTATGATTGAAACTAATCCAAATAAATCATAACAACTATGTTAATCAATTGCTAAATAGAGATAAATTACTTCTTAATTTATTGTTTTTAATATAAAGATTTGTTTTGAGTGACATTAAGAATTAATACAATACTAAGTTCACAACTAATAATTAAATTATACTTTGTAATTGAGTAATAATCCATAAAGTAATTTTTTGTTTAGTCCTAAAAGAATATATCTTTTCTCTTACTGAAAATGAAAAAATTTATTGTTAGAATCATAATAATTTATGTTTCTACAAGGCAAGAATGAGAGATTTGAGAATCAATAGCTTATTCCTCAAGGACAAAAATCTTAAAACCCTAATATTAGAGGCTAAAAGTATCAAGATCACATTGCATGAGACAAACAAATCAAAGGCCAACCCTCAAGACATTATTATCAAATATAGTCACTTGATGCTAACTCCATGGTCATAATCTTCATGCTTTAGTCTCTCATTGTGAGCTTTATCAAATGACAATAATTGGCTTTGCCACATTAACAAAGAAAGCATGCTTGAAGTCAAATCAAGTCAATAAGATGATCTCATTAATCATCAACATGGCTTACCACTCATGCATTGGATAAATTATTGGCATATGAAGTGCCATTATGTAACACTTGAGAAAAAAGAGGAGACGAGTAGTTATCAGATATTGTCTTAAGAAAAGATATCATCAAACAAAGTATAGCTTTTAGTAAGCTCTTAAGTGGAGAGGCACATGAATGAATAATCTCATGCTACTTATAGAAGAAAGAGTTTATGATTTATATGTAATACTATGATTCTAAGATATCAAAACATCTTTTATGAATAAAATCTATTGAGGTTTTAATAAGACAACCCAATGAGATAATATGTAACACTTAATAGAGAGTGAACATGTAGGGGTGAAAGTGCGACTATTATGTAAGGCTTTTGGAGGTATATAGATGCTTAAATCCTATATCGATTTCAGAAGAATAGACCTCGAGCTTCATAGGTAAAGTCAAAAACCTCTAAAGATGAGGCAAATTTGAGCGATAACACATGTTTGAAAAAAGTATATGCCTCTGTGACGCTCCATTCTATTACCACTTATTTTGAAATTATTTTTATTTTTTCATTTCTTTAAGTATATAGAAAACCTTTATTTCATAATACCTTTTTATTTTGAAAACTTTTTATGATAAGTAATATTATTTTTTAAAAATCAAATAAATGCTAATCATCTATATTTTATATGGATTAGAATTATTAAATATATTATTTAAATTTATATAATACATAGGTTTATATTTCACTACTTATACATATTAAATTGAAAAGATTTTAAGTCATATATCTCATACATGTTTATTTATATATAATATATCTTAATAAATATTAGAGATATAAGTTTATATGTGTATGAAATGATCGACTTTCATAGTTTAAAAATATCAAATATTGCATATTTATATTATTTATATTTGTACAATTTTCCTATCAAACAATACAATTTTTATTGCTTAGTATTAAATAATGTATTATCAGAAGTGATTCTAAGTGATTTATTTAGGTTTCATTGTTTCTATCAAATGCAATACTCTTATCATATAAGTATATTTAAGGGTTAACCAAGAAGTGTACATCAAGATATAAAATATTGTACATAGTATGGTGTAATCACTTGAAGGATCAAACATAAATTAGATTGAGTGATATAGTGTGAGCCAAAGTTTTTAGTATTATATAAGTATGATAAACTCTTTGTATATGTATGATCAATATATTATGTACTAAGAGTTAAAGACTTGCATTATAAATGAAACATGTAGTATATTATATCCTTCATACAAGTTAAATACGAGTATTATTATTTCGGCCAAGATAATAGAAGGAAGAAGAATGAAGGAATAAGAGATTCCAAGGGTTTAGAAAAGGTTTTGTGCAAGAGTTTAAAAACAAAACTGAGAGAATGAAGAAATTCTAGGCAAGATCGTTGCATTTGAAGTTAAGGAAACCAATCTTGTGCTTTATAAGATTTGCTCTGTAATGTATGTTATAAACTTTAAGAATATAAGAAATATTAAGATTATTGTATAGACAAACTTTTACAATTTGTGAATAGTTGTCGTGTGATGCTTGAAGTTTAGAAGTCATTAATATTATTATTGTTTCATATGAAATGTTGGAGATGATTGTAAAGAAATGTTAGTGTCTTGATTGATGCTTGTATAAAAATGTTAATATAAGGATTGATGCTTGATGTAATGCTATTTGTTAGAACACGAGAATGCTTAGAATTGTATTCAATTGAAAGCTATTGAATTTCGTTCAAATTTGGAATGATTGTAAAATATTGTTATTCCATAATGTTAAGAATGATATATTGGTACTTTAGTTAAAAGTTATGCCTTTTTCATGTGAATATATATTATAATACTCATGTTCACAAAAACGAAAGATAACCAACTCGATCAAGCTCAAAAACTTGATGTTAATCATAAGGTTACTAGTTCAAGACTTGAGCCATGTTGTTAAAGCAACCTCTAGAGAGAAGGTGGGAAAAATTAGCATTGGAAACATGTCATAAGCCCTAGCTTTTAATGTTGACTTATTTTCGAACCTACCTCTTAGATTGAAGCTTTCGTTCATGGCATGGTCAAAGGAGTAATAATGCCTTCTTGGTCAATGGGGCACACAATGAACTCTCCTTTGTGGAGCCTTGACAGTGTCTCTTTGAGTTTAAATCATCATGATATAAGTAACTTTGAGGAGGAAGACATCACAAATGAACCAATGCAACAGGTAGCCTTAATGAAGGAACTTCTAAAATCCTTGAACCTGCTCATTCATTCCCTCAACTATAGAATTGCCAACAAATGTTAACTTTAAAGGTTCTAACAATGTTTTCTTTAACATTCTCTAATGATTTTTGTTCAATGTAATTCCCGATATAATGTTCTAATTGGTTTTCCGATTTGCCACCACATGTTAAGCCCTTTTTTTTATAAAAAAAAATTATTGTAATTTTTGTTAAATATTTTATAAATTATGTTATTGTGATGTATAGTTTTGTTTGCCCAGTCATGAATCCTAATCCAAATACAGAAGAAGTTTGTGGTCAAATAAAAAAATAATCTCTTTTTCGATTCTACACCTAACAGCATTTAAATGCCAGATCTTTAAGCCGACAACTGCCGCATTGCTTGCTCCTTTTTCTGGGTCGGGAGCTAATCTATTTGTTGTTGCAGCATCAAATGGCTTCGACTGGATTCATGGCGGAGGTCTCACAGGGAGGAGGATATGAAGAGTAGGGGCGGCGGCCGGGATATGGTCGGCTATCGTCACGCATGATTCTCCAGTAGGTGAGTTTCGGATCAGGCTGAGCATTTCAAAAGGTATAAACCCTAGAAATGGAATGATTGGGGAGGCCAATAATTGGATGTGAGATAAGGTGACGCGACCTCCTTTTATGTGGCTATCTTTTATTGTTTCGTCCAAATTAATGACTGGCCAAAAAAAGCTTAGGTGGGTGGCATAAATGTGTTGCCTTTTGGTGGAATTAGGTGAAGTGGGATTAGGGCTTTCTTTTCTCTTATTGGTTGGGTTAGTCAGTGCATAACTGCCACGAGACGCTATAAAGTAGGTGCTTCTGGTCAAATTCTCCATCCTTATCGGCCGGTTTCGTTTTCTTTTTTTTTTTGAAGTTACTTATTTGCTGAATATCCAGCAGAAATCTGCGTGTAATGATGCGTTGCTTTGAGGATTTTGCGATTAAAAATGGAGTTTTTTGATGGTTGAGTGGCTTAGTCGGTCTTAATTTGGTGAGCTGTGCTGGTGTTTGTGGTGGTTCTCGTGTCAGAAATCCATGTGCTGGGTCAGGAGTAGGGGAAAGAAGGACCAATTTTCCTCCGTTTGATTTGATCATGAATAAGGATCAGCGGATGAGAGGGTCAGAAACAAACATGGTGCTTTCATTAAACTGTTTGTGTATTTATGTTTCACTGTTCTCCTTCGTACCCTTCTTCGGTAACTTCTTTTTGCTTGGATTGACGACCCGAGTGAAGTCTTCTTCATCCTTCCTCCACTGTTGTCGTCGCTTAGGCTAAAAGGTGAGTTACTGGATTCGGAATGGGCGCTTCTTTCCTTTTTCTGTCTTTGTGGATGGCATGCGCTTCTATAGTGAAAGCCTGTTGGTAAGTCATATTGTTTATTTTGGGTGTCTTAGCCATTCTTAAAGGCTGAAGACAGGGCTCGAGGAAAGGTTGTTTTATTCAAATGTACTACTTGCTTAGTTTATTCATCAAGTTTTTGGGTTGCAGATACCGACTTGTTGTTTCGAGTATTGGAGTCATCTGGGTTAACTCACTGATCAATTGCGGGTGTAACTGTTTATTCTTGCCATCATCTTGCTTCTTTCAATAAATTGAACTATTACCAGTTGAGTGTTTGGATGGTTGCCTTTGAGTTTTGCTGTCTAGAGACCCTCTTTTTCCTATTCTTGTAGATTTACCTTTCTTCGAACCATTTGATTTGGGGGTTTTGTAGTCGGCCTTAGCTGTACAGCAAATAAAACCAATAATCTGCCCTAGTTGCATCTACTAGTAGTTCAAACTGGTTTTTGATTGAGTCTATCCATTGCATGACCTTTCATGTTTAAGCTTCATATCTTTAATCTTATTGATGTATGGATTTCCATTGATATTGTGAATTTTGGCTTCGAAGTCTTGCTGTGCTTTTATACCAGCTGTGCCAGTTGGTAAAGTATAATAACAGTTCCTGACTTTGTTTGTTCTTAGGATGCTTTTCACATGAGTTCCTGTCAACGTCTTAGTAGTCCATCCTAGCTGTTAAGCTGCAGAGTGTCCTGATGCTTTTGCAATAAAAAGAAAGCACGGTGTTCTTTATCTTCTCCCTGAGCTTCAGTACTGTAATGGATTGGAATCTTAAGACCTTGCATTGGGATTGGGAGAATTTGGCTTTGTTCTGCGAGAAAGAGAGTGAAATGTCTAAAAATACAAAGCAAACTGAGTGGATAGCTGATGGTGGCGTAATCAGCAATGGTTCTATGTATTCATCTGGGAGTGGCACCTGCTCCGGTTCGGAATTGGGTAATGGTTCATCAAAGAATTCAGTGACTGTATCAGTAGGTTCGTCATCAAAGGCAGGAAATAAAATTTCTGTGGTCAACTTTGAACCTAATGGTGGTTTTCTTGATGGTCAGAACAATACTTGTGAAATTGACCTGGGAGATGACACAAGAACTAGCCATGTAACTGGTTCTGGTGAGCCATTGATTGGCCTTAAACTTGGCAAGAGAACCTATTTTGAAAATTTAGCTTCTGCAGATGTCAAGACATCTTCTGCAGTTTCTTTGATGCCACCTGCTGCTTCAGTTAAGAGATCAAAGGCATGCCACCAGTCTGTGCAGGCTTTTTACTGTCAGGTTGAAGGCTGCAATATTGATCTAGCAACCGCAAAAGATTATCATCGCAAGCACAGAGTATGTGAATGCCATTCCAAAAGCCCTAAGGTCATTGTTGCTGGTCATGATCGACGGTTTTGTCAGCAGTGCAGCAGGTAAAATATCCATTGAGATGCTTAGTTGATACGTGGTGGCTTGGTTTAATTCAGAAAAGAACTATCAATGAGGCATAATTGTATTCTGCATGTGCATTGAAACTCTACACATCACATTTGCATCCTGTTTTTATTTAGTCAGTGTGATTTGGAAAAAAAAAAAATACGTGTTTGTGACTACAATTTGAAGGTTTTTCTGAAATTGAATCGATCGTCTGTTTGCAGCAATGACAGAGATTTTCTAAAGCCTTCAATAAATAAAAAATACTATATTTAGTTGCACAGGTCTTTTTTTCCTCTGATTCTTTCTATTTCAAAACTTTGTTTGATAGTTTAATTTTTTTTTGTTTTTAAGGTTTCATGATTTATCGGAATTCGATCAGAAAAAACGGAGCTGTCGAAGGCGTTTATCTGAACATAATGCACGTAGGCGGAAGCCACAGGCAGAAACACTCTCATTTAATCCCACCATGCTCCCTTCTGCATTTTATGGTATATATTGTACAGTTTTTGTTTTTGGGGGTGAATATTTCTTTAAAAGAATTTTCACTAAGTTCACATTGGCAAATCCATTACATTGTATTCTAAATAGTTTCTGGTAACTTCACTTATGCAATACTCATATTTTTTTTTTTTGCTTAAATTAGGATAGCTATTTGTTACTTGGGAGCAAAGTATAAATTATTGTGTATTACATTAAATAATATACTCCATGAAACTAGTTTTGCAGCTATAGCTGGAGAAACATCCCAGAATAGGTCATCTCTGTTTTATTGTGCTGCTTATACATTTTGCTATAGGTGACTCCTCTTTTATTTTTCTGGCGTTTCAATGACCAGTTTGTCTTGAGACTGTTTTGTAATGCTTATCTAAAAAGACATGCCATGCACTGCGATTTTTCTGCCTATGTTCTGTTACATTTTTCCCTACTATATCTCAAACTAACTCAAGTGTTAAGATTTCCATGGATGATTGTGGTGGGTTGGATATTTGTCCTACATAGTCTATCATTCATTGATCTATTTTCAGTTGGATGTTTGGTTGCAACTGTTGCATGGATGTTTAGCTTTTAAATTGCTTTGACTTCCAATTGTGATTTTTGATGGAAAACGAACTATATACCTGATTTTGGTTGCCATTTTAATGTATGAGACCTTGAAAGGCTGACTTTGCATTTTCATATTAAAAAATCTAAATCCACTACAAGATATATGACTTGATAACTTGTATCATATTGTGTAGTAAAATCTATCTTACAAGCTTTAATTCATATTGGACACTTCACATATAGGGGTAAAAATTTTGCACTAAGATCCAAGTTCACTCAAAAGTTTGGTTATTATTTTGTCTCATATTGAGCTTGAATTGAAATAATGTAGCTAAATTATTGAGCTTGTTAAATTGCTCAATCACCACATGCATGAACAATTTTATACAAAAATCATAACAATAAATCATGTAAGTAAAGATTACTAAATTGAAACCTCTTATATGCATCAAGTAAGGACATCTATAATTCTAGTGCAATCCTAAAAAATAATGTTTGTATATTCAAAACTATAATTATATCAAACCTATTAAGATCATCTATCAAATTCATCTAGTATAATGAATGCTACAATATAGAGTATTTCAGATATAAAACATAACAAATAGACACAAAAAAAAAACTCAATTCAATTCACTTGACATATTTTCATTCATAGTTTTTATATATTTTCTTTTCGTATAGAGTCTTATTTTTTATCTATATCATACCTCAATCATATTTAATAGGGCTTGCTCACTCTCTCTCAATGGCCTAAACCTATTTGAATCCTCAAATTACATAATCTATCTAAAGACGTCATATCTATGAGTCGTTATACTCACCCTATCTTATCATATTGCAGTATATCATATCTTGTCTATTGGGATGGTTCAGTTCAATAATATCTTATACAAACTAGGGATGTCATATCCACATAGTGGAAAAGAAAATGGGTTGTCTCTAGTTGGCTGAAATCTCAACAAATGTCATATCTCATTACTATATATATATATATATATATATATATATATATATATATATATATTATCACTTTTATATTAAAATAAAATACACTAACAAATCTTGTTTTACATAACCACTACACAATATAACATTAATTTAAATTCCATAATTTGCATAGCATGAATATAATAATCTTCTTGATAGGATAAATACATACCTTATTGTAATCATAAGAGTCAATAAATGCATAATACAATTAGAAACTTTTCACATGTGCTCATATATTCATTGGTTTAGTTGAACTATCAAAAATTTGGTGATTATATTATTCTCTGTTTGCCATGCTTGAAATTTATATTTTAATTCATCACTTAGCGGTTCAAATTTGCTAAATTTATCAAAATACCAAAAGTTCCTCTTTTACAAAATTTTTCATCATTTTAATTTTCTAATCTTGCAAAAATTAGCTTTTACTACGTCAATTTGAATCGTGTTGTCCAAGGATTAGACTATCTGATCCTATCAATTAAATTGTTCAATCCTTGAATTGAAAATTTCAATATGCTTGAATTATTGCTTTTAAATTCAATTTGAACCGATCAAAATCTTTGAAATGGATGGCTAATTGGATCATGTGATTTTTTATTAGGTCATCTAATAAATTCAATTAGACCATTAATTGCATAGTTTTCTTCGACATCCAATTTATAGCTCGATCAGACCATTTGATATAATTAATTACACTGTTCGATATAGTTGATTGCATTGTTTTTTGTTTTGGACAACTTTTGTGCCTCACTTTTTATTTTTATTACCGACAAACTTACTTCGAAGTGTTTTACATGTTCATTCCCTCATTTGATGTTGATTAAGATAACATGTATAATTACAATAACGACTTGGTCTACTTACAATCTAAGACTCAGTTCTTTAAATCCATAAATTCATCAAAGATATTGGGTAAATCAAATAATAACACCAAAGCTCATTATATCCATTATCAATTCTATGAACAACTCTTAGGTATCCTTGTCATTTTTTGATCAAAGCTAGCTGACCTTAAATCATCCTTTAAAAGTTTTAGTACTCTTTGCAATTGATAAAATAATTAAATTATCTCCAATATTGATATTTGCCTGTAAGAGTAACCTATTTGATTTCTAGAAATTTATGCAAATACACAATTTTCTATAAAATACAAAGCCCTGTAAGAGATACATTATACCCAATGAATTCCTATACCTCTTAACCCTTACAAACGCAGTTTCACTTCTTGAATCTTAATAGATCCCATTTTATGAAGAATCTTGAGGTACAAATTTCTATCTTAAGAAATATATCAATCATAGTTTCAATTCTCATAATTAAAGTACAATTATGATAAGCCTTCTAAAACATATAAGAAAACTTATGATCCACTGGATCACCTTGAAAACTTACTGATTTCTTTTCATACCACTGATGCTAGACAAGCTATATGCTTTCTTTCATTGACTTTAAGACTAAGCAACATAAACAATTATAACTTTTTTTTTATTTCTACACTTCCATTAGTGAACACAATTATTTCAATTATATCTTGGAAAAAATCTCTTTTAGTCTACATAATTTCTTACTATAACAACAGGAATAAAAAATCCCCTACATCACCGTTAAGCAAAACGAACATAATATGTAATAAAAAATTAATTTTTGCAACATTATCCACTTAAGACTATGCTCTAATGCTATTTATTTAAACTTCTTGACTAGAACTATCTCCAAATAGATGAGGGCAGAACTTAGTCACTTGCTTAGGCTTACCACAACTGATGCTATTAATCAAATTCAACAACAATCTGTTTCTCTTGATACGATATCTAATCTGATACTGAGTCATCGAAAACAACTATCATTGGAAGTTAATTTCTTCGATAATGGTGCACTTCAATGATGCCAAAACTCTTTTAGCTTCGTGGTTTCTTTTCTAGAGTCTCTAATGTCTGACTCCAATGCATTAATGATCTTTTTCCTTAATATACTCTAGAACAAACTATCCTTTCAAATTATTGCAAAACTCTTCCCAAGATATCTCTCTACTAGATCTTTTATCAAGATTGTTCTTTGCTAACTCTTCCAACAACTAACAACAATACCATCCACCATCAAAAAAATGAGAGCTCCTCTTTTATCATTAGGACACAGCATTGCCTCAAATACTATATATGTTTGCTTTAGTTAGAATTCAGCTATCATAGGATTGGAGGTACTAGAGAAGCAAGGTGGATTCATCTGTTGAAGAAGCAGTTTCAAATGTTATGATATTTTATATCAATGAATTCCTCTACCCTTACAAATGCAGTTTTGCTTCTAGAATCTTAAATAGATCCTATTTTATAAAGAATCTTGAGGTGCAAATTTCTATCTTAAGAAATATATTTATCATAGTCTCAATTCTCATAATTAAAGTACAATTATGATAAGTCTTCTAAAACATATAAGAAAACTTGCAATCCACTAGATCACCTTGAAAACTTACTGATTTTGTTTCAGCATAACTCAACTAGGGCTAATAATTATATATCAAAAACAAATATATACAATACACATACATACATATAAATATAAATGTTATGATATTTATATCCAATTAAAATACATTATAATAAAACTCATTTTCCCTAGCATTTCTCATATCACAACTTCCAATTGCTCAGATCATAATTTCTTAATTGCCTTTTCACCTTTTTCCCTTTGACTAGTAAATATTATGTCATATTTTTAACTTTTACAATGGCCACAATATAATATAAAAGTCAATTTGAATATCACTTATATAACGTAGTATAATAATCTCCATGATAAATGAGTATATACCTCTGTTGTAATCTTAAAAACTAATCAACGCATCACTTGAATAGCAACTATCAACATATGTTCATAACAAATAACATAAATTATAATAAACACTTAAAATGGCACAAACAACAATATATTCACTGGTTTAGTTTAGCTACAACAACAATATATACTTAAAATGGACCATCTGATCTACTTGATTTGTGACTTTTTTTAAATGCAATATGAACCATTCAAGATCTGTTGATCCGGTTGTCCAACCTTTTGATGGAATTGTCCAATTAGGTCAATTGAACTCTTTGATCGAGTCACATGAAGCTTTTCTACAATGTTATCGGTGGACAAAAATGCTCAAAGCTCTGGAAAATTTGATTGACCACCCGTTCAACTCCTCCCAGACCAGAATCAAAACCCAAAAATTCCATAAATCTAAGGAAAATAAGATGTCCCAAAACTAAAACCCATGCCTTTTCAACTATCAGTTGCTCTCCTATTCTTTTGGATTCTCCACAGTAGTAGAAATTGATTGATCCTTCTCTCGCGAGTTCTCTCTCTTAATCCATCTCAACTCTTCCAAGCTCTCTCTTCCTGGTTTAATTGAGCCAAAGAGCAACCAAAACCTTTTATTTAAGCTTTTCAAATGAACTCTGCGTGGCTTGAAATTGAATGGTTCATGTGACATGTATGGATATACGTATTGTACATATATGTAGTGAATGATAACTTATTATCATATATTGTTACATATGATTTGAACCAACTTGTCAACTTTTTTATGATCAAGACTTCAATTAATGAATTGAAAATTAATAAAAATTGAATAATTTTTGCTCGAATCAAGCATTAATCGATAACAATCTTGATTGGTTTAGCTCAAATGAAGATTGGAGAGAAACGCTCCTATCTAAAACTTCAGATCAAATTGAACATCTTTAAGAGCTTCATTAACTTCTATATATTGTATTTGATGTCCTCTTATTTAATTAGTTTTCTTACTTAGAGCTTGAGAAAATTGTTATCCTTTTTGTTCGTGACAAACATAACTTAATGTATTTTTAACTAGAATTCATGATTAATTTTAAAGAGGGTCAACAAGATTGAGGCGAACTTTGTTCCATTATGCAGAAGAAAGGCAACAGATGGACTTCTTTTTGAATTTAGCACCATTAAGTCACTTAAGGCTTTCGACAAGTTCTTTTCGTGATGATTCACGAGGCTTTAGCATTTCGATGACCAAAGGAACTTGGAATAGGACGACAAAGGCTGTTGCTGATGCTCAACCGCTTTCACCTAGGATGAACTTCACTAATGCAGCTACTTCATCTGGTGATGAAATCAACAGACTCATGCCGGCCAAATGTGCTTTCACCGAAGTCCTCAATCAAGGTAATATCTTGAGCCTCTTCAATTGAACTTTGTGGGATTTCCCTCTTTTGGGTAAACTAAACAAAATGAAGGTTAATTGATACAAGTGTATAGTATCACTGACAATGTATTTTGTCAAATAGACATATTAATGAAGTTAGATTCCTAGGATGCAATTTAGGAAGCTTTGGTTAGAATTCATTCAACTGCAATCAAAATGGGTTGTAAACCTGTGTTCATTCCAGGTCTGGAAGCTTCTGCATCTGCATCGAACATGAACGGAGCACCGGACCTACGTCGTGCTCTCTCTCTTCTGTCAAGTGATGCATGGGTTCCATCCAGCACAGCACAAGGCAACGAGGTCCACTTAGCCGGTTCGAGCAACATCGCTGCATCTCCATTTCAGGTGGTGCCTTCTGCACCCGAATCATGGCAGGAAGATCACACTCTCACCTTCAATTTTCATGGCAGTGGAAGCCAGTCTCAAGAGCTGCATTTCAGTAAGGTGCCATATGACAGCTCCATCTTTGAAGCCAATGAGGTCCTTTAGATGCCAAATGGGTGCTAAGGGCATCAAGACTTCACCAAACCCAGCCTTCGTAGTGTCATTGCAATGTTTCTTTTCTGGCTCTGCAGCTGCTTGGTTTTGAATTGCCTATAAGATGTTGTATCTACTGTCTTTGTTTGAAGATTGAAGTAAGCCATGCAGTCCAGGGGGTAACAATTTAGAAGTCTTTTCTATTATTTTTGTTGCTGTAAAGTACTTTAGACTTGGATATTCTTCAAAGACCATCCATCTTCATGTCTGATATGAAATAAATGTAGAACATCAAGTGCTAAAATGTTGCATGAAATTGGCCTCCTTCTAAAATGCTACAGCCTTATGACTTTCGATTGTAACTCGCATTTTGAATATTCTTTTTATTTTTCTTCTAAAATTTTGTTAACCATAAAGAACTTGTATAAAAACTTTATTTTTTTTATTGAATTCCATCAAAGACACAGATCTCTGGTATATAAAAGCGGTTACAAGTGGCAAATCCTGTACATTAGTTTATCGAATGGACTTCGCTGTTCTATTAGGGATCACATTGATTAACCATGCCGTTCAGTTCATCCATATGGCGTTAATTTTTTTTTAAAAAAGAACTATATTATATATAAACGTCACACAAGACATTTAAATCGTAAATAATAATGCACTGAAATAACAAAAAACCAATAATAAAAAAACAAAGAAAACAAATTTAATAAGATACATCATTTAATTCAACTACAAAATACTGAAATTTACAGAATTTGAATACTAACAAGCTATAAGCAAACTAACTTGTTCTAAAAAAACAGAAAATTACTTGACATACATATAAAGGAATTTCAATAAATGGTTTTTCTATCAACAGAAGGCACCATTATCGATCTGTCGACGAAACAATCGAGCTAAAAGCCTCGAATTGACTCTTGTAATCGACGAAAGCGACACGGAACGAACTGGGATCTTATTCATCAGATGATTTGATGAGAAAGCAGAGAAGAAAGATCTGGTTACCTACCTAAGCATGCTTGACATAATTTTCCATTCCAAATTCATCAAACTGACGTGCAAAAACGAAAAAGAGAAAGTTGTCGATCACAAGAAACAAAGAGAAGACAAACACCTGGATCAGGTACATAGAAACTAACTTTAAGTGCAAAAACAAAGCAACAATTCTAGTACGGTAATGGAGATGAAGGAGAATTACCAGATACTGCAAAGCACAGACAACTACCTGTTTACACAATACTGAGGTAAACTAATGCCATAAGGCAGAAGACTAGTTCCCACGGCTACACTACTTAACATACTCCAAATGAAAAGCACGCAGAGGAACACAACTGAACATCCACGACAACCCCGACACCTGACGGACCTTTGAAACATGTTTGACGATGACGACGACTCCGAACCGCCTCGACCGACACAATTTGTTATAGGACTCACTGTAACAGTAGCATATTTGCATGTCAATCCGTGCAGGACGAAGAACAAACAAAAAGAACCACAACTCCACTAATGTATTGAGAAAATGACTAAGGCATATATATTTCATGTCATTAATAGACAGGTGATCAAGCATACAATACAAGGAGAGTAGCACTAAGCTGCAAAGATACAACAACCACGCGCATTTACAGACCTGTTCATCCTCCTCAGATGTCAGTCCACGGGGCTCGTTACTCTCGGGAGGTCGTTCGGCGCCGCAGTTTTGCCTGTTGCATTTTGTTCTGAATGGGTAATTTATGTTGTTACATTTATCACATTTCCAGCTACCTTCAGGCATTTTTGGCTCTGAAAAGAATTTAAAACATTAGTTAACAAAAACATAAAAACATGAAGCATACTTTAAAAAACAATGTTTGTAATTTGTTCTTAAGGGATATTTAGCTTAATAATATTATTACAATTTAATGTTATTTAAATAATATTATTAAGTGAATTGATGCATAAAAGAGAGTATTTAACAGATACCACCGTTACAATAATTATAAGCAATCGTTACTAGCAAATGCACGCTATTTACAGTGATCACATTGTGATATAGACATCAATGTTATCCAAATAGCACTCAATCGACCCTCTATATAATATTCTATATGACCAAACTAACATAAACCAACATAACCAACATGAGCAAACGAAATTAAGTATGACAATGGGCTATTTGAGTGAATCACTGACATAAACGGAACCGAACTCTTAACAAAGTTAATGAAAAAAAAATGTTTAGCTCAAAAGCACAACTGTTAAGAATTGTTATAAAGAGAACGGAACTTACTTGAACCTTTTGAATTATCAGATTTGGGAACCTGAAATGTAAAACAAATATTTAATCAAGGGGATATCAAAGTTTTTGCCAATTCACATCATAATAAAAGCTCATCAAAATCTATATTTCTTACAATGTTTATAAAAAATAATCATTGCAGGAGAATAAAGATAACTGCGACTTAATCAATGCCTTGCTGTATGCCAGCATAACATCATCAATAGCCTTATTCAACCGTGGTCCAAAAGAAATAGGAAAACGATCCATATAGGAAATTTTACAATGGGTTTCACACCGAATAAAAAGTAATCTAATTTGTTCAACATAACAAACATCACAGTTAATATTTATTACTACTATTAAAAATTATAAGCATAATAATTAATAAGACAGCTAAGAAATAGATAAAACATGCTTAACAAAAACAATACCAAACAGTAAAACCAAGTTCAAAACTTCTAAAAAGATCGAACCCAAGGAAACAAAATTCATTACCAGACTAAAATAAAAGCAATTTTTAAATCTTGAACTAACAAGTTGTCGTTTCATTTATGCAGATAATAATTTTATAGTTCAAAGAATAAGATACCAGCTTTAATGGATACAAAATATTTCAACAAGAAACAAGAATGCAAGTATAATATAAATACTTGCAAATGCACACGTATGAATCTTGGGTTTGCAAAACAAGGCATTAAAGAATAGCTACAGCACAGCGAGCAGATATTGAGGTTCAAGGAATATATAGTTACATACCTGATTTCCTGGCTTGGGCATATTGCATTTCTTCATGTTACAAACAGTTCTAAAGGCAAAGTTTCTATTGCCACAATTTGGGCAAATCCAATCATTGTCACGTCTTGCATCTAAGAATTTAGCCAGGGAAATTAAGCAGGCACCATGAAGTCAGACAAATAATACACATGATCAAATCCCAAACCTTCATGCTTCTTCTGGAAATCATCATCAGGAAATATTCCAGGTCTTGGAATCCCCTAGATTTATAAAATATAAACTTAAGCTAAGAAATTTTATAAAAGCATCAACCACTCGAAAAAGATTCTAACTGTTAGCATGACATACATTGCCCTTTGAAATTGAAGATCTATCAAATGATCAAAGATAGAACCTCCCGCGAGTTTCAAATAAAAAAAAAAACTTATCATCAAAGCATCCAAAACCCAGTACCATAATTGCATTGAGATTGAATACAAAAATAGACACAGGTCATTCTCATGACTCAAATTCATGATCTCCAGGTTAGTATGGAAGCAACGTAAAAAATTACTGGAGTGCGTCCATTATAAGATACTTTAAAAATGCAAAAAATTGAAGCTCACCATTCCACCATGTCCCATAGGCAACCCCATCCCATATCTGTCCATTAGCGGAGGCATCCCATAAATGCCACCTAAAGCACAAGGCTGCCTTAGTACAAGATCAAGATGACTAGGACAAAATTTAGATGGGAAAATTTCAGGACTACAGAAGTCACAAGTACGTATTGTAATAAAAAGTATCTTTTTTTACTCGATCTAAAAAGAAATTGAGATATAATGCCACTAGCTTATAGAGGTAATAAAAACACAATAAAACATCAACAGCAAACATTCAATCAGACCCCAAAACTATATATTCTCAAAGCAGATATATGATCTCTACTCATTCAAAGCTTATGAGGCGGCAGTTAAATCCAAATCATGCTCGGCTCTTTGTACATTGCTTTAAGCACTAACCATGACAAAGATGTACTGAATTTATTTTTATATGAACTTCAAATCAAGTTATTAGTATACCAATTATATGCATTTTGAGTTCAAATGCACACATATAAAACAATAAATAAATACAATTATATGCAGGTACATGTCTGTATTGATGAATAACATACATATAATTACATCCAATTTTGAGCTAATTCAATTTGATAGTCTTTTTTTCTTTTTTGAATTTTAAATCAACTTGCTAAGAAGTCAAATGTAGAACCATTACCTTTCTAAATTACAAATGCATAAACTTAAAAATATTGCAACGATAAACACATACACATTAAGTGCACATATAGACATACACATATACACAAGATAATTCATTCCAATTCCAAGCTAATAAATGTATTTGAGCAGCAGCTCATAGTTGTGAAGTTATGCTTAAATCCAAGACAGATCCAAGCCAAAACCCAATCAAATTTCCAGGCAATTCAAATCTTAAATCTTCAAGATAATGTCATACCAATAGCCATATAAAAACTCACTAATAGATTTTCTTCCTAAATTTGAACTCAGCAACAGCCTAACATGCTTAAAAATGAGTTTCCCAAGAAAAACTTGGAGGAAAAAACAGAATGAGATTTGATTAGAGCTTTAAATGTTTTACCTGGTCCTAACATAGATCCACCAGAATAAGCAGGTGGGCCAGACATGTGCAATGGCCCATATAGGCTACCAACAGAAAGACGACCACTGTATCCATAGGAATAACCAGAACCTCCAGCCCGCAAATCATATGGAGGCAATGGTGAACCATTATAAAATGAGGACCCATACGGAGCACCACCATATATTGATGAGGGAGCAGCTGATCCCATATAGCCTCCAGCTGCTGTGAAGGGTGGAGGAGTCTGCATTGACTTTGGAGCAGATTTCTGTAAATCGATGGTGCCATATTATTAGCTTGTAGTAGTAGTAGGAAAAAAGAATATTTATGTCTACAACAAAAAAAGAGATCAAAATAAATGGGATTGCAAAGAATGCCAAACTAATCGTCTATAAAAAAACAACACATAACAGCAATAAATTTCTTTAGTAATTGCATTTATAGCTGAAGCAATAAAAATTAACCCCAAATTGAGTGCAGTCTGAACATTAGACCTACAAAGAAGACCAGTCGCTAGTCCCAAGGAACTCAAATTCAACATTAAAATGCAGCATCTAAACTGAAAAGCATGCCTTAGACCTTTCAATCAAAGAGTATAGCATAGACCTATCAAAATCCAAAAGCATGAAATGAACAAGAAAAAACAAACATGTAAAATATGTTGATGCAAAATGCAACTAATTTATTGCATAAACTGAAGCAAATATTAAACTAAGAAAAAATGGCCCTATCTGTTATAACTTAACATTTAGATGCGATGGTGCATTAAATTTAAATACAACTCTGATAATAACATATCTATTTTAGTTAAACTTTGTAGAAGAAAACTTTCCTACAAGCAACCTAAATAAATACCAACTTATCACTTTTTTAGCAGTAGATTCTCCCTTCAAGGAGGGAGGTGTCTTAACTTTCGATGTTGCACGTGGGTGGCAACTTGCATAAGAATTAAGCAGCACAACTGGAGGTCCCTATGTAGAACTAATAGAGACAACTTCCTTAATTACCCTCCACCAACCAAGCTTGAACCAATGCACAATTGATAAGATGACCTAAGACCCACCTAATGGTTAATGCTTTGGGGTTCAAGAAGAAAACTTCTGGCCTCTGCATTGAAATGCTCAAACGTTTTTGCATTAGTGCCAGATCAAGTTATGAATAACATTTCTAGTTGAATCATCTTGTATTTAGGATACGAAGTCAAATTTTAGTAGCCCCTCAAATTTAGGATAATAGGAGTAGGAGGTTAAGAAGAATAATTAAGGAGAAGTAGAAGAATAAAGGGAAGGAGAAAAAGAAAAATAAGAAAAGAGGACATTATTCTTATTCCTCTTTTCTTTCTTCCCTTTTTATTTGTCTTTATATTTCTTCTAGCATTTCTATCATGTTTAAAGACAATTTTCAAGTACATTGTAATGTCTCAAAATTTTTATATTTGTAAATTGTGCACAAAGGAGTAGCCCATGTGCATGAGCACATAAATATATGTATTGGATGAAATAAAATTTGTATTTTGAGAATGTGTTACACGAAAATAAAATAATGATAGTTTGGACACATCTCATAAAATGCACCAGTTGCAACATAGCTCGGAATTTGGATTTAAGCAAATGATTAGGTAGACCTCAAAGAAAATAATTTGTTAGACCTTGAGGATTCAGCAGGGAGCTTGGAGACTGCGTGTGAAGGGGAGGAAATATCGTGGTAAGAAGAAGAAGGCATCAGGGATCATGAGAGAATTGAAATGAAATCTGTTGCAACTTGTTTGAGCTCAAGAAGAATAAGCTGCTGCTGCCGAAAGCCACTGGAGGAAAAGGAACAAAATTTATTACATGTCGCTGAGAGGAGAAGCTACAAAAAGCTAAGTAAAAAGAACAGGTAAGTAGCAGGGCATTAAAGGAAACAAAGGATGAGCTGCTGCAGTGCTATGACTGGATAAGACTAGCAAAGGAGGAATAGGAGAGGTAGCCGGAGAAAAACAAGGGAAAACCAGGACTAAGGCTAAGGTACAGTAGCAAGAGTAAGAGGAATTTCTTGACATCCTTCTTCAAACATGGAACCCGGTTATATCCCCATTGAGACACATTCACAATCAAGAACTTCCTAATCTTCAACTTATTAGGGCCTCAATATATTTCATAAAATACTCATGCACCTCCGATTGTAGATGCATAATAATAGAAAACCTTAGATGACTTAGTAAGGGCTCATAATATATGTAGGATAGCTCTTTTGGATGCGTTTCTTAATACTTCATAGCAGGCTACAGTGTTACAAATATGCCACCCAGTCCAAGTGTTGAATCTGATGCATTTTTGCCATTGTGTAAAGATATTGAAGAGGATGATGATTTCGGTGAACAATAGTCGCCTTCTCGAGCAAGCATGGCCTGGTACAATGCCAATAGGTCCTTGTAACAAATTGGGTATGATCGTTAGGATCCTTGAAGCAACTCAAAATACTACGCAGTCTTCCCTATCATAATTGCACAGCTTCAAATGCATAGTCTAAAACTTCAACTTTAAATGTCACAAGTTTGGAAGAGATAATACAAGCACATTCTACTGATTTTGGTAAAAGAAATGTCCTTTATTTGGTTCGAGTGAGATTGTGTAAGGCGATTGTCTCTCAAAGAAATCTGGAACAAACTTTGGCAAATACCAGTATGCTCCAATGAAACTTCATATTTAGTAGCATTCATGGGCCTACATCAATCATGTAAGGTGATTGCTTTATCCTCATCTATCTTGATCTCAAAATCAAGGTTTAAGAGATTCATCAACCCAAATTCTCATTTTAAAAGTTCAGCTTTAAGTCGTGTTGGTTGAGAAGACCAAAATGTTGCTGCACTTATTGTTTATGCTTGACAAAACTTCCTCCACAGACAACGATGTTGTCCAAGTATATGATGATAAAGTCACCAAGATATAATCTAAGAATACTACCCATCAATCTCATAAAGGTGGCTATCACGTTATACAATCCAAACGGTATGACAAGCTACTCATATAGACCTTGTCAAGCTATGAGGGTTGTTTTAAAGTATCCTAATCATTAATCATCAACAGGTTACATGCAATTTTGGATCAAACTTAGGAAATACTTGTGCAAGCTTCAATTCATGTACTAAATCATAGATTTTTGGAAATGGATATTAGTTTTTAACTATAATTTTAGTAAAAGAATAGTGGTTGATGCATTTGTCATCCTCCATCTTTCAGTACCAATACCACAGATGATCCACACAATGAATTACTTGGTTGCAAAGCTCCCATCTTAAGCAAATTTTTAACAAGTTTCATCATCTCCTCAATCAACACTATCAATTGTCTATGCATCCCAATATTGGGTATGGGTGCATCAAATACCAAAATCATCTCATGCTCAACATTCTTTCTCAGAGGTAATCCACGCAGCTCAAACAAATCAACATACCTTTCAGGAAGAATTTTCAACTTTCTCATCTTCTCTGGACAATTGTAGTTCTCAACCATTAGGCTTCTACAATCTACCTCCATCAACCAATATCCTTAACAAGCATTGATTACTTTACTAACTTGGCTAACGGCTCCCAAGTTCATGGGTTGTAATACTCGATCCCTACATGCAAAGTATTTCTCCTCATCCTTGTGAACAAATATTGCTGCCCTTGACAATGGTAAACATCTCTATTCCACAAACAGGCTATTAAAAAAATTACTAGTCAAACACCTAGAGGAAATGCTTAGCACATAACCTCATTTGATGTAATCCAAGGTGATAACAAGTTTGACTCCTCATTGCTGCATCGCTTTTGCTTCTATACCCTTTGAATCCATTCGAGAATATATGGATAAGAGGTTATGACCATAAAACATTTTATCAGGCTCCAGTTATATGTGCTACAAAAATTATAAAAGACTTTAACTTTGCCTCAGTATATATGCCTTAAAGTAAATGTAAGGCACCACCAGTAAAGAAACACAGAAAACTGCACAAACTTTCCTTCATTTAGAAATGAACAAAAGCCTCAAAGGAATTCTGTTATTTAAGTATAAGCATAAATATTTTATCAAAAATATAAAACAACAGTAAAGAATAACGCACAAGCATATCATCCTTTAGTATTCTTTCTATGAGGCTAATTGATAAATCCATCAAGCTGATAAAACAATTTCAATAAAATTTATGCTTATACATAAGAATATCCAGGCAGAAAATGGACAGTACTTTTAACCAGATTCTATTGCTATATTTTACAGCTCCCAAATGAAGAACAATTTATGGTCTGTAGGTTGTTTACAATCTACATAAAAGAAAGTGTAGTAGAGAACAGTATAGAGACAGAAAATTATACATTAGGTTTACTGCTTTACAACAGTTGATAGAATATGGGTGACCTGTTCAAAACTTACATTAAAGACATTAACGTTCAACCAACACACAAGCATATAATCTTGTACTATTCTTTGTAGGCTAAGAATGCAGAGACCAAAAAGCAATTCATCCTTCAGTAATGCAGATACACATACAATGCTGCATGTAGGAGTGCAATTATATTTCACAATGTTGGGATAATAAGTTTTAATACTCAACAATAAAGTTTCTGCTACTCCCATGTAAAACCTCTTTGCCAACCCCAATAAATCAAACTTTGCTAAATTTGACTAGATTTGAAATAGATGCATGACAACAACATTACAAGTCCAAGGACAAACAAACAAAAAGCAATCAAAATATTAAATTTGCAGAAGCACATGCAGTGTAGCATGCAGGACTGCAATTATATTTGATAATGTTAGGATAATAAGTCGTAATACATAGCTTTTGCTACAATACACATATAAATGAGCTACCCCACTAAAACATGCACAAGACATCAAAGCTATCCTCAATGAATTAAGGCAGAGGATACCAATACGTTTTCATGTGATTACAAAACAAACCAGTTTTGTGATTTGGTTTAGGTCTATACAACATAAAAGAAAAGTATCACCAAATAAAAAACACATAAAAGGCTTGCACAACACATTCAATTATAAAAGAAATATGGTAAAAACTCACTCCATTGTGATCGACAGGCCTTGGCTGACTGCAATTATGCATGTTGCAAGTTGTCCTGAACGAAAAATTCACATTACCACAGGTGGGACACGTCCAGTCATCCTCTCGTCGACCACCTACAAAAAACCAAATTAGTAATAGTCATGGGTTCAGCAATGACTAGAAAGCAAAAAGTCTATTTTAAAAATAAGACACACAGATGAAATAACAACAAACCAAATCATAACATAAATAAATTCTTTCACAAATTAAAAACAAGCATCTCTAAAGATTCAAGCTTATCTTGTGCACAACTAAAAAAGGGATATCAACTGAAATAATGACATGACTGGAAAAAAAGAAATGCCTCAATATGGAACACCTTTTTTGTAATTTTGCCCCTAAAATATAAGTGTCTCAAGCATAAGATAGGTATTAATGATACGTTAAATCTAATTAGTTCAAACTTTCCAAGAATGCTTGTGTATCCTCTTAATAGCTCAGATTATGTCTAGAAACTATAATATGAGGAATCACAATGAAAGAATGGCAAATGACTCGCATAATTAGTGGAAATCAACATCAATTTGACACATTAAATGAAGGGAGAATTTGGTTGATTTCCTAATTGGAAGAAAATGAAATCTAAATAACTAGGATATCTAAAAGTTAGAGTTATCTAGAATATGTCAACCTTTATTTTATTAATTAGCTTAATGCTGTGTAAATAGCTTTATATTATTCTTTTTATTATGAAGACCACCGACATATACATGTTATCCAAATTTGAGTGATATAGGCCTATTTTTATCGGAAAATTCATTATCTTTGACAATGTTTTATAACGTTGTCAACAAACTATATACTCAAAAACATTCTATAATATTATTTGACATAATAATATCGCTAAATCAAATGCTTAAAAAAATATTCATTTTCTAAATGATTTATCATCGTTAAACAAATAATTTAAAGACAATTTTTTGTGTCAGTTCCCATTTCAGAATCTTTAACAAGCATCAGTTGAGTGGAGTGCTGGTTATTGGGTTTACTATGGAAAATTATATTAATTTGTATTAAAAGAAAAAAATATGATGAGCCTTGACAAAGAATTATGTAGCAATCAGGTAAAATATATTAATTTAATATTGAAGAGTAAATGTGCACATTTGACATAATAATAAAGATGAACATTTTATTCTTTATCACTATAATAAAATCTACTAACATTTTACAATGGAATTTTAAGTAGCAACCAACATTTTATAATTGCATTTCACTAAGATATTATCTAAAAGCCAAGCAAACATACATGACCACACAAATGAACATTTTCATGTATGGATTACATAAAATTTCTCCAGACACAATAAAAGGAGTAGACAGTGGCAGTTGGTCTCCACAGTGTGGTAAAAAAAATCCTACCAAGAATTGCATTAGTGCTTGGCTACAAGGCTTAGCTCTTGTTTGCAAAAACTGATCAGAAAACTTAGTTGGGGAAAACTAACATAAATGCTTCTAACAGTAAAAAAAAACTGTTGATCTCGGTTTTAAACCAAGTGTAATTGTCAAAAAACAAATGAGATTCTACTAACCGTAGAATCCAAGTATTCAAATGCATAGCTATGAAGATAGCTACATGAAAAAAAAAACTCCGAATTATAGCAACAAAAGGTTCTCCATCAGAAAAGTTCAAAAAACATTCTTACAAGACAATACTAAGGTTAAAATATTTTTTATAAACACTGATGCACAATCAAGTAACTTGTTTAAAATAATAATAGACAAAAATATAACCTAAATGATATTAAAATTATATGTATAATGTAACAAGTATCATCAATTAAGAAAAAAAAACCATTGATTATCCAAAAAAACCAATAACAGCAGGCTCAAATCTTAAAAAAAATGTTTACCATCAGTTCGTGCACGTTTACCAGCAAAAGAGTTCCTATTATCCACCTGAAAAGTGCAATGTAAAGGTTAAAATATAAATTCACACTTCTATTTTCTTACCATTATTTTAGATTTAAGTAAAAGCATGCTGCAGAAATAATACTAAAAAAATCAAGATAAACATCTGAAATTGTTCATTATAAATCAGTAAGATGCATATAAAATGATAATAAGGCTTTTTTATTGGTGAGCATAAACCCATGAAAACCAAAGAATGGGCAACAGGCTACATAGCATGCAGCACAATACTACGCAAAAAACATATTCTCCTGGTGCCTTTTATTTGAGCAATAAAATCTCCATGCATACTCAAAAACACTAGATTGTTACGGAAAAATCATACAGAGCTGCTAACACAAGAAAGAAAAGTTTGTGCAATGCAACTATGCCCATAGTAAAAAAAAAATACATTTAAACAGTTAAACATTGAAAGGGCACATCAAATAAATCATTCTGCTAAGACATATAAGACATCAAATTTAAAACTAATCCAACTGGTGTAGCCCATTATATGAGAAACAATTGGTAAAGAGCCTCGTAAATGACAATCCTATTTCCTTGGCCTATACAAAGATAAATAAAACATTGATCAAAAAGCATATAAAAAAAAAACATATAAACAAAAGAATGTAACAATTAATAGTTTTTGAAAAACTTTTGAAGAGTTCAAGAAACATTTTGAAGTTGACACATATGGGGAGTGCAGATGAGATAAGCTAAGGAAAATAGATTGCATTATTTGTTTCCATTATTTTTTTTTTGTTTGACATCTGGGCCTTGAGTAATCATAAATATCATGTAAGCACACCAAGAGTTTGCCAATTGACATAGCCATGTGTGTACTCACAAAAAATACATTTGCTATGTCGATTAAGCATTATCATACCTCAGGTACAAACTCTCCTAAACAAGACAATAAATAGCCTAAATGATCAAAACATACTTCAATGATAGCTTTGTTGAGAATTACACCATTATTATTGAAATTGCAAGTGTTTAACTACACTCGACTAGTGAAAAGAAATTAGGGGCAATGCTAGCACAAAACAACAAAGTGGGAGAAACATGTTTAATGATAATAAGGAAACAATTATTGAAGAGAATGAAAAAAAGGCAATCAACATTATTTGCTATGCAGAGAGATGTGCATACACCTTAGATGATGCCTTTAAGAAAAGAGCATTTTGATAAATTAACAATGCAAATCTATTGGCTATGAGAAAGGTACTATCAAACTTCCCAAATAACTATACAATTTTCATGAACTTCAAGGGTCGTCAACCACATATGTTGGTATGTAACATGGTTAGAGGCGATTCAAGGCAATGGACATATTCCACATTTTACAAAGATTTGCAAGCCATCAAATTATTTGTCAGATTCTTTCATTTGATGATTGGGTGCGTTTTAGTTTTATCATTTGAAGTATTGTCACATTGAATATTTGCTTTTGTTGTTTGGCATGTTCTCTAATTATGACACTTCACTTTTTTTAATCAACATTTATATTATATTTCCTGACACTAGCATTTTTCTTATCTACATTAATATTATATTGATATGCAATGCAATGACAACTAATTATCAATATTCATGCTAGTATGCATAGATTGTACTTAGTTCTTGTTTATCTAAGCATGTAATGATGTGTTGCCATGTTCATTATCATTTTGTGATATGTTTATCTATGGGGCTATGCAATTTTTTTTACATTTTCTTAGAAGAGACAAAAGAAACCTTTATATTAATGAAATGGCATCTCCTATGGAATTCTTTGATGAGAAACAAGAAATTATACTTTCGCATTAAAGCATAGAGATAGAATGAAAAATAGAGAAACAAACATGCTTGGCAACACGTATCTGCTATTAGGTATCTTGTTTGTAGAATGCCTCCAAAGTATTCATTTTCTATTTTCCACCATTGAACAAGTAGTTTAAAAATGCTTTTTAATGCCAAATACCATTTCATGCTCTTAAAGAAACAATGGTTGTCTATATTACCAATTATTGTGTTTACTATGAAATTAAGTTAATTTTATATTTGTAGAGTTAATTAAAGATTCGACATAACAATACAAATTAACATTTTATTCCTCAAAACAAGAATTAAATCTAGAAAGTAACATTATATGCTTGCATTTCACTTATCAAATAACATTTTATGATTGTATTTCACAAGTTGTAATCTAGAAATCACGAAAACTTACATGACCACCAAATGAACATTTTCATGTGTTGATTAAGTAATACTTTATAGATACAATAGAAGGAGTATATTTTGAAAATTGGCCTCATCTATGAGGTTAAAAATAAGAGTTCCAATCCCACCAACACCTCTATATTCAACCTTGGCTATTGAACTTATAACTTGTTAGACAAATTTGTTAACATCACTAGAACCTTGTGGTTTGATGAAGACTATTGGTCACAATGAACCATGAAGGTTATTTGATGTTAACAAAACCATATTCTTTGTAATTTAATTCCATTTATTCCTTAAATATATTACATGCCATATCATTAAGCTTATCCAGGGGATCAAGATACAAAGCATTGACTTGAGACTCAAGTGCTAATTCATAACATCAACTTGACTTTGATCGACCAAACCATTTGATAACAATGCAATCAAAGATGCTTCATTGGGTCACTTAATCAATTTGGTCATTATTTATTAAAATCTAACATACAATTTACACATCACAAGTTTCTTTTATGCCACACACTTGCATAATCTAAATCACTCAATTGCATATGACTTATGAATCTATTTGCTACACTATTTGAAAATAGGTCTCCACTTCATTATGAACCATAAACCAACTTGAAACATATTTGAAAACAAATTTTATCAAAAGATTTTCAAACGTCATAAAAAATATAAATCTTCTAAGGATCATTGTCGAGCGGCTATTGAACAATTTATCAGGTCATCCAATGTTCATTTGAAACCATGATGTAATCGAATATATAACTAAAAAAAACCACGAAAACAGTTGCAAGATGAAAAGAAAAACAAAGAATTATAACAAAATAACTATTCAAAAAAATTCCTATGCGATAATACTAACATTAAAATATTTTTATAAAGAGAGAAAACATAATAATCAATCAATTTGTTTAAAATGTTTACTAGAATCTAGTACATAGACAAATGTGTTCCAAACGATATTATAATTATATGTATATGTGTAAAAATTGGCATTAAACAAGGAAAAAAAACCACTAACTATCAACAAAAGCCAATAATAACGTATTCAATTCCACAAAAAAGTAAAAAAAAAAAAAAACACGTTTACCATCTTTTTGTGCAATTAACCAGCAAAAGAGCTCCTCTTATCTACCTGAAAAATGCAAAATTAAAGGTTAAAAGGTGAAACCATATAGTTCACTTTTCATATGTGTCATTAATGTTAAATAATAAAAAAAACAGCAGAAATTGTTCTTTATACATTAGTAACATGCACATAAAATGATGATAAGACATTTTCATTGGTGAGCATAAACACAAAAAACATATAATGGACAATTTGCAACATAGCATCCAGCACAATACTACACCAAAAAGTGCACTCGCTTGTTGCCTCTATATGAGGAAGAAATCCTCCAATGCATGCTTAAAACCACGAAATTGTCAAATGCAAAACAATAATAACCAGGTAGAAATTACAATGCTGATACATAAGAAAACTCTATTTTCATGTTCATTCCAACATGAAAAAACTAAGCTTAGCATTTACGTGTTTTATTCCTTCACACTATTTGTAAACTATCAAAACAGGCCACATCAGTGTGACTTTCTGCTTCTCTTCTTCCTCCAAGAGACAGTCCGTCAACTATTAGCCCTAAATTATTCCTCAAAATTGCTAAGAAAGTTAATGTCAACACCAAGTAACGCACACAACACTGCTGCGAACAGATTTCAAGAAAACCCTGATAAACTATGACAAAAAATCACAAAGATAACTTATTATAAATAAGAATATCAACAAATTGGATAAGATACTTAGAGACCTATGCCGAATTCAAATGGTCATCATATGAACCATTCCGTCGCCACGTACGCCAACACAGTCGACCTAGGATGAAAAAAGCGACAAGAGAAGAAAAATGCATAACGGAGATTCAGCCAGATGAAACTCAGAGAAGAGGAAAGGTTAGAGATAGCATTGTTACGATTTAGAAATCAAATCAATCGCATGGTCTAAACAGGGAGACGAGAAAGCACAATCACAGATAAGGTTTAGAAAACTCAAGAAATCAGCAACCCGAACGCTAAAATCAGTTCTCCGCTTCCTTGGTGCGGTCTGGACGGCGAAGCAACGGCGATTAGGGCTTCGAAGTCGCGCGGATAGATTGGCCGCCCTGAACGCGAGCGAAGAAAAAAGGGGCAGTCGGTGCGATGAGATTTAGCTTTAGGTTTTAAGAATTAAAATATTATAATAATAATTAAAAAAAATAAAAAACAAGACTGATCACAATTACTCCATCCCTAAAAAAATACATATAAATTTTAAAAATATTTTTAATTTTTTAAATAATTGTTGACATCCTTTCAAAAACTTTATAAATTACTGTTAACATGATAAAAATAATTCAGAAAATTTAAACAACTTATTTTCAACCAAAATAAAAATTTAAAACATTTGCTACCAAATTATCCATATAAGTATTGTTGTCTTTCTGAACTTCTTATTTGGATAAATATGTAATTTATTTTTGAAGCTAAAACGAAGTGATGCAACTCAAATCAGTTAAGTTTAATTTAGCTTGTGACATTTATCTCAATTCGGTTTGACTTTGGATTAGGCCTATTTGATTCAATTTCAATTTGACTCTTCAAGTTTAATATGAACTAAATGTATGAAATCTAATCTTGACATAATTTTATTTAATTAGATGCTTGTTACGACAGATTCAACTTGTTTAAGGCTAAATTGGCATGATTCGGTGCAAACTAGAGTCAAATCTTGGGAAATGGTGCAATCAGGGACGAGTGACATGTTTGTACATGGCTTTGGGTGATTGGACGTGATTTGGCATGGTCCAAGGGTATGGATCACATGGTTGAATGCTACAAGTATGATCAAGAGTTACAAGGGCAATGTTGTAAATTAGGCTAGCTTAAATGTTATTATAAATGTTACAAGAAATCAAGGCAATGTTGTGAGATGCAACTCAACGTGGATCAGAACAAGCCCACCAAAGACAGAATGTGCTACTTGGTTGGAGCAAGTGAATGGAAAATTGGCTAACACAAGAATTAGTAAGAAACTTGGTTAAAGAGGGTTGATGTAGATCAAAATGGGTCAATGTGGGTCAAAGTAAGCTGAGCAAGGTCCAAACCCTTTCTAGGCAACATGAGCCAACGCATGAGATTATGAGGAACTCATGCGAGGTTTAGAAAACAAAACTTCATTCGAAAGAAAAATAATGTCACAAAAAGATACATTCGAGAAAAAATGGATGCAACATAATACAATAATGTCTTGCACGGGAGTTCTAACACTGGAGGACGTACTTTGAGCTCTAGAAACTTAAAAGAAACAAATTCATCAATCAAGAAGAAGGAAAACGATCTCAAAAAGATGGGTGAGACTTAGTAAATCTCTTTGTAAGAAAACTTTGGATTTATTTTTTGTGCAATACCCGAGTTAAAAAAGGAGTTTTCATAACAATGCTTTGCAAATTAATCCAAATCCACGTCAAAACCCTATGAGCTTTTAGATGAAGGGACACAAATATAAATAACTATATCATTTAAATCAACAAATGGCATGTTGTTAGACACCAACAAAAAAAAAAAACAAAAAAAGCTACCTTTGGTGGAAAACATTGTGGTTGACAATTTTGTGTGACAATAAATCAATTTACAAAATTCGTTACCCATACACATAAATGTTAATACATTTGAATAAAACATGCATTATATGATAAATTTAACATAGATATGAAGAATATATTTGACTATTTTGAAATGTGAGAAAAATGTGCATACCAAAGCTCATAAAAATAAAAATATTACCAAGGCCAACATGAAAGGAAAACTCAGCAATCAAGAAAAAGCAATTAAAATTTATTACATGAATGCCTTATTTGAGGGAGTAAAACAAAGGCAGAACTGAAACAAGAGAGCCTGCCTAAGGTTATTCTCATGTGAAAAGCTGCCGAGATGGAAGTCGAACGGCTGAATTCTTCAGACAACGGTAGCTTATAATACTTAAAACCCGTTCAGTTGGCCACCACTGCAACCTCGTTAATTTGCTTAACAAGCACTATACTATGAGGCTGCAAAGCAAAGTTAATTGAAGTAAAAGTTATTTAGAGAGCAATAGAATTCTGATTGAGATATGAGAATGTTTTATTATACTTCATCTCAGAAGGAAGAAGGAAAGAACCTCTAAATGTTTCTTGTTTCAAAAACATGCTTCAAAGAGGAGCAATAACCTTGTGTTTTTGGTACTTCAACATTTTACATTACCGTTTCAAACATATTAATCTGTGAAGCATCCTTTAAAAAATTTTTTCTTTATATTTGAACCTCAAGAAAAGCAAAACTTAAAAAGAATTCAAGTAAAGATGGAATTCAAAGATAGAATAAAACCTCAGCTAATTCCTTCTCATGCTTGGGTATGAATGCTGTATCAACCTTTCCCTTTTTGAAGTCCTGCATTCTCATCGGTTGGCAAAATAGATGCTTGGTTAGTGTTTTCTAACGTTAAAACAGCTAATGGTGTTGGAACATACTACAGACTTCATACCTCAACATCAAGGATAAGCTTATGGTATTCAATTGTTGTTGGAACTCCTGCGAAGGTAATAGTTTCTACTAATGATTTTTATCATTTAAATCATAAAGAAACTGAAAAAATGTATCCACAAAAATGGAAACTAAAATAAAGCATAAAGAACTTCATTGATTTTACAAAAAAGAATTCGATCATTTGGACAGCTTCTAACATTGGCCCAACATAAGATGCTTTGCTGAATCTAGGAAATGCTAGTATAGCTTAAAAAATAATGGATCCAAATATAAACAATCCAAATTTGAAGGATGAGAATTTACATGTTCAAGTTTTTTAAGTGATGTGCAAAACAAATCAACATCAAATGCATTATATCACACACAATTGCTTTGTTCTACTTTTCCACACTTCAGCAAAGATATTAGGAAACTAATGTTAAAATAGTTACACAGGGTGGTAAAAAGAAATTGAAGTTAGCACTGGGCACTGCCATTTGTCAAAATTGGTGTTTTCTAACTGCAAACTAACCTGTGATGACTGTGTCATTCAGAGCCCTTTTCATTCGTTCAATTGCCTTCTCCCTTGTAGGTGCCCAAACAATTAACTGATGGATCACAGGTAAGAAGGAAAAGGTGAACTGGACTGTAGCTATTAGAGATAACACCATTTAACCATATGTTGATATGCATAAATGTGTTGCCTTATTACCATATTTCTGTATTAGATTAATTTTGTTTCATCTTTGAACTAAAGGATACATGTACTGTGAAAATTAATTTTCTATCTTGCCAAATACTGTAGAAGAGAGATGCATACCTTCCCTAATAGCGAGTCATAGCTTGGAGGTACTACATAATCAGGATAAATATGACTATCCATTCTAACAAATGGACCTCCAGATGGCAAATATGTAGATATTCTGCCTGTAATTTTAGGTGGAAAAAAAATCATGTATAAGAAAAAGTAATTTTAGTTGAAGCTCAAGACCATTAACTAAGAACAAAGACAGAACGAATCTTAAAATTACACTTATCGACTACAGTCAAGACCAGAACATTTGAATGCAAATGATATTAATTTGTAAACCAAAGGAAACTAGTGTGAATCAGAAGTCTTTCCATATTACAACATCATTTATATAAAATAAATAATCATTTTCCTAAAAGAATAAGCCACTTCTCTCAGATCTTTTTCAAGCAATGGTTCCCTCATCCCTAAAACTACATATCCTGTTATATTACACAAACAATTGGTAACACAACAAACATACCTGGCCCAGGACGGAAACCCTTAAATGGATCTTCTGCATTGATCCGACACTCAATTGAATGCCCTCTAAGAATAATATCATCCTATAATGACAGGGTGTTAAATTCATCTATTTATATGCTGAACTTCTATTATCACTTGTGAATTACAGTATTGGAATTCTACCTGCTTGTATTTTAGTTTTTTTCCAAGAGCCACTTGGATTTGCTCCTCAATTAAATCAGTTGAGGAGATCATTTCTGTAACGGGGTGCTCAACCTAATTCATGGAACCATAACCATATGAAAATTTAGAACAATCAGCAAATGAAAGAGCTGGTTCTTTCAACACACCTGGATCCTCGTATTCATTTCCATAAAGTAGAAGGAACCTCTCTCATCTAAGAGAAATTCTACAGTCCCAACACCAATATAACCAATTGATGCAGCTGCTGCCACAGCAGCATCACCCATAGCTTTTCGGAGCTGTGGGGTTAATGCGGGCGAAGGAGCTTCTTCCAGTAATTTCTGGTTTCTTCTCTGCCAAACACGACAGTTAAAATTTTAAGTTCACATAATTAGAAGAAGATTAGATGGTTAATAATAACAAGCATAATCACAAAACAACTTTCTAAAATATTAATAGAAAAGAGTAGAATTTTTAAGAGAGTAATAAATTTCTCATTGATTGCTTATTACACCACCAAGGCGGTGGATAACCCATCTCATGTTTTCTTTAACTTTCCTATCTGATAGTACAGCCATGAAAAGAAAAATATCTGACATTATTTTTCATTTGTTGCTGATAAAATTTCATCAATTAATCTTCCCAGTAGCATGATTCATGTTAAGAGAACAACGGGTTAAGAAAGAGATGTATCCTAATTCAAAACCCTTCTTTTCACTATTTTTGCTTAACTACTTCAAAGCATAGAATTGCTGATACATAATATGAAAGTACCTGAATACTGCAATCACGCTCTCCAAAATGAATAACATTTCCGTGAGTGTCAGCGAGAACCTGTGTATCCATGAAACGTTAAGAATAGAATAACTGATAAAACTTTATGCATTTCACTTTACAAGATGGTACAGTCTATGCAAACCCTTGAATTGACATATGGTGAGTGCATCACACTTATGACCATCATACAAATGTTATCATTTTTCCTTCTTTAGCCTGGATGTGTTCAAGTTTTACTTAAAAATCTAACGAGTTCAGTTCATCAAAAGAACTTGGGGAGTGATATTGGCAATATAAATGTGTTACAATAGACAGTAAAGTATTGTGTACCATGAAAAGAAAGTTCCATAATATTGGACAACTGAAATAGTAAAATTATAGAGCTTCAAGATGCAGCTTTGAGAAAGGTTGAATAATATTGGACAGCCGTAATAGCAAAATTATAGGACTTCAAGATGCAGGTTTGCAAAGTATCGCCAACAGACAAGGTAGGAAGAAAATCATTCTATGAATAATCAGTAGAGGTTCTTATAAGGAAATTACAAACGCATGTATATACCTCCTTTGATGTAAATTCAATTAGTGATTAGTACAGGCGGTTATCACAAGGAAAATCGCCACCTTCAATTATTTTGTGATATGGACAACAAAGAAGCAAATCATGCAAACAAACCCGCTGCAATTATAGGCATATATCAAACCCTACCCACAGCTCATCATAATGGGAACTTCAATAAATACATTTTTGTTTCAGCACGGACAACAAAAGTATATATTTAGATTTCAAATTAAAATATAATTTCCTAATTATATAACTATCAGCACCTGAAACTCAATGTGCCTTGGATTTTGAATGTATTTCTCCAGATAAACACCATCATTCCCAAATGCAGCAGCTGCCTCACTCTTTGCTTGCTGCAACACAAAATGAAGTAACTAATAAATATACACAAAATAGTTTCTCTTCAATAATCAACATATATCTAGTAAATCAGCATAAGGGAGAAGTAAGATTTTGTGATGAATAACACCTGCAACAACTTCACAAATTCGTCAGGATGACGAGCAAGTCGCATTCCGCGACCTCCACCACCAGCAGTTGCCTTTAAAAGATGGAAGTAATTTTTTTTTAACAGATTGAATGGAAGAACAGATATATCAATGGCATAACTCACATATTACAAGAATATAAAATAGAATGCAGAATAAGGATAGGAAAAAAAGATTCACATAGGGAAATTGTAGCAAAGTTCCTATGGAGATTACCTTCTGATTTATACAAATAAATTTAAAGTTCTACTACAAAAAGCACCACACTATCTTTCAAGCATTAGCATGCTTGTTAATAACAGGTATCCAGAAATCAAAATTTATGAAAACAATTTGATTTTTTGTTGCTCATTGTCTGATTCACAGTACTCATCTACTAGTGAATGAACTCTGCAATGACTTATGGCAATCCTTCCTCAACAGAAATAATTCACAAATAATACTAGCATTTACCACCAGTAAGGTCACCTTTTTGCTAAGTCATGTTACGACTAAACTGACCCTCTTTAGAAGCTATATCACCTGAATATTTCAGCAACAGGGGTTTTCGTTGAGAAGAAGCTTTAGACAAAAAATATTTTATGCTAATGGAATTAGAGAAATAAATAAAATCGTTTGATATACTTTTGCTTTTGAGTTTGAAAAAGGAATTTTTGAAAAGCATTCAACAAGCATAGCCTTTGACAACTCTTCCAATTGAGCGCCAGTAAATAGACAAGTTTTAAAGAAAGGCTGAGATACCTTGATCATCACAGGAAAACCGATCTCATGGGCAAGCTTGATGGCTTCCTCTGTGGACTGTTCAAAGTTCAAAAGCACAGAATATTAAAGCATAATTCCATAAAAAGACGGGATGAAAATTGGAAAATTACTAGGCCAGACAAGTGCTCCTAATCATGTGAAAGACATTTTCAAGAAAACACGACAAAATCAATATGTGGACAGTTTAATTGAAGATGCATCAAATAACTTGGCAGTTTTTTGTTCTAGATCTAATCATTCTTTATCCTCACATTAGACATTGTGTGTGCATGTTTAGGAGCTCTTGACCAAGATCTTTTCTTAGACAAGCCATAATAATGCTCAAGTGCTTCACAACCTGCAGCAGTCCATCACTTCCCGGTACAGTTGGCACACCAGCTTTCTTCATTGTTTCTCTTGCTGTAGATTTATCACCCATAACTCTGATGCTATCAGGCTGGACAGTGCAGAAATAGAATGGTAAAGCAACAATAAGAAAGAGAGAACGAGTAAAAACATAAAAATAGGCCATTGAACGTTGCAAATAAGAAAACGACCATGAAAGAAATCCATGCCTCACAATGCAGAAATAACACATGCATAATACATAAAACAAGCGAGTAGAAAATAGAAAGAGAACATTTATATTTTCCAACTTAATGAAATAAAATTCACGTCTCTAAGATAAAGCCAAATTTGATAAATCTTTTTTCAGTTTACAAATGATGAATTTGCATTGAAAACTACTTGTGCTACAGAAGCATAACATTGCACTAACATGCAACTATGGTTTTGCAACCAAGGGCATTGCCTTGTAGAAATCTTATAAAAAAGTTTTAAAATTGATGTTCTACTTCATAAAAAAAATTTAAGCATAGCATATTATTATCGATCATTTTAACAGCAGAGATTAAGCTTGATATGCAATTTTCAGTTCCCTTTGAACATCGATGAACTTCAAAATTGCCAATTAGCAAATCACCATTGTGCAAAATTCCATGCAACAAAAATATAAGGATGCTTCACCAAAAATCGTCATCATTGTCAGCTTGTCCCAAAGATTTCAATAGTTTTACAAATTTTAATTCCTAATTCTTACTAAGAGCAACATGAGATTTTAATTCTAACTTATACTAAGACATTTCGAAACACATCCAGCCATTTCAGGTTTTGTCAAACCCTTTTTTATCCAAACCTCTCTCACATCTCTCTCTTCAAATTGTGTAGTGCATTTGCACACATGCTCATATCCTCAAAATCAATTTCAAACATCTTATTCAAAGTGATGCTAAATGTTTTTCCTAATATCATTTTAAGACAATTAAAAATGCTATACATTACATTCATGTGTTCTCTTATAGGATTATTCATAAATTAGCTCATCATACTTACAAGAAATAAATGTCAGGTTTAGTATATGTGAGATATATAAGCTTTCCAACAAGTCTTAGAGATCTCTCCTTTTTCATAGGAACACTCGCTTATCTTAGTTCGTTTGGAAAATCCATATGGATGTCAACAAGCTTATATCTTAGCAACCTTGTTTCTTAAAGGAGATCTCTATGACAAATATTGCAAGAAAATGAACCCTTCTATTGATAGTACAATTTCAACCTCACAAAAATACTTGAGGTAATCAAGCTAATTGATCTCAAATTCCTTGGATACAATTTCTTTGAAAACATATAAATCTTCAATATAATCTCTTGTTAAGATAATATTATCAACTTAGAATATAATAATAGCTATCATACCATAAAGAGAATGCTTGAAAAACAATATGCAAGCAACCACTCTTTGTAAAATCTGTCAAACCAAGTTCGAGAAATTTCTCAAGGCCATATAAGAACTTTCTGAGTTTACAAACATTATTAACTTTAGCCAAGAATCCACATCTAAAAGGTCCACATAGATTTAATTTTTTTGTATTTTATTAAAAAATGATGCATTTTTGAAGTTTAGCTGATGGAGAGACTACTCCAACTTAGCTACCAATAATAACAAAATTGACTATGTTGAGATTGACAACAAGAACTAAAGTTTCTTAATAATCAAATCTAGAAAATCGAATAAATCCTTTTGCATCTAATTGAGCTTTGGATCTTTCTATGCTTTCGTTTGTTCGTACTTCACAGTAAATATTCATTTACAACAAACAACACTTTTTTTTTACGTAACTCTATAAATTTTCATGTTTTATTTATCTACAAAGCACAAATTTCTTCTTATAAAACCACTCTCCATTCGACAATTTTGAAAATTTCATTAATTTTAATGAGAATTTGAATATTATTAAGACTTGTATTATAAGTATAAAACCCTACTGATAGCTATTTATATGAAATGAAATGTAAATAGGACGATTTGCACGTTATCTAGTTCCTTTTCTCAAGACCATAAGAACATCAAGATAATTGTCAGATGACTATTAAGATTTAATATCACTATTACCTAAAAGTTTGTGAAGATCAAGAAGATTGTGACTTTGTTTCAATTTTTTAGACTAAAATGGTAATGTAATCTCCCTTAGTTGTTGTTCTTCTTTCTCTAGTTTAGACAATGAATATTTTTTCCTAATAAATCATGAAAAATTTTGAAGCTTAGAAAGAGAAGGATGATTATTATTTCTATTTAAGAAATTGAAGAATGGAGTTCTAGTAAAGAGGAAGATGGACTTCGAGGATTTTCATTAATTTTCAAAAAACAGTATTCTTGTATATTATTCTTTCCATGAATTGCATCTTGGGAATAGTAGAGTTGACTTTCGAACAAAGTTATGTCCATAGCGTTATGCACTTTTGTTGAAGCCACAAAGGGATTCAAAAAATTTAAATAAAAGCTTATTTGAATTGGAAACAAGGAAGCTTATCTTGTAGGCAAAGAGACGTCTTTAAATATCTTATAAAATATTTTATCACTTTATTGATGGAGCAAAACAAAACTCAAGCATCTAAAGTGTTTAACAATAGAACAAAGTCTCAGAATAAGTGCATTTCGGAGCGAAGTGGCTCAAGTAGGTTAGGTTCTACCTAAAAGAGCTCAGTTTGGGACAATTCAATGCAATTTGGCACTATTTGAGATAGTTCGATACAGTCCAAGGATATCCAACATGGTCCAAAGCCTACTTCAACGCGGTCTCGCATGGTCGGGTGTGAAGGATCACAGCACGATTGAGAATGGGGAATAAAGGCGTTTAGCAGTACACGGTTAGGCTCATTGTAATGCAGGAAGGAATTGCTTAAAATGGCACTGTGGGCACGTGATATGCAAAACAGTGCAGGAGGCCGAGTGCGACATGAATGGGTGGGTTGGCTTTGGAGTTGTTTGAGGCGCAAGCAGCAAACGTGAAGGGGGCACACAGCCCTCAGCAATTACACATGAAGCGTAAATAGTTAACAAGGCTCTTAGGAGGAAAGAGGGAGAGGAATTCAAAGCTAAGAGAACTTGGGTAAAGCAGAATGGAGAGCTTGAGAGTAGCAATGAGGGGAAAGAAAGCTTGGAAGCAACAAGGAGAGGAAAGAAAAGCTTAAGAACAGCCATTTTGGGTTCAAGATTTCAATCAAGTGAAACTAAGGTAGCAAAGGATCTCCATTGTTGAGACAAAGCCTTCAAGTTTGAGTAGAGGGAGATCTTTAAGCAATTTCTCTAAGGAAGAAAAAATTGGTGGTGAGCCAAATAGGAACTTCTTATAGCCATTGTTAGCCTATGGTGCAAAGTCTAGTTTGTATCCCTCTTCCTTTTCTTTATTCCCATTTGGAGGGAGTGCTAAGGTGCAATAAGGCATGGTGAGGGTGGTAGATCTCATGTTCTTCATTCTTTTACTTTTGGTATTCTATCTGCTTTTTCAACTTCTAGATAATTAGAGAATAACATTTATAGCCTTTTTGATATGGAGAATAACTTATAAAAATACATTCTAATGACTTGAGGTCAAATTTGTTTTGATAATATAGATTGATAAAAGAATCAAATCCTCATCGAGAAAAATTATACATGAGACGTTTGTTTGGATAAGATCTAAAAAAAAGTTCACAAAGTGTTTGAAACTATAAGAAACCAGAAGGTATCTTATAAATTAGATGAGTCATAGTAAAGACAACGTCGCCCCAAGAGGTTTTAGGTATATTAGTAGAGAATAAACAAGATTTGGCATCTTTTAAAAGATGTACATTTTTTTTTTAAAATATTTTTCAAGAAATTGATTTAAAATATTCTTTTGTATTATCAATTTTTAAGTTTTGGATTTTGACTTGAAATTAAATTTTGATTATTTTAACGAAGGTTTTGAAAATCTAAATAGTCTCAAATTTTTCCTTCATTAAAAGTACAAAGTCATTCAAACATAATCATCAAAAAATGAGACAAAACCATCTAACTCCAGTGATATCGATCATCAAAGGTCCCCAAGCATCACTATAAATTAAAAGAAATGAATGAGATGATTTGTAAGGTCCATTTAGATGAGAAATTTTAACATACTTGGATAATTGACAAATTTTATCATAAAAAATTTTAGCATTTTTATTTTTTTATTAATGAAAAGAAAAATGTCCTTAATATATAAAAAATTAAGATGACCAGATGATATTATCACAACATAACTATTTAATCTTTGATAGAGATCCATCAACGATACGTACAATAAACTTCCCATAACATAGATTATAATTTTACAAGATTATTATAGCATCATTATTTGTATGATTAAATGCTCATATGAGTCCACAATTCATAAACAAATTTTATTAGTTTTAACATAAGGCATTTTGAAAATTATCTTTTTGTACAAATGATCTACTACAAATTATTGTGTTGTGTTTAACAAAATATTGTTTGATTAATCATCTTCTACAAAGCTTTTATTTGTTAGTAAATTGCAAGAGCTTTAAAGAAACTTATTCTATTGAACAGACTTGACACTCTTCAATTAAGATATGATTTTTATGACTATCAAAGTTAGATCAAGAAGACACGATGTTTCTTGATTTCCCATAAATCTTCCAAGAAGTTTCTCTAGTTTGACTTAATTTTTTTCTAAGGCCACAATGAAATCTTTCTCCTTTTTGCAATTGATTTTCAAGTGAATATTTTTATAATCCTCAAGGTAGAGCTCTCAATAAGAGTATTTGAATACTAGCTTTAGACTCTAATTTTTTTTGTATGACTTTTTTCTAGACAAACATACAAAAAAAACTTCTCAAATGTTAGGTAATTGTTTGTCCTTTACCATAGAACTTAACAATTAAAAATTCTGACCATTTAGAATCTACTGTATAAGCTGCCATTATCCATGCCTACTTTCTCATGTAATGGAACCACGGTATGTTAGGACCCAAATGGAAATTCTTTGATTTACATCAAGTTTAAGCACATTACCAAAGCCTTTGTATTGCATTCACAATATTTCCAAGTTTCTAAGACGCTTTTATTATGCAACTTATTGGTTTTAATGACATGATAAATTTTTAGCTTCAAGCAAATGAAATTCTAATAAGCATCTATGAGTTCATGCTTTGTTATGCTATAACTAGGCCTATCTTCTATGAATTTCCTCTTCTATTCTAACTTATATGTTTTGAGATGGAATCAACTTTCCCAATTACTTAACAAGCGATCGTGCTTGTTAAAAAGGCATCATCTACAAGAAGTTTAAACTAAGATATTTTATCATGATATCATTGAAAAGCACCTCAATTACTAATCAATAATAGCAACTACTTTTCTAAGACTACACATAATATCAGCACAAATTTGTGTCAAGCTTTTTATCCTTATGAATCACTGGTTCAATTTATATGGATGAACAACAATTGACAAAAAAAGACATGGATCTCTAAATATTAAACTAAATTTTTTATCCCACAATTAGTCCATCTGTAGTTAAACTTACATAAGGACCAATAAAGTTGATTCCATGCTCCTTGCATGTATCAACAAAATCAGCATTCTCTGCTAAGAAGCCATATCCAGGATGCAGCATGGAGCATTTATGGCTAACAGCAGCAGATAAAACATTGGCGACGTTTAAGTACCTGCATAGATCTATGAAGTTATATGGTATTCAAGACAACAAATGCAGCATGCTTGGAAATATTGAATTATGAAAAAACAAAATACATGATTGAAATCGTGATTGGAACTCAGTAATATATTTGTTGCATTTTATAGGAAAAAGCTAGATGTCTAGCAATTATTTCAAAAAGATACGCCACTTACGAATGACTGCTCGGTGCTTCACCAATACAAATGGACTCATCTGCCAGTCGTACGTGCAGAGCATTCTTGTCTATAGTAGAGTACACAGCAACACATGGTATCCCCATCTCATGAGCTGTTCTAATCACACGAACTGCAATTTCTCCTCTGTTTGCTACAAGAATTTTCTCATTCAAGCAAACTGCACCAAGTGCTGAACCAGATTTTTTTGAAGCTTGATGTACACGGGCAGCTTTTCTCCTTGGCAATAGTAACTTTTGAAATGTTGGAAAACTTCCAGCTAAAAAGCTACATTGCGATCCCTTAATTCCTTGAACCGGTTTCAAACACACCTTTTAACAGAAACAACAAAAAGTAAGTTTTGTCCACTTTTAGAAAACTTAGGGTAATCATATAGTGATAAGCACCATAAACCATTATAAGTATTCGCAAACAATAGATAAACAATAGTGACTCAACACTCTCAATTCTCCAATCTAATTTTCAATATTAAAAAGGGGTGGGTTTGTAATTCAAATACAATGCACGGTGAACAATCATGCTTAGTCTATCACAGAATTTCGGGAAGATTTTATAAACCTGTCTCCAATAATTAGTCCTTAAATTTGAAGTATAACATGTGTTGTTAACTCTGGTTATATTCCAAGTCCTTCAATAAAATGTTCAGCCATTTTAGTATTAAGTTAAAATTTATCAACACTTTCATGATAATCCACACATATTATGAATCCATGTTCCCATCCAATCAGCAAGTGCCAAAATAACATATACTCCATTTGGTAAAGCTTTCAAATGCTTTTGCTTTTAAAACTTCACAAACTTCATTTAAATTCAAGAGGAAAAAACACAGTGGAGATGACAAGATGTTAGTACATATATTTGGCATGTTCATGATATAAGAACATACAAGTAAATCACTTGTTTACCAGATGATTGCTTATGAAAAATTAGAAAAGGGTGGTTGGGCAATTTCTAAATGGCTGACCTAATAGAACAAAAATAAATAATTTAGAAGATGCAGAAAAAGGGGAATCATTTGAATAAACTTGAGCGTTATTCAAGGACCAACATTAGGATGATTTGGGGATATTCCATATATTGTTAAGCCTGCTAATGATCCTCTAAAATTTAAGCTTGAAGTTTTATTTTCAAAAACAAATTGACAAGTGTTCAAACATTTTGAAAATAAATTGAGTCAATCTTCAGAATTTAATCGATTGTAATTGAGGACAAACTCTAAAATAAGACCAATACAACTAAAAAATAATTTAATTGATCATACTTGCATCCTCGCTTTTTTATGTTGAATTAAAAAAGAGATGAGTGTCTTAAGACAGGTATTTTTAAAAATCAAAGAAAATAAATGATAAGTTATTGAATAAATGTATAAAGGAATAATGATACTTACTAAAAAAGTATCGACTAATTTCCTATAATAGTTGCATTTCATCAAGGATATGCCTAGGGTTGATTTTTTGCCATAGATGTCGAAGCTCTGGTATGGATTCAAGATAACGGTAATGATGCATTCTTTTGTTAATCAAAATGTTATACTTGTTAATAAAGCTAAAGAAAATCATGGTAAAGTTATTGAGAATGATCTTACAAAATCTAATGCATTTAACCATATCTTAATATATAAAAACTGATTAAATGATATATTAGCTAGGATAGAAGCACAAGTGACATAGAAAAGATGATCTGAAACCATAAACAGCAAAGAATGATTGGTTTCATTATCTTGGATCTATAACTCAAACGAACAAGAAATTGATGGGGATGTCACTAAAAAAATTCGAGTCTAAATGTTAGTGAAGATTTACTGATGAATGAACTGCAATGGCATCGAAACAAAATACCATTTATCCAAAGTAAAAACTATCCCAATGAAGTTCAAACACAGGGAACCATTTGGGTAACCATGAGATTCAATTTTTTGAAGCACATTTTGAGAGAGAAAAGCAACAACAAGAAATACAACAACAATAAACCTTAAGGACACAAAGAAAACGAAATACGGAAAATGATAGAAAACTGGAGAAAGAAAAAGAAAGAAAATAAGGAAAAAACAACAAGAGGACCATCCAAAGGAAAATTCCAAACGATATGGAGGCCATGAACAGCAAGAAAGACGTTGGTGAACATATTGAGCATGACTTAACTATTCTCCATACACACAACTTCCCTGTCTCCTTTCACAAAACTATCTTAAACCATGCTCTTGGAAACCCATAGGTTTAGTGCAACAAGTTTGTTTTGGAAGTACAGTACTTAAAACATAATAAAATTAAGAACACTGCTTCACCCACTTGCTTGCACATGAATTAATAATTTAATCTAAGCCATTCTTTTGGGCACACAGGTTTAGGGTATTGACCTCCGTCTTGAGAGGATGCAACTACAACCAAAGAGTAGATCATTACCTTGGGCACTTGATGACCAGCTCTAATTTCAAGGAGATGTTAACATAAGTTGGACAAGTCCAGAGTCATCTTCAAGGATTTTGGTCAACTAAAGTATTCAAAGATTATGCTTCACATTCTTATGAAGTCCCATTTTCACAACCAAGGGAGTTATTTTGGCCAAGATAATGCAAAAAACGACATGAATGACAACTACATGTAGATTGCATCAAAACTTAAAATCTTTATAAAAGTTGGAAGGTATATCGCAGATGACGAAGGCAGAATGTGTAATAAATTTCAAAAACTAGATCAAAATATGCTCTTACAACCATGGCCATTACTGACATAGTCCAAATCAATATTGACATAGTGCATTTTGTCTTATGGGCACTTCTTTGGCTTGTCACTATCACAACCTTAGATCAGCTCTAATGTTCACAAAGTAAATTATCATAAACTTTTTAAAAGCCAAGCTGAGCTCAAAGTCGGCCTCTTGTTCATGCTCTCTTCCTTGTCTAACTTACCTGCAACAAGCTATAGCTCCCATGGCTAACCATTGCAGTGCTGTAGCTACACTCTTGCCATGGTGATGCTCACCTTATTATTCCACCACCTTAGCCTCTGTCAACCAAAGAGAGGAAGAGGGACAAGGAAATCTTGCGATGAGAAAGAAGATGTTGGTTTGGGATCTTGATGCAGGGCAATATGTAAATGTACTGGGTTTAAATTCTATGGGTATACAAGTCTGATTTAAAAAGCATAACGCATACGACCTTCCCAATTATATCAAGCTAATCAGAAAATTCGTCAGGTCATTGGCACAATTAAGCAATAAGTCGAAGCTATGAAAATTGCATATGTTCAAAAAGCAAACCAATACCAACTCTAGCGGTGGTTATAGCCAACCACTAAGCGAACGAAATGATAATTGAAAGAATATCAAATTTTGGTTCACAAGTTCATAAAGTTTGAGCAAGCTTTCTATAAATCAACTCCACCATTACAAGGGGAGAGAAAAAGTAAGAAAGACCTCCTTACAAGGAGAGGATCCCAAAAGGACAAAGGCTCTTAGGTAAGTCAAACGGAGGAAACCACCCTAAATGGTTTCAGATTCAGATGGTACCGTTTGTATAGAATCACATCATGCAGAATTGTAGCCCCACTGTATGGTTAATAGAAATAAGACCAGGCAGTTAAGAACTATCAAAAGAAGATCAAGTCGATCCTAGGCTTCCTAAAACAAAAAGTCAAAGGACAAATGGCAAATTCAAACGGCAGTTAAGAAAGAAAAAAGGCTTTCCAAATAGAAGTTACTAAGCCAGAGTTCACGATGGGTAAGGCTCTCCCCTTTAAACCTCAACACCCACCCTCCCTTCCAAGTGTAGTTGCAATAGCCACTGATTGGGTTTTCACTCACAAGGAAGCCACTGCACTATAAAGACGATTTGAGTTAAACTCAAACTTTTCACTATAATAAACACTGCTTATATAGCTTCCCTAGTGGCTATATGTAAGGCCTTTATAAAAGGGCAAAAATCTCACACACGGCATAGGAACAAAAAGAATCATACAAAGAAAATATTAAATGAATTCTGTATAAATGTAAAATTCATCAATAAATCACATGCGCATTCACAATAAGTGCGACTAAAAGTAACAAAAATATTAGAATAAAAAATAAAAAATACCCCAAATATTCAAGGGGGCTAGGCCGTGAGATTAGATGTCTATCAAGTCAAATGAAATTCAAGCAAAAATGTCTCCAGGGCTGGACTAGGATAAAATTGGGACAATGATCTCAAGGAGGTATGGGCGATCTGACTCTAAGGTCTCGAAATTAAGTTTCCAAATTATTTTGTAAACGATAAACTAAGTAAATGTGAATGTAAATATCATTATTATTTAGATAATAAAATTAATATTTTGAATTTAATCAAGACAATAAAATATTAATAATTTGATCACATATTGAAAAAAATGCAAGTTTAAAAAATAATTAAAGTTATAAATTTAAGCATATTTTTGGGAAAAAAATTCATTAAGGGAAAGTCAAAATTAAAGAAATTTTAATTTCTAAGCCACTATCTTAAATAGCTATTGATAAGTAGAGAAAGATATAAGTGAGGCAGTGAATGCTATTGATAAGTAAAGAAAGATATATAAGATGCAGTGATTGAGTAAATCAGGGGAAAAGAAGGAACTCATGAGCAGCTTAAAGAAGAGAAAAATGGCTGCAACTGAAAGAGGGAAGAATAAGATGTGGAAAAGAGGAATTTCTATAGTTTTAGTTGAAGAGGAAAATTGGGCAAAGATGCAACTAGGAGAAAGGTGCGAGAGAAGGTTGACAACAAGGTGGCATGGAAAGAGCAAGAAAAGAAGTGAGTTGTGACTAGAAAGAGGGACACAGTAGAGGCTCATCTGGAATCAAATGCAGGAGGGGTAAAGCTTGGTATTTGTGAAAAATAGCTTTTGGATTTCAAAGAATACCTGCAACTAAAATGAAACAAGCTAATAAGGTGTTTCTAAGAAAAGTTTTGCATTCAATTTGATTTAGCAAAGAAGGAAGTCTAGAAAGTTGTAGCATGCTAGACAATTTGATACTGAATCATTAAGCTTGGATTTAATATCAAATCTTGCAGGTCTTGACTTTATAGAAGTATTTTTATTGTTTTGATTCCATATAGCTCTTGGATTGGCATTGTAAAGAGTTTGGAGAATATTTGTAAGTAAAATAAATGAAAGAAGCATGTTTAGGATTTCAATTGTGGCCTTGGACAGTCAATTTAGCTAGTCTAATGCACGTATGACTACTTATATTTTTTTAATTGGGTTTAATCAAATGGACCCATCAAATGGTCCAGTAACTAGTTTGAAAGGTAACTAGAAGGTTTGATGAGTAATTTAATACTTGGGAATGCTGGAGGTTGAAGAAGACCAATCGGACAATCTAATAGATCAAACGGTCTAATAGACTAAGTCCGATGGTTCAATCAATTACAAGTTTTGTGAAAACCTTGAAGTCTAGAATTGAGCAAAATGTCAATAAAATAGAATAGAGAACATGTTGATAATGAAGAAGTGATGATATTATAATGGTTTTGTATATGTCTATTGATTGTGTTGGGAGCCAAAAGAAAACAGAACTTAGAAAAAGAAAAATCCCTAACAGAGCAAATTCGTGAAATATATTACCTGTAATAGTAATTTTAATTTATACGCATGAAAATATATTGATTTGATCATGTTAAGCAGGGAATCATTTTATTATACAACGGTGTTCTAACAGTTAATTGAAATGCAGCTTATATGATATTATATACGTTATAAGCACGTGATAGCAGCATTTATGTGATGAAAACTATTTAATAGATATATTACAACATAAAAAAATAAGAAAGGCTGTATAAGATAAAGGAAAAAAAAAAGAAATGAGATAAATAGGTTATGTGAGCTTTATAGATATCATCTATAATAGTATTATGTTATAAAACAATGATATCACATAATGATTCAACATAATATGATAAGATATAATACAATATAAAATAAGAAACAAAAATAAGTTTTATTTAAGACATTATCATTTAATTACTATTGGATACGTTGACCATTAGCACATAATACAAGGCTTAATGACATATGTTATAGATTATGTTATGAGAGGACATCAAAGATCTATTCTTTAATTATTATTAGTACTTCGTGTGAGGTTGATGTACTAAATTTTGTTATCACTAATACTTTGTATAAAACTTGATATATAAAGATAATATTAATTAAGATATATTTTATTATCATTCTATATTAAGCCATAGCTTAAAAATAGAAATTCACCTACTATACTATCTAAAACTCATTCTTACTTACATTACAGGCCACACCATGGATGCATTGAGGGAATGAGATAGTACATGAGAGAGGTTTGAGAGATTGATATCGTATGGTGAGACCTCATGATATGTAGCGTGCTATATTTTTTTTGAGATAATGTATATGTACATATGTGACAGTTTTATATGTATATTGGTTGGGTATATTACACTTTATATATTATGGAATGTTATAAATATAAATATGTCTTTACATTTATACTTTTATTTACTTCGATATTGTATTATATTATGTGTTATAAAAAAAGAAATGACACCAACATTGGCTCTCTTAGGGTAAGAGGAAGTTGGCTTTGGGAAGAGATGGCCCTAGTTGCGGTAATACTCTAAGAGATTAAGGTCATAGTGCTACAACAACCATCTAGAAATCCATGTCGTACAAATCAAGCCAATGTCATAGTTACACTAACTTCTACTAGAACTAATTTTGAGTGACTATAATCTAACCACCTACAACCTACTCAAACAACTCTCTTTTCTCCCCACGTGACAGAAATGATGTGATAAGGATTGGTACGTTCATCATTGAAAGGAAATGTTCAAACCAATCAAACTGAATCATTAATGGCTCCTTGTAAAGTACATGATTTGCAATACTAAAGGTAGCAAAGATTCTATAAACACCCAACAAGTCCAAAGCATACAATTTGGTCCTTGACTTTAAAAATCTTGAATGGGCTAGGCCTGTCAATGTGTATTTTTTGAAGAACATTTAGGCCTTACACAAATACAACATACTTTGCCTGAAAAAACTCCCATCATCACATATGAGCATTTGATAATCCACCATTTATTACTCAAATTAAGTTGTTCAATTGTCTGCTTATGCAATGACGTGCAATGTGAAGCACACAAGATTTAATTGATTCGCCAAATCACATGACTAAACAGGTGAATATTAAAAACCATCGAACTTCAAGTTTTGAGAAAAGGCACAAATAAACAGCCCACAACAGCTTTAATAATTTAATTTATTCAAAAACAATAGAAAGAAAAAAATTAATGTTAACTTGGTCAAAACAAAACTAACATGATTTATTATGAAAAAGCTAAAAAAATTTTAATGAGAAAGATGCCATAATGTTCTTCTATCATGTATATTTAAACAAAATAAACAATCAACAATTTAATTGCAAAAGTATAAAAAATTGTAAAAATATAAATAAATAAAGAAAAATATTAAAAAGTAAAATAATGAAAGAGAAAAGCAAGAACTAAAGAATTAGAATAATAAACAGATGAAAATTTTCTAAATTAAAAGGTTGAATAATAAATGTAATAGTTAAATTTTGCAAGAACATGTTGATCTTCGAATGGTGTTAAGGAAATGGTGCATTGACTATTAAACATGGGGCCTATGCGTGATTTATTTGATGACAAAAAAGATTATTCTCTTATTATATTGATATTTTTATTAAGTATTTAAAATAGTACATCCTAAGATTGATTGATAAACTTATTTCGAGAGTTTAATCATTAACTCAAACTTAATTAATAGTCTGGTAAAAACATAGTAGGAACCACTACAAAACTTGAATAAATTGACAAAACAAATTTCAAAATCTTATTTATTTGCTCTTAGCATATTACAAGTTATGACAATATTTTTGAGATACTAAGAACAATAATGAAAATTTGAAAGTATTAGATAAAAATTTTCAAAGCATTCTTCACACTTCTTAAGCACAAGATCCATAATAAGCCAACAATTTAAGCACCATGCCAATGAATATTAAAATAATCAATATAATATTAATCATGAATCAAGGCAAATCCCTTCAACAAAAATAACCATTCTTTGTGAACCCAAATTAGCCAAGGTTTACTCCAAACACATGTCAAAACCTAAGGTGATAAAAATCAATGTTCAAATATGAATCAATGTCCATAGATAGCAATGAACTAAGGCTAATAACAAATAAAAGTTCAACCCAAACTTATTGATACTTGATCCAAGATCATGGCCAAGAGTGATCACTCCAACATCCAATTATCATACATAATCAAGCTCTTTAAGAAACTTCCATGCATGATAAAACCCACACCTAATTAGCAAGAAAATCATCTCTTAAGTATAAGATTTGAATCAATGGGAAGTAAAACCGATCCTTGGATATCTCAACAAACAGTCGTACAAATTTTGATCATACAGATCCCTCCATGCATTTCCTCAATCAGAGCTATAAGAAGCTTCATTTTGTAGAAACTTGGTTCCTAGATCACCATCCAAACTCATCTGTTGGACTTCTTGTGGATAAAGAATCCTTATGCATTATACAAAGCTCACGAATTCCCTACAGCGAAATGACAAATTAATCAACTCTCGCTTAAATGCAGCCTTGACTTTTTTTGACGTTTTACTTTTAGCCTTAAGAAACATAGGATTGGCTTGACTATCCCTGGAGAGTCCTTAATATCTCCATCTTATATCTATTAATGTGGTTAAAATTCTGCAAAGAACCATTCCATACTAACTATTCTATCCAAACTTCAAACCTCTCAAGTCAATTCCCTTCACTTGACCTACATGAGAGCCTTCGTTCCTTTGGAATATGCTCCTTATGAGGAAGGCCTTTGTTACCTTTTGCACTAGTCTTTGGTCACTAGATATTTGTGCACATTTGGATTTGATTTAATTAAACTCTAGCTCAAACTTTACAAACATGGGAATTGAATTTTCAATATTCTTTCCACGATTATTTTTTGCAAATATCATTAGTGGTTGTCTATAGCCACAACCTACATTGAATTGGATCAGCTTTCCTAATTGTATGTACCTTTTGTAGCTTTGACATGTTCCTTGATGATGCCAATGTTCCCACGATTTTTGTGATTTTAAGTGGCCAAATTATCTATTGTATCCTTCCAAATTTTGGCTTGCTAGCTTGATTGAAATGAATGAAAGTTTCTATAATCTAGGCCTTCTTTAAAATAGGATTTGCATTTCCATAGAATGAAAATCCATGCAGCTGCATATTATCTTGCATCAACTTTTGTATCAAAGCATAGAGGTTATGACACAAACACCCATTTGTTTGCATTTAGTCTAACTGGATCAAAACACTCGTTTTATCAATTTTCATTGAGCTCTTTTCTAGAATTTTGATTTGGCTAATTGTTTGGATATAGGTTTCTTGTGGAAGAGATGTCCATCTTTTTTTTTATCAAAAATAAATTTCTTTAAAGAAAAAACTTTTGCACAACGGATTAGGCATCAAAGTTGGAAAATAAGAGCTAGACAGGAGTGAATTGTAAAAATCGCAATATCAAGATAACAAAGTAAAATAGTGAAAAATTTTATAGATTCTTGATTATAATTATTGTTAGAATTTAAAATTAAAAACTATTTTTAAATTTAAAATCTTTTATGTGAGAATTGATATAAATAAAATATACAATAAATTTTTAAATAATTCGATCCAAAATTGGATCTACGTTCACCTTAGACCAAAAGGCTAAATAAACTCTAACAACGTTTCTTGAAAATGTGGGTAGGCAATACCCCACACATTAGCCTAAACGAGGTTATAAACAAACCACATGACCCTACAAAGCATTAGTATAGATGAGCCTACACACTATATCAAATGACCTTACAATACTAATTCAAATGAGTCTAAATATTGAGTTGAAAGACTCTACAATTATTGGGTCAAAGGACCCTATAAAGGTGGTCAAATGACTAAATAAAAAACCTAAATAAAAAGTTTCATAATAAGACAAAATATATGAACTAAAACTCAAATACTAATTCTTACAACCAAACAATAGGATAAAGAGAAACTAAATCTATGCTAAAATAATATAGAAGAAATACTTAACTTAATACAATACTAGCCTAAAAAATTGAAAAAAAATAAAGAATCTTGTTGATGTAATCTTGCTTTTTTCTTAACTTTTTTCAACAAAAATGATAATCTTCAATAGTAAAAGATTTTAAATAATGTACAATTGATTATTAATTATTATGCTATGTTCAAACCCCTTTTATAATAACTTTAAACAACCCAAAAAACTTTCTAACAACAATGTTATAATATCTTAGATTTTGATCAAACAATTCATTACTCACAAAAAAAAAACTAAAAGTATGCACATTTTAAAGACATACTATATGTAAGCTCTTAAATTAAATTTTACATATCATATGTTAAATATTAAAATACTAAAGTTCACTCTCAAGATCATCTCTTTCTTAAAATACTAAATATAGCTTTGCCAATTAAAGAACATGATTACATTATTACATATATTGGTTTGTATGATATATACTTGCCATATTTTTTGGAGCAAAATTACTGCTTAGAATATCCAAGGCCGATATGCATTACATATGTGACAATCAATGTTAAGCCCATTTTTGTATTTTTGTGTTAAAATAAAAAAACTTTATTTTAGTTAATTAGAAAAGGAAAAAAAACCAAGTGAATGTCTCGTGTTGATCATGATTATGACAATAAAAATATGTCAAAGTATCAAAAAGAGGCAACATGTCAAATGCCTCACATCCAAGAAAAAATCCTAATAAGAAAAATAAAAAGTATCTAAATGACTTATTATATAAGCTAGTAAATGACAATCCTATTTCCTTGGCTTGGACAAAGATAATTAAATCATTCAACAATGAAAAAGATCTAAAGAAAAGCATGAAACAATTAATAAATGCTTGAAAAACTTTCGAGGAGTTTAAGAAACACTTTGAAGTTGACACACTTTTAAGGCAATGGGCATCTTCCACTTTTTACATAGATTTGCAAGCCACCAAATGATCTGCCAAATTCTTTCAATTGATGAATTGCTTTGAGTTTTTTGCATTTGCTGTATTGTCTCATTGAACATTTGCTTTTGCTTTCATTGGGATCCCTCTTAGACACTTACTTCTATTGTTAGACATTTTCTTTAGTTATGACACTAACATTTTTATCTACATTTATATTAAATTTTATTTGTGTTGTAATGCTACCCAATTAACAATATACTTTTCTTGCTGCACAGCTTGTACTTACATTTTGTTCATCTTGTTTATGAATGATGTGGTTTCACATCCATTACCTATTTATGTGACATGTCTATTTACTTGGACTATGTCGTTTTTTCACATTTTCTTAGAAGATGGACCCAATAAGCTTTTATATTAATGAAATGGCATGTCTTATTGAATGCATTGATGAGGATGACACCATAACCAAAATACCGCATGGCATGGAGTCTCCAAAACAAGAGCAAAGAGTTTCACGGCCAATATACCATAAGCATTATCAAGGTAAAGTATATATACATGAGATTTTGATTAGCATTGAAAAGCATTCATACGATTGCCTCATAATGCCTATTCAAGTGTTCATTAGCTTTACAAACAGATAAGTTAGTCATGTATTTAGGTACACAAATTACATGCTGCAACAAAACAATTAGCTATATTCTTACATGCTACACATGGCTACACATGTTTACGACTAATTTAACATTCAAGCACATGTGCATACATGTCAAAAGCCTATTGGAGCCATTTCAACAAGCCCAATGACTTTGACAGGGCCAATTATTGGATTCACAATCTAACATGTATTGCAAAACCATCTTCCAACATTTGAAAATGGGTTGAGAGCTGCATGTGAAAGACAAACAAGTCATGAAACCTAGTGCAAAATCACAAAATATGCAAGGGGACAACAACGATGGTTTGAGTTAGAAAATGACTCCAATCAAAACCCAAAAGCCAACAACCAACTGCAAAGTAGAGAAATCGTAGATCGTCACCAAGATTAAAAAGGCAAGCAATAGAGCCCTCGTACCACAAGTCAAGTGATGCTTAAGTTGCTCTTGAGGTAAAACCATTAAATTCAATGAGAATTATTTTAACATATCAACTAAAGAGGATTGGGAGAGCACTACCATCATCCCAACTAATTTTAAGCCCAAGGAGCAAACCTATACATTCACAATGGATAATGGCAACTATATGAAGGTTATCTAAAAAGTAGTAGAAAAAGAAATGAAGCTCACAAAAAGCCCACATCATAAACCATATCAAGTTTCATGGGTTGACAACACAACATTAAGAGTTAATTGCCAATGGCTTGTACTTATTTAGTTGGATATGTACACCAAAGGCATTTGGGTTGACATCTTACCCATGAATGCTGTCCAAGTGATTTTTGAACATCCATGAATACCATTAAACATGTGGAATTAAAAAGGTGAATGCATTAGCTTTTGTAAAAAGGGATCATTCATAAGAATTCATCACCATGTGATGTATTAGCATTATTTATATCACAAAAGGATGGGTAATAACTCAAGTGCATTGACTCAAGGACCATCATTAAAATAACTATCCAATGTTAATTGTCAATACCAAATGTGGATGATATAATAGAAATGATAACAAGAGTAAAAAATCTTTTCGAAAATGTATCTGAAAAATGCATATCATTAGATAAGGATACAAAAAGGTGACTAATGGAAGCTTGCATTTAATATTATGTTTACCAAACTTTAGCAAGATATTTGAGATAACATGTGATGCTTTTAGCATAAGAATGGGAGCAATGTTAAGCCAGGAAGGACACCTTATGGCCTACTTTAGTGAAACACTAAATGAAGCCAGACAAAAAGCATTCAAATTACGACAGATGATTTATGTGGTAGTACAAGTTTTTTAGAAGCATTAGCATCATTAGTTCATTCCAAAGGAATTTATACTAAGATTTTTATCACCAAGCCTTAATGTACTAAAAATAGCAAAAGGTACTTAATGTTAACGTAGAGACAATAAGGTTTGATATGGTAAGTAATCCATATCCAAATTGTCAAAACTTTAAAAAAGTTCATCAAGACATATTTGCAAAACCATATCTCATGATCACTATTTTCATATAAAAAATGATTATCTCTCTAGATGGTACAATTATGTATCCCTTAATGTTTAGGGATTTTCTCAAATAAGAACCACATTCTAGTGGCAATGCCACATAGTTTAAGTTGAAAAAAACCTTTATTCGTAATGCAAAATTAGCTTATTGTCTCAATATAAAATGAGAAGTTATACAAGTCATTTCCTTGTTTTGGTTTTGATTGATGCCAAAAGCAACCAAACAAAACATAAAATTATATGCCCTTTTGCTAATACCACATAGAAAATGGGAAGACCTACGATGTGTTGGAATAACTGAGAACTCCAAGTAAAATTGATTCGATCTTAGTGTTAGTAGACAATTCCTAAAAAACGAGCACTCTTATTGCATATAAGAAGACCAAGGATGTTCCCAATGATGCCAACATCTTCTTTGATGAAGTGGTTACCCTTCATGGGCTGCTAAAAATAATTATTTCAAATAAATACATCAAATTCATGAATTATTTTTTTAAAATACAATAACAAATCTAGGAAATTCAATAAGTTAATATGGTCAAATTGAGGAAATTTAATCTTTTAAGATGCTTAATTCCTCAAACATGAGCTAGGGATATTCTCTTATTTGCGACCGAGTTAGCTTACAATAATAGTACCAATAATGTTCACCAAACACAACACATTTCACACAATCATCAATTAAAAGCCAAGAAAACCTATTGATCTCGTGCACCTTCCTATTTCATACTGAAGTAGTGTGTTTGCATTGTCCTTCGAACAAAGCATGCATAAATCTTATACAAAAAGCAAAGGAAAACTTAACAATGATCAATGAAAAATAAACAACATATGCAAACTTAAGCTAATGACTTCCTAATTTAGTGAGAAAAATAGATTCATAATGAAAGGTTATGTAATTTCTCAAAATTTTTTATTTTTGTAAATTATGTGTGTAAATGATTCACATATATGCATGAGTTTGTACTCATGAGTAATTGATATGATAAAATTGATATGTTGAGAATTTTGTATTAAAATAAAATAACAATATTTTAGTTGTATCTTATAAAACATGCCAACGTGCAAAATAGATCAAAATATGGTTTTGAACATATCATTTTGTAAAGCTCTATACAAGGAATTTGCTAATCCTTGTTTTATAATTTTTAAAACTCTAGTAGAATTAATATGAATTTTCAAAATTCAAAATAAAAAAATTCATTTTAACTTAATTTCTACACAAAATAAGAAAACTTTTGAGTCAACAATTCCGACAACAATTGTTGTGCATCATATTGCTAACATTTAGCCATCATTAGAGAGTGTCTCTTCATTAATTTCTTGGTTGTATTCTTAAACTTGTAACTTATATTTGTTCCTTATTTTTGTAACATCTATAAGGCTCCTTTAAACCATTCTATTTTGCTCTCTTTAACACATTGCATTTGACTCTGTTAAGTTTTTTGTGTAAAATTATTTGACCTGATGATTATAAGGTCTTTTAGCTCGATGATTGTAATACCTTTTCATTAAGTGTGAACCTTACAAACCATTTTTTTGAGAGTTTTGCCACCTCACTTTCACAAAACATGTTTTATTAATTTGTAATGCTGATCTTTCATTGTCGAGGGTAGTCATAAGTCAATTATCGGAGTCTGAATCACCTAAACATCATTGTATATTTTCACTTTAAAAATCACACACAAGATTGTTTGTAAAACTAATCAAGATATTCATGAAATATTTAGTACCACAAGTTTTGACAAAATACTCAATCTTTCAAGCATTTCAAAGAATCCAAGAATTCAAACACATAACCATGAAGATAGTAGCAACATGAAAGATCAAACTCTGAATTATAACCAAAAAAACATTATTCTTCATCACAAAATGTTACTAAAACATTCTTATAAGAAAATAATAAAGTTAAAAAACTTTTATAAAGAATGAGAAAACAATAATCAACCAATCTATTTAGAATGCTAACTAGGATCTCGTACATAGACAAATATTTTCCAAATGATATTAAAACTATATGTATAATGTAAAAATTGACATTAATCAAGAAAAAACAAAGCCATTAAGTAGCCAGAAAAACAAATAATAGAATTCTCAATTATAAAAAAGCAACAAAAAAAAGTTATCTACCATCTTTTCGTGCAAATTAAATAGCAAAAGAGTTCCTCTTAGACACCTGAAAATGAAAAAATAAAGGTTAAAAGAGGAAACAATAAAGTTCTCTTTTCATACTTGTGATTATTTTTGAGTAAAGAACTCTTTACTACAAGGAAGAGCATATTTAAAAATTAATATTAAATAATAAAATAAACAGCTAAAATTCTTCTTTATACATCAGTAACATACATATAACATGATGATAAAACTTTGTTATTGGTGAGCATGAACACATAAAAACCATAAAATGGACAGTTTGCAACATAGCATGCAGCACAAAACTATACCAAAAAATGTATTCCCTGGTTGTTTATATATGAGCAAAAAAAACTCAAATGCATACTTAAAAATATGACATTGGGAAAGGCAAAAACAATAAAAAGCCGGTAAAACAGAAAAATTATATAACTAATACATGATGAAGCTCCTATGTTCATGTTCATAACATCAAAAAACTTAGTTCAGGATTTAGGTGTTTTATTCCTTCACTCCAAACTTTTCTCTTCTTCCTCCAATAGACACTCCATCAACAATTGCCCTGATTTAATTCTTAAACTTGCTAAGAAAGTTAATGTCATGTTATCCAAACACCAAGTAACTTACACAACACTGTTGCGAACACAGTTTTTAAGAGGACACCGACAAACGATCACAAAAAGTGACAAAAATAATTTATTTCAAGTAAGCATATCAACAAATTGTACAAGATCTATCGAAACCTATCCCAGATCCAAATGTGCATCATATGAACCATGTTTGTTGCCTCGTATGCCTACACAGTCGATCTAGGAAACAAATCGATTAGCACAAAAAAAACTGGCATAAAAAAAACTACAAAAGATGAAAAGTATATAACGGAGAAAATGTCCAAGTGGAGGCTGAAAATAAAGAAACAGTGAGACAACATTATTAAGATTTAGAAACCAAATAGATCACATGGCCGAAAAAAGAATGGCGATAGAGTACAATCACAATTGAGGTATAAAAAACTCAAGAAAATACCAACCCAGCTGCAAAAATCAATTCTTTCCTTCCCTGGTGCGGTCTCCATAGGGAAGCAACTGATTCGAATTCGCACGGATGGATTGGTCGCTCCGACGCGAGGGAAGCCAAGCCAAGAAGTCGGTGCGAGAAGAACGAGGTTTATGTTAATATATTAATTTGGAAACGAACTTTGCTCAGTTTCAATAAACTCTTTATAAAGAACTTATTCGACCGACGGGAGTCAGTGACGGGAGCCTGTGACCAGTGGCATGGGCCACGTTCGGGTGGTAGTGCCGGGAAGGAGCTCGTTTGTGGTCTTGGCGGCAAGGGGGGCGGTGACGGAGTGCGCGGGACGGAACTAGAGCGACGGCCTGGTGGGGTGGCGTAGCTGATACTTGTAACTGGTGTGGAGGCGCAACCGGTGGGCGAGCTACTGAGCCACCGTCGGAGTTCGAATCTGGGCGCTTACGACGAGGCAGAGGTGCTAATGGGCATGTCACGGGCAACTGACAACGGCTACGGTGCACGTGCGAGGTCTCGACCGTTGCGGAAACTCTCCGGGTCTCGTGGGCCTGGGAACTTTGTATTTGAACTCCTAGACTCGGGCAGTGGGGGCATAGGGACAAGATTATTCAGCTAAGCCACTCTGCGACATACCACACCAGATCGTCCCCGTGCTGGGATTAACGCCAGCAGCAGCCCTAGCTGAACGAAAGATGGCGGGAAATAAGACTTGAAGGAGCAACAAGAAGGTGAGGACTTCTGGTAGCAACTCTCCAGTGAGAGAATGTTTCTCTTCTACGTCTGGGGGAAACGACGATCGCTGATGGGAATCTCCTTTCCTTCCAAAACTCTGATGCTGAGGCGAACATATTCAACGGTCAGAAGGGCGCGATGGATTGTGAGGACACCCCGGTGATTCTAGTGGAGCAGGTGGACGCTCCAGCCATGCTTCCTGACTATTAGATTCAGGGGGACGCTGGGACGGATTCTTTGGACGGTCGCAATGCGAGCGTCCGTATGTTGGAGCTTAAGGATATGGCGTGCAAGGCTGCGGAGCCTCTGGTAAGCAAGTTCATGGGTGAAGCAACCAACCCTGAGTTTGGGTCTGCTGGGAGCCGGGAGGCTCCCGCAACTAAGCTCAACTTCAGGGAAGCGCTAATTGCAAACAACAACAACAACATCAATAGTCTTGTGATCTCTTATGTGCGTTCGGCTAACATCGACGTCAAGGAGCAAGCTGCGGTTATTCCTGATCACGTTGAGGGTGGTGATGTATTCATGTCATCAGATGCAAGCCAACGACGTGTCAACTTTCACAAATTCGATTTGGTTGGTCAAATTTATGAGAGGCTCACCCATATACGGGAGGCGCACCCAATATATGAGTGGAAGGCATGGGAGGCTCACCCATATCGATGCACACATCGCAGCTACAGAGTTTGGTCCGAATTCGTGCGTCCAGATATCAAGCCCCATGGCTTGGCCTGCGACCTGCCACGGGCCACCAAGCCAAACTTCAATCCCATTGTTGATGGAGTCGAAATGCAAGTAGAATCAACTGGAGGACAAGTCAAAAACCTTAAAATTCTGGTAATGACCCCATCTCTTGAGCAGGTAAGGAAGCCTTTTCTCCAGTAAATTCGACCAAACAAATCGAATTTGTGAAAATTAATACGCCGCTAGCATGCATCTGATGACATGAATACATCACCCTCAACGTGATCAGGAATACCCGCAGCTTGCTCCTTGACGTCGATGTTGGCCGAACGCACATAAGAGATCACAAGACTATTGATGTTATTGTTTGCGATAAAGGCTTCCCTGAAGTTGAGCTTAGTTGCGGGAGCCGCTTGGCTCCCAACAGACCCGAACTCAGGATTGCTTTCTTCACCCATGAACTTGCTCACCAGAGGCTCCGCAACCTTCTGCGCCATGTCCTTTAGCTCCAGCTTACGGACGCACACATTGCGACCGTCCAAAGAATCCCCCCCAGCGTCCCCCTGAATCTGATAGTCAAGAAGCATTGTTGGAGCGTCCACCTGCTCCACTAGAATCACCGGGGTGTCCTAGCAATCCATTGCGCCCTTCTGACCATTGAATATGTTCGCCTCGACATCAGAGTTTTGAATGGAAAGGAGATTTCCATTGGCGATCGTCGTTCCCACCCAGACATAGAAGAGAAACATTCTCTCACTGGAGAGTTGCTACCAGAAATCCTCACCATCCAATTGCCCTCCAAGTCTTACTTCCCGTCATCTTTCGTTCAGCTAGGGCTGCAGGTGACTCTAATCCAAAAACGGGGACGATTTGGTGTGGTACGTCGCAGAATCGCTTAGCTGAATAATCCTGTCCCTAGCCCCCACTGCCCGGGTCCAGGAGTTCAAATCCAAAGTTCCCCGGGCCCATGTGACCCGACGAGTTTCCGCAACGGTCGAGACCTCGCACGTGCACCGTAGCCGTTGTCAGTTGCCCGTGACGTGCCCATTAGCACCTCTTCCTCGTCGTAAGCGCCCAGATTCGAACTCCGACGGTGGCTCAGTAACTCGCCCTTCGGTTGCGCCTCCACACCAGTTGCGAGCATCAGCGACGCCACCCCACCAGGCCGTCGCTCCAGTTCTGTCCCGCGCACTTCGTCACCGCCCCCCCTGCCGCCAAGACCCCGAACGAGCTGCTTCCCGACACTACCACCCGAGCATCGCCACCTAAACATGGCCCGCGCCACTGGCACTGGTCAAGGGCTCCCGTCGCTGACTCCCATCGGTCGAAGAAGTTCTTTATAAATAGTTTATTGAAACTGAGCCAAGTTCGTTTTCAAATTAATATATTAACATAAACATCGTTCTCGCACTGACTCCTTTGCTTGGCTTCCCTCGCGTCAGAGCGACCAACCCATCCAGGCGAATTCGAATCAGTTACTTCCCTATGGACACCGCAACAGGGAAGGGAAGAACTGATTTTTGCAATTGAGTTGGTGTTTTCTTGAGTTTTCTATACATCAATTGTGATTGTGCTCTATCGCATTCCTTTTCCGACGATGTGATCGATTTGGTTTCTAAATCCTAATGATATTGTCTCACTGTTTCCCTATTTTCAACCTCCACCTGGACATTTCCTCCGTTATGTACTTTTCGTCTTTTGTCGTTTTTTTATGCCAGTTTCCTTTGTGCTTAATCGATTTGTTTCCTAGATCGACTGTGTAGGCATCTAAGGCAACAAACATGGTTCATATGATGCACATTTGGATCCAGGATAGGTTTATATAAATCCTATACAATTTATTGATATGATTACTTGAAATAAATTAATGGAATATCTGTTGGAAGAAGAGAAAAATTTGAAGTGAAGGAATAAAACACCTAAATCTAGAACTAAAGATTTTGATGTTATGAACATGAACATAAGAGCTTTATTATGTATTAGTAATATAATTTTTCTATTTTACCAGTTTTTTATTGTTTTTGCCTTTGATAATGTCATTTTTTAAAGTATGCATTGGAGTTTTTCTCACTCATATAGAAACAACCATGGAATACATTTTTTGGTATAGTTTTGGACTGCATATTATGTTGCAAACTATCCATTTTATGATTTTTATGTGTTCATGCTCACCAATAACAAAGCCTTATCATGTTATATGTTACTGATGTACAAAGAAGATTTTCAATTGTTTATCTTATTATTTAATATAAATTTTTAAACTTACTCTTACTTGTATTGAAGGCTTAAATAAAAAATAATGACAAGTCTGAAAAGAAAACTTTATTGTTTCATCTTTTAACCTTTATATTTGTATTTTCAAGTGACTAAGAGGAACTCTTTTGTTGTTTAACTTGTACGAAAAGATAGTAGACACCTTTTTTTGTTACTTTTTATAATTGAGAATCCCATTATTTATTTTTCTGGTTAGTTAACGGCTTTATTTTTCCTTGATTAATGCCAATTTTTACATTACACGTAGTTTTAATATAATTTGGAAAATATTTGTCAATGTACGAGATTCGACTTAGCATTCTAAACAGATTTGTTGATTACTGTTTTGAAATTCTTTATAAAAGTATTTTAACTTTATTATTTTCTTATAAGAATGTTTTAACAACATTTTGTGATGAAGAATAATGCTTTTTTGGTTATAATTCAGAGTTTTATTTTTCATGCAGCTACTATTTTCATGAATATGTGTTTGAATTCTCGGATGTTATGATTAGTAGAAAATAATTTTTTTTGCAGTAGTTTCATTTAGTTGAAAACCAAAACCAATAGTTTTTTGATAATTTAATGGCATTCATGGTAGGTTTGTTATAATAAGTTCTTAATTTAGTTTTGATAAAACTTTTGGTGAGAGTTGAAAATGTTTTTGTCAAAAATCTTGTTGTTTGAAACGCTTGAAAGGTCGAGTATTTTGTCAAAACTTATGATACTAAATATTTTATGAATATCTTGATTAGTTTTACAATCTTGTGTGTGATTTGTAAATTGAAAATATACAATGATCTTTACGTGATTCAAACTCCGATAATAGACTTATGACTACCCTACCCTTGATAATGAAATATTAGCCTTACAAATTAATAAAACATGTTTTGCAAAAATGGGTTGGAAAAGCTCTCAAAAAATGATTTGTAAGGTTCACACTTAATAAAAAGGCACTACAAACATTGAGCTAAAATACCTTACAATCATCAAGCCAAATAATTTTATACGAAAAACTTAACAGAGTCAAATAAAATGTGCTCAAAGGAGCAAAATAAAATAGCTAAAAAGAACCTCATAGATGTTACAAAAATAAGGAACAAATACAAATTACAAGTTTAAGAATACAACCAAGAAATTAATCAAGAGACTCTCAAATGATGGCTAAATGTTAGCAATATGATTCACAATTGTTATCGGAATTGTTGACTCAAAAGTTTTCTTATTTTGTGTAGAAGTTATGTTAAAATAAATTTTTTTATTTTGAATTTTGAAAATTCATATTAAGTTTATTAGAGTTTTATTAACAAATTCTTTGTATAGAGCTTTACAAAATGATATGCTCAAATCTAAATTTTGATTTTTTTTTGCACATTGCCATGTTTTATAAGATACAACTAAAATATTGTTATTTTATTTTGTTACAAAATTCTCAACATATCAATTTTATCATATCAAATGCTTATGAGTGCAAACTCATACATATATGTGAATCATTTACACACAATTTACAAAAATAAAAAATTTTGAGAAATTACAAAACCTATCATTATGAATCTATTTTCCTCACTAAATTAGGAAGTCGGTAACTTAAGTTTGCACATGTTTATTTTTCATTGATCATTGTTAAGTTTTCCTTTGCTTTTTTATAAGATTTATGCATGTTTTGTTCGAAAGACAATACAAACACATTGCTTCATTATGAAATAGGAAGGTGCACGAGATCAATAGGTTTTCTTGGCTTTTAATTGATGATCGTGTAAAATGTGTTGTGTTTGGTGGACATTATTGGTGCTATTATTGTAAGCTAACTCGATCACAAATAGAAGAATATCTTTAGCTCATGTTTGAGAAATTAAGTATCTTAAAAAATTTAATTTCCTCAATTTGACCATATTAACTTATTGAATTTCCTAGATTGGCTATTGTGTCTTCAAACATTAATTCATGAATTTGATGTATTTATTTGAAATAATAGCAACCCATGAAGGCTAACCACTTCATCAAAGAAGATGTTGGCATCATTGGGCACATCCTTGGTCTTCTTACGTGCAATAAGATTGTCCATTTTTGAGGAATATTCTACTAACACTAAAATCGAATGAATTTTTCTTGGAGTTCTTGGTTATTCCAACACATCGTAGGTCTTCCCATTTTCTATGTGGTATTAGCAAATGAGGATATAATTTTATGTTTTGGTTAGTTTCTTTTGGCATCAATCAAACCCAAAATAAGAAAATAATTTATGTAACTTCTCATTTTATATTGAGACAATAAACTAATTTTACATTACAAATAAAAACATTTTTCAACTAAACTATCTGACATTGCAACTAGAATGTGATTCTTATTTTAGAAAATCTCTAAACATTAAGTAATGGATACATAATTGTACCATCTAGAGAGATGATCATTTTTGATATAAAAATAGTGATCATGATGATATAGTTTTGCGAATATGCCTCGATGAACTTTTTTAAACTTTTAACAATTTGGATATGGATTACTTGCAGAATCAAACCTTATTATCTCTACATTAACATTAAATATCTTTTTCTATTTTTTTTACATTGAGGCTTGATGATAAAAATCTTAGTATAAATTCTTTTGGTATGAACTAATGATGCTAATGCTTCTAAAAAACTTGTACTACCCCATAAATCATCGGTCGTAAGTTGTTGTTGTCCCCTTGCATATTTTGTGATTTTGTGTTAGGTTTCATGACTTGTTTGTCTTTCACATGCAGCTCTCAACCCATTTTCAAACGTTGGAAGATGGTTTTGCGATACATGTTAGATTGTGAATCCAATAATTAGCCCTGTCAAAGTCATTGGGCTTGTTGAAATGGCTCCAATAGGCTTTTGACATGTATGTGCATGTGCTGGAATGTTAAATTAGTCGTAAACATGTGTAGCCATGTGTAGCATGTAAGAATATAGTTAATTTTGTTGCGACATGTAATTTGTGTAGCTAAATACATGACTAACCTATATGTTTGTAAAGCTAATGAACACTTGAGTAGGCATTATGAGGCAATCGTATGTATGCTTTTCAATGCTGATCAAAATCTATTGTATATATACTTTACCTTGGTAATGCTTATGATATATTGGACTTGAAACTCTTTGCTCTTCTTTTGGAGACTCTATGCCATGTGGTATTTTGGTTATGGTGTCATCCTCACCAATGCATTCAATAAGACATGTCATTTCATTAATATAAAGGCTAATTTGGTCCATTTTTTAAGAAAATGTGAAAAAAATGACATAGTCCAAGTAAATAAACATGTCACATAAACAGATAATGGATGTGACACCACATCATTTATAAAATAGATAAACAAAATGTAAGTACAAGCTGTGCAGCAAGAAAAGTATTTGTTAATTGGGTAGCATCACAACACAAATAAAATTTAATATAGATGTAAATAAAAATGTTAGTGTCATAACTAAAGAAAATGTCTAACAATAGAAGTAAGTGTCTAAGAGGGATCCCAATGAAAGCAAAAGCAATTGTCTAATGAGACAATACAACAAAAGCAAAAAACTCAAAGCAATTCATCAATTGAAAGAATTTGACAGATCATTTGGTGGCTTGCAAATCTATGTAAAAAATGGAAGATGTCCATTGCCTTAAAATTGTGTCAACTTCAAAGTGTTTCTTAAACTCCTCGAAAGTTTTTCAAGCATTTATTAATTGTTTCATGCCTTTCTTTAGATCTTGTTCATTGTTGAATGATTTAATTATCTTTGTCCAAGCCAAGGAAATATGATTGTCATTTACTAAGCTCTTAACCAATCATTGCTTATATAATAAGTCATTTAGATACTTTTTATTTTTCTTATTAGGATTTTTTCTTGGATGTGAGGCATTTGAAATGTTACATCTTTTTTCTACTTTGACATATTTTTGTTGTCATAATCATGATCAACATGAGACATTCACTTGGTTTTTTTTCCTTTTCTAATTAACTAAAATAAAGTTTTTTTATTTTAACACAAAAATTAAATACAAAAATGGGCTTAACATTGATTGTCACATAACAATAAAAATTAACATTGTAGAGTTAATTGCAGATTCAACATAACAATAAAAATTAACATTTTATTCCTCAAAACAAGAATTAAATCTAGAAAGTAACATTATATGCTTGCATTTCACTTATCAAATAACATTTTATGATTGTATTTCACAAGTTGTAATCTAGAAATCACGAAAACTTACATGACCACCAAATGAACATTTTCATGTGTTGATTAAGTAATACTTTATAGATACAAAAGGAGTATATTTTGAAAATTAGCCTCATCTATGAGGTTAAAAATAAGAGTTCCAATCCCACCAACACCTCTATATTCAACCTTGGCTATTGAACTTATAACTTGTTAGACAAATTTGTTAACATCACTAGAACCTTGTGGTTTGATGAAGACTATTGGTCACAATGAACCATGAAGGTTATTTGATGTTAACAAAACCATATTCTTTGTAATTTAATTCCATTTATTCCTTAAATATATTACATGCCATATCATTAAGCTTATCCAGGGGATCAAGATACAAAGCATTGACTTGAGACTCAAGTGCTAATTCATAACATCAACTTGACTTTGATCGACCAAACCATTTGATAACAATGCAATCAAAGATGCTTCATTGGGTCACTTAATCAATTTGGTCATTATTTATTAAAATCTAACATACAATTTACACATCACAAGTTTCTTTTATGCCACACACTTGCATAATCTAAATCACTCAATTGCATATGACTTATGAATCTATTTGCTACACTATTTGAAAATAGGTCTCTACTTCATTATGAACCATAAACCAACTTGAAACATATTTGAAAACAAATTTTATCAAAAGATTTTCAAACGTCATAAAAAATATAAATCTTCTAAGGATCATTGTCGAGCGGCTATTGAACAATTTATCAGGTCATCCAATGTTCATTTGAAACCATGATGTAATCGAATATATAACTAAAAAAAACCACGAAAACAGTTGCAAGATGAAAAGAAAAACAAAGAATTATAACAAAATAACTATTCAAAAAAATTCCTATGCGATAATACTAACATTAAAATATTTTTATAAAGAGAGAAAACATAATAATCAATCAATTTGTTTAAAATGTTTACTAGAATCTAGTACATAGACAAATGTGTTCCAAACGATATTATAATTATATGTATATGTGTAAAAATTGGCATTAAACAAGGAAAAAAAAACCACTAACTATCAACAAAAGCCAATAATAGCGTATTCAATTCCACAAAAAAGTAAAAAAAAAAAAATGTTTACCATCTTTTTGTGTAATTAACCAGCAAAAGAGCTCCTCTAATCTACCTGAAAAATGCAAAATTAAAGGTTAAAAGGTGAAACCATATAGTTCACTTTTCATATGTGTCATTAATGTTAAATAATAAAATAAACAGCAGAAATTGTTCTTTATACATTAGTAACATGCACATAAAATGATGATAAGACATTTTCATTGGTGAGCATAAACACAAAAAACATATAATGGACAATTTGCAACATAGCATCAAGCACAATACTACACCAAAAAGTGCACTCGCTTGTTGCCTCTATATGAGGAAGAAATCCTCCAATGCATGCTTAAAACCACGAAATTGTCAAATGCAAAACAATAATAACCAGGTAGAAATTACAATGCTGATACATAAGAAAACTCTATTTTCATGTTCATTCCAACATGAAAAAACTAAGCTTAGCATTTACGTGTTTTATTCCTTCACACTATTTGTAAACTATCAAAACAGGCCACATCAGTGTGACTTTCTGCTTCTCTTCTTCCTCCAAGAGACAGTCCGTCAACTATTAGCCCTAAATTATTCCTCAAAATTGCTAAGAAAGTTAATGTCAACACCAAGTAACGCACACAACACTGCTGCGAACAGATTTCAAGAAAACCCTGATAAACTATGACAAAAAATCACAAAGATAACTTATTATAAATAAGAATATCAACAAATTGGATAAGATACTTAGAGACCTATGCCGAATTCAAATGGTCATCATATGAACCATTCCGTCGCCACGTATGCCAACACAGTCGACCTAGGATGAAAAAAGCGACAAGAGAAGAAAAATGCATAACGGAGATTCAGCCAGATGAAACTCAGAGAAGAGGAAAGGTTAGAGATAGCATTGTTACGATTTAGAAATCAAATCAATCGCATGGTCTAAACAGGGAGACGAGAAAGCACAATCACAGATAAGGTTTAGAAAACTCAAGAAATCAGCAACCCGAACGCTAAAATCAGTTCTCCGCTTCCTTGGTGCGGTCTGGACGGCGAAGCAACGGCGATTAGGGCTTCGAAGTCGCGCGGATAGATTGGCCGCCCTGAACGCGAGCGAAGAAAAAAGGGGCAGTCGGTGCGATGAGATTTAGCTTTAGGTTTTAAGAATTAAAATATTATAATAATAATTAAAAAAAATAAAAAACAAGACTGATCACAATTACTCCATCCCTAAAAAAAATACATATAAATTTTAAAAATATTTTTAATTTTTTAAATAATTGTTGACATCCTTTCAAAAACTTTATAAATTACTGTTAACATGATAAAAATAATTCAGAAAATTTAAACAACTTATTTTCAACCAAAATAAAAATTTAAAACATTTGCTACCAAATTATCCATATAAGTATTGTTGTCTTTCTGAACTTCTTATTTGGATAAATATGTAATTTATTTTTGAAGCTAAAACGAAGTGATGCAACTCAAATCAGTTAAGTTTAATTTAGCTTGTGACATTTATCTCAATTCGGTTTGACTTTGGATTAGGCCTATTTGATTCAATTTCAATTTGACTCTTCAAGTTTAATATGAACTAAATGTATGAAATCTAATCTTGACATAATTTTATTTAATTAGATGCTTGTTACGACAGATTCAACTTGTTTAAGGCTAAATTGGCATGATTCGGTGCAAACTAGAGTCAAATCTTGGGAAATGGTGCAATCAGGGACGAGTGACATGTTTGTACATGGCTTTGGGTGATTGGACGTGATTTGGCATGGTCCAAGGGTATGGATCACATGGTTGAATGCTACAAGTATGATCAAGAGTTACAAGGGCAATGTTGTAAATTAGGCTAGCTTAAATGTTATTATAAATGTTACAAGAAATCAAGGCAATGTTGTGAGATGCAACTCAACGTGGATCAGAACAAGCCCACCAAAGACAGAATGTGCTACTTGGTTGGAGCAAGTGAATGGAAAATTGGCTAACACAAGAATTAGTAAGAAACTTGGTTAAAGAGGGTTGATGTAGATCAAAATGGGTCAATGTGGGTCAAAGTAAGCTGAGCAAGGTCCAAACCCTTTCTAGGCAACATGAGCCAACGCATGAGATTATGAGGAACTCATGCGAGGTTTAGAAAACAAAACTTCATTCGAAAGAAAAATAATGTCACAAAAAGATACATTCGAGAAAAAATGGATGCAACATAATACAATAATGTCTTGCACGGGAGTTCTAACACTGGAGGACGTACTTTGAGCTCTAGAAACTTAAAAGAAACAAATTCATCAATCAAGAAGAAGGAAAACGATCTCAAAAAGATGGGTGAGACTTAGTAAATCTCTTTGTAAGAAAACTTTGGATTTATTTTTTGTGCAATACCCGAGTTAAAAAAGGAGTTTTCATAACAATGCTTTGCAAATTAATCCAAATCCACGTCAAAACCCTATGAGCTTTTAGATGAAGGGACACAAATATAAATAACTATATCATTTAAATCAACAAATGGCATGTTGTTAGACACCAACAAAAAAAAAAAACAAAAAAAGCTACCTTTGGTGGAAAACATTGTGGTTGACAATTTTGTGTGACAATAAATCAATTTACAAAATTCGTTACCCATACACATAAATGTTAATACATTTGAATAAAACATGCATTATATGATAAATTTAACATAGATATGAAGAATATATTTGACTATTTTGAAATGTGAGAAAAATGTGCATACCAAAGCTCATAAAAATAAAAATATTACCAAGGCCAACATGAAAGGAAAACTCAGCAATCAAGAAAAAGCAATTAAAATTTATTACATGAATGCCTTATTTGAGGGAGTAAAACAAAGGCAGAACTGAAACAAGAGAGCCTGCCTAAGGTTATTCTCATGTGAAAAGCTGCCGAGATGGAAGTCGAACGGCTGAATTCTTCAGACAACGGTAGCTTATAATACTTAAAACCCGTTCAGTTGGCCACCACTGCAACCTCGTTAATTTGCTTAACAAGCACTATACTATGAGGCTGCAAAGCAAAGTTAATTGAAGTAAAAGTTATTTAGAGAGCAATAGAATTCTGATTGAGATATGAGAATGTTTTATTATACTTCATCTCAGAAGGAAGAAGGAAAGAACCTCTAAATGTTTCTTGTTTCAAAAACATGCTTCAAAGAGGAGCAATAACCTTGTGTTTTTGGTACTTCAACATTTTACATTACCGTTTCAAACATATTAATCTGTGAAGCATCCTTTAAAAAATTTTTTCTTTATATTTGAACCTCAAGAAAAGCAAAACTTAAAAAGAATTCAAGTAAAGATGGAATTCAAAGATAGAATAAAACCTCAGCTAATTCCTTCTCATGCTTGGGTATGAATGCTGTATCAACCTTTCCCTTTTTGAAGTCCTGCATTCTCATCGGTTGGCAAAATAGATGCTTGGTTAGTGTTTTCTAACGTTAAAACAGCTAATGGTGTTGGAACATACTACAGACTTCATACCTCAACATCAAGGATAAGCTTATGGTATTCAATTGTTGTTGGAACTCCTGCGAAGGTAATAGTTTCTACTAATGATTTTTATCATTTAAATCATAAAGAAACTGAAAAAATGTATCCACAAAAATGGAAACTAAAATAAAGCATAAAGAACTTCATTGATTTTACAAAAAAGAATTCGATCATTTGGACAGCTTCTAACATTGGCCCAACATAAGATGCTTTGCTGAATCTAGGAAATGCTAGTATAGCTTAAAAAATAATGGATCCAAATATAAACAATCCAAATTTGAAGGATGAGAATTTACATGTTCAAGTTTTTTAAGTGATGTGCAAAACAAATCAACATCAAATGCATTATATCACACACAATTGCTTTGTTCTACTTTTCCACACTTCAGCAAAGATATTAGGAAACTAATGTTAAAATAGTTACACAGGGTGGTAAAAAGAAATTGAAGTTAGCACTGGGCACTGCCATTTGTCAAAATTGGTGTTTTCTAACTGCAAACTAACCTGTGATGACTGTGTCATTCAGAGCCCTTTTCATTCGTTCAATTGCCTTCTCCCTTGTAGGTGCCCAAACAATTAACTGATGGATCACAGGTAAGAAGGAAAAGGTGAACTGGACTGTAGCTATTAGAGATAACACCATTTAACCATATGTTGATATGCATAAATGTGTTGCCTTATTACCATATTTCTGTATTAGATTAATTTTGTTTCATCTTTGAACTAAAGGATACATGTACTGTGAAAATTAATTTTCTATCTTGCCAAATACTGTAGAAGAGAGATGCATACCTTCCCTAATAGCGAGTCATAGCTTGGAGGTACTACATAATCAGGATAAATATGACTATCCATTCTAACAAATGGACCTCCAGATGGCAAATATGTAGATATTCTGCCTGTAATTTTAGGTGGAAAAAAAATCATGTATAAGAAAAAGTAATTTTAGTTGAAGCTCAAGACCATTAACTAAGAACAAAGACAGAACGAATCTTAAAATTACACTTATCGACTACAGTCAAGACCAGAACATTTGAATGCAAATGATATTAATTTGTAAACCAAAGGAAACTAGTGTGAATCAGAAGTCTTTCCATATTACAACATCATTTATATAAAATAAATAATCATTTTCCTAAAAGAATAAGCCACTTCTCTCAGATCTTTTTCAAGCAATGGTTCCCTCATCCCTAAAACTACATATCCTGTTATATTACACAAACAATTGGTAACACAACAAACATACCTGGCCCAGGACGGAAACCCTTAAATGGATCTTCTGCATTGATCCGACACTCAATTGAATGCCCTCTAAGAATAATATCATCCTATAATGACAGGGTGTTAAATTCATCTATTTATATGCTGAACTTCTATTATCACTTGTGAATTACAGTATTGGAATTCTACCTGCTTGTATTTTAGTTTTTTTCCAAGAGCCACTTGGATTTGCTCCTCAATTAAATCAGTTGAGGAGATCATTTCTGTAACGGGGTGCTCAACCTAATTCATGGAACCATAACCATATGAAAATTTAGAACAATCAGCAAATGAAAGAGCTGGTTCTTTCAACACACCTGGATCCTCGTATTCATTTCCATAAAGTAGAAGGAACCTCTCTCATCTAAGAGAAATTCTACAGTCCCAACACCAATATAACCAATTGATGCAGCTGCTGCCACAGCAGCATCACCCATAGCTTTTCGGAGCTGTGGGGTTAATGCGGGCGAAGGAGCTTCTTCCAGTAATTTCTGGTTTCTTCTCTGCCAAACACGACAGTTAAAATTTTAAGTTCACATAATTAGAAGAAGATTAGATGGTTAATAATAACAAGCATAATCACAAAACAACTTTCTAAAATATTAATAGAAAAGAGTAGAATTTTTAAGAGAGTAATAAATTTCTCATTGATTGCTTATTACACCACCAAGGCGGTGGATAACCCATCTCATGTTTTCTTTAACTTTCCTATCTGATAGTACAGCCATGAAAAGAAAAATATCTGACATTATTTTTCATTTGTTGCTGATAAAATTTCATCAATTAATCTTCCCAGTAGCATGATTCATGTTAAGAGAACAACGGGTTAAGAAAGAGATGTATCCTAATTCAAAACCCTTCTTTTCACTATTTTTGCTTAACTACTTCAAAGCATAGAATTGCTGATACATAATATGAAAGTACCTGAATACTGCAATCACGCTCTCCAAAATGAATAACATTTCCGTGAGTGTCAGCGAGAACCTGTGTATCCATGAAACGTTAAGAATAGAATAACTGATAAAACTTTATGCATTTCACTTTACAAGATGGTACAGTCTATGCAAACCCTTGAATTGACATATGGTGAGTGCATCACACTTATGACCATCATACAAATGTTATCATTTTTCCTTCTTTAGCCTGGATGTGTTCAAGTTTTACTTAAAAATCTAACGAGTTCAGTTCATCAAAAGAACTTGGGGAGTGATATTGGCAATATAAATGTGTTACAATAGACAGTAAAGTATTGTGTACCATGAAAAGAAAGTTCCATAATATTGGACAACTGAAATAGTAAAATTATAGAGCTTCAAGATGCAGCTTTGAGAAAGGTTGAATAATATTGGACAGCCGTAATAGCAAAATTATAGGACTTCAAGATGCAGGTTTGCAAAGTATCGCCAACAGACAAGGTAGGAAGAAAATCATTCTATGAATAATCAGTAGAGGTTCTTATAAGGAAATTACAAACGCATGTATATACCTCCTTTGATGTAAATTCAATTAGTGATTAGTACAGGCGGTTATCACAAGGAAAATCGCCACCTTCAATTATTTTGTGATATGGACAACAAAGAAGCAAATCATGCAAACAAACCCGCTGCAATTATAGGCATATATCAAACCCTACCCACAGCTCATCATAATGGGAACTTCAATAAATACATTTTTGTTTCAGCACGGACAACAAAAGTATATATTTAGATTTCAAATTAAAATATAATTTCCTAATTATATAACTATCAGCACCTGAAACTCAATGTGCCTTGGATTTTGAATGTATTTCTCCAGATAAACACCATCATTCCCAAATGCAGCAGCTGCCTCACTCTTTGCTTGCTGCAACACAAAATGAAGTAACTAATAAATATACACAAAATAGTTTCTCTTCAATAATCAACATATATCTAGTAAATCAGCATAAGGGAGAAGTAAGATTTTGTGATGAATAACACCTGCAACAACTTCACAAATTCGTCAGGATGACGAGCAAGTCGCATTCCGCGACCTCCACCACCAGCAGTTGCCTTTAAAAGATGGAAGTAATTTTTTTTTAACAGATTGAATGGAAGAACAGATATATCAATGGCATAACTCACATATTACAAGAATATAAAATAGAATGCAGAATAAGGATAGGAAAAAAAGATTCACATAGGGAAATTGTAGCAAAGTTCCTATGGAGATTACCTTCTGATTTATACAAATAAATTTAAAGTTCTACTACAAAAAGCACCACACTATCTTTCAAGCATTAGCATGCTTGTTAATAACAGGTATCCAGAAATCAAAATTTATGAAAACAATTTGATTTTTTGTTGCTCATTGTCTGATTCACAGTACTCATCTACTAGTGAATGAACTCTGCAATGACTTATGGCAATCCTTCCTCAACAGAAATAATTCACAAATAATACTAGCATTTACCACCAGTAAGGTCACCTTTTTGCTAAGTCATGTTACGACTAAACTGACCCTCTTTAGAAGCTATATCACCTGAATATTTCAGCAACAGGGGTTTTCGTTGAGAAGAAGCTTTAGACAAAAAATATTTTATGCTAATGGAATTAGAGAAATAAATAAAATCGTTTGATATACTTTTGCTTTTGAGTTTGAAAAAGGAATTTTTGAAAAGCATTCAACAAGCATAGCCTTTGACAACTCTTCCAATTGAGCGCCAGTAAATAGACAAGTTTTAAAGAAAGGCTGAGATACCTTGATCATCACAGGAAAACCGATCTCATGGGCAAGCTTGATGGCTTCCTCTGTGGACTGTTCAAAGTTCAAAAGCACAGAATATTAAAGCATAATTCCATAAAAAGACGGGATGAAAATTGGAAAATTACTAGGCCAGACAAGTGCTCCTAATCATGTGAAAGACATTTTCAAGAAAACACGACAAAATCAATATGTGGACAGTTTAATTGAAGATGCATCAAATAACTTGGCAGTTTTTTGTTCTAGATCTAATCATTCTTTATCCTCACATTAGACATTGTGTGTGCATGTTTAGGAGCTCTTGACCAAGATCTTTTCTTAGACAAGCCATAATAATGCTCAAGTGCTTCACAACCTGCAGCAGTCCATCACTTCCCGGTACAGTTGGCACACCAGCTTTCTTCATTGTTTCTCTTGCTGTAGATTTATCACCCATAACTCTGATGCTATCAGGCTGGACAGTGCAGAAATAGAATGGTAAAGCAACAATAAGAAAGAGAGAACGAGTAAAAACATAAAAATAGGCCATTGAACGTTGCAAATAAGAAAACGACCATGAAAGAAATCCATGCCTCACAATGCAGAAATAACACATGCATAATACATAAAACAAGCGAGTAGAAAATAGAAAGAGAACATTTATATTTTCCAACTTAATGAAATAAAATTCACGTCTCTAAGATAAAGCCAAATTTGATAAATCTTTTTTCAGTTTACAAATGATGAATTTGCATTGAAAACTACTTGTGCTACAGAAGCATAACATTGCACTAACATGCAACTATGGTTTTGCAACCAAGGGCATTGCCTTGTAGAAATCTTATAAAAAAGTTTTAAAATTGATGTTCTACTTCATAAAAAAAATTTAAGCATAGCATATTATTATCGATCATTTTAACAGCAGAGATTAAGCTTGATATGCAATTTTCAGTTCCCTTTGAACATCGATGAACTTCAAAATTGCCAATTAGCAAATCACCATTGTGCAAAATTCCATGCAACAAAAATATAAGGATGCTTCACCAAAAATCGTCATCATTGTCAGCTTGTCCCAAAGATTTCAATAGTTTTACAAATTTTAATTCCTAATTCTTACTAAGAGCAACATGAGATTTTAATTCTAACTTATACTAAGACATTTCGAAACACATCCAGCCATTTCAGGTTTTGTCAAACCCTTTTTTATCCAAACCTCTCTCACATCTCTCTCTTCAAATTGTGTAGTGCATTTGCACACATGCTCATATCCTCAAAATCAATTTCAAACATCTTATTCAAAGTGATGCTAAATGTTTTTCCTAATATCATTTTAAGACAATTAAAAATGCTATACATTACATTCATGTGTTCTCTTATAGGATTATTCATAAATTAGCTCATCATACTTACAAGAAATAAATGTCAGGTTTAGTATATGTGAGATATATAAGCTTTCCAACAAGTCTTAGAGATCTCTCCTTTTTCATAGGAACACTCGCTTATCTTAGTTCGTTTGGAAAATCCATATGGATGTCAACAAGCTTATATCTTAGCAACCTTGTTTCTTAAAGGAGATCTCTATGACAAATATTGCAAGAAAATGAACCCTTCTATTGATAGTACAATTTCAACCTCACAAAAATACTTGAGGTAATCAAGCTAATTGATCTCAAATTCCTTGGATACAATTTCTTTGAAAACATATAAATCTTCAATATAATCTCTTGTTAAGATAATATTATCAACTTAGAATATAATAATAGCTATCATACCATAAAGAGAATGCTTGAAAAACAATATGCAAGCAACCACTCTTTGTAAAATCTGTCAAACCAAGTTCGAGAAATTTCTCAAGGCCATATAAGAACTTTCTGAGTTTACAAACATTATTAACTTTAGCCAAGAATCCACATCTAAAAGGTCCACATAGATTTAATTTTTTTGTATTTTATTAAAAAATGATGCATTTTTGAAGTTTAGCTGATGGAGAGACTACTCCAACTTAGCTACCAATAATAACAAAATTGACTATGTTGAGATTGACAACAAGAACTAAAGTTTCTTAATAATCAAATCTAGAAAATCGAATAAATCCTTTTGCATCTAATTGAGCTTTGGATCTTTCTATGCTTTCGTTTGTTCGTACTTCACAGTAAATATTCATTTACAACAAACAACACTTTTTTTTTACGTAACTCTATAAATTTTCATGTTTTATTTATCTACAAAGCACAAATTTCTTCTTATAAAACCACTCTCCATTCGACAATTTTGAAAATTTCATTAATTTTAATGAGAATTTGAATATTATTAAGACTTGTATTATAAGTATAAAACCCTACTGATAGCTATTTATATGAAATGAAATGTAAATAGGACGATTTGCACGTTATCTAGTTCCTTTTCTCAAGACCATAAGAACATCAAGATAATTGTCAGATGACTATTAAGATTTAATATCACTATTACCTAAAAGTTTGTGAAGATCAAGAAGATTGTGACTTTGTTTCAATTTTTTAGACTAAAATGGTAATGTAATCTCCCTTAGTTGTTGTTCTTCTTTCTCTAGTTTAGACAATGAATATTTTTTCCTAATAAATCATGAAAAATTTTGAAGCTTAGAAAGAGAAGGATGATTATTATTTCTATTTAAGAAATTGAAGAATGGAGTTCTAGTAAAGAGGAAGATGGACTTCGAGGATTTTCATTAATTTTCAAAAAACAGTATTCTTGTATATTATTCTTTCCATGAATTGCATCTTGGGAATAGTAGAGTTGACTTTCGAACAAAGTTATGTCCATAGCGTTATGCACTTTTGTTGAAGCCACAAAGGGATTCAAAAAATTTAAATAAAAGCTTATTTGAATTGGAAACAAGGAAGCTTATCTTGTAGGCAAAGAGACGTCTTTAAATATCTTATAAAATATTTTATCACTTTATTGATGGAGCAAAACAAAACTCAAGCATCTAAAGTGTTTAACAATAGAACAAAGTCTCAGAATAAGTGCATTTCGGAGCGAAGTGGCTCAAGTAGGTTAGGTTCTACCTAAAAGAGCTCAGTTTGGGACAATTCAATGCAATTTGGCACTATTTGAGATAGTTCGATACAGTCCAAGGATATCCAACATGGTCCAAAGCCTACTTCAACGCGGTCTCGCATGGTCGGGTGTGAAGGATCACAGCACGATTGAGAATGGGGAATAAAGGCGTTTAGCAGTACACGGTTAGGCTCATTGTAATGCAGGAAGGAATTGCTTAAAATGGCACTGTGGGCACGTGATATGCAAAACAGTGCAGGAGGCCGAGTGCGACATGAATGGGTGGGTTGGCTTTGGAGTTGTTTGAGGCGCAAGCAGCAAACGTGAAGGGGGCACACAGCCCTCAGCAATTACACATGAAGCGTAAATAGTTAACAAGGCTCTTAGGAGGAAAGAGGGAGAGGAATTCAAAGCTAAGAGAACTTGGGTAAAGCAGAATGGAGAGCTTGAGAGTAGCAATGAGGGGAAAGAAAGCTTGGAAGCAACAAGGAGAGGAAAGAAAAGCTTAAGAACAGCCATTTTGGGTTCAAGATTTCAATCAAGTGAAACTAAGGTAGCAAAGGATCTCCATTGTTGAGACAAAGCCTTCAAGTTTGAGTAGAGGGAGATCTTTAAGCAATTTCTCTAAGGAAGAAAAAATTGGTGGTGAGCCAAATAGGAACTTCTTATAGCCATTGTTAGCCTATGGTGCAAAGTCTAGTTTGTATCCCTCTTCCTTTTCTTTATTCCCATTTGGAGGGAGTGCTAAGGTGCAATAAGGCATGGTGAGGGTGGTAGATCTCATGTTCTTCATTCTTTTACTTTTGGTATTCTATCTGCTTTTTCAACTTCTAGATAATTAGAGAATAACATTTATAGCCTTTTTGATATGGAGAATAACTTATAAAAATACATTCTAATGACTTGAGGTCAAATTTGTTTTGATAATATAGATTGATAAAAGAATCAAATCCTCATCGAGAAAAATTATACATGAGACGTTTGTTTGGATAAGATCTAAAAAAAAGTTCACAAAGTGTTTGAAACTATAAGAAACCAGAAGGTATCTTATAAATTAGATGAGTCATAGTAAAGACAACGTCGCCCCAAGAGGTTTTAGGTATATTAGTAGAGAATAAACAAGATTTGGCATCTTTTAAAAGATGTACATTTTTTTTTTAAAATATTTTTCAAGAAATTGATTTAAAATATTCTTTTGTATTATCAATTTTTAAGTTTTGGATTTTGACTTGAAATTAAATTTTGATTATTTTAACGAAGGTTTTGAAAATCTAAATAGTCTCAAATTTTTCCTTCATTAAAAGTACAAAGTCATTCAAACATAATCATCAAAAAATGAGACAAAACCATCTAACTCCAGTGATATCGATCATCAAAGGTCCCCAAGCATCACTATAAATTAAAAGAAATGAATGAGATGATTTGTAAGGTCCATTTAGATGAGAAATTTTAACATACTTGGATAATTGACAAATTTTATCATAAAAAATTTTAGCATTTTTATTTTTTTATTAATGAAAAGAAAAATGTCCTTAATATATAAAAAATTAAGATGACCAGATGATATTATCACAACATAACTATTTAATCTTTGATAGAGATCCATCAACGATACGTACAATAAACTTCCCATAACATAGATTATAATTTTACAAGATTATTATAGCATCATTATTTGTATGATTAAATGCTCATATGAGTCCACAATTCATAAACAAATTTTATTAGTTTTAACATAAGGCATTTTGAAAATTATCTTTTTGTACAAATGATCTACTACAAATTATTGTGTTGTGTTTAACAAAATATTGTTTGATTAATCATCTTCTACAAAGCTTTTATTTGTTAGTAAATTGCAAGAGCTTTAAAGAAACTTATTCTATTGAACAGACTTGACACTCTTCAATTAAGATATGATTTTTATGACTATCAAAGTTAGATCAAGAAGACACGATGTTTCTTGATTTCCCATAAATCTTCCAAGAAGTTTCTCTAGTTTGACTTAATTTTTTTCTAAGGCCACAATGAAATCTTTCTCCTTTTTGCAATTGATTTTCAAGTGAATATTTTTATAATCCTCAAGGTAGAGCTCTCAATAAGAGTATTTGAATACTAGCTTTAGACTCTAATTTTTTTTGTATGACTTTTTTCTAGACAAACATACAAAAAAAACTTCTCAAATGTTAGGTAATTGTTTGTCCTTTACCATAGAACTTAACAATTAAAAATTCTGACCATTTAGAATCTACTGTATAAGCTGCCATTATCCATGCCTACTTTCTCATGTAATGGAACCACGGTATGTTAGGACCCAAATGGAAATTCTTTGATTTACATCAAGTTTAAGCACATTACCAAAGCCTTTGTATTGCATTCACAATATTTCCAAGTTTCTAAGACGCTTTTATTATGCAACTTATTGGTTTTAATGACATGATAAATTTTTAGCTTCAAGCAAATGAAATTCTAATAAGCATCTATGAGTTCATGCTTTGTTATGCTATAACTAGGCCTATCTTCTATGAATTTCCTCTTCTATTCTAACTTATATGTTTTGAGATGGAATCAACTTTCCCAATTACTTAACAAGCGATCGTGCTTGTTAAAAAGGCATCATCTACAAGAAGTTTAAACTAAGATATTTTATCATGATATCATTGAAAAGCACCTCAATTACTAATCAATAATAGCAACTACTTTTCTAAGACTACACATAATATCAGCACAAATTTGTGTCAAGCTTTTTATCCTTATGAATCACTGGTTCAATTTATATGGATGAACAACAATTGACAAAAAAAGACATGGATCTCTAAATATTAAACTAAATTTTTTATCCCACAATTAGTCCATCTGTAGTTAAACTTACATAAGGACCAATAAAGTTGATTCCATGCTCCTTGCATGTATCAACAAAATCAGCATTCTCTGCTAAGAAGCCATATCCAGGATGCAGCATGGAGCATTTATGGCTAACAGCAGCAGATAAAACATTGGCGACGTTTAAGTACCTGCATAGATCTATGAAGTTATATGGTATTCAAGACAACAAATGCAGCATGCTTGGAAATATTGAATTATGAAAAAACAAAATACATGATTGAAATCGTGATTGGAACTCAGTAATATATTTGTTGCATTTTATAGGAAAAAGCTAGATGTCTAGCAATTATTTCAAAAAGATACGCCACTTACGAATGACTGCTCGGTGCTTCACCAATACAAATGGACTCATCTGCCAGTCGTACGTGCAGAGCATTCTTGTCTATAGTAGAGTACACAGCAACACATGGTATCCCCATCTCATGAGCTGTTCTAATCACACGAACTGCAATTTCTCCTCTGTTTGCTACAAGAATTTTCTCATTCAAGCAAACTGCACCAAGTGCTGAACCAGATTTTTTTGAAGCTTGATGTACACGGGCAGCTTTTCTCCTTGGCAATAGTAACTTTTGAAATGTTGGAAAACTTCCAGCTAAAAAGCTACATTGCGATCCCTTAATTCCTTGAACCGGTTTCAAACACACCTTTTAACAGAAACAACAAAAAGTAAGTTTTGTCCACTTTTAGAAAACTTAGGGTAATCATATAGTGATAAGCACCATAAACCATTATAAGTATTCGCAAACAATAGATAAACAATAGTGACTCAACACTCTCAATTCTCCAATCTAATTTTCAATATTAAAAAGGGGTGGGTTTGTAATTCAAATACAATGCACGGTGAACAATCATGCTTAGTCTATCACAGAATTTCGGGAAGATTTTATAAACCTGTCTCCAATAATTAGTCCTTAAATTTGAAGTATAACATGTGTTGTTAACTCTGGTTATATTCCAAGTCCTTCAATAAAATGTTCAGCCATTTTAGTATTAAGTTAAAATTTATCAACACTTTCATGATAATCCACACATATTATGAATCCATGTTCCCATCCAATCAGCAAGTGCCAAAATAACATATACTCCATTTGGTAAAGCTTTCAAATGCTTTTGCTTTTAAAACTTCACAAACTTCATTTAAATTCAAGAGGAAAAAACACAGTGGAGATGACAAGATGTTAGTACATATATTTGGCATGTTCATGATATAAGAACATACAAGTAAATCACTTGTTTACCAGATGATTGCTTATGAAAAATTAGAAAAGGGTGGTTGGGCAATTTCTAAATGGCTGACCTAATAGAACAAAAATAAATAATTTAGAAGATGCAGAAAAAGGGGAATCATTTGAATAAACTTGAGCGTTATTCAAGGACCAACATTAGGATGATTTGGGGATATTCCATATATTGTTAAGCCTGCTAATGATCCTCTAAAATTTAAGCTTGAAGTTTTATTTTCAAAAACAAATTGACAAGTGTTCAAACATTTTGAAAATAAATTGAGTCAATCTTCAGAATTTAATCGATTGTAATTGAGGACAAACTCTAAAATAAGACCAATACAACTAAAAAATAATTTAATTGATCATACTTGCATCCTCGCTTTTTTATGTTGAATTAAAAAAGAGATGAGTGTCTTAAGACAGGTATTTTTAAAAATCAAAGAAAATAAATGATAAGTTATTGAATAAATGTATAAAGGAATAATGATACTTACTAAAAAAGTATCGACTAATTTCCTATAATAGTTGCATTTCATCAAGGATATGCCTAGGGTTGATTTTTTGCCATAGATGTCGAAGCTCTGGTATGGATTCAAGATAACGGTAATGATGCATTCTTTTGTTAATCAAAATGTTATACTTGTTAATAAAGCTAAAGAAAATCATGGTAAAGTTATTGAGAATGATCTTACAAAATCTAATGCATTTAACCATATCTTAATATATAAAAACTGATTAAATGATATATTAGCTAGGATAGAAGCACAAGTGACATAGAAAAGATGATCTGAAACCATAAACAGCAAAGAATGATTGGTTTCATTATCTTGGATCTATAACTCAAACGAACAAGAAATTGATGGGGATGTCACTAAAAAAATTCGAGTCTAAATGTTAGTGAAGATTTACTGATGAATGAACTGCAATGGCATCGAAACAAAATACCATTTATCCAAAGTAAAAACTATCCCAATGAAGTTCAAACACAGGGAACCATTTGGGTAACCATGAGATTCAATTTTTTGAAGCACATTTTGAGAGAGAAAAGCAACAACAAGAAATACAACAACAATAAACCTTAAGGACACAAAGAAAACGAAATACGGAAAATGATAGAAAACTGGAGAAAGAAAAAGAAAGAAAATAAGGAAAAAACAACAAGAGGACCATCCAAAGGAAAATTCCAAACGATATGGAGGCCATGAACAGCAAGAAAGACGTTGGTGAACATATTGAGCATGACTTAACTATTCTCCATACACACAACTTCCCTGTCTCCTTTCACAAAACTATCTTAAACCATGCTCTTGGAAACCCATAGGTTTAGTGCAACAAGTTTGTTTTGGAAGTACAGTACTTAAAACATAATAAAATTAAGAACACTGCTTCACCCACTTGCTTGCACATGAATTAATAATTTAATCTAAGCCATTCTTTTGGGCACACAGGTTTAGGGTATTGACCTCCGTCTTGAGAGGATGCAACTACAACCAAAGAGTAGATCATTACCTTGGGCACTTGATGACCAGCTCTAATTTCAAGGAGATGTTAACATAAGTTGGACAAGTCCAGAGTCATCTTCAAGGATTTTGGTCAACTAAAGTATTCAAAGATTATGCTTCACATTCTTATGAAGTCCCATTTTCACAACCAAGGGAGTTATTTTGGCCAAGATAATGCAAAAAACGACATGAATGACAACTACATGTAGATTGCATCAAAACTTAAAATCTTTATAAAAGTTGGAAGGTATATCGCAGATGACGAAGGCAGAATGTGTAATAAATTTCAAAAACTAGATCAAAATATGCTCTTACAACCATGGCCATTACTGACATAGTCCAAATCAATATTGACATAGTGCATTTTGTCTTATGGGCACTTCTTTGGCTTGTCACTATCACAACCTTAGATCAGCTCTAATGTTCACAAAGTAAATTATCATAAACTTTTTAAAAGCCAAGCTGAGCTCAAAGTCGGCCTCTTGTTCATGCTCTCTTCCTTGTCTAACTTACCTGCAACAAGCTATAGCTCCCATGGCTAACCATTGCAGTGCTGTAGCTACACTCTTGCCATGGTGATGCTCACCTTATTATTCCACCACCTTAGCCTCTGTCAACCAAAGAGAGGAAGAGGGACAAGGAAATCTTGCGATGAGAAAGAAGATGTTGGTTTGGGATCTTGATGCAGGGCAATATGTAAATGTACTGGGTTTAAATTCTATGGGTATACAAGTCTGATTTAAAAAGCATAACGCATACGACCTTCCCAATTATATCAAGCTAATCAGAAAATTCGTCAGGTCATTGGCACAATTAAGCAATAAGTCGAAGCTATGAAAATTGCATATGTTCAAAAAGCAAACCAATACCAACTCTAGCGGTGGTTATAGCCAACCACTAAGCGAACGAAATGATAATTGAAAGAATATCAAATTTTGGTTCACAAGTTCATAAAGTTTGAGCAAGCTTTCTATAAATCAACTCCACCATTACAAGGGGAGAGAAAAAGTAAGAAAGACCTCCTTACAAGGAGAGGATCCCAAAAGGACAAAGGCTCTTAGGTAAGTCAAACGGAGGAAACCACCCTAAATGGTTTCAGATTCAGATGGTACCGTTTGTATAGAATCACATCATGCAGAATTGTAGCCCCACTGTATGGTTAATAGAAATAAGACCAGGCAGTTAAGAACTATCAAAAGAAGATCAAGTCGATCCTAGGCTTCCTAAAACAAAAAGTCAAAGGACAAATGGCAAATTCAAACGGCAGTTAAGAAAGAAAAAAGGCTTTCCAAATAGAAGTTACTAAGCCAGAGTTCACGATGGGTAAGGCTCTCCCCTTTAAACCTCAACACCCACCCTCCCTTCCAAGTGTAGTTGCAATAGCCACTGATTGGGTTTTCACTCACAAGGAAGCCACTGCACTATAAAGACGATTTGAGTTAAACTCAAACTTTTCACTATAATAAACACTGCTTATATAGCTTCCCTAGTGGCTATATGTAAGGCCTTTATAAAAGGGCAAAAATCTCACACACGGCATAGGAACAAAAAGAATCATACAAAGAAAATATTAAATGAATTCTGTATAAATGTAAAATTCATCAATAAATCACATGCGCATTCACAATAAGTGCGACTAAAAGTAACAAAAATATTAGAATAAAAAATAAAAAATACCCCAAATATTCAAGGGGGCTAGGCCGTGAGATTAGATGTCTATCAAGTCAAATGAAATTCAAGCAAAAATGTCTCCAGGGCTGGACTAGGATAAAATTGGGACAATGATCTCAAGGAGGTATGGGCGATCTGACTCTAAGGTCTCGAAATTAAGTTTCCAAATTATTTTGTAAACGATAAACTAAGTAAATGTGAATGTAAATATCATTATTATTTAGATAATAAAATTAATATTTTGAATTTAATCAAGACAATAAAATATTAATAATTTGATCACATATTGAAAAAAATGCAAGTTTAAAAAATAATTAAAGTTATAAATTTAAGCATATTTTTGGGAAAAAAATTCATTAAGGGAAAGTCAAAATTAAAGAAATTTTAATTTCTAAGCCACTATCTTAAATAGCTATTGATAAGTAGAGAAAGATATAAGTGAGGCAGTGAATGCTATTGATAAGTAAAGAAAGATATATAAGATGCAGTGATTGAGTAAATCAGGGGAAAAGAAGGAACTCATGAGCAGCTTAAAGAAGAGAAAAATGGCTGCAACTGAAAGAGGGAAGAATAAGATGTGGAAAAGAGGAATTTCTATAGTTTTAGTTGAAGAGGAAAATTGGGCAAAGATGCAACTAGGAGAAAGGTGCGAGAGAAGGTTGACAACAAGGTGGCATGGAAAGAGCAAGAAAAGAAGTGAGTTGTGACTAGAAAGAGGGACACAGTAGAGGCTCATCTGGAATCAAATGCAGGAGGGGTAAAGCTTGGTATTTGTGAAAAATAGCTTTTGGATTTCAAAGAATACCTGCAACTAAAATGAAACAAGCTAATAAGGTGTTTCTAAGAAAAGTTTTGCATTCAATTTGATTTAGCAAAGAAGGAAGTCTAGAAAGTTGTAGCATGCTAGACAATTTGATACTGAATCATTAAGCTTGGATTTAATATCAAATCTTGCAGGTCTTGACTTTATAGAAGTATTTTTATTGTTTTGATTCCATATAGCTCTTGGATTGGCATTGTAAAGAGTTTGGAGAATATTTGTAAGTAAAATAAATGAAAGAAGCATGTTTAGGATTTCAATTGTGGCCTTGGACAGTCAATTTAGCTAGTCTAATGCACGTATGACTACTTATATTTTTTTAATTGGGTTTAATCAAATGGACCCATCAAATGGTCCAGTAACTAGTTTGAAAGGTAACTAGAAGGTTTGATGAGTAATTTAATACTTGGGAATGCTGGAGGTTGAAGAAGACCAATCGGACAATCTAATAGATCAAACGGTCTAATAGACTAAGTCCGATGGTTCAATCAATTACAAGTTTTGTGAAAACCTTGAAGTCTAGAATTGAGCAAAATGTCAATAAAATAGAATAGAGAACATGTTGATAATGAAGAAGTGATGATATTATAATGGTTTTGTATATGTCTATTGATTGTGTTGGGAGCCAAAAGAAAACAGAACTTAGAAAAAGAAAAATCCCTAACAGAGCAAATTCGTGAAATATATTACCTGTAATAGTAATTTTAATTTATACGCATGAAAATATATTGATTTGATCATGTTAAGCAGGGAATCATTTTATTATACAACGGTGTTCTAACAGTTAATTGAAATGCAGCTTATATGATATTATATACGTTATAAGCACGTGATAGCAGCATTTATGTGATGAAAACTATTTAATAGATATATTACAACATAAAAAAATAAGAAAGGCTGTATAAGATAAAGGAAAAAAAAAAGAAATGAGATAAATAGGTTATGTGAGCTTTATAGATATCATCTATAATAGTATTATGTTATAAAACAATGATATCACATAATGATTCAACATAATATGATAAGATATAATACAATATAAAATAAGAAACAAAAATAAGTTTTATTTAAGACATTATCATTTAATTACTATTGGATACGTTGACCATTAGCACATAATACAAGGCTTAATGACATATGTTATAGATTATGTTATGAGAGGACATCAAAGATCTATTCTTTAATTATTATTAGTACTTCGTGTGAGGTTGATGTACTAAATTTTGTTATCACTAATACTTTGTATAAAACTTGATATATAAAGATAATATTAATTAAGATATATTTTATTATCATTCTATATTAAGCCATAGCTTAAAAATAGAAATTCACCTACTATACTATCTAAAACTCATTCTTACTTACATTACAGGCCACACCATGGATGCATTGAGGGAATGAGATAGTACATGAGAGAGGTTTGAGAGATTGATATCGTATGGTGAGACCTCATGATATGTAGCGTGCTATATTTTTTTTGAGATAATGTATATGTACATATGTGACAGTTTTATATGTATATTGGTTGGGTATATTACACTTTATATATTATGGAATGTTATAAATATAAATATGTCTTTACATTTATACTTTTATTTACTTCGATATTGTATTATATTATGTGTTATAAAAAAAGAAATGACACCAACATTGGCTCTCTTAGGGTAAGAGGAAGTTGGCTTTGGGAAGAGATGGCCCTAGTTGCGGTAATACTCTAAGAGATTAAGGTCATAGTGCTACAACAACCATCTAGAAATCCATGTCGTACAAATCAAGCCAATGTCATAGTTACACTAACTTCTACTAGAACTAATTTTGAGTGACTATAATCTAACCACCTACAACCTACTCAAACAACTCTCTTTTCTCCCCACGTGACAGAAATGATGTGATAAGGATTGGTACGTTCATCATTGAAAGGAAATGTTCAAACCAATCAAACTGAATCATTAATGGCTCCTTGTAAAGTACATGATTTGCAATACTAAAGGTAGCAAAGATTCTATAAACACCCAACAAGTCCAAAGCATACAATTTGGTCCTTGACTTTAAAAATCTTGAATGGGCTAGGCCTGTCAATGTGTATTTTTTGAAGAACATTTAGGCCTTACACAAATACAACATACTTTGCCTGAAAAAACTCCCATCATCACATATGAGCATTTGATAATCCACCATTTATTACTCAAATTAAGTTGTTCAATTGTCTGCTTATGCAATGACGTGCAATGTGAAGCACACAAGATTTAATTGATTCGCCAAATCACATGACTAAACAGGTGAATATTAAAAACCATCGAACTTCAAGTTTTGAGAAAAGGCACAAATAAACAGCCCACAACAGCTTTAATAATTTAATTTATTCAAAAACAATAGAAAGAAAAAAATTAATGTTAACTTGGTCAAAACAAAACTAACATGATTTATTATGAAAAAGCTAAAAAAATTTTAATGAGAAAGATGCCATAATGTTCTTCTATCATGTATATTTAAACAAAATAAACAATCAACAATTTAATTGCAAAAGTATAAAAAATTGTAAAAATATAAATAAATAAAGAAAAATATTAAAAAGTAAAATAATGAAAGAGAAAAGCAAGAACTAAAGAATTAGAATAATAAACAGATGAAAATTTTCTAAATTAAAAGGTTGAATAATAAATGTAATAGTTAAATTTTGCAAGAACATGTTGATCTTCGAATGGTGTTAAGGAAATGGTGCATTGACTATTAAACATGGGGCCTATGCGTGATTTATTTGATGACAAAAAAGATTATTCTCTTATTATATTGATATTTTTATTAAGTATTTAAAATAGTACATCCTAAGATTGATTGATAAACTTATTTCGAGAGTTTAATCATTAACTCAAACTTAATTAATAGTCTGGTAAAAACATAGTAGGAACCACTACAAAACTTGAATAAATTGACAAAACAAATTTCAAAATCTTATTTATTTGCTCTTAGCATATTACAAGTTATGACAATATTTTTGAGATACTAAGAACAATAATGAAAATTTGAAAGTATTAGATAAAAATTTTCAAAGCATTCTTCACACTTCTTAAGCACAAGATCCATAATAAGCCAACAATTTAAGCACCATGCCAATGAATATTAAAATAATCAATATAATATTAATCATGAATCAAGGCAAATCCCTTCAACAAAAATAACCATTCTTTGTGAACCCAAATTAGCCAAGGTTTACTCCAAACACATGTCAAAACCTAAGGTGATAAAAATCAATGTTCAAATATGAATCAATGTCCATAGATAGCAATGAACTAAGGCTAATAACAAATAAAAGTTCAACCCAAACTTATTGATACTTGATCCAAGATCATGGCCAAGAGTGATCACTCCAACATCCAATTATCATACATAATCAAGCTCTTTAAGAAACTTCCATGCATGATAAAACCCACACCTAATTAGCAAGAAAATCATCTCTTAAGTATAAGATTTGAATCAATGGGAAGTAAAACCGATCCTTGGATATCTCAACAAACAGTCGTACAAATTTTGATCATACAGATCCCTCCATGCATTTCCTCAATCAGAGCTATAAGAAGCTTCATTTTGTAGAAACTTGGTTCCTAGATCACCATCCAAACTCATCTGTTGGACTTCTTGTGGATAAAGAATCCTTATGCATTATACAAAGCTCACGAATTCCCTACAGCGAAATGACAAATTAATCAACTCTCGCTTAAATGCAGCCTTGACTTTTTTTGACGTTTTACTTTTAGCCTTAAGAAACATAGGATTGGCTTGACTATCCCTGGAGAGTCCTTAATATCTCCATCTTATATCTATTAATGTGGTTAAAATTCTGCAAAGAACCATTCCATACTAACTATTCTATCCAAACTTCAAACCTCTCAAGTCAATTCCCTTCACTTGACCTACATGAGAGCCTTCGTTCCTTTGGAATATGCTCCTTATGAGGAAGGCCTTTGTTACCTTTTGCACTAGTCTTTGGTCACTAGATATTTGTGCACATTTGGATTTGATTTAATTAAACTCTAGCTCAAACTTTACAAACATGGGAATTGAATTTTCAATATTCTTTCCACGATTATTTTTTGCAAATATCATTAGTGGTTGTCTATAGCCACAACCTACATTGAATTGGATCAGCTTTCCTAATTGTATGTACCTTTTGTAGCTTTGACATGTTCCTTGATGATGCCAATGTTCCCACGATTTTTGTGATTTTAAGTGGCCAAATTATCTATTGTATCCTTCCAAATTTTGGCTTGCTAGCTTGATTGAAATGAATGAAAGTTTCTATAATCTAGGCCTTCTTTAAAATAGGATTTGCATTTCCATAGAATGAAAATCCATGCAGCTGCATATTATCTTGCATCAACTTTTGTATCAAAGCATAGAGGTTATGACACAAACACCCATTTGTTTGCATTTAGTCTAACTGGATCAAAACACTCGTTTTATCAATTTTCATTGAGCTCTTTTCTAGAATTTTGATTTGGCTAATTGTTTGGATATAGGTTTCTTGTGGAAGAGATGTCCATCTTTTTTTTTATCAAAAATAAATTTCTTTAAAGAAAAAACTTTTGCACAACGGATTAGGCATCAAAGTTGGAAAATAAGAGCTAGACAGGAGTGAATTGTAAAAATCGCAATATCAAGATAACAAAGTAAAATAGTGAAAAATTTTATAGATTCTTGATTATAATTATTGTTAGAATTTAAAATTAAAAACTATTTTTAAATTTAAAATCTTTTATGTGAGAATTGATATAAATAAAATATACAATAAATTTTTAAATAATTCGATCCAAAATTGGATCTACGTTCACCTTAGACCAAAAGGCTAAATAAACTCTAACAACGTTTCTTGAAAATGTGGGTAGGCAATACCCCACACATTAGCCTAAACGAGGTTATAAACAAACCACATGACCCTACAAAGCATTAGTATAGATGAGCCTACACACTATATCAAATGACCTTACAATACTAATTCAAATGAGTCTAAATATTGAGTTGAAAGACTCTACAATTATTGGGTCAAAGGACCCTATAAAGGTGGTCAAATGACTAAATAAAAAACCTAAATAAAAAGTTTCATAATAAGACAAAATATATGAACTAAAACTCAAATACTAATTCTTACAACCAAACAATAGGATAAAGAGAAACTAAATCTATGCTAAAATAATATAGAAGAAATACTTAACTTAATACAATACTAGCCTAAAAAATTGAAAAAAAATAAAGAATCTTGTTGATGTAATCTTGCTTTTTTCTTAACTTTTTTCAACAAAAATGATAATCTTCAATAGTAAAAGATTTTAAATAATGTACAATTGATTATTAATTATTATGCTATGTTCAAACCCCTTTTATAATAACTTTAAACAACCCAAAAAACTTTCTAACAACAATGTTATAATATCTTAGATTTTGATCAAACAATTCATTACTCACAAAAAAAAAACTAAAAGTATGCACATTTTAAAGACATACTATATGTAAGCTCTTAAATTAAATTTTACATATCATATGTTAAATATTAAAATACTAAAGTTCACTCTCAAGATCATCTCTTTCTTAAAATACTAAATATAGCTTTGCCAATTAAAGAACATGATTACATTATTACATATATTGGTTTGTATGATATATACTTGCCATATTTTTTGGAGCAAAATTACTGCTTAGAATATCCAAGGCCGATATGCATTACATATGTGACAATCAATGTTAAGCCCATTTTTGTATTTTTGTGTTAAAATAAAAAAACTTTATTTTAGTTAATTAGAAAAGGAAAAAAAACCAAGTGAATGTCTCGTGTTGATCATGATTATGACAATAAAAATATGTCAAAGTATCAAAAAGAGGCAACATGTCAAATGCCTCACATCCAAGAAAAAATCCTAATAAGAAAAATAAAAAGTATCTAAATGACTTATTATATAAGCTAGTAAATGACAATCCTATTTCCTTGGCTTGGACAAAGATAATTAAATCATTCAACAATGAAAAAGATCTAAAGAAAAGCATGAAACAATTAATAAATGCTTGAAAAACTTTCGAGGAGTTTAAGAAACACTTTGAAGTTGACACACTTTTAAGGCAATGGGCATCTTCCACTTTTTACATAGATTTGCAAGCCACCAAATGATCTGCCAAATTCTTTCAATTGATGAATTGCTTTGAGTTTTTTGCATTTGCTGTATTGTCTCATTGAACATTTGCTTTTGCTTTCATTGGGATCCCTCTTAGACACTTACTTCTATTGTTAGACATTTTCTTTAGTTATGACACTAACATTTTTATCTACATTTATATTAAATTTTATTTGTGTTGTAATGCTACCCAATTAACAATATACTTTTCTTGCTGCACAGCTTGTACTTACATTTTGTTCATCTTGTTTATGAATGATGTGGTTTCACATCCATTACCTATTTATGTGACATGTCTATTTACTTGGACTATGTCGTTTTTTCACATTTTCTTAGAAGATGGACCCAATAAGCTTTTATATTAATGAAATGGCATGTCTTATTGAATGCATTGATGAGGATGACACCATAACCAAAATACCGCATGGCATGGAGTCTCCAAAACAAGAGCAAAGAGTTTCACGGCCAATATACCATAAGCATTATCAAGGTAAAGTATATATACATGAGATTTTGATTAGCATTGAAAAGCATTCATACGATTGCCTCATAATGCCTATTCAAGTGTTCATTAGCTTTACAAACAGATAAGTTAGTCATGTATTTAGGTACACAAATTACATGCTGCAACAAAACAATTAGCTATATTCTTACATGCTACACATGGCTACACATGTTTACGACTAATTTAACATTCAAGCACATGTGCATACATGTCAAAAGCCTATTGGAGCCATTTCAACAAGCCCAATGACTTTGACAGGGCCAATTATTGGATTCACAATCTAACATGTATTGCAAAACCATCTTCCAACATTTGAAAATGGGTTGAGAGCTGCATGTGAAAGACAAACAAGTCATGAAACCTAGTGCAAAATCACAAAATATGCAAGGGGACAACAACGATGGTTTGAGTTAGAAAATGACTCCAATCAAAACCCAAAAGCCAACAACCAACTGCAAAGTAGAGAAATCGTAGATCGTCACCAAGATTAAAAAGGCAAGCAATAGAGCCCTCGTACCACAAGTCAAGTGATGCTTAAGTTGCTCTTGAGGTAAAACCATTAAATTCAATGAGAATTATTTTAACATATCAACTAAAGAGGATTGGGAGAGCACTACCATCATCCCAACTAATTTTAAGCCCAAGGAGCAAACCTATACATTCACAATGGATAATGGCAACTATATGAAGGTTATCTAAAAAGTAGTAGAAAAAGAAATGAAGCTCACAAAAAGCCCACATCATAAACCATATCAAGTTTCATGGGTTGACAACACAACATTAAGAGTTAATTGCCAATGGCTTGTACTTATTTAGTTGGATATGTACACCAAAGGCATTTGGGTTGACATCTTACCCATGAATGCTGTCCAAGTGATTTTTGAACATCCATGAATACCATTAAACATGTGGAATTAAAAAGGTGAATGCATTAGCTTTTGTAAAAAGGGATCATTCATAAGAATTCATCACCATGTGATGTATTAGCATTATTTATATCACAAAAGGATGGGTAATAACTCAAGTGCATTGACTCAAGGACCATCATTAAAATAACTATCCAATGTTAATTGTCAATACCAAATGTGGATGATATAATAGAAATGATAACAAGAGTAAAAAATCTTTTCGAAAATGTATCTGAAAAATGCATATCATTAGATAAGGATACAAAAAGGTGACTAATGGAAGCTTGCATTTAATATTATGTTTACCAAACTTTAGCAAGATATTTGAGATAACATGTGATGCTTTTAGCATAAGAATGGGAGCAATGTTAAGCCAGGAAGGACACCTTATGGCCTACTTTAGTGAAACACTAAATGAAGCCAGACAAAAAGCATTCAAATTACGACAGATGATTTATGTGGTAGTACAAGTTTTTTAGAAGCATTAGCATCATTAGTTCATTCCAAAGGAATTTATACTAAGATTTTTATCACCAAGCCTTAATGTACTAAAAATAGCAAAAGGTACTTAATGTTAACGTAGAGACAATAAGGTTTGATATGGTAAGTAATCCATATCCAAATTGTCAAAACTTTAAAAAAGTTCATCAAGACATATTTGCAAAACCATATCTCATGATCACTATTTTCATATAAAAAATGATTATCTCTCTAGATGGTACAATTATGTATCCCTTAATGTTTAGGGATTTTCTCAAATAAGAACCACATTCTAGTGGCAATGCCACATAGTTTAAGTTGAAAAAAACCTTTATTCGTAATGCAAAATTAGCTTATTGTCTCAATATAAAATGAGAAGTTATACAAGTCATTTCCTTGTTTTGGTTTTGATTGATGCCAAAAGCAACCAAACAAAACATAAAATTATATGCCCTTTTGCTAATACCACATAGAAAATGGGAAGACCTACGATGTGTTGGAATAACTGAGAACTCCAAGTAAAATTGATTCGATCTTAGTGTTAGTAGACAATTCCTAAAAAACGAGCACTCTTATTGCATATAAGAAGACCAAGGATGTTCCCAATGATGCCAACATCTTCTTTGATGAAGTGGTTACCCTTCATGGGCTGCTAAAAATAATTATTTCAAATAAATACATCAAATTCATGAATTATTTTTTTAAAATACAATAACAAATCTAGGAAATTCAATAAGTTAATATGGTCAAATTGAGGAAATTTAATCTTTTAAGATGCTTAATTCCTCAAACATGAGCTAGGGATATTCTCTTATTTGCGACCGAGTTAGCTTACAATAATAGTACCAATAATGTTCACCAAACACAACACATTTCACACAATCATCAATTAAAAGCCAAGAAAACCTATTGATCTCGTGCACCTTCCTATTTCATACTGAAGTAGTGTGTTTGCATTGTCCTTCGAACAAAGCATGCATAAATCTTATACAAAAAGCAAAGGAAAACTTAACAATGATCAATGAAAAATAAACAACATATGCAAACTTAAGCTAATGACTTCCTAATTTAGTGAGAAAAATAGATTCATAATGAAAGGTTATGTAATTTCTCAAAATTTTTTATTTTTGTAAATTATGTGTGTAAATGATTCACATATATGCATGAGTTTGTACTCATGAGTAATTGATATGATAAAATTGATATGTTGAGAATTTTGTATTAAAATAAAATAACAATATTTTAGTTGTATCTTATAAAACATGCCAACGTGCAAAATAGATCAAAATATGGTTTTGAACATATCATTTTGTAAAGCTCTATACAAGGAATTTGCTAATCCTTGTTTTATAATTTTTAAAACTCTAGTAGAATTAATATGAATTTTCAAAATTCAAAATAAAAAAATTCATTTTAACTTAATTTCTACACAAAATAAGAAAACTTTTGAGTCAACAATTCCGACAACAATTGTTGTGCATCATATTGCTAACATTTAGCCATCATTAGAGAGTGTCTCTTCATTAATTTCTTGGTTGTATTCTTAAACTTGTAACTTATATTTGTTCCTTATTTTTGTAACATCTATAAGGCTCCTTTAAACCATTCTATTTTGCTCTCTTTAACACATTGCATTTGACTCTGTTAAGTTTTTTGTGTAAAATTATTTGACCTGATGATTATAAGGTCTTTTAGCTCGATGATTGTAATACCTTTTCATTAAGTGTGAACCTTACAAACCATTTTTTTGAGAGTTTTGCCACCTCACTTTCACAAAACATGTTTTATTAATTTGTAATGCTGATCTTTCATTGTCGAGGGTAGTCATAAGTCAATTATCGGAGTCTGAATCACCTAAACATCATTGTATATTTTCACTTTAAAAATCACACACAAGATTGTTTGTAAAACTAATCAAGATATTCATGAAATATTTAGTACCACAAGTTTTGACAAAATACTCAATCTTTCAAGCATTTCAAAGAATCCAAGAATTCAAACACATAACCATGAAGATAGTAGCAACATGAAAGATCAAACTCTGAATTATAACCAAAAAAACATTATTCTTCATCACAAAATGTTACTAAAACATTCTTATAAGAAAATAATAAAGTTAAAAAACTTTTATAAAGAATGAGAAAACAATAATCAACCAATCTATTTAGAATGCTAACTAGGATCTCGTACATAGACAAATATTTTCCAAATGATATTAAAACTATATGTATAATGTAAAAATTGACATTAATCAAGAAAAAACAAAGCCATTAAGTAGCCAGAAAAACAAATAATAGAATTCTCAATTATAAAAAAGCAACAAAAAAAAGTTATCTACCATCTTTTCGTGCAAATTAAATAGCAAAAGAGTTCCTCTTAGACACCTGAAAATGAAAAAATAAAGGTTAAAAGAGGAAACAATAAAGTTCTCTTTTCATACTTGTGATTATTTTTGAGTAAAGAACTCTTTACTACAAGGAAGAGCATATTTAAAAATTAATATTAAATAATAAAATAAACAGCTAAAATTCTTCTTTATACATCAGTAACATACATATAACATGATGATAAAACTTTGTTATTGGTGAGCATGAACACATAAAAACCATAAAATGGACAGTTTGCAACATAGCATGCAGCACAAAACTATACCAAAAAATGTATTCCCTGGTTGTTTATATATGAGCAAAAAAAACTCAAATGCATACTTAAAAATATGACATTGGGAAAGGCAAAAACAATAAAAAGCCGGTAAAACAGAAAAATTATATAACTAATACATGATGAAGCTCCTATGTTCATGTTCATAACATCAAAAAACTTAGTTCAGGATTTAGGTGTTTTATTCCTTCACTCCAAACTTTTCTCTTCTTCCTCCAATAGACACTCCATCAACAATTGCCCTGATTTAATTCTTAAACTTGCTAAGAAAGTTAATGTCATGTTATCCAAACACCAAGTAACTTACACAACACTGTTGCGAACACAGTTTTTAAGAGGACACCGACAAACGATCACAAAAAGTGACAAAAATAATTTATTTCAAGTAAGCATATCAACAAATTGTACAAGATCTATCGAAACCTATCCCAGATCCAAATGTGCATCATATGAACCATGTTTGTTGCCTCGTATGCCTACACAGTCGATCTAGGAAACAAATCGATTAGCACAAAAAAAACTGGCATAAAAAAAACTACAAAAGATGAAAAGTATATAACGGAGAAAATGTCCAAGTGGAGGCTGAAAATAAAGAAACAGTGAGACAACATTATTAAGATTTAGAAACCAAATAGATCACATGGCCGAAAAAAGAATGGCGATAGAGTACAATCACAATTGAGGTATAAAAAACTCAAGAAAATACCAACCCAGCTGCAAAAATCAATTCTTTCCTTCCCTGGTGCGGTCTCCATAGGGAAGCAACTGATTCGAATTCGCACGGATGGATTGGTCGCTCCGACGCGAGGGAAGCCAAGCCAAGAAGTCGGTGCGAGAAGAACGAGGTTTATGTTAATATATTAATTTGGAAACGAACTTTGCTCAGTTTCAATAAACTCTTTATAAAGAACTTATTCGACCGACGGGAGTCAGTGACGGGAGCCTGTGACCAGTGGCATGGGCCACGTTCGGGTGGTAGTGCCGGGAAGGAGCTCGTTTGTGGTCTTGGCGGCAAGGGGGGCGGTGACGGAGTGCGCGGGACGGAACTAGAGCGACGGCCTGGTGGGGTGGCGTAGCTGATACTTGTAACTGGTGTGGAGGCGCAACCGGTGGGCGAGCTACTGAGCCACCGTCGGAGTTCGAATCTGGGCGCTTACGACGAGGCAGAGGTGCTAATGGGCATGTCACGGGCAACTGACAACGGCTACGGTGCACGTGCGAGGTCTCGACCGTTGCGGAAACTCTCCGGGTCTCGTGGGCCTGGGAACTTTGTATTTGAACTCCTAGACTCGGGCAGTGGGGGCATAGGGACAAGATTATTCAGCTAAGCCACTCTGCGACATACCACACCAGATCGTCCCCGTGCTGGGATTAACGCCAGCAGCAGCCCTAGCTGAACGAAAGATGGCGGGAAATAAGACTTGAAGGAGCAACAAGAAGGTGAGGACTTCTGGTAGCAACTCTCCAGTGAGAGAATGTTTCTCTTCTACGTCTGGGGGAAACGACGATCGCTGATGGGAATCTCCTTTCCTTCCAAAACTCTGATGCTGAGGCGAACATATTCAACGGTCAGAAGGGCGCGATGGATTGTGAGGACACCCCGGTGATTCTAGTGGAGCAGGTGGACGCTCCAGCCATGCTTCCTGACTATTAGATTCAGGGGGACGCTGGGACGGATTCTTTGGACGGTCGCAATGCGAGCGTCCGTATGTTGGAGCTTAAGGATATGGCGTGCAAGGCTGCGGAGCCTCTGGTAAGCAAGTTCATGGGTGAAGCAACCAACCCTGAGTTTGGGTCTGCTGGGAGCCGGGAGGCTCCCGCAACTAAGCTCAACTTCAGGGAAGCGCTAATTGCAAACAACAACAACAACATCAATAGTCTTGTGATCTCTTATGTGCGTTCGGCTAACATCGACGTCAAGGAGCAAGCTGCGGTTATTCCTGATCACGTTGAGGGTGGTGATGTATTCATGTCATCAGATGCAAGCCAACGACGTGTCAACTTTCACAAATTCGATTTGGTTGGTCAAATTTATGAGAGGCTCACCCATATACGGGAGGCGCACCCAATATATGAGTGGAAGGCATGGGAGGCTCACCCATATCGATGCACACATCGCAGCTACAGAGTTTGGTCCGAATTCGTGCGTCCAGATATCAAGCCCCATGGCTTGGCCTGCGACCTGCCACGGGCCACCAAGCCAAACTTCAATCCCATTGTTGATGGAGTCGAAATGCAAGTAGAATCAACTGGAGGACAAGTCAAAAACCTTAAAATTCTGGTAATGACCCCATCTCTTGAGCAGGTAAGGAAGCCTTTTCTCCAGTAAATTCGACCAAACAAATCGAATTTGTGAAAATTAATACGCCGCTAGCATGCATCTGATGACATGAATACATCACCCTCAACGTGATCAGGAATACCCGCAGCTTGCTCCTTGACGTCGATGTTGGCCGAACGCACATAAGAGATCACAAGACTATTGATGTTATTGTTTGCGATAAAGGCTTCCCTGAAGTTGAGCTTAGTTGCGGGAGCCGCTTGGCTCCCAACAGACCCGAACTCAGGATTGCTTTCTTCACCCATGAACTTGCTCACCAGAGGCTCCGCAACCTTCTGCGCCATGTCCTTTAGCTCCAGCTTACGGACGCACACATTGCGACCGTCCAAAGAATCCCCCCCAGCGTCCCCCTGAATCTGATAGTCAAGAAGCATTGTTGGAGCGTCCACCTGCTCCACTAGAATCACCGGGGTGTCCTAGCAATCCATTGCGCCCTTCTGACCATTGAATATGTTCGCCTCGACATCAGAGTTTTGAATGGAAAGGAGATTTCCATTGGCGATCGTCGTTCCCACCCAGACATAGAAGAGAAACATTCTCTCACTGGAGAGTTGCTACCAGAAATCCTCACCATCCAATTGCCCTCCAAGTCTTACTTCCCGTCATCTTTCGTTCAGCTAGGGCTGCAGGTGACTCTAATCCAAAAACGGGGACGATTTGGTGTGGTACGTCGCAGAATCGCTTAGCTGAATAATCCTGTCCCTAGCCCCCACTGCCCGGGTCCAGGAGTTCAAATCCAAAGTTCCCCGGGCCCATGTGACCCGACGAGTTTCCGCAACGGTCGAGACCTCGCACGTGCACCGTAGCCGTTGTCAGTTGCCCGTGACGTGCCCATTAGCACCTCTTCCTCGTCGTAAGCGCCCAGATTCGAACTCCGACGGTGGCTCAGTAACTCGCCCTTCGGTTGCGCCTCCACACCAGTTGCGAGCATCAGCGACGCCACCCCACCAGGCCGTCGCTCCAGTTCTGTCCCGCGCACTTCGTCACCGCCCCCCCTGCCGCCAAGACCCCGAACGAGCTGCTTCCCGACACTACCACCCGAGCATCGCCACCTAAACATGGCCCGCGCCACTGGCACTGGTCAAGGGCTCCCGTCGCTGACTCCCATCGGTCGAAGAAGTTCTTTATAAATAGTTTATTGAAACTGAGCCAAGTTCGTTTTCAAATTAATATATTAACATAAACATCGTTCTCGCACTGACTCCTTTGCTTGGCTTCCCTCGCGTCAGAGCGACCAACCCATCCAGGCGAATTCGAATCAGTTACTTCCCTATGGACACCGCAACAGGGAAGGGAAGAACTGATTTTTGCAATTGAGTTGGTGTTTTCTTGAGTTTTCTATACATCAATTGTGATTGTGCTCTATCGCATTCCTTTTCCGACGATGTGATCGATTTGGTTTCTAAATCCTAATGATATTGTCTCACTGTTTCCCTATTTTCAACCTCCACCTGGACATTTCCTCCGTTATGTACTTTTCGTCTTTTGTCGTTTTTTTATGCCAGTTTCCTTTGTGCTTAATCGATTTGTTTCCTAGATCGACTGTGTAGGCATCTAAGGCAACAAACATGGTTCATATGATGCACATTTGGATCCAGGATAGGTTTATATAAATCCTATACAATTTATTGATATGATTACTTGAAATAAATTAATGGAATATCTGTTGGAAGAAGAGAAAAATTTGAAGTGAAGGAATAAAACACCTAAATCTAGAACTAAAGATTTTGATGTTATGAACATGAACATAAGAGCTTTATTATGTATTAGTAATATAATTTTTCTATTTTACCAGTTTTTTATTGTTTTTGCCTTTGATAATGTCATTTTTTAAAGTATGCATTGGAGTTTTTCTCACTCATATAGAAACAACCATGGAATACATTTTTTGGTATAGTTTTGGACTGCATATTATGTTGCAAACTATCCATTTTATGATTTTTATGTGTTCATGCTCACCAATAACAAAGCCTTATCATGTTATATGTTACTGATGTACAAAGAAGATTTTCAATTGTTTATCTTATTATTTAATATAAATTTTTAAACTTACTCTTACTTGTATTGAAGGCTTAAATAAAAAATAATGACAAGTCTGAAAAGAAAACTTTATTGTTTCATCTTTTAACCTTTATATTTGTATTTTCAAGTGACTAAGAGGAACTCTTTTGTTGTTTAACTTGTACGAAAAGATAGTAGACACCTTTTTTTGTTACTTTTTATAATTGAGAATCCCATTATTTATTTTTCTGGTTAGTTAACGGCTTTATTTTTCCTTGATTAATGCCAATTTTTACATTACACGTAGTTTTAATATAATTTGGAAAATATTTGTCAATGTACGAGATTCGACTTAGCATTCTAAACAGATTTGTTGATTACTGTTTTGAAATTCTTTATAAAAGTATTTTAACTTTATTATTTTCTTATAAGAATGTTTTAACAACATTTTGTGATGAAGAATAATGCTTTTTTGGTTATAATTCAGAGTTTTATTTTTCATGCAGCTACTATTTTCATGAATATGTGTTTGAATTCTCGGATGTTATGATTAGTAGAAAATAATTTTTTTTGCAGTAGTTTCATTTAGTTGAAAACCAAAACCAATAGTTTTTTGATAATTTAATGGCATTCATGGTAGGTTTGTTATAATAAGTTCTTAATTTAGTTTTGATAAAACTTTTGGTGAGAGTTGAAAATGTTTTTGTCAAAAATCTTGTTGTTTGAAACGCTTGAAAGGTCGAGTATTTTGTCAAAACTTATGATACTAAATATTTTATGAATATCTTGATTAGTTTTACAATCTTGTGTGTGATTTGTAAATTGAAAATATACAATGATCTTTACGTGATTCAAACTCCGATAATAGACTTATGACTACCCTACCCTTGATAATGAAATATTAGCCTTACAAATTAATAAAACATGTTTTGCAAAAATGGGTTGGAAAAGCTCTCAAAAAATGATTTGTAAGGTTCACACTTAATAAAAAGGCACTACAAACATTGAGCTAAAATACCTTACAATCATCAAGCCAAATAATTTTATACGAAAAACTTAACAGAGTCAAATAAAATGTGCTCAAAGGAGCAAAATAAAATAGCTAAAAAGAACCTCATAGATGTTACAAAAATAAGGAACAAATACAAATTACAAGTTTAAGAATACAACCAAGAAATTAATCAAGAGACTCTCAAATGATGGCTAAATGTTAGCAATATGATTCACAATTGTTATCGGAATTGTTGACTCAAAAGTTTTCTTATTTTGTGTAGAAGTTATGTTAAAATAAATTTTTTTATTTTGAATTTTGAAAATTCATATTAAGTTTATTAGAGTTTTATTAACAAATTCTTTGTATAGAGCTTTACAAAATGATATGCTCAAATCTAAATTTTGATTTTTTTTTGCACATTGCCATGTTTTATAAGATACAACTAAAATATTGTTATTTTATTTTGTTACAAAATTCTCAACATATCAATTTTATCATATCAAATGCTTATGAGTGCAAACTCATACATATATGTGAATCATTTACACACAATTTACAAAAATAAAAAATTTTGAGAAATTACAAAACCTATCATTATGAATCTATTTTCCTCACTAAATTAGGAAGTCGGTAACTTAAGTTTGCACATGTTTATTTTTCATTGATCATTGTTAAGTTTTCCTTTGCTTTTTTATAAGATTTATGCATGTTTTGTTCGAAAGACAATACAAACACATTGCTTCATTATGAAATAGGAAGGTGCACGAGATCAATAGGTTTTCTTGGCTTTTAATTGATGATCGTGTAAAATGTGTTGTGTTTGGTGGACATTATTGGTGCTATTATTGTAAGCTAACTCGATCACAAATAGAAGAATATCTTTAGCTCATGTTTGAGAAATTAAGTATCTTAAAAAATTTAATTTCCTCAATTTGACCATATTAACTTATTGAATTTCCTAGATTGGCTATTGTGTCTTCAAACATTAATTCATGAATTTGATGTATTTATTTGAAATAATAGCAACCCATGAAGGCTAACCACTTCATCAAAGAAGATGTTGGCATCATTGGGCACATCCTTGGTCTTCTTACGTGCAATAAGATTGTCCATTTTTGAGGAATATTCTACTAACACTAAAATCGAATGAATTTTTCTTGGAGTTCTTGGTTATTCCAACACATCGTAGGTCTTCCCATTTTCTATGTGGTATTAGCAAATGAGGATATAATTTTATGTTTTGGTTAGTTTCTTTTGGCATCAATCAAACCCAAAATAAGAAAATAATTTATGTAACTTCTCATTTTATATTGAGACAATAAACTAATTTTACATTACAAATAAAAACATTTTTCAACTAAACTATCTGACATTGCAACTAGAATGTGATTCTTATTTTAGAAAATCTCTAAACATTAAGTAATGGATACATAATTGTACCATCTAGAGAGATGATCATTTTTGATATAAAAATAGTGATCATGATGATATAGTTTTGCGAATATGCCTCGATGAACTTTTTTAAACTTTTAACAATTTGGATATGGATTACTTGCAGAATCAAACCTTATTATCTCTACATTAACATTAAATATCTTTTTCTATTTTTTTTACATTGAGGCTTGATGATAAAAATCTTAGTATAAATTCTTTTGGTATGAACTAATGATGCTAATGCTTCTAAAAAACTTGTACTACCCCATAAATCATCGGTCGTAAGTTGTTGTTGTCCCCTTGCATATTTTGTGATTTTGTGTTAGGTTTCATGACTTGTTTGTCTTTCACATGCAGCTCTCAACCCATTTTCAAACGTTGGAAGATGGTTTTGCGATACATGTTAGATTGTGAATCCAATAATTAGCCCTGTCAAAGTCATTGGGCTTGTTGAAATGGCTCCAATAGGCTTTTGACATGTATGTGCATGTGCTGGAATGTTAAATTAGTCGTAAACATGTGTAGCCATGTGTAGCATGTAAGAATATAGTTAATTTTGTTGCGACATGTAATTTGTGTAGCTAAATACATGACTAACCTATATGTTTGTAAAGCTAATGAACACTTGAGTAGGCATTATGAGGCAATCGTATGTATGCTTTTCAATGCTGATCAAAATCTATTGTATATATACTTTACCTTGGTAATGCTTATGATATATTGGACTTGAAACTCTTTGCTCTTCTTTTGGAGACTCTATGCCATGTGGTATTTTGGTTATGGTGTCATCCTCACCAATGCATTCAATAAGACATGTCATTTCATTAATATAAAGGCTAATTTGGTCCATTTTTTAAGAAAATGTGAAAAAAATGACATAGTCCAAGTAAATAAACATGTCACATAAACAGATAATGGATGTGACACCACATCATTTATAAAATAGATAAACAAAATGTAAGTACAAGCTGTGCAGCAAGAAAAGTATTTGTTAATTGGGTAGCATCACAACACAAATAAAATTTAATATAGATGTAAATAAAAATGTTAGTGTCATAACTAAAGAAAATGTCTAACAATAGAAGTAAGTGTCTAAGAGGGATCCCAATGAAAGCAAAAGCAATTGTCTAATGAGACAATACAACAAAAGCAAAAAACTCAAAGCAATTCATCAATTGAAAGAATTTGACAGATCATTTGGTGGCTTGCAAATCTATGTAAAAAATGGAAGATGTCCATTGCCTTAAAATTGTGTCAACTTCAAAGTGTTTCTTAAACTCCTCGAAAGTTTTTCAAGCATTTATTAATTGTTTCATGCCTTTCTTTAGATCTTGTTCATTGTTGAATGATTTAATTATCTTTGTCCAAGCCAAGGAAATATGATTGTCATTTACTAAGCTCTTAACCAATCATTGCTTATATAATAAGTCATTTAGATACTTTTTATTTTTCTTATTAGGATTTTTTCTTGGATGTGAGGCATTTGAAATGTTACATCTTTTTTCTACTTTGACATATTTTTGTTGTCATAATCATGATCAACATGAGACATTCACTTGGTTTTTTTTCCTTTTCTAATTAACTAAAATAAAGTTTTTTTATTTTAACACAAAAATTAAATACAAAAATGGGCTTAACATTGATTGTCACATAACAATAAAAATTAACATTGTAGAGTTAATTGCAGATTCAACATAACAATAAAAATTAACATTTTATTCCTCAAAACAAGAATTAAATCTAGAAAGTAACATTATATGCTTGCATTTCACTTATCAAATAACATTTTATGATTGTATTTCACAAGTTGTAATCTAGAAATCACGAAAACTTACATGACCACCAAATGAACATTTTCATGTGTTGATTAAGTAATACTTTATAGATACAAAAGGAGTATATTTTGAAAATTAGCCTCATCTATGAGGTTAAAAATAAGAGTTCCAATCCCACCAACACCTCTATATTCAACCTTGGCTATTGAACTTATAACTTGTTAGACAAATTTGTTAACATCACTAGAACCTTGTGGTTTGATGAAGACTATTGGTCACAATGAACCATGAAGGTTATTTGATGTTAACAAAACCATATTCTTTGTAATTTAATTCCATTTATTCCTTAAATATATTACATGCCATATCATTAAGCTTATCCAGGGGATCAAGATACAAAGCATTGACTTGAGACTCAAGTGCTAATTCATAACATCAACTTGACTTTGATCGACCAAACCATTTGATAACAATGCAATCAAAGATGCTTCATTGGGTCACTTAATCAATTTGGTCATTATTTATTAAAATCTAACATACAATTTACACATCACAAGTTTCTTTTATGCCACACACTTGCATAATCTAAATCACTCAATTGCATATGACTTATGAATCTATTTGCTACACTATTTGAAAATAGGTCTCTACTTCATTATGAACCATAAACCAACTTGAAACATATTTGAAAACAAATTTTATCAAAAGATTTTCAAACGTCATAAAAAATATAAATCTTCTAAGGATCATTGTCGAGCGGCTATTGAACAATTTATCAGGTCATCCAATGTTCATTTGAAACCATGATGTAATCGAATATATAACTAAAAAAAACCACGAAAACAGTTGCAAGATGAAAAGAAAAACAAAGAATTATAACAAAATAACTATTCAAAAAAATTCCTATGCGATAATACTAACATTAAAATATTTTTATAAAGAGAGAAAACATAATAATCAATCAATTTGTTTAAAATGTTTACTAGAATCTAGTACATAGACAAATGTGTTCCAAACGATATTATAATTATATGTATATGTGTAAAAATTGGCATTAAACAAGGAAAAAAAAACCACTAACTATCAACAAAAGCCAATAATAGCGTATTCAATTCCACAAAAAAGTAAAAAAAAAAAAATGTTTACCATCTTTTTGTGTAATTAACCAGCAAAAGAGCTCCTCTAATCTACCTGAAAAATGCAAAATTAAAGGTTAAAAGGTGAAACCATATAGTTCACTTTTCATATGTGTCATTAATGTTAAATAATAAAATAAACAGCAGAAATTGTTCTTTATACATTAGTAACATGCACATAAAATGATGATAAGACATTTTCATTGGTGAGCATAAACACAAAAAACATATAATGGACAATTTGCAACATAGCATCAAGCACAATACTACACCAAAAAGTGCACTCGCTTGTTGCCTCTATATGAGGAAGAAATCCTCCAATGCATGCTTAAAACCACGAAATTGTCAAATGCAAAACAATAATAACCAGGTAGAAATTACAATGCTGATACATAAGAAAACTCTATTTTCATGTTCATTCCAACATGAAAAAACTAAGCTTAGCATTTACGTGTTTTATTCCTTCACACTATTTGTAAACTATCAAAACAGGCCACATCAGTGTGACTTTCTGCTTCTCTTCTTCCTCCAAGAGACAGTCCGTCAACTATTAGCCCTAAATTATTCCTCAAAATTGCTAAGAAAGTTAATGTCAACACCAAGTAACGCACACAACACTGCTGCGAACAGATTTCAAGAAAACCCTGATAAACTATGACAAAAAATCACAAAGATAACTTATTATAAATAAGAATATCAACAAATTGGATAAGATACTTAGAGACCTATGCCGAATTCAAATGGTCATCATATGAACCATTCCGTCGCCACGTATGCCAACACAGTCGACCTAGGATGAAAAAAGCGACAAGAGAAGAAAAATGCATAACGGAGATTCAGCCAGATGAAACTCAGAGAAGAGGAAAGGTTAGAGATAGCATTGTTACGATTTAGAAATCAAATCAATCGCATGGTCTAAACAGGGAGACGAGAAAGCACAATCACAGATAAGGTTTAGAAAACTCAAGAAATCAGCAACCCGAACGCTAAAATCAGTTCTCCGCTTCCTTGGTGCGGTCTGGACGGCGAAGCAACGGCGATTAGGGCTTCGAAGTCGCGCGGATAGATTGGCCGCCCTGAACGCGAGCGAAGAAAAAAGGGGCAGTCGGTGCGATGAGATTTAGCTTTAGGTTTTAAGAATTAAAATATTATAATAATAATTAAAAAAAATAAAAAACAAGACTGATCACAATTACTCCATCCCTAAAAAAAATACATATAAATTTTAAAAATATTTTTAATTTTTTAAATAATTGTTGACATCCTTTCAAAAACTTTATAAATTACTGTTAACATGATAAAAATAATTCAGAAAATTTAAACAACTTATTTTCAACCAAAATAAAAATTTAAAACATTTGCTACCAAATTATCCATATAAGTATTGTTGTCTTTCTGAACTTCTTATTTGGATAAATATGTAATTTATTTTTGAAGCTAAAACGAAGTGATGCAACTCAAATCAGTTAAGTTTAATTTAGCTTGTGACATTTATCTCAATTCGGTTTGACTTTGGATTAGGCCTATTTGATTCAATTTCAATTTGACTCTTCAAGTTTAATATGAACTAAATGTATGAAATCTAATCTTGACATAATTTTATTTAATTAGATGCTTGTTACGACAGATTCAACTTGTTTAAGGCTAAATTGGCATGATTCGGTGCAAACTAGAGTCAAATCTTGGGAAATGGTGCAATCAGGGACGAGTGACATGTTTGTACATGGCTTTGGGTGATTGGACGTGATTTGGCATGGTCCAAGGGTATGGATCACATGGTTGAATGCTACAAGTATGATCAAGAGTTACAAGGGCAATGTTGTAAATTAGGCTAGCTTAAATGTTATTATAAATGTTACAAGAAATCAAGGCAATGTTGTGAGATGCAACTCAACGTGGATCAGAACAAGCCCACCAAAGACAGAATGTGCTACTTGGTTGGAGCAAGTGAATGGAAAATTGGCTAACACAAGAATTAGTAAGAAACTTGGTTAAAGAGGGTTGATGTAGATCAAAATGGGTCAATGTGGGTCAAAGTAAGCTGAGCAAGGTCCAAACCCTTTCTAGGCAACATGAGCCAACGCATGAGATTATGAGGAACTCATGCGAGGTTTAGAAAACAAAACTTCATTCGAAAGAAAAATAATGTCACAAAAAGATACATTCGAGAAAAAATGGATGCAACATAATACAATAATGTCTTGCACGGGAGTTCTAACACTGGAGGACGTACTTTGAGCTCTAGAAACTTAAAAGAAACAAATTCATCAATCAAGAAGAAGGAAAACGATCTCAAAAAGATGGGTGAGACTTAGTAAATCTCTTTGTAAGAAAACTTTGGATTTATTTTTTGTGCAATACCCGAGTTAAAAAAGGAGTTTTCATAACAATGCTTTGCAAATTAATCCAAATCCACGTCAAAACCCTATGAGCTTTTAGATGAAGGGACACAAATATAAATAACTATATCATTTAAATCAACAAATGGCATGTTGTTAGACACCAACAAAAAAAAAAAACAAAAAAAGCTACCTTTGGTGGAAAACATTGTGGTTGACAATTTTGTGTGACAATAAATCAATTTACAAAATTCGTTACCCATACACATAAATGTTAATACATTTGAATAAAACATGCATTATATGATAAATTTAACATAGATATGAAGAATATATTTGACTATTTTGAAATGTGAGAAAAATGTGCATACCAAAGCTCATAAAAATAAAAATATTACCAAGGCCAACATGAAAGGAAAACTCAGCAATCAAGAAAAAGCAATTAAAATTTATTACATGAATGCCTTATTTGAGGGAGTAAAACAAAGGCAGAACTGAAACAAGAGAGCCTGCCTAAGGTTATTCTCATGTGAAAAGCTGCCGAGATGGAAGTCGAACGGCTGAATTCTTCAGACAACGGTAGCTTATAATACTTAAAACCCGTTCAGTTGGCCACCACTGCAACCTCGTTAATTTGCTTAACAAGCACTATACTATGAGGCTGCAAAGCAAAGTTAATTGAAGTAAAAGTTATTTAGAGAGCAATAGAATTCTGATTGAGATATGAGAATGTTTTATTATACTTCATCTCAGAAGGAAGAAGGAAAGAACCTCTAAATGTTTCTTGTTTCAAAAACATGCTTCAAAGAGGAGCAATAACCTTGTGTTTTTGGTACTTCAACATTTTACATTACCGTTTCAAACATATTAATCTGTGAAGCATCCTTTAAAAAATTTTTTCTTTATATTTGAACCTCAAGAAAAGCAAAACTTAAAAAGAATTCAAGTAAAGATGGAATTCAAAGATAGAATAAAACCTCAGCTAATTCCTTCTCATGCTTGGGTATGAATGCTGTATCAACCTTTCCCTTTTTGAAGTCCTGCATTCTCATCGGTTGGCAAAATAGATGCTTGGTTAGTGTTTTCTAACGTTAAAACAGCTAATGGTGTTGGAACATACTACAGACTTCATACCTCAACATCAAGGATAAGCTTATGGTATTCAATTGTTGTTGGAACTCCTGCGAAGGTAATAGTTTCTACTAATGATTTTTATCATTTAAATCATAAAGAAACTGAAAAAATGTATCCACAAAAATGGAAACTAAAATAAAGCATAAAGAACTTCATTGATTTTACAAAAAAGAATTCGATCATTTGGACAGCTTCTAACATTGGCCCAACATAAGATGCTTTGCTGAATCTAGGAAATGCTAGTATAGCTTAAAAAATAATGGATCCAAATATAAACAATCCAAATTTGAAGGATGAGAATTTACATGTTCAAGTTTTTTAAGTGATGTGCAAAACAAATCAACATCAAATGCATTATATCACACACAATTGCTTTGTTCTACTTTTCCACACTTCAGCAAAGATATTAGGAAACTAATGTTAAAATAGTTACACAGGGTGGTAAAAAGAAATTGAAGTTAGCACTGGGCACTGCCATTTGTCAAAATTGGTGTTTTCTAACTGCAAACTAACCTGTGATGACTGTGTCATTCAGAGCCCTTTTCATTCGTTCAATTGCCTTCTCCCTTGTAGGTGCCCAAACAATTAACTGATGGATCACAGGTAAGAAGGAAAAGGTGAACTGGACTGTAGCTATTAGAGATAACACCATTTAACCATATGTTGATATGCATAAATGTGTTGCCTTATTACCATATTTCTGTATTAGATTAATTTTGTTTCATCTTTGAACTAAAGGATACATGTACTGTGAAAATTAATTTTCTATCTTGCCAAATACTGTAGAAGAGAGATGCATACCTTCCCTAATAGCGAGTCATAGCTTGGAGGTACTACATAATCAGGATAAATATGACTATCCATTCTAACAAATGGACCTCCAGATGGCAAATATGTAGATATTCTGCCTGTAATTTTAGGTGGAAAAAAAATCATGTATAAGAAAAAGTAATTTTAGTTGAAGCTCAAGACCATTAACTAAGAACAAAGACAGAACGAATCTTAAAATTACACTTATCGACTACAGTCAAGACCAGAACATTTGAATGCAAATGATATTAATTTGTAAACCAAAGGAAACTAGTGTGAATCAGAAGTCTTTCCATATTACAACATCATTTATATAAAATAAATAATCATTTTCCTAAAAGAATAAGCCACTTCTCTCAGATCTTTTTCAAGCAATGGTTCCCTCATCCCTAAAACTACATATCCTGTTATATTACACAAACAATTGGTAACACAACAAACATACCTGGCCCAGGACGGAAACCCTTAAATGGATCTTCTGCATTGATCCGACACTCAATTGAATGCCCTCTAAGAATAATATCATCCTATAATGACAGGGTGTTAAATTCATCTATTTATATGCTGAACTTCTATTATCACTTGTGAATTACAGTATTGGAATTCTACCTGCTTGTATTTTAGTTTTTTTCCAAGAGCCACTTGGATTTGCTCCTCAATTAAATCAGTTGAGGAGATCATTTCTGTAACGGGGTGCTCAACCTAATTCATGGAACCATAACCATATGAAAATTTAGAACAATCAGCAAATGAAAGAGCTGGTTCTTTCAACACACCTGGATCCTCGTATTCATTTCCATAAAGTAGAAGGAACCTCTCTCATCTAAGAGAAATTCTACAGTCCCAACACCAATATAACCAATTGATGCAGCTGCTGCCACAGCAGCATCACCCATAGCTTTTCGGAGCTGTGGGGTTAATGCGGGCGAAGGAGCTTCTTCCAGTAATTTCTGGTTTCTTCTCTGCCAAACACGACAGTTAAAATTTTAAGTTCACATAATTAGAAGAAGATTAGATGGTTAATAATAACAAGCATAATCACAAAACAACTTTCTAAAATATTAATAGAAAAGAGTAGAATTTTTAAGAGAGTAATAAATTTCTCATTGATTGCTTATTACACCACCAAGGCGGTGGATAACCCATCTCATGTTTTCTTTAACTTTCCTATCTGATAGTACAGCCATGAAAAGAAAAATATCTGACATTATTTTTCATTTGTTGCTGATAAAATTTCATCAATTAATCTTCCCAGTAGCATGATTCATGTTAAGAGAACAACGGGTTAAGAAAGAGATGTATCCTAATTCAAAACCCTTCTTTTCACTATTTTTGCTTAACTACTTCAAAGCATAGAATTGCTGATACATAATATGAAAGTACCTGAATACTGCAATCACGCTCTCCAAAATGAATAACATTTCCGTGAGTGTCAGCGAGAACCTGTGTATCCATGAAACGTTAAGAATAGAATAACTGATAAAACTTTATGCATTTCACTTTACAAGATGGTACAGTCTATGCAAACCCTTGAATTGACATATGGTGAGTGCATCACACTTATGACCATCATACAAATGTTATCATTTTTCCTTCTTTAGCCTGGATGTGTTCAAGTTTTACTTAAAAATCTAACGAGTTCAGTTCATCAAAAGAACTTGGGGAGTGATATTGGCAATATAAATGTGTTACAATAGACAGTAAAGTATTGTGTACCATGAAAAGAAAGTTCCATAATATTGGACAACTGAAATAGTAAAATTATAGAGCTTCAAGATGCAGCTTTGAGAAAGGTTGAATAATATTGGACAGCCGTAATAGCAAAATTATAGGACTTCAAGATGCAGGTTTGCAAAGTATCGCCAACAGACAAGGTAGGAAGAAAATCATTCTATGAATAATCAGTAGAGGTTCTTATAAGGAAATTACAAACGCATGTATATACCTCCTTTGATGTAAATTCAATTAGTGATTAGTACAGGCGGTTATCACAAGGAAAATCGCCACCTTCAATTATTTTGTGATATGGACAACAAAGAAGCAAATCATGCAAACAAACCCGCTGCAATTATAGGCATATATCAAACCCTACCCACAGCTCATCATAATGGGAACTTCAATAAATACATTTTTGTTTCAGCACGGACAACAAAAGTATATATTTAGATTTCAAATTAAAATATAATTTCCTAATTATATAACTATCAGCACCTGAAACTCAATGTGCCTTGGATTTTGAATGTATTTCTCCAGATAAACACCATCATTCCCAAATGCAGCAGCTGCCTCACTCTTTGCTTGCTGCAACACAAAATGAAGTAACTAATAAATATACACAAAATAGTTTCTCTTCAATAATCAACATATATCTAGTAAATCAGCATAAGGGAGAAGTAAGATTTTGTGATGAATAACACCTGCAACAACTTCACAAATTCGTCAGGATGACGAGCAAGTCGCATTCCGCGACCTCCACCACCAGCAGTTGCCTTTAAAAGATGGAAGTAATTTTTTTTTAACAGATTGAATGGAAGAACAGATATATCAATGGCATAACTCACATATTACAAGAATATAAAATAGAATGCAGAATAAGGATAGGAAAAAAAGATTCACATAGGGAAATTGTAGCAAAGTTCCTATGGAGATTACCTTCTGATTTATACAAATAAATTTAAAGTTCTACTACAAAAAGCACCACACTATCTTTCAAGCATTAGCATGCTTGTTAATAACAGGTATCCAGAAATCAAAATTTATGAAAACAATTTGATTTTTTGTTGCTCATTGTCTGATTCACAGTACTCATCTACTAGTGAATGAACTCTGCAATGACTTATGGCAATCCTTCCTCAACAGAAATAATTCACAAATAATACTAGCATTTACCACCAGTAAGGTCACCTTTTTGCTAAGTCATGTTACGACTAAACTGACCCTCTTTAGAAGCTATATCACCTGAATATTTCAGCAACAGGGGTTTTCGTTGAGAAGAAGCTTTAGACAAAAAATATTTTATGCTAATGGAATTAGAGAAATAAATAAAATCGTTTGATATACTTTTGCTTTTGAGTTTGAAAAAGGAATTTTTGAAAAGCATTCAACAAGCATAGCCTTTGACAACTCTTCCAATTGAGCGCCAGTAAATAGACAAGTTTTAAAGAAAGGCTGAGATACCTTGATCATCACAGGAAAACCGATCTCATGGGCAAGCTTGATGGCTTCCTCTGTGGACTGTTCAAAGTTCAAAAGCACAGAATATTAAAGCATAATTCCATAAAAAGACGGGATGAAAATTGGAAAATTACTAGGCCAGACAAGTGCTCCTAATCATGTGAAAGACATTTTCAAGAAAACACGACAAAATCAATATGTGGACAGTTTAATTGAAGATGCATCAAATAACTTGGCAGTTTTTTGTTCTAGATCTAATCATTCTTTATCCTCACATTAGACATTGTGTGTGCATGTTTAGGAGCTCTTGACCAAGATCTTTTCTTAGACAAGCCATAATAATGCTCAAGTGCTTCACAACCTGCAGCAGTCCATCACTTCCCGGTACAGTTGGCACACCAGCTTTCTTCATTGTTTCTCTTGCTGTAGATTTATCACCCATAACTCTGATGCTATCAGGCTGGACAGTGCAGAAATAGAATGGTAAAGCAACAATAAGAAAGAGAGAACGAGTAAAAACATAAAAATAGGCCATTGAACGTTGCAAATAAGAAAACGACCATGAAAGAAATCCATGCCTCACAATGCAGAAATAACACATGCATAATACATAAAACAAGCGAGTAGAAAATAGAAAGAGAACATTTATATTTTCCAACTTAATGAAATAAAATTCACGTCTCTAAGATAAAGCCAAATTTGATAAATCTTTTTTCAGTTTACAAATGATGAATTTGCATTGAAAACTACTTGTGCTACAGAAGCATAACATTGCACTAACATGCAACTATGGTTTTGCAACCAAGGGCATTGCCTTGTAGAAATCTTATAAAAAAGTTTTAAAATTGATGTTCTACTTCATAAAAAAAATTTAAGCATAGCATATTATTATCGATCATTTTAACAGCAGAGATTAAGCTTGATATGCAATTTTCAGTTCCCTTTGAACATCGATGAACTTCAAAATTGCCAATTAGCAAATCACCATTGTGCAAAATTCCATGCAACAAAAATATAAGGATGCTTCACCAAAAATCGTCATCATTGTCAGCTTGTCCCAAAGATTTCAATAGTTTTACAAATTTTAATTCCTAATTCTTACTAAGAGCAACATGAGATTTTAATTCTAACTTATACTAAGACATTTCGAAACACATCCAGCCATTTCAGGTTTTGTCAAACCCTTTTTTATCCAAACCTCTCTCACATCTCTCTCTTCAAATTGTGTAGTGCATTTGCACACATGCTCATATCCTCAAAATCAATTTCAAACATCTTATTCAAAGTGATGCTAAATGTTTTTCCTAATATCATTTTAAGACAATTAAAAATGCTATACATTACATTCATGTGTTCTCTTATAGGATTATTCATAAATTAGCTCATCATACTTACAAGAAATAAATGTCAGGTTTAGTATATGTGAGATATATAAGCTTTCCAACAAGTCTTAGAGATCTCTCCTTTTTCATAGGAACACTCGCTTATCTTAGTTCGTTTGGAAAATCCATATGGATGTCAACAAGCTTATATCTTAGCAACCTTGTTTCTTAAAGGAGATCTCTATGACAAATATTGCAAGAAAATGAACCCTTCTATTGATAGTACAATTTCAACCTCACAAAAATACTTGAGGTAATCAAGCTAATTGATCTCAAATTCCTTGGATACAATTTCTTTGAAAACATATAAATCTTCAATATAATCTCTTGTTAAGATAATATTATCAACTTAGAATATAATAATAGCTATCATACCATAAAGAGAATGCTTGAAAAACAATATGCAAGCAACCACTCTTTGTAAAATCTGTCAAACCAAGTTCGAGAAATTTCTCAAGGCCATATAAGAACTTTCTGAGTTTACAAACATTATTAACTTTAGCCAAGAATCCACATCTAAAAGGTCCACATAGATTTAATTTTTTTGTATTTTATTAAAAAATGATGCATTTTTGAAGTTTAGCTGATGGAGAGACTACTCCAACTTAGCTACCAATAATAACAAAATTGACTATGTTGAGATTGACAACAAGAACTAAAGTTTCTTAATAATCAAATCTAGAAAATCGAATAAATCCTTTTGCATCTAATTGAGCTTTGGATCTTTCTATGCTTTCGTTTGTTCGTACTTCACAGTAAATATTCATTTACAACAAACAACACTTTTTTTTTACGTAACTCTATAAATTTTCATGTTTTATTTATCTACAAAGCACAAATTTCTTCTTATAAAACCACTCTCCATTCGACAATTTTGAAAATTTCATTAATTTTAATGAGAATTTGAATATTATTAAGACTTGTATTATAAGTATAAAACCCTACTGATAGCTATTTATATGAAATGAAATGTAAATAGGACGATTTGCACGTTATCTAGTTCCTTTTCTCAAGACCATAAGAACATCAAGATAATTGTCAGATGACTATTAAGATTTAATATCACTATTACCTAAAAGTTTGTGAAGATCAAGAAGATTGTGACTTTGTTTCAATTTTTTAGACTAAAATGGTAATGTAATCTCCCTTAGTTGTTGTTCTTCTTTCTCTAGTTTAGACAATGAATATTTTTTCCTAATAAATCATGAAAAATTTTGAAGCTTAGAAAGAGAAGGATGATTATTATTTCTATTTAAGAAATTGAAGAATGGAGTTCTAGTAAAGAGGAAGATGGACTTCGAGGATTTTCATTAATTTTCAAAAAACAGTATTCTTGTATATTATTCTTTCCATGAATTGCATCTTGGGAATAGTAGAGTTGACTTTCGAACAAAGTTATGTCCATAGCGTTATGCACTTTTGTTGAAGCCACAAAGGGATTCAAAAAATTTAAATAAAAGCTTATTTGAATTGGAAACAAGGAAGCTTATCTTGTAGGCAAAGAGACGTCTTTAAATATCTTATAAAATATTTTATCACTTTATTGATGGAGCAAAACAAAACTCAAGCATCTAAAGTGTTTAACAATAGAACAAAGTCTCAGAATAAGTGCATTTCGGAGCGAAGTGGCTCAAGTAGGTTAGGTTCTACCTAAAAGAGCTCAGTTTGGGACAATTCAATGCAATTTGGCACTATTTGAGATAGTTCGATACAGTCCAAGGATATCCAACATGGTCCAAAGCCTACTTCAACGCGGTCTCGCATGGTCGGGTGTGAAGGATCACAGCACGATTGAGAATGGGGAATAAAGGCGTTTAGCAGTACACGGTTAGGCTCATTGTAATGCAGGAAGGAATTGCTTAAAATGGCACTGTGGGCACGTGATATGCAAAACAGTGCAGGAGGCCGAGTGCGACATGAATGGGTGGGTTGGCTTTGGAGTTGTTTGAGGCGCAAGCAGCAAACGTGAAGGGGGCACACAGCCCTCAGCAATTACACATGAAGCGTAAATAGTTAACAAGGCTCTTAGGAGGAAAGAGGGAGAGGAATTCAAAGCTAAGAGAACTTGGGTAAAGCAGAATGGAGAGCTTGAGAGTAGCAATGAGGGGAAAGAAAGCTTGGAAGCAACAAGGAGAGGAAAGAAAAGCTTAAGAACAGCCATTTTGGGTTCAAGATTTCAATCAAGTGAAACTAAGGTAGCAAAGGATCTCCATTGTTGAGACAAAGCCTTCAAGTTTGAGTAGAGGGAGATCTTTAAGCAATTTCTCTAAGGAAGAAAAAATTGGTGGTGAGCCAAATAGGAACTTCTTATAGCCATTGTTAGCCTATGGTGCAAAGTCTAGTTTGTATCCCTCTTCCTTTTCTTTATTCCCATTTGGAGGGAGTGCTAAGGTGCAATAAGGCATGGTGAGGGTGGTAGATCTCATGTTCTTCATTCTTTTACTTTTGGTATTCTATCTGCTTTTTCAACTTCTAGATAATTAGAGAATAACATTTATAGCCTTTTTGATATGGAGAATAACTTATAAAAATACATTCTAATGACTTGAGGTCAAATTTGTTTTGATAATATAGATTGATAAAAGAATCAAATCCTCATCGAGAAAAATTATACATGAGACGTTTGTTTGGATAAGATCTAAAAAAAAGTTCACAAAGTGTTTGAAACTATAAGAAACCAGAAGGTATCTTATAAATTAGATGAGTCATAGTAAAGACAACGTCGCCCCAAGAGGTTTTAGGTATATTAGTAGAGAATAAACAAGATTTGGCATCTTTTAAAAGATGTACATTTTTTTTTTAAAATATTTTTCAAGAAATTGATTTAAAATATTCTTTTGTATTATCAATTTTTAAGTTTTGGATTTTGACTTGAAATTAAATTTTGATTATTTTAACGAAGGTTTTGAAAATCTAAATAGTCTCAAATTTTTCCTTCATTAAAAGTACAAAGTCATTCAAACATAATCATCAAAAAATGAGACAAAACCATCTAACTCCAGTGATATCGATCATCAAAGGTCCCCAAGCATCACTATAAATTAAAAGAAATGAATGAGATGATTTGTAAGGTCCATTTAGATGAGAAATTTTAACATACTTGGATAATTGACAAATTTTATCATAAAAAATTTTAGCATTTTTATTTTTTTATTAATGAAAAGAAAAATGTCCTTAATATATAAAAAATTAAGATGACCAGATGATATTATCACAACATAACTATTTAATCTTTGATAGAGATCCATCAACGATACGTACAATAAACTTCCCATAACATAGATTATAATTTTACAAGATTATTATAGCATCATTATTTGTATGATTAAATGCTCATATGAGTCCACAATTCATAAACAAATTTTATTAGTTTTAACATAAGGCATTTTGAAAATTATCTTTTTGTACAAATGATCTACTACAAATTATTGTGTTGTGTTTAACAAAATATTGTTTGATTAATCATCTTCTACAAAGCTTTTATTTGTTAGTAAATTGCAAGAGCTTTAAAGAAACTTATTCTATTGAACAGACTTGACACTCTTCAATTAAGATATGATTTTTATGACTATCAAAGTTAGATCAAGAAGACACGATGTTTCTTGATTTCCCATAAATCTTCCAAGAAGTTTCTCTAGTTTGACTTAATTTTTTTCTAAGGCCACAATGAAATCTTTCTCCTTTTTGCAATTGATTTTCAAGTGAATATTTTTATAATCCTCAAGGTAGAGCTCTCAATAAGAGTATTTGAATACTAGCTTTAGACTCTAATTTTTTTTGTATGACTTTTTTCTTGACAAACATACAAAAAAAACTTCTCAAATGTTAGGTAATTGTTTGTCCTTTACCATAGAACTTAACAATTAAAAATTCTGACCATTTAGAATCTACTGTATAAGCTGCCATTATCCATGCCTACTTTCTCATGTAATGGAACCACGGTATGTTAGGACCCAAATGGAAATTCTTTGATTTACATCAAGTTTAAGCACATTACCAAAGCCTTTGTATTGCATTCACAATATTTCCAAGTTTCTAAGACGCTTTTATTATGCAACTTATTGGTTTTAATGACATGATAAATTTTTAGCTTCAAGCAAATGAAATTCTAATAAGCATCTATGAGTTCATGCTTTGTTATGCTATAACTAGGCCTATCTTCTATGAATTTCCTCTTCTATTCTAACTTATATGTTTTGAGATGGAATCAACTTTCCCAATTACTTAACAAGCGATCGTGCTTGTTAAAAAGGCATCATCTACAAGAAGTTTAAACTAAGATATTTTATCATGATATCATTGAAAAGCACCTCAATTACTAATCAATAATAGCAACTACTTTTCTAAGACTACACATAATATCAGCACAAATTTGTGTCAAGCTTTTTATCCTTATGAATCACTGGTTCAATTTATATGGATGAACAACAATTGACAAAAAAAGACATGGATCTCTAAATATTAAACTAAATTTTTTATCCCACAATTAGTCCATCTGTAGTTAAACTTACATAAGGACCAATAAAGTTGATTCCATGCTCCTTGCATGTATCAACAAAATCAGCATTCTCTGCTAAGAAGCCATATCCAGGATGCAGCATGGAGCATTTATGGCTAACAGCAGCAGATAAAACATTGGCGACGTTTAAGTACCTGCATAGATCTATGAAGTTATATGGTATTCAAGACAACAAATGCAGCATGCTTGGAAATATTGAATTATGAAAAAACAAAATACATGATTGAAATCGTGATTGGAACTCAGTAATATATTTGTTGCATTTTATAGGAAAAAGCTAGATGTCTAGCAATTATTTCAAAAAGATACGCCACTTACGAATGACTGCTCGGTGCTTCACCAATACAAATGGACTCATCTGCCAGTCGTACGTGCAGAGCATTCTTGTCTATAGTAGAGTACACAGCAACACATGGTATCCCCATCTCATGAGCTGTTCTAATCACACGAACTGCAATTTCTCCTCTGTTTGCTACAAGAATTTTCTCATTCAAGCAAACTGCACCAAGTGCTGAACCAGATTTTTTTGAAGCTTGATGTACACGGGCAGCTTTTCTCCTTGGCAATAGTAACTTTTGAAATGTTGGAAAACTTCCAGCTAAAAAGCTACATTGCGATCCCTTAATTCCTTGAACCGGTTTCAAACACACCTTTTAACAGAAACAACAAAAAGTAAGTTTTGTCCACTTTTAGAAAACTTAGGGTAATCATATAGTGATAAGCACCATAAACCATTATAAGTATTCGCAAACAATAGATAAACAATAGTGACTCAACACTCTCAATTCTCCAATCTAATTTTCAATATTAAAAAGGGGTGGGTTTGTAATTCAAATACAATGCACGGTGAACAATCATGCTTAGTCTATCACAGAATTTCGGGAAGATTTTATAAACCTGTCTCCAATAATTAGTCCTTAAATTTGAAGTATAACATGTGTTGTTAACTCTGGTTATATTCCAAGTCCTTCAATAAAACGTTCAGCCATTTTAGTATTAAGTTAAAATTTATCAACACTTTCATGATAATCCACACATATTATGAATCCATGTTCCCATCCAATCAGCAAGTGCCAAAATAACATATACTCCATTTGGTAAAGCTTTCAAATGCTTTTGCTTTTAAAACTTCACAAACTTCATTTAAATTCAAGAGGAAAAAACACAATGGAGATGACAAGATGTTAGTACATATATTTGGCATGTTCATGATATAAGAACATACAAGTAAATCACTTGTTTACCAGATGATTGCTTATGAAAAATTAGAAAAGGGTGGTTGGGCAATTTCTAAATGGCTGACCTAATAGAACAAAAATAAATAATTTAGAAGATGCAGAAAAAGGGGAATCATTTGAATAAACTTGAGCGTTATTCAAGGACCAACATTAGGATGATTTGGGGATATTCCATATATTGTTAAGCCTGCTAATGATCCTCTAAAATTTAAGCTTGAAGTTTTATTTTCAAAAACAAATTGACAAGTGTTCAAACATTTTGAAAATAAATTGAGTCAATCTTCAGAATTTAATCGATTGTAATTGAGGACAAACTCTAAAATAAGACCAATACAACTAAAAAATAATTTAATTGATCATACTTGCATCCTCGCTTTTTTATGTTGAATTAAAAAAGAGATGAGTGTCTTAAGACAGGTATTTTTAAAAATCAAAGAAAATAAATGATAAGTTATTGAATAAATGTATAAAGGAATAATGATACTTACTAAAAAAGTATCGACTAATTTCCTATAATAGTTGCATTTCATCAAGGATATGCCTAGGGTTGATTTTTTGCCATAGATGTCGAAGCTCTGGTATGGATTCAAGATAACGGTAATGATGCATTCTTTTGTTAATCAAAATGTTATACTTGTTAATAAAGCTAAAGAAAATCATGGTAAAGTTATTGAGAATGATCTTACAAAATCTAATGCATTTAACCATATCTTAATATATAAAAACTGATTAAATGATATATTAGCTAGGATAGAAGCACAAGTGACATAGAAAAGATGATCTGAAACCATAAACAGCAAAGAATGATTGGTTTCATTATCTTGGATCTATAACTCAAACGAACAAGAAATTGATGGGGATGTCACTAAAAAAATTCGAGTCTAAATGTTAGTGAAGATTTACTGATGAATGAACTGCAATGGCATCGAAACAAAATACCATTTATCCAAAGTAAAAACTATCCCAATGAAGTTCAAACACAGGGAACCATTTGGGTAACCATGAGATTCAATTTTTTGAAGCACATTTTGAGAGAGAAAAGCAACAACAAGAAATACAACAACAATAAACCTTAAGGACACAAAGAAAACGAAATACGGAAAATGATAGAAAACTGGAGAAAGAAAAAGAAAGAAAATAAGGAAAAAACAACAAGAGGACCATCCAAAGGAAAATTCCAAACGATATGGAGGCCATGAACAGCAAGAAAGACGTTGGTGAACATATTGAGCATGACTTAACTATTCTCCATACACACAACTTCCCTGTCTCCTTTCACAAAACTATCTTAAACCATGCTCTTGGAAACCCATAGGTTTAGTGCAACAAGTTTGTTTTGGAAGTACAGTACTTAAAACATAATAAAATTAAGAACACTGCTTCACCCACTTGCTTGCACATGAATTAATAATTTAATCTAAGCCATTCTTTTGGGCACACAGGTTTAGGGTATTGACCTCCGTCTTGAGAGGATGCAACTACAACCAAAGAGTAGATCATTACCTTGGGCACTTGATGACCAGCTCTAATTTCAAGGAGATGTTAACATAAGTTGGACAAGTCCAGAGTCATCTTCAAGGATTTTGGTCAACTAAAGTATTCAAAGATTATGCTTCACATTCTTATGAAGTCCCATTTTCACAACCAAGGGAGTTATTTTGGCCAAGATAATGCAAAAAACGACATGAATGACAACTACATGTAGATTGCATCAAAACTTAAAATCTTTATAAAAGTTGGAAGGTATATCGCAGATGACGAAGGCAGAATGTGTAATAAATTTCAAAAACTAGATCAAAATATGCTCTTACAACCATGGCCATTACTGACATAGTCCAAATCAATATTGACATAGTGCATTTTGTCTTATGGGCACTTCTTTGGCTTGTCACTATCACAACCTTAGATCAGCTCTAATGTTCACAAAGTAAATTATCATAAACTTTTTAAAAGCCAAGCTGAGCTCAAAGTCGGCCTCTTGTTCATGCTCTCTTCCTTGTCTAACTTACCTGCAACAAGCTATAGCTCCCATGGCTAACCATTGCAGTGCTGTAGCTACACTCTTGCCATGGTGATGCTCACCTTATTATTCCACCACCTTAGCCTCTGTCAACCAAAGAGAGGAAGAGGGACAAGGAAATCTTGCGATGAGAAAGAAGATGTTGGTTTGGGATCTTGATGCAGGGCAATATGTAAATGTACTGGGTTTAAATTCTATGGGTATACAAGTCTGATTTAAAAAGCATAACGCATACGACCTTCCCAATTATATCAAGCTAATCAGAAAATTCGTCAGGTCATTGGCACAATTAAGCAATAAGTCGAAGCTATGAAAATTGCATATGTTCAAAAAGCAAACCAATACCAACTCTAGCGGTGGTTATAGCCAACCACTAAGCGAACGAAATGATAATTGAAAGAATATCAAATTTTGGTTCACAAGTTCATAAAGTTTGAGCAAGCTTTCTATAAATCAACTCCACCATTACAAGGGGAGAGAAAAAGTAAGAAAGACCTCCTTACAAGGAGAGGATCCCAAAAGGACAAAGGCTCTTAGGTAAGTCAAACGGAGGAAACCACCCTAAATGGTTTCAGATTCAGATGGTACCGTTTGTATAGAATCACATCATGCAGAATTGTAGCCCCACTGTATGGTTAATAGAAATAAGACCAGGCAGTTAAGAACTATCAAAAGAAGATCAAGTCGATCCTAGGCTTCCTAAAACAAAAAGTCAAAGGACAAATGGCAAATTCAAACGGCAGTTAAGAAAGAAAAAAGGCTTTCCAAATAGAAGTTACTAAGCCAGAGTTCACGATGGGTAAGGCTCTCCCCTTTAAACCTCAACACCCACCCTCCCTTCCAAGTGTAGTTGCAATAGCTACTGATTGGGTTTTCACTCACAAGGAAGCCACTGCACTATAAAGACGATTTGAGTTAAACTCAAACTTTTCACTATAATAAACACTGCTTATATAGCTTCCCTAGTGGCTATATGTAAGGCCTTTATAAAAGGGCAAAAATCTCACACACGGCATAGGAACAAAAAGAATCATACAAAGAAAATATTAAATGAATTCTGTATAAATGTAAAATTCATCAATAAATCACATGCGCATTCACAATAAGTGCGACTAAAAGTAACAAAAATATTAGAATAAAAAATAAAAAATACCCCAAATATTCAAGGGGGCTAGGCCGTGAGATTAGATGTCTATCAAGTCAAATGAAATTCAAGCAAAAATGTCTCCAGGGTTGGACTAGGATAAAATTGGGACAATGATCTCAAGGAGGTATGGGCAATCTGACTCTAAGGTCTCAAAATTAAGTTTCCAAATTATTTTGTAAACGATAAACTAAGTAAATGTGAATGTAAATATCATTATTATTTAGATAATAAAATTAATATTTTGAATTTAATCAAGACAATAAAATATTAATAATTTGATCACATATTGAAAAAAATGCAAGTTTAAAAAATAATTAAAGTTATAAATTTAAGCATATTTTTGGGAAAAAAATTCATTAAGGGAAAGTCAAAATTAAAGAAATTTTAATTTCTAAGCCACTATCTTAAATAGCTATTGATAAGTAGAGAAAGATATAAGTGAGGCAGTGAATGCTATTGATAAGTAAAGAAAGATATATAAGATGCAGTGATTGAGTAAATCAGGGGAAAAGAAGGAAATCATGAGCAGCTTAAAGAAGAGAAAAATGGCTGCAACTGAAAGAGGGAAGAATAAGATGTGGAAAAGAGGAATTTCTATAGTTTTAGTTGAAGAGGAAAATTGGGCAAAGATGCAACTAGGAGAAAGGTGCGAGAGAAGGTTGACAACAAGGTGGCATGGAAAGAGCAAGAAAAGAAGTGAGTTGTGACTAGAAAGAGGGACACAGTAGAGGCTCATCTGGAATCAAATGCAGGAGGGGTAAAGCTTGGTATTTGTGAAAAATAGCTTTTGGATTTCAAAGAATACCTGCAACTAAAATGAAACAAGCTAATAAGGTGTTTCTAAGAAAAGTTTTGCATTCAATTTGATTTAGCAAAGAAGGAAGTCTAGAAAGTTGTAGCATGCTAGACAATTTGATACTGAATCATTAAGCTTGGATTTAATATCAAATCTTGCAGGTCTTGACTTTATAGAAGTATTTTTATTGTTTTGATTCCATATAGCTCTTGGATTGGCATTGTAAAGAGTTTGGAGAATATTTGTAAGTAAAATAAATGAAAGAAGCATGTTTAGGATTTCAATTGTGGCCTTGGACAGTCAATTTAGCTAGTCTAATGCACGTATGACTACTTATATTTTTTTAATTGGGTTTAATCAAATGGACCCATCAAATGGTCCAATAACTAGTTTGAAAGGTAACTAGAAGGTTTGATGAGTAATTTAATACTTGGGAATGCTGGAGGTTGAAGAAGACCAATCGGACAATCTAATAGATCAAACGGTCTAATAGACTAAGTCCGATGGTTCAATCAATTACAAGTTTTGTGAAAACCTTGAAGTCTAGAATTGAGCAAAATGTCAATAAAATAGAATAGAGAACATGTTGACAATGAAGAAGTGATGATATTGTAATGGTTTTGTATATGTCTATTGATTGTGTTGGGAGCCAAAAGAAAAGAGAACTTAGAAAAAGAAAAATCCCTAACAGAGCAAATTCGTGAAATATATTACCTGTAATAGTAATTTTAATTTATACGCATGAAAATATATTGATTTGATCATGTTAAGCAGGGAATCATTTTATTATACAACGGTGTTCTAACAGTTAATTGAAATGCAGCTTATATGATATTATATACGTTATAAGCACGTGATAGCAGCATTTATGTGATGAAAACTATTTAATAGATATATTACAACATAAAAAAATAAGAAAGGCTGTATAAGATAAAGGAAAAAAAAAAGAAATGAGATAAATAGGTTATGTGAGCTTTATAGATATCATCTATAATAGTATTATGTTATAAAACAATGATATCACATAATGATTCAACATAATATGATAAGATATAATACAATATAAAATAAGAAAAAAAAATAAGTTTTATTTAAGACATTATCATTTAATTACTATTGGATACGTTGACCATTAGCACATAATACAAGGTTTAATGACATATGTTATAGATTATGTTATGAGAGGACATCAAAGATCTATTCTTTAATTATTATTAGTACTTCGTGTGAGGTTGATGTACTAAATTTTGTTATCACTAATACTTTGTATAAAACTTGATATATAAAGATAGTATTAATTAAGATATATTTTATTATCATTCTATACTATGCAAAACTCATTCTCACTTTCATTACAGGCCATACCATGGATGCATTCAGGGATTGAGATAGTACGTGAGAGAGGTTTGAGAGATTGATATCGTATGGTAAGACCTCATGATATGTAGCATGTTATATTTTTTTTTTGAGATAATGTATATGTACATATGTGACAGTTTTATAAGTATATTGGTTGGTATATTAATACTTTATATATTATGGAATGTTATAAATATAAAGATGTCTTTACGTTTATACTTTTATTTGTTTCGATTTTGTACTATATTATGTGTTATAAAAAAGAAATGACACCAGCATTGGCTCTCTTAGGGTAAAGAGGAAATTGACTTTGGGAAGAGCAGGTCCTAGTTGTGGTAATACTCTAAGAGATTAAGGTCTTGGCACTACAACAACCATCTAGAAATCGATGTCCTACAAATCAAGCCACAGTTACAGTTACACTAACCTCTACTAGAACTAATTTTGAGAGACTATAATCTAACCACCTACAACCTACTCAAACAACTCTCTTTTCTCACAACGTGACAGAAATGACGTGATAGGGATTTGTGTGCTCATCGTTGAAAGGAGATGCTCAAACCAATCAAACTGAATCATCAATGGCTCCTTGTAAGGTACATGATTTGCAATTCTAAAGGTAGCAAAGATTCTATAAACACCCAACAAGTCCAAAGCATACAATTTGGTCCTTGACCTTCAAAATTTTAAATGGGCTAGGTCGATCAATGTGTATTTTTTGAAGAACATTTAGGCCTTACACAAATACAACATACATGGCCTCAAAAAACTCCCATCATCACATATGAGCATCTGCTAATCAACCATTTATTACTCAAATTAATTTGTCCAATCGTCTTCTTATGTAATGACATGCACTGTGAAACACACAAGATTTAATTGATTCGCAAAATCACGTGACTAAATAGGTGAATATTAAAAACCATCGGACTTCAAGTTTTGAGAAAAAGGCACAAATAAACAGCCCACAACAACTTTAATAATTTAATTTATTCAAAAACAATAGAAAGAAAAAAAAAATTCATGCAACTTGGTCAAAACAAAAGTAACATGATTTATTATAAAAAAGCTAAAGAATTTTTAATAAGAAAGATGCCATAATTTTCCTCTATCATGTTTATTTAAACAAAATAAACAATCAATAATTTAATTGCAAAAGTAGATAAAAATTGTAAAAATAAAAATATTAAAATGTAAATAATGAAAGAGAAATGCAAGAACTAAAGAATTAGATCAATAAAAAGATGAAAATTTGTTAAATTAAAAGGTTGAATTATAAAATGTAATAGTTAAATTTTGCCAAAAAAAAACTTGCAAATTGCAATATCAAAAACATGTGGATCTTCGAATGGTATTAAGGATATGATGCATCGACTATTAAACCTGTGGCCTATGCGTGACTTATTTAATGACAACAAAGATTATTCTCTTATTATATTAATATTTTTATTAAATATTTAAAATAGTACATCCTAAGATTGATTGATAAACTCATTTCGAGAGTTTAATCATTAACTCAAACTTACTTAATAATCTGGTAAAAACATAATAGGCACCAATATAAAACTTGAATAAATTGACAAAACAAACTTTAGAATCTTATTTATTTGCTCTTAGCATATTACAAGTTATGACAATATTCTTGAGATCCTAAGAACAATAATGGAAATTTGAAAGTATTAGATAAAAATTTTCAAAGCATTCTTCACACTTGCTAAACACAAGATCCATAATAAGCCAACAATTTAAGCACCATGCCAATGAATATTAAAATAATCTATATAATATTAATCATGAATCAAGGCAAATCCCTTCAACAAAAATAACCATTCTTTGTGAACCAAAATTAGCCAAGGTTTACTCCAAACACATGTAAAAACCTAAGGTGATAGAAATCAATGTTCGAATATGAATCAATGTTCATAGATAGCAATGAACTAAGGCTAATAACAAATAAAAGTTCAACCCAAGCTTATTGATACTTGATCCAAGATCATGGCCAAGAGTGATCACTCTAGCATCCAATTATCATACATAATCAAGCTCTTTAGGAAACTTCGATGCACAATAAAACCCACAACTAATGAGCAAGAAAATCATCTCTTAAAGTATAAGATTTGAGTCAATGGGAAGTAAAACCCATCCTTGGATGTCTCAACAAACAGTCGTACAAGTTTTGATCATATAGATCACTCCATGCGTTTCCTCTATCAGAACTATAGGAAGCTTCATTTTGTAGAAACCTGGTTCCTAGATCACCATCCAAACTCATCTGTTGGATTTCTTGTGGATAAAGAATCCTTATGAATCGTACACAGCTCACAAATTCCATACAACGAAATGACAAATTAATCAACTCTCGCTTAATTGCAGCTTGAATTTTTTTGACGTTTTACTTTTAGCCTTAAGAAACATGGGATTGGCATGACTATCCCTGGAGGGTCATTAATACCTCCATCTTTTATCTATTAATGTGGTTAAAATTCTGCACAGGACGATTCCATACAAACTGTTCTATCCAAACTTCAAACCTCTCAAGTCAATTCCCTTCACTTGACCTACATGAGAGCCTTAGTTCCTTCGGAATATGCTCCTCATGAGGAAAGCCTTTGTTACCTTTTGCACTAGTCTTTGGTCATTAGATTTTTGTGCACATTTGGATTTGATTTATTTAAACACTAGCTCAAACTTTACAAACATGGAAATTGAATTTCCAATATTCTTTCCACGATTATTTTTTGCAAATATCATTAGTGGTTGTCTATAGCCATAACTTACATTGAATAGTATCAGCTTTCCTAATTGTATGTACCTTTTGCAGCTTTGACATGTTCCTTGATGATGCCAATGTTCCCATGATTTTTGTGATTTTAAGTGGCCAAATTATCTATTGTATCCTTCCAAATTTTGGCTTGCTAGCTTGATTGAAATGAATGAAAGTTTCTATAATCTAGGCCTTCTTTAAAATAGGATTTGCATTTCCATAGAGTGAAAATCACAGCTGCATATTGTCTTGCATCAACTTTTGTATCAAAGCATAGAGGTTATGGCACAAACACCCACTTTGTTTGCATTTAGTCTAGCTGGATCAAAATGCTTGTTTTATCAGTTTTCATTGAGCTCTTTTCTAGAATTTTGATTTGGCTAATTGTTTGGGTATAGGTTTCTTGTGGAAGAGCTGTCAGTTATTTTTTTTATCAAAAATGAATTTCTCCAAAAAAAAAAAAACTTCGGCACAATGGATTAGGCATAAATGTTGGAAAATAGGAGCCAGACAAGAGTGAATTGTAAAAATCACAATATCAAGATAACAAAGTAAAATAGTGAAAAATTTTATAGATTCTTGACTATAATTATTGTTAGAATTTAAAATTAAAAAAATCTTTTATGTGAGAATTGATATAAATAAAATATACAATAAATTTTTAGATAGTTCGATCCAAAATTGAATCTCGTTCACCTTAGACCAAAAGACTAAATAAACTCTAAAAAAATGTTTCTTGAAAATGTGGGTAGGCAATACCCCACACAATAGTCTAAACAAGCTTATAAACAAGCCACATGGCCCTACAAAGCATGAGTATAGATGAGCCTACACATTAGGTCAAATGAACTTACAACACTAATTCAAATGAGCTTAGATATTGAGTTAAAGTACCCTACAATTATAGGGTCAAAGGATCCTACAAAGGTGGTCAAATGACTAAATAAAAAAACTAAATGAAAAGTTTCATAATGGGACAAAATATAAAAACTAAAACTCACAAATATTAATTCTTACAAACAAACAATAAGATAGAGAGAAACTAAATCTATGCTAAAATAATAGAAGAAATATTTAACTTAATACAATACTACCTTAAAAAATTGAAAAAAATAAGGAATCTTTCTTGTTGATGTAATCTTGCTTTTTTCTTAACTTTTTTCAACAAAAATGATAATCTTCAAAAGTAAAAGATTTTAAATAATGTGCAAGTGATTATTAATTATTACACTATGTTCAAACCCCTTATATAATGACTTTAAACAACCCAAAAAACTTTCTAACAACTATCTTACAATATCCTAGCTTTTGATCAAACAATTCATTACTCACAAAAAAAAAAACTAAAAGTATGCACATTTTAAAGACGTCTATATGTTAGCTCTTAAATTATATTTTACATAGCATATGTTAAATATTACAATACCATAGTTAACTTTCAAGATCATCTCTTTGTTATAATGCTTCAACACAAATGAACTAAATATAGCTTTGCCAATTAAAGAACATGATTGAATTATTACATATATTGGTTTGTATGTTATAAACTTGTCATATTTTTTGGAACAGAATTAGTACTTAGTATATCCAAGGCCAATATGTATTGCATATGTGACAACAAATTTTAAGCCCATTTTTGTATTTATTTTTTTTGTTAAAATCAAAAAACTTCATTTTAGTTAATTAGAAAAGGCAAAAAAACTAAGTGAATGTCTCATGTTGATCATGATTATGATGACAAAAATATGTCAAAGTATCAAAAAGAGGCAACATGTCAAATGCCTCACATCCACGAGAAAATCCTAATAAGAAAAATAAAAAGTATCTAAATGATATATTATATGAGCAACAATTGGTAAAGAGCCTAGTAAATGACAATCCTATTTACTTGGCTTGAACAAAGATAATTAAAACATTCAACAATGAAAAAGATCTAAAGAAAAGCATGAAACAACTAATAAATGCTTGAAAAACTTTCGAGGAGTTTAAGAAACACTTTGAAGTTGACACACTTTTAAGGCAATGGGCATCTTCCATTTTTCTACATAGATTTGCAAGCCACCAAATGATCTGCCAAATTCTTTCAATTGATGAATTGCTTTGAGTTTTTTGCATTTGCTGTATTGTCTCATTGAACATTTGCTTTTGCTTTCATTGGGATCCCTCTTAGACACTTACTTCTATTGTTAGACATTTTCTTTAGTTATGACACTAACATTTTTATCTACATTTATATTAAATTTTATTTATGTTGTAATGCTACCCAATTAACAATATACTTTTCTTGCTGCACAGCTTGTACTTACATTTTGTTCATCTTGTTTATGAATGATGTGGTTTCACATCCATTACCTATTTATGTGACATGTCTATTTACTTAGACTATGTCGTTTTTTCACATTTTCTTAGAAGATGGACCCAATAAGCCTTTATATTAATGAAATGGCATGTCTTATTGAATGCATTGATGAGGATGACACCATAACCAAAATACCGCATGGCATGGAGTCTCCAAAACAAGAGCAAAGAGTTTCACGGCCAATATACCATAAGCATTATCAAGGTAAAGTATATATACATGAGATTTTGATTAGCATTGAAAAGCATTCATACGATTGCCTCATAATGCCTATTCAAGTGTTCATTAGCTTTACAAACAGATAAGTTAGTCATGTATTTAGGTACACAAATTACATGCTGCAACAAAACAATTAGCTATATTCTTACATGCTACACATGGCTACACATGTTTACGACTAATTTAACATTCAAGCACATGTGCATACATGTCAAAAGCCTATTGGAGCCATTTCAACAAGCCCAATGACTTTGACAGGGCCAATTATTGGATTCACAATCTAACATGTATTGCAAAACCATCTTCCAACATTTGAAAATGGGTTGAGAGCTGCATGTGAAAGACAAACAAGTCATGAAACCTAGTGCAAAATCACAAAATATGCAAGGGGACAACAACGATGGTTTGAGTTAGAAAATGACTCCAATCAAAACCCAAAAGCCAACAACCAACTGCAAAGTAGAGAAATCGTAGATCGTCACCAAGATTAAAAAGGCAAGCAATAGAGCCCTCGTACCACAAGTCAAGTGATGCTTAAGTTGCTCTTGAGGTAAAACCATTAAATTCAATGAGAATTATTTTAACATATCAACTAAAGAGGATTGGGAGAGCACTACCATCATCCCAACTAATTTTAAGCCCAAGGAGCAAACCTATACATTCACAATGGATAATGGCAACTATATGAAGGTTATCTAAAAAGTAGTAGAAAAAGAAATGAAGCTCACAAAAAGCCCACATCATAAACCATATCAAGTTTCATGGGTTGACAACACAACATTAAGAGTTAATTGCCAATGGCTTGTACTTATTTAGTTGGATGTGTACACCAAAGGCATTTGGCTTATCTTACCCATGAATGTTGTTCAAGTGATTTTTGAACATCCATGAATACCATCAAACATGTGGAATTAAAAAGGTGAATGCATTAGCTTTTGTAAAAAGGGAACATTCATAAGAATTCATCACCATGAGATGTATTAGCATTATTTACAGCACAAAAGGATGGGTAATAACTCAAGTGCATTGACTCAAGGACCATCATTAAAATAACTATCCAATGTTAATTGTCAACACCAAATGTGGATGATATAATAGAAATGATAACAAGAGTAAAAAATCATTTCAAAACTGTATCTGAAAAATGCATATCATTAGATAAGGATACAAAAAAGGTGACTAATGGAAGCTTGCATTTAATATTATGTTTACCAAACTTTAGCAAGATGTTTGGGATAACATGTGAAGCTTTTAGCATGGGAATGGGAGCAATGTTAGGACAAGAAGGACACCCTATGGCCTACTTTAGTGAAACACTAAATGAAGCCAGACAAAAAGCATTCAAATTATGATAGATGATTTATGTGGTAGTACAAGTTTTTAAGAAGCATTAGCATCATTAGTTCATACCAAAGAAATTTATACAAACATTTTTATCACCAAGTCTTAATGTACTAAAAATAGCAAAGGGTACTTATTAATGTAGAGACAATAAGGTTTGATATGGTAAGTAATCCATATCCAAGTTGCCAAAAGTTAAAAGAAGTTCATCAAGCCATATTTGCAAAACCATATCTTCATGATCACTATTTTCATATCAAAAATGATTATGTCTCTATATGGCACAATTATGTATCCCTTAATGTTTAGGGATTTTCTGAAATAAGAACCACGTTCTAGTGGCAATATCAGATAGTTTAGTTGAAAAAAGACTTTATTCGTAATGCAAAATTAGTTTATTGTCTCAATATAAATGAGAAGTTACACAAGTCATTTGCTTGTTTTGGGTTTGATTGATGCCAAAAGAAACCAAACAAAACATAAAATTATATGCCCCTTTGATAATAACACATAGAAAATGGGAAGACCTGCGATGTGTTGGATAACCGAGAACTCCAAGTAAAATTGATTCGATCTTAGTGTTAGTAGACAATTCCTCAAAAATGGACAATCTTTTGCATGTAAGAAGACCAAGGATGTGCCCAATGATGGCAACATCTTCTTTGATGAAGTGGTTACCCTTCATGGGTTGCTTAAAATAATTATTTCAAATAAATACATCAAATTCATGAAAGATTTTTTGAAAACACAATAGCCAATCTAGGAAATTCAATAAGTTAATATGACAAATTGAGTAAATTAAATCTTTTAGGATGCTTAATTCCTCAAACATGAGCTAGGGATATTCTTTTATTTGTGACCGAGTTAGCTTACAATAATAGTACCAATAATGTTCACCAAACACAACACATTTCACACAATCATCAATTAAAAGCCAAGAAAACCTATTGATCTCGTGCACCTTCCTATTTCATACTGAAGTAGTGTGTTTGCATTGTCCTTCGAACAAAGCATGCATAAATCTTATACAAAAAGCAAAGAAAAACTTAACAATGATCAATGAAAAATAAACAACATATGCAAACTTAAGCTAATGACTTCCTAATTTAGTGAGGAAAATAGATTCATAGTGAGAGGTTATGTAATTTCTCAAAATTTTTTTATTTTTGTAAATTATGTGTGTAAATGATTCACATATATGCATGAGTTTGTACTCATGAGTAATTGATATGATAAAATTGATATGTTGAGAATTTTGTATTAAAATAAAATAACAATATTTTAATTGTATCTTATAAAACATGCCAACATGCAAAATAGATCAAAATATGGTTTTGAGCATATCATTTTGTAAAGCTCTATACAAGGAATTTGCTAATCCTTGTTTTATAATTTTTAAAACTCTAGTAGAATTAATATGAATTTTCAAAATTCAAAATAAAAAAATTCATTTTAACTTAATTTCTATACAAAATAAGAAAACTTTTGAGTCAACAATTCCGACAACAATTGTTGTGCATCATATTGCTAACATTTAGCCATCATTAGAGAGTGTCTCTTCATTAATTTCTTGGTTGTATTCTTAAACTTGTAACTTGTATTTGTTCCTTATTTTTGTAACATCTATAAGGCTCCTTTAAGCCATTCTATTTTGCTCCTTTGAACACATTGTATTTGACTCTGTTAAGTTTTTTGTGTAAAATTATTTGGCCTGATGATTGTAAGATCTTTTAGCTCTATGTTTGTAGTACCCTTTTATTAAGTGTGACCTTGCAAATCATTTTTTTGAGAGTTTTGCCAACCTACTTTCGCAAAACATGTTTTTACTAATTTGTAAGGCTGATCTTTCATTGTCCAGGGTAGTCATAAGTCCATTATCGGAGTCAGAATCACCTAAGCATAATTGTATATTTTCACTTTACAAATCACACACAAGATTGTTTGTAAAACTAATCAAGATATTCATGAAATATTTCGTACCACGAGCTTTGACAAAATACTCGATCTTTCAAGCATTTTGAAGAAAAAGATTTTTGACAAAAAGATTTTCAACTCTCACTAAAAGTTTTATCTTAAAAATCACAATTCAAACCGCTCTTGTATAATTGCCTAACACTTGCATTGTCATCAAGACTAAACTAAGAACTTATTAAGGCAAACCTACTATGAATGCCACTAAATTGTCAATAAACTATTGGTTTTGGTTTTCAACTAAATGAAACTACTGCAAAAAAAATTATTTTCTACTCATCATAGAATCCAAGAATTCAAACACAAAACCATGAAGATAGTAGCTACATGAAAAATGAAACTCTGAATTATAACAAAAAAAGTATTATTCTTCATCAGAAAATGTTACTAAAACATTCTTATAAGAAAATAATAAAGTTAAAATACTTTTATAAAGAATGACAAAACAATAATCAACCAATCTATTTAGAATGCTAAGTAGAATCTTGTACATAGATAAATGTTTTCCAAATGATATTAAAACTAAATGTATAATGTAAAAATTGACATTAATCAAGGAAAAACAAGCCTTTAACTAGCCAGAAAAACAAATAATAGCATTCTCAATTATAATAAAGCAAAAAAAAAAGAGTTGTCTACCATCTTTTTGTGCAAGTTAAACAGCAAAAGAGTTCCTCTTAGACACCTGAAAATGCAAATATAAAGGTTAAAAGATGTAAAAGATGAAACAATAAAGTTTACTTATCATTATTTTTGAGTTAAGAATCCTTCAATACAAGTAAGAGCATATTTAAAAATTAATATTAAATAATAAGATAAACAGCTGAAATTCTTCTTTATACATCAGTAACATACATATAACATGATGATAAAGCTTTGTTATTGGTGAGCATGAACACATAAAAACCATAAAATGGACAGTTTACAACATAGCATGCAGCACAAAACTACACCAAAAAAATTATTCCCTGGTTGTTTCTATATGAGCAAGAAAAACTCCAATGCATACTTTAAAAAACGGCATTGTCAAAGGCAAAAACAAAAAAAAAAGCAGGTAAAACAGAATAATTATATTATTAATACATAATAAAGCTCTTATGTTCATGTTCATAACATCAAAAAACTTAGTTCAGGATTTAGGTATTTTATTCCTTTGCTCCTTCAAACTTCTCTTTTCTTCCTCCAACATACACTCCATCAACAATTAGCCCTAATTTAATTCTTAAACTTGCTAAGAAATTTAATGTCACATTATCCAAAAACCAAATAACTTACACAATACTGTTGAGAACACAGTTTTTAAGAGGACACCGACAAACGATCACAAAAAGTCACAAAAATAATTTATTTCAAGTAAGCATATCAATAAATTGTACAAGATCTATCGAAACCTATCCCGGATCCAAATGTGCATCATATGAACCATGTTTGTTGCCTCTTATGCCTATACAGTCGATCTTGGAAACAAATCGATTAGGACAAAGGAAACCGGTATAAAAAAAAACGACAAAAGACGAAATGTACATAACGGAGGAAATGTCCAGGTGGATGCTGAAACAGGGAAACAGTGAGAGATAGCATTATTAGGATTTAGTAACCAAATCGATCACATGGCCGGAACAGGAAGACGATAGAGCACAATCACAATTGAGGTTTAGAAAACTCACGAAAATACCAACCCGACTGCAAAAATCAGCTCTCCCCTTCCTTGGTGCTGTCTCGACAACGAAGCATAAGGATTCAAAATCGCACAGATCGGTTGGTCACTTCGACGCGAAGGAAGCCAAGCCGAGGAGTTGACCCGACTGCAAAAATCAGTTCTCCCCTTCCTTGGTGCGGTCTCGACGATGAAGCAATGGATTCAAAATCGCCCAATGAGTTTGTCGCTCCGATGCGAGGGAAGCCAAACCAGGGAGTCGGTGCGAGAAGAACGAGGTTTATGTTAATATATTAATTTGGAAACGAACTTGGCTCAATTTCAATAAACTCTTTAAAAATATATTTTTTAATATTTTCAAATATTTTATTTTAAAATTATTTTTTTATGATTGATAATATTTTTATATATTTAAACAAATAACAAATTAATTTATTTCATAAAGTCAAAAAAAAATTTATGCATCAATAATCATAAAAGACTAGATAAGGACGCCTGTGTGATCGTGTTTCATTATACTACTTATAAAGTATATCATAAAAAAGCATACTTGATGAAATCTTATGTTGCAAGGTTGATTAAAAAAATAATTATTTGTTAAGAAAAAAATTACAAATAAACATTGTTTATTAGCATGGGCAAATTATATATCTATTTAATACTAATATATTTGTGTATGATACAAGCATATTGGGTATTTATTTTATTGACAAAATCACTTGTTATACAATATTATAGTTATCGTATATCTTGTGATTTTATTATTAAATTATAATATTGATAATATAATAATAGTTAACATCAGCTATAAATGCCCATATGTACTATCAACAAGTTAGCACTACTTAAAAAATGATCACAAATTATAGTTTTAATATAATTTTATTTATAAATACATGTACATAACATGGATATGATTCTATTTATAGTATTGAAAATATGGAATACATGATTATATTGGTATAAATTAATTTTCAAAATGTATTGTTTATACATGCATGCTAATATATTTGGATAGAATATGTATTATATGATGAATTTAATATGTCAATTATTATAGAAGAATAAAATAAAATATTTAAAAAATATAAAAAAAAATATAATATTTTTCATGCCATAAAGATACATGATATAGGTGTTCAATGAGCTTAGCCATGTTTGTGTAGGTCGACAAACACGTTGGCTTGCTTTAACATATATTGGAGACAAGTCCAAGTGGGTGGCTTTGATTGAGTGCAAGCAGTGTGATTGGCAATAAGCGATTAGGAGCAAATGCTTCAAAGTGGCTCATCACAGAAATGGAAGGCTCAAAACAACTAAAGTAAAGCAGCAGTCTAATGCAAGTAAGTTAAGACTTACATCAACTTATTAATAATTGAGAAATACTTATTTTCAAGCAAGATATTTATATAAAGGTCTAATCTAAAATTGGAAATCTTATGATTTCCAAGCAAATAAGGAGTTTACCATAAGCTAATGACTTGCATCATTTTTTAAAACAAGGGATCTCAAGCTCAATAGAGAGTAATTTAATAACCTACATTCAATATACTCAAGTTGGAGGTGAAATGATAAGATACATAAAAATGGAGTGCTTAGAATACAAATAAAAAATTCACATATTAACTTACTCAAACTACATAATTTGATGCGACTATTAATTCTACTCCAAAAATGAAATAACAAATAATAGGATTATGCATTTTTTCTAGAAATTTGGTGTTTTTTTTTAAATTTGTGTATGCTAGATAATAGGTTAGGATATCCTATTTTAAATCTCTCGTTGTCTTCCCATGGCACCATTGAATTGATTGCACAAGACATGCTTGTATCAAACAAGCTTAGTATCAACACTTTGTTATTTTAATTAAAATTTTATTATTTATAATATGGTTAACTTCTCTATTTATAGAGACTCTAAATGTATAATAATAATTTGTTAACCTATGAATATGAGATAATACTTAGGAATACTAAGGGTTATATTTTGAAATTTTAAATAATATTTTAAAATTTCTTAAATTCATCATAAAGCACAAAAAATATTTAAATTCTACCAAAAATATCTTAAAAACCTACATAATTAAAAGAATAAGCACTTCCCAAACTTTATGTGCATTTCGAGCAGTGCAATTAATGGCATGGGCAGAGAGGCGCAATGACTCTTGGGTTTGGTTTGCAGGTTAGCATAGGTCATCAAAAGTGATACAAGTTAAAGTAGATCATAACAGGTGGACGACTCAACATAGGTTGAGAGAATCTGTGCAAGTTGATGAACACAAAGTACATTGGTGTTTGTTGTTTGATTTATGAGGCAATGTGGGTTGACATGTTAGTGCGAATGGAGTGAATCTACACAAGTCGACATTGATTGATGGATTGGTGCGATTGAGAGGATGGAAAGGGTCGAGCGATCATAACGTGTTGTGGGTGACATGGTGACTATAACAACAATGAATGGAGGTAGATAATAGATGGTGTCCATTAGTGGAAACGTGCCAAATAGCTTGCTTTTAAGCATTTTTAAGTCATTTTTACCATTTTTTGCACCAATAGAACTATAGAATTGTTACACAGATGTATTGAAATAAATTTAAAGCTACAAATTTATAAAAAAAACTTTCAAATAACCTTCAACAACTTAAATTAAATGTAAATAATTTGACAAATTGGTGAAAAATGTGTTAGAATATGTAATAAACAAGGGTTGATTGTAATCGACCCCTCAATAACAATGGTAACAGAAACTAATAAAAAGTAAACGAGTCAATCCTGACAAGGGACCACATAAAGCGATAAGAGAATTTTGAAATTTTTGTATGATCATACAAGTACGATTATCATATCATACAAGTATGTCACCTAATGATATAAGGAGATAATGATTTTCAAATAATATGATAACATTCATCGTAGCAATACAATTCATTTATTTGTCTAGCGAGAATTCATAACTTGGGTTGTGAGGCTGTCATTTTATATCATACAACTTGATATAGATTTTGTACATGTATGATATCATTTCACCTAATAGTCTAGTTTTAAAACTTAATTATATACTTGGTTTATTTGTATCATAATAATACGATCACTTTGTCGACTCATATGATACATTATCATTAGTGTAAATGAACTTGTTGTATGACCTATCATAGTATACAATATTGTATCATACAACCTTTTCTCAATGGCTCAAAATTTAAATTTACATTATTTTTTTAGTTGAATTATTTAATATTTATATCATTTTCATACAATTCAATTATACATTAAAAAAATCATTTTATATATAAAAAAATAGTTGCATATTAGTGATTGACTAAACAAGTGTTGATGGTGCATCATACTTATATGATATCTTGGATGTTATTATATGATAAGTTCAGGATATAAGTAATAACTAATTTTATTTGTATTTACATAGTTATTTGAAGAGATTTTGAAACAAATTTAGAGTATTTTTTAAATTATATAATGACATCTAAACATGATAGAATTGACTAATACTTCATTGAAATGTTTTGTAAGAAAACTTGATTACATTCATAATTTCTAAGAATAGGAAAATGTAAGGTTGTGGCATTCAATTTAGAGCACTCATCTCATTCTTCCATTTCATTCTTAATTTAAGTTAGTCTTTATTGTTTCAAGTTATATCTATTACATTTTTTCTTATATGAATATTGAGCTTGATTGTATATCTTGTATTGATTTAAGTATTATGCATTTAGTTTAATTGTTCATTGGTCATAGAAATTATTATATTGAACTTTCACTTGACTTTTTTTATCTTATTGTTGAGATTTTTACTTGCTTTTTCATTAGCTTTTATTATGTTATCTTGATAAGTTTTTATTAAACCACTGTATATGCCAAAGGCATCACCTTATCATCTACATAATTATTGTGAAAATCAATGCTCATGCATAATTAAATCGATAAGTAAAGACACAAGACTCATAAGTTGACTTGATAATGCAACAAAATCCCTAATATTAACCAAATAAAACCACAAAGAGAAACAAAATCCCAACATCAAAGAATCCAAATAAAAGGTTGTATAAAACATTTAAAAAGCTCAAACTAATATTCCAACACCAAGCTCACACCAAGAATTGCATATTCTTAAGTCTCAAGAGCGCGGTCCTTGCCTATGACATAAAAATCTTATAATTGATGCATGACTTGTGATGTAAGCACTAATAAGATTTATAAATCTCTGTAGATAAATTCAATAATGTAACCAAATTTGAAAGGAATCTCAACATAAATGAGTAAGCGTGATGAATAAAACATATGCTATATTTTAAGTCATGACAATAAATCATATGTATAAGTATAGACCATATCAGATGTTGTGTACTAAAAGTTAGATGAAATATGAATTATAGTTTTTTTCTTATTTTTATTTTCTAATATTTCATGTGGTTTTTATTCTTTATTTCTTTTAAATCATTATCCATCATTTTATCTAATAATAATATCAATAAATGACCTCCAGCTTGCATCTATCTAATATGCCCGAATAATGCTAGGAAAATACCTGATTCGAAGGTCGATACTGTGTAATAACATTCAATGTGTCTATTGCTACCAGGTAGGTATAATACCTACAACATTTATTAGGTCTAATGTCATTCATGTATATATATTATGATCATAATGTATATATTAAGCAAAAAATGTGATAAGTAATACAAAAATTTGTCAAGATCATGCTAAACCACAAAGCGTATACATTTTTAATCATAGTAGAATGTAGTTTAAAAGAAACCATAAAAAATATATAAAATAATATTATACTATATCACATATTATGCATTTATCAACTTGATTTTGCAAAGAACTCCTGTTTAAATGTCTTAATCTTATAAGTTTTCTATAATAAAATGTATGTGAAATTATCAAGATATATTTTATATATGGCATACTTCTTAAGACATTTTATTTCTATAAATTCTTTCCCAAGTTATTAAATTTTTGCTTTAAATCATATTTCTATGATTTTTACATTGTACGTATAATTCGACAAGTAAACATGCACTATTAGTTATATCATACTTATGCGATCCCTTGATCTTATCGTCTAAGTCTTAAAACTAGTGCTCTTTATTATTTAGATCACTTTTAAACATACCATACAATTACTAGTATCATACCATACCATCTTGTCTTAGTTTTTTTGACCAATTGATTATTTGTTTAATATTATTGTTTCTAAATTATCATATAGTACAATTAATCGAATCGTACTTAATGATTCTTATTTTCTTTTTTACTAGACTGATGACCTCAATCACCAATCTTACATATAAGATCTAATCATCATTTATAATCATTGGCTAATATGATCTCCTTTGGGCAATCCCATACTGAGTAGAAATTTTACCCGTCACATCTTACAATCATTTACATCGTATATGTTTGATCGCTTAGACGTAGCCAAATATTATCTTACTTAAGATTCGAGCCAATTGTCTAATATAATAAACAGAAATTGTATTACTATGATCTACCATGTATAGCTCTGGGTACGATTTATAACTAGACTTGTTTAATGCTTCGATTTAACAGTTTTCCATATTCTATAATATGACTCCCCTAATTGTACTCATACCATTATAATAATCGACTTAATCATCTTAAGCCATTGAAGGATCATTCATTATGATCCCCTAATTATACTAGTATTATAATATATTTTGTCTCAATAACTTTGTACAAGATCAATACCTATATCACTCTTGTATGATGATCCTGATAGTTCAACCTATCATACTGATATGATGTCTTTATCTTCCTTATATGCTAAACTCGACAAATCAACAATATCTTAATTCTCTTTATAATAATACAAAATACTAGATCGTCTTAGTATGATCCATTAAAAAACCCTATATAAACCATCATTATAGTTTTATGATTTTTATTTTTGTCGGGGTTTTAATTGATCATATAGCATGATATAGTTAAATGATACAAATTAACAACTCATTTTTTTTTACCTCAAGTCTCTTGGTTTAACTTTAAAACACATCCAATTCACCACATCTTACACCCTAGCTATTGCAAACACAATCCTTACATAAATCAAAATGAACTCATGCTATTATATATTTGAAATCGAGAGGAATTTAACAAATAATTGTTTACATCTTCTCAATTAGGTGATGTTCCATTCTTTTGCTATTTCTTTATTATAGCATTTCTTTTCCTTTTCTTTCTTCCAAGTTCAACCTTGAGATGCAACAAAGCTTTTCACGAAAGATTATGCAACCTATCTTTCTTCTTTCTTATGGTTTCATCTTTCTACCAAAGTTGCTTCATCTCCTCTCCTACTTAGAAACTACACCACATAGATCGACAACCTCCTTAGCTCACCTCCTTTGGGAGGCTCTTGGCAATTTTTTTATGCTTTTTGGTGACATTGCACTGCTCTCTGATGGTCTCCACACACTTGAGCAATCGAGAACATCCACAGGCAATTAGCATGAAGTTCAACTCACTCTCATTGCGAGAGACAATGCATGGGTCAACTTTTATAATAAAGAGTGATGATTGAATATTCATAATTATTTGTAATTATAATTAATAAATTTTATTTAGTTTTTTGTCCCCACCTAAAAATCTGGAAACCTAAACAAGTACCACACATATATTTATGCATGATACATTTTCCTCTATAAATTTTTAACATAAATTTAATGTACCTCTTGATCTTATTCTTGGGTTTTAAAACTTGTAAGCTTCATTTTGTATATCTTATGCCATTGTGAGATTTTCCTTTTAAGTTTTTTTGTTTGATATTTTGATCACATTTGCAAGATCCATTAACTTGACATTTAGGCTCATTTAGACCAGCATCGCATTTAGACTAGTATCGTAAGATCCTTTAACCCGGTGTACAAGCTCATATATGTCATTGATTTGTAAGGATCTCTACCGAAGTGTTCATAAACTCTTATGGGTCAATGTACAAGATATTATATACCAAGATAGCCTAATTAATTATAATCTGAATAGTTGATAAACTTTGATCCCAAGTACACTTAGAAAAAAGCTTTTTTTCACACAACCTATGTAAAGTACACCACAACAGTAAAACACAACTAAACTTGCTTAATGTAAACATCCTCTCCACTTTAAACATCCAACTTTATTTTTTTAATTCTCACTTAGAACAAGCTGAAATCCATATGTTGTATACATTTGGACTTCAATCTCCACATATTTATAGCAAGGCATCGCTCTTCAGAATTGCAGAGTAAATTTCTGTAACTATGCCAAACAACACAACACAGTTACTTCAAAAAGAGTTGAATTAACATGTAAAATGTCATTTAAGAACCTAAAGCCCACTGGTGAGGAGAACACTACCTCGAACAAATTGATAGTCCATCCCTGCACAACAACTTGATGAAAAAAAGGATGAAGAATGCAGCCAACGACTGAGAAAGTGTGAAACAAGCTAAACGAGACTTTCCGACCATGGCTAGTTTATGAACATTATGGTATGATGACATCGATGGTTCGTTGATCGGAAGATGGTTTATTCACTATGCTATATCTTTTTGCAATGACTTCTTTTGTTTGAAGTAAAATTCGTCTAAAATGTATTTGAAAACTCATTGTTATTTTTTTATAAAATATTAATTATTTTTCAAATCATAAATATAATAAATTTGAAAGTTTTCTTCCATCCATTTAATCGATGCATCTTCCTCCAACAACAGAAGCCTCCAAGCATTTTCTCTTTTTTTTGTTTGACTCTATTATGAATGCTACCACAATCAATGCTCTTAAAAAGGGGTTCAAGTTTGCTCGAGCATATACGCTTTTCGCCCTCTATAGAGAAATTACTTATGTCTGGCTCTTAGAAGCTTTTCTCAATAAAAACAAAATGTCTTTTCAATAAAAGAATAACATATTAGGCTCATAATGATGTAAATATTCACTTTCTTTATCAATTTTGAGCTAAATAATAACACTTATTATGTGGATATAAATCTTCTCCAAAAAATAATATTTGGATAAAATATATTTAATATTCATCTATTAATTTATTGAGATTTTATAAATAGTTTGATGTAATACTATTTAAAATATAAACATATGATTGAATAAAATTAGCAAATTTATAAAATAATTTTTATAACATTGATAAAATTATAAAGTTTTTAAGTTAAAAAATAACCTAATTTAATTTGACTTATAAGAATTTTAAAAAAGTTGATAATTTGTGTTAAGAATAATTTTATTATTTAATTAGATGTAATTAAAAATAAAATTTATTTTAAATTTAATTGATTTTAAATTATTAGTTACAACTCTAAATTCTAATTGCAATCATTTGGCTTACCGTTATTATTATTTTGTTTGATATTTTTTAAAATAAATTTTAGTATTTATACTAAAAAATAATGCTTTTTTAATTGTTTGGAAAGTTTTACTACTTTCCAAGTATAAATTAACTTTTTTAATTTCAAAACACGGTAGGTTAATAGCTTTTACGATTTAAAAATCTTTTCCCAACGGTTGATTTTCCTCTAAAGGCACTTGCTGGAGATGCTGTGTGGGATTTCCGGGGGACCGCCGTTCACATCGATCTCTCGTCTGCGACGAGACGAGCCATGTCAACCAGACTTGGCCACCTCGTTAGCCGCCGCCGCCGCCTTCTCTTCCGCCCGTCGGTACTGCACCTCCGCATGCTGCATTTCAAATTTCAATTCTCGCTGTATTTCTTTCGATCTCCCGATCCCCTTTTGCGTTCGCCTGATTTCTAGTGTTGGTATTGCGATCTGGGTATCAGTCGGAGGGATGCGCGAAGGAAGCGTACCCGCCGCCGGGGTATCCTTTTAGGGGTTAAGTGCCGCCAGGGTACCCGCCGCCGGAGGATTGCCCATCTCCAGGCTTAACCGCCGCAGCCAGAGCATGGTCAGTTTTTTTCCCTCTCGTTCTTCCGACTTTTCTAAATCCCCTGAAATTTTTTTCTATTAAAAATTTGTTCTCGCTGCAGGTCTATCCTCCGTCGCTGCAGCTGAGTAGCGGGGTTCCCCGTCACGGAAGCACGGTCAGTTTCTATAATCACGAAGGATGACTATTGCTTTTGTTGTTATTGATAATTAATTGAGCATTCTTTAAGTAAATTTTTTCATTATTTATTCTAATTATTTATTATTTTTATTGATTTATTCTCTGTTTTTACAGCATCTATTTTATACTTACAATTTAAATTTGCCCTACCCTTGACATACACATGTCTTGCTTATAGCTTTATTATTTCAATAAAGTTGGTTCTCTAGGAATTCATCTATTAGCAAAGTTTCATTTTGAGTTTTATGGTTTATTTGACCAACCTTTTTTTATTAATATTTAGAATGAATAATTGTTTTCTTATTAGAGATGCAACCCTTTTTTATGTTTCTCACTTGTTAAGTGATTTTATTTGAAATTAGGAAACATATATGAAGTTATAGTCAACTTGTCTAGCTAGTAGAGTAATAAAATGAATTATAAAATTATTTACTTTGTTGAATTTTTTTAACAAAATATAATTCTTTTGCTTCTTTTGAAGTTGGTCTTATGTTGTTCATGCAAAACTATTAAAATTTTAGCTTGAATCTTTTCTAGATGATAAAAAACTTTAGAGCATATTTTTCTTTACCTACTATATGTGTATCATATTAGTTTTCCTTTGTATTTAAAATCCAGTTTCTATTTGTACTCGATTATACTTTTAAAGTAGGTTTTAACCTTCATTTGAATCACTTCTAAATTGTAGAACTATGACGAAACTCTTTGGAAGCACACTTTTAAGTTGGGTGATTGGTGCTTTTCAGGTTAGTTTTCTCATTTTTTTATTTATTACAAATTCTCATTTTTAATTTTTTGTATAAATTAGATTTTTTTTTATCAAGCTAAATTATACCTTAATTTTTAGTCCAAATCAAATTAGAAAGGCTAAGATGAATATGCAATTTTTTTTGCTAAGAAATGTTATCCATTGAGCATGTTTAAGTGAAATTGAATCATATTAGATATTGTTGTTTTCTTTTCTTATAATGTTTTGATAATTTATATAATTGTGATGATGGCTTTGCATAATCTTTTTATTTTAAGATAGTTTAGTAAATTTTTGTTTTATTATTTTTATCTTACATCATTATCTTATCTCTATGTTTTATTATTTTTTTTTTCATTTTATGTAGTTTTTTTGTTTAAGAAAGTTGAAAGGTAAATTGAAGGTGAGATAAAATTATGTCTTATTATTAAGATGAAGAAGCTAGAACTAAAAGTAAGATAAAATTTATTCTTATTATTAAGATAAAGAGGTTAGAATGTTATAATTAAGTAACAAATATAACAATATAAGAACTGTCATAAAGGTTAAAACTCTAACTAAAAAACTAGGATTAAGATTACAAATCTAAAAATAAGAATAGTTAAGACAACTTAAACTAATAAACTAAAATTAGGATGGATATGTTTAAATTAGGCCTTGGGTTAGCTTAAAGGGTTAGGATTATGAAATTAATAAAAGGATTAGAGGTTTGGATTAGATTTATAATGATTAAGTTAAAGATAAAACTAGTATTACATCTTACTCAATTTTAGGAGTAAGCTTTTAGGATTCAGATTGGATTAGTCATAAACCAATACAAGTATGCGCTCCAACTTTTTTATGCACTAATCATAGTTTATCTTAATAATAAACATATTCTTAATTGAAAACTAAATTAACTCAATTTAAATCTTATTCTTTTCTTATACTTAAGCTTACCTTATCCAAATAAAAAATATAACCATTATCTCAAGTTAAAAAACTTTATCATAATCTTGATTCTAAGTAAATCAAATTGATATCTTACCTGATCGTAGTTTTAATATTTTTTTTGGCATAATCATGAACCAAATTAAAATCTTATAACCTTTGTTTTTTTATTAAAGTAGCTTAATTCATCCTTGCTCATCTAGAAGCCTTGTACAATAGAAACAATTTAACTAGTGAATTAGTTATGTGGACACCATTTGGTGAGAACTTCTATTTGGGTGTAATATGTCTACTTGTTTTCTTTTGGAGTGTCCTTGAACAACATAAAGAATTTATTAATACTATATTTTTGATAACTTAGTTTTATTATATTATCATATTTACCTTTAGGTTGCTTCATCCTAGATAAAAAAGATTTTATTCTTAAAAGGTGCATATGAATCTATATGTCATAATATTAAAATAAAGATTATGATAGTTTAGTTTAAGATTTAGTTTTTTTATTTATAGAATAGTCTAATGTTAATATTAAGATAGGTTAGAGATTTGATTTTTTTAGGTTATTGACTAAGATAATAATAACGTTAATTGTGATCCCATGAACTAAAGGGATAACGAGTGAATATTATTTAATTTTTTGATAAAGAAATCGTTAGATAATAAATATCTTATTGTGAGGTTCTTGGTTGGGCTATATAGAGATGAATTATCCTATAATGACTTTTATAAAAAGCTTTTTGGCTTTTTTACGAGATGTTATGGTGCTAATATGTGGAGGCACATTTTGAGTGCAAAACCCACTTGGGTCAGGAGGGGTGGCCCAAGTGACACTATCTCGACATAGTAAGGCCATGATGTCATATTTATCAAAAGAGTCAACGTTCTTTTAGTCCAATTGATTTCTTGACGAACCAAGAAAAATATGACAGAATTGTAACATGGAGTTAATGTTGAGTGATATTTTAAGAGAAAAATAAGTAAACAAAAAGATTCATGATTATAATTTTGTTAGTATAAAAATAGGTATTGGGTAAGCATAGGTTTTGGTCAAAAATTAGGTTAGGTTTATAAATACGTAGTAATAAAAATATTATAACTTTTATTCGATTCATGATTATGCCAGCATTAAAGTTGATTTCATTAGGGAAAGTATTATATCATAAAAATGATTATATTAAAAAATTGTTTTAAATTTATGATTTAGTAAAGCTAATGTTAAGATTTTACTTTTGTTTAACATAAGTTGTTTTAATGTTAGAATTAGATTTAAGTATGATTTTTTAATTTAGGACAATGTTAGAATTAACATTAAGATTTTGATTTTAGCTTAGAATTATGATTCTTTTTCTCATTGAAATAAGATAAGGTCATGGTTAAGATAAGTTAAGATTATAGTAGATTAAGATTAGAATCATGTTAATTTTATGGTTAAGATTAATATTAGGTTAATGATTAGTTCTTGTTTATAATTAGATAAGGATTATTTCAATACTATGTTTAAATTATAAATAGATAAGTTAGTGTTTCTCTTAAATTAAAAACTGGACTACTAATTAAAATTTTTTATTAAAAATGATCGAAGTTTATGTTACATTTATTATTAATTCATAGTGGGTTAGGATTAGGATTAATTTTTAATAAGCTATTTTTAGATAATATTAAAATAAAGATTATGATAGTTTAGTTTAAGATTTAGTTTTTTTATTTTTAGAATAGTCTAATGTTAATATTAAGATAGGTTAGAGATTTGATTTTTTTAGGTTATTGACTAAGATAATAATAACGTTAATTGTGATCCCATGCACTAAAGGGATAACGAGTGAATATTATTTAATTTTTTGATAAAGAAATCGTTAGATAATAAATATCTTATAGTGAGGTTCTTGGTTGGGCTATATAGAGATGAATTATCCTATAATGACTTTTATAAAAAGCTTTTTGGCTTTTTTACGAGATGTTATGGTGCTAATATGTGGAGGCACATTTTGAGTGCAAAACCCACTTGGGTCAGGAGGGGTGGCCCGAGTGACACTATCTCGACATAGTAAGGCCATGATGTCATATTTATCAAAAGAGTCAACGTTCTTTTAGTCCAATTGATTTCTTGATGAACCAAGAAAAATCTGACAGACTTGTGACATGGAGTTAATATTGAGTGATATTTTAAGAGAAAAATAAGTAAACAAAAAGATTCATGATTATAATTTTGTTAGTATAATAATAGGTATTGGGTAAGCATAGGTTTTGGTCAAAAATTAGGTTAGGTTTATAAATACGTAGTAATAAAAATATTAGAACCTTTATTCGATCCATGATTATGCCAGCATTAAAGTTGATTTCATTAGGGAAAGTATTATATCATAAAAATGATTATATTAAAAAATTATTTTAAATTTATGATTTAGTAAAGCTAATGTTAAGATTTTACTTTTGTTTAACATAAGTTGTTTTAATGTTAGAATTAGATTTAAGTATGATTTTTTAATTTAGGACAATGTTAGAATTAACATTAAGATTTTGATTTTAGCTTAGAATTATGATTCTTTTTATCATTGAAATAAGATAAGGTCATGGTTAAGATAAGTTAAGATTATAGTAGATTAAGATTAGAATCATGTTAATTTTATGGTTAAGATTAATATTAGGTTAATGATTAGTTATTGTTTATAATTAGATAAGGATTATTTCAATACTATGTTTAAATTATAAATAGATAAGTTAGTGTTTCTCTTAAATTAAAAACTGGACTACTAATTAAAATTTTTTATTAAAAATGATCGAAGTTTATGTTACATTTATTATTAATTCATAGTGGGTTAGGATTTGGATTAATTTTTAATAAGCTATTTTTAGATAATATTAAAATAAAGATTATGATAGTTTAGTTTAAGATTTAGTTTTTTTATTTTTAGAATAGTCTAATGTTAATATTAAGATAGGTTAGAGATTTGATTTTTTTAGGTTATTGACTAAGATAATAATAACGTTAATTGTGATCCCATGCACTAAAGGGATAACGAGTGAATATTATTTAATTTTTTGATAAAGAAATCGTTAGATAATAAATATCTTATAGCGAGCTTCTTGGTTGGGCTATAAAGAGATGAATTATCCTATAATGACTTTTATAAAAAGCTTTTTGGCATTTTTACGAGATGTTATGGTGCTAATATGTGGAGGCACATTTTGAGTGCAAAACTCACTTGGGTCAGGAGGGGTGGCCCAAGTGACACTATCTCGACATAGGAAGGCCATGATGTCATATTTAACAAAAGAGTCAACGTTCTTTTAGTCCAATTGATTTCTTGATGAACCAAGAAAAATCTGACATAATTGTAACATGGAGTTAATGTTGAGTGATATTTTAAGAGAAAAATAAGTAAACAAAAAGATTCATGATTATAATTTTGTTAGTATAATAATAGGTATTGGGTAAGCATAGGTTTTGGTAAAAAATTAGGTTAGGTTTATAAATACGTAGTAATAAAAATATTAGAAATTTTATTCGATTCATGATTATGCCAGCATTAAAGTTGATTTCATTAGGGAAAGTATTATATCATAAAAATGATTATAGTAAAAAATTATTTTAAATTTATGATTTAGTAAAGCTAATGTTAAGATTTTACTTTTGTTTAACATAAGTTGTTTTAATATTAGAATTAGATTTAAGTATGATTTTTTAATTTAGGACAATGTTAGAATTAACATTAAGATTTTGATTTTAGCTTAGAATTATGATTCTTTTTCTCATTGAAATAAGATAAGGTCATGGTTAAGATAAGTTAAGATTATAGTAGATTAGGATTAGAATGATGTTAATTTTATGGTTAAGATTAATATTAGGTTAATGACTAGTTCTTGTTTATAATTAGATAAGGATATTGTCAATACTATGTTTAAATTATAAATAGATAAGTTAGTGTTTCTGTTAAATTAAAAACTGGACTACTAATTAAAATTTTTTATTAAAAATGATCGAAGTTTATGTTACATTTATTATTAATTAATAGTGGGTTAGGATTTGGATTAATTTTTAATAAGCTATTTTTAGATAATATTAAAATAAAGATTATGATTGTTTAGTTTAAGATTTAGTTTTTTTATTTTTAGAATAGTCTAATATTAATATTAAGATAGGTTAGAGATTTGATTTCTTTAGGTTATTGACTAAGATAATAATAACGTTAATTGTGATCCCATGAACTAAAGGGATAACGAGTGAATATTATTTAATTTTTTGATAAAGAAATCGTTAGATAATAAATATCTTATAGCGAGTTTCTTGGTTGGGCTATAAAGAGATGAATTATCATATAATGACTTTTATAAAAAGCTTTTTGGCTTTTTTACGAGATGTTATGGTGCTAATATGTGGAGGCACATTTTGAGTGGAAAACTCACTTGGGTCAGGAGGGGTGGCCCAAGTGACACTATCTCGACATAGTAAGGCCATGATGTCATATGTAACAAAAGAGTCAACGTTCTTTTAGTCCAATTGATTTCTAGATGAACCAAGAAAAATCTGACAGACTTCTAACATGGAGTTAATGTTGAGTGATATTTTAAGAGAAAAATAAGTAAACAAAAAGATTCATGATTATAATTTTGTTAGTATAATAATAGGTATTGGGTAAGCATAGGTTTTGGTTAAAAATTAGGTTAGGTTTATAAATACGTAGTAATAAAAATATTAGAACCTTTATTCGATTAATGATTATGCCAGCATTAAAGTTGATTTCATTAGGGAAAGTATTATATCATAAAAATGATTATATTAAAAAATTATTTTAAATTTATGATTTAGTAAAGCTAATGTTAAGATTTTACTTTTGTTTAACATAAGTTGTTTTAATGTTAGAATTAGATTTAAGTATGATTTTTTAATTTAGGACAATATTAGAATTAACATTAAGATTTTGATTTTAGCTTAGAATTATGATTCTTTTTATCATTGAAATAAGATAAGGTCATGGTTAAGATAAGTTAAGATTATAGTAGATTAGGATTAGAATCATGTTAATTTTATGGTTAAGATTAATATTAGGTTAATGACTAGTTCTTGTTTATAATTAGATAAGGATATTGTCAATACTATGTTTAAATTATAAATAGAAAAGTTAGTGTTTCTGTTAAATTAAAAACTGGACTACTAATTAAAATTTTTTATTAAAAATGATCGAAGTTTATGTTACATTTATTATTAATTAATAGTGGGTTAGGATTTGGATTAATTTTTAATAAGCTATTTTTAGATAATATTAAAATAAAGATTATGATTGTTTAGTTTAAGATTTAGTTTTTTTATTTTTAGAATAGTCTAATATTAATATTAAGATAGGTTAGAGATTTGATTTTTTTAGGTTATTGACTAAGATAATAATAATATTAATTGTGATCCCATGAACTAAAGGGATAACGAGTGAATATTATTTAATTTTTTGATAAAGAAATCGTTAGATAATAAATATCTTATAGCGAGTTTCTTGGTTGGGCTATAAAGAGATGAATTATCATATAATGACTTTTATAAAAAGCTTTTTGGCTTTTTTACGAGATGTTATGGTGCTAATATGTGGAGGCACATTTTGAGTGTAAAACTCACTTGGGTCAGGAAAGGTGGCCCAAGTGACACTATCTCGACATAGTAAGGCCATGATGTCATATGTAAAAAAAGAGTCAACGTTCTTTTAGTCCAATTGATTTCTAGATGAACCAAGAAAAATCTGACAGACTTCTAACATGGAGTTAATGTTGAGTGATATTTTAAGAGAAAAATAAGTAAACAAAAAGATTCATGATTATAATTTTGTTAGTATAATAATAGGTATTGGGTAAGCATAGGTTTTGGTCAAAAATTAGGTTAGGTTTATAAATACGTAGTAATAAAAATATTAGAACCTTTATTCGATTCATGATTATGCCAGCATTAAAGTTGATTTCATTAGGGAAAGTATTATATCATAAAAATGATTATAGTAAAAAATTATTTTAAATTTATGATTTAGTAAAGCTAATGTTAAGATTTTACTTTTGTTTAACATAAGTTGTTTTAATATTAGAATTAGATTTAAGTATGATTTTTTAATTTAGGACAATGTTAGAATTAACATTAAGATTTTGATTTTAGCTTAGAATTATGATTCTTTTTCTCATTGAAATAAGATAAGGTCATGGTTAAGATAAGTTAAGATTATAGTAGATTAGGATTAGAATGATGTTAATTTTATGGTTAAGATTAATATTAGGTTAATGACTAGTTCTTGTTTATAATTAGATAAGGATATTGTCAATACTATGTTTAAATTATAAATAGATAAGTTAGTGTTTCTGTTAAATTAAAAACTGGACTACTAATTAAAATTTTTTATTAAAAATGATCGAAGTTTATGTTACATTTATTATTAATTAATAGTGGGTTAGGATTTGGATTAATTTTTCATAAGCTATTTTTAGATAATATTAAAATAAAGATTATGATTGTTTAGTTTAAGATTTAGTTTTCTTATTTTTAGAATAGTCTAATATTAATATTAAGATAGGTTAGAGATTTGATTTCTTTAGGTTATTGACTAAGATAATAATAACGTTAATTGTGATCCCATGAACTAAAGGGATAACGAGTGAATATTATTTAATTTTTTGATAAAGAAATCGTTAGATAATAAATATCTTATAGCGAGTTTCTTGGTTGGGCTATAAAGAGATGAATTATCATATAATGACTTTTATAAAAAGCTTTTTGGCTTTTTTACGAGATGTTATGGTGCTAATATGTGGAGGCACATTTTGAGTGGAAAACTCACTTGGGTCAGGAGGGGTGGCCCAAGTGACACTATCTCGACATAGTAAGGCCATGATGTCATATGTAACAAAAGAGTCAACGTTCTTTTAGTCCAATTGATTTCTAGATGAACCAAGAAAAATCTGACAGACTTCTAACATGGAGTTAATGTTGAGTGATATTTTAAGAGAAAAATAAGTAAACAAAAAGATTCATGATTATAATTTTGTTAGTATAATAATAGGTATTGGGTAAGCATAGGTTTTGGTCAAAAATTAGGTTAGGTTTATAAATACGTAGTAATAAAAATATTAGAACTTTTATTCGATTCATGATTATGCCAGCATTAAAGTTGATTTCATTAGGGAAAGTATTATATCATAAAAATGATTATAGTAAAAAATTATTTTAAATTTATGATTTAGTAAAGCTAATGTTAAGATTTTACTTTTGTTTAACATAAGTTGTTTTAATATTAGAATTAGATTTAAGTATGATTTTTTAATTTAGGACAATGTTAGAATTAACATTAAGATTTTGATTTTAGCTTAGAATTATGATTCTTTTTATCAATTAAATAAGATAAGGTCATGGTTAAGATAAGTTAAGATTATAGTAGATTAGGATTAGAATGATGTTAATTTTATGGTTAAGATTAATATTAGGTTAATGACTAGTTCTTGTTTATAATTAGATAAGGATATTGTCAATACTATGTTTAAATTATAAATAGATAAGTTAGTGTTTCTCTTAAATTAAAAACTGGACTACTAATTAAAATTTTTTATTAAAAATGATCGAAGTTTATGTTACATTTATTATTAATTCATAGTGGGTTAGGATTTGGATTAATTTTTAATAAGCTATTTTTAGATAATATTAAAATAAAGATTATGATAGTTTAGTTTAAGATTTAGTTTTTTTATTTTTAGAATAGTCTAATGTTAATATTAAGATAGGTTAGAGATTTGATTTTTTTAGGTTATTGACTAAGATAATAATAACGTTAATTGTGATCCCATGAACTAAAGGGATAACGAGTGAATATTATTTAATTTTTTGAGAAAGAAATCGTTAGATAATAAATATCTTATTGTGAGGTTCTTGGTTGGGCTATATAGAGATGAATTATCCTATAATGACTTTTATAAAAAGCTTTTTGGCATTTTTACGAGATGTTATGGTGCTAATATGTGGAGGCACATTTTGAGTGCAAAACCCACTTGGGTCAGGAGGGGTGGCCCAAGTGACACTATCTCGACATAGTAAGGCCATGATGTCATATTTAACGAAAGAGTCAACGTTCTTTTAGTCCAATTGATTTCTTGATGAACCAAGAAAAATCTGACAGACTTCTAACATGGAGTTAATGTTGATTGATATTTTAAGAGAAAAAGAAGTAAACAAAAAGATTCATGATTATAATTTTGTTAGTATAATAATAGGTATTGGGTAAGCATAGGTTTTGGTCAAAAATTAGGTTAGGTTTATAAATACGTAGTAATAAAAATATTAGAACGTTTATTCGATTCATGATTATGCCAGCATTAAAGTTGATTTCATTAGGGAAAGTATTATATCATAAAAATGATTATAGTAAAAAATTATTTTAAATTTATGATTTAGTAAAGCTAATGTTAAGATTTTACTTTTGTTTAACATAAGTTGTTTTAATGTTAGAATTAGATTTAAGTATGATTTTTTAATTTAGGACAATGTTAGAATTAACATTAAGATTTTGATTTTAGCTTAGAATTATGATTCTTTTTATCATTGAAATAAGATAAGGTCATGGTTAAGATAAGTTAAGATTATAGTAGATTAGGATTAGAATGATGTTAATTTTATGGTTAAGATTAATATTAGGTTAATGACTAGTTCTTGTTTATAATTAGATAAGGATATTGTCAATACTATGTTTAAATTATAAATAGATAAGTTAGTGTTTCTGTTAAATTAAAAACTGGACTACTAATTAAAATTTTTTATTAAAAATGATCGAAGTTTATGTTACATTTATTATTAATTAATAGTGGGTTAGGATTTGGATTAATTTTTAATAAGCTATTTTTAGATAATATTAAAATAAAGATTATGATTGTTTAGTTTAAGATTTAGTATTTTTATTTTCAGAATAGTCTAATGTTAATATTAAGATAGGTTAGAGATTTGATTTTTTTAGGTTATTGACTAAGATAATAATAATATTAATTGTGATCCAATGAACTAAAGGGATAACGAGTGAATATTATTTAATTTTTTAAAAAGAAATCGTTAGATAATAAATATCTTATAGCGAGCTTCTTGGTTGGGCTATAAAGAGATGAATTATCCTATAATGACTTTTATAAAAAGCTTTTTGGCATTTTTACGAGATGTTATGGTGCTAATATGTGGAGGCACATTTTGAGTGCAAAACTCACTTGGGTCAGGAGGGGTGGCCCAAGTGACACTATCTCGACATAGGAAGGCCATGATGTCATATTTAACAAAAGAGTCAACGTTCTTTTAGTCCAATTGATTTCTTGATGAACCAAGAAAAATCTGACAGACTTCTAACATGGAGTTAATGTTGAGTGATATTTTAAGAGAAAAATAAGTAAACAAAAAGATTCATGATTATAATTTTGTTAGTATAATAATAGGTATTGGGTAAGCATAGGTTTTGGTAAAAAATTAGGTTAGGTTTATAAATACGTAGTAATAAAAATATTAGAAATTTTATTCGATTCATGATTATGCCAGCATTAAAGTTGATTTCATTAGGGAAAGTATTATATCATAAAAATGATTATATTAAAAAATTGTTTTAAATTTATGATTTAGTAAAGCTAATGTTAAGATTTTACTTTTGTTTAACATAAGTTGTTTTAATGTTAGAATTAGATTTAAGTATGATTTTTTAATTTAGGACAATGTTAGAATTAACATTAAGATTTTGATTTTAGCTTAGAATTATGATTCTTTTTATCATTGAAATAAGATAAGGTCATGGTTAAGATAAGTTAAGATTATAGTAGATTAGGATTAGAATCATGTTAATTTTATGATTAAGATTAATATTAGGTTAATGACTAGTTCTTGTTTATAATTAGATAAGGATTATTTCAATACTATGTTTAAATTATAAATAGATAAGTTAGTGTTTCTTTTAAATTAAAAACTGGACTACTAATTAAAATTTTTTATTAAAAATGATCGAAGTTTATGTTACATTTATTATTAATTAATAGTGGGTTAAGATTTGGATTAATTTTTAATAAGCTATTTTTAGATAATATTAAAATAAAGATTATGATTGTTTAGTTTAAGATTTAGTTTTTTTATTTTTAGAATAATTTAATGTTAATATTAAGATAGGTTAGAGATTTGATTTTTTTAGGTTATTGACTAAGATAATAATAACGTTAATTGTGATCCCATGAACTAAAGGGATAACGAGTGAATATTATTTAATTTTTTGGTAAAGAAATCGTTGGATAATAAATATCTTATAGCGAGTTTCTTGGTTGGGCTATAAAGAGATGAATTATCATATAATGACTTTTATAAAAAGCTTTTTGGCTTTTTTACGAGATGTTATGGTGCTAATATGTGGAGGCACATTTTGAGTGGAAAACCCACTTGGGTCAGGAGGGGTGGCCCAAGTGACACTATCTCGACATAGTAAGGCCATGATGTCATATGTAACAAAAGAGTCAACGTTCTTTTAGTCCAATTGATTTCTAGATGAACCAAGAAAAATCTGACAGACTTCTAACATGGAGTTAATGTTGAGTGATATTTTAAGAGAAAAATAAGTAAACAAAAAGATTCATGATTATAATTTTGTTAGTATAATAATAGGTATTGGGTAAGCATAGGTTTTGGTCAAAAATTAGGTTAGGTTTATAAATACGTAGTAATAAAAATATTAGAACTTTTATTCGATTCATGATTATGCCAGCATTAAAGTTGATTTCATTAGGGAAAGTATTATATCATAAAAATGATTATAGTAAAAAATTATTTTAAATTTATGATTTAGTAAAGCTAATGTTAAGATTTTACTTTTGTTTAACATAAGTTGTTTTAATATTAGAATTAGATTTAAGTATGATTTTTTAATTTAGGACAATGTTAGAATTAACATTAAGATTTTGATTTTAGCTTAGAATTATGATTCTTTTTATCAATTAAATAAGATAAGGTCATGGTTAAGATAAGTTAAGATTATAGTAGATTAGGATTAGAATGATGTTAATTTTATGGTTAAGATTAATATTAGGTTAATGACTAGTTCTTTTTTATAATTAGATAAGGATATTGTCAATACTATGTTTAAATTATAAATAGATAAGTTAGTGTTTCTGTTAAATTAAAAACTGGACTACTAATTAAAATTTTTTATTAAAAATGATCGAAGTTTATGTTACATTTATTATTAATTCATAGTGGGTTAGGATTTGGATTAATTTTTCATAAGCTATTTTTAGATAATATTAAAATAAAGATTATGATAGTTTAGTTTAAGATTTAGTTTTTTTATTTTTAGAATAGTCTAATGTTAATATTAAGATAGGTTAGAGATTTGATTTTTTTAGGTTATTGACTAAGATAATAATAACGTTAATTGTGATCCCATGAACTAAAGGGATAACGAGTGAATATTATTTAATTTTTTGAGAAAGAAATCGTTAGATAATAAATATCTTATAGTGAGGTTCTTGGTTGGGCTATATAGAGATGAATTATCCTATAATGACTTTTATAAAAAGCTTTTTGGCATTTTTACGAGATGATATGGTGCTAATATGTGGAGGCACATTTTGAGTGCAAAACTCACTTGGGTCAGGAGGGGTGGCCCAAGTGACACTATCTCGACATAGTAAGGCCATGATGTCATATTTATCAGAAGAGTCAACGTTCTTTTAGTCCAATTGATTTCTTGATGAACCAAGAAAAATCTGACAGACTTCTAACATGGAGTTAATGTTGATTGATATTTTAAGAGAAAAATAAGTAAACAAAAAGATTCATGATTATAATTTTGTTAGTATAATAATAGGTATTGGGTAAGCATAGGTTTTGGTCAAAAATTAGGTTAGGTTTATAAATACGTAGTAATAAAAATATTAGAACTTTTATTCGATTCATGATTATGCCAGCATTAAAGTTGATTTCATTAGGGAAAGTATTATATCATAAAAATGATTATAGTAAAAAATTATTTTAAATTTATGATTTAGTAAAGCTAATGTTAAGATTTTACTTTTGTTTAACATAAGTTGTTTTAATGTTAGAATTATATTTAAGTATGATTTTTTAATTTAGGACAATGTTAGAATTAACATTAAGATTTTGATTTTAGCTTAGAATTATGATTCTTTTTATCATTGAAATAAGATAAGGTCATGGTTAAGATAAGTTAAGATTATAGTAGATTAGGATTAGAATGATGTTAATTTTATGGTTAAGATTAATATTAGGTTAATGACTAGTTCTTGTTTATAATTAGATAAGGATATTGTCAATACTATGTTTAAATTATAAATAGATAAGTTAGTGTTTCTCTTAAATTAAAAACTGGACTACTAATTAAAATTTTTTATTAAAAATGATCGAAGTTTATGTTACATTTATTATTAATTAATAGTGGGTTAGGATTTGGATTAATTTTTAATAAGCTATTTTTAGATAATATTAAAATAAAGATTATGATTGTTTAGTTTAAGATTTAGTTTTTTTATTTTCAGAATAGTCTAATGTTAATATTAAGATAGGTTAGAGATTTGATTTTTTTAGGTTATTGACTAAGATAATAATAATATTAATTGTGATCCCATGAACTAAAGGGATAACGAGTGAATATTATTTAATTTTTTGAGAAAGAAATCGTTAGATAATAAATATCTTATAGCGAGCTTCTTGGTTGGGCTATAAAGAGATGAATTATCCTATAATGACTTTTATAAAAAGCTTTTTGGCATTTTTACGAGATGTTATGGTGCTAATATGTGGAGGCACATTTTGAGTGCAAAACTCACTTGGGTCAGGAGGGGTGGCCCAAGTGACACTATCTCGACATAGGAAGGCCATGATGTCATATTTAACAAAAGAGTCAACGTTCTTTTAGTCCAATTGATTTCTTGATGAACCAAGAAAAATCTGACAGAATTGTAACATGGAGTTAATGTTGAGTGATATTTTAAGAGAAAAATAAGTAAACAAAAAGATTCATGATTATAATTTTGTTAGTATAATAATAGGTATTGGGTAAGCATAGGTTTTGGTCAAAAATTAGGTTAGGTTTATAAATACGTAGTAATAAAAATATTAGAAATTTTATTCGATTCATGATTATGCCAGCATTAAAGTTGATTTCATTAGGGAAAGTATTATATCATAAAAATGATTATATTAAAAAATTATTTTAAATTTATGATTTAGTAAAGCTAATGTTAAGATTTTACTTTTGTTTAACATAAGTTGTTTTAACGTTAGAATTAGATTTAAGTATGATTTTTTAATTTAGGACAATGTTAGAATTAACATTAAGATTTTGATTTTAGCTTAGAATTATGATTCTTTTTATCATTGAAATAAGATAAGGTCATGGTTAAGATAAGTTAAGATTATAGTAGATTAAGATTAGAATCATGTTAATTTTATGGTTAAGATTAATATTAGGTTAATGATTAGTTCTTGTTTCTAATTAGATAAGGATTATTTCAATACTATGTTTAAATTATAAATAGATAAGTTAGTGTTTCTCTTAAATTAAAAACTGGACTACTAATTAAAATTTTTTATTAAAAATGATCGAAGTTTATGTTACATTTATTATTAATTCATAGTGGGTTAGGATTAGGATTAATTTTTAATAAGCTATTTTTAGATAATATTAAAATAAAGATTATGATTGTTTAGTTTAAGATTTAGTTTTTTTATTTTTAGAATAGTCTAATGTTAATATTAAGATAGGTTAGAGATTTGATTTTTTTAGGTTATTGACTAAGATAATAATAACGTTAATTGTGATCCCATGCACTAAAGGGATAACGAGTGAATATTATTTAATTTTTTGATAAATAAATCGTTAGATAATAAATATCTTATAGTGAGATTCTTGGTTGGGCTATATAGAGATGAATTATCCTATAATGACTTTTATAAAAAGCTTTTTGGCATTTTTACGAGATGTTATGGTGCTAATATGTGGAGGCACATTTTGAGTGCAAAACCAACTTGGGTCAGGAGGGGTGGCCCAAGTGACACTGTCTCGACATAGTAAGGCCATGATGTCATATTTATCAAAAGAGTCAACGTTCTTTTAGTCCAATTGATTTCTTGATGAACCATGAAAAATCTGACAGACTTGTAACATGGAGTTAATGTTGAGTGATATTTTAAGAGAAAAACAAGTAAACGAAAAGATTCATGATTATAATTTTGTTAGTATAATAATAGGTATTGGGTAAGCATAGGTTTTGGTCAAAAATTAGGTTAGGTTTATAAATACGTAGTAATAAAAATATTAGAACTTTTATTCGATTCATGATTATGCCAGCATTAAAGTTGATTTCATTAGGGAAAGTATTATATCATAAAAATGATTATATTAAAAAATTATTTTAAATTTATGATTTAGTAAAGCTAATGTTAAGATTTTACTTTTGTTTAACATAAGTTGTTTTAATGTTAGAATTTGATTTAAGTATGATTTTTTAATTTAGGACAATGTTAGAATTAACATTAAGATTTTGATTTTAGCTTAGAATTATGATTCTTTTTATCATTGAAATAAGATAAGGTCATGGTTAAGATAAGTTAAGATTATAGTAGATTAGGATTAGAATGATGTTAATTTTATGGTTAAGATTAATATTAGGTTAATGATTAGTTCTTGTTTATAATTAGATAAGGATTATTTCAATACTATGTTTAAATTATAAATAGATAAGTTAGTGTTTCTCTTAAATTAAAAACTGGACTACTAATTAAAATTTTTTATTAAAAATGATCGAAGTTTATGTTACATTTATTATTAATTCATAGTGGGTTAGGATTTGGATTAATTTTTAATAAGCTATTTTTAGATAATATTAAAATAAAGATTATGATAGTTTAGTTTAAGATTTAGTTTTTTTATTTTTAGAATAGTCTAATGTTAATATTAAGATAGGTTAGAGATTTGATTTTTTTAGGTTATTGACTAAGATAATAATAATGTTAATTGTGATCCCATGAACTAAAGGGATAACGAAAGAATATTATTTAATTTTTTGATAAAGAAATCGTTAGATAATAAATATCTTATAGTGAGCTTCTTGGTTGGGCTATATAGAGATGAATTATCTTATAATGACTTTTATAAAAGCTTTTTGGCTTTTTTACGAGATGTTATGGTGCTAATATGTGGAGGCACATTTTGAGTGCAAAACCCACTTGGGTCAGGAGGGGTGGCCCAAGTGACACTATCTCGACATAGTAAGGCCATGATGTCATATTTAACACAAGAGTCAACGTTCTTTTAGTCCAATTGATTTCTAGATGAACCAAGCAAAATTTGACAAACTTCTAACATTGAGTTAATATATACTTATATTTTAAGAGAAAAATAAGTAAACAAAAAGATTCATGATTATAATTTTTTTAGTATAATAATAGGTATTGTGTATGCATAGGTTTTGGTCAAAAATTAGGTTAGGTTTATAAATACAAAGTAATAAAAATATTACAACTTTTATTCGATTCATGATTATGCCAGTATTAAAGTTATTATTAAGCTTGATTAACGATTTCATTAGGGAAAGTATTATATCATAAAAATGGTTAGATTCAAAAATTATTTTAGATTTATGATTTAGTAAAGCTAAGGTTAAGATTTTACTTTTGTTTAACATGAGTTTTTTCAATGTTAGAATTAGATTTAAGTATGATTTTTTAGTTTAGGACAACGTTAGAATTAACATAAAGATTTTTATTTTAGCTTAGAATTATTATGTAGTTGATATTGAGTGATATTTTAAAAGAAAAATCATTAGACTTAAAGATTAATGGTGATAATTTGGCTAATTTAATAATAAGTGTTTGGTGAACTTTTCTTTTGCTTATAAATTATGTTGGGGTTCTAATTACGTAATAGTAAAATTAGTATAACTTGTATTAGGTTCATGATAAAGTCCTATTAAAGGTAGGGTTAAGCTTGATTTAGGATTATATTAAGGAAAAGTTATTATAAAAGAGAAGACAATAAAAATTATTTTAGATTTATGATTAGGGCAAGGTTAAGACTAGGCTTTGGTCTAGGTTTTGGTTGGTATTTACTTTAGAATTTTGTTTTGGTATAATTTTTGATTAGTTTAAGATAATATTAGAATTAATACTAAGATTTTTTTAATTTTAGCTTAGAATTAGGATTTCAATTATGATTCGAATGAGATAAGATTATAACTAAGAGAAGTTAAGACTATACTAGATCAATGTTAGGATTATGTTAGTTTTAAGATTAAGATTAATCTTAGGTTAATGATTAGATTTTATTTACAATTTGATGAGGGTACGATTAATACTGTATTTAGATTTAAGATAACTTCAATATTAATGTTAAAATTAAAATAAAGATAAATATTTGTTTATGTTTTTAATAATATGGAATAATTTTGATACTAAGATTTATTTCATGATGAAGTTAAAATTAAGATATGCATAAGATTTGTTTATAAATTTTTTAGATTACTAATAGAATTAGTATTTAGATAAGATTAATTTTTTAGGATTTACATTAAATCTATGATTAAGATGAGTTTAAATTATGAATAAATATTTTAGTATCTCTCTTAAATTAAAGAATGGACTAGTCATTAAAATTTTCATTAGAATTGATTGGAGATTATGTTACAATTATTATTAATTCATAATAGGTTAAAATTTTGATTAATTTTAAAGAAATTGTGTTAAGATAGTATTAAGGTTAAGATTATGTTAGTTTAAATTAAGATTTAGTTTTTTATTATTAGCATAGCCTAATATTAATATTAGGATACGTTAGAGATTAATTTTTTTAAGTTATTGATGAGGATAATAATAACGTTAAGTGTGATCCCATGATCTAAAGGGATAATGAGGGAATGTTAGTTAATTTTTTGATAAAGAAATCATGAGACAATAAATTGCTTATAGCGGTCTTCTAGGTGGCTATATAAAGATAAAGTATCTTATGATGACTATTATAAAAAAAAATTATTTCTTATATTAGATGTTATTGTGTTAAGATTTTAAGCCACATTTTGAGGGCAAAACCCACTTGGGTTAGAAGGGGTGGCCCAAGTGACACTATCTCGACATAATAAGGCTATAATGTCATATTTAACACTAGAGTCAACATTCTTTTAGTCCAATTGGTTTCTAGATGAACGAAACAAAATTTTACAGGCTTGTAACACCAAGGATTGAAGGTAATGGAATAGTTGAGTGATATTCTTAGAAAAGAATCATCAGACAAAATGATTCATGATTATAATTTAGCTAATATAATGATAATTATTAGCTAAACATAGGTTTTAGTTATAAATTAAGTACTTTTATAATTATGCAATAATAAAATTAATAGAACTTTTATTTAATTCATGACTATGTAAATATTAAAGTTAGGATTAAGCTTTATTTATAATTAGATTAGGGAAAGTTTATTATAAAAACAAATAAATCAAAAAATTATTTTAGATTTATGATTCTATAAGGCTAATGTTAAGATTTTGCTTTTGTTTTGGTTTAGTTGGTTTTTATTTTAGAGTTTGATTTAAGTGCGATTTTTTTAGTTTAGGATAATATTAGAATTAATATTAAGATTTTTTAAATTTAGCTTAGAATTGGGATTTTATTTATCATTCAAATGAGATAAGATAATAACTAAGACAAGTTAAGATTATAATTGGTTAGGATTGGAATCATGTTAGTTTTAAGGTTAAGACTAATTTTAGGTTAATAATTAGTTCTCGTTTATAAGTAGATGAGGTTATTGTCAACGTTATATTTTGATTTAAGACGATATTAATATTAATGTTAGGATTAAAATAAAGTTAAAGATTAGTTTAGATTTTTAATTCTGAAAAAGTAATATTGACACTAAGATTAGAATTAAGGTCAAGTTAAGGTTAAGGTTTACATACAGTTAGTTTATAATTAGTTTAGTATAATAATAAGATTAGGATTAAAATTACATTAATTTAGCTTAGGATTTATATTAAATTTATGATTAAGATATGCTAAAAGTATGGATTAAATATGTTTTTCTCACACTTAAATTTAGTAAAAAAATTTTCATTAAAAATATTTATTAGAACTTATTCATGATTATGTTATATTTAATATTAATTCAAAGAATGTTAGGATTTGGGATAATTTATAATAAATTTGTTTAAGATAGTATTAAGATTAAGGTGTTATTAGTTTAGCTTAAGATTTAATTTATTTATCATTGAAATCGTCTAATATTAATATCAAATATGTCAAAAACTAATTTATTTTCGTTTAAGACTGGGATAATAACAATTTTAAGTATGATCCTGAGGACTAAAGAGATAACAAGTTAATATTAGTTAATTTATTGAGAAAGAAATCACTGGACAATGAGTGGCTTATAATGCAATTCTTGGTGAGCATGTATAGAGATGAATTATCTCATAAAAGTTATTGAAAGTGTGGGTTTAGTGTTTATATAACATGTTATTGAATTAAGATGTTTAGACACCTTTTGTAGGCAAAACTCACTGGGGTCTGGAGGGGAGACCCAAGCGATACTGTCTTGACATAGTAAAACCATGATGTTATATTTAACACTAGAGCAAACATTCTTGTAATGTAATTGGTTTAAGAATGAACAAAATAAAACTTGATGGGCTTATGATACCTGGGACTAATGATAATATAGTTAATACTGAGTGATATTTTAAAAGAAAAATTACTACAGAAAAAGATTAATGGTTATAATTTTGCTAATTTAATAATAAGTGTTGGGTGATGATGGCTTTTGGTTATAAATTATGTTTGGTTTCTAATTACGTAATACTAAAATTAGTAAGACATGTATTAGATTCATCATTATGTCAACATTAAAGTTAGCGTTAAGCTTGATTTATTATTAGATTAAGGAAAGGCTATTATAAAAGAGAAGACAACAAAAATTATTTTAGATTTATGATTAAGGCTAAGGTTAAGACAAGGCTTTAGTCTAAGTTGTGTTGGTATTAAGTTTAAAAATTTAGTTTATGCACGATTTGTGATTTTTTTAAGAGAATATTAGAATTAAGATTAATATTTTAATTATTTTAGCTTAGAATTAAGATTTTATTTATGATTAAAATGAGATAAAATTATTATTAAGTTATGACTACATTAGATCAATGTTAGGATTATTTTTTTTAAGATTAAGATTAGTCTTAGGTTAATGATTTTTTTAATTAACAATTTCATAAGGGTATGGAAAGTACTATATTTAGATTCAAGATAATATTAATATTAACGTTAATATTAAAAAAAGGTAAAGATTAGTTTAGGTTTTTAATAATATATTATAATTTTTTTACTAAGTTTTGTTTCATGGTGAAGTTAAGATTAAGTTATGCATAAGATTAGTTTATCATTAGTTTGGATTAATAATAGAAATAGTATAAAGAAAAGATTTATTTTACTTAGGATTTATATTAAAATTATTATTAAGACGAGTCTAAATTACAAATAGATATGTTAGTGTTTCTCTTAAGTTAAAGACTGGAGTAGTCATTAAAAATTTTTATTAAAATTGATCGAAGATTATGTTACATTTATTATTAATTCATAGTGGGTTTGGATTTAGATTAATTTTGAATAACCTATTTTAAAATAATATTAAAATAAAGATTATGACACTTTAGTTTAAGATTTAGTTTTTTATTTTTAGAATTGTTTAATGTTAATATTAGGATAGGTTAGAGATTTGATTTTTTTAGGTTATTGACTAAGATAATAATAATGTTAATTGTGATCCCATGAACTAAAGGGATAACGAGTGGATATTATTTAATTTTTTGATAAAGAAATCGTTAGATAATAAATATCTTATAGTGAGCTTCTTTGTTGGGCTATATAGAGATGAATTATCCTATAATGACTTTTATAAAAAGCTTTTTTGCTTTTTTACGAGATGTTATGGTGCTAATATGTGGAGGCACATTTTGAGTGCAAAACCCACTTGGGTCAGGAGGGGTGGCCCAAGTGACACTATCTCGACATAGTAAGGCCATGATGTCATATTTAACAAAAGATTCAACGTTCTTTTAGTCCAATTGATTTCTAGATGAACCAAGAAAAATCTGACAGACTTGTAACATGGAGTTAATGTTGAGTGATATTTTAAGAGAAAAATAAGTAAACAAAAAGATTCATGATTATAATTTTGTTAGTATAATAATAGGTATTGGGTAAGCATAGGTTTTGGTCAAAAATTAGGTTTGGTTTATAAATACGTAGTAATAAAATATTAGAACTTTTATTCGATTCATGATTATGCCAGCATTAAAGTTATGATTAGGCTTGATTAACGATTTGATTAGGGAAAGTATTATATCATAAAAATGGTTAGATTTAAAAATTTCTTTTGATTTATGATTTAGTAAAGCTAAGGTTAAGATTTTACTTTTGTTTAACATGAGTTTTTTTAATGTTAGAATTATATTTAAGTATAATTATTTAGTTTAGGGCATTAAGGTAATTAACATAAATATTTTTATTTTAGCTTAGAATTATGATTCTTTTTATCATTGAAATAAGATAAGATAATGATTAAAATAAGTTAAGATTATAGTAGATTAGGATTAGAATCATGTAATTTTATGGTTAAGATTAGTATTTGGTTAATGATTTGTTCTTGTTTATAATTAGATAAGGATATTGTCAATACTATATTTAGAGTTAAGACTATATTAATGTTAATATTAGGATTAAAATAAAGACAAATATTAGTTTTGGTTTTTAATTATGATAAAATAATATTGATGCTAAGATTTGATTTGAGGTCAAGTTAGCGTTCAATTTTCATATGATTAGTTTATAATTAATTTAGTAGAGTAATTAGATTACGATTAATTATAGATTCATTTAGCTTAGAATTTATATTAAATTTATTTTTAAGATATGCTAAAAGTATGAATTCGATATGTTATTTTCACACTTAAAATTTCAAACTAAATTAGTCATTAAAAATATGTGTTAGATTTTATTGATGATTATGTTATATTTAATATTATTTCATAATATGTTAGGATTTGGGCTAATTTTTAATAAATTATTTTAAGATAATATTAATATTAATGTTATATTTGTTTATCTTAATATTTAATTTATTTATATTCAAAAAAATCTAATATTAATATCAAGATTGGTTAGAGATTAATTTATTTTTATTTATGACTAGGATAATAACAATTTTAAGTATGATCCTAAGGACTAAAGAGATAACGAAATAATGTTAATTAATTTATTGAGAAACAAATGAATAGATAATGAGTGGTTTATAATGCATTTCTTAGTGGGCATATATAAAGATAAATTACCTCATAATTATTATTAAAAGAGTGGATTTACTGTTTATATTTGTTGTTATGGTGTTAAAATTTTTAGACACCTTTTGTAGGTAAAATTCACTTGGGTATGGAGGGGAGACCCAAGGGACACTCTCGTGACATAATAAAACTGTGATGTTGTGTTAAACACTAGCGCGAACACTCTTATAATGCGAACTGTTTAAGAATGAATTAAGTAAAATTTGATGGGTTTATGATATATAGAACTAACAATGATGTAGTTAATATTGAGTGATTTTTAAAAAAAATCATTAGACAAAAAGATTAATGTTGATAATTTGGCTAATTTAATAATAAGTGTTTGGTGAACTTTGCTTTTGCTTATAAATTATGTTGGGTTTCTAATTACATAATAGTAAAATTAGTAATACAACTTAAAATTAGAAAAATGTGATAAATTAGTTATCTCAAAATCTACCATCCATAGTGAATAAATCAACTAAATATCTCAAACTTAGCAAAAGTCTAATAAAAACTATAATAATATTATTGTACAACATCCAATCACCTAGATATATATACAACTATTTTATAAAAACTTATTATAGAGCTCTCAATATAAAATATTGTCTATTTTACTCCTATGCCACTACCTATTAGGTAACCAAAACTCCACATAAAAACAGTATCCCAACTTGCAATGTAAGTAGGTATCGAACATAAAATGCTCAACAAGTAAACAAATATCTGCAAACATATAAGTAATATAAAATATTATAAATGTCATGTAAATTATAATAATAACAATTACAAGAATGCATAACTTCTAATAAGTATATAAAATATGTTGGAATCATCGTATATATGGATCATATGTACCATACTCATCTATGGATATTCATAATCAAATAATCATATCATTTAGTATTAATATCATAGTACTTCTTTTCATATAATGTCATATACTTTCTTATTTCTTATAATTTTTATGGTTTTTTGCATTCTTTTCATCTTTTATCATAATTTTTTTTACTATTATCTTTGCTCCATAGAATTCTATATCATATCATGTCACTACAAAATCAATCATGTCTTAAGACCTCCATCAAAACACATCTTAAGTGTTTATCACTGCCCCTCGATGAAAGTATTAACAATAATTAGATACTTTCTTATCATTTATTTACACTAAATTTTTAATAACAATAAGAATGGGATCTAATGCTATCTTAATTATGAAATCCCTATATAGGACATTTACTAATTGTCATTCACTAAAGTACTAACCATAGTAAGAGTGATTTCAACTATCAAGTAGTCATGAGATAAAATCATAAAAAAAATCTCAACATTTTCTCATCCTTTCATCTTTATTATGATCATATAAATCATCAAACTTGTGCAACCAATTGCTTTATTTTATTTCTCTTTTTGATTTCATATTTTAATATTCACAGATATATATGTGTATATCTATATATATGTAACACATACTTGTATGCTATCTTGTCTATCAAAACATTTACATAATAAACAATTATCATGTAATATGCTTACATCATGTCTTATTGTGATATTATAAGATAAATAACAACTAACCTATTTAAATCATGGTCATCTTAGTTTTCCTACTTGATGGTCATGCTAAAATTAATTTGTTTTCTTCAAATTTTGGAAGCTTTCTTCACATTTATGATACAAAATAAATGGAACCTCCTCTATATAAGCTTGTTCAAAGAAATTATAATTTGTGGAAAAATTTTGACAAATTTTTATAATATCAAGCTAACCTTAAAAACCTCTTGATCTTCATAACATTTATAAGTATAGGCTAATTAATTATTATTATTACTTTCCATACATATATAGCTATTCCCTCATCACCAATTATGTGTCCCAAAGGAAAACACTTGTTAATTAGAAACTATATTTAAAAAGTTCTGCATATAGGTGATATTCTTTCAATTTTTATAACACTATGTCCAAAGGCATCATGTTTCTACTTTATTAGTATATGAGAATATCATTGATAAATATTATAATAAAATTGTTCAACCACTACATGAAAATATAATTTATTAAATCCATTGGCATATGTTGTAGTCGAGGTTCTCTTTATTTTATAGTTTGTATAGAGACTAGATAACATTCACATCATTTTTGTATAAACTTTTCTAGCTTAAATGCTAATATAAGGGGTTTATTACTTCCTTGACAAAAATAATCTATTTTTTGCCATCGATCATAATTAATATTTATCTTCTTTTTGTTAACAATCAATAGTAACTTTATGGCTTACTAACTAATCTATTTCTAGAATGATATCAAATTTTTTATATTAATTATAATCAATTTTGGGTTAATTTTATTTCCATTGATTTTTATGTTCTCCATGGTGTAGTCATTTACTATTATTTTTTTTCTAATAAGCAATGCAAAATGTAAGAAATCTAGGTTAAATTATTTACTACTATGTTTTAACTAATATGATAAATAAATGAATACAATGATCTACAATCAAAGAGATTTTTGCTAATTGATTTAAAATATTAGAGTACCCATGAAAACTTATAAGGATGGTATAACTTATTTTTTATTGATTGCACATATCTGACGTTAAGCTAATCGAGGTGAATATGTAAAAAGTTGGCCTTTACCCTTAAATTATAGCATTGAATTCTTATTCCGTCATAGAAGATCTTCAAGGAATAAATCATCATCATTTATGTTGGCTCTTATTTTTTTTATTTTACTTATGTACACTCCTTGGTATAACATATAAATCCTTCATAAGCAAAACATTTGACATCTTTCTTTTTGTATTCTCCCTTATGATACCACATATTTGGCATTAAGAAAATTTTGTAATTCCAATCGTTGTAGTATGAGGCCTTGCTAGATATAATCTTCTTAAATGGATGCCTTCTTTGCAATGAAAATACTCCTTTTAGCCACATTTTTTTGCCTAGATAGCTATTTGGACTTGTTTTGTTCTACTTCAACTATACCTCTATAAGAAGTGAATTCCATAGGAGCTATGACCCTTCTTATTGAATCTCCTAAATTTTTCTTAAATAAGTAACATCTTTTTTCCCTATAGCCACCAATTATGATGTATACCTCACAAATAATGAAAAGTAATAGACATTTTTTGATATTACAATAACGAATCATCTCTTATCTTTTCCTTAACCTACTACAGAATAAGTCATTTAAAGAGGCTTGGTAGAATTCCTTCTAAGATATTTTAGAATTTATTCTTTAAATTTTACATTACCTTTGCCTCCAATGTCTAATATCATTATCAATATTAATAATGCTAGAGGGACTCTCTTATTATCTATATATGTCATACTATTAAATAACATTTCAATCCTATTTAGCTTGTCTTTTTTCTAAAAGAATCTATGGCATCTCTAAAGGCATGGTGGTTATAACCTTAATAATTAATCCACTAATTGGCTTGCTTTATTAGCTCCCATAATTTTTTAATTTTCAACTAGCTTGCATCTCTTTTAGATTACTTCTCTAAAGTTCCCTCTCAATTCTCTTGGTGTCATTTCCTTTACGATGTTATGGTTCTTTTGTTATTAGACTTTTTCACTTTTTCATCACACTTGTTATGATTTATAAATGTTATTCTATATGTTATCATGTATTCCACATTTTCATATGCAAAATTTGCATGCTAAAGTGCAAAACTAAGTTAATTTTTTCTTTTAATATACCATACATACCTATAATAGCCTACTTAATTAACCAAAAAATTTCTCTAAATATTTGATTTACTAGATTTGTATATGTTTGATCCCAAGCTTGATAACTTATTAACAAATGAACGTCGTAGAAAGCATGTCAAGATGGCAATCACTGGATCCAAAATCAGAGCATACAATAACAAAGGTCTCAACTTGAGGAACTTAAAAGTATGTAATTGTTGTTTTTGAAGGTCATTTAAATATTTTTATGAATTTTTAAAGTCAAATATTAAAAAATAAGAAATTTAAATTACAATAATCTTTTCATTAAATAATAAATTCTCACCTCCTAATGCTTTAAATGTGCTTGGAATTTTTGAGTGAAGTAAGAGGGAGAATGAGTGCTCAAAAATATAAAGAGTACTAAAAAAGAGAGATCTAATCAATTTTGGTTTGAGATCTTATGAGGATTTGAGGAATCAAAGTGGAAGAGGAAGAATTCAAGGAAGGAAAAGGATTTCTAATCTCACCTTACTAGAATCACTTATTAAGGTATGACTTTACTCGAGTTCCTTTTCCTACATCATATATTTATTATTTGGCTTGTTTAGAAATAGATATTATAAGATTTTTAGTGGAGTTGTGTTTGGGTGTCCCATTACCTATTCTCAACTGTGGTGATCATATGAGATGATTGACCAGATTGTTTGATATGGTTTGTATAATAAAGCAAGTGAAGGGCCATTGATTTATTGTGTATGATTTAGTTTGTTGAACATTATACATGTATTCTAAGATGATCGAACAACTATAATCAATTCAAGAAAGGCATATCAACTTTTTTTTATCTGATCCCTTATCTCACCATTGATCGTTAACATTGTACATGTATGCCAAGATTATTAAACAAGTGTGATCAGGTAGGAAAGGGATTATAATGATCATTTGATTCAATCCCTTATCTAAACATTAATTTTTAAGATCGTACAAAAATGATGAGCTAATCAGACAAGTGTTATTAGCTCAAGAAATTGCTAATACATTTGTTTATTTTGTCTCTCATCCAACAAGTACATGATATGAATCATACAAGTACAAAGAGAATATCAAACAAGTATGATAAGTTCATGAGAAGATTTTTGAGAGATCATTCGTTCAATCTCTTGCCCAACCCTTATATATCTTGGATTGTGTTATATGATAGGAGAATTGTATTATATAATATGAAACCAAAGTGAAAGTATGTTATTTTGTTTGGGGTTTGTTTATAATAGCCATTGTAAGTGATTTTATTATAGAAAGTAGATAATATTAATAAAAATATATTATGAATTATGTAAAAAATAAGAATAAGAGATAAAAGAAAAGAAGAGACTATGAAAAAATCTCTCACAATCATGAGATAGCTAAACAAATTAATTATTATATAAACAAGTTATTTATTTAATCTTTTTATTATGATTATGGAATACATGATGATACAAAAATTAATATAACAAGACATCATTTACAAATATTTTGATATCATAATGGCATTACATTACTACATATATATATATATATACACACACACACACACTTATATATGTATATTAATGACATTATAAATTATAATATATGATAAGAAAAAAAAAGAAATGTAAAGAGAAAGAAAGAAAGCTCATATTGTCTATTGATCTCTTAAATCATAAGAAGAAATGAATGATATGGTACAATGTTTCCTCTATGACTCTATATTATAGTGACTTAATAGATGAGATATATCTCACACATTATGATAATAAGATATACTTCACATCTTGGTATCATAAGTACTCAAATGATGGGGCTATTGCATGACAGAATCTCATTTCTTGTCAGTAAAAATGTTCATAATAGTGGTTAGAAATGCATGGTGATAAAATATGCTTCACAAACTACTATCATATGCACTCAAAGATAGAGCCATTGCATGGCAAAAGTCCCATCCTCATTGACACAGGATGTTTACAATGAGAGGTAGTAGCTTTATGATGATAATAATGATATGATATGAGATCATTTGGGAGTAGAGATAGTGGTCATAAAAAGAAATCTTAACTAAAAATAGAAGAATAAAGAAAAGATTTGAAAAAAATAAGGAGAAATAAAATGAGTTCAAATATGAAAAGAAATGACAAGTATGATTATGTATAACTATGAGCTAGATGTGTATGAGTATAGATATCTTAAAACTATAGTTTCATTTATATATATCATGAAAACATTTATTTATTACTCTATTTTATTTATTAGTTATATTATTTATATAAATTTATTTCATGTATCTAATAATTTTTTTACGTAACATAATATGCTCTTTCCCTACTTATATTATAAGATAGAATTCAAACATTCATAGAGTTGACGGTCTATAGATGATCACTTAATATCCTGAGTATGAGATCATGATGTACTTAATAAGTTTGAGAGTGAGATTTTTCTATTTATAAGGACAAAATGTAATTTTATTATCAAACATGATATCAAGTTTTAGCTTACAACTTTTTTATACTGTGTGATAGTAGAATATTATATAATAATTTTTTTTTATTTTAGTTAAATTATGGTAAATGTTTAAATTTTCAAATGTTTTATTTGTCATTCTCGCTTATTTATCATTAATGTCCTCGACATTTTGTTGACTTTCTTGTTTCTCCATAATTGGGTATTTGGATGTATTTGATCAAGTTTATTAGATTCAAGTTAGAAGAGACATGATAAGATGGTATCAGAGCCTAAGTTTGAAAAATTAGGATCGACTTTAAGTTAAGACGTTATTATAATATATGCATAAGTATGATATATTATATTGCATTATTATTAAAAAGCTAAATTTTGGATATAAAAATGATATTAATGCCTTTCTATTTCAAGGGAGAAGAAACATGATAAGATCTAAAAAAGTAAAATCTTATACTAGTGCCAAAAAGGGAGAAGAACTAAGAGAAAATCAAAGGGACAAAGTCTATCATCCTTTTCTCCTAGCTCCCATGAGAACTTAGGAGAGGGTTTCAAGTTGATAAATTGATAAAGAGTTCTATAGGATGTTATACCCGGTAAAATAGTATATGTTTAATCTTCAATAATTCAATTGTGGCTTGGATGATTTCAGATCGACAGTAGGATGAGCCAGGAGATCAATTGGAGGCTATTAGAATTTCTGAAATTTTCTGGGGATTTTTCGGAGCACCGAGGAAATTTTTAAGTAATTTTCCCTGTTTAATTGGATTTATTGGATTTTTGGAAATTCGAAAATCTATTTTTAAACCGGAATTTGGTTTTTACCGCGCGTGAACCGGACCGGAGCGGTTCAGCGAAGGCGGGGGGCGGTTCGCCGAGTGCGTTTGCGCGTGCGGTTGGATAAGCCACGGATAAGCGGATCAGACGGACGAGATCAGCGGTGGAGATTAACCGGCTGATCGGGTTTAAGCGGCGTTATTAGAAGGTCAACCGGCGATTAATGGGTTCTTAACGGGTTATTACCGGTTTAAGCTGGGTATTTAACCCGATTTATTCGGCTGTTAGGGTTTTCGAGCGGTGGCTGGAGACGGGGTGTTCGCGGCGAACGGCGATACTTTTCGGCAGCCTTTCAAGGGGCTTTTTGTACCTGGAGGTTCGCGAGACCGAGGAGAATCGATTGGTACCGGTTTCGTTCGGCGAGGAGCAGCGGTTGGTCGTGTGCGAGCTTCACCGTCGCCGGAGAAGAAAGGTAGGAATTTCAATTTTAAATTAGTTATTTAGCTAATTAAAAATATGGATTATTTTGCAAATAGCTACCGAAACATGCGAATTATGGTTTTTGGAATTGATTAATGCAAATTATTGATTTTAGCATTTTTAGGGTTTTCGGAAAATTATACCCGTCGAATTCGGAAATTTTACCAAGCATGCGATGATTCAATTATGTGCTTTATTCATGTTAAGGTAGTAACAAATGCTGGAATTGTTTAATTTCGTAAATTGTCAAATTGGGGATCGGATGAAACTCCTTTGGCGGAAATTCTGATTGAACCTTAAGAATTAGTGGCATTATTGAAACATTAGGATAGTATGAACATCGGATTTTGTTTCTTCTTGTTCGCGGTCGCCGGAAATGGGCGGAAGAATTGGATTTGGTCGGCGATTGCGTCGGCTAGGGTTTCGCGGGCGTCGGACCGAGGAAGGAGATGAATTAGGTTAATTATATTTAATTAAGTAATTGTAAATTTAATTTAATGGTATTTATATAATATTTATTAACGGATTATTAATTAATTCGGTTCGGCGGTGTCGCGGTTCAGCGCGAAAGCCCGAACCGGTGGCGAGATCCGGTTCAGCGGGATTCGGCGCGGACGAACGGCGCGGCGCGGAGGAGAGAGAAGCGGAAGGAAAAATTCGGAAATTTATTATTAATCCGAATTTTCGGAAATAAAAATATGCGGAAATTTAATTCGGAAATTATTCCGAATTTTTGGAAAAAAAAAAGGTTAAGCGGAAAATTTAATTCGGAAATTAATCCGAATTTTCGGAAAAAGGATATATATGTGGAATTTAAATTTTATTCGGAAATTTATTCCGAATTTCGGAAAAAAAAAATGGATAAAGGGCGGAAATTGAAATTGGGATTTAAAAATTTCTTGAAGTAGGGAAAAATGTTATGAGTGATGACAGTACAGTTGAAACAGTCAGACAGAGGTATGGTACATGGATGTTACCAGAACAGTCAGTAACTGGTACAGTTTGTATTGCTTGGATGGCGATGGCATGGATTGAGTCAGTTTACTCAGTGTTGGCATATTTCACGGATTGGCATACTGGACCGGACTACTATAGGCCCTATATGATGTTTTAGGATAGTTGTGGTAGGTAACTATGCGGTACAGACTTAGCTTCCACAGTATACATGTGGACTGGTATGCGCCTTGTTGTATCGGGACACATGTTGCCGAATCTTGGAGTTAAAGCTTGGCAATGACTGTAGGGGCGTGGCTTTTATGGAAATTGTTGGGAGAGGACTCCTTGGGACGGTGGCTGAGTCGATCTCTTCTGGTCCATAAGAGTCTCCAGAAGATTGATTGACGAGAGACGCTGCGGTGTTAGTGCTAGGCGTTGTGATGCGTGTTTCGAGTGGGCATTCCCACTGGCATGCTTTGCCTAGGCGCCATGCGTGTTTCGAGTGGGCACACCCACTGGCATGCTATGCGGTGTCGGGTGCTAGGCGTTGTGATGCGTGTTTCGAGTTGGGCATTCCCACTGGCATGCTTGCCTAGGCGCCATGCGTGTTTCGAGATGGGCGATCCCACTGGCATGCTACCTGGAAGCCCAGAGGAGAGCTACTCTGGTGTGACTGGGGTTGACTGTGGTTGGTCGGAGTCTGGGACTGAGAGTGCCTTCCCACCATACATTGTTATGCTGTATTCCTATACTCTTGCTATTATCCTTCTCTTGCATGTGAGTTTTACTAGCTGTCTTTCCTACTGGGCGTAGCTCATTCCGTTATTATCTATATTTTTCCAGCAGCCCGGCAGACTTGACGCCACCCAGATTAGGTGGGATTGTGGTCAGCAGGCTAGTGGAGGATATCTGATCTGTGATTTTCTGAGACATTTTGGTTAGTGTGATTGATACTATTGGATGTATTCAGGGAAACTGTTCTTCTTATGTCATGTAATATGTGAGGGAGATTCTAACTTATGTATCTGGTTGGATGATATTGTACTTGTTAGACTTGGATCTTATTCTTGTGATGTAGTTCCTTTCATTGTTTACTTTATTGTCTTGGTGGTATGGTGTGTGGAGTGCCATATTTTATCTGTGGATGTTATGTATTTTATTTTTGATGGTGAGGTCATTACATGACTATGGAACTTAACCGTGGGGATTCAGACTTCTATTAGATCGGTTCTCCTACCGGTATGGGTTAGGAGTATTGGGTCTAGTAGGAGTAACATTGCGCGAGTCCATCTGTTAATTCAGGAGTCATGAACCTGATTTTACGGTGTACCCGGGAGATGGGATCCACATTGTTAAGGAAAGTAGGTGTGTAATGATGTGTTATATCCTATGTTTTTCGTAGGCTACTCAGGTTGGTATGGGACGATCTGAGCTGTCTATATGTAAAAAAAAAAATGTATGCAAAAAAATTAGCCTAGGAAAAAATGGGGTGTAACATAGGATGTAAGATCCCCACCTTGTTAAAGGGATAGTGATTCATTTGAGGTAGAAAATTGAATTGGTTAGATTGACAAAATTTTTGATGGACTTAACTTTCTTAAATATAAAAAAGTATTACTTACTATATTATTATAGATGATGCTACTATTCTATGGTGGGAATCTTGTCATTACATCCATTTTAGAAGTCAACTAACAAAAGAAGTTTTGTGAGAATATTTTGTTGTAGAGTTTGAAAAATGGTTTGTTCCTTTTTTATATAGGAAAAAAATGAGAGAAGAACTGATAGCCTTAGAATAAGGGGATATGCTAGTTGTAAGTTATGGGAGGAGCTATGCCTTTTAGGTGGTAAGCATTGAGGATCAAAGATGCTTTGTTTTTCATCATAGACTAAAATAATCCATCAATGCTAGTTCGACTACTTACAAGACCATACATTTTATTGAGCTTGTTGAACAACCTAGGCCTTTGTAACTAGAATTAGAAAAATTTGAAGCCCACAAAGTAACAACAATGAAAAAGAAAGAAACAATTTTTCTAACCAAGTTAACAGAACTTAAGCACCAATAGTAGTAAGATGGATACAGGATCTATTAAAAGGATACTTTAATGTTAAGAATGTTTAAAGTTACATCATGGAGTATGCTTGGCTAAGTAGGAATGTAAATTGAGATGCTTTAGTTCTGAAGAATTAAAACATATGGCTAAATTTACTCTCAAGAAGTATCAAAGATGGCTTCTTCCACACATAGTATTACTCACACTATTTGTAGAGGAGGCACTATTATGGGTAAGGATGTTTTAAAAATTACCTGATGGAGATTGGTCGAGGATAGTTGGTAAGTTATGGTAGTCAACCCAAGGTTTATTCAATCATCAAACAAGAGGTCTCATACTCTATGTATGTGATTGCATGTATTCTTTTATTTTATTAGTTTCTAAAAGTTGTTTTATTCATTAATGATACCTTGGATTCATTTATGATGTGTCATGTGTTTGATGCAACTTATTCATTTAAACAAAATAAAAAATATCAATGAAATGAGCCCTTGCATATGTATGTATCCAACGAGAGATAGACTATAAAGGAAATTCCTGCTAAATTGCTCTTTTCATTATTGACTGAATTTGATATCATTATGGGCATGGATTGATTGTTTGAGCAACATTTAGTTATTGATTATGTAGATAAGAGAATCAATTTGATTACTCTAAATGAAGGGATAAATAATTTTCTTTCATAGAGAGAGGAATCCTAATTATTTCTATAATTGAGGCTAAGAAGGTGTTAAGAAAATATAGTTAAGGATTCTTTTTATTTATTATGTTTATAGATCAAAGGTTTATTAAGTCACAAGATGTGATAATAATTTGCAAATACAAGGATGTTACTTTGAACAATTGTTTGGTCTTCCTTCTGATAGAAAAATTAAGTTTAAAATTCAATTGGTGCAAAGAGTTGAACCAATTGAAAGCTCCATACAAGATTACACCCATAAATTTAGCAAAGATAATAATATAGATTCAAAACTATTAGATAGAGTCTTTATTTGCTCTAGTATGTCTCCTTAAGAAACACTAATATTATTCGCTAAAACGAAGGGTCATATTTTGTAGATGTGTGTAGACTACTACGAGTTTATCATATTAACCATTAAGAATAAATAATTGTTGCTAAGAATTGAAGATCTATTTGACTATCCATAAGGTGTTATGATGTTGTCTAAGATTGACTTAAGAATGAGATATTATCAGTTGAAAACCAAGGAGACAAATATAACTGAAGCAAGCTTTAAAACTCATTGTATACTCTATGATTCTTATATATCATGCTCATTGTATGATTTATCCATCCATTACCTAACCCATCAAACTTGGTTTATTTTTTCTCCTTAATTGATCATACTTTATTATTTATTTTTATACTATATGATATTATATTTTCTATATTTATTGTTATAGTAATGAATCATTGATCTTATATGATGTATTGGTCATCCTTGAATGATTTTTTTAGATTTTGTTTCAATTATACTTGTCCTAAGTTTATTCTTTCTCTTTTTTACTTGATTTCTATTATACAATATCTTTTAGTTGTACTTTATAATATAATCCTCTTTTAATTTGCTAGTTAGACTCATTCAACCCATAACATTAATGTGTTATCTATACTCTATTATATAGATGTGATTTTATTCTTATGCTTATATGATATAATCTCATCTTATTAACCTATTTATATTACATCTATTATACTTAATTTTTTTTCAAAACTATTAATGTAACCAAAATTCAAATAATCATAATAACATAATGCATCAAAAAATAGTAATATAATAAGATACAAAATACTAACATAATTGTAATCAAACAAAATTTTTATCCACCAAATTAGAATATAAAATAAAATATTCAATAATTAATAAACCTCTTGATCCAAATTTAATTTAATGAAATATCATAAATATCTATCAAAGTAGTATAAAGAAACATAATAAGTAATTATCAAGTTTAATATAATAATTTGATATAGCCTCATATCCAACAAAAATATAATTGATAGAATATAAAATAACAATTCTATTATTACTAATAATAAAATATAGATAGATGGATTCTCTAACTAATATACTAACTCTAATAATCTCTTACTCAACTTTTACTAAACTCTTAATTCTCTAGTACTATAAAAGTATAAAGGTGAGTAAGAGGCTTAATAGAGAATTCTTGAGCCAAGAAATGTGTATGAAACAACTGAGTAATCATATAATAAATAGTATCAATTTTTAACTCTCATAAAGAAATCATCATTTATTAACTAAGTTTAAATCAGTTCTTAATCTTATGATATAATTAACTAGATGATTAGTATCTTCTTATCAATCTAATATGCACTTTTATCCAAGAGAATAATGATAAGATATAATATTCCTATCATGTATTATAGTATCCCTTAAGGTAATACATATCACATGAATCAACCTTATAGAATCTAAGAGTCTACAATAATTATATACACCCTCCATTACAACACATCATTTATTCTTTATAAAAATAAGTAGTTGTTCACATTAAACATTATTTATAACCTTTAATCATTACTAGATATTCTTATAATGTAATCTAACACTCTTCTTATAGGCTCAACTAACCAAGTATAACTATTACCTCTAAATTAATATAATAAGTTAGATAACAGGTCTCTCTTAAGTAAGCATGCATGATTAATGATCCATGATATCTAATTTTTACTTAATCAAATCACATCCATGACTCAGTGTATCTTGCCCACACTAATTATCAGTACATAGCATTACTTATATTCCCTTAATATAAAATATAAGGAGTTTTTAAATAAATCAATAACTTAATAGGAAAAGAAATTTTCTTAATCATAAATCTATTATCTAAGATTTTTTATGCCCTAATTAAGATAATATAAGGTTTTGACCTTAAGTCCTAATTCAACTATCAGGGATTATTATTATCTGGATATCTTAAGATTTTCTTTAAAGAAAATAAGTTTTAATAGTAACACTCTTCTTAACCAATTTTTCCATACTTAGTCTTGCCTTAATTTTATCTAAGACATTGTCTATCAAGTTATCGTTAATATATAAGTAGTCTTAACTCATACTCTTATATTTAATATATAGTTTATTTATCATAGGTCAAATAAGTTTTAATAGTAACCTTTATACCTCTAAGGTAATTCTAAGTCACAATACTTATCATAATATTTCTCTCAAGTCATCAAACATCTCTTACATCACCATCTAAGGTATTATCATATAATATAAGAGCTTAATTATGATCACCTAAAGGACTTGGTTAATCCAAGGGTTTTGTTAACATTTTTATTTTATTAGTTCATTCACTAAAAGTAACACGTTTCTAAATCACGAGTCTTATTGGATGCTCTATAACCCTTTTCTTATAATATTAACTAAGGGTTTAATTATTTAAAATTTTATTCATAATATACATAAGGTTCACAAATGATATTTCCTTGGCATATCTCTAAGACTTTTTATTATGAGCTTCTTTCATATAAATTATTCCTAACCTTTTAAGTCTAATTTTATAGCTGAGTTTATCTTACATAATTTAGTTTAAGTACTATAAGTTTTCGTTTCAACCTTATTAGAAGTTAACAATAAGATCTTCAAGTCTAGCCTTAACTTTAACATTATTAGTCATAATTAATTTCTTTATTTACTAACTATATCCTTACCCAACCTAATATTCTTCTAAGAACCCAAATCAAGCCCTTCAAAACTTTCAAACAAGAAACCAAGAGCCATACACATCTTAGAAGTCATCTAAATTTTCTTAAGGGTTGAACGTGTGCCTCTTATGACTTAACCAAGTTATGACTCAGTGCTTTCTAAGCATACCCAAGGCACATGAATACTTGGCTACAATAATCCATAAGATTTTGACTAAATTTCTAGGTTTCAATTCAAGGTTAATCTTCTTAACTAAGATTAATTTCTTCATACAACATTTTACACACTTCTATGCATAGTTTTGCAACACAAAAGTATATTCACATTATGTCATGAAATTAAATTACATGGATCATCTTACTTAGTTAAGATTTCTCATTTCTTATGAGTTACTCAATAAAGAATTTATATATAAACATGATATTTAATTTTGAGCAAACGATAATAAAAAAACAAGGTTTATATGCCTTGATTATGAGAACCATCCTTATTAAAATTTGCTCATCTATGGTTTAAAATTGTTTTACATCAATCATGCTAAATAATTCTTTTAACATATTTGTACCATCAATCAAAGCACTAAATTGAAATACTCTCAAATATATTCTACATGATCATATCTTAGTTAAAGGCAATTTGCATCTATAAAGAAAACATTTTTAAGTTCATTTTTCTTATATTTTAATAAAGAAAGTTAAATATGCAAGCATATGAATATGAATTTCAACTTGCATTCATGAATAAGTTAAAAGCACACATTCTTGCATAGGTTCATTAGTAATATTATACAGAAAATGAACGATAAATAACATTTTATATGCTAATAACGTTCTTTTTAGTCATAGGTAAACAAAGTTTTTCCCTTTCTAAGCAAGTTTCATAGACGAACATTGACTAGTCTTTGTCATAAATATTTGCCAACAATTTTACATGCATTTTAACAAGATAAACTATTTTTATCCTTTCCTAGGTCTTAGATAATTTTTTTTCATTTTCTTGTAGGTCATTCTAATGTAGAGAATTTCTCTTAGGTTAGATTATTTTTTGCTTCAAAATTGAAGTCCTTCCTCCTCACAACTTGTCTTAATTTTTTAATGTTGTTTTCTCTATTGGCCTTCTCAATTCTCTTTTATAGTTAGATTTTTCTAAAACCCTTACAAGCATATCTAAAGGATTTAAATAGTCTTGACCACTCTTTTTTAATCCAAGGGTTTGCATAAGAAAATTGACTAAGGTTGTTTTGAGCCCATGGTTCACCCATTGTAAGTTAAACTGTTTCTAATTTTCTCTCTTGCCTATCATATCTAACTCCTAAAATTTTTGAATCTAAGGAGAATAAGACTAAGAGATAGTTTAGTATTTTGTTATTTTCTCTCACTTTTTTCTTAAGATATATAGCATCACAATAATTTTATTTTTAATCTTCTTATCTTTATTTACTAACTAATTCTTAAATTTTATCCATAACTTTATTATGCATTCATAATTGGATAAGAATAAGGATAAAAATAAAGAATAAAATTAAGGATAAATATAACATTATAAACTCATTTTAAAAACATTAAGCCCAATCTTATAAAGACTCATATAATGTAACTTAAGTCTTGCATTCAACTATACCTTTCAATTTTAGTATTTTAAATTTTAAAATTCAAATTTTAATTTATTAATATTCAAAATTTAAATATATTTAATTATAATTTTAATTTTCAAGTCACAAGAAAATAGATACTTTAACCAACTAAAATAATAATCTAATTAAGAATGTTAAGTATTATGATATATAAGTTCTATTTTTTTATTACTTAATTGTATTGTATACTACACCGCTATCATATTGTATATTCAAATTCTTTTTCTTATTATTATTTATCATAACATCATTTGATATGATGATCCTTAATAAATGAAGTTATAACACATAAGTTTTTTCTTTTTTTTACTATTATCTCAATCGTATTATATGAGCTACTTTCATTGTGTTGTATAATTTATTTTTAAAATAGTTTTGTAATTTTATCAATTATTTTCTTAATAAAAATGGTAATTATTTAATCACTCTTTACTAATTCTTTTTTAGAACAATCATTAATGTTTTTTAATATTTTTCTTATCAACATTTTATGACTTGAATTTATTCAAATTTCTTGTCTTTATTTTCAAGTGTTATGAGGACATAAAAGAGAAAAATAAGAGAATTGAATATTAAATCTTATGAAATTAAGGTAAGCATTCTATTACCTTTATATGAGCATATGCATGTAATGTGATGTTATGTATTAGTATATCATACATGAATGTTGTGATATTTTGTTTTTTCACATGTAATACTTATCCTATAATATGACATATACATGATATAATGAATGCTAACTATATTATAGTAGTATTTAATAACATATAAACTATTTAACATTTATATGAATATATGTATGGAATGTGAATGAGTATTATATATAAAAAACATGTAAAATATAAGTACAGGTAATCATAAATCTTGTTAGACAAGAAAATGATTTATCAATAAATGTGAAATGATAATAGTAAATCTTACAAATAGGAGAGTGACTTGTAAATTATTTAAAATAACAATAATAAAGATTTCTATTAAGTGTTACATAAATAAGAAAGATATAATAAATACAATGAACATGTTATTATTTATTTTATGTGCATGAGTGATACATCATGCTATGATTATTTTTTATTAAATTATGATATTTCATTCGATATAATATTTTGTAATGATTCACATATTATGATTATATTATTATGCCCAATGAATCTGTGAAAATGACTTATATTTGTTTTTGATAATTTTAATAGCATATGATGGACACTAGGAAGCATAAGGACTTAAGTGAGTTGTATCGAAACTATAACTAGGGCTACAAATATCAAATACATTTTACATAGTTATTTTTAGATATGCCTAATCATGTTATTTTCTTATCATTTGCAAGGCTATTGTAAAAGTTTGTAAATTTCACTATAGACTTATATACTCTAGATATCTTAAACTAGTATTATTTAAATAATTATATTTATTATATTATTCAAAACTTATTTTAATACAAAAATAGATGTATAATATACGAGTACATATAATATATCAATATATATATATATATATTAGTTTTAGTGTGCAAATTAAAATAAAATGTAATAATGATATTTGTAATGATTGATAAGAGTCACATAAACTCAACGATATAATCTTTGACCAAGGATATTTGACACCCCTTTACCCTTCATAAATAAAGAATTGGGCTTGTATGATAATTAGTTTAGAATTTTTTATTTATAAGTATTGGGTTGAATTATCTATATTCATGCTAATGCTACTAGATAACTTGCGAGTTTCTATGAGATTCAATATAGTTATCATAATTCAGTTCTATTCTCTAACTAACCTTCAAATCATTTTTTAATTAACCTTACATTTTTTTAGCCAAAGTTTTATATTTATTGTTTATGTCATCACAATAACATCATATGATTATTGTTTTTATGCAAAGATATTATCCTTGATTTTTGGCATGAATTATATTGAATTTAATTTTTTACATTATATATTTATTATTACCAATGATATTCTAAAAACTTTATTATAATAACACTTTAAAAAAACCATGTTTTATAATAAGTTATAAAAATGTAAGTTATAAATCAATTATATTATTAAAAAATTAACATAATATTTTGTTAGATAATAAATTTTTATATATTTTATTATGTTACCAATATTTTTACAACAAAAAACACCATTTTTTTGAATAAGGCAAAAAAATAGGCATAAAAAAGGGATTTCAAAACCTTCCATTAATTGTAGTACGCATGTTATGTGAAAGTTTTTTAAAAAAACTCGTTGGCATGTGAAATCATTGATGCTCCAAAGAAGAAGCGCCGAAACGAAGATAATTCGCGCTTCCCATACCTCCTCGACGTGTCACGTTGGCGCCTATCCGTTGGACCCTCGTTCGGCCGGTTCAAGGCGAACCCGATAGAGGAAACCAGACGAAGCGAGAGAGAGAGAGAGAGAGAGAGAGAGTACAACATAGGCAATGGCGGTCGGCATCTTTCCAGAGCATAATCCATAGATATCCCTCTCTTCCGATTCTCTCTAACAATTCCATAGCGCCGCTAAGAAGAGTGGAACAAAATCCAGGATAAATTCCTCGTTCCAATTTTAGAAGGGGAAACGGCGCTGTCCCTTAATTCCAGCAACCATCAGCTGTGTGATGTCTCGAGTCTACAATTGCTCTGCTTTGGATCCTCAATTGCTATCTACGATTTCCAGAAGCTAACACCCTATATAGAATTCCTCATTGAATTCATTTTTACAGTTCGGATTCCTTTTCCTGGAGTTATTCTGATGTCATAAAAAACCCTATTTGTAAAACTTCGATCATGGCTTCCACTGCCGCTTTTGTCTGATCACATCCTCGATGTGCAATTTATGGGTTGAAAAAGTCCGTCTTCCCGAACCATCCGCAGCGTGCGTAGCAGGAAGCATGGATTCGCCTGCCGCCCCATCACCTGGATCCGGCGACGAGCGCGGCCCCCGCGCCAAATTCCTCTGCAGCTTTGGAGGAAGCATACTTCCTCGCCCGCTTGATGGCAGGCTCCGTTATGTTGGCGGGGAAACTCGGATTGTTGCCGTGCCCCGGGATGTTTCCTACGAGGATCTGCTGTCTCGTATGCGCGAGATATTTGAGGGCACGTCCGTGATTAAGTACCAGCAACCGGATGAGGACCTCGATGCTCTCGTCTCTGTGGTTAATGATGACGATGTGATGAACATGATGGAAGAGTACGACAAGCTGGGATCTGCCGGAGATGGATTTACACGTCTTAGAATATTCCTCTTTTCCCAGTTGTTGGATGCGGATACTGCTGCTATCACCGGTTTTGATGGTGATGAGCGGGGGACGGAAAGGAGGTATGTAGATGCGCTTAATAACTTGATGGACGCCAAGTCTCAGTTGTCTCCTCTGGAATTTGCTGATCATTTCTTGAGCCAAAGTGGCCTGCATCATATCAATATTCCTCATCATCCACATGCGCAGCGGTACGGTGAAGTAGATTCCTCATGGAGCCCTGCATTCTTCTCCCCTAGACATGATCTCAGAGATGTCCCTGGTTCACCATCATCTGTAAGGTATCACCACCATGGAACTGGAGAATTCAGTGATTACAACCCCACCCATCTTGAACATCAATCTCCCACAGTAATAGATAATATGGTTTGGTTACCCCCTGGAGCTATTATTCAGGAGAACTCAGGCTTTCCAGGAAATCTGGGGTATAACCACAGTGGTTATGAGGGAACTGCCATTTGTGAGCAATGCCATATTGGTTTCCATAGAAGTCAAGCATCCTTTTTGAATGCTCGGTATTCTGATCCTCATTGGAAACATGGGCTGCCTTGTTGTGATCACTCAAATGCTTGTGCAGAGTGCTATCCTTGTGGGGACCCTTATGCTTTTAGCCATGACGTAAAATTTGATCATGCAGTTTTTATGAAGGATGCTCAAGGTCTTGATAGGAGTTGGATTCATCACCCACTTCATAACAATGTGCGATTTGGTGATCCTCGAGTTCATTGGCCTCCACCATCAAGAATAGGAGAGAATTATGCTTTTGATGCAAATGTTGTGAGTGCTAATTTTGGTCGTGGGACCTTTAGTGAGGGGAACGAAGTATTCGCAGCTCAGCAAGCAGTTGGAGCTATTCATCAGATGCAGATTAGTGGTATTGAAGAAAATGGAATTCAGTTTGGAAACCATCCTTCAATTTATGGTGCAGATAATTTTCACCAGTTTCAGCATAATTTACCTCCTCTTCATTTAAGGGGAAAAGAACAAGCCGCATTGGGTATTGGAACATCATACGAGTTACCAGGTTTAATGGTGCAGAATGGCACTGGGAGCTCTGCCCCTATGTTTGATTTTCAGGATGTGAGCCCTCAGCCTTCAGGTCATGGGCTAGACGTTCAAACCCAGATTCCTTTGCCTGCAAGTGGAAATCTGGCACAGAGGTCTGCTGCACCCGAGTATCTTGTGGAATGTGGTGTTAGGGATAATACAAATGTATTTCCTGGTGGGATTGCTGAAGATGCATGCCCACAAAGGGTATCTCCATCCATTCCTATCAGTAACAAACTGGCTTCTAATTATGTGTCAAAAGGAGATGTTGATGAACATGCAAGAGTTTCAGGGCAAATTGAAAATTTTTTGATGCTTTCTGAAAAGAGAACTGGCACTACAGCAATTGGTGATCCCAACCTTCAGACTACTGGTGAAAATGTGGATATACGAGTGGAAAGTTTGGAATTTGTTCCGGAATTAATCAATTTGGTCAATAGGGCAACATTAGAAGAAGCGGAAGACATAAGGTCTAGGGCTGATAGCCACAGCGACACTAGTGCTGATGTTTTGACTGTTCATAATAGTAATGAACCACCTTCAAATGAGCTAGAACCAGGGGTTAGTGTTTAAACTTTTTCTACAATGATTTTAATGCTGTTGTCAAGTCTTTTTATGATGATGTTATTGTATTTTTTTTTTCTTGCTTTGCTCTCTTGAAGTTGTTGAAGAATGAAATTAGGTTACATATAGAGACATTATGAAAATCTCTGTTGCTTGTATCTGTCATCTATTGACATTTGAATAATCAGCAATACAATATACTCAAATGTTTTTAGTTCTAGTTTTTCATTTTTGTATAAAACACTGCTTGAAGAACTAGACCCTAAACTTTTTTCTTTGCAGAATGTCCAAGTTCAATGGGATGCTGAATCAGATGGAGATGTTAAGAGCAATAATTCTTCAAAAATAGAACCTACTACAGCTGAAGCTGAAGCTTTGGCTAAAGGGTTGCAGGTCCTTTTTTTGTGATTGTATTGAGATTGCAAAAATCTACTTAGTTTTATCATTTTAATAGTTCTTGTGTTTGCAGACAATTCATAATGATGACTTGGAAGAAATCAGAGAGCTTGGTTCAGGTACATATGGAGCTGTGTACCATGGCAAATGGAGGGGTTCTGATGTTGCTATAAAGAGAATAAAAGCCAGCTGTTTTGCTGGAAAGCCATCAGAAAGAGAACGATTGGTGATTTCCCAAATTTTTGATGCTGCTGTTCCTAGATTTTTTTTTTTTTGACTTACATTAACTTCTTTTGTAATCATGTTTCTTCTCCAAGGATGATGTGCTTATCACTTGGCATTGCATGCATCCTGAATGACAACTGCCTTCATCTTTGGCCGACTTAAATTCTTGTAATTCATAATTTAATAAACTTAGGCAAGAAGTATCATGCTAGAAATACCGTCTTGTTTGTCACTAGCTGTTTAAATGACATTTTTATAGATATAATTGCTTGGTGTTATGATTAGCTCAGAAAAGAAATAAACATGGTATCCATGTCTGACATCATAACATGCAAACTGTGAGAAATTGACCCAACTGCAGTAAATCCAGCATACGGGAGTAAATTTACTTCATTTTGCTTCTTATCCTCCTGTTTTATATCAAAAAGCAATGCATTTTATGAGTTTGTGATCGCCTGACATATATGATTTTGAGTAGGAAGACTTGCCTGGCTATCAATTACTACAAATTTTGTTTATTGGTTTTCATCTGATGCAGTACAGCACATAGGCGAGTTAATTTTAGTTACTTACATTATGACGTGAAGCAGAAGAGAAATGCTACGATTTGGCCTACAGTGAAGAGTTATTCCACACATCTGTAATGTGATAATGTCAAACCTTGTAAGATAAGCAGAAACCAGGATTGCAGCAAAGTTAAAAAACTTGCAACACTTGTGCATTCACACATTTATTAAATTAGAACCAGCACCAATTGGTTTACATTTTGTTATGCAGTAAGTGATTAAAATAAACCTTTCTACTAAGGATGCCAGGCTATGGAATAGTTTGTTTGAAGATGTTGAATTCATGGCAACAGAGACCCATTCTTACAAATAGCAAAAGAAAACAAGATTGAGAAAATCATGAAGGAATCAACTCAAGACACAAAAATATGCCATCGTCCCTCATTGTTCAGGATGATTTTATGTGATTGTGCCATTGTCTGGGATAATGGAATATACAATAAAGATTTAAAAGTAGGAATAATCCATCAGAATTGTTGATGATGCACAAAAAAAAGTGCAATTATTAAAATATTTGAACAAGTGAATAAATTGATCTTTGGGAATTATATACAAAGATGGAATCATAGTCTCAACAATAATAGTAACAATCAAATACATTAGTTGAGGTGAAGAATCCATGTACTAGTTTTCTAATTAATCTCTTTCCTTAGGTTCTTAGCCACTTTCACTAGACATGTACAACCTTCTCAACATGATTTGTCTTTACAGTAGGTGGCATGAAACATGTGGCAACTCAAATGCAATGTAGAGAATCAAATAATCGTACATTAATTCTATAATAGAGATTCCATATGATCCTCATGGATATCTTAATAGAATAAACCTAAAATATATGTTAATTTTAAACTAGATAATCATAATAGTAACTTGATAAATATATTAAAAAAAAAACTAAAACAAAAATATTAATCTACTTGAAATGATTGCTTTGTGATAAATAAGGTTGTCTTGAGACTACAGAAGGGGTCGCCTTGACATGATCATAGGGGGTTATGTTGGATGATCAAAATGGTATGTCCTACACAATTAGAAGGGGACATTTTGGATGATTTGAAGATGAAAAATGGAGATGCAAACAAACAATAAAGAAAAATAGTATGATTTTTTTCCCTTGGTTACTATGCTGGAATTACATAATAAAAATGAGAAACAATGATATATTTAGTAAATAGTTAATTTGTTATACATAAAAATTAAATCTTCTGAATTTTATAATATATATAAGAGAGTTATTTTATTTTTTATTTAATAATTTCATGATTTATAAGCTTTTAATTATTATTTAATTATTTTATAATTTATAGAATTTGAATTTTGTTTTCAACACTCTTTCAAACTAGTGAATAGACGTATATAATTCGTAGTTGGTTCACACATCAAATTTTTTTGTAGATAAAACTTTTTTATGGATATCTGTTTCTTGAGACTTTAATGGAATATATGATAATCTATAGTCTTATTTTCTTATTCTCAATAAATTGTTATCAATTCTCACATGCTTTATCTTATTATGTTGAATAGGGCTGTGAATCTCACTTATTACTAATTAATTGTCGTTATCTAACTTCATAAGATTAGTTAAAGATATATTCAAATTAGTCATCAACCTTGGGTTCTAGATAAGGCCATTAGTTTCTTGTGTTATGGATCTACATTTAATGTTTGCATTATTGCAAATTCTTATAAATTGCCTTTTTATTCTCAAAATAACCAAATTTCAAACATGCCTTTATACAATATCCTGTTGTAGGTTTGTTATCCTCAATAGCTCTAGCTCAATTGATGTCCAAGTATCCAACTAATCAATTATTTCAGTTTTCTTTAATAATATCTTTTTATTAGGACTTTCCTCGAGACATTCAAGATCTAATTTATTGCATCCAAGTATCTTTTGGGGGGCGGCATGCATGTATTGACTAATAATGTTCACATTAAAAGCAATGTTTAGTCTTGTAAGAGATAAATTGATTAGTTACTACATGTTGATAACTATGTTGATTAACTAGTGGATCTTCATTAGATTTTTTTTGCTTCCAATTTCATTACAAAAGTGTTCTAGCTAGTCTATTTCTAACTTTACTAATTTCTTTAAACAAATACAGAGTATACTTTTTTGTAAGATGAAGATTTCCTTTCGGTTTCTAGAACTCAATTCTAAAATTTATAGATTAAAAAAGTGTTGCAGAAAAATCCAATATTTCTGATAGTTAATTGCATTTCAAACTTTGAATACAAAATATTAAATTCAACTTTAAATTATAAGATTTCATACTAACATGTCCTGTGGTATTACACATTGATTCATCTACTATAGTGATCCAAATACTCTGTTATAGAGTTTATGATTAGTAACTCCATTGTAGAACTTGTCATATGATCAAATGTACTTGTGTTCACAATCCACTTATCACATGATTTTTTATAAGAGTGAAATGAGTAGATTAACCTTGGTTTATCCTCTTTTTTTTTTAAAGCAGTCAGGTTTGATGATATAGGCTTGAAGTCTTGAGTAGTTTTTAAGGGATTTAATAATTTTTGAAGCACATTTTTTTTATTTTGTTGAAAATGATTTTGGGATTGTATTGTATTCCGTTATTTATGTAGCCTTTTTTTTTCTTTGATTTCATGTTTTCCAATTTATTGGCTTACAATATATCTTCCAACTTATATCCTTTGTGCAATAAGGTTTATTACAATGCTTACACCATAGTTTTTTATCCTTTCCATTTTATGCTCTTGTATTATTCTCTTTTCTATGATTTGATACTATAATTGATCTTTAGGATATTACATCTATAACTATATTTTTGAGAAGCTGAGAACATTTGTTTTTGTTCTTTTCTTGTCTTATTTTAGCAAAAGTTTTCTTCAATGTAGGTAGGGGTTTTGTACCAATAATATGCTCACAAACTTTATTAAGTTCTTTATTTATGCCTTATAAAAAATAAAAAAAAAGTAATCTTTTTCTAATATTTTGTTATACATGTCTCTATTATGAGAATATTTTTACTTTGCATTATAAAATGAATTTCTCTTGCCATAACTTCGAAAGAGTATTAAAATAATTTGTAAAAAATATTGCACCTTGTTGAGTATTTTTGATAGTGGAATGAATTTCAAAACTTTGCAAAATATTATTAAGATTAGAACACATCTTTTTTGACATCGCGAACTTCTTTTGTTAGTTGATAAAATAGTTATAATCGTCCGATTTTGAAGTCTATTGAATTTATTATTTATGTTATTACAGCATAATTCTCTGCCTTTTAAAAAAAATTAATCTATTTCTAATATTTTGTTATACATGTCTCTATCATGAGAATATTTTTACTTTGCATTATAAAATGAATTTCTCTTGCCATATCTTCGAAAGAGTATTAAAATAATTTGTAACAAATATTACGCCTTGTTGAGTATTTTGGATGGTGGAATGAACTTCAAAACTTTTCAAAATATTATTAAGATTAGAACATATCTGTTTTGGCAGCCCAAACTTCTTTTGTTATTTGATAAAAAAGTTATAATCTTTTGATTTTGAACTCTATTGAATTTATTATTTATGTTATTACAGCATAATTCTCTGCCTTTAAATTATTATATGTTGTTAAGTATTCTTCAGATATAGTCTTTGTTCTTGTCAAGTAAGCTATTTTGCCTCTCCATTGATTAACAGTAAAATAAATTAGTACATTATCGGAATTTTCTACCATTCAACCTTTGTTTGGTGTTTCGAATTGGATGATTATTAGAGTGGGAATGAGTAAAAGATAATTAAAGGTTTGAAAACATCAAAACTTTAAAGGATTTTGTTGTCAGTGAGTTTGGCATTAAGCTTGTCATTGGTTGGCTCAAGTTGTTGATCAGGGCTTATGCAACAACTTTTTTGCGATCAATTCATTGTGAAAATTTTCTTTTTTTGTAAATCTATTGTAGAATTCTTTTGCTGTTGGAAGAAAAAGAAAGCTGGTTGTAGAATAGTTTCTAGGGCTTGAGGTGTGGCTAGGTCAACAAATGGAGCAAAATCCCACGAAACTTTTGTCAGAATTGTGCTTGTCTTGCTTCGTGATCGAACTAGAGGAAGCTTGTGAATCATCTTATGAAGTGTCAAATCTTCTTCAGAAATGAAGCGATATGTCGAATCATCTTTTGGAATGTTTGGGGAATCATCTTGCAAAGCGATGTATCGAATCATTTTTGTTAGTGAGGCGAAAGCCATGGAAGAGGTAGAGACTTTTGATTTTGTTAGGGTTGCTAGGCTTTGATGACATAAAAATAAGGGTGCAAACAGAACTAAAAAGAAAAATAATATGATTAATTCTCTTGGTTATAATTTTGAAATTACATGATATATATAAAGATAATGATATACCTAATTTTCAACTAATCTATGATATATGGAAATTAAATTCCTTAAATTTTGTTTTATATACAAGAGAGCTATTTACTTCCCATTTAATTATTTCATAATTTGTAGGATTTTAATTTTTTTCAAATGAAAGGTGTTGTTTTAAATGAGAAAAAAGGGTTGTCTAAGATGATCACGTATGTACAATTTTGCTAAATATTGGATGTTTAGAAACTATTGTTAGGGTGAAGGATAAGAGCTTAGTCACGAGTCATTGTTCTTGCGAAGGATGTGTCATGACACCGTCTTGAATACAAAAGTAGAAGGGTTTTATGAATGCTTTTGAATAAAACAAGGAGACATGGCACCCTAGCCATTTTCAAAGCAAATTTAAAAGTAAATAAAGAAGCCCTAGACTTCAAGTGGTTAGATTTATTGTGGCAATTAAAAAAAAGGAAAGCTTCTCACAAGCTTGGATTGTGAGAAGGATTTGGATTGTGTTGGGTCTTATACCCCTTGAGCTGAATCAAACCCATCTCGGGTTGACTTTAATTTTCCATTCCCATAAGCTTCTCACTAGCTTAATTTCCTGTTCCATGTCTGTTTTATTAGTGTTGGGTTTGTCAATTATGGGTTGAAATTGCTACTCCTATAGCTGACTCTATGGAGTCATGTATTTTACATGATAACGGTGTTGCTTGTGTGCAAACATTATGTTATCACAACCACGTTGGTTAAAAATGTTATACTATAAGGTTCATTTAATTGATGAGAGAATAATAGACTTCAAAATTTGGACTGGCTAATGATATAATCTAATTGGCCACAAAGATCCTTATTAGAACTGATTCAGTTATTTTGGACCAGCCTTTTAATTTTTGTTGTCTCATTTTGTTTTATAGCAAGATGTGATCCCCGATCTGTTTGTGAAATTGGGTTATGAGAGTTCTAACAGCACCCATTGGCATTCTGAGATAATAAGAATGATTCAAGGCCTTTAAATCGAATAATCAAGATTAATTCCATTATTTTTGGATTGGGACTTCGAATAGAAGAATGCCAGCAAAAACCTATGCTGCACCAGATCATATTAACAAACAAGAAAATGAGAACACTCAACTTTAAGGAAAGGACTAGGCTTATGCTTTTTTTGTGCAGACTTCTTCATAGACTTGTAGATAGGAAAAATGGGAGGGAAGATGGAGGAACTCGGTGTGATTTCAAATTGAAATGGCCCATCTCATACATAAATAGCCTCTCTTTGTTGGCAATAATGTCATTTAAGAATCAAGAATTGTCTTCCCTGTTCTTCTGCTAATATGTGGGTTCTTGGTCAACTAAAACTTTGAGTTTGTTTTTCTTTTTTTGTTGAGATTTCCACCTTTTTAATGAAGATAATAGCAAAGTTTAGACATTAATTGACAGAAGAAAATCTAATTTATTCTTGTGCATATACAAATCTTATAGCCTCTCCCAATTCACTTATGGAAATAGGTGCTTTTTATCGCCAATGAAATCACTCAATAATCAAGAAGCATTCATCTCTCTTCCTCTCTGTAACCCTATAACTTTTCTTTAACCTTACCAAGAAGCATATAACTCCACTCCTAATATACTGGCTTCCAACCACATGCATTAACTTGTTTCTTGAAAAAAGAAGAAAAGAGTGAAAGGAAGAAGAGGACTAGGTGTGAAAAACTGATGTTTGAAAAAAGAGAAAAGAGGGTTTGATGATATGATAATGATATAAAAGGGGATCACCTTATCCATTTCATAGTGAGATAAAAGAAATTTGTGCAAGCTTGGCTTCTCAATTGGGCAGTTGAATATCATAATGGGTGATGGTCAGGTTTGGCTTTTGAATACTATTATGGGTGCTGGTTTTGGATTGGACATATTTTCTTGATATTAATGGAAGTGTTTTATTGAGTTGTTGAGTCTTAACTTATGCAAATTGTATTTGTTCATAGTCATATAAATAAACCTTTTTTTTCCCATTTCTTGTGTTCAGTATGGTTAGTGCCACCATCTTGCAGATAGGATCATCTCTCCCCTTATTATCCTTCCTAGTTTCAATACAGCTTTTCTTTAACTTCTTCACTGCTTTTTTGCTCAATATGGTTGACAGTTTTCTTAAAAAGTCATTTTGATCCTTTAGGCATTCCTTATGCTTTAATTCTTTGAATTTGCCTTTAAAACTCATATGTCTATTACTACAAGTTTTTTTTTTCTTTTTTTTTTTTTGTAGTATCAGTTCCATGTTACCCAGCTATCTTTAAACTTTAATATTAACTTTCTCATCTATTAACATTCATTTTAATAAAACATTCACTGGGCTTAAAGCAATTATGCTTAGCAATTAGTTGGTTTTCCATTGTTATTGCTCTTTAAATACAAACTTTTAAGTGCAATAGAGTTGCATAGCATGCACTCATAGTGTTGTTTTGCTTGTTTTAAGCCTTGTAACTTTGTAATTTTTTCATATTGTTTTAGTCTCCATCTATAATTGGAAGTTATCCTTTCAAAACATGATTATTTATAAATGCAAATTTGAGTAGTACAAGTAAATATCCAATCTTATTTTGCATTTTGTTTGTTTGAAAAAGAAAATGCAAATTCAAAGAGCATTTTTGTATTTTTTTTGTGCATGGTTGTGTATGTGTCTGCCTGTAAAAGAAAGAGAGTTTGTTATCATGGATAGTTAGGTGTATTAATGGGTTATTCATGTATGCTTGTGTGTGATGAAAGCATGAGTCCAAAGTTTGAAAATTCTATTTTAAGGTTACAAGAAAGCTTTGTGGACCATGTGGTTGTGGCTTTGTATGAAACTTTTCAATGTCCATGAATGTCTTTTGCATGAAACTTTTCAATGTCCATGATTGTTCATTGTTTTTTTTGGGAATATACCTCATTTTTGTTGAATAAAAATTGTCTTACGGTTTGAAACTTGAGATGAAGGTTTAGAATTGTTGTTGAATGCAATAATATGCTTAACATAGCGAGAGAACCATGTGCCAATGAACTAAGAAATGAGATACCATTAGTCAGTTTTATGGAGCTTACCATTAGTCAGTTTTATGGAGCTTGTGATGTTTCAATCATGTAAATAAGTTTTATATGAAATTTTTGGATGGTTTAATGCTAAATATGGTAGAGCACCATATCAATCATAATTGCAGGAAAAAAATGCTAAAAATAAGGGATAGAAGGACCACATTGGTGGTGTGTTGATGAAAGCTTTACAGCCCACTTGGTGGGATACAAATACAACTTTTTGAAGAAGAAGAAGGTTAATATTTGATGAAGTAGACTACTAACAACTAGGAAGGGGAAAGAAAATAGAATGGCTTAAGAAAATAAGGAATAGGAATATTGGTTTAAGATCTAGATCCTTTTACAAGTATTGAGCATCCTTTAAATGGAAAAAACTTGCTTAATAAATAGAAAAAATACATGTATGATGGCTTAATACAAACAAATTCTAATTATTAGGGCAATAGCTGTCCATGGATGGTGCTAAATGTTATCTTTTGAATACTCATTTTCACTTTTTTGCCATATTTTATGGGCAATTGCAACTATCCATGGCATCCTGAATGCTATTATATGACTTATCTCCTTATCTTTAATCTTCTTTGCATTTTATAACATGAATGATTAAGTTAAGAAATTTTGGTATTTTTACATCAATCATAGTGTAATAGTACCTTATGCCTTGCTATGATTACTACCGCAAGGTAGTAATTTTTTGATACATCTGATGTAAACCATAACATGTTGATATATGTTCTGAGATTATGCAACCTTATGGTTTTATGCGAATCGAGGAACCTATGACCCCTCATTGTATCACTTTTAATATGCTTAATCAACTCCATGTAATAAAATTGTGCAATAGCATTATGTGTACCATCTGATTTGCTTTGTTGTATTAAATTCTTTATGGTGGAGGATATCATATGCCTATTATATGTCTTTGGTTACCATATAAACTTTCAGCTGTATCATTTTTTGTATAGTCTGTGATTTTTCAAAAGATTGATTATATGTACAATTTTTGATATATTCAACTCAAAATCTTTAGTTGAGCTCTAATATGAATAATTTTTTATGAGTATGACCTTGACACTTGAATTTTTTTATGGTTTAGGAGTCTCCTGTTCGCTATGTTTGATTCTCATGCATGCATATGATGGTCATTTTCATGGAATTTTTTGAAATAAATAGAATTATCAATATTTTTTTAGTGTTAAATGACAAGTTGATGTTGCATTTTTTGGGCTAATAAGATGATAAGAAGCGATCATCTATAACTTGAGGTTCTAGTATAATTTTGTGTAGTAATTTTATGCCTAATAATTCGCAAATAAAAATTGTGTTACAGTTCCAGCCTGAAGATGACCTTTTAGAGCAGGTATTGCATGCAATAATATATATGACATAAGGAGAGATGGTCGGTAAGGAGCTAAGAAATGAGATAAGATCGTTCGGTATTATGGAAATCATGATGCTTTAAGCTTATAGTATGTATTATACGAAGATACAATAGATGAATAATAAATCTGAAGCCTTGTTAGGTGATCCATTAGTGCTTTGTGATAAATTCAGGCCTTGGTAGTTGAAGAAAAGTTAATGTATATTAGTTATATTTATATAAATACTGCCATATTGGCGGATAAATTTTCCTCGACCAAGCAAAATCTTAAGTGGAACCAATGTAAAAAAATGCATTCATGTTTATTGTGGCAGATTGCTGATTTCTGGAAGGAAGCTTTGATTCTCAGCTCATTGCATCATCCTAATGTTGTATCTTTTTATGGCGTGGTTCGTGATGGGCCTGATGGAAGTCTTGCGACTGTTACAGAATTCATGGTTAATGGCTCCCTTAAACAATTTCTTCAGAAGAAAGACAGGTTCCATTCTCTTTTGCGTTGCATAGAAGCTTCTGTTTATATTTAGATTTGCTGTTACATGATTTCTGATATTTAGATTTTCTGCTAAATTTCATTTGTTTAACAGGTCGAATAGGACATTTTTCATATTAGTATTCATGGAAAACACAGCCTAATCTTTTTTCATGAAAGCATTCTCACTTCAAGCATTTTGTTTGAGCAGAACAATTGATCGGCGTAAACGACTGATCATAGCTATGGACGTGGCATTTGGTATGGAATATTTGCATGCCAAGAACATAGTCCATTTTGACTTGAAGTGTGAGAATTTATTAGTGAACATGCGAGATCCACATCGACCTGTTTGTAAGGTGCAATTTCTTTAGTTTCTTAAACTTCTGAGTTTCTTATGTTTACTGAGAAGCATTCATTATCTTCCGTTTGTTTGACATGCATGCTTTCTTATATATGGTTTATTCAATTGCATATATGCTAGAAAGGTAACTAAGAGTTAAATGGCGTTCTTTCTTTATGGTTGTTTCATTAAAAATTCAACATTGCATATGTTCAATAATAGTATATTTCTATGTACTCTTCGTAATATGCATTTCAGTGCCCCATCTTTTTTTAGCACAATTGAGTCCGTTGATGTGAGCACCAAAATAGGAAAATATTCCAAGTAATGATACCAATATTTCAATTTGCATAGTATGGCATTATATGACTTTATTTAAATCATGAAAGCTTGTATTATGACCATTTATTGTGTACTTTTACTGAAAATTTGGTGAAGCTTAAGAATTTGAGGTTATTTTGGAGTTCAAAATGAGAGATCGGAGAACTAAAAAATTTCATAAAAAACTTTCCTTTAGATTACTTGCAAAATGATTCTTTTTGTTAGACCCCAGTTATAACACAATCATCTCTGATTATGCTTTGATTTTGTCAGATTTATTTGGTGATTGCTTCACTGTAGTTAGAATACTTAAATATCTCTCAATTCGTCAATATAAGTACGAAAGGGAAAAATGAAAGCTTTGTAGGACTAAGCACTAATCTTTGCTGCCTTTATTAGTGGTTTGATAGATTGCATGTTCCGGTTATTACATCTTCAACTTATTTGTGCATCATATATTGAATCTCTTATATCTATTGGATGTGAAACAAAAGTAAACTTTTAGTTAAAAAAACAATAGTATTAATTAGTTTTTTTTGTCGCATTAAATCAATTAAACTACTTTCCCACTTTAATAGGCACTAATAGGAGTTAACATGATCATAATAACTATCCTTTTGGTTGAATTACTTATTAAAACGGGTAGTTCACAAACTCGCAAGGCTAAGCTACTTAGCTTGAACTTAAGTTCATTGAGAAAATTGCATGTCATCATGAGGCAGAACAAATTTCAAAGTAGCAATTGTACTCATGAATGCATACCTTGTTGGTAGAGCGACTTGTAAGATTGCCTTGATCAAGTATAATGATCTTCACCTCATATGCTATGGTGCGGTATGACAAGATGATATCATGAAACTATTTTAAGAGTTTTATTTAGTGTTGATTTTCCATCTTTTGTGGCATTAATTCCTATCCATCACTCTTGAAGCCAAGAACTAGATGATAAGACATTTAGTTGGGATAGAGTAATGCATTAGAAAAACAAAAACAAAATAAAAAATGTAACATAAATAAAGACAAACTAAGACAACAAATAGTAGTAAATCATCAAAATAATAAGAAAAATATGTCAAAAGTTAATTATTTTCCACGACTTCATCTGTATAAGATGTAATCAAGACCTCTTGTTGATTTTCTAATACAAAAGGAGATGAATTACTTCTTTTCTTCCATGAACTTCTATGAACCCAAAGATGTAGAATCACGATACTAAAAAGTATGTTTCACCAAAAGAGCCACAATCTAAAAAATCTATGTAAAGAAAGAAAAAAGGTGTAGGGACTCAAAGGTCACTCTCTCTTTCATTCCTTCTATCTCACACAAAGTTGGATACAAGAGCCTTATATTAATCCAATAGGATTACATTTCTTGGCTCGTTGTTCTTGAATTAGTAAGTCTGCCTATTATCTTCTACATGTCATGAAGTCTATCAAATATTTGAAGGGGTTCTACTATATCTTTATGTTCTCATAGTTCTCTTTTAGGTCTGAGAAATGTGTGAAGAACGAATGCTTAAACTCCTTAAAACATGCATTTAAGCTAAATTCATTCATATTTAGTCAATCATGTGTTTAGGATGGAGTATGTTATAAATAGATTATGAAGTGACAGATTCTTTTTATTAATTGACGTGCTTAATAAAACTTTGGAAAATGCATAAAAAGCTTTTGAATGATCTATGTATGATAAATCACATATATCTTTGCCTCCAGCAATGATTCTATGATCGACATTATTAATAATATAATATTTGTAATATGATTTTTTAATATAAGGTTTTTAGGTTTAGATTAAATCTATCTTTATCAATAGTTTTGGATTGGTTTTGAGTGCCACAATATTGAAATCAGCACTATAAATCGGTTTATTCAAATATTACTTGTTTTGATTGAAACTGGATAGGATATATCAATTTGTTTTCTTGAAACAGCTAAGTTCCTCATAAACATAGAGGGGAGAAGGAAGATACAATGATCGAGATCAATTTTTTGTTGTTCGCTAAAAAGCATGCAGATGTAAATGGAGGTGGATTTTGATCGAAACACTTCTAAAATTCAATTACACTGTAAGTCTATTTTTTGGGACCATAATTTATCTCAACATTATGTCCCAAATATCTAGTACCATCTTTGGTTAACCTTTTCAATTACTTACATTACAATGAGCTAAACTTCTCAAAACCATATTCCAACTCAAATGTGTTTCATGATATCTTCCTTGATGCTTGGTCTTCATGCTCAACAGTTGTTAATTTTTGTATCATGCTCCCTCAAGATGTCTTCAAGATCTTGTAGGGGTACATAAATATCTTTAGAGTTCTTCTAGTCATCCTTCTAGTCATCTTGAATGCCCCTCAAAGCTACTCTTGAGATGTTTTTAATATCCTCTAATATTATTAAATCTACATATCATCTTCTACATGTCATCAAGTATTTCCTATACATGACGAAGTTTTCAAACATTCCTATTTTATGTTCGTGTTCTCTTAGCTTCATTCGATATTCTCTTGATAAGTATGTTTATCCATCATCTTCTATGTGTCATCAAGTCTATCCTATGCTTGAGAAATATTGTAAATAGTTTTATTGTCCATTTGTCTTTTTGATTTGAGAAATGTGGGAAGATGGAAGCTTAAACTCTTTTAACCTGCATTTTAGGTTAAATGTTTTCTAGGGTGTCCTTCACATTTGTCTTTGGATGAGACTGGGATTTTAGCGTTATCTCCATTAAATTTTGCATTTGTTGAGTTAAAGGAGCTATTTGATTCTCCGTATTTGTTGGATCAATCACCTTGATTGAAGCTTCTCCAATCCCTGCTTCCTTTTCTTGGCTTGTTTTTTAACTCCCTTTTCTTAGTCCTTGTCATCGAGTTGATATGAAATGGCTTTGACACGAAAATTTTTAGTCCTTTTCACCGATTGTTCTGTTATCAAAATAGGTTAGTGTTGTCCTTATGATCTATTGGGCATTGGTACTAAAATATATGATATGTTTACATGGTATCTGAATCCCTCAATAGAAAATCTTACCTTTGAATTGTAGCAATGATGTTAAAGTGCAAGAATGACAAAAAATTAAAAGAGTGAAAAAGAAAGTGTGGTTTTATCAAATGTCGGGAATTTGAATTCAAGGAAGATGTCTACTTCATAATAAATATAATTATATATTTATAGTAATTTAATAAAAATGTTTTGATAAATATATTTGGATTAATTTAATTCCCTTAATGTTTTATTCAAATAATATAAAAATCGTCAAATTGCACTACTACTCATTCCATGTGCAAAAATTTTGCATTGGAGTTGTTGCTATCGCACCTACCGCATCTACCGCACTCGTGAATTACATGTTGGCGATAGGAGGCACGTGTTGCACCTACCATGCAAGCAAGGGCATGTGTGTGCTCGCTAGCAAGTTTGTTTGCGTGGTCAGTTGCACTCATGCGTGGGTCTGTAACGTGTTGATTTGTTGAGAAAATTCTTTAGTGTGTTCGTTTGTTGAACTCTTGCTTGTCTTGCATTGCACATCGTTCTATCACCTTCCCGTCTGTTGCTTGCATCAGCTTGCACGTGTGGTTCGTTGGGCGCGTGCGGTCAGCAGTAGTGCAATTTGCCACATGTGCCTTAGGTGTTTCATGTGTACTTTGCTCTTTTTAACATGTAAAATAGTTTTTTGGTCAATTTCTTTTATGAAAATGTTGGTTTCTTCTTTGAGTTCTTTTCAATATTGAATGGTTCAATATTTGTTGGATTCTCTCACATGATTTGTCAATGCATGATAGGATAGTTGTTGGTTTGATGGCTGAACTTGGGGGTTTGCAATGACTGGAGTGGCTTTGTGAAGGAGTGATTAATTCAAAGATGTCAACGATGTTTTTTGGTTAAATGGTGTAAATGTCTTAATGTGGACCATTAAACTAATAAACAAATTTAGTCCAAGTTTTTTGTTTGTATATTGATGAAATATTGGGCATCATATACAGAATATATTATGGTTTTTAGACAGGTTGTTGAAATGGTTTAAGTTCTTTCTATGAACCATTGAGGATTGCTTGGAATGGTTCAACCAGATTTCTAAACAAGCTTTCAATTAAGTGGGAATCATGCTTTTTTATGTTTTTTTTAGATCTAAACCCAACACTTTGATAGGTCTAAAACACGCATTGTGGTTGGCGCTGGAGTTTTATACAAGAAATTGGATGTAAGCTTTTCAGGGAAGGTTATGCAGATATTGACTAAAATTTTTGGAATTAAAACTTTGAAATGCCTTCCTTGTTGAATGTGGTTCATAAAGGATTATGAAGATGTTTAACCATAGAAGGATATATAGTAACGAGGATTAACTCACGATAATAGAGAATTCATGTTTGGCATGAAAAGTACTTATTAATTAGCAGGTTAAGGTTTCATGGAGTGAGCTCTTCTAGTTTGCAACCAGCATCACCAGCACAATACTGGAAAATAGATTTTGCAAAAGAAAAAATGATTCATTTGGTTACTTCTAAAATAAGAATTATGTTCTTATGATATGCTTAGCTTGCTAAAACTTGCTGTTGAAATCAAATACAAAAAAATCACTAGTCCTTTGGTGAGGTGGGAAATGAAAGTTAACCAAAATATTGATAGCAAAGCTTGAAATTGCCTGACTACAACAAAAGAAGTATGCAAATGAGATACTTATGGAAGGAATTGACTTCATGAAGATACCTCTTATGTATATCAAAGGAGCCCATTAGCATTGATCTCTTAAAGAAGGATAAGTTTATGTGGACAAAAAGGACCGAGAAAGCTTTTACACATCAAAATTCTCATGACTTCATCTCTTGCATTACAATTTATAGATTTTTCTAAATATTTGAAATTACTTGTGTGCTTTTGGGGTTGGCATATGGGATATTGTAAGTTAAGGTATCTATTCAATTGTATATTTAGTGAAAATTTGAATGAATTTAAGCATTGTTATTGCATATATTAATAATGAATTCTATGTTATTGTATAATTTTAAGATATTAGACACATTATTTATGCGATCATGAGTTCACTTTGACCATAGATTATAATGTATTAAAATATAGTAATCCCTATAAAAATTAGACCATTGATGTGCTAAATGGGTAGAATTCATTTAAGACTATTAATTTGCGTTGATGCACAAACCTGAAATTCAAAACAAACCCATTGATGTGCTATCTAGGCTCTCTTTGGTAATATATCATTATTGGAATTTAATGTTCCACATTTTGATAATCATAAAGATTACTTTTCTTATTTTGACTTTTTTTGCCAAATAGAATAATGTAAAGGATAAGACAATCATCTCATATAGCCCTTTTTATATTATAGACAAATATTTATTTAAAGGAAAGGTATCATTTACTCTACAAATCTTCTCTAGGGATTTTCTTATTGTTGAATTATATTTTGGAGGAATAACTTGACATATGGATAGGGATAAGAGAATTAATCTTTTGGATATTAGATTTTATCTAAAAATCCAACGTAGAATGTATAATTTTTTACGACTACACTTGTAAACTAGGAAACATTACAAAATCAAAATATAAAATGTATTGTTAATTCCAAGAAAACTTTGAGAGGATCTTTCTATGAATGTATTAGAATATCCCCATGCCACTAGGTGACAATCATATTTGTTTGGTTGCGGATAAGTTTTTAAAAAAGAACCATTTTATCTTATACCTGAAAATTAATAATGTTTCTTGTGTAACCAAATTATTTTTAGAAAAATAATTACATTACATAGATTATCAAGCATTATAGTATCAAATAGATATATTAGATTTATATCATAGTTTTGAACAAAATTACAATTCTTATTTCCATTTCAATCTCAAATTGGTGGATAGACAAACTTGGTTAATATAATTCTTGAAAACATATTAAGATAGCTAAAAAAAGGTATGAAAAAATGGGATTTATATTTATCTACAATAGAATTTGCATACAACATAATTTCTAAGGCTTCTAAATTATAAACTTTTCATACATTATATTTTTTAATTTACATTTATATTTGTAAAAGCTTTTAAAATATGCATGAAAAGTAAAGTAACAAATTGAGTTGAGCATTTTGAAATTTGTTGATGTGATTGATAAAATTAAAATTTTAAGGAAGTTTAAAAAAAGAGATTATGTATTATTGCATATTCATCTTTAGAGATTATTTTCTATCAAATATAAAAAATTACATCCAAGAGCTTATGATTCATTTAGAATTATTAAAAAGTTGAATAAGAATTAATTTATTCTAATTTTATTACATGATATGTTTATTAGTAATGTCTCTAATATTGAAGATCTGTTATTATAAAAAATAGTTTTATATAATAAAAATTTATAGGCTAACTTTTTTGTTGGTAGGTTAAATGATGAATAACTTTTCGTGTCTTTTATTCCAAAATTTTTTGAAATAATATATTAATTGATGAGATTTTTGCAAGTATTGATGTGCCTCACAAGTTTTTGGTTTGTTAGAAGTATTAGCCCCCATCATATGATACGTGGGCGAGAAATGAGAAGATGAAGAAATTAGCTTTAGAGTTGTGTCATTATTATTTGTATATAACTTTGTGAAGCAAAGTGAGATGAAGAAATGAGCTTTAGAATTGTGTCATAATTATTTGTACATAGTGTAATGAAGCAAAGTTCTGTTTGGTGGAATATAGTTGATGCAAGATAAGTGCCCATTATAGATGCAGAAGAAATCATGGTTTATAAAAATCAAGTTAACTGTAGATCTTAGATAATTTCATAAATAAGAACAAAAAAAGAAAGATAGAAATATGTCCAAGATGCCCTTATTAAGTTAATAGGTCACATGTGCTTATAAATTGTTAATGAGATTTGCTTTATTTTTCTAATTGTTGCTTTTAAATCGATGAGACCAATCTATATTAAAAAATTCAAAATTTTAAATTCATGAAATTCAGATTTAAAAGATGAAAACAATTCATATTAAAAAAATAAATAAAATTTTAAAGCCAAGAAATCAAGAAATAAGTTCAAGATTTTTAGATTTTTTAAATTTAAGAGTTTAGAGATATACTAATATTTTATAGTTTTTTTTATCTTTGATTTTCAAATTTAAATTTGAAAAAAATGTTAGAATTTATATTAATTTTGTATTAGTTATGTTTATTTTATTTTATTTTATTTTATTTTTCTTATTTTATGAAGATAAATTTAGAGTTGTAGACACTATTAGTTTGTGGACTAAATAAAAGATAATTATTTTTAGTTAATTTAATTTCAGCTCTGAATGAATGCTTATGTTCAAGGCATAAGTGGCCTTTCTATCTTTATCTCTCCTTTTGCTATATTCTTGGGTAAGTCTCCGAAATTTAGCCCTCTTCTTATCTCTCTTTATGCTACATTTCTTCCTTAGTATTTTCTTTTTTTCTCTTTTTCAATTATTTCTAGCTCTCATGACTTTTTGTCTTCTCATTCTTTGTTGGTTTCTAAATGTTTCTCAATCTGCCCCCAATTTGGTACAGAGGAACAATTCACCATGCTATTGCTTGCTTTTCACTTATGAAATCGCAAAATTGAAGAGGTCGCATTGATCGCAGCTATTATCTTTTAGGAATTCTATTGGAATGATAAAGTTTAAAATGTAAACTTATCCATTAATCTAAACCCTAATGAACATGAACATTGGAGATCGGCCTTCTTAGGTTTCCTCCCCCTTAAGCTTTACCTTGACTATCTTGACTCTTAATTCCGAGAGTCAGTGCTTGGGACAAATCAGTCAAACTCCAAAGTCATCCCAATTAGAAGTAGTGAAGGCCTTGTTTAGGTAGTAGGGTGTGATGGGCTTAATTGAAAAGCATTTGGTTGGGATGGGTTGTACATTCCTTGGATATCATATTCTAATAAAGATGCATAGATTTGGTCTAACATGTATGTTTTCACTATCAATAGTTTTGTGATTTTTCTTGAGAAAAGATAATAGTATGCACTTTTTGCACTTGATTAAACGAATATTGTGTTTGTATGGATTGATACATAAATTTATGACATACCACTGAGTCATATGTAGGCACAAACCATTGCTCTTCCTTCCCCACTTCAGTTTTAATTGTGAAGTCAATGCCAGTTTCATAACTATAAAAACCATAGTCATTTTAAGCGTAGACACTTTAGATGTTATAACTCCATTTTATGCTAACTTTTTTGCACAGCATAAAAGTATATTTCTTTTTGCAAATGAAATTATCTGTTGTCATAGATGAATGTGAAGATTAATTCTTAAGATATCTTTCTTGTGACTTTGAGAACAACAGGTTCTTCAGGTTTTATATTTCTTGATTGGGTAGAAATTTGATTTTAGCTTTTATGCATCGTTCTTTATGCCTTGTTTTAGTGATACCAAATACTTCTGCAAACTTTTTTCCAATTTTAAAAAGCTCCCAAGGGAAAATCTATCACTCATAGTAGGTGTCTAATTCCCAGGTGAAGCTATTAGTGACTTTGATGAAAAGCCTAAATATCATAAAAAATCAATAAGAGTTCTATTTGAAGACAGCTACTAGATTTTTTTTATTCTGACTGTTAGGTCCTTTGACTCTCATTTTGCAAAGGAGAAGTGAACAAGTTCAAGGGGAATGAATTGAAGGAGGGTAGCAGATCTTCTTTTGCTGTGAAACAAGTAGGAGATGCAGGCAAAGGGTCTGGCAAAGGGAGGAACTTGGCTAAGTAGGATGGATAAGATACAAAAAAATGAGGTAAGGTGGGAACAATAAGTTGCAATTAAAGTATTACTCAGGAGAGTTAATCTGCATTGGTGGCCAATATTTTGGTTGGCTAAAGGAAAGTGGCAATATGGAACATCGATCAGCTTTTTTGGGTGCTGAGAGGCATTGAATATAGGAGAGTATAAAAGTTGCAAGTTTTTGGATAGGATCTCAAAGGATCCATGGTCTGTTGGGAAAGGTAATAGCAGAATTTTTAAATTGCTTTCTTTATGAAAAAGGAGGCGCAAGGAGGCTTTTCTGTTAGAGGTGGCTATGGAGGCAGAGTATTGGTCAATTCCTCTATTTCTCAGTCTTGATTGTTAGTTTTCTCTTTTGGAATTGCTAGGGAGTACAAAAAGCCAAGTGGTTGCAACTACTTACATGTTCTGCTTAAGGGATATTTTCCCATTTTGGTGTTTTTATTAGAATTCTGGAACCCCACTTGTCAACCACAGGAACAATTGCAGACTATTGGGAAATAATAGAACTTTGACATGGAGCCTTATATGAGAAGTTTACTAGTATTCGGGTGGCCTGGATAGATAGTGTGCTAAAGGTTGTTGTGGTGGTTATATGCTACGAGGTTGTTTGTGTTGAGGCTACTATTGGTTGGGATGCAAAGACGACAATTGTTTGGGACCTGTATGTGCCAACTACCTTCATCATGGAGAGTTTTTGAAGGCAATGCTATTTTGGGAAGGGAATTCAATAACATTAATTCAAGAAGCATGATGGCAACTTGTAGATGTTGCGGCACTTAGAGAGGGTTGAGAGCTTGTTACTTCTAGTTAATTTTCATGAATGTTGATTTAGTAGTTCTCATTTTCCTGAACAAAGGAGGATTGAGAAGGGTGTGGGAGAGGTTGTATAATATCTTTTTATTATTCAACGATATGCCTTGATGTTATTTTCTTGCTTGGTGATCTATCACTTGGTTAAAATTTCTTTTGATTATTATCCTTTTCTTCTTGTTGTTGATGGGCCAAACTTTTGGCTTCGAGGTAGAGATAAGCGTCTGGGGAGGTTGTGACCTGTGAACTTAAAAGGCCAATTAACCTTTGTTGCAAGCCTATGTGCTTGACCAAAAGTGTGCCACCACTCTTTGAGCACATAAGTTTTGGACCAAGGGTGATGTGGGTGACTTATTTAGCAAGAGTTATGAGCTGGAGCATAGGGTAGAGTATGGAAGTAAATGGGTTCAACATCATCAATGATCACTTGTGTTTTATTTAATTTGTGACTTCCCTTTACACCATATTATTTAGAATTAATGTTGATGTTTGGTGGTGGGCTACAAACTGGTAGCACTTGAAGGATAGGAATACCACTTCATTCACCGTTTTGTCATTGCTAAGAGATGGAGAAACGTGATCACCAATGTTAATTCTTAGAGGAGTTGAGTTGAGGGGGATGATGCTACGATTGACCTACTAGGGTGTTTTTTTTTCTGCATATTGGAGATCAAGTTTGAAGCATAACAACTCTTAACAATTTCCTCCTCTTTGGGCTACTATCTTTGAGGCATTAATAGAGGATCTTAATCCTGTTGCTAGCACAAAACTGTATTAAGTTGTATTTTTCTCTTGGGCAAAACATGATTAAGGCTGGATAGTATCACTTGTTTCTTTTCATTGGTTGCTCAAGGATCATTGGGGTTAATGTTCTTATGTTATGTAGTTTTTTTTAAGGAGATGAATGTCTCGTTGTTGGAGAAACACTTTGATAGCTTTTATCCCTAGGTTTGAGGTAGGTAGTCAACTGAGCTAGTTCAAAGTTGTTACCCTTTGCATAATGATCTACAAGGTGGTGACAAAAGTCTTTATTACTATATTAATATGCCATTATTTTTATTTATTAGGGATATTCATCTCAGACAAACATGTTATTTACTACATCTTGATTAGAAAAATGGTTTGAATGTTTGATGACCTTACAACCATTGATGGGGCTTATGATGATCAAAATAATCATGGACTAAGCTTATGATAGATTTAAATGAGATTTCCTCTTGCCTATGTTGGAGCATTATCACAATATTTTGATATGGTTTGACTAGGTTCTCAAATGTATCATCAGGACGAGGTTCACCTTCCCATCAATGAAAACAAGACATGGTTGAATCATGCCACATGTGATGTGATTTAAGGATGCCCCTCTCCTCATATCTCTTCAGTTTATGCTTGGAGTTACTCTCCCTTCTTATTCAGTATTGGATGATAATGAATTTGACTTTAGGGATCAAGTAGTTGTTGGTAAGTTGATTCGCTCTTATCATTTTGCTTATCAATGACATCTTTCTCATCTTTCTAGCTTCTCACCAAGATTTTAACTCTTACAAAAATTATGGATGCTTATTTTTCAGCTTCTAGGCGATGGATGAACCTCCAAAAGTCCTTAGTCATGTTTAGGAAGGCAACTCAATAGAAGAAGCAAAGGATTTTAGTGTACAAGATAAGGATAGCAGAGTAATAGGTTTGGAGTTACCTTGGTATTCTATTGTGGGGAAATAAACTTGTTACAGTTTCTAGGTCATGACCTGTTTGGATTAGAGAAGGAAATCATTTTCTTATGCTAATTCTCTTTCTGTGATATGTAGAGTGGTGCTTATCAATTGCACCTAACCAAATGCCTGTTTATATGCTGATGTATTTGTTCCTCTCAATATATTGGTGTCTTTTAATAGGATTATGAGGTTGTTATTATAGAGAGAAGTTTGGAGGGACATTTGATGATTTATGTTTTGTGTAAGGCCAAAAGCTAGGGGTTCCTCGGAATTAATAACTTTTGTATTTGGTGGCACTTCTTATTGGCCAAGCTAGAGACCAGGTTCTTGGGGAAAGACATTAGTATGGCTTAGACATACGTTTTGTGGGCTTTAGGACATCTTTGAGATGAGGTGAAACCCTTGGATTTGGAGGTTGATGTGTTTAGGAGGGTGTATCATGGTGAAGAGGTTTTGGTGGCATTTAAGGGAGAATTGTTAAGTCTCCATTGTTGATTACCCCTACACGTATTCCTTTAGATGGATGGCCTGTTTTTCTACCCATATTATCTTGACTTTTTTTACTATAGTGATGTTAATTGGTGCTTATGTCTATTGGGATTGTTGTGGACTTTTTTAGTTGTTTAGTAGGTAGCTTGTTTGGAAGTTTTCTTTTCTTTTCTTTTTCTAGAGGGATTGGATTATTGTGTGATGATTTTACTTTCAATGATTATCCTTTATTTGTATCATTTCATGTTAAATTATAATAAGTGGAGAGTAATGTTAACACATTGAGTGTCAACCTTTGATAATAATTTTCTTGTTGTGTATCTACAACTTTGTGGCATCCACAAGGATTTGATTAGCATGTTGGTTGTAGAAGACAATGCTACATGTATATGTGGTTGTGGGGATATTGATGTGATTGACCAATTATTCATTCTCCATAGGATCAATTTGGTAAGGGATTAGATGTTCCTATACTATAGTTCAATATTCATCATGTGTTAGCTCTTTCATTCATACAAGCCATGTAATTGTGCTTAGTCATGGATGGTCTATGACCCATCTTTAGGATGTTGCATTACCATGTAGTTTAGCATTTTCTATTATGTGTGGGATTATTAGAATGCTAATGTTCACTACAAATTGGTCATGCATACATTAGTTTTAACAACTAGCACTTGTTCCTTTTGTTGTCAACAATCATATCTAATGAAATAAACCTTTGTTTGAATTAAAAACTAATGCAACTATTTGAGAATGAATATAATATCATAATAATTTTCAAGCTATCATAAATTTTGTTTAGGATATTGTAGCCTCATCATTAAATAAATGATTGTGAAATCTTATCTAATTTGGTTTTGGGTAACCAAACCCTAGAAAATAAGTAATCTTATTTATTTTGTTTTGGACATCTTTAGAGTTGTAGCTAATCAAAATATACAAGAATTGTTTTAAGTTTAATGGATCTGTTTGGCTCTTGGTCAACTCTTTGTTCTAGTTTTTCAGTGCTGCCTTAGTTGAGATTGTGATAGAATGATATAATAAAAAAAACAAGAACTCATAATTCTATTGAGTATGATAGATTATGTAAATCTCTAACATCATTCTATCATCTCAATTAACAATGATTCCTTATTTTTTAAATATGTTGTTTGTTTTAGTAGTCTCTTATTATATACTTAATAAAATTTCAATCCCTTGTATTATCTAGAAGTCAATGTTGTATGATTAACTCACCCAAACCATGTAAGGCAGCTGTTTGTAAGCTTAGTATTAATCGAATTGATGTTATTCCAACAGTCATTTTGAATATATGTATTTCTATTTATATTCTTTTGAATTTAAATATTCATTTGATGGAATTAGATAGAAGTGGAATTGGAATAATTCCCTTGTCCCCATTTTCTTGTTTCTTATTACTACCCTCCAGTTTCTAGAATGTTTTTGCAGTCATTGGGTTGTCCTTGCAGATAGGTGACTTGGGTTTATCAAAGGTGAAACAGCATACATTGGTGTCCGGTGGAATTCGAGGAACTTTACCATGGATGGCACCAGAACTCTTAAGTGGGAAAACAAGTATGGTATCTGAAAAGGTATGCTAAATGTCATATTGAAGATGGCAATTTTGCTTTCATGAGCATTTTTCGTATCAATTTCTTGTATATTAGTTTGTTTTTTTGTTGTGCTGCTTGCTAATTGTCTTTTGTATTTTTCAGATTGATGTTTATTCATTTGGTATAGTGATGTGGGAATTGCTCACTGGAGAAGAGCCTTATTCAGACATGCACTGTGCTTCTATAATTGGTAGGTGTTTTTATGCATGGTTTTCTTGCACTCATTTGTTTTACATTTTACATTTGTTAATGCAAATACACAAGTGGTATTAAATTTGAGTAATAAAATTGTTTTTTTTTTAATGATTTCGCAATGAATTATTTTTCCTGCAATAGAAAAAGTAAGTTTGATAGGAAAAGTTTTTATATTCAAACTCAATAATCATTATAGTGTTGATATAATTTTTTGAAATCAAAAGCATACATTACATCAAAGTTTCAATTCAACAATTTAATGAAACATAATCCTGACTTATTATTCTAGCAACGAATGGATAAACTCTTTTTGCATGTTTCAGGAGGTATCGTGAACAGCACGCTGCGACCTCAGATCCCGAGCTGGTGTGATCCCGAATGGAGGTCCTTGATGGAAAGCTGCTGGTCCACCGATCCAACCGAGCGACCATCCTTCTCAGAAATCTCTCAAAAGTTGAGGAAAATGGCAGCTGCTATGAACTTGAAGTAAATCACATCCCTTTGCTTCATTTGAGTTGGGGTGGTGAAATTACATAAGCAGAAAACACTGCTTGCTGCTAAAGATGTATAATCTTTTTGGTTGGACGTCTCCTGCCTTGGCATCTATGAAATCCTACATATTTGAAAATGGCTTTATGTAGTCGAACAGAGATGTAAGTTTCTTTAATTTATTCCCATTGTTTTCTTGTCTTAAACTAAGTTTAATTCCATTAATGCTTCTTCTATTGGTTTCTTTCCAGGTTTCCATGTGAGCATTTGACTTCTAAGCTTGTGTTCTCTGGTAGAGATCAATCTTCTTGGCTACGAGTATCGTCTTCATTCTATATGTAAATAGTTCTTCTTTTTTATTTGGTTTAGCTTCTTATACGTAAAGAGGTGTGGTGCTCTTGTGTTAGCTTGTAATAAATCATGATGCCAGCATTCTTTTTTATGTTTTCATGGCTGTCATCTCGTTGCCTTAGCTTTCAAAAAGGCCTTACGACTTGCGGCTTTGATGCCCGATCACTTTCTACATCTTTTTTCAACAAACTTCAGTCTAGAGAAAACTTTTAAATATTCTAACATTTTTTATTGGTTCATTAAAAAAAAAAATTGGAATTTAAGCTTTGGATAAAATTATTTTTTTATTTTTATTTTTTGAATTGTCACATTTTTTTTTTTTTATATTCAAAAGTTTCCACTTATATGTGATGTCGTTGATAAAGAAAATAAAAGAGAAAAAAAAAGGCAAAAAACTTCAATAATATAATTATTGCTTGCAACCCTATCAAAGCTGTTTAGACAATCGATTCGGCAGCAGACCGATCTTACGAAATAGGCCGTACGATTTATTTGGGCGAGGGGTTTTGAACCGTTCGGCTTTCTCTGTGTTGTATTCTTTTTTTGTGACTTCTTCGGGAGGCTTCGTCAGAGGTTGGAGTTTATGGATTTTGCCGGCGATGACCTCCCTTATCGTACTCCGAAAGCTCCAGACGATACCGTCTTCTATTCCTTATACCCGTCCGACCTCCCTTCTGCAACTTCGCCTCAAGAAGACGCTGTCGCCCTCCGCTCCCTCCTTCTTCGTCTACACTCCTTCATCAACCCCTTACTTTCCGAGTACATCTGGCAGCATGAGCCCTTTGTTCTCTACCCGGCCGCGTCCTCCTCTGCCTGCCGCCTTTGCGGCTCCCCTCCCATTCCTCATCTCCACGGGAAGACCCGTTTCGGTGATAACTTGGAGGACGAGTGGTTCATTGTCTTCCTTCTCTTTGAGATCTCCCGCGCCTTTCCCTCCCTTTCCATCCGCGTATGGGATTCCGACGGTGAGTTCCTCCTCATCGAGGCTGCCTTCTCCCTCCCCCGCTGGCTCGATCCCGAATCAAGCCCCAACCGTGTCTTCATTCGCGATGGAGACCTCCATATCGTCCCAAAGCATCTGTTCCCATCCACGCCATCCCTTTCCGCCGCCCTCGAAGCTGTCAAAAACCCCGAAAGAGACACCAGAGCGTCGGATTCCATCCAATCCGTTATCAAGAAGAAAATCGGTGACTACCCCGATAAAGTTAGGACGAACATGCATAGGGTAGTGGTTAGGGTTCCGCTTCCTGTTGCTCAGGTCCTCAAGCACGAGCCTTGCCTGATTTCTCTGGCGGTGGAAGGATTTTATAACAGGGATTTGGATTCCATGAAGCATGCCTCGAGGATGGACAAGTTCTTGAGGTTGAATGGGACGGGAGGAGCTCTCGAGATTGTCAGGATCTCGGTGCAAATGACGAGGATTATGTACGCGCAGCTTGTGCAGCAGAGGTTTCAGGCGCCGAGGTGCTACCCTATGCCGGGAAGAGAGGAAGGATCTGTTGTTTATAAGGAGGCAGAATTGGGGATGAAGATTGCCTGCGGATTTGAGATGATGTATCAGGAGAGGAAGACTGCTGGAAATGAAGGAAAGGGGAGTACTTGGGACGCTTTCAGGGAGAGCTTAGACAGGAGCGGCTGCTTTGACGGTTTAATACCGGGATCCAAGGAGTATCATCGAATCATGGATGGCGCATTGGAATACTACAGGAGCACTTCTTTGTTTTCTCGAACCAGGTATGGTGCTTTTGATGTCCTAAATTATCCTGGTTATTTGCTGAGATTACATAATTAAGCAGAATACTGTCTTTTTTTAGTCTTTGATTGGTCTGTACTAGACTTCCTAACACCATTTCTGGCCTATGGTATTCCTTGTGTAGTACTGCTTAAAACAACGAAAGTTGTGCTGCTTATAATGGAGCCACCTCATTACACTGATATGTGAACCATATGAAGTCTGTAACCATGGTCATTCGACCATGTTATCTTTTGCATGTTTTATAACTTCTAAAAATTTAGATACTTTAGAACATGTTTTAAAACTTCTAAACATTTAGACACTTTAGAACATGTTTTTGGAAGCTGCTGGTTGCACTGTGGCGAAACTTTCAGGACTCAGATATTATGTTTTTGCAGCGGTGAAACATTCTTATTGTTTATTAAACAGAAGATGATACAACTTCTTCCATCAGACTTACTATTTCTAGCTTTGTGGAAAAAATTGTATGTAGAAATTATAGGATGGACATCAATAGAGTTTATGGTAATTGAACATACATGAAGATGATAATTTATTCTTGAGTGTTATGATAGATTAATGTCTTAGATATCATTGATACTGATATTGGCACTCTAAGTTTGTTTTAACTAGGCATAAAATGTGACGTGAATCCACTAAGCATTTTAGATTTTCTCCTAACATGATAATTATAGTGTATTCAAACTTTTTTTATAGGCACCGTAGTTGCTCCAGTGATTCTTCTATAGTAAATATTGCATGCAGGATTGTAGTTGCAGTTAGATTGGAATGGGTTGAATATCTTGACAACTTCACTTTGAATGAACTGCACCTTCTTCGTTGTTCTTTTGGCTTATAATAATGATGGTGAAAATAAAAATTCTCTCCTTTCTTTGTTGTAGAATTTTTCTTGGAATTTTTGTAGGACAAATGCATTGTATTTGTTATGTTTGGCTGCTTTCTTTATAATGGCTTTGATGCAGGGACATAATGGTAGCTCCAGTGAAAAGGATAGATGAAATACTGGCTTCAGAATATTCTATAAATGATTTCAATGGTAAACACCTTTCTCCTTCGGATGATGATTACTGGTTATATGATGGACAAGATGAGTTGAACTCAGCCTTATTAGAGAGGCAAAAGGAGATGGAAGCTTATGAATCTAAATGCAAAAAAGGAGATGTGCCATTAAAACAGAGTGCTGATTCAGGTCCAAATGATTTTAATGTAAAAGATGTAGCAGATTCCATGCAGGCCTTTGTTAAGAAAATGTCAAGCTTTGAGGGTGCCGAGGTTCCTCATGAGTGGTATGTTGAAATTTTATATCTTGTAATTTAATGTGAGTGTTTTTGTTTTGGTTTGATCAAAACATGCAACCTGTTTTTTCTTGTGATATGGGGCCATCATATTAATAATAACTCTTAAAATTGTTCTACTTTCTCTTCAAATTCATAATCAAAATAATAAAAGCTTTTGTATTCATTTTCATTCTCTCTCCTCAAGCTTATTTAAATCCTTTTCGATAGAAATTTATTCAAATATATTTACACTGCTAAAAAAATTTCCCTTGACACTGGCTTCTAGTCGTATTTTACAAGATAAAAGCATCAATCAGATTGATGTCTTTTCTTGTTATTATTTTTAAAGCTTTTATTCCATTATCAATTCTTGTTACATCCCTTCATCTTTCAAATTCTTATCCAAAATTCTACCAACCACGTTTATAATTCAGTTTTTCATGAGTAGTAAAGCTTAAGTAGTAAAACATTGCTTTCTTACTAATCCATTTAGTTTCTTGAATAATGCTCAACATTTATTATCCAATGAATCATGATGTCCTCTAATTCCATCAGCTTATCTTCATTCCAAGATCTCAGCCTAAGTCTAGTGTCTTGAATGTTTATTTTCTTGCTTATGCTCAGGGTTATGTGAGAACCCTTGCTTATTAACGCTAAGCCCTGACATCCATGTAGAGGTTCTCGTTCAGTTTTTGTTGTATTCAAGCAATACATCATGTCTCTTTCAAGGGATGCTCTAGTATTATGTGATTTTGTAAAGTATTCATGCTATGTTTTTCGGACATGTTTTACCTTGGTTGTCGAACACCTCATTGAATTCTTTACTTTTTTTCAACCTAGTTTAGGATGGATTATGGCTTCATTATAAAATCAAAATATTCTTAAGATTATATGTGATGATCTTTTATGTATGGAGAGAGTGCAAGCATTCATAACTGATCTTATTTGACACCCTATTGTGATTATATTGATATTTGACCAATTTTAACAGTTTATTTGCTTAGTATTTTTATTGCTTGTGATGTGTTTGTTTACTGATGCAGTTTGGCAACTTTTTGTTTAGATTTTCTTGTAGTTTTTTTGTGGCAAAGAGATGTTTAATATTTATGGCAGCAATAATATGCTTTTCTTCTTGCAATTTAAAAAGGTCTAAGGAAGTGGAGCTCAATGCAGAACTATTTGGAAAAGAGATGGAGACAGTTCTAGGTCCTTTACAACGAGAAAATAGCATGTCTGATACTGATTTAGGTGATCATAATTCATCTTCAGATATGGATTTTGGTATGCTTGCATAGTTTTCCTTTTTTACTTACTGAACTAGCTTTAGTTTTTTCTACTATAGCCCCAAAAACTAAATACATTGTTGTTTGATATAAGGGTTCTATAGTTTTCATTTGGTAAATGATAATGGTTTTTACTGGTTATCCAAATTGAAAGGCATAATAAACTTCATAAGCAGCTCTTAATGGTCCATAATAAACCTATTTGCTCTTTTTTCAAATCCCTTCCGTGAAATTGCCTAGCCCTGACAGTACTCTCACATGTCAACACTGTTTGGAGTTTTTTAGATCATGTATTGTAGCTTATATGGTTAAGCTGATTTCTAGTTCTTGTATTGACATAATGATGGAAAACGTTTAAGCGAGACAGATCCTGGTATTATTATCTTCTCATCATCGAATGATAATATTGCAGAAGATTCTGAAGAAGAAAGAGAAATTGGTGAAGATGCTGGGACTTGTGGAAGTGCAGCTACATTTATGCAGTGTTATTCTGATGCTCTTAACGAGGAACTTGGCTCGACCAGTCTAAAAGAAAGCTTTATTCGTGCACCAAAAAAATCAATTCATGAGGATGAGGTAATCTTCTTTTAGCGCCTTAGTTATATTGTAGTTGAATTCATGTCTGCCATCTGTTGGGCTTTTACAGAAGTCCTTGTGCTCATTTAATATTCTCATTTTCCTGTACCATGCTACATTTCAACATTGTTCACTATGCATGAATGAGTGGCGGATGAATTTTTACCCTTGGAAAGTAAATTAGGTAGACTTCTGGGAAAATAAATCAGTTAGGAGAGGAGTTCATTAGCCTACCTATAAAATGATAATTTGTTAAAGAAGACCATAAAATATTAAGAGAAACTTGTTATGTTTATTTGTAGAAGAGTGGTTGATCAGGCATGAAAATAATTAAGAGAAGCTGTGGAAGATGTACATCATGATTGAAGGCAAATTCGCAGTGTGCTTCATCTGGTGGAGGGCATTGTTTCGTGGTTGCCGTCCAGATGGAGGACTTTCCTGTGATTTGGCAGCAATGGCATTAGCAGAAGAAAAACAAAACTTCTTGTGGTTACAAGAGCATAACAGGAAATCCAGGAAAGAAAATTAAGCTGGAGCGGAGCAAGCAAAATTCCTAGAAACAAAATCTTATAAAACATTTAAGATGAAATTTTTTGGATGGCAAGGAATCTAAGCTTCAATTTTCAATTTATTCTGAAGTCATTCAATATGGGAAAAACACCAAACAATAACTACCATTTTGGTATGATGGCAGCCTAGGTAGGGAAGAGGTTTTTGTGATTCAGCATTGCTGGGAGTGGCAACTGGATATGAGAAACAAAATCAGTCAGAAATTGAAGGGGAAAATAATAAATCTGTGATATGAAACTGAGCTGAAATGGAAGCAAGCAGAATTTCTTGATGAAAATTGGATGTATAGAATTTCCAACGGGAAAATTGTAGATCAATAAGAGAACTAGCAACCCTGTAGTTTGCATGAGAAGCATCATTGTATCTTGTTGGATTGTCACTAGTGATCTTTGCACTTTGGCCTGACTCTGAGGGGGTGGAAAAGTTCCTAAAGGAAGTGTTTCTGTATTCTTGGCAATAAGTTTCCTTATTGTTCTGATTCCTGAGGTCATTCTCCAAGATGTGCCATTCAATGTTCTTGTCATTATGATCACGGAAAAAGGTTGGATCATGCAGAAAGATGTCAAAAGTCAAAAAGACTGTTATGTGCATCTTCAATGAGTTAGACTATGCTATGATTCTCTGATAAGAAGAAAGAGCATTCCCCACATCAAACGAGTAACTAAAACTCACTCATCCTGATGCAAAGTTCCATCCTTTGAAAGAGAGGTCAAGAGCTTAAATCTCTGATGGAAAACCTTTTGAAAGGAGAGATCTCATACAAACAAATTGCTCTATTAATGCACATGAAAGGCTATTCTCATGAATGCCCAACTATAGCATAACATTCTTCATTGAGCTTAGCAGTCTTCCTATCCTTATTGTTTTGAGTGATTCTCGTGATTTTTATAGAAACAAATTGCTCTATTAATGCACATGAAAGGCTATTCTCATGAATGCCCAAATATAGCATAACATTCTTCATTGAGCTTAGCATTCTTCCTATCCTTATTGTTTTGAGTGATTCTCATGATTTTTATAGTTTCAATATCATATTTTTCAACAATCTTAAAGGCATTTTTATTTTAATGAATCTTTCAAATGCTACCATGTTTGTTGCTACTGAATTATTTACTGATGTTGTGAAATTAGAACAGTTTACTGGTGAAAACTTTAAATGATGCAAAATCAAAATTATGTTAGTGTTCAATATTCATGTTGATTTTTATTATTAACAAATTCATGCCTACATAAGGATTAAAAAAAATTAAGAAATCGAAATGAATAGATGCAATCGTGTTAATAAGAGCTGCATGAGTATTATTTTAAATTTCTTGGCAAATGATCTGTTTGCTTCAAGTTAAAGCTTGCATTTAAAATTTGGGTTGCTTTTGTTTGGAAGTATATTAGAATGAATGATGGTTTGAAAATCTGTCTAATAGGAATTTTCCTGAATTTCAAAATATCTGAAAAGACGGTATTTCTACTCAAATGTATGAATATCATGCCCTAGTTGTTGAACTGAAGAATTAAGGAATGATTTTTCCTAAATATTTTATTGACCGATTGCTTGATTCGTGGCATACACAAATGGAAATATATTACTTAAGAATAGGTAATTGTGCATACTCAAATTAAAAAAACAAATAGATAGATGTATAATATTGAAAAGACCAAGGAGATTATCTCTAAGGCTAATTTTTTTTATCATAAATTCAAGAATTTCAGAAAAATATTAAAATAAAAGCAATGGTTAAAAACCAGCATGATGGTCTAGTTGCAAATACCTTAAGGCCTAGTAACCCAAAGGATAAAATGAAAGGTGACTTTTGTGTTTGGTAAACCTACTCATCATACTTTTTAGTTCAGGAACCAGGGGAATGACAATCCTGCTAAGGTTTGACTTGGTTGAAGCTGATGTTATTATGACAGCTGTCATAGAGGTAAAAACTGTGACAAACGACAATGCTTAGATGATAGATTCTGAAGATACCTGATGTTTGTGGCAATATATATGCTTTTACCTCCTATATATTGCAAGGGTAGGATAGGGAGAGGGTTATAGGCTTAGGCTTGTTATTGTTATCATTAAAGATAAAACTATTTTGAAACCGACTTATGGGAGGATCCTTTGTGACAAATATTTTGTATGTATCGAGTTTTGTTAGAATCTTTTGTCAATTTCTATCTTCGTGAAAATGAGTGTTAAGGTATATTGTGATGGAGATAAGACTAAGTATAATAAGAATGGTGTTTTTGTAAAAAATGGTTATTTTAATAAGAGTCTCTTTCTATTAAATATATTTAGCAATTTTAATGCGTGTTTCTTCTTTTTGTTAATTTGATTGATCGTATTAATATATGACATGCTAGGTTTCTCATATGTTTTGTATGCATAAAGAAAATGAGTGAGATTGGAATTTAAATATGTGAATGAAGAGAAATTGCATGCTTGGTTTAATTCATTTTGATTTGAACAACATGAAATCCACCATGAGTAGAGATGATAGAAGATATTATGTCATTTGATTGGTGATTATTCTAGGTTCACTAGAATTTTCTTAGAAATAAAGATGGTAGTGAAGAAAATTTAAGAGTTTTAAATTAAAAGTAAAAATAAATATCATAAGAAAATTAAATGGCTTATATCTGAGCAAGTTGGAGAGAATGAGATTTGCTTTTTAAGATCCTTTTATGATGGTGCATCTTATAGAGTGACGACAAATTGGAGACTATAAGATTCTAATCCTCTGACCCAACATACATGAACTACTTCACTTGCAAAACATCTTGATTTACTCTAAGGAAAAAAACCCTTTTCTATTGATGCGTTGTGCAATCATTTTAGAGAAGCTGTTCAATTTCTGAATCTTATTAAGTTTACAAGTCTATAAAAATGTTGTTACTACATTCGTATATCTCATGATATATATATGTATGATCAATCTTATTAAGCTTGTTTTAATATTTTAGTATGGCTGATATAGTTTTGTCACACATTCATAAAATGAGATTCATGCAGATATAGAGCATTGTTAAGTTCTTATATTACAATTCTTATTCATTTCAGAATCAGCATTCATGAATCTTTTAGTATGCATTAGTTTATAATTCAAAAGACACTTGTATGTATGCATAACAATTTGTATATTGTATTCACATTAATATTGTGTTCATTTATCTTTGAAATATGTGAGAGGTTGTTATGATCTTCTAAATAGTACTTTTAAAAATAAAGCAACTTAAATTTGTCATATTTTATGTTATAGTTTTAGTTACACATTATGGAAAAGTATTGAGACTTTAGGTGTTTATATAAGTATCCCATTTTAAAAACAATGCGACAAGTTAGAAATGGGAATTGTGTTCGCACACACAACCTTCAACCAAACTTAGTTTGTGGTCTTGTAAAAAATTATTTTTTGTTATAATTATAAATTTATAAAATAAATTAACATCTTAAAGACATTACTTAGATAATTATCTTTGTCGGAACAAAAGAGTCCCTAATCAACCTTAGCTTGTGGTCTTGTAAAAAATTATTTTTGTTATGATTGTAAATTTATAAAGTAAATTAACATCTTAAAGACATTACTTTGAGAACCATCTTTGTTGGAATAGAAGAGTCCCTAACTAACCTTGGCTTGTGGTCTTGTAAAAAATTAGTTTTTGTTGTTATAATTTATAAATTTATAAAATAAATTAAAATCTTAAAGACATTACTTTGAGAACTATCTTTGTTGGAACAAAAGAGTCCCTAACCAACCTGAGCTTGTGGTCTTGTAAAAACTTATTTTTTGTTGTTATAATTATAAATTTATAAAATAAATTAACATCTTAAAGACATTATTTCGAGAACTATCTTTTTTGGAACAAAAGAGTGCCTTTTAAGGTTTGGTTTGTTGCGAAGTGTTGCATGTATCCAAGAACATGATGCTAGGATGCTCTTCTCTTTCCCAAAATTAATTTTACTTATTTTCGCACTTTCTTTCCTTCCATTGCATATTTTGTCTACTCTGTTGTTTTCCTCCTAATGTAGATTTCTTTTTCTTCCATTGTATACCTTAAGGGGATATGAAAGAAGTTAGTGTCATTATTATATATATATTCATTGTGATTGCTAAGTTGCAATAACAATAGTAAAATCATATAATGGGAGAGCGAGCATATTTTTGTATGACATAATGTTATTAAGAAGTTACTGAATGATATTGTGATTATTCTTAATCTTGTAAGATTAGAGATAGATCTTGCATATTTTCCTAAAAAAAAACTATATAGTAGATATTATATCTAGAGGAATTGGACTTTTGTGTCTAATGTAGGAGTGAACAGAGATGGTAACCCAGCTTATACGAGTGGAGATTCTAAGAATTAGATTTATATGTATAATAATATATGTTTAAGTAATTTTTTTTGGATACATTATCCTTTATTTATTGTGTTATAACATCCTCTTGTGATGTGAGACATTGTAGAACTATAATTAGAAGGTTGAATAATATTTACTCTTAATGATCTCCATAGTTTTTTGATATGATGGTGTTTTAGTTGCAATAGATACTGAATGTTTTATTTTTCTTCCAATGAGTGTATGCTTATCACAGAGACGCACTGATTTACACTAGAAGATTTTCATTGGTGATCATTGCATCCAAGGATTAACTTTGAGGGACAAAAACTGTTCTTAAGAGCTGTGCTTTCAATTGCCTCGGCAATAAATTTCCTTTTTGTTATTGATTTTCGTAGTTTTTTTATAGTTACAGCATTATTTGCAAATGCTACTTGATCCATATTCTGGAGACGGACATTTAGATGTTCAATTTGGGGTGATATCAACATGTTACAATACCCATTTAATTCTCCTTGTGAACATGATTTGGTTGCTTCGTAGGGCACATCTAAATTGGCTGAGGATGTAGATGGAGAACTCACACCACTTGATTTGGACATAAACCTGGTGCAAAGCTTCCTGGACTCTTTTACTTCCCAGCAAGGTCTTCCAGGCCCAGCGTCAAACCTGCTCGAACTTATGGGCATCAAGCTTCCAGCAGATAGAAAGGATGCCTGATAAAGTTTTACTGGAGAGAACTTGGACTAAATGAGGTGATGTATTTTTATAATTTTCTTATAAATGCGTGAAAAATTGTGCATATGATTACTTTCCAACAAAATAATAATAATAATAATGTGAAATTTCTTTCCTTAGTTTTCAAAATTTTGTTGAATAGTGCATACAATTTTCCATGTAAATGTAATTTTTCAAATTTCCCGTAGTTTTTAAATATCATTTTTCGTTTATTGCCACCTTTAAATCTTGACAAACACTGTGGATTCAATTTACAAGGAGTTAAGTGCGATGGAATGATAGGTGGTAGAGATGATGAGAATACAAATGGATAAAGTTTGTTTATTACATGCACATTATCCAGTAGATTATCTAATGGTGTGGGTGCAATTTTTAAAGATAAAATAAGAATTTATCTATTAGAGTTTCCTGTAGAATGTTCTTCAACTATGAATGCATAAAATAGGGAGAAGACACTTTATTAAGTCATTACAAAAAACTGTAGTCGGATGCGCCAATAACAAAATAATTATTTCAATTTTGACACAATGCATTATAAATGCTCAATTCTTCAAGAACATCCATCTAGGATACATTCTATTATCTGATATGTTTCAATGTAAATCCTTAGTTTATCAAACTATTTATTTCTGTTTTAATGACTTATAAGAATGAAAAAATAAATAATTGAAGCATTTCTAATTATAAATAAACTAATGTGATAAATAGCATATTCAAAATTCCCATTCAATTATAATTCTATTTTTTACATCTAGGTAAAAGAAATTCACAACCGATTATATATATGAAAGTCCAAATATGACATGCTTAGCAACAATATACTATACACAGTCAGCTGTTAATATTATTTTGAGTCAATGAATAGTATATTGGCTTAACTTGTCAAATAGGAAACCATTAACATACATTATTGTAGTACCCAAGTCTAAAATAGCTTGGTTTAGAATGGCCCTTAGAAATAGTGCAGCAGCTCAGTAGCTTTTCACAATCCTCCATATTGAAGAGCAGGTGCCCAGAACGGCACAGATGGTCCCCAACAAAACGATACCAATACCCAGAACCACCTGAGCACATTCAAATCACAATAGTTGGTGCATTAACATGGTGCAAATAACTATTCAAATTGAAAACTTTTTCGTTTACTGTTGTTGTTTTTAAGGTTGTAATAGAGAACATTGTTAGAATTCACCAACCAAACAAAGCCTCAACAAACTTTTAAGAAGTCATTTCCATAGCTCAAACCCACAAAACTCACGGTTACAACCATTGGAATTAATAGTATGTGTTTGGGATTTCATTGACATTAGATTCAATAATTGGCCAGATGGGCAATATAGGAATGTGTCATCATCAGAGAGGAGGTATGCTAAAGTTTTGGAAATAAATGATAGGTCATTTTATACTTAAATCAAACGCAAGAAAAAAGAAATAACCCGGAGAGGAATAGAAAGTATTTACCTGCAATGATGTAGCTCTATTTCTGGTTATCTTCAAGAAGCAAACAGTTGGTATTATGATCGCCTGCATGGCCATATCAAACAATTCATTAAGTATTCCACAAGAATTTCTTTCACAAATATGAGAACATACCACAAGGATGCTAAAGAGAGAGCCAATCAGCGACATCACAAGTCCTGCAAAAACAAAAATCAATGAACTGTTTCAGGTGCAATGCCACAGTTCGCATCATCAATTGGCACTGAAGATATAATTTATAAGTTGGACAAATATTGAGAAAAGTTTCTTTTGTTTTGGCAAGAAAAAAAGGTCATAGTTGAAGGCTTGTATTCTGTTCCAAACTGGTTCTGATCTAACAAAATGATGCACATAAGCCATAACCGAGAAACAATTACAAAATAGTGACACAAATATTGAAAAAGCTTTTTTACTTACTAAGAAACAAAATTGCAAAAATGACAATAGGCATCGCCAATAGAATAGGCAAGACTTGCTGCAACCACAATAGGCATCGCCAAATTGGGGTTTGCAGATTTGTCACCTTTCAACCTTTCACAAAATACAGGATAAGATGGCATAAAATAAAACCAATGTCTAGCTCTTTAATGGAGCTCAAGCTAACAAAAGCTTTCACGTACCAAATAACCTAGTGATTCGTCTTTTGTCAATTTTTATCATTCAAAAATTAAATTGTTATTAAAATCAACATTTGTAATCAGCAAATTTCATGCAGATTAGATGAACAAAGAAAAAATGAGCTGTGGTGGAGCTCCTACCAATTTGTGGTCAAGGAACTGATGTCTACAACTTAACTTACATTCCAAAAAAGTTAATATCATGACATATTTTGGTGATAGAAATGAATTTAATCATGTTTCTAATAAATGGGGACATTCAAGGGGAAACTATGAAGCACTGACACGATTCATGGAGGTTAGCAAAAATGAAGCGAGCACGTATCAAATATCGAAAAACCTCATGGGTAACAACTTGCTTCAATTTACCAAAAACTATATTCTCAATAAAGTTTCCCTGGTTAGATTTGGATAATTTAGATAAAAAAACTCAAGGATATTATCATAATTTTGGTTCCTTAAAATATAAGTCAGGATGGCAATAGTCGAATCTAAAATTTGAGCATATAATTGCAAAGATCTTAATTTAAGGAATTTATAGATATGTGGTCTATAATTGTTTTAAGTTTTTTGAATTTTCTAAAAATTTTTAAAATTGGAAAGAGAAAAAAAAAAAAAGATTCTTGTTACTTATTTTGTGTTAACCTAATAAATTGGTTTTTTGATGTATTTTATTGGATTTAATTAGATTTACACCAAATAGGGCATGTCATCATGCATATTAAATAAGCCATTTGACATATCAAAAAAAAAAAGTTAGATGCCAATTCGATAAGGCTTGATGTGGTGTTTGTGTGCCTCGACAATAGTGTGGCACTTGAAATAAAAAAAATAGAAAACTTTATGAGTCATATTCTAACCCTAGTCGAAGCTGAAAAACCAATTCCTCGTTTCCTATGCAAACCTCTATGTGTGATTGTGTCTCTTATCTCTCTACCTTGAAAAATGAATAATCCCTCATGATTGCATCTCTTGAAACAACACGTCTCTTGTGCATGAATGTGTCTCTTGCCAAAATCTCTTCTCATTGTTGGAAAGCAAACAAGCCTCTTCCATATAATTGGGAAAAAGAATAAAGCACCTTTCTTCCCCAACTCCAAGACAAAACCTTAAACTCAAGACCTAGGAAACAAAAATAGCCCTTTTACTCGTGATAATGAGTTCCTCCATGAAAAATACCACCCAGCCAAATATCTAGCTGCATCTTTCTTTTGTTATAATGAGTTTCTCCTTTAGTTCTCCAATTATTTCTTGTTTTGTTCTATTTCATGTCATCAATATCATGCATTTTTTACAACTATGAGCAACCGTGCAACTTAGTGAAATCCTAGAATATATTTTCTCTTTATTTTATCAAACTTGATTCTTGATTTGATTGTAATTATGTGATATTATTATTTTATCTAGAAGTATTTTTGTGGTATTTGTTTATGAAAAAAATGACAAAATATTTGCAAATCATGTCATTACTAAACTCAGAAAGATGAACAACTTTTATGAAAATATAAAATACAAAATTAAAAGGGCAAGGAGGTGAGAATACATAACTTATATTTGCAAAGTGACTTATAATAGTTCATACTCAAGATTATATAGCATTCTATTGAAAATATCAATAAATTAAATTAGATATTATCTCAAGGTGAGTGCATCAAATTTTGTTGTCATACAAAAGATAGATGTTGCGGTAGAGAAGACTAGTAATTTAAAAGCAAAGTGAAGCTACCTTCAACATCTTTTTCTACTATTTTCAACAATAAATCGTAATGCTTCCAGTCAAGGATAAGGCATAGGAGAATGTCTTATAAATGTCGAACTAGAATCTGGGTCACCACCTTATAATTAAAATTATAAAGGCTAATAAGTCAACACTAGTTTTGCTTGGTTGCCCTCTTGACCTTGGTGTTAAGAAGCACCAAGGTACCCCTTCACTCGGACTACATTTATCCAAATGAGAAGACCTTCACAATCCTAGTAATGTCTCACTGAGTAATATCCCAACGCCATCAACACTAAGAGCTCAATTGGGCCCCATAAAAAAGATTGTTGATGGATCTCATAATGGGTAACAAGGGCAATTAACAATGCAACTTAGAAGGCAGACAAAATAACCTTGGAGGTCGAAGGATTAGAGACGGGAGGATATCTAGGCCCCACTTGGATCTAAAGAAGTCAAGCATACTAGAAGCCATACTCTAAGGGGAAGAAACAGAGGAATCAAAATTGTTTGTCGAGATGCAAACCAAAGAATTGCATTTATGCTTAGTAGCCAACTTATCGAAGAAAGCTGTGTTCCTATCTCCCCGCTACCCCACCCGCCAACCACGCTAATCTTGGCATATTGCCACCAACAAATCTCAACATGGGGCAAATGATTGCAGTAACCAGAGAGGAGGCCTAGCAAGAGCTATTCATCACTCTGGTCAAGTGCACCAAGTTGGCAATCCTTGAACTACAAATTTGTAACATACAACTCAAGCTACCAATGAGAGGTAGCAATGGCAATATTGGGACTTATTCTAGTAGTGGAGAGCACGAAGAGTGCTACCAAACTTAATGGACAAGCAAGAATGTGAGGACCCCCTTCCCTTGCAAGCCATCTTCAAGTAGAAGCAACAATATCAATTACATTGTGAGAGGCTAACTAGGTATTCTCAAAACTTCTAACTACTTCTCGAAAGGGCCAAACTAAAGTTCCCAAAAGTCAATGAACAAGGAGCAATCAGATGCTGCAAAGGCATCCCAAGAAAGAACCAAAGCCTATCAAAATTGCGAAAACATCCAATCCAAATGTTCAAAAAACAAAGGCATGTTATAACATTCCAACCTCCTTGGTGAGATATTATCTCAATCCAACCAAGTTTTGTCATTCTCTAAGGGATCCTTTCTTGTTTTGTCATCCATTCCAAAACTACTTCAACTCCTGCATGTTTAATAAACATTGCCATTTTCTCCTTTAAGCTTTTAGGTTGTTGGCAACTATAGCTAACTAGCAGCACTAATTTTATAAATTAGCATGTGTCCATTTTGAGCAACAAATTTGTAAAAGATCAGCTAATTGCATCTACATGCTTCAATAGACATGTTTGAATTTTCTATCTAATAAAAATTATTGGCATTCATAAGAAAATAAAATCATCAAAAATAGAAGGTAATACATACCAAAAAAGGGAAGAAGAAAGGCAACACATACGGTTGAGAAGACCAGTGCTATTCTCAATATTAGGGAGAACCAGTAGCTATTGGATAGTTTATTAGGAAGCAACTCCTCTATACTCCTAGCGAGTGGATTCAACAATAATGCATATCTGTCTTTGAGTCAGGAAGCAACATGCAGACAAGATAAAAATAATTTTCAAGAGCAGTGGAAACCAACTATACTTTAACACGTCAACATTTCTTATACACTATAGTGATGAAGAAATGTAAAATTAAAAAGTATGTCAGTAGTTTTCAGAGTTAAAAAAAGGATACTTGGTCAAAGGGTTTATTATCTGTTAACAAAGTAAAAACAGTGTAAGTAGTGAAATCCAAGAAACGTAAAAGAGAAAATATGCAATGCAAAATAGGTTTAAAAATGCTTACGGTCGTCCATAGGGCAATTTTTGATGCTACTGAATTCTTTGGTATATTTAATGTTATCTGAGATTGAGTACTATCTCCGAACATAAGATAACCCATGATGGCAAAGAAGCCATAAATCACTGTGCATATAGCAAAACTGTTTTGCAACACAACAAGCAATGCTTAATGAGGTGACTATCAAAACTAAGATATAAGCTGACTAGAAACGTTACTTCTGAGAAATCAACATACGATATCACTAATGCAATTGTAAATTTTGACCGATCAGCCATAGATTGATAAATATTTGGAAACACTGCATGTCCTGAATAACAAAAGCCATAAATTCCTACAGCAAATGGTATGCCGTTCCATCTCACAACTTTAACTGCTTGATGATACCCTATTTCATTCGTAGTACCAACGGTGATAACTGAAATGAAAATTAGTAGAGTGGCAAAAACGCCACCAGCTGCAAAGAAAGTAAATAGTATAAGAAACCATAGTTCAATGTATTTAAAAAGAAGAAACAAATAAAGCTCGTACCTGAAAGATAAGAAATTATTCTCAAATCCCTAAGACAAACTGTCGGTAAAACAATCAAACCAGTCAATATACCAAAGAAATGTGGAGAATCCAAGTGGATGCCATCCCAATCAAGAACAGTGCCAGGAAACATTCTTGTTAGGTTATCAGCTTCTAAATTGATAAACTCCACACAATATGACTGCATAAAGGGCAGGAATGAAGCAAACTCAATGAATTAAGAAAAAGTTGTCATATAAAAAAGAAAAAACAAGAAATAGGTGATTCGTCCCTCAGGGTCCAAATCTTAGCTCCACTTACATATAGCTCTGTGTATAACACGATCTGCATCATGCATTAAGACGAATATTACTAACCATAACAATATAAAGAAATGATTGCAGATCATGAAGTACACTATTCGAAACAAAAATGGGTATTAGCATGAGACAATGAACGTAAGAACTCAGAAAGGCTGTTATAGCATGTTGCAACGTTATTAGTTGTAGAGGTCAAATTGCAAAACTTTGGAAAGCATCAATAGAAATAAAAACAACGAAATCAGTTATTAAGCTGTCCTCATTATATATTGTCGTTATTTAGCTGAGCTTATCTACTAATCTATACCAGGAGTAATATATGGCCAGTATATTCTTTACCTGCTAGGTTGCTAAAGGAGTACAAGCATTCCACCCAAAAGACTTGCAATTATCTGCTAACAACCTAGCTCTCTGTAGTATTAGAAGTTCTGACGACTAGAGGAAGGAAATGGCAAACCTTCCCCCTGAAACGTAAACACAGTGGCATATAGAATATGAAAGCACTATTTGATTCCCTCAAAAAACTAACACAGAAGAGAAAACATTCTTTGCGCTGCAATGATTCAGGGAGTGGTGCTAAGCAACTGAAAACTCAGTTTATTACCATGGACCCATCTTTATCTATCCTTTTACAAGCATGAAATTCCCGATCTATTGTTGCAGTTGTTGCCTCTGTTCTTTCATCTTCTCCAGTATTTAATTACAATATTGAACAAATCAGTATTTTGTCCTATATCACCTACTCCTCTATTCCATTCCTTAAACAATTCAGACTATCTACAGTAAAAGCCATTAAATTGTCTAATAATATCAATCCATGAAGCAAGGATAAGGCATAAGTTAGATTAATCTATCAAACCAGAGTTTGCATTCAAGCTATCATTTTTAAGAACAATGATAAGCAATTTTTGTTCTAATATTGAGCTTGTACATTATAATAATTGCTGAGCTGTTCCGTAACATACAAACTAGTAGCTAAACTTATTACTTAGGTCAGGAATGCAATGTTCAAAGTCATAATCTGCAAATTATAGCTTAACGCTATTAAATGTACCTAATAAAATCTAGATCATACAAGAAGCCTGGCCATTGAACAACATTATCACACATTAAAAATATGGTGCAAACAAAAATTGTATTCTATTGAAAGAAAGTGTAGTTCCTTGCATCACAAACCATGAACAAAAACAAGAAAATCATCCAGTGAACCATCAACAACCAATATTCAAAAAAACATTACTATAGTGGATTTTTCCCCAACTCATCTTACAAGAACTTAGCTGGATCCTTACAAAGTGACATGACATGGATATAGATTTCATAGATTAAACCTTTAAATGCAATGCCACAAACAAGTTTTTTTTTTTAAACTAAAAGTTTTATTTTATTTCACAACCAATAAAGTATAAGAGATCAATCTATTGAATAACTAATAAGGGCAATGAAAATTAATTCTTAAGACTTATGACTTTTCTTTTTTTTCTTGCACTTATATTTAAGAATTAGAAGATGCTTAACCAGTCCAATTAGAGCACTATAAACATCAGAAAGGACAAACAAAGCCAAAACTTTATTGAAGATAACTACGGTATAGCTGGGGGCTCTAGTAAATAGAATCATTTTGCGAGAAATCTGCGGTAAAGTACTTCATTAAAGTTTTTGAATTCTTTGATCTCTTTTATTACAATCAATAGTCATGCATTTCTAGTAGACATGATGAAACCTTGTATCAAGACTCAAATAAAATGCTCACATCATAAACTCACTTAATGGTAAAACATTGGCTAGGAGTTCGACATGATTGGAAAACTAAATGAGATTTTCCTAATAAATATATTGTCATAGTAAAGAAAATCAATTCTTCGAAAGGAGTATTATATAAAGAAAATAAGATCTAGGTTGGTGGATTTGAGAGTAGTAGGATCACCTAGGCATTCAAAGTCATGATTTGATCAGTAGAGTACCCTCAATAGAGACAGGAATTGTAATAGTGGTACCTTAACCAGTAGTGATATGAAGAGTACTATAAGAGGAGCTTTGCCGTGAATATACTTGTTGTGCTTATGATTGCTTAGGTTGAGGTATATGTTTCCAGTTTTTTCTATCTTATTATTACACTTGCTTGTTAATTCCCATGGACATGCTAGGAAGCAATACTTTTGATTCGTTGTGGTTGAGCTTACAACAGAGAGAGCAAAAATCAAAGAGATTTTCACATTCTAGTATGCCAAAAATCAACTAAAACATTATTGATTCATATTTTATTTAGCAATTCATTATAGAGATAGATTTTCACACATATTCTTTTAACACTAGGTCACACAAGAAAAAAAGTTGTATCAATCTTAAGAAATTCCCTAATAAGACGACCTTGAGTGAAAAGAGACCCTTGCTAAAAAAGTGTATTGTCAACTAAGGAAGTGAGATCCAAATAAACACAATAAAGGATTCAAACTTAATGGAAAAAAAATTGAACCACTTGAATGTTCTCATTTGAAAGTCGTAGAAGATCCAAATTCCATAGAACCAAAACTTATGGAAATCATCTTTATATTCAAAATGAATTAAAGCGTGCCGAGGGTTTAATAGCTCAATTAAGAACAAACCCCAAACCTAATTGTCAAAAAACTTCTTCACAATGACTCCATGTTAGAGTGGTCTAAAGAGAATATTATGATCATAGAAAACCTGAAATGGCAGAAAAGCGAATTCACATCTTTATCAGAAAAAATAATTGTCGGCTTACCTTTTTAAGTAGAAACATCCCTCACAATAGCCGATTTAATAAATGTGCGATTAATATCAACACAATCCGTAATGACAGGAAGCTTGAGGCACAACTAAACGATATCTGCCAATTGCTGTTTTCAGTGCACTACGAATGCCTCAGCGTGGCTACGAAAGGCTACAATAGGAGGAAGTGGAGGCCAAGGCTCCCTTAACTACTCGAGGGAAAGAGACTACTGCAAATGGAGCAAGAAGAGTCAAAATCGGAGGAATAGAATCCAAAGGAGGAACAGAAGCCACACAAAACTGAATAGAGGCCAAAGGAAATGGAATAAAGACCAAAAAAAAAGGGATCAACCATCTTGATCAGCATCGCTAGGACAAAAAGCGACTTAAGCAACAACAAGACGCTAGCAACAAGGGGCTGATCAGGAGATAAAACCACAAGCCAACATAACTAGCCAAAGGCAGCACGAAATAGTTGATTGTCGTTAACCCCCAAGTCGACAGCAATCTCGTAAGAAATAAAGAGGGAGACAGAGAAAGGGGTACGGGAGAAGCAAAGCATAAGACAAGCAAAACTTTGCTAGGAAACCATAGCAGAATTGCACGACAAAGATGAAAACACCTTAGGCAACCAGCGTCACTGCAGCAAAAAGAAACTTCAAAGGCAACGAGACACCGACAACAAGGGGCCAACTAGAAAAGAAAATAGCGAACCAACGTAATTAGTTGAAAGCGCGAGGAAACGGTTGATCATTGATGGCCGTGAAGTCAACGATGATTCAATAAAAGATAGAGAGAGTGAAAGATGTGCATGAGAGAAGTAGAGTGGGAGACAAGTGAAGCTCTGCTTGAAAACCTGAAGTCATTATTCATCTTTGCCTTCAAGAAATTTAATCATTAACTTAATAAAAAAAGTTTAATATTAGCTTCTCCTTTGTCGTTCGGCTCTGTTATTCCTAGTAGAGCTTCACTCATCCCCTACTTTGCTTCTCTCGTACATATTTTCCACTCTCGCTTTCTCTTGTTGGATTGTTGTCAACTTTGGGGCTACTAAAAATCAATCATTTCGCCTAGTCTTTGGCAAATTGCATTGACTCGTGGTTGTCTTTTCGGGCTGGCCGATTTTTTACTAGCATCTCACTACCGTCAAAGTTCGTGTTTGTCGTAGCAATGCTGCTTGTCATGGTTGATCCTCCCTCTTCATTCCTCGTTCCATTCCCTTCGGACTCTACTCCATTTTTTGTCTCTCGTTCCTCTTTCGATCTCTATACCTCCTCCAATATCAACTCCTTTTGCTCCATCCGCACTAGTCTCCTTTGCTTACGTGTTTAAGAGATCCTCGACCTCCACTTCTGCTCCTATTGTAGCCTTTCATAGCTACGTCAATGTCTCCAATGCACTCAAAATAGTCCATTGTAGACATAGTTCAACTACACCGTAGGTCTCTTATCATTGCAAATCGTGTTGATATGAATTACACCTTCATGATAGATCAATTAGCTATTGTGAGGAACACCACCACTTACAAAGATAAGCTTGCATTTATTTTTATCGACGAGGATGTGAATTCAGCTCTCAGCCATTTAGAATTTGCTTTAGTTGAAAAACTCCCTTCAGGTCATCTTAATATGAATTCATTGCAAAAAGGTTTTTGGCAATTGGGTTTGAGAGCCTCTTGTCAATTGATTTGGCAATTGGGTTTGAGAGCCTCTTGTCAATTGAGCTATTAGAACCTAAACACATTTTAATTCAATTTGAACATGAAGAGGATTTCCTCAGGTGTAATTTGAATCTTCCATGGCTTCCAAATGAGAACATTCAAGTGATCATCTTTTTTCTTCACTAAGTCCAAATTTCTAATTATACCTATTGGGGTCTCACTTCCTTATTTGTCTATACCATTTTTCAGTAAAGGCTTCCTTTTCTCTATCGCTCACCTTATTAGAAAACTTCTTAAGATTAATATAATAATTGTTTCCCTTGCATTACCCAATCTTACAAAGGTATCTGCAAAAATCAATCTCCAAAATGAACTATTGGATAAAGTATGGATAGGTAATGGCCAATTTGGTTTTTGGTAGACCATGGAATAGGAAAATCTCCTTGATTTTTACTTTCCCTATCGCATGCTCAACCACAAAGAATTAACATGTTGTTTAAACCCCAAGTATGTTCATGGGAATCAACAACCCAGTATAAATAACAAAAAAAAAAAAAAACAATCTAGAATCAAAAGCCTCAAGTTTAGTAATGATAGGCAAAACAAACAGATTTACATCCAAGCTTCTTTGATATTCCTCCTCTTCAGACTGCTACTGATCAGGATACCTCTTTTCTAGTTTATGCCTTTATAGAAGATGTCTGTTGATCAAAGCACAACCTCTAATGTTTTAATTGATCTTATTACTCTCAAATTCAACACAAACCTTATCTCCTAGCTGATAATCTACCTTTAAGCAAGCTTATGATGGACACACTTAATTGAGTCTCGACACAAAGTTTCATTATGTTTACTAGAAATGTATGGCTAGTGATCATAATAAAGATATCAAAGAACTCAAAAACTTCTATAAAAAACTTATATTTTTTGTAAAAGGATTCTTTTTGCTAGAACGCAGCTATGTCGTAATCACCTTTGATGAAGCCTTGGCTTTGTCAGTCTTTTCTAATGATTACTTTGCTCATCTCTCAATTCTTCAATATAAATGAAAAGAAAAAGAAGTGGTCATGCAAGACTAAACATAAATTTTCACTATCCCTTATTAGTTATTTGATAAAATGTCTGTTTTGATCGTTTTAGCATTAACTTATCTGTGCATCATGTATTGAATTTCTTCTATTCTATTAGTTTAGCATATACATAGTAAGCATGCAGTGTTAAAGAGATCAATATATGTAGTTTTCTATAAATGAGATCTAGTAGAAATTGGTTTAATAAGTGATTATTAGCCACCTTTGAAACCAAATAAATGTTTCCTCCAAAATAATGACACTTAATTCTTCATAAGTGCATATGAAAACCTTGGTAATAATGAGCTATCCCTTTTATTTGCAAGTGATCCTTCAGTTTAATTCTAGCAACCCCACCAAAGGAGCATGAAGATTCTTCCTTAAATTTATTGACAAAATACAAATTAACCAAATTAGCTACTAGTTTTTGCACCCACTATTTCATATAAGTTGTATATAATTTACCCCCAACTTCTATACATTGCATTTGTTATTGGAAGTACATCAATTAGGATAAGGTTAATTGTAAGAAGTCATTTCAATTTGATTTAATTTACAGGTCATATTGTTTAAACAAAATACAATTTAGTCCACAAGTTGTACGTAGGTCATCAATTTAAATTTGACTATTAAACTTCATGAGTGACGTATTTTGTTGGATTATTTGAACCCATAGAATAGAATATCTCAACAAATCATTGAGTTTGATATAATTTGCTAGAAGGATCACAATGTTTTAATAACATGCAATTAAATTCTTCAAGCCTGTTTGGTAACATGTGAGGTTAATTTATTTGGGATTAGCTTAACCACTTAGCTTTGTATTAGTAGGGTTAAGAGAAAAAATATGTTTAAATGTTATCCCAAATTAAACTAGGTTAGAGAAATTCTATGTTTGGTTGTTATCTTGGATTAGAATGTGTTAAAATAAATGATTGTATTATGTCAAAATGAATGTGCTTGAAAAATCTTATGAAATAATGATAAGTTTGTGTATTTTAAACTAAATTTAAGTATATTCTATTAATTTAATTCATTTTAATTCTAACTTGGCTCAATTCACAATTATGCAACAAATAATTATAATGTTTTGCTCATATAAATGCACATAATATAAAATATTATAAATTAATATTCATATTATATATATATATATATAATATTTATAATTTAAAATTTTTAATTTTAAATGATATGGCCAAATATTATGTATTTCAAATGATTTTAGAATAGTTAGATATTTGATAGAGTACACAATTTTAAATAATATAGGGATTAGTTCTGCTTTGTTGGTCGGGTGTAAGAGAAATGGTTTTATTTGGGGCATTTTATACATGAGATTGTGTTTTATCGTCGTCACTATTATCATCATCTAACAAAAATTAATAAAGTATTTTTTAATTATGTTTTGAATATAAAATATAAATTTATTCAAATTAATATTAATATATGTAATTATATTATTATCAATATTTATCAAAAGTATCCAATTTAATAAAAGAAATTTTGTTTATTTATTTCTGCAATAACAAAATATCTTTGAATACCCCCAAAATGTCTGGCCTCAAATGCTGTAGAAACTGTCTTCCTCACGAGCAAGCCACAAGTTCCACTCTTGATCCAAATCCACCTCTGTAAATAGCATCCTCCATTACCCGCCTCCTCGATAGGCTTTTAAGTTTCAACTTTTGCATCCACAAGACACCATCTTTGAGCCCTATCCATAACAAAGAAATGCTGCAGGTGGAAGAGGAAGGAAGCAGCCATATATGCAACTTTCATTGCCAACCCATCTTTTTGCTACACTCTTCCAAGATTGAAGCCTAGCAGCAAACATAGTCGAGTAAAACTCTGTTTCAACTCCAAGCCCTTCTATCCCATGCTTGCAACACCTTTTGAACGTATCGCTCAAAGAAATCAATCGAGGAATTGTGTCATTTTCATAGTTAGGACTCCATCAACTACCGAGTCTCGGTCATCCAAGTTGGAAGGAGGTGATGAAGAAGACGAAGATGTGAATGCGAACGGGAAGGTTCCAAAATTGTTAGATGCCAGGAATGGAGTAACGAAAGTTAATACCAGCGATAATTGAGTAAGGATTAAGAGGGTTAAAAGCTGTTTATGGGTTAAATTTTAAATTAACACTACTTCAGGTTAACAATTATTTGGCAAAAAATTTGGGTTAAATCATTTAACCTGTTTTAACCCCACTACCAAACACCCACTTTAAGTTACAAATAGGTCCTAAATTAAAATTTAACTATTAAATTTTATGGTAATCCATTGGATTATTTGCATAAAATATCTCAACAACTTCCAAATCTTCCGATTATGCCCTTATCCACACTAATATACATCACGACTCACAAATGCATGGATGATGTTCAATGCTTGAAAGCCATGGCTCCCACTTCCAGTGGCAATAGTATTTCTTAATCTAGTAATAATCATAGCTTTGCTTTATGAACTCGAATAATTACCAAAGATGTCCATTGAAAATTTCAAAAACATTCCACCACCAATAATCCAACTCCAAATAAAAAATTTTTGTTGCATTCATCACCTTCAAGCTTACCATCATGTGATTCTCATGATAACAAATTGTTACTTTGCTCTTCCTCAACAAATAACTCGTTGGTATAAACTATAACCAACATATATAGTTTATCAATATGAGGAACACATATCGATACCCTTTTCATCTAATTTAACATCAGAGTGATGATGCATTTTCTTAGAAATGTTTTTGGCCTAATTCGACACTTTATCCACCTTTAATCCATTGCCACTATCTTCTTTTGCCATCTGTAACATATTCAACATATTACGCCTTCTCCACTCTCTTTACCTCTAAATGCTCGTTGATTGAAACATTGGGACTTAAAACACCTTTTGATCTCAATACACTGCCTATTACTTGATTGTAATACAACAATAAAATAAAGGCAAAGCTCCAATGGTTTCATCTATGCACATGTATAGATCAATAAACTCAATATCATATACAAACCTATCAAGTACATGCCCATCTCGTTTAATTTTTCATTTGGCCCACTTCACAAAATTTTTTAGTAATCAATTAACTAAACTATTGGTTTGACATCACTTGATATAATTAATAGAAACTCTTCTATTTCAAAAAACAAAAAGCATACAAATCAGTGTCAACATTAGCCATATATGTTGTCCTTGTAACAAACTCTATACGACTTGGGCAACCTAGGCATTCCATTTTGGAGACATCAAACAGAACCCAAAATCAACAACTTGATGGCATATTAACACATGTTGCCCTTATAATGAATCCTAAACAAATACGTGAGTGGTCTAAGAAATCAATGCTAGACAAATAAAAAAATAATACAAAACACAGCAACTTAACAATGAATTGAATCATTTCAAAAAACAGAAATACAGCAGTGTTAAAACGACTTTCACAGTGGATACCTCAAAAATCCCACGACAAAGTCTTTACTTTGGAACGGACCATTCCTTTGTCCATTACCACCACACAAAGGCAAGTATTTTGAAAAGATAAAATCAAGCATGAAAACGGGATAACGGGTGTTCTGACATGTCAAGTATTGTTTAACAATATCATGCCTCGAAAGACCAATTTACAACTCAATACTTAAGATTCTAATTGTATATTATCAAAACATCATGGAACAAGATGCAAATTACATTAAACTCAACAAAGCTAATTACCATTAATCCATTAAGATAAGATTTAATTTACAGGGTTGCATGAACCAGTATCACTATATCACTTTCTCCCATTACAAAGATATAAGCTCCCAAGTTAATTTCACGTCAACAATTATGAGCTTTAGTGATGGTTTGAGATATACTTTGGTTGTTTAGAAATGGAGACATGACATTGAAAAGTTGTTTATGCAACTAGGAATGTGGTTTTTTTTGTACAAATCATTAATCACATTTTTTGTGATTAAAAAAATTGAAGTAAAAAAAAGGAGCTTTAAGCCCCACCAAGCACACCCTTATATTGGGAAAGGACTAAGGGAACCACTTGGCACAACCAATTCTACCATATAATTGGATTGACATAAATAAAAGTATACAACTCAAACATGAAACTCAGCACTACCCAACCAGAATAAATGTTGGATGAGGTTTTGTGTCCCCTTTTGGCCAAACCCAACTAAAGGATTTTGTCATAACCACCTACTTCAACTAGAAAGAACCTTTACCGAAAGATCTACCTTCAAGTTTTTGCCAATGTTTATCAATTCACCCATCCAAATGCAGCCAAATGATGAGAGGCCTAATTTCAAAGTTCAAAGAATTAATTTAGAATAAATGAGTTATGTAATTGCAAAATTGTTGTATAATTGGAAGAAATTGTTTGATTAGATATGACTTGTAAGACAATTAGCTTATCATAAACAACAAAGATTGCTCAAAATCACACTAACATTTTACTAGGCTTAAGCAAAAAATGTAAAGCCACGAGGAAAATTTTTTGCATGATTTACAATCAGCTCAATATTACCTCAAAATACACAGCAGGTTAAATGTAACATGGCATATATAAAGCCATAGTATATTAGAGAAATATCTCTATAAACACAAAATGAAAAATATAATATAAAGCCATAATACATTAGAGTAAACATCTATATAAACACAAATTAAAAAATATCAAATTACAAAGATCGATTTCGAGCCAAGTGGTTTAATTCATGATCCAATTTAGGGACAGGCTACAATGACTACTAGAAAAAAATGAGCCAAGATTAAATCAGTTTAAAAATAGATCAATGATAGCACTAATGGCTTCTCAATGGTTAACCATTCACTTAGTTTTATTAGTTTGTGAGACACTTCAACAAAACTACTAAATAGCTTAAAACCAAAGTATGCTTACAAAAGAAAGAGCTCCAATTCTTGAAAATTCAACATAAATAACCAGGAAGATTGGGTTAATGAATGAAATTATGAGAGCATACGAAATGCCCATTGTCATGGAGCAATTCAAAGGCTTTTAACCTTCTTTCTTCCTTTTACCAATGCCCACACTTAGTTCTTGAAGTCCATCTTGGCCTTATTCAATTCCATATATATTATATATTAGATAATCCCATAAACATCGCATTGATGAACTAGTGAAGTTTTGAAGGTGGTGAATACAAGGTATGATAATAAATAAGAAAGAAAAAAAACTAACCACCTTGTGGGTATCGTTTCCTTTTTACAGTTACAAAAAAAGGGGTAATTAAATCCAGAAAAAAAGCATATAATATTGCACGATATCTTACTTTGAAAAGGCACAAAGACAGAAACCAATAAAAAGGTAGGTTATATAACTTCCTGGAGCACCTATGCAACAAATTACAACATAATTCAGTTTTAATAAAGGCATAAAAGCAAGATTAACTAGATATGGTTCAATGATTCATAATGTATGGCTTTTACTTATTCAGAAACCAATTAAAGCAATCACTATCTTTGGAAAATGAGGACTTACAGATATGAAAAGGCGCCCAAATCTTCCAAATGCAGCCTCTCCAATATCTGGGTAGCTCAAAATGCCACCTTGGCTTTCGAAGCAGAATTTCAGAAGGTATCCAGTATAGCAACAAATGACAGCAAAAAAAACTAAGAAAGCCAAACCAATCAAACCAGACTCTCTTAGTGAATATGGTGTAGAAAGAAGACCAACACCAGCCAATACATTAATACCTGTCATGCATTAATAAAGTTGATAGAAGTAGCATTAATCAAGTTGATAGAAGTAGCATTAATCAAGTTGATAGAAGTTACTAGTTGCACAACAAGATTAACAAAAACAGAAGCATAACTATACAAGATGATAGAGCAGGAAAAATAACATATAATGATGGCTCATAACTCTCGCAAGGAGTTTACCATTAAAAACCGTCTGAGTGACACTGCACCCATGAGAAATAAAACCTTCTCCATCAAAAATAGGCTGGGAAGAAGTCAATTCCCCTATTGATAAAATGCTAGATTTTCTCAATTTCTTAGCTGATCTTTGATCCTCTAAAATACTGCCAGAAATCAGAGGTGATCTTAAATACAGATCTTGTCCACTTTGAGCGCCAACATCAATACTTGAGTATCTAGTGGGAGTGTGTCCAAAGAAGCCAAAGCTTGGAGATGCAGCAATTGTGTATGAATCAGTTGTTTCCCTGTCAGAACAGGTGGCATAAGCAATCGAAACAGATGATCATATGTAAATTCACAAAAAACAATATCTAATAATAAATACAATAAATACCAATGAACTGATATGAAAAAGAAAACCATCTTCTAAGTTCATTCTTTGAAATTTAACTCAAGGTACAAAAGTACCATCCTGTTACCACATTGATCATAATATTAAACTGGAATAATTACGTATAGAAATTTAATTGCACACAACAAAAAAGTAGATTGTACAAGCTGCAAAGAAAGCATTGAATACATTTAACACAACTAGATGGAAATCAGAATGAGGACTCATAAAGCCAACATGATAGCAGGATATGATAAAAAAAAATTGTGATAAGGATTCTAAAATAACATAACTTGCCTAGATATTTTTTTTTTAAATTTACAAAATTTCCCATTTAAAAAAAAAGTGAAAGGATCTGCTACGCATGCCAGCAGGACCCTTGCGAGTACACAGAAAAATAGGTAAATGCTATGCTCCAAAATAACTAGTAATTCAACTTTATCATCAAACAAAACCAAACATGTGCTTATAACTATGCATTTTACAATTTACATGCCAAAGAATACCCCTTAATATCGAAACCTCCATTCACTCAAAACTTAATAAGAAAAGATCAGGTAAGTGATCCAATGTATACAAGCTTTACAAAATAGCCATATTACACATTAAAAGTAATCAGTGATTCACTATACAAAAGTAGTGGCTGATGATTGCTGGCTGAAGTTACATAGAAGAATATTCTCAGAAATGCTAGGGGGTTGTGTAAAAAAAAGCACACCATACAAAATAGAATTAGCATAAACAGAAACAAATATCATGTGTACTAACAACAACATAAAAGAAGCAGGCTTAGACCAATGCATAATTGCTTTTTTGAGGTTAGATGAAGTCTAATGAAAAATACATTCATAATGCTCTGATAATCTCTAAACATAACACATAATCCTGATCATCTACTTGTTTAGCTTTTTCAGGCATAAACCAAATCATAAAGGTTAAGACATAAATTGAATCATCGTTAAGACTAAACAGCGACAGGCACACATTACGAAAAAAAATAATATTAATTATAATTTATAAAAAAGTAAGATTTATGGAACAATGCCTTCTCATATGGAAGTTGGATTTTTGACTATTTATGAAGTATAAGCTGACTTCGAATTCTATAACATGCAAATTCAAACTGATTTCTTTGATTATTGTACTTATGAATCTCTAGATTCAAGCAGTTTCTCAATCAATTTTGAGGCATTAATTATTCTGAACAATTTGAAGTCGATCCATCATTAGCCTAAGGAATTGAAGGTATATCCTAGAACATAAAAAAGGAGTTATTCAGATCACATAAAGGAGAAGAGATGTGAAAAGGGAAAAATGAGAGAAGAGAAAAGAGAAAGAAACACTTTAAAAGAAAGAAAATCTATTTGTAATTGTGAGCATTTCATACTTAGTCCATAGCACACTCAGACTTTCAAATACGCCTATTAATGTCATTTTTTCCCTATTTAATTGGTTTCCATAACAACATTCTCGTCCCACAATTTTGTGACCAATATTTAACTAAAATATTAATTTGATTTCATTCAAAATATTCTAATGACTTCCAAAAGAGTATAATTTTGCAAATCAACAATTGGAAGTTGAACACAAGACTATTCCCATTCTTTTCTTCATTCCATTGCAAAAAGCAATCAAAATGCAAATGACAGCAAAGCCTCAAACATTCCAATCAACATGATAATCAAACAAGAAACCTTTATGGTTGTCCTTAACTAGATCCAAAGGTTAATCAACGAAGTTAGGGAATTGTGTGCCCTTCATGATTAGCAATCTTCCATCCACCCTAAAGTACCTCCGTATCCAAAGGCAGTAGAAAACTTTAGCAATACCATTACCCCAATCCTAGAAAGTAGCAACTGAAGCCAACACTCGATATCTGCATTTTGTGTCATCTCCATATAATGCTTAAGTTTCTTAAGAATCTCCATTTTCTCAAAAATACTAAAGAGCTCGACCACCTTCGTTGGTTTTTGCTACCTACTACACCGTTTCCTAACTATTTTACAACCATAACATGTTACACATGTTTTGGTCAATACGTTCTGAATCCTCCTACATATAGTCCGCCAACAACAACATTTATAACCATCACCAAATCAATAAATCCATTGCCAACTACACAACCACCTAGAGAATCTAAAATTCTAACCTCCATATCAAGTCGAACCAAGAGACATAGTGAACAAGTAAATGTGCTCCCCCTCAGCATAAAATCAGAATTTTACCTCAAAAACTGCCACCATAGCATCAAAATGTCCTTAATCATATGATGATCAAAATGAGAAAGGCAATAATATGGACGATGAATTCCTCCAATTTATTAATAAGTTGGAGGAGAAAAATCTTTCATTAACTCAATATCACCACATATGTTATAAGAAATAAAGCGTCAGTTTTCGATTGCTTACTACAAATTTGGATGGACAATGGTAAGATTGGTTTCAAAGTCAACTGTCCCATTCAATCTCTTCGTACTGCCAGTAAAAGTGAAAGGATATTGCCACTTTCTCAATTGCACAAAGGCCTTGTTCAGTTAAGCAACATATATTTCATTTGAAACAAGAGATCACAAACTCTGCAAGATCTGTTAATCATTATCATTCAGTATTTATGAAGGTCCAGAACCTTTCACAATCATATCTACCTCATGGTGTCATGCACATTTGTTTGTAGCCCATGTAATAGTCCACTAAATTCCTCATGTGTTTCTCAAAAAGGCTTTCCATAGTATTTCTTTTTCATTTCAAGCATTTCATTGATCCTGCCTACATGAAAATGCTCAAAGTATAGCCTTTTCCCTCCAAAAAAAATCATATATTGGATCTAAATTTAAGGCAAGGTTGCAAGGAAACCTCCTGTAACATATGCAGAGATGATCAAAATGGCATAGAAATAAATTTGGAGTAAGGAAATTGATAGGCCATATCAACTGCATGAGAAGGAAAAAGGATTTAATTTCTCAAGAGTCAGTTTATGAACCATGTTGTAAATCAGAAACATATTCACATTGAGGAAGCTCATGCTACATGTGTAGACCAATTGGACCACATTTCTAAAGAAAAAGCACAAGATCGAGATCAAGTGGCAGCCCTTGGAGAAGCATGCCTTTTGTAAAATAGAAGTTTTAGTAGCCTTAAGGGACCAAGATTTATGTCCTCCTCTACTATTAAAAAACCCTATCAAGGGATCCAGCTAACTTTTGCATTTTTCATACCATTTATGGTCACAATACTCAAGATTGTCATATCTTGAGAACTATGGTTGAAAAATTGCTTCCCAAAGTGTATCTAAAAGAATTTTCCCTTAGTTGGGATCTCCAAGGAGAAACACTTTCAAATCATGAGCATTAAAAAAAGAAAATTCTTGCTAAACCTTGGATAGTTCCAACCAATGAAACGCAAGGTCTGAATAACCAATAGAATCAAGGACTAGGGTGAGAATATCAAATGCAGTAAAAGTTAATGCAAGATGAAAAGGTTCATGTTCTAAATATTATGTATTAAAATCCTTGGTGAAATCTATAAGGCAGCTCGTCGACCTATCCCACATAAAGTTTGTCCATCAAGAATTGAAAAGAATTTGTGCCCACCATCAAAATTGGTTCCAATTATGTTTGAACCAAGTAATTTTCCAACTCAAGGGAACACATCAAACAAATAGGCATTCATAACTGCTACTAGAGACAACTCTAGAGTTAACAGAATTTTGGTTGATACTAGAAGCTCGATAGACATTAGTCTTTGGGGGGTGCTTTTAATCAACTGAGAATTAGTTTAGATCAAACAATGGCATGACGCCTACTAGGGTTTTTAAAGGGAAATACTGATAAAGAGAAGAGAGTGCTAAACATGCTGTTGATTTCATTATCGGCAATGCCCCTGCAATAGTTGACGTGATCTTGGATTATCAATACTTGAATTTCTTCATCACAATAGTCTCTACCATGTGCGTTTGTTTGAAGCTTCCTTTAGCTAAAAGGATTCTAGTAATTAGGAAAACTCCAGAGTAATGTTGGAAATGCTACTTAAACATGCTAAGTCTCAACCCCCATGTGCTAGAATTCAATAAGCGAGTGAATTTGTGCGATCCAGTGAACCATACCATAACAAGCCAATAGAAGATAGAAGAAAAGCCAAGTCATATTGTATAAGTAAACAATTTTTCAATGATTAAAAACATAATAAGTCTTATTTTTAAGTATATTGATCTTTTTTCTTAGAGTTCTTTTGAAATGATTTATATCAATAGAAAAATAATACAACACCTCAAAACTCCACTTAGGACTCAACAAATTTAGGAAAAGATTAGAAATTTTTGCAAAGAATATTAAGAAGCTAATAAGGTTGGCAAACATTTAGTAGTAGGGATCATCGAAGTAATTCAACACCTAAGTTGGTTGGCTTACATGGTCATGGTAAAGAAAAGTGACAAGAAGTGGAGAATATGAACAAACTTTATAGACCATAAGAAGGCATGCCCTTAAAATAGCTACACATTACCAAGGCTAGATGCCTTAGTAGATGCCACTAGGAGGAACCCAATAATGAGTTCCTTAGATGCATTTTCTAGATATTATCAAATCCATATGGCCAAAAAATGATGAGAAAACTACATTTATTAATAAACTATAAAACATTCTATCATAAAATTATGCCATTTGATTTTAAAAATGATAGAGCTATTTATCACAAAACGATAGATGTCCCATTCAAAAATTAAAAGGGAAAAATTTTAAAGCCTTACATAGATAACATCTTAGAAAAAAGTCAAATCATAGAGTGGAACTACGTTGAGCTTGAAGAGACATTTGGGACACTGCAAAAATACATTATAAAGTTGAAGACTTTAAAGAGTATTTATGTTTCAACGAGATGCCATCTCCTAAAACTTTTGAGGAGGTCCAAAAACTAGCAGAATGCATAGCAAGATTAACTTATTGTGTCAAGGTATGGGCAAAGTGTCTTTTTATCTTTAAGATATTGAGAAATAAGAAAATCTAGAAATGGGCAAATGAATAAGACAGGTTTTTCGAGCTTAAAGCATTCTTAACTACTTCGCATATCTTAAGTAGCCCCAAAATTAGTGAACCATTATTTGTACATTAAAGTGCAACAAAGGAAACAACTAGTGTAGTATTCTTAGAGAAAGAAGGAGAGCAAAAGCCCATTTACTATGTGATTTATGTGCTTAAAAAAGCAAAAACTTATTATCCATTTTTGAAAAAATTATCTTTAGCTCTCATAATTGTTGCTAAAATGCTTCACCCTTATTCAAGCTCATGCCACAAGGTCATCACCAATTTGCCACGACGTATAGTATTGGATAACTAAGAAGTTTCATATTGCAAAATTGAGTAATAGAATTGAGTATCACACTGGCTTCATCTGATGAATCACAATTAAAGCTTAAGTTTTAAAATATATTAATACATAGATGATCACAGCTAAGTAGGCACAACTACAAGAAAGGATCAATGGAAAAAGCTCTTAGATGGAGCATCTTCTAAGGATCATGTAGGTGCAAGATTTTTTTAAAAGAAACCTTCTCATATAACTCTCAAGCATGTTTGCAAGTTCAATATATGTCTCTCACAACCAAGTATAAGACAATAATTTGTGGAATATAATATTTTCAAGGACAATGACTTAGTTGTATATTGATTAATAATGACTCCTAGGTGGTTGTCAATCAATTAAATGAACACTTCCAAATAAAGAGTTCAATTTTAAAGCTTACTAGTTAAAGAATTGATGTCTAAGTTGATTTGCTTACCATGATTGGCGAGTTATTTCTCCAAAATTACAAGCAACTCCCAATTGCATAAATGACCATGCCACCATCTCATTAAAGGTCAAGGCTACTTTCTTTAGAAAAAGGCCTTGGTTGGATATTACATTGAAAAGAGACTTGCCTATAATCAACATGCTAGCATTGTTCGTTAGACATGAAAACAAAAAGCGGAAACCCACCTCTTTGCACTCCATGCAAGTTTCTTCTTGTTCAAATTCACTCTAGAAGAGGGCCTCCTCTTAACTCTTCAAGTAGAGGTTAGTCCATTGGTGATCTAACTCTTCACAAAGGCAATTTTAATAAAATTGTGATTTGGGTCAAATCCCTTACCTCCCACTTTAACTCAAGTCATCTACTTGCCTCTTTAAGCTAACAAAGTACATCAAGAAACTTATCACGATGGACCAACTCACAACCCGATACTCACGTCTAATATTTGCTAGAGTGTTTTAAGATTAATACCCAAATTCATTTCCTATTCTAATCCCAATTTCCAAGTAGAATTAGTCTATGCCTAAACCCTCTTGTCTTATTAAGGCATGCCCAACAAGACACTATTGATAAAAGTCTCCCACCAAAAGAATTAACCCTAAAATCTTGTCTCATTTCCCAAGTTTCCAAATCCAACCAGACTAAAGAACTTCATCTGAAAAGCCAAGTTTTAAAAAACAAAGAATCTAAAGAGCTTGACGATTTGAACTCGAAATGGTACTCCCCACCCAACCTCCAATTCAAACACCATACTTTACATTTGGACACCATTAATACCCCAAATTTTCAAGTTTGAACCCACGAAGACAATCCATCATCAATAAGCTACAAACCCATCCTATTAGTATATTTCCAACCAAAGACTTCCATGACCTGACCTATGGCAACACTTGGAGTCTTGAGAAAGACAAAACCATCTACCATGTAAATATTGTGCTCTTCAAGATTTAAACATCAATAAAAGCCATGGTGAGTAACATAGTGAAAATCATACAACCTAGACTTGCATTATAAGATTCAATAATTGTCTTATTAGCATGGGTGTGGATAATAGTGACTCTTTCACATAGTCAAATAACAAATTTGTGGGTACTATTATATTGAAACATGATCGAGCCTTAGCTAATGTTATGGGAGTGGATAGCATCCCTTTCTATGGTGACTCTTTCACCTAGTCAAATAACAAATTTGTGGTTACTATTATATTGAAATTTGATCGAGCCTTAGTTAATGTCAATCAACTAGACCTATTTTTGGAAACCTTGACAATCTTCACCTTCAACTCTCTCTCTGATCATTCCTACTACCTATTCAAAATAACCCCTCGGGAGGTTCTAATCAAAAGTTTAGGTTTAACGAACATTAACAAGATTCAAACATATCCTCTCCAAAATTTGGGCACCTCTGACAATAAGGAACCTAAGTTCTCTATCCCTCAAGAAGCTGGACTATCTTAAAGGGGCTTTAAAGTAGTCGAAAGGTGCTGCCTCCACTTAGATCAACATCTTCATTACCAATGAGCTTGAGAATTTTGTGGCCATTAAGAATCCAAGGAAGGTTGACCAGCCAACTACTTCCAATGATACTATTTGCATGAATTGAATACTATAGCTAAAAAAGCTCAAGAGCCATAACATGATGTCAACTATCAAGAAATCTCTACGCAACAAACTGAAGATTAATAAAGCTTGCAATTCTCTCAAAATCCTTAACAATCAATCTCGCCTCATAACCTATTACACTGAGGAAGCCATTGTTGTCACGAAACACTTTGAGATACTCTTCAACAAGCCTCAACATATCAGGGATGTAAGGGGACAGTTTGGACACACCTCATTTTGGAAGCAAGCCAGGCTTGTCTCCTTTCCAATTCAAGAGGAAGGGACTCTAAATTTTGTTTGATCCTCTCCAAAGGACAAATATCCCAAGCCTGATAAGTTCATTGTCAAGTTCTTATGCTGCCAAAATGACATTAAGGTGAATTTCTTGAAAGCATCCTCTCATTCCTTTGCAACCTTCAATGTAGCCTTGTCTACTAGATGCCTTGAATCCTACATCCTAGATTGGAAGGTTTCCTCTAACAAATTCAATATCCTTTATAAAAGAACTTTATTTGTCACTCATCTATTATTTACCAACAATCTAATCGTTTTTTGGGAGGACGATGCTTGACACTATCACACCTCTCAAAGCCTTCTTAATCTTGTCAACATCCTTCCATCACTTCAACTCAAGGAAAAAAACCATCATTATCTCTTCAAGTGCCCTAGTTTAAAGCAATGATGAAATCTCTTTGAATTTGATTAAAAAAAAGGGAATTAAAATCAACTCTAATAAAATATTTTTGTCCCATGACTATCATTTTTAGAGAGACCATCCTTCAACTTCCTAGCTCCCCTCGTTCTTCTTCTAGGCCATTGTGAAAGAACACAAGTACCTTTCAAGGACTCTTTTAAACGTACGAGCCTTGGATATTTTATCTTCTAAAGTTAGTATTAACCCATCCCTTCTAGACAATTTAACTAGCTCCTCTTTATTGACCAATAAATCATTTACCATTTGTCGTAGAGACCAAATCGCTCAAAGACCGCCAATTTTGGAGTTATGTTCTTTATCTTGGTCTTGAGATCCCCAATGGTTCAATCTCCTTCAATTGTATTCATTTTCAATCTCTTCTCAAAGATCAACCATCTCAACCTCCTTTAAGAAATTGTAAAAGACTAGCAACCACAATTACTCCAAAAATAACCAATTACAAGTGCAATTAGCTCATTCTTGTAGGCCTTGAACATGGAACTTGGATTTCAACCTCTACCCTTGTTCTTTAATAGACATAAACAATCTAGAAAAGATTCTTGTTATTGCTTTAACTCATATTTCCCATAAAGTGGATCCTGCTCTAATAACTCTAAATAAATTAAATACATGCATTAATGACAAAGGCTTGTTCCTCCACAACAATAAAAGCACTTTTTCATTCTTTCATATACTAGGGCATTTCAATTGTAAAAGGAGATGTTCCATAGTAATGGATTTGGGTCCCTAACCAAGGTTCTAATTCACCAGATCTTGGAGCACTTATCAATAAGATCCTATTAATTAGTATTACAAAGAAGAAATCTATCATAAAGATATACAATTACATCAACTCTTTATAGAACAACTTGTGATTTTTTACTCTATATAATATAATTCAAGATCATGAGATACTTTTTTATCAAATACCAAGAATCATCACACAAAATCTAATTCTGAGTAATTTTCCCATAAATCTTATATCTATTCATATGAAGTAGAAATCATGTCAGGAAAGAGTTTTTCATTTGTACAAATGATACTTTGAACATGGAATCAGCATGAAGAAATTCATAATAATCTTTTATCGTTTAAGTTGTTTTATCAGATTAGTCACCCAAAATCTTTGGTCTTCACCATAACCAATGAAAAAAAACTAGATCACTTATGAATTCATTGAGAATGATTTTGATCTAGTTCATGGTTTATTACTATTATTATTAAAAAAACAGAAGACATTTTGGCTTTTGTAGGATCCCCATGGACAGAAAAAGAATGCAATAAGTTTGATAGTAATTAAGTGGCATTACTTCTTTGGCCCGAACCATGGAATCCATTAGATATCATGCAAAATGTATCTTGTTCTTATGAACAATACATGAAGAAGGGGAAGGGACTTAAGATTTGCAACAAATAAAGGAGGTTTTCTTAAATCACATAGTTTGAGCTCTTAGAATATGGCAATGGCAATCTATTTGATGTATCCAAAGGCCCAATGAATTGGAATTTCCCTACAAGTTGGGTCATTTTGAGGCAAACAAAGCATTTAACCTGAAGAGTTAAACTTCATGAGAATAAGGATAAGCTTCAAGAGAATAATTCAAAATTCATGTAGAGTGGAACCATGCAGTACCAAACACGAGATAGATCTTGCACATAACAAGGCATTTTTTGAACAAGCCCTGTGGATCTATTCTTTTCCTTACAAGATCAATCATTTGTCTCAGTGTTTACACGTTAAGAATTCTTTGCAAATGAAGAGATACCAAGAGGTTTATTGCTTTCCAAACAAATCATCTTACATCTATATATAAACACTAATTCATCAATAATACACAATACTTTGAATTGTTGAATCATCATAAAAGATGGTTAAGAACCAAAAGTTCATTATCTAATGGATCTTTCCATTCTAATATTCTATCTAAGAGTCGTCAGTATTTATCAATTTTTTTCTGACTTAGCATTGTTATATCAAATGACAGATATTGTTGAGAAAGAGATGGCATTTTCTGAATGCAATGAAACATTTGATTCATGTAATAGGGGAAAGATTCCCCATTCCTTAGACATAAAGATATATCCCCACAAAAAGGGGATTAAGTAAAACAAAATTGACCGATGGTAAAGTCATGGAAACAATTATTTCTTTCATCTTTATGACCTTAGCTCCATGGAAGAATATGCTACTATAGAAACATGTTAATATTGATATTTTAGATTACTAGCTGTGGATGATATAACTTGCCTAAACAAGAATTCTTAAGTGATGGTTGTTGAAATGGTTGTTGCTATCTGCTCTAATGAGACCTCTTTGTCTCAAGTCAATGGATTTTCTCAAATGGGAAGATCACTCATATGGATAATACACATCCCAATTGATCAAACCTAAATCTAATTTGAAGATAAAATATTTGTGGTGTTGGATTCGTCCTTTTTAGATATTTACGACCAAGAGGTACAATTATTTTCTGGATAAGCCCTAAAAGAAGGCTAGCTGGAATGCTAAAAAATATCTATATATTCTCTAATTAACTCATTTTAAAAACATTCACTGACAACATCACTAAATGGGTAAGTCATCCCTAAAACGGACTAAGGAATGTACTTTCTTTGTTGGGTTACTAGTACTGGTAAGCATTTTACTAGAAGTTTCAATCAATCTAACCCTATGCGATTCCTACTTATCATATACTTGTATACTTGAGGGGATGTGCACAGAGCGCATGATTTTCAAACGGATTCCTCATTTATTAGATAGAGAAGATCACCAAGATTCCATGATCCGCTACCGAAACTCAAACTTGGATTGTGAGGATTGCTAGAATACTGCACATCAATAGATAAGACATATATCTATTATTTTCTATTATATTTTGTATTTTTATTTATTAAATATATTTATTATTTAGATATATGTTTTATTATTTATTATTTCTTTATTTGCATTATTAATTTATAGCTATCTCTATTTTTATTTATCAAATATGTCACACAATAAATGCAACCTTTTGAGATAAGATTACTGCACATTTTTTTCATTTAGCTTGGAATACCCTTCAAATTGATTGTTTTGACTTGAGAAACTATGGCCCTCCTCAACTCGAATTTCAAATTTAGCATTTTTCATATTGTGTTTGGCCATTTTAACCTTGCACTAAGTTGAATGATGTCACCAATAGTTTACAACATAATAATAAAGTTGCATATTAGTAATCTACTTGCTACTTAGTATCAAAATGCAATGATAAGTGCAACTTACATTCACATACTATCTCTATCTCAAAGCCTTGAAGGTGAGGTTTGAGATAAAGAGGGGAAACTAACATATTGACTCAGGGGAACTAGTAAGCTTAGGTCATTAGTGCAGCATTCTTTGGTCCTTTTATCACCATAGAAATTAGCATTATCAAGACAAATAATCCTATGGTGTATATCTCCGTTCTCTAGAACTTATAGAAATCCCACTTTCCTTCAATTCTTTTTTATAATCCATAAATTCATGCATCTTACTCTTTATTTACTTTGTTCTGCCAATGATAAACTCTTTGAGCATTACCTTTCTAGACCTCAAGGTTTGATATTTAGCATTATTATTTTTATTCAATGTCTCACCTTCTTATGGGGCTCAACCATCTCTTTATTTGCAAAGAAGGGTCATTACATAAGGGATGTTCAGTAAGAAAAATCTAACAATATTGAAATTTTTTTACATCCTATTGCAGGTGCACCATCAATGGACAAAATCATAAGTACCACCTCAAGGCCATCTTGAAGGCAAAGAATGATGTCACTAATATCTGATTCCACATCTATTGAGACTTGAACAGATACAAAATGAATCACCTCTTCAACTAACTTGTGTTCCTCGAGGTCATACATGTTCAACCATAGGGCATGACCAAATTCATAACTAAAGGTAACAAAAAAATATTATTCCAAGAGCAATTCTTCCTTGGGTTTTTTTATTGAAGTCTCCCCGATGAGATATCTTCTTTATCTTCCTCCCCAAGCTTCCAATAGGGGAGGGAGGACTTATTAGTTATTCAATGATGTCCTACTTCATGTTTTCTTTCCTCCCCTAAAGAGTTGTTTTCTTCAACCTTTCAATAAAGGTTGTGCTTTCTCCATCTTCTCCTAGGACTTCTAGAATTAAGGGGGAGGATCAACTTTCTCTTCTTCACCATGGCAACTATAATTTTTTCTATAAATTTTCTTTTTTTCTCAAATGTCTTTAGTCTCTCAACAAAAAATCTAGCCCTGAAGAATGCTTTGATGAACTTACTCTTCACAGTCATCCTCACAAATCACCATTTGCCACTAAGAGTTGATCCTCTAGCTAGCAAAACTAAAGAATTCTATTTAGGAAAAAATCCAAAAACTCATCAATATTTATATACACAATAAAAAGGGCCAAGAACTTTATTGTCGTCAAGTGCAAAGGACACTTCAATCTATCCTTCAAACAATTGAAGGGAGCCTTCAACCTTTGCTGAGACCTCGAAATAAAGACGCACATCTGGCTTCAATCAAGGTACAAGGAAGGTATTCGAAAGAAATTCCTTTCCTCCCTTCTCCTAAAGCATACGAAACCTAGGTAAGTAGGATTTTCTCTTATTTTAAGCATAAATAAAAATTTTTTAATGACCATTTTATGTTATTCTTCTCTAAGATCTCATTAAAACACAAACAATGACCACCACAATATGTGCCAAATGCACCAAAATAATAACAAAAAACTCATTAACCCCATAAAAATGGCTCAAAAAAATACAAAATAACAATAAAGCAAAAAACTTGCTGAAAATATTAATCATATCATGCCTATTAGTAAAAGAACTTATCTTCGAGGAAATCATTGATAAGGCAATTTCAAGATGAAGTCGAAAGCTATAAGGATAAACCAAAATGTCCTTTATCATTATCTTTGAAGCCATGAATCAAATAACTTTAGTTGCTAGGGCTCAAGAAGGAGGAACAGGAAAGTAATGAGAGTTGAGGAGCACAATGTAAGGGATCCAATGAGAATTCAAGAGTTTGTAAAGCCACTTTCAAGGATTACCCATTGTTTGATTCAATTGACTCATCAGAACAATCAAAGGTTAGTAACATTCAGCATCCCTAATCTCTATTGTCCAATCCAGTCAAGCATGTCTTTCGATATTCGAGAAATCAAAACCATCTTCCTAGAAAAGACAAAGATATGATCATGAACTATAAAAAGAACACAAGTTTTTATAAATGTCCCTTCAATTTTATTCATTTTAAGCTTTTGGAGGTTTACAAAAATGCCCTCAAGAGGCTAGTCTCTCAAGAAAATCCTTCTAAAGATCTTGATCTTCTCCTTAATGCTCTTTAACTGGACTCTACTACAAGAATTCTCAAAAATAGAGAACAAAATACTCTTAAGATATAGTGTTGTTTTCTATAAATATAAAATACCATCCTCGAGAACACATTAGTACACAAATTTTCATAGCCTTCCAAAAAGAACAATTCAACTCACCTTTCTACAATCTTCTTCAAATCTAGAGCAATCTTTCCCCGTTTTCAATTCCTAACATCCATGTGAACAAGAAAATGCACCAAACTACATCAACATCTTAAGTTCAGTCTCGAGTTAAGAAATCCTCTAACAACAAGAAATGATTTCATTCTCTACCTTAAAGCAACATTCACATCATATTAATCTTTAACAAATTTCTTTATTTATTTTAGCTTAACATCTAAGAGCCTATTAGAAACTAGCCAACCTATGCTCACGAACTTAAGGTCCCTCAATACTTCCCAAACCTCCTTGAAGTTCTATCTTAGCGCTTCCCGCAGATCATTGGAAACAACAACCAAAGACTCATCAAAATTAATGTTATGAGAAATCAAAATAACTTAAATAAAATTGACTTCCTCCAAAATCAATTTTTCTTCCTCTTTTTAGTAACTAGGAACCTCAAGAGGAGCCTTCGCACTTAGAGCTAAAGGAAGACTATTCGTGAGACCAATTCTTATAAACTCTTTGATTTCTAATACAGTGGTTACTCAATTTTCTAAGAAGCAACTTCTCCTTATTTTTCATCTTCTTCTCAAGCACATTTAAGACTTCAACAATCACTACCTAAAAATAATATTTATTTATATCCTAAAACAATAGACAAAAGGATAAATCTTTTATTACTGTGGATATTAAGGAAAGCCGTTGAGAATGGACGTATGAGAATATCAAAGATCTCTTTAAAATCTAAGCATCCTCCAAATTCCTTCATGGTATCAACAAATTTGATGGGATAGCTTCCAAAACCATAGCAGCCTTAGTCTATATCAAAAAGGCCTCCAGCAGTGAAGGAGTTTTCTCCATGGATGTTGCAACAAGAAGATCTTTAAAAGGACCAAGGAGTGCATCAAATAAGGAGCCCTTCTACTCCATTACTAGTAATAGATCTAAAATCTCTCAACTATTGCTAGCTTATTTTGCAAAACATTTTCAACCTCTATATTCTTTGTCTTCCTCTTAAGGGGTTCATCAAAGGAAGAATGTCCAAAACACTAAATATTTCACTCAACCAACTCATGATTGCGTTTCTTTGCTATGGAAAGAATTGCTTAGGTGAAAACACACACCAACAATAAGAAAAGAATTATCACTTCAATATTTTTTCTCAATCACTCATTTGATGTAAGGATGTATATATAGACAAGTCTAAAATAATTTTATACATTATATACAATTTTATTTACCTAGTTTATGTAATAAATGCTCATAATAATGATAAATATTTTATGCTTTTGCTACATTATGTTTATGCAAAGATGTAGATAATGAATAAATGGCATGCATAAAAGACATCCAGCAAAACATCCTTGTAAAATTTCAAGGAGAGCCAAGCCTTCTTGTAAAGTTAACCAGGAATTCAAAGTATCCTTGTAGAGATAAAGGTTAAGGAAAAAACAAGTTTTTCTACAAAACAACAAAATAAGTTAAACTCTCTTTTACAGCTAGGACAAATTATAAAGAATTATTAAGCTCTCATATTAAGTAACAAGAAAGAGAAAAAATTATATGCATCAAATTTACTTTTATTCTATAATTTCAAAGTAATTTATAACTTGATTTACTACATTCAATTATTTTTTATCTATTCATTAGATGTGTTTCCTTCAATTGTTAGCAAATCATAGTTCCTACTAAGTTAAAAACTCACTCCTCTTTAGATATTGTAGGTTGAAGTTAATGATCATGAAAAAGCTCAAAGTGTTGTCTAATGTCAAAGTTGATTTGTTATTTTATATGATGTCTTCAAGTCATGTTAGACATTAATAGTTCATATTATTAAATATTGTTATTAGACCATATTTTGGTTTAGCATGTCAGTGATAGTGTTTGTTATTAATATTTATTGAATAATATAAGTTATTATCTACATTGACCATAAATACATATTTATGATTTAAAGCTCTAATGTTAGGAATTTTTAAAAAGAATACATACACATATACAAAGAAACAAGTCCCCCCAATAAGCTATTACAAATTTTTAATCGCTCGCTTGTTTCGCATTGTTTCAAAGGAACCAGTCCTTTCCACGTAATAGAACATTTCTCTTAAAATATTAAAGAACGCTCCAAAATTTCAAATCAAAGCAACTCCTAAAATAATATTTAACAAAATTTAATCCGATGACCTGAACCAGACAATAGTCTGGAAATTCTTCTATTATTTGTCGTGAGAAACCTTCTTCCCACATCATGACAATCCAAACTTCTAACCTCCAATTAGGCCAAGTCACGCGAATCCGTCAGGGTACAAAAAAATGCTAAAAAAGAACCCCAAAAAAAAAAAAGAATTACTAGTAGCTTTGAGGCCACTGGCGATAACGGGATTGCCATGAAGGTTCCTCCTCCTCCCCCTCCCCCGCATCGTTGGAACTCTCGACATTGCTCTCCCCATCGTCGCCGTCGCCGTCGCCGTCGCCATCGTCAATGTAGAACTCGTCATTCTTCTCCGCCATAGATGCAAACCCTAGTTCAGCCGCAGAGGCAGAGGGAAGAGTATTGGGCCATTTTGAACAAATGCAAGGCGAGGAATTCGCGGCGGGTCACTATCAGAATGAGTCTACATATGTCCCAACCCAAGCATTTGTTAATGATTTTTTTAATTAATTCCAATTTTGGTCGGACGAGGTTAACATTCTGGTGCATTCCCCGATTGGGCAAATTTTCGAAAAAAAAAAATTAATACATTCCAATAAAAAAAATACTTGAAAAACCTCCTCAATAAACTAAGATCATCAATTCTGGTTAAACCAAAGGTCTATGTGAGATGAAGTGTTTACTTTAGTTTTTCTTTCTAATATGATCTCACTAACTATGAGAAAAATAGTATTCGTATACATAACTAAGGCTAGGTAGTTCAAATCTAAGATTTTGCCTGCAATGACTAGCTTTAAATTTAAAAAAATTAAATTAATATCTCAATAATCTTCAAAACATTTATTATCTCTCATAGCTCTGTACAATTTCAACACAAAAAAAAAAAAAAACAATTGTCATCTCATTTGAGATCAAACAGTGAAAATGAGCGAATAAATTAAATGCACATGTATCTAAGGAGTTTGAGCTTAAATAGAATGAGATTAACAGAGTGCTACCAAGCAAATAAAAGACTAGGGATTTCAAACAAGGGTAACATCACAAGAATTCCACAAGAGAACATAACCATAGTTATAATTCCAGGAAGCAGATTCAAACAACACAAGAGAAAGCAATCAACCATAGCTTCATATCTCACAGCAACAAACCGCGCTCAGAGCAGTCTTACACAGAATGGGAATTCGGTGTGAGCTCAACCAAGCTTTATTTATCATAGATTTGTAGAGAAAACACTGAGACACAGTTCAATCGTGGCCGTGGTGGCGGTGGTGGTGCTGGTGGTGGTGGTGCTCATGGTGATACTTCTTTTCCGCATCGTAGTCTACACCCTGAAATATTAGAACCAAAGCAAGAAATTATAGATGCACTTTTACAAAGAAAAGATGCAAAAATGCATGATATTTTTTGCTATATGAAATATATAGTATTTAAATATGAGAATCTTAGAGACAAATTTGAAGGAAGTTTTTTTTTTTTTTCTAGCAACAAAACTATATGCTTATCAAGATAGTTTATGAGATTTGCTCACATATATGAGCAGAAAAAAGATGACACAAACTTGTCTAAATGGATTTTGAAAGCACTTGATTGGGCAACATTACATACTACAAGCAACAGAATGAAGCGACCCATCTACAATGCCATGGCTTCCTTTAGCAAGCTTTATTGTTTTAGAGGTCCATTTGTTCATAATATAAAAGGGTATGTTTTCTTTACAGTCCTCAAAACCACACAAATAACCAATCACAACGAGTTGATCGATTCACATCATGTCTAAGTTTGATTTAAACATAAGCTATCTAAATTATGCTCGTCCAATAAATTTCAAAATTATCAATCAAACAAGACTTGACCAGATTTGGAATAGACTAGTAGGTGTTGACCTGCTGCGATTATTTTTGGCTGAATGGAACCACAGCCTCAAACTTTTAGCTGGAGTCAAGTTATTCAACTAGTTTCGGAAAGGACTTAAAGTTCTTTGGCCACTTTCAGATCAATGTAGGGCAAAACAGAATAGAAAACCACAAAAAGGATTCTTTTTGGCCAAAATGCAAAATCATGAGAAAATACTATTTTTTCATCCAACTGTTGCCTGTGTCTAAGATCAAGATCTAAAAGGGAGGAAAAATAAAATCTAGCAAGCATTTTGATCACTGCTGGACAATGAAGGTTAGGCTATGAAGCATAGACATAGCACGAGTACAACACACGATGTGATACAATGACAGTTAATTTCAAAACAAAAATAGGACATGGCACAGTAGAATACAAAAAATTTTAAAAAAATAGTATAAATAGCATGCACAATCACAATTAAAAGTTTATCAATAATCATAAGCATAGAAAAAGGAAGTGCACCCTAAGTAAATGAATTCAAATAATTAAAAAAAAAAAAGTTTAGCAAAAAAAAAAATGGAATCGACAACGGTTTTAAATTTTGATGCAGCTCAATGAAGACATTCTTCATAAAAAAAACACAAATAGAGAAGCCAAGAAGACATTGAAATGTGTCAGGTTGAGTTTCATGCCCTAAAGCCATGTCCTAAGGTGTTGAGTCTTGTCCTAAAAGTCAATTGAGCAATGTACCCAACTATCCTAAAGCACCATATTCTAAAAGGTGTCTGACACTAACATAATGAGAGATGTCTGTACTCCACAAAACTTATGGCACCTTCAATATCCCAATTTCAAAAGTAATTCCTAAATTTTCTTAATGTTTCCACATCTAAATCACATAGAAAATCTCAAATGAACAATGCTGAAAAGTTCTTTCTGATTAGATTGAGTAAAAATTTCCAAAAATAGCTTCTAAAAATAACCTTTAAAAAAGTCGTTCACTAATAGTGAGAACCTTATCGACACGATAAAACTTCCAAGCTCTAATTATAGAGCTTCAAAAATTTCCACTTACAAAATTAAATCAACAAGTAACTATCTATTTTGTTGGGTAATTTGAAAGGAACTACAGTTCAATCCTTTGAATATTATTCTAAAATGATAAAATATTCCATTGAGATATACAGATAAGTTTTAATTCAAATCTTCATTATTGCTCAAAAAGTTCAAATACATCCTACACAGCTCCCTGTCTCCAATTTTGTCCCTCATGATCAGGCACAACAACGGAGATGAGAATTTAGCAGGTGCCATAATGAAATTCAAGACACTAAAGCTTAGGTTAAATTTGATATCTCAATTTTAAATTATATGCTCATTTTCTTAAAATAACATGGCAATCGCAAACAAAAGCATATCAAAAGAATCATAATTATAAGCCTTTTACTTTTTGTAGATAATTATATGTTTTCAAATAATAGCTTTTAAAACAACTTCTAAAAAATTTCATTTTAAAAATAAAAAATGGTATCAAATGGTTCCTTATTTGAATTTTTAAAATTTTCAAACTCTAACAATGCCTCTTCAAAGTTTTCAACAAACTTAAATCAATGCATAACCTTATGTGTTCTGTTTGGTAATTGAAATGGAACTCCAATTTCACTTCACAAAGGTTCTCGCAAGATGATAAATTATTTCCATGAAATTGATGGAAAAAGAGCAACAACTCAAATCTTCATTATGTACCATAAGATATCAAAATATGGTTTCCAAAAAACTCCAAAATTCATAAATCCAAAGTTGGCTACCATATTCAAAGATTAGAGACATGTTAGACAAAATAATGACATACAGCAAGAGTATCAATATAACATGGTAGAGATCCAGGAACTGACAACTAGAAGGATGTGTATACATCACATTAAAAATAATTTATCAACTTAGATATGCCAATTAAACTACAGATCTATATTAAGCAATGGGAAATAATCATTTCAACTTCAAGACTTGCTAGATTTACCATTTATTTAGCTAGGACGCCAAAGTACAGGAACCTATATCAAGACCAACAGTTTTGTCAAAGCTTTCATTCCAGCCACATTCTCCCAATGTACAACTTTTATCACCTATATTCAATCAAACTAGAGATGTACAAATGCAAATCAAACAACACAATAAACCTCCATTTTAAAAACAAAAGGCCCAAGATACAAAGGACTAATTTGCAGGATCCCAAACGTGACCCCAAATGAAATTCAGCTATTAATTGGAGGTCATAGACAGTAAAAGTAAAGCACCTATAAGATCATTTAGTAGCTCCCTATATATACATATGAACTACAAATAGTTAAGAGAAGAACTTAGACGAACTTCAAAATAAATATGATGCAGGTTAAATTCTGAAAATTATAATTTATAAGCTCGCTTTCATTTATATAATTGGAAACAGTTTTCATGGAAATCGTTTAGATCATCAAAGTAGTTTAAATAGTAACCTCTTATAATTCTCTTGAGCTATTTTGCGTGTAAATATAACATTTACATTAACTGGATTTGATCACCTAAAAAAAACATGCTGATGTTACAATCCAACCAAAATGATCGAATCAACTATCACATCAAAAACAATATAACAATCTAATCTACTAGAAAATCAAGGATCATTCACAAAAAGAAAAACTGAATTAGTCAAGAAGCAAGTTAAATTAAAAAATGAAGGCAAGCACAAAGAGGAGGAAAACAACAGTGATCTCACATAGTTTGGATTGCCATGTCCTTCCCCTGATTCCCCACCGTAGTAGATCGGCTCACTCCCTCCATACCCTTGTCTTGCATAACCTTCCACTTCACTCCTCCCATACACACTTGCGCCATATCCGTATGACTCCTGCCTACCGTACCCCGATCCGTGCTGCGGGCTCCTCCCGCTGCCGTACTCAGATCCGTATTCCTGAGGATGTGTGCGACCATCATAACCCGATCCGTACTCTTGTGGCTGGGTACGACCTCCGTAGCTGGATCCATACTCCGATTCGTACTCCCCTCTTTTTACATGGCCGTAATTAGGGTAGTTCGTGTCGGTTTCCGGTGGCTGCTTAAAACCTGGAGGAAGAAGGCCGTAGCAGTCGCCTTTGCGTCCGTATTCGGCTTCGAAAGCGGAGGTGTCGAATTCAGATGACTGCATAGGGCGTTCGTTGTCGAGGGAGGAGAGGGGGTGGCATGTATCTTCGGAGGGCAGTAGAGGGCGACCGTAGGTGAGGGAGATGTCGTAGCCGCCGGAGTATGGCTTGGGATCATATTCGTCAAACTCGTCCACAGCCTCGTCCCGAGTAGTTCCCCTAAAAGGCATTTTGACTTCCACCCTCTTCCCAGTGCCCACTGGCCCCGGCCGAGGCAGACGAATCAACTTATATGAGTGAGGAGTTCTACTCTTCATTAAAAAATAACATTTTCTCCAAATTGGAATCGAAAAATTTAAAAAAAAAAACATTGTTAAAATTATATTGAAATATAAATTACACAAGTTTTGACTGTATGAACAATCTCATAAAACTCTTTGGTTTGTAAGATCATTTTCAAAGAATTATATTCATTGACGTTGATTTTTTAAGAAGTTTGCATTCGATAATGTTCTGCCCTTGATTATCAAATCAATGTTGATTGAATTGCAAGATTTGGTAAGATCCACAACTATATGTAATAGAATTAGTCTTTCAATAAAGTTTGGCATCTACTCAAAAGACTACAAATGTTTGACCTTTCAATCTTGCAAATCTCCTTGACATCCTAGAAAGCTTTTACATCAAATTTGTACTTGTTGGCCTTTATTAGCATGGAGTTTATCTTCTTAAAGATTAAAGATAAAAAAAACACTTATTTATCTTTCCAAATAATATATCTCATAATTATATTTGGTTTAAATATTCTTTATTTGAAATATATACATATAAAATCTTTAAATTTTTAAAAATTATAAGCTGAACTTCTTTAAGTTTGTCTCAATAAAATATTGATATTAATTTATTCAAATAATGTTTTTAATTAAATTTGAGAATATAACATATTTTTTAATATCTTATTATTATATTAATATTTTTATGTATAATAAATATCTTCTAAATTTTTTACTTAATTTATTTTAATTATATATTTTTATAATCATTTTGACTTTATTTTAGCATTTTGTTTTTTTTATTTTATTGAAAATTAAGAGATGTTATAATCTTTAATCTTTATAAAAATTTTGTTCTACAAAACATGATTATTATATAATCAATAACATGATTAGAATATTTTAAACATAAAATTAAAGATATACATCAATTTATCTTTCATAAATATTTTGTTCAAACATATAAAAAACTATTTTTAATTTGTTAAATTTAATGATTACTTTTTTATGCTCAAAATATTTTAAAAAAAATTAAAAGATATACTATAACACACATGCATAAAGTAATAAAAAGATGCTCATCTATGTTTCTAATTAGGGATTTCATAGGAACAAGTTTTTTGGCAAAGAAAGAGTTTGATATAAGAAGATCTAAGATGAATTCAATATCTGCTCTCACAAAGATTTCATTCATTCTCGCATTTGTAGCAATCATTGGCGAAGTAAGAAATGAGTTAATAAAAGTAATGTTATTAAGATCAAGTTGAACAAAATATAAAAATTTATATGTTTTGAAAAATCTAAGTTAATTATAAAAAAACAAAAATCCTCAAATTTTTTTATTTGAGAGTATGGCTAAAAAGTATTGACAAACTAAAGATTAAAACAATGCTAAAACAACAAGAGTCACGTAAGAAAGAGAAATAATAGGAAAACAAGTTAAACAAATATTGAAATGGATTGAATATTTGATAAAAGTTTGAATCTCAAATGATTTAATTAGTGTTAAAAACTAGAAAATAAACAATTTTATTATCTATTTTTACCAATTATCAAAAGAAGCCTAACAAATAGACATTATAAAACATTTACTATCATTGAATGTCTTATTTGTTTATGATCATTTTATTGAAAAATTAAAAATAATTATGTTTATATATTATCATTGATTATAATAGGTCAAAATAATTTTTTCGATTAACTATATCAATGATTATTTCATGTTAAAGTGAATTATTGTTTAGCATATATATTGGATTGTATTATATTTTCACATAGATATTTTAATAATATATTATTTTCATAACATAATATTAGCATTATGTTGAAGTGAATTTGTTTTAATAATTTTTCTTGGATAGAAAAATATATTGCTTGTTTATTATGACATGTAAAAAAAGCATAAAAAACCTAAAAAAAAATTGTTTTATGCCTTTTGTGAAAAAATTTCCTAACATTTTTTCAAGTTGAATTCAAGATTAAAGAATTAGTTAAAATTTTAAAAAACTTTTGCCTCTTTTAAAAATAAAATATATTCTTGGTTATTTATTAGAAACAAAAAGAATCATTTTATGCGGAAATTCTCTTTTTTTTTTGTAAATAATTGAAATTTTGAAAGAAAAATAAGAAAATAATATATTTTTGTTAAAATTTGCTAAGAAAAATAAAATTTGATAAACTTAGTTATTCGAAATAAACTTTGCTAGACATTGGTAGTGGCGATAATTCTGCCGTTGAAAGGAAGAGTATTATTATGAAACTTAATTAAGTTTTGAATTTTTAAAAAATCGATTAGGAAAAAAACAAGGGGCTTTTCAGAGACCGAAGAATCTTAAAGCGGCGATTTGCTTCCGATAGGGCAAGCAGTTTCGCTTGACGCCTCCGGTTTACGTTGACGGCGCTTGTCCGCCCTTGCCAGTAACTAAGGTGACGACCTTGTCGACCAAAGCAAACCTCCTCACCGTCGGCACCATCCGACGCCGCCTCCTGGCTTATCTTGGCCTTCTCCTCCGATCTATTCCTGCCTTCCGCTTCTTTTTACCCTTCTCTTCTCTTTCGTCATCAGCAATACTTTCTTCCTCGCTCTCTTACTCAAAATTTCTTTATATATTTTCTTCCTTGTATCGTTCGCCATCTGCCCGTATCTATCGCTCCTCTGCCTGCTCGCTTCCTTGTTCTTTCTCTTCTGCGAAGGAATCTCAGCGCGGAGGAGGAGCTGGGATGCTTGATATCAACTTGTTCCGCGATGACAGGGGTAATGACCCGGAGCAAGTACGTGAATCGCAGCGCCGCCGCGGCGCCTCCGTTGAGCTGGTTGACGAGGTGATCCACCTCGACAAGGAATGGCGCCAGCGTAATCCTACCCCCAAAACCCAAAACTTTTACTTTGACTTCCCGATTTCCGTTATGCTTTCCTTTCTTGCGCTTCTAGACCTTGACTGCTTGCTGTGCAGGGCAATTTGAGCTCGATGCTCTCCGTAAAGACTTCAATCGCATAAATAAGGAGATCGCTCAGCTCAAGATCGCAAAGCAAGATGCCACCGAGAAAATAAAGAGCACGGAGGACAACAAGAGACTGACAGGGGAAAAGACTGAGGAGGTGCAGCAGGCGAAGGCTGCTCTTGAGTCTAAATTGATGAGCATTGGGAACCTCGTGCACGACTCAGTCCCTGTTAGCATGGATGAGGTCTGTATTTTTCTTGTTGTGAATGAACAGCTAAGTAAATAGAAGTCATAAAGTTAAGCCGACTCAAATTCTGTGGTACTTGTAGGCTCATAACCTAGTGGTGAAGACATGGGGAGAAAAACGAATGGAAGGGAAAATCAGGAACCATGTGGAGCTTGTTGAGAAGCTTGGCATTGCTGATTTGAAGAAAGGTATACTTGTTTGGATTATCCTTTTGAGTCAACTCTTCATATTTACCTTTAGCTGATTGTAACATGTTTCAATTTCCTACGTAAGATTGGTGAGATGTCTAATTTTGACAGATGACGCACTTGCTGTCTTAGTAAATGGCTCCAATATGTCTAAAATGCTTGAAGGTTGATCTTAGCAACAATTTGAATAAATAATAGCAAAATTAAGCAGCAGCTCACTTACATTTAGGTGGCTAAACTTACATAGTATGTGAATTTCTGGAATCTTTGTTAACATAATAGGAAATAAGCCTCTAAAACATTAGCACATTACATTTGACTTAATTAATCTAGGGAAGGTGATTAAAGAGAATAAGATAGAGTGGAGCTAGAGAAAGATGAAAAAGACCTGCTGGCTGTGTTTCTACTTACAGCTCAACTTTCCTATGCTGGGACATTTGGGACAATATCCTCAAATATTTGCCATGCTTGTTTTGTTTCTTCTGTTTATGCTGATTTGACGAAAGGCAGTCATTGAACAATGCAAACTAGCTATTATATAGTCTGCTTTTATATTACATTTTTTCGTTCAAAATGAAAAGTTCTACTGTATGAATAATAGCCATTTCGTATTCAGGTGCTAATGTAGCTGGAGGGAGAGGTTACTATTTGAAGGGTGATGGTGTCCTTTTGAACATTGCTTTGATTAACTTTGGTCTTGCATTTCTGAGAAAAAAGAAGTATGAACCGCTGCAAACTCCATTTTTTATGCGTAAGGATATCATGGCAAAGTGTGCCCAGCTTGCACAGTTCGATGAGGAGCTCTATAAGGTGAAAAAAATTGCTTGCGTGTGTCTTAGTTGAAATGTAAAGATGTTTTTGGTGGAACTGAAAGGAAAATATTGTATGCTATATTTAATAATTGTCTCTTTGATTATTTATGTTTAGTTGGACAAAACATGCATTGTATTTGATATTTTTTTCAGGTTTTGCAACATAACGCTCTCTCTAAACAGGAAGCAGGTAATACTGTATTTTGATTATATTTGTCGCTATGATTGCAGTTTGTTTTATAACAATACAGCAGCCCTGTAGTTTAGGCAAGTTGCTTTTTGTTTACCTTCTGCAATGCTATATGAACAATTTCATTGTTGTGCATACAAAAATATAAAGGCAACTGGAACCATAAAAAGGTGTATTTTCTATATCAGGTTTTTTATATAGCGTGTACTGCATGCAAACTAAAATATTGGTATTTCAGGTTTTAAAAAATAAAAGCATTTGAATAAAAAAACTTTGGCAAATTGTATGCACATTTGGCAGATCAAAGATTGTGTAATAACATTTTTTTAGAAAGGGATATTATTTTATTCAGTTTAACTAGAAATTATCAATGTGCAAGTTATCATAGTTTCCATTTGGGAAAAAAGGTTGCTGATAGAATGTATAGATAAGCTTTTACATTGCAAGTGATCTGAGTCTTTAGATTTTATAATGGGTGTTATAACATATTGTTGCCTTCCATGGTTCATATGTTTTTGTGTTTTTATGTAATTGATTGCTAGTCTTTGTGAACATGTTGTGTTGATGTTGTTTGATTTTTTCTTTGACCAGCAATTTCTTTTCTTCCTTGATCTTGTTTGATTTTTCCCATAAACTTACACTCTAGATTTTGACAAATAGTTCGATGAATGTTCTGGAGCACTAAACCATCTTTTGTTACATGAAGTAGGGCTTAAATATATGCCACGATGATAGGATTGTGACCATCTCAAAATGACTGCCAATGCTAAAATAGTATTTTTTTTTTATATGTAATTGTGGACTTATGGCCTAGTGTTGAGTTAGCAGAGGTTACAAAAATAAGAATTTCATAACATAATAGGTGGATCAAGAGTATTATGTTTTTTTTAACATTGCCATAATGTAGTAGTTTTATAGTATATGAGTCACATTTTTGTATTGATTAATTTGTTTCTTTTCTATTGTATTAGCTGGGTTGGCCTTCCTTCATTTTTTATGGTATGTTGTTATCTACATGTTTAAATTCTTATGGATCTCATATGGAGAAGAAAGTCGTATGCTGTTCTCTGTTTTATTTGTTCAACTGCTTCAAATAATTTAACTATTTGTTTGCTATTTGTTGCCAATTTGGTAGTGTTCAGTATGCATCTCAATTTACCTTTTAATGTCTACTGCTGTTCTGATTTTAATACACGAATAAATGATTCATTCTTAGCTAAATGGAACAATGACCCACAAAAACATTCACCTTTTTTACGTTTCTTCTTGATGTTGATTACTCTTTGTTGGGAAAGGTTCACATTTCAATTGTTTGAGCATTTGTTTTTTCTTTGGGCTGCAGAATCCCAAGTAGGTATTTGATTTGTGCTTTTGTTGTTCAAAAGCATTGCTATTATTTTTAGTTTGCTGCCAAATGTCATCATGCATACAATTGCTATTAGGTGTTTGTTTGCCTTCATGGTTGCACGTCACTTTTCTGCAGGTTACAGGGGAGGGAGATGACAAATACCTTATAGCGACATCTGAGCAACCATTATGTTCATATCATCTGGAAGAAAGAATATATCCGACAAGTTTACCAATACGGTAAGGACAACTTTTGAATTGGTTTGTGCTCCACAACATTTACTGTTCAATTACATTGTTGAAGTTATCCAGAAATTAGTCATCAAGTACTACTGTCTTTGTAATCAGATATGCTGGGTATTCAACCTGTTTTCGCAAGGAAGCTGGTTCTCATGGGCGGGATACGTTAGGCATTTTTAGAGTCCATCAGTTTGAAAAGGTTGAGCAGTTTTGCATCACAAGCCCAAATGACAATGAATCTTGGCAGATGCATGAAGAGATGCTCAACAACTCTGAGGAATTCTACCAGGAGGTGGAGATTCAGAATCTTATATAATGTCCTTTGCAATGAATGGCCCAGCTTGCTCTTATTTTGTTCTGTTGTTTGTATTTTTACTGCATGCAGCTTAAGATCCCTTATCAAATAGTATCCATTGTTTCTGGAGCATTGAATGATGCAGCTGCCAAGAAATATGATCTGGAAGGCTGGTTTCCGGCATCAAAGACATACAGAGAGCTCGTGTCTTGTTCAAACTGTACAGACTATCAGTCCAGGAGATTAGGAATTGGATATGGACAGAAGAAGGTAGGTTTCTTTGTAATTATTTCTTTAGTTTATGACATAAAGAAATCAGATTTTTTGCTCCATATTGCTTAAGCTCAAACCACTACTTTTTTTTTGTTGATTAAGCCCTATGCTACAATTGACAGCTTTAACCTCGTCTTTGTCAATTTGCAGAATGATGAACAAAGCAAGCAATTTGTACACATGCTAAATTCCACCCTCACAGCTACAGAAAGGACAATTTGCTGCATACTTGAAAACCACCAGAAGGACGATGGGGTGGAGATTCCGGAAGCATTGAGGCCTTACATGTGTGGTATTGGGTTTCTACCTTTCAAAAACTAAAATTCTATAACAAAGTCTATAACCAATTTTCCATGAACTCTCTGATAAAGAAGATTTAGCTCCCTTTGGTTGTTAACAGATTTGGAGTGGAGCTAATCATTTTCTAGTATATTGAACATTGAATGATGCTTTTGTGTAGTACAATTATTTTGGGAAATCTGTACCAAGAAAATGTGTTATACTTTTGATCAAGAAATGATAAATTCTGTTGAGCTAATCATTTTATAGTATATTGAACATTGAATGATACTTTCGTGTAGTACAATTATTTTTGGAAATCTGTACCAAGAAAATGTGTTGTAGTTTTGACCAAGAAATGATAAATTCTGTTGAACTAATTCTTTATATTAAAAAAATATTGTTATTCTGTCAGGCCCTTATTTGGGTGATCTTTTGACTGCTCTGTTATCTATGTTTGACGAGAAGTGTTTGGCATAAGTGTGCTATAATTATTTTTTTTTTTTTGTTTTTTGTCAAAAAGGTGTTTTAGGTCCCATTTATTAAATTGAACGGGTGCTTTCATGCATGGTAGTTTTTTGGCAGTTATGTAAGTTATTAAGCGTCAAGGAAGCTCCAATTTTGTTCGAACGGAAGCATTTTAGTAATTGACGACAATTAATTTATTGTATGTCAGTTTGCTGAATTTGTGTTGCTGTTTAAGAAAAATGTCCGAAGAACAAAATTATTCATCAACATAATGAAACAGAATAATTTCATCTTTTCAAGTAGATGCTCTCATTGAATGTTGTGTGGAAGATGCCATTTACTGAGGATTTGTGGTTACAAATGCTAGCTCTTGAACAGTGTGACTGCCAAGGCCTACTTTTGATTTGTACTTGGTCCATTGGTCAGTGTCTTTATGTACACCACTAGCTGTCTTCCTTGATGTTTGATCTTCCATGGCTGCTGTCTTCAGTTCATTGGTGCCTTATGTTAGATGTTAGACCACAACCTCAATCCAGTGACAAATTCCACCTCTTGTTGCTTTCTTCTATCATTTTTGTCCATAATACATTCTCATGCCTGGACTGGTGCTGATATTGAATGCTGCACGGCATCTTAGCCCCACTATTGCACATGCTATCGACCATGATGCAGCACAGCTGGCTTGAGGAAGAAACTTTGGAGGTTTAAGAATGTCAGTATTATGCTTAGGGCAGCATGTTGCACAATTTGGGTGGATATATATCAAGTGTACTACATGCAAAGGTTGTGATTTGTCCTCAATTAACAAATATGGACTTAGTTCAGTTAAGACACCCGCTCAAGTGAGTGGTGATAAAAGTAAACGGACTTCCTGGTGAAAAGTTCACAAGTTGGTTGGCTATAGTGATTTGTGCAACATTGAAATCTTCCTTGTGGACAAGCTTGTGAATAAAAGTGATATTCAATGTGTTTCATGCATGTAATAGAATAGGGACTTTCATATGTCATGTCACCCATATATGTCATTTCATTGGTTGCTTTGGCAATTGGCTTTGTATTTGGCCTTAGTGTTAGATTGTGTGGCAATGGGTTGTTTCTTGGGGGACCATGACACAACATTTGGTCCAAGAAAGATATAATATCTATTGTAGGATTTTTATTGTTTGTGCAATTGGCTTAATCACCTTCAGTGTAACCATGAAGAGTCAACTATCGAGCTGGTTGATGGAAGATATCATTGCAAATAATGTGTTTGAGATACCTTAGGATGCTCTTATTTGCAAACCAATGCTCAATACTGGGTGTTGTTGACATTCTAAGTAATATTTGATCAAGTTATAAAAACACATTATAGAACTCTACTTTTGTAAGCAGTCAGATTTTGGAGTGGGTGGCCAATTGTTGCAGTGAGTTTGCTAGAAGCTGCCTTAGGTAGGAGCATAGCTTGCATCACTGCTTTTTAGATTGGAAAAGGGCGTTGTCAATATCAGACTTTTCCATTAGATGGATGCATGCAAATAACTGTTGTCTGGGACCCCCAAGAAGTTGTGAACAGAACCTATATCATTGACAATAAAGTGCATAGACATGTTGTTAATGATATTACAAATGAGTTGTGATAAGAATTTTGCCCAAATAATGAGGATGAGCAGCAATTATTGTTTAGTCTGAAAGGCGAATAAAGATGTTTCTAATATGCAATTGTCAAAGCTGAAATCAGTTTGAAAGATTGATAATGTCATAAAGACCTACTTTTTATATGATTCATCAAGATGATGATTTAGTTGATCTTGTTGGTCTTTTTTATTTTTTATTTAGTTCATTCAATTTTCATTTTATTATGCATTGTAATAAGTTATGTACATGAGACCTCAATGATGTTTTCATCATTATATCATATTTTATTATTTTTTATATTTTTTATTGGGAATAATATTCTTATTATTTTGTTTTTAAGTTTAGTTTTCTTGAAATTTAGTCAAAATAGTTGTTACCTAATTTGTACTAATCATACCGTCCGGTTTGAGAATCTTATTGTATGATACTTATAAATGAACAAATTGTTTGGGACATTAAATATTTTATTTTGTTTTTTCATATTCTCACAAATGATCGTACTGTATGATAAAATAATGTTGTATTGAATGAAATTCTATATTTCAGTTTACTCAAACTCTATTGATTTATCAAAACTTGATTGTACCTTACAACGAAATAATATTGTAATATATAAATTGCTCTGGTTCAGTTCTATAGAATGCACACTTTTTGTCTGATATCATTGTACTGTATGATACTTATAATCAAAACTATATGAATGCCTCTATTTTAAAACTTAGACTTTTCTCTCTCTAATTAGATAGGAGTGTTTGGCAATGCAATCTTATTATATTGTACAATAAGTGGGTCTGTATTGTGCAATGAGTTGGAACTCCTATAACATACTCAATTAGATGGACTGTCCTATCACTCATTCATACAAACACAATTAATCACATGGTACATAAGTATATTGTATTGCATTATATGACCTTTGTTGTTTAAACTCAAAGTTTTGCATTCTAAATATGATGATTATATTTTGTTAATGTAAACTTATGTTAATAAAAGATAGGATTCATCAAGATGATGATTTAGTTGATCTTATTGGTCTTTTTTATCTTTTATTTAGTTCATTGAATGTTCATTTTATTATAGGTTGTAATAGGTTATATGTATAAGACCTCAATGATGTTTTTATCATTATATATATATTTTATTATTTTTTATATTTTTTTATTAGGAATGATATTCTTATTATTTTGTTTTTAAGTATAGTTTTGTAATTTATTTAGAGTCTTATTATGGAATGAAAAAAGGGATTTTTTTGGCTTGGCATCTTGTTTTCAAAAATGATGGTTTGTTCTTGCTTATGCGTGCACAACCAGAGTGGCAATCTAGGGATTTTCGGATTGCGATTTGACATCTGAATTGCAACTCATATTTATCTCTATTATCGTCCGTCTTCCTTGTCAATGCTGCCGTCCATCTCAGATCCAGCTGCAGTAGTTCCTCTTGCTCTTTTGTTATCTTTTTGATATTAGTGTTAGTCTTGTTTGTTGTCATAAATTTTGTCTTTAGTAAAGTATATTTATATGTTAACAAAATGAGATAAGATGCATGTCTTATGTTATTTAGATGAGTGGATGAGTGATATGAAAACATGAAGTACACTAATTTAGAATCTCTTTGTAGTTCTAGTTCCTCAAGTTTATTGTTATAAGTTTTATATAATAATATCAAAATAAAGAGACTAGACAAAAATATTCTTTTTGTTTGTTCAAGTAGACTCCATCAATGAATCTTTTAAGTTGAAGCCAAGCTCCCTAATTATTTATTAAATTCTTAAGGTGCAAAATTTGAACTAAAGGAAAGTCATCAATAAAATAATAGAATTGTTTTGTTGTTATAAAATTAGTGATATATGGACCAAGGGTTTAGCATATGATTTGCTAAGATAACAAGTTATTAATCAGAAGTTTGATGTCAATAGCAAATCAAAATAGACCTTAATGCTTTTAAGTTAAAAAATTCCCTCCATTGTCAAAGTTGGTTACCAATTACTATTTAATGTGACTTAAGTGTTCACTCAATGTAATCTAATGAAAAATCGTTATTTGGGATTATGATATTTTTCTAGTTTGTAGCTTTTCTTTGAAAGAATTTGGTGTCTTAACGTTTGTGTTCTGTCTTTTCAATGATGTTCCACACAATTGTTGAGCTTTATTTGCTTTGTTGAAAGACATCCTAACAAAGTCCTATAGGTGCATTGTTAAACTGACAAAGATAGAATATAACGCTTCATTTTAGTTAATCAATGTTGCTTGACCCATTTGTTGAACTTTATTTATGTTAGCATGTTTATATGTTACACTTGTTTTAATTGTTTTTTTTTGGGTTTGGTTGTATGAGAGCTTGTATTGATTGGATGCAATAGGATCTATTCCAAAGGTTTTTCCCCTGGTTTATTTATTTAAGAAAATGAACAATTTGGTCACCTTGAAGTTGCCAAACTTTTCTCTCCTCATCTTCTCGTTGTCGAGTCTGAAAATTGGATTGATTGAACGATTCTTAACACCCAATGCAACTGACCTGGTAGACAACCTTGAAGATGCCCAACCAACAGATTGTTAGGCATGCAGTTTTGGGGTCTATTGATTCCATCTTTTTTAATTGGTTTAGTGATGGATAGGCTGATAGATAGCATTGCAATAAATAAAATTTTTAAAGTTTTCTTGTCACTCGAAGGAGTTGCAAAAGCCAAGATTCATTTTTGAGTTGGAGTGCAACAACAAGAACATGGCCATTGTGTTCAAAATCTAGAGTTGAAAGGGAAGTTAGGGACTTTGATGTTCGTCTTCTAGAATATATAGAAGCTTGAAAGAATTGGGTGATACATTAGACTAACAGCTATGATCAAACATTTGGAGATGAAGGCGGTGTTCTCTTGTAGATTTGGGTGTGGTTGAGGACTCTCATGCTAAGACCCACATTTTTTTTCCTTTTTTGGTGGTTTGTGAACAACTTTATTAAATTTCCATGGTTTCTTTGGTGCATGCTCTTCTTGTTAAGGGGGTTATGTGGAACAGAATCACTCATCTGTATTTATGGACTTCTTAGTGGTCACTTAGATGTATTTTCAACGATCCTGCTCTAAGTTTCTAATTGTGTCAAAGCATGGATTTGTGTGATTGCTTGTTATAACATGGTATTAGGAGTGTTTTGAGTATATTAACCATTCCATATGCTTAAAACGAGAAGAGCCAAATGTTAGTTAAAAACCCTGGGTTGTTGGGTGAAGTAGGCGATCTTTTTGTATGCTGTTTCAAGTTGATTCAAGTGCATGCTTCAAGCTTAGTTTCTTCGTGGACATTGGTCTAGATGTGCAAACCATCTCATTGTAACATATGAATAGTCTTTTTCAAACTATCTGTTTTTTTCTAAAGCTTCAAGTAATTGAGAAACAGAATCGAAGTCTCATGCTGGACCTGGATTTGATTCAGTTTCTGTATAAAATAGTGTGGGGTGGAGGCGGGATCCATCGCTGCATTAAATTTAACTGGTGGATCAGGTGTGACACAAGTTCCAGGCTAGTTTCTACTCTAGTTTGGGGACAGGATTCAATACCCGGTCTAGTTTGGGTCTTTTAATAGATCAGTTGCCAATGGTAGTGGGTAAATATGGTCCTGGTTATTTCCATCATGCTTCCAATCTCGGTCAATGTTCATTTTTTTTTTTATTATTTATCAGCAATAAAACTTGCAAAAACTTAAATGGCTAGAATGTAGGCCCTTACAAAAAGCTTCAATAAAAATTTATATATTTATTGAACATTTTGAAAAATTGTTATTATTAAATGTTATTAACGTGACTCGTTTTTGCCCAAATCCTGTTAGGGCTTGTGATTTTCATTTTGTTTAAGCTTCATCTTGCTTGCCAAATCTTCTTTTTACTGCCGTAGCTGATTTTGTGGACTAAGTAAGATTGGAATGCAACTTGGTTGTTATAACATCGTTTTCGACACCTCTCATATCACTTGTCACGACTAAATTCTTACTTTGTCTTTAGAAATAGTGTAAAATTAACACTAAATCAACTTGTTCTTATTCAAACTGGTTGAATGCCTTCCAAAATCTGTAGTTAAATGCTTAACAGCTTAAAAAAGTGGCGTTTAGAATGCATTACGTCTGTATAACAAAATTGATGTGAAAGAAATATGTTATGTCAATTGAAGGAGCCTACAGTTATCAATTTTTTGTGTTAAATTGGTTGTTTCCGCTTAGGGAAGTGCTCTAGCTTTCAATATTGACTTAAATCTGATTGTCACGTGACATATTTATGATATAGTTTGGTCCTAAGATAGCCATGCAGGTTATGGCAAAAGTGTAATTTAATTGGTGGTCCTGACTTGTCAATTAACTGTTGTTGTTGGCTGTTGCTTAATTACAAGAGTAAAAATCTGTCCAATAGCCATATGCTTTACGAGATATCATTAAGAAATAATTTGTTGATGATTTTTAATGAGAATTAACTTGGAAAATTTCGAATTTAACATATATTTGTTAGCAATAGTGAATTTAAATGCTAAATATTTAGTCTGTAAATGTAAATATGAAAAAAAAATTAAGATATTAAACCTCTTGCAACTGTAATATTTAAAAAAGTATTTATAAATAGTGTATAATGATGAGTGTTTGAGACATACTTAACTTGAGTAGAAAAATAGGATCCAAATAGACGAATAAATAAACAAGAAACTAGAAAGAATGAAAAAATTACAAGGTTTGACACAAAGGTTATTGGAATAAAAATATTATTTTTATTTATTTGTTTTTTTTTTTTAATTTCGTGAAGTGAAGGATGATTTTTAATAATTAGAGATTTATATTTATTTTTGAACCAAATTATTTATAAGATAATTTCCCTTAAGAATAACCTGATAATTAACATAAAACATTATATGAATAATATAATTTCACTTTTTGAAAAACTAAATAACTCTTTTCATGTCGCTAAGTTAGGTGGAAGGAGTCCTAAATGAAAAAAGTAGCGCAGGTCGGAAATGCTCTAAAACAGCTAGAAGAGTATGGAAGGAATGACCCTAAGACAGAAATCCAGGAGAGCGACTGCTTGGACAGATGGATTTGGTGATAAAACGAAGGCTTAGGCCCAAAAAATGAGAGGCCTGAATTACTCCCTTCTAACCCTTTCAGTCTTTCCCTACTTCCTAACCTCCTCTTTCTTCTCACTCGTGCTCTGAGTCGTGAGCATCCACGGGAATAAGCCCCATAAAACCTTATCCCCCTATCCTTTCCTCCTACCTGTCCTCACCTCGTCGAGCTTGCCCTCATCTTCTTATCCCAACCCCACAGCATCTCCTCTCCTCTCCTCTCCTCTTCTCGTCATTTACATCCCTTTAAGCAAAAACGGTGTACCATCTTGTTCTTCTCCTTACTACCCAGCTCCAGGCAGGAAGCTAGAGTGAACAAAAGCTTCCCTCCTTGCCATTTACATTAAAAACAGAGCATTCTCTTGTTTTTCTCCTAACCATCGATCTCCAGACAGGAAGCTATAGCGAGAAAAATAAAGGGCGAAACCAACGAGCCTTCATGGCGCCCAAGGCAAGCAAGGCCAAGCCCCACAAGGCCAAGGGCGAGAAGAAGAAGAAAGAAGAGAAGGGTCTCTGCTTCGGCTGTTGATGGTCCTCTGTTTTCTACTATTCCAAAACTCTTCTTCTCATTTGTTTTTCGATCCGATTCGCAGCTCTCCCAACGATCGTCGACATTACCGTCGAGAAGCCGGACTTGGCCCGCCTAACGTTGAAGGTATTTCCCTCGCCTTCTTCTCCATAAGAAATGCAAACATGGCCGTTTCGCGGAACATCATCTAGAATGAAATCTTGTGTAACAGTCATCAATTTTTGGCATCTCTAAGCTTCCGTCGTTGTTCCGTTATGGTGAAACACATCTTCGAACAAATCGAAGCGTTCTATTGGCTACCACATTGCTCAGAGCATTAATTGTTTATCAATTTAAAATGTTTCCTTTGTCTTGTTGAGAGTCGTGTAGAATTTGTGATGTGTGGTGGTGATATGTCCTACTAATTTAGTGAAATTGAAGAACTTATTTTTTATTTGAAAACCGTTGGGAGATTGAGGTTGGAGGAGGAGCATGTGCACGAGCTCCTCCGGTGAACGGTGTGGTGGTGCGTATGATAGGCGAGGCAGGTTTGCCCTGTACTGCGGTACGCCCTCGTCAATGTAAGGCGTTTGCCTTGTGATAATCTGACGGCGTCGATGCCTCATGGCAGGGAATATCGACGGACAGGATTCTGGACGTGCGGAAGCTACTCGCCGTACACGTGGAGACTTGCCACCTCACGAATTACTCCATCTCTCATGAAGTAAGGAAATCACCCCTTCGTTCGCTTTGTGATTCGGGATCTTGCATCCGTAATTCACCAAAGTGATGACCAGGTGCGGGGCCCTCGGCTGAAGGACTCCGTGGAAATCGTCACCCTCAAGCCGTGCCACGTTACACTTGTCGCAGGTAGCTGGCCCCTTTTGTGTACTGCGATCTATGGTATTAATTTAAACGGGCTCCCGGCGTTTTGCACGTTGGATGCCGACGGATCGAAGATGTAAAATAAAAGAAAAAAATAGGGTTTCCTCATGAAAATGCAGATATGCAAAGTTCAACTTTGTCACTTGTTTTAATGTAAAACTCTTTGTTTCCATCTCGAAATTAATAATAAAAAAATCCGATTTAATTGTCAAATTCATGTTTTTTCATGTGAAAAACGTGTGAGAGAAATAATGGCTTCATATTTCACGAATTTACCTGAAATTTAACCTGTTTCCAGAGGACTACACGGAGGAGTTAGCAATCGCTCACATCCGCCGGCTGTTGGATATCGTCGCCTGCACCACCGCCTTTGGACCTCCATCGTCGAAGAATGCCGGAGGCTCAGCAAACTCTGCATCGAACTCTTCCAAGGCTGTCTTACAGTCCAGAAATGGCGTCGCAAAGGACGGTGAGCCCTTTCCCAGGGAAGTTTCCGACAGCAGCCCGAAACCACAAGCTGGAAGCAGTAAGTTCGTTTCCCTCGGTGCTACTGCCGCCGGAGCTCCCTGCACCAACCAGAAGGAAGAACTGGCAATCTACCCTCTTCCTAAGCTCGGCCAGTTCTACGACTTCTTTTCTTTCTCTCACCTCACACCGCCGCTGCAGTGTTAGTTCCCTTTATGTCCTTTACTTTACGGTTTCCGAAATTAGAGTTTCGATTTCAGGGATTCATGTGCTAGGACAAGTTTTGATATATGAAATGCTAAAAAGAATCTAAAATTTGGGATTGTCTCATTGATTGCAGATATCAGGAGGTCCTCCCGTCCGTTTGCGGAGGACAAAGAAGCTAACGACTTATTCAAAATCGATGTGTGTTTCATCGAGAAGAAAACATGATCTATTTTCAAACATTTTGTTATTGTTGCTTATATTGGAAACTATGGTTGTTTATTCATGCTTAGCAGGTGAGGGTGTGCAATGGAAAATTGGTGACAGTTGTGGCTTGTCGAAAGGGGTTCTACCCGGCTGGAAAAGGTGTTATCGTTAGCCACTCTTTAGTGGGGCTGTTGCAGCAGATCAGCCGAGCGTTTGATGGAGTAAGAGAATAATATCTCTATGCTCATTTATTTATTATTTTGTTTTATATTTCCTGGGAACGAATTGAATTTTATGATCACGTTTTAAATTGCAGGCTTACAAGTCTCTCATGAAAGCTTTCATTGAGCATAATAAGGTAGCTTTCTGCAGTTTCTTATCCTAACTCAACGATTAATCATGTTTGATAGGTTGCTTTGCAAAGAACAATGTTTGTGACAAAAAGAGAACTTGAAAATTATAAGAATCTCCCTTAAAATATGAACAAGAGAACCAACAAGGCTATAAGCTGAAGACCAAATTAATCATGCCATATAATTATAACAAATTGAAAGATAAAATGATGCAATTATATGGTTTAGCAAAAAATCAGCCTACATCTACAGGATGGGAAACCCAAGGTTCATTATCAATATTGTGTACAAACCCAGGTTCTGCAATGGGAATCAAATCCCTTTCTTGCAAAACCAAGAGGAGAAACATGAAATATCTCAACAAAATATGCAGGTTTGATCTCATACCTAAATCTAATCCAAATCATCAAATGATAGTTCTCTTCACCATCCTCTTCTGTTATTTTTTAGTAATCATTAAGTGCATTGATGACATTTGATATTGCTGCCACACGGAAGCCCTTGAGTTTTGAGTTAAAAGCACTATTGTTTCACCAAATCTTCCTTTCCTGATATTTAGATTTGTTTACCAACTAAAGTCAAGCAGTAATTGCTCTTTGTGTTTTCTATTGCTGAAAGGAGGATTAGAAGTTTTAATTAATTTAATTGTCTTATTAATTTATTACAAGGAAAGATTATAATAAATCAATATAATAATCCATTATAAAGCCTCTTTAGTATCTTTGAAGATGTTGCATTTGTCTTGCTGAGTAAGTTAAATTTTGTTTAATAGAATGCAGTTAATTTCCTTTGTCTTTTTTAATCCAAGTTAGAACAAAGTGAATATTAATTACCAATTATCAACAAACATGCTCCTTGTCAAGGGGCATTAACACCTATGTAACTTAAACAAGCTCAACACATCTTGAACTTGTCAACGAGTAGGAAAAGAATGTCAATGAGATTATGTGTTGTTTGTATTTTTAGTTAAAGTCTTACTATACTTTTTTTTTCTTATAATGTGATATCAAGCATCAATATCTTTGGTTCTTTTATGTTTCATTTTGTGAGAAGGAGGAAATCATTTTTCCTATTGTAATAGAAATAGAATAATTATGTTCCAAGCTGGTATGATTGAAGGAATATTGAAAGGATTATGTATTGCATAAATTTTAGTTGAAATATCACAATGCTACATTTTCTTTTTGACAAAGTAATATTGGATACTACTATGTTTGATTCTTACATGTGTTGTAAACATAATAATCATATTACATATAGAATCCTTAAGAATTTAGACCAATTTCTCAACTAAATAAGATTAACTATTTTAAGGAGTGTCAAGTATTCTATCTTAATAGAATAGGCTTTTGAGAAGTCCTAAAACTTATTATGAGACTTATATCAAAGTATTCTTATTTAGATTACCAACATAATTTGAATGAGAAAAAAAAATCACTTAGTGTTGAACCTTTATTTTTGTGCAATAAAACTATAGTTTTAGTGTCGCTTATTTATCTTAGACTCATTTAATTGTTTTTTAATGACATTTATTAGGCTTAGTGATATAGCTATGATGTTTTTGACAACAATCGAAATATTAAGGTCTGTGTCTATCATATCATACATGACACATACATTGTAATTGCATAAGATGCATAAGCAATAAACTCGTCTTTAGCTAAGGATAGAAGATCGATGATACACAAAATTGACTTCTAAGAGAGAATGTGAAGTGCTAACATTTCTTTGAGTCACCATTGTTTTGGACTTGTGTCAAAGACACTGCTACTAGTTAGAAGCTTCAAAATATGTGACATTTAGTTCGAATTATGTGTCCATTAATTTATTCAAATGAATAAATTGGAAACACTTGGGAATCCCCCCAAACACTTCTCAGAGATACTTATGCCTTTTGGAACATATTTAGGACACTCCAAGTATGATGTATGTTCATTAGTATCATTTACATTAATTATTTTTTATTTGTATTGATTTATAATTAGTTTTTAAGGATCTTCATAATAGTTTAGTTTTCTAAGCGAATTAGTTTCATTTAATAACAAGTAATTTCTCTTATAATATTGATTGATTTGCAGTTGCTATTGATAAACCTTTTGTTTGTCCGAAAGCCTTCATACGTAGAAGAAAAAAGCAAAGGGGCTTGATTTGTTGTTTGTCATCAATTATTGTGCCTTTAGCATTTTTAATTTGGTCTTTATATTTTATTGTTTTGTTATATAATAAATTCATCTTTATTTTTTGTAACATGTCATGTTTTATAATGTGCTTATTTTTCCTTTTTGTGAATCATTCAATGTCCTTAACTGTGGTTGTGCTTCAATATATTTTTTTTGAGAGAAAAGTATGACAATCTATCTATTCATTCACTCACTGCATGTTTAACGCCCCCAATTTACCATAAATGGCTCTTGCTTATGCTTAGATTACTTGTTTTAATTCTACTTGTTTTTAATTGTTCCATATTTCATAGTGTTTGGAGTGATATATATTAGGGAATTATTTTTTTTTGAAGTTTTGTAAGAGTGAAGTTTGAACTCATGAAAAAGCAGTAAGCATTGGGTTTGAATCCAAAAAAAAACTTAGTTTGGGTTTGAGCCTTGAAAAGACGCAAGTGAGGTTAGGTTTGAGCCTTGAAAAGACTCAAGTGAGATTAGGTTTGAGCTTGTAAAAAATCAAGACAGATTAGATTTAAGTTTTTGTAAAAACTTAAAAAGAGATTAGATTTGAGCTTTGTAAAAAATCAGAATGTGGTTAGGTTTGAGTCTTTTGAAAAACTAAGAGAGGTTCAGTTTGACCTTAAAAAAGACTCAAGAGTTTGTGATAAAGTTCCAAAGAAAAAGATACGTGTATAATGATTTCTTCACCAGTTGCGGCAAAGCGAAAGCAATAATGTTAGGCTCAAGTTTTGTTGGTTTTGGGGTGTTTATAGACTCAATTGAGTAGGAGTCCAATTGCTTGAAAAGTCTTGTGCATACTTATAGCATTTTTTTTTTACTTGTTGGTAAATGTTTATAATTAAATTGATTATAATAAAGTAAGTTTCTAATTAGAGTTACATCTTGAAAAAGACTTTTGAAAAACAATGTTTATTTAATTCATCTCTCTTTCATGGGCATAGGGGATCTATGCAAGTGCATTAATTCAAGCTATGTAAAATCTGTACCCTATATTGAGTCATTCTTCTAGACTTAATAAAAATCTTACAGTGACTCTTGTTCTCCTTATATAAGAGTATCTAGTACTTGACCTACTCTTCTTACCTTCTTTCTTGGTGAGGAAAAAATTGGAGATAGTGTCTTTGTTTAATTTTGTGTTGGAGTCTTTTGAATCTAGAGCAAGTCCTATGAACCAATCCTTCGTTGTTCCCTTTAAAGTTGAAGTGGACAACTTGTACATAATCTTGTCTGAGACATAATAGACTTATAATTTTTGGAAGGCAATAATGCGGTCCTTTAGGCCAATCATCCCTATTTAGATGGGAAGGTGTGCATTTGATCAGATATCAAAATGTCATTACTGAAATCCTTGATCAGTCGGAAAAAGTCATCATTAATCTTACATTTTTCTCGTACTCATCCTCGTGAAACGTGGTCTTGGTAACATGTCTAGCTTCTTTTCTGCGAGGTATTGCAAGATGTCTATGAAAATCACTAGCTTCTTTTCTTGCTGTAGTTTGAGCAAGAGTGAGAAACTGTGTCGAAGGTTAAGATTGGTGTCTTCTTAGAAGATGGCAGAGTTGTAGTGGCCAAGAAGGAATTCTCATCCTGGTGAAGCAAGAGGTTGGTGGAAAGCTGGTGTTGACGGAGATAAATTGGTGAATTGCAAGGTTGGAACTCTGATAATGGATCATTGCTCATGCAGTTCTCTCTTGAAGATTGCTGTTTCCATTCATCTTTTTTACCAAACATGAGAAGTTTATATATTTGTTGACATTGAAAATGGACGAGATGTTCCTTGTCCAAGGAGATGCTTAAGAGAATTTGAGAAGCTATGGAGATGAAACGAACACAAGTTTTATAGTAAAAGCCTTTTTGAACAAGAAAGGGACCAAGTTGATGATATGCCTTTAAAGCTTTAATATGTTCTTCTATGGGAGTCACATGTGAGGGGAATTACAACTGTCTTTTTCTCTCTAGACATATTGTCCTTTTTTTTAATCAATGAGGTGTTTTTTTGTAACCGATGTCTTAGCAATAGTCAAATCATCATGTTTTAGTTATGAATTTTCGGTGGTTGGTTAGTGACATGACTATTTGTTATGCAGATTTTGCATGACCTCTTAGAAAGAGACTTTTCATTTATAGGAATAGATAAATCATGCCTTTTGAACCAGGCCTATAAAAGTTTCTTGATACTTATTACATCTATTAATTAAGGCCTGTTATTGACTCAAATTACAAAAAATAGGGGGTATGAGCTTACGTTTCATCTTTTTGTTCTTGGTAGCAAAATGACACCTTATGGGGTTTGGAATATCCCTTGCTTTGTACTGTTGACCTTGTGCATAACCGCTCATGTATTGTATGTGTTTTCATTTCTTATCTCCATAAAAATTCCTTTCACATGCATGCAGACACAACTTTCTTTTTTTCACTTTTCATGTTTGTATAGGGTTTTGTTTTTGGGAAAGTATTGTATAGGGTGAGTTGCATGCATATTCTTTCATTGTAGTGAATGTTTCCCTTATCGAACCACAACACATGAACAGCTAAAAAGACACGTCACTTTGTGGTTTTCAAATAATTTTGATCGCTATGAATTTCTTCTATGATTGTCCCTAAAAATGATGATCTTTTTGTCTTATTGTTTTGAGCCATAGTCAATGAAGTATGGATTGAGTTGTAATCGAAGATATGATTGTATTTTGTTGAAGTCAATTCAATTCCTTTTTTTTTTTTTTTTGAGTTTTGCTCTTAGCTTCTAGATCCACTTGTTCTTATTTCTGGTTTTTATATGGAAACAGTTTTCAATATAACAAATCCACAACTGAGCATTTGCTCCTTGACATCTTGTTCACCAGTAGATATTCTTTATAACCACTATACTTTGCAACGTTCTAAGAAAAAGAATTATGCTAGTGTGAGTAAATATTCAAAAAGTATGCTTTGAAGATGCACTTCTACCTTTATGGTTTTTTAGAAACAAGAGGGCAGTTATTGTTGTGGTAGTGATAGTCAATATGGACACAAGTGTTCCACCAATTTGCAATAACTTGTTATTTCAATAAAAATAATAATTTGAACCTACTTGAGACATTTGAAAAAAACAGTCATATTTAAATATTGTGTAAGGATACTAAACATTTTAAGTTGTGAGTATATGCATATACATAAAAGTTGAAGTCATAGTCAATTAATCCTAAAAAAAATCTATTAGTCAAATCCTAATCTTCTGGAAAATAGTAATGAGTATAATGCCCTTGGTTTGATACTAATTCATCATATCATGGGTCCAAAAATTGGTACATCTCGGCAATTTGTGCGTGTTGAAAGTGCTTAAACTCGACTACATGTAACAAATTGAGATTAAATTCTAATGAATGAGGTTGTGTACTATAAAATAAAAGAGCATTGATATCAAGTTAAATAACTTTGCAAGATAAATAACATAAATGTTTATTTATTGTAAGAAACTCATCATAATGTTGCAACTAGAAATAATTTGTTATTTATCACCAAAACATGTTACATTGATTGGACCTTGTAATTTAGTGTTGATGCTCTTGGGGTGACAACCACTAATAAATTAATCTAGATCTAACAAATATATAGCCAAAATGTGTGAGTTTACAAACAAATTTTTTAGTGAAACTCCTTGTTAAGGTATAAAACAAAAATGTATTAGGACATGAGTTTGTATGCCAAAATGCCACAAGTATTGTAGTATATATTCAAAACATATACAATCATTCTCATGACATAAATTTCAATATGATTCTTTACATGGTAGTTAAGAATACCATGAATAACATAATGAGTTATATCATTAGTTTTATTTTCAGCAAATTGAGAATATGAGTCACATATATAACATGTGGTATCCATCATATTAAACTACTGAATGACACAATGCATCTAAGTATAACATTATGGAATGACAAATATAACCTCATTAACATAAGAAAATATTTATTAATAATAGAAGTTGGAATGTATATCAATCATTATACATTACATGCATATCCTTACTCATGCATGTCATATGCTACCATCCTCTCAATCCACCTGTAATAACAGTCTTGCTGATAAAAGATAATCATCCCAAATCCATAGGAAGACCTCAACCAACATCATATCTCACATCTAAAACCATATCAATTTCCCATGGACCATAGGTTATATCATCTATCCACACATACATGCATGCACACACCTTTTTTTAGCTATTGCATTAAGTCCTTAGCTTCCTTATTAGCAAAATCTTGAAGGACAGCTTCTAGACATAATTGAGTTGATTTGAAAACCTTTTGATTTATCATTTTTTTCACTTTATGTTTGTAACCAAGTTTCTTTTCTCAATTTAAAGCCATAAGAAATGTCTATTTTATGCATGTTTTTAGATTGATTTTCCAATCTATCTAATGTTCTTGAAATTTCTATCATCTCTTTCCAAGCAGTAGGTCTAGAAACAATTTTTTTGAGCAATTGCTCTTTATTAATGAAAATATGAACCAATTATAAGGAATTTTATAACAAATTAAACACACCACATAAATTAAAAACCCAATCTTGGAACAAGTATGGAAACACAACATTTATGTGATTTGACCACAAAATATCCTACATTGTTGAGACGGCAAGAAGCCCAAAGTTCACTATTAAGGTCAAGTACAAACTTAGAGTACAATAATCATTAAAGCTCTTCACAAGTACTATGCAAAAAAGCAAGAAAGATCTCAACAAAGATAGAAGCTCAATTTGACAACTTAATCTATAACCCAAATCACCAAACAATAGCCATTTTCCCTTTGTCTTCTGTTTTTCTAAACATGCCATCAAGAAGGCAAAGGGTAAAATTTCAAATCACTGCCAAATGAAAGACCTTGATTTTCAAGTAAATGCATTTTAAGCTTCCTCCCCGTTATATAAATTTCATGTTTGAAGTCATACTATTATTGCTTTATGATTTCCTTCTATTGTTTTTTTACTCAGTTTTGTAAATTAATTATGTTTGGTTTAAAAACCAATATAATTAATTTATCCTTTTTAATTCAAGAAAATAATAATAAAATAATTATTTCTTTTTGGGGGCTTTTATGAGCAATGTGCTTAGATCTTGAATACTTGGAGCTTAACTGTATTCTATTCAATTGAGGAAAAGTTCCTCTGCGTTGATGGACGTCTGCATCATCTTGTGATGCCATTGCTTCGTTCCCTTTTTCTTTCCCCCTCTATTTTCTCGAGTAAACAAGCCATTGATACTTCATTAGAGTTACTTTTTTTATTTTTTTTCGATGTTTTATTTTGATTTTCAGGAAATGGTAGAGTATAAATACGAAATGTCCATCCTACAATTTTTTTCTTGACTGACAAACATTGTCATACTTTTGGGAATGATTTCTTGTCATGGACCAATAAATCATTTCTTTAAATGGTTTAAAATTTTGTATCTTGGTATTGTCATATTTTTTCCTTCCAAAGTTAAGCTTCAGTATGGCATTGCTTATATTAATTGTTTTTAGTATTTGTTGAATTGGATCAAAAGTTTTTTAGATTTTAAGCACAAATTCATCATACAGCATAGATGTTCTGAATTCTTTTTCAGAAATGGTAACTGCATTATACTTTTAAGGTTGTGTATTTCAGTGTTATATCAATCTATAGATGTTATGCAGTGTTATCTAATTCATGTGGTTATTTGTTTTCACTTTATTTTTAGATGGGGTTGCCTATATTTACTCTTAAGTGACTTTAAGATGACTTGCTTCTGGGGGTCATCTAATAAGTGTTGGGCTTTTTAAGGTTAATCCTCTTGTTTTCTGATCTCTCTCCTCTTTATATCCTAAGCACTTTGCAGTTTCAAGCACACTTTGTGGTTGCCACAACATGTGCTTGTATGATATTGTTATGATTGTCAAAATTCATCAATTAAAAAATTAAGCAAACTAATGATTGGTAAATAGCATTGACATCTTGATGGTGCATATCGATAACACTGTATGAATCAACCCATTGGTAGATTGTTTAAATTATGCTTTTTCAATCTCATTTAACCTACTCTCTTTCTGCAGTTTGGCAATCTTCCATATGGGTTTCGAGCAAACACATGGGTGGTTCCTCCTATTGCTACAGATTCTCCATCAGTTTTCTCACTTCTTCCGACAGAGGATGAAACATGGGGTGGAAATGGTGGTGGTCAAGGAAGGGATGGGAAACATGACCATAGAAATTGGGGAAGAGAATTTTCAATCATAGCTGGCATGCCATGCAAAACTGCAGAGGAAAGACAAATTCGTGATAGGAAGGCCTTTCTCTTGCACAGTCTATTTGTTGACATTGCAGTTCTCAAAGCAGTTGGAGCTATTTTGAATCTTTTTTATAACCGTGTTCTCTTACATGATGAACTGACTGACCCTAATGCGGTGTTGCACAAGGAGCAAATTGGCGAATTGAATATCGTGGTTAAAAAAGATGTTGCTGTTGCTAGTATTAAATTAGACGTAAAATTAGATGGAAGTTTGGCCCATGGAATGTCTTCCAAGGAACTTGCCCTGAGGAACTTATTAAAGGGGATTACTGCTGATGAGAGCGTGACTATTCATGTAAGTACTATTTTACCTTGGAACCTTGATTTGATTTTACTTGTGTTTTTTCCTGTGTAATCTCAGCATGAACTAGAAGATCATTAATCATCTCATGATTCCAGGACACTGCCACCCTTGGGCTTGTGGTTGTTAGATATTGTGGATTTACAGCAGTTGTTAAAGTTCCAATTGAACGTAGAACCACAGCTTCTCAGGACTATAATATTGAAGACCAACCTGAGGGGGGAAGCAATGCTCTAAATGTTAATAGGTAATTGCCTTGTTTGTGAGTTCATAATGCGAGCACTTCTACTTGGCTAACGTAGTTTTTGTAGGCTTTTAAGGAGGCTTATTTTCAGAAAATTTTAGAAACATTGAGCTTCAAGCTACCTGGTGTTATTGATGACTGATTTCTATTTGTCTTGATACGTTTTGGTGATGAAAATTTTCCTCCCTTTTCTATCAGCTTGAGAATTCTATTACACAATTCAACTGCTCAGGAATTCAGTGTATCCCCACAGTCTCAGTGTTTTGAAGATGATAATTTGCAGACTTCGAGATATTTGGTACGGAAGTTATTAGAGCTTAGTTGTTCAAAGCTAGAAGAGGAATGTGTACTGCAGAGAAAATCAATAAGGTGGGAGCTTGGTGCATGCTGGGTGCAGCATTTACAGAATCAGTGTTCTGGGAAAACTGAACCCAAGGAAAGTGAGGAATCTAAAGTTGATCCAACAATAAAAGGACTAGGGAAACAGTTAAAAGAAATTAGGAAAAAAACAGTTGACAGGACTGGAAAAATAGAGATGAACCAGGAAAGATCCACAGAAGCTAACAAGAGTCAGTTGCTGCATAATGGTAGTCAGGAAGAGAAGGAAATGATGCTGAGGAAATTACTTCCAGAAGAAGCATTCTTGCGCTTGAAGGAATCCAATACTGGCCTCCATGCTAAGGTTCTGATGTTCCTGCCAATGAGTCTATTGGATGCTTCTGCCTTATTCAGCTTTACTATGTGCGTCCCTTCCACTAAAAGACAAAATATTATATAAAAGGAACAGTAATTAATTTGAAAAATGCATTTAAGGTTCCTTTTGTTTGACCCTATCTACATATAGGTTTCTTATGCTTCAAGTGTGCCATAATTGGTACCCAACTTTCTGCAGAAGTGCTGTTGAGTGCACCAAGCATTTGTTATTCCAGAAATATCCTCCTTACTATCACTTCCTCCCATACCCTCTAAATATCATGTTTTCCTCGGTGTCAGCACAACTGTGACAACTTTTGTTTCCACTCCTTCCCTTTTTCACTGGCATCACCAGCTTTGATGTCAGAAAAGATGCACCATGAGCTCAATACCATTGAAATCTCTGTCATGGGACTAGACTTTCTGTTGGCCTTAGCTGCTCTTGCAATGAGTGCACCAGGTAACAAGCTCTCCTTGCCTATTACTGTACTATCAGAAAATTGTAGTGATTAGGGTCAGAGCATGCCAGTAGAGCTTGTTGTCAGATTGCCTCACCATGCTTGCATAGAAGGCCAATGGCTTCTCTGAGTCCTAGAGACTGAAGGGATCAGTGGGTGGAGCTCCAGCACTTCATTGCTCTTAACGACATTAATAACGTCATTTGAATGGGGAAGGTGGAGGATGAGTTGTAAAACTCACAAAAAAACATTGTCAGCAGTCATTGTAAGTGTGGTTGAGCACAAGGAGAGGAAGCAAGCATGCAAGAATGGTTCTCCCTGCAAGTCAGATGGACAGGATATTTTTGGGATAACAAATGTTTGGATGTTCCAATTTCATTTGTGTGAAAATTTAAGGACAATGTCTCGTATTTATATCTTGAAGTATAAGGGATCTGTGTACACCTAGGTTCAAATACGAGGGGTTTAGATGTGATTTGAACAATAAATTTTCCTCTTCCTGGTTTGACTTGTCTTGTGGTTTTTATTTTTAGAATAAAGTTGATTTAGGATTTGATTTTCAAAAATGCCAAAAGAATGCATTTTGTGAATTCTTCCAACTTTAAATGTCTCATTTTATTACTTGCCACTCAAATAAAAACTATGGCTTTGTTGGATGCTCTCTTTAAGGATTATTTGTGGAATATGTGTTATGTGTATGATTGGCATTCACTTCGCTGCCTTCTTGTGCACTACCAGCCCCCTCTCTAGATCATACAATAAATGGCTTGCATTTTGACATGTTTTTATTGTTTGCCAATATATGGTAAACTTTTTCTCTTATTTTATCCTTTTTGACAGTCCCCTGAAGAATTAATTGAGATGGCGCATAAGCACTACGAAGATTCTGCATTGCCAAAATTGGTACAAATGGATGGTGCATTTCATGTACTGTTGATTATGATCATTTTGGTGGAACTTTTATACCATTCTTTACTATCCCCAGGTAGCAGATTTTGGCTCACTTGAGCTTTCACCTGTTGATGGGAGAACTTTGACTGACTTTATGCATACAAGGGGCCTGCAGATGTGCTCCCTGGGGCGTGTGGTATGATTAAAATCTGCTATTTACAATAAGCTAATGACGTTTCTGTTTACATTCCGACTCAATCTGTGTAAAGCTAATGTCAAGTTTGAGTTTTGAACTTCTGTATTTAAGAAGTTTCTTTTGTAATTATATATTAACAGATTGAGTTGGCTGACAAGCTTCCTCATGTTCAATCTCTTTGCATGCATGAGATGGTAGTCCGGGCATTTAAACATTTGCTGCAAGCAGTTATTGCAGCAGTTACTGGCATAGATAATCTATCCGCATCCATTGCATCATGCTTGAATATTTTATTGGGTTCATTGCCATCCGAGAATGTTGATCCAAGCTTGGCTTTGGAGGATTACCTCAAGCATAAGTGGCTAGAAAGTTTCCTTTGTAAAAGATTTGGTTGGAGATGGCAAGTGGAAAGTTGGAAAGAACTGAGGAAGTTTTCTATCCTCCGTGGTCTTTGCCATAAGGTGAAGATTATGGATTGGAAATTTCTATTTAGGGTTCTTTACATTATTTTTCTTGATATTAGCTGTTTTAATTAAGGTTGGACTCGAGCTAGCACCTAGAGACTATGATATGGATTCTCCACATCCTTTTAGGAAATCAGATATCATCAGTATAGTGCCTGTCTACAAAGTAAGAATTTGTTTTTCTCACAAGTTTATATTGTTGGCGAAGCTAAAAGAAATATTAGAAGATCACTTTTGTATCATTGTGCAGCATGTTGCTTGCTCATCTGCTGATGGACGAACTCTTTTGGAATCATCCAAGACTTCCCTTGATAAAGGAAAACTGGAGGATGCTGTGAACTATGGTACAAAGGTGTAATTAACTCTTCCTGAACTATTTGCATAGCCTTTCAGTGAAGAACACTTTTTCCAAGAGTTATAAGTTCCTTGTGGTCTATGTTCTCATTTCTCAGGCATTGTCAAAGCTTGTTGCTGTATGTGGTCCTTACCATAGAATGACTGCAGGAGCATATAGCCTTCTGGCTGTAGTTCTCTACCATACTGGAGATTTCAACCAGGTATTCCATTTAGTTAAATCTTTTCATAGTTGTCATGGGGTTTTGCATTTATTCAAAGCTAATAATACTTCTCCTTGCCGAGACTCTAACCTGGATCTGCTGAGAGTTTCATCATCATGGGTGATTATGTTTTTTTTTTAAATTTTTATTTTGGAATCTGTCTGAAATCTTTTGTGATGATATCCCTGTGAGCATAACTACTTGAGATTAGCATTTGTGTGCTCATTGTAACTAATAGTGGGCATGATACAACACGATTCAAAGTGAAGCATACATGGAATATGCAAATTGAACCAGTGGATATATCATCATTATCACCTTGAATGAACTATTTTTTCTCTATACCATTTTTTATTGTTTTGTTGCCTTTTTTTGAATATGGGGCAAAAACCAAGTGGATAAATATGACTTAATTATTAGGAAAAATTGTATGTAAATCATTTTTTTTTGTATGAATTATTTTCTCCTTGCAACAGTTGCAATTATCCTAAATAATCTTATTCTTTCCTTCCTATCTATCATCATTCTCAACCAGTGATGACCTAAGTAGCTTGATGATGTTTGAGGTATTCTTAAGCATGGTGATCATTGCAAGTATCACTAGCTTGATATCGATCTTTCTAAGAACATGCATTGCCATGTTCTTTGTTGCATTTTTCAGCAATGTTTGACTTCCAATGTGGCATCTTACTTCCATTGCACGTTCTTGAATTGCCCTCCTACCATCATCTGGATTACATCTCCATTATCAATGGTTATATCCCCACCTTATGTGTATGCACATTCATCATCAATCTCACATCATATACATCATTAGATTTCTGTCACATTACATTTTGATGTAGCTTCTCATGATTTTGAGGAAGCGTGCATTGTCCTTGTTAGCAATTTGTTAGACTAGATTGATGAACTTGTGGTGCTCGCATGGTTGCTATTGTCAACAATTTGTAGATGCCCACATTTAATTTGAAGGGCTCCACAACCGCAGATACATTTGGAAAGTCTATTGTAGCAGCTTGAAGAACTTGTAAACCTCTTGTGTAAAGTTGATGATGTAGATCATATTGGTGAACTCAATTGGGGAGACAGGAATCTTAAGCTGAAAGTTGGAGAGGGTGAAATTCCATGTAGTGTAGAAAGGGCGGTCCTTTTGTTTTTAGAATACTGGGAGCCTTGTTTTGACTACAACAAGCTTGATCACTTGTTTAAAGGGCAAAGTTCCATGTAAAGGTCTGTACCATCCATGGTGGCTGCATGAATCTCAGTCCTGAAAAACATGGTTGAGATGATGAGTGGCTTGAGGGTTATCTGATGGAATTTGGAGGTAAGTATAGAGTTGCAATTGCTTCTCTACAAAGGAGGTATGGAGTGTGGAGATGAGGATAGAGTGACAACAAAAGACAAGCCACATGAGAATGGGGATGATCAAATTGGTCAATGAGATTATAGTTGAGCCAGAGCCCAGTTGTTTATAGACTGATAATGGGGGTATTTCGAGGGGAGGGATGAACAGTTTGAAGGAGAGAAGATTGATGGAGAAGGATAATTATGTTTGGTCTAAATCATTTTTGCTGTTTCTTATTTGCACAAACAACCAAAAGTGCCCTCAAAACTATTAACTGCTTGATTTCAAAAAAAAAAAAAAAAAAAAGCTGCATTTATCAAAAATTGAACTTGTGTATATTAACTGATACTAATAAACCTAAATGGACATTTCTCAAAACTAACGTACCAATGTGAGAACTATCTCAAAATCAAAGGAATTATTTGTACTGTCTTTGTTATAATGAAGAAATCAAATTAATCTTTACTAGCTTAGGAAAGCCTAATGTCTATGGTTAGCATCTGGGGATAGCAGGTTTTGTTGTTAGTAGGATGGTGAACTTTGCATCTGCAAGGTTTAGGAAAAAAACAGAATAAAGGGTATAAGTCCATCAAAGAATCTTGCATTTATTGATCGCATTGAATGTTTCTTGCATTTCCTAAAGAGATCGTGGGTGTATGGAATGCCTACTCTATATTACTCTAGGAAAATGATCCCAGCATTTGTTTTTGAAGGTTTTGCATATTCCAAATTTCCTGTTAACGTGCACTTTTTCTTGGGATTATCTGCAGTCTGCAACACATGAGAAGCTTGTAAAGCCAGTTAAGAGTTGTAGGATTATTGTTAAAAAATGTGATACTTAAGCTTCATTTGTGATGGTAGCAAGATCATGTGTTGGCCTTAGCTTCATGAATCTTTTGATGCTACTTCAATCTATTGAACACAAAATATTCTCTAGCATATAAGATCCTTCCGTATCCCCATTTCTCATGTTATTTTGAATCTTCCTGCTACCATGTTGACCTAAGAAGATTCCATCTTTTTCATTTTCTTTAAAAGAGGTTTTAGACATTGCACTTTAGCATATGGAAACAACCATAGTTGACCCTTGTTGAAGATCTTTGAAGATTTATGAGTCAAATTTATATATTGGTCTCATAACATGTTTGGTTGATTTTGCTATGCTTGCTTAATTTTGTAAATTTTCTTTAATGGGCTTACCATATGTTGGTATTCGTTCACGTCTCATTGCACTGAAACTCTTTCAGTGTGATCATGTTTAATGTTTTGTGTGGCATTGAAAATTCTTGTCTTATTCTTTATTGAAGATGTTTTTCCTTATTCTGCTTATGTTGGATGATATATTGTGTCCAATCATAATATTGGATGACGTTCCAAGAAAAATAAAGTCCAGATGAACATGCAATAAAGTGTTATGTGGTGAATTGTACATTATATAGACCAAAGCTTTCTAAAACTATGATCACTTATTCAAACGCTAGTAATTTAAACATGACGCTCTTAAAAATGAAAGTACTGACTCAAAATAAATCTAATCAATCACCCTAAACTGAAGATACCTCATGACGACTCAATAAATCAAATATGTTTGAACCTATTGTAGACTAGAAGTGAATATTAATGGATGTGATTAGTTATGATTTATCCTTAGTGAGATCTAAAGAAGCATTTGCATCCAAACATGCCATTATCACAATGAAGCTGTATTTTTTATGTAATCGCATGCCCTGTAATTATGATAGATCAAAAGGTATCGATAGGCCTAAACATCTTTGATTTTGTTATTCTAAACTTCATTATTTTTCAAGTTTTTCACAGTTAGAATGTGGTCAATTTATTAGATCACCAGTGAAGCCATGGGATGATAAACCTAGTTTTGTCTTGGGAGAGAAGATTGGCGTTTAGGATTCATAGAGTCATGTGACTTTGCTTTTCTCATGTGCAATCTTTTACCCTATATTTACCATACTCTGATGTAAGATTAGTTTTTGTATGGAAGATGTGGTAATTCCCAAGAAAACAGATACACTGTTGCTTCGATAGTTTTGCAGGAGAGAATTTTTGGCTGTTTGCTTTATGTTTCTAATCATGCAATCAACCTTTTTTGAATTCTAAGCAGGCAACCATATACCAGCAGAAGGCTTTAGATATAAACGAGAGGGAACTTGGTCTTGATCATCCAGATACAATGAAAAGCTATGGAGATCTGGCTGTTTTCTATTATCGACTTCAGCATACAGAATTGGCTTTAAAGTGAGTTTGCATTTATATATCTCTGTTTTCGATTTTCTATTGTTGTCTACTTAGCTTGGACGGTCCATGTAGGGCCTTATGTTAGCTTGAGTGCCAAGATGAACATTAAGCAAGCCTCTCAAGTTCTATACTTTAAGGAACGGAATGTATGGGTGGTTCTATTAAAGGTTTGTTAGTGATATGTTTTGGTTGTGGAAAGGTGAGATTGTTATATGCAATATTCCTCACCCTAAGTGTCTTCCACCATAGGAACTAGAGTGGGTAGCCTTCTCTTGGTGTTCATGGTGCTTCTTTTGTTGGGAGCATACCCTCACATTATAGCTTCTTATGAATTTAGTATGGTTGGCTAGGAGATAATACTTTTAAGACATATATGCCAATGCACACTATAGATTTGTAGGAATACAGTAGAAATTTAGTATGTTGAGAGTATAAAACAGAGAGAGAGCACTAGTGATCCTTTCTAATCTAGAATAATCAAAAAGAGAGAACTTCTATTGAGGAGGTACAAAGGGAGAAAAGAATAAGAGAAATAATTTTATATGAGGGATGGGATCTAACTGGCCAAATTGCATTTGTTTGAATGTTGTAATTTTTTTGACCCTTGGTTTTGATTTATGGTTGAAGAAGGTGATGATGTGAGCTAAGTTGACTTATGTGTGGTGAATAATGGTTGTTATTTGGTTATAACAGTCCAGTCTTTTGGGGCTTGTGCATGCCATCTCTACATGGCATTCAAAACTTTTAGGTGTTTGACCATTTACTATGTGGTTGAATTAGTTGTAATCATCAACCTAGCCATAACTTGAAGTAATGAATCTAAATTTCTCATGTCCAATGTCTCTCTATTGAAGCTGTATCCATTTTGATTGAGGTTTTGTCCTTAATGAGCTAATTTTGAGAAATCAGCTTTGAGGGGTTGGCCATGAGGGTCTAATTTTGTGGATCTAGCTTCTAAAGGTTGGCCTTGATGGGAATGATCGTTGAAACTTGAGTGAAGGAACGGGAGAGGAAGAAGAAGATGAAGGGGAAAAGAGCTCTTTGCTTCCTAGAAACTTGAGTTATCGACTATTTTATCAATGGTTTAAGAGAGAATGGCGAACAACTTGACGGATAATCTTCCTTCAATCTTCGACACCAAGACTCTTTAGATTCTAAATTACTAAATTGAGGAAGAAAATCTGATTTTGGGGGACAACATCAGAGCAATTTGATCCCCTTATCATTAGTTTCTACAAGTCTTTGGTTGGATTCAAAACAACCTTAAGGAAGTTCTGAAGTAGAACCTTGAGGATGTTGAGAGGTGTTGTGGAACTTAAAAAGATAGTCATTGTTGGTTAGTTGGTCTCCCACAAGCTTCTTAACAATACATTTACTAAGAGAAAATCATGAAAGATATCATGAAAATTTTGTTTTGAGGATCTCAAAAGAGAATTTGCAAAATAAAGTTCTTTGTTGAGAAAGGATAGTTTAGCTCGATGCTGAAGTTAAATTGTTGAGGGACTAGTCTAGGGTAATGCATTGGATGGGGAAAATTTAAAAAGAGAGTTTATTTTTTTTATTTGAAGAAGGTTGTTGATGAAGTGAGCTTGGCCATTCTATTAACAATATTATGGAGATCAACAATATACCATAGAGGTCTTGAGGATCGAATTTCGTATCTTGTAAAAAACAATATTAAATCTCTAGAATAGTTGAATTTTCCATTACTAAGAATGTTTTTGGAGAGGCCAACTTATAGAATAACTTCAATAGAATAAAGAGTTTTTTGTGAATCTTTTCAAGTAGCTATACCTTGATAGTACATATATATTTTTCCAATTGTTTAAATTGTAAATGTGCAAAATTTGAAACTAATAAAAAAGATTGGTTGATTATTAAAGAAGTGCAGTTTTTCTTTGTTGTATTATCATTTTTTCTTTTTCGAATATAATGGTTTTTTTTATTATTCGAATGTTGATATTCATGCTCGTACTTATTGGATGCATTGATCTATGTGAAAACAAAAGATACAGATTGATTGTTGCTCGATCAATAATTTGATGCATTAACGAGGTTCAATAGTGGATATCCTTTGAGAGTATGTACAAAAACCTTTGAGAGCCTATATTAGAACCTTGACTTGGTGTTTTTCAGTTCATTTTCTTGCTTTTTTGCTCCCTTGTTTACTTGAGCCTTTTCGACTAGAGTTTTTGGGGATATATAGCCCTGAAGAAGAAGAAACCTACCAAAGTCAACCTTAAAGTGAAGGGATAGAGCTTTATCATTTCAAGCTTCATAGAGAGTGGGAGGTTTATACTATCAACGAAGTAAGTTTTTTGCATTTTCCTAAGATTTTTGGATTCACCTTGAGATCGTCCTATTAGTGTCTTTTGTCGAGGAAAAGCCCCTTTATTGATAAGGATGATGAGATTTGTATTTTTACTTTTTGGACTTTTTGCTCGTTTTCAGTTGTTTTCTGTTGAGTTGGATTTTTTTTGACATCATTCTTTCCCACTCAACATGATGGTCACTAATCTTGTATTCAATGAGGTTTTGGAGAGGAACAACATGAAATGGTCAAGGTGAAAGTTTTTATTTATGTTCATAATGGTAAAGATTCATACTTATCTAGCTTTAATCTTATTTTAGGAAAAGGGATGGAAGGAAATGCTTTAGAATACCTTCCTCTTGTTTCAACTAGAGGCAAAGATACAATATTTATCTTCGGATCTCATCAAAACTTGAAGGGCTCCTTCGATTACCTGAAGGATAAACTAAGGAAATATCATCTGTAATTAGTTATAAGAGAGAAGCTCTTATCTTTATTTGTTGCCCTTGTAAATATTAATGACTTTTAGACTTCTCAAATAGGATTGTTGAATTTGTCAAGTAGAGGATTAATGCTCAAAAGGAAAATATGATTAGAGAGGATGGCTTAAGAATTATGGTGAATAGCAAATTCATGGAGTTTATTTCCATAGCTATGCTTTTGATCAAGAGTCAAGGGTAGGTGAAAAGTAGAAGAGGTGAATTTAAGAAAAGACTTCTATTGTTGTTGCAAAGAACAAGAATTTGATTCTTCCATTTGAGACTCTCAATGTCTTGAGTGAATAAGATGAGAGCATAACTACTTTCATTAAAAGAATGAAGATAATAACCCTGCATTGGGATAGAAGGATACAAAGTTGAAAGAGTTCCTTGAACAATTGACAATTACTCTTTTTAGGAGCTTGAGAAAGGATGTTAAGAATATCTCTATCAAGACAACCTTTAATAAAGAACCCAAATATGATATGCCCTTAGAACAATATTTGTTAATGCTCTTGGTCATGTCTCATGGTTTGTCATGTATGACCTTGAAGATAATAACTCCACAAAGGGTCATAAGGATACAAAGTTGAAATAGGTTCTTGAACAATTAATAATTACTCCCCTTCCCTTTAGGAGCTCGAGAAATGAAGTTGAGAATATCTTTGTGTAGACAATCTTCAATAAAGAACCCAAGGATGATATGCCTTTAGAACAATTTTTGTTAAGGCCCTTGGTTATGAATCTAGTCATGTCTCATGGTTGATTGTGTACGACCTTGAAGGATCCGTAGTTGGTTGGAAAGATGATCCACTTAGCATTTGTTCAAGTTTTAGAGACAAAATTGCTCCACAATTTTTTGTAGTTTTAGAGACTATAGATAATCTTGAGGAAGTATCCTTAATAGATCCCATTTTTTTGTAGAAGATTTGCTTGTAATAGGACAAAAATAATCTTTCTTAATCCCTGAAAACTCAGTATGTTAAGTTTATGAATGTCTATATTCCACATTTCAAAGGTTGATAAGGTAGTTGTTGGTTAGCCAAAAACTAAGACAGGTGTGTTTTACAGATGGTTGTGGTTAGCAAAAGGGAAAATAAAGTTGTTATAGAGAACAAGCAAGTGAATCCATTTTGTGAGCAAGGGGAGCCTGGTTCTCATTGAAGCAAACATTGGGTTCCTAAGTATGTAGATCCCACGGATGATGCACGAGATAACATTGCCAATAAATTGAATGCAAGTCTAAAACAACATAGCATAAGTTGTGCTTTGTGAAACATGGACAAGTGTTGTTTAGCCACAAAGTAGGGTGGGTGGGTGTGGCACTTTAGCCCATCTGTCCTAAGTGGTTTCGCATCATCTTTTCCTTTCATTGGTTTTGAAAATCATTTTTTTAAATAAATAGAGCAACTCAATTCACGTGATTACAATTTTGAAGTCACATATAAAAACATTCGAAGTTATCACATTGTGTTTTTACAAATTAGGTTCATACTTCATAGTGGAATAATTAATACATGTCCAGCATTAGTGAAATAAAGCTAGTCAAAGAATCTTATGTAACCTGGTAATATAAGAACCATCGATTTAGCATTAAATTCAAGTGTTATCCTTCCCAATCTTCTTTTGAAATCCCTTGTATCTCATCTTGACTTGAAATGTTAGGTTATAAAGTACAATGGGTTAATTGTTATTAGCTTAATGATAAAAATAGTGTAACATATATGTAAAAACAAGTATTTTAATAAGTAAGAAATATGTGTTATTTGTTAATCTCTCTATTATTACCCATTAATTAGGATATCGGTCATAGGTTCATTCAATTATCAAGTGATTTACAATTGTGAAGAATCAGTGATGGAGACAAAATGACAAAAAATATAATGCAACAACATGCAATGCCACCTTTGCCCGCTTCTACGTGCAAAAATTAGCTATACTAGTCTGCAGGCATTGCAGGTTCCCTATTTCTATGCATGGCATGCGTGAACGCGGCTAGGGCATTGTCCACTCACGTGAACAGTAACTGGATGAGGATGTCTATGTGCTTACAACAAAAAAGGTGGAAAAATGATGAATTAAAAAGGAAATTGAATCCCTGGAGAGAAAATTGTATCCTTGGAAAAAAAATTATATCTTTGATTAAAGAATTTTATCCTTTGAGAAATAAATAAATCTTTATGGAGAAATTCCATCTTTTGAGCAAAAATATTATTTATCTTTTTTTTTCTTAGTATTTTGTCATTCTCATACTTTAATTCTGTTGTGATTCTTTATAACAAGGTCTGTTGTTGTGGATTCAGAGCGAAACATTTTGTAAACGAATCATCCATAAAGTACATTTTCCCTAGCCTTGTGAAGACTAACAATTAAATCCATGGAAATTCTGTCAAACTTCAAAATTGGTATAAGAAGTGGTTGTAATGTTCCATTGGGTTTTTAATGATCTACTTTTTTTTTGTTGATAGATTATTTATTTAATCTTGCATATCTTTTTTTATTTTTTTTTTACCAACATGTTCCTTTCGTATTTTAATACATCTTTATCATACTAGGATGTGTTGTATATATAGTTTTGTGGGCTTCTAATAGTAATACTCATGTTTCTTCTTAATTAGATTTGTATAAGCTACTTTCATACTATTTTAAACTATTGTTCTTATTTAAATAGAAACTAGAGTCCTAGTCTTATGAGAGCTTGGTGCTTTACTATTTTAACTTCATGTTTGTTTTGAAATTCCTTAAAGATCTTGTAGCTACTTTACAAAGATTGTGAATTGGAAAAACTTTCCTTAGTAGATGTCGATATCACATTAAGTTGCAATTTGTTCCACACAATGTATAGTGTTGCTTTCAATTTATGATTTAATTTAAGTTTGTTCTTTTGCTCAATGCATTTGCCACTATGTTAGTTTCCCTTGGATGATATATAGTATCTGTCATAATCTTTGATTAGTTCTAGTAAATGTCGTTGTCTCAAGTTGAGCTCCTTCTAGGTGAAGATGCACCTTAAGCTCTGATTATTTGAATGTATTCGAGTATCCATACCAATTAGTGCAAAATGATAGCTACTAATTGTAGATCGTGCATGGAATAATTCTTTTTGTATTGTTGAAATTACTTGAAAGCATAGGATATAACTTTCCCTTTTGCATTGATACAATTCACAATCTTATAATGATGCATGAGTATAGATCTAAAATTCATCAATTACATATAAACTTAACATTAGTGCAATTGTCAATTTTATCTCTTGTTTGAAAATTGTCTTCACACTTTTAATCACAATTAAATAGAATTACCTTTTACTTTCAAAGATACAAGAATCTAAGAAATACTTTTGACAACCTTTCTATAATGTTTGACTGGTCTGTAGAAACTCTTAATGTTTTACATTTGTCAACCTGGGAAAATATGTTAGTTGTTACATTTTTAGTATCGATTGATATGCCCTTGAGATTGATCACATGTCCTAAAAAAGATACTTTTTAGTTAATAGTTATATTTTAAAAATTTGGTATATAATTAATGTTTTTTTTAATTTTTGTAATAGTATTGCTAGATGTTTATGCTCATATTCGCTTCTCAAATATATTAGGATATCATTGATAAAAGTTGTTATGAAACTGTTCAGTTATTCCCGAAATATCTATTTCATTAGGTCCCATAAAGGAAATAGGTGTATTTATTAATCTAAATGAAAGTGTTAAGAATTTGTAGTGACCATATTTGGTCCTTAATATTGTCATTGGTATGTCTTTCTTTCATATATTTAGTTGATGGTATCTCGATCTCAAGTCAATTTTTTAGAATATCTTAGCTTCATGAAATTGATCAAATATTTCATTTATCTGGGGTAAAAAATACTTGTTATTTATCATGATTCTATTTAACTCCTTATAGTTTATGGATGCATAGACTCTTGTCTTTTATTTTAACAAAGAGTACCATTACTTCTCGAAGTGAAACGTTCAATTTGATGAACTATTTGTCTAAAAATTCTTGTATTTGACATAACTTTGCAAATGTCATCTTGTAAAGTGCCTTGGATATCGGTTCTTTTTTGAGAATAAAGTTTATGACTAATTTTATCTCCTAATTCGGTGATAGTTTTGGTAAATTTTTGGAAAGGCTTTTAGATATTTGCATACCATTAGTACTTAAAGTTGTCTCTTTTTGTTTGGCACGTTGAATGAAAATTAAGTAATACTCACATTCCTTTTGTATTAGTTTTCGACTTTATTGTCAACATGAGTGATAAATTTATTTTTTAGCCAAAATAAAGTAGTTTAGTTTCATCTTTCATCTAAATACTTCTCTTTTTCTTCCAATAGTCAATATTAATTTGATAAGCTACTAACCAGTTTGTTCAGAAGAAAATATTGAATTCTTTTTTATTGATTAATATCAACTTGTAATTAAATAGTTTTCTATTGACTTCTAGATTCTCTTGAATGTTTTTGTCTATTAATATTATTTTCTTGATTGGTGAGGTAGCTAGTAGAGGATTTTCTTATTGTCTTTTGTCAATTGTCATGATCATAACTAATGTTGTAGAAAAAAACAAATGTTATGTTTTATAATCAAATAAAACTATCACAAGTTTATTAAGGAATTTTAAAGTACTTGTGATTACCTCTGGTGGAGTTTTTTTTTCTGGCTTATTGCATATATGTATTGTTGAGCTATTCGAGGTTGATAAGTATAGGCTTTGTTCTTCCCCTTGCTTGCAATTTGTTCTTATTTGCTTTTGAAGAAAGCCATTGTACGAATTCTCTTTCATCCATGCCTTTGATTTTCTTTGTCCTTGTGAACACTTTCTAGCATAGTGCCCAAATCCTTGGTTGTTGAAACACTCATTCCCTTCGTTTGGCATCCTTCTTAGTGGAATTTTCCACATGGCATTTTGGAGCTTTTCGTGATTCGTTCTATGAGGATTGAGATTCAATCTTCTTAGATTTATTACCGTCTTTTGAAGAAAAATTTCTTTCTCATTTACTCTAATTTTTGTTGTGACTAAATCTTGTTTGGTTGTTTTACTTGTCTCCAATTTTTGGTAATATTCAAACTCCATTGGAGCTATTACATTTTTGATAGTATCTCTTAATCCCTTCCTAAGAAGATTGTATCTCTTCTTTTCTATTGTTACTAGTTCGAGAGTATATATTATAATCTTTGAAAAAGTTTGCTCATATTGGTTAATAGTTGAGTTCCTTTGGTTCAACATTGATAAGTCATCTCTTATTTTCTCCCTAGTATATTCAGGGACATACCACTCCAATAATGTTTGTTGGAACTCCAAGATATCTCAGAATTTGCTCGATCTTCGAATAAGATTCTTCATTGTACTCCCTGCCAATGCTTTGCAAAACACTATTAGATGTACTTTCTTGTGATCATTGCATGCCATATTATCAAACAATATTTCTATTTTCTCTAGCCAACTCATTGCTTTCAATTGATTGACAATATCTTGTAGATGTGTTGGTCATAATCTCAAGAATTGTTCTACCAACCTATTAGCTTGACTAGTACTTGAAGTTCTTTCATTTAAAGTACTGTTTATTCACTTAAATCCTATTTGCAAACTGTTCATCAAGTATAGCATACTCTATAGTCCATCCCATGTATTTTACTTTTGGTCTTGTGGCTCTTCTCTGTGTAAAGGACCTTCCAATTCTCTACACTTCACAATGTACCATCCTTTTTCCTTTTATATATTTTATGTTCATTCTCCACTTAACAAACTTTTCAATTAAATGGTATATTGAACCGTCCACATAACCAACATATTGTACATTAATTTAAATGTAATGTATGTTATCGAGCTATATTTTATGTACATATTGTTCATTTTAAGCTCAACATATTATGTGTTAGGTATTGTATTGTATGCTTTTTTAATTTTCTTCTTATTATGTTTGTATTTGTTATCCGTTTTAAACTTGATGTAGTATATGTTATTTATGGACATACATTTTTCTCGGGTTTACTCTTCATATATGCATTATTCATTTTAAGCTTTATGTATTGTACATCTTTATCAAGTTCTCCCCTCTTCTCATTTTAGGTTTGTTGTATTATAGGCATTAGGTTGATGTATTTTATGTAGTAGTCAATGTATTGTTTGTCGTTAATATTGTACCGTTCTCTATTCTCTTAGTTCAAGTTTATTTTATTTGTACTTGGCATAGCATACTTTGTGCTTAATGTATCATACAGTAGGCTTGTTTTTGATGTTTTAGTTTTGAAATTTTCTTTACATTTTCTAAGGGTCGTACTTGACAAATTTCATATAAAATACTTAAAGCAACACTTTAATATGCGTGTTCCTCTCGATAGTATCTATCAATATTTACCATCTTAAGATTATCTAGTTTTTTTTTTTAAATTTCACACCTTAGATTTGTACATGTATAGAATATTATCCTTGACTTCTCTAATCTTGTTTTACCCCCTCGATTCAATTGTTTTTAATATTCACATCTTATGTTGCCCATTTTCTGATGCTTCTTTGTTGCAAGACTTCAATTGTTCTAAATATCATTCTTATGGTGCTCTATCACGTCTTTCTTGAGAGTTGTTATATTAGTTTCTTCAATTACTTTGAAAATTGTTTTTTATAATAAATAAAGTTAACTATAAAGTTAATTTTAAGTCACATATAATTTTTTTTTTAAATTACCATATTGGTGTTTTACAAATTAAGCTTATACATAGTGAATTAAAATTAGTTATCATAATAGCTTATTATACAACATGATAATAAAAAACAAAGTACTGACATAAAATATAAGTATTAGCTTTTTTTTTTTTATTGGAATCTTAAGTTGTGTCTCATCTTGATCTAAAATGTTAGTTTATAAAATAAATTGAACCAATCACTATTGGCTTAGTAACAAAACAGTATAATGCATATGCATAATAAATGTATTGGGGTTATGTCACATATTGAGTTAATATCACATATTAAAACAAATAGACAATGTATAATAAGTATATGAATGAAAATATCATTTTGTTCTTTTTTAAACATTCAAGTTTATATTTTAAGAAATCATATAAATTTATTTTACTTTTTTTTTAATTTTTTTTGTTTGTAATAGGACAATTTTTCATATTTTCTAATCCTTGGGGATCAACCTACAGAATATGTTATTTGAATAATGATAACTTTATAATGATTTGTTTAGCACCCTTCAGAACATGTTATGTTGGTTTGTGGTCCCTCTTACAAAAAATGTTATTTTAAATAGGGTTAAGCTATTTTGGATAACCATTATTTATAAATTTTAAAATGATGCTAAGGTCCTTTTCAACCAACTTCTGTTTTTACTCTTTTTCTTTCCAACTCTTTATGATGAAAAAATAGTTTTTAAATATCTTTTTTCTTTGAACTCAATTTGCTTTTAACATAATATGACAACATGATCTTATACGATGAATTTGAAGAAAATAATTAACAACATTTTATCATGCTCAATTGTGAAATACCAGTTAATAATAATACAAGCATGGATCACACATTGTTAAAATTGTCAAATTCAATTCATATACCTTAATTTGGTCACTAAGCAACAAACAATACAACAACAACATATATGAAGATTGTACAAATTTTGGTTATCTAAATTTCAACTTGTATTGGTCTTGTCTTAGGTTTGATCTTGGTTTTGTAAAATTGCCATTAAAGTTTTCTTTTTTTTTTTGTTTCCCTTTTTCCTTAGACTTGGCGCACAAGAGATTCTCCTCATTTTTCTCTTACTTGATTGCTCTTCTCCTAATCCTATCCTTCAACTCAGTGGTCCTCGTAAGAACTTTTTAAATTTCTAAACTTTCCACTCATATTATATTTCTTGCTCTCTCTTTTTTTGATCAACATATCTTCTCAAGGATTTTCATTGGATGTCTACTTGCTTTTTGGAATCTAGATGTTTTCTTTTAGTTGGGCTCTTTGTAATGTTATTGTCACTTTTTTTGGGTTTAGAATTTTAGGAAATTTAGAAATTAAAATAAAATTAAAATTAAACTTTAAGAAATAAAATATTTTTTTACATTTTTTTATCAATTTGATCTTCAAAAATTTGTTAGCCAATTTCTTGTGAATCTTCTCAATAAGCACTACTTGTCATTTTTTGTACCATTTAATATTTTTAATCATTTTTCAAACATGAAAATATTTTTAAACATGAGTTTATTATTTTTTTTTAAATCAGTTTCAATTTCTATTTTTTTCATCTTCATGTCTCCTTTTTGCATTGAAAAATTTGTCAAGCCAATTTTTAAACACTATGTTTTGATGTATTTTCCTTATTTTTAAAATTGAGTTTATATTTTTAATAATTTTTAAGACTATTTCTAAGCTTTTTAAGTTAACCTTTTGAGTCTCTGATCTTTTGTTCTATCACTTAAAAAATTTTTATTTCTATCAAATTGTTGTCTCTGAATTCTAAATAATTTATACACTTTATTTGTAAGTTTATTTTGTTCTTTTGAGATTCATATCTCCCTTTAGTGGGGTACAATTTTTTGAGGAAAAACAAATAATTTTTAAAATTCATAGAAATTCAATAAAATTTATTTAATTTGAGGGCAAGCTAGTGAATCCAAGTTGGACTCTTGAGAAGCAAATTTCTGGTTAAAGCATGCATTGGCATGTGGACCTTTAGCATGATATGAAAAGGTGCTTACAACTTGTCATTCTTGACAATATTGTTAGGTTGTAGGCTCTTTTTTTAGATTGCATGAACAAGGAGGAAGATTGATGGCCTTTTGTCCTTGAAATTTGCCATTTCAAATCAGTTTTTTGTCCTTGTAGTGAATTCTGAGAAGCTTGCTATTATGGCTAATAGGGTTGGTTTGAATTTTGAGAGGCTTGCAATAAATAAAATTAGGATTGAAAACGGGACTTCTCCCATTGTCGTTTGGGAGGTGTAGATCTAAGCACTTGCTGGTCATTGAATTCTTTGTCCAAGTGAATTTTAGAGATTTCATGTTCATCTTTTTTGGGATTAATAGTGTTTGGGTAGTTAATTGTTTCTTTTACTGTTAATATCCCTTCCTTCTATCTTGTAGATTTGATGGACGTTCTTTATCTTGCTACTTAGCATAACTGTTAAAATTCCGAGTTTGTTTATTAAATGCAAGGCAACCTGAACTCATTTTCCTAGGTATGTCAATCGTGCATTGTACCTGTTACACTTTACCTGTGGTCCCTCACACCCCAACACAGCGGCAACATACATCAATGTGGCAATGATGGAAGAAGGTTTGGGTAACGTTCATGTGGCACTCAGGTACCTGCATGAGGCTCTCAAGTGCAATCAGAGGTTACTTGGGTCAGATCACATACAGGTATCTTTCTCCTTTCACACTGCTCATGTACCTTTAACTTAAATGTTTTTGAGCTTCACAACTGCAAAACAGACTGCTGCCAGTTATCATGCTATTGCGATTGCTTTGTCCTTGATGGAAGCCTACTCACTAAGTGTACAGCACGAGCAAACAACCCTTAGAATACTCAAAGCAAAGCTTGGAGCGGAAGATCTTCGTACACAGGTAGCCATTCTTGTCCATCCATGTTTGCCGTTGTTTCGCTTTGCTATGCCACTGATAAGTACCTGAATCACTTCAGGATGCTGCGGCTTGGCTTGAGTACTTCGAGTCCAAGGTCCAAGAACAGCAGGAAGCTGCACGCAATGGTACTCCAAAGCCGGATGCTTCGATTGCTAGCAAAGGGCATCTAAGGTAAAATAGCATTGTTTTTAAAAACATTTTGGAAATTGCCAGAAAAAAGTTAGGTCCCTTGTCATAGAAGTTTCAGTAACTGACTTTAGCCTGACAATTTTTGTTTTTCATTGGCTCTTTGAAATGATCAAACAGTGTTTCAGATCTTCTAGATTATATTAACCCAGATGAAGAGATTAAAGCTAGGGAATTTCTTAAAAAACAATCCCGCACAAAGGTATTATCCTGTCATTGTGTCTCCGCTGCTTTGGTTTTTCAAGCAGGGTTGCATATCTTCTGAACTCTCTCTGCTTTACAGATCAAGGGTACGGTTGCAGCAAACCAATGGGAAATAATTGCAAATGAAAATCTGAAAGAGGAAAAAACAAAACCCGGCTACCCCATGATGGAAATTTCTAGTGACAAGGAGAATAATGCTCTTCGGCCACCTATTGATTCTAGAGATGATGGTCACAATGTTTCAGTGTTTCACGTATCATCAAGTCCACCTGATAATAGTGAACTAGGTGAAACATCGGATGAAGGATGGCAGGAAGCAGTTCATAAGGGGAGATATTTTTCTAGCCGGAGGCCTTCTAGTTCAAGGAGGCCTAGCCTTGCAAGACTCAATACAAATGCTTTGAACAATTGTGATGGTGGTAGATACAGGACAAGAGCTACCTCTAACTTCTCATCTCCAAGAACTACATCAAATGAGTCCAGTCCAACAAATGCTCCGAGCCCTATTTCAAAAAAAATGGTGAAGACTTCCAGTATTGGTTTGCAATCTGCAAGCCCTGAAAAATCTTCTGATTTCATCCAATCTGGGACACCCAATTCTACATCCACCACCACTATGGCAGCCAAGTTAATTCCATCAAAAATCCCAGTGACTGTTCAGTCCACAAGGAAAAGTTTGTCATACAAGGAAGTGGCATTAGCTTCTCCAGGAACTATAGTGAAATCTTTTGATCAGTTGCCAAGAAGTGAGGACCTACCGGAGCAAGATGTGGGGGCAGCCAAGGGGACAACGGATGTGGAACAACACAGTGGCAAACAAATAGAAGAGAATAAAATGATTCGTGCTGTCAGTAAGGAAGATACTCTTATTTCTTCTATGCCAGTGGTTAAAGTTCTTGTGAAAGGTTCTCCTGGAGAAAGTGAGATTGACATGAAGCAATCATCAATAACAGTAGAGCAACCTGGTTGTGCTACTACTGTAGAATATGAGATATTTGATGCTTCATCTAAATCAAGCATGGCTGCACCCAAAACTGATGTATCTGAAGCTACAGGAAGTGGTCCAGTAGCTTCAGAGGCAAGTCACATGGAATCAGCAGTGAGTGCAGTGAGTAGTTGTGAGACGGGAAATGAGGGAAGTCTGTCAGTATTTGTTGAGAATCCTTCCTCAGAACAGCATGTCCTTGCTTCTGTTGAGGATGCTTCACAGCAGGGAGATGATAATTCTGATCCATCTAGTGGAGGTGAAAATGAGAATGCTTCACCTAAACATCTGGATAATAATCAAGAAACGAAAGAAGCAAGTAAGAAACTTTCAGCATCTGCTCCTCCATTCAATCCATCTACCATGCCAGTTTTTGGTTCAGTGACAATTCCATGTTTTAAAGACCATGGGGGTATCTTGCCTTCCCCAGTTAACATATCCCCTGTTTTGGCAAATCCCACACGTAAGCATCTACATCAATCTGCTACTGCAAGGATACCTTATGGTCCACGTCTTGCTGGTAGTTATAACCGAGCAGGGCACCGGGGTCCAAGAAACAAGGTGGGTGTGCAGAATCTTGAACCCATTATCGTGGAGGGGACCTGTATCAGTTCAAAGATTATGAATCCAAATGCTGCTGAATTCATACCAGGCCAGCCATGGTCCCCTAGTGGCTATCCAGTTTCTGCAAATGGTTCTCCAACATCTGCAAATGACTTGCATGTTTCTCCAAGCAGTCCTTCAGCATCACCAGGCAGCTTAGTAGCGTCACCCACTATTGCAGCTGAAGTTTCTGAAAGCATTGAAGATTTGCATGAATGTAGCGTTACCAATAGTTATACATCTTTAGAAGAGACTGAGAATACTGGAGAAGGTAAAATGATTGATGGCGTTGAACCTGAGAACAATGCAGTCACTGCAAATGCTGTTCTTGAAGCTTCAGCTTTGGAAATAGAATCTTCGGTTTGGAAAAATTCTGGAAAACCGGTAAAATGCTGGGCTGATTACAGTGATGGCGAAACTGAAGATGTTGAAGTTTTAAGCTGAAGGGAAACTTCAGATGCAAACATCGTAGGATTGGGTGAGTTCATTAATGAAAGCTGGAATGGCATTCTGATAACCAGGATGCAACTCCTGCAAAAGAAATTGATGGAATTGAAAGTTCCTTAATTGTTTCCTATGCGCTTTTGGAGCTTTTGGCTTCGTCTTCGTATAGTTGGCACAGAAGGAGCCTGGGAAGAGTTGATTTGCTGTGATTTTAGGTTTATGGCCCCTTTCCTCAATACTTTTCTGCTATTGGTAGTTAGTTACTCTCAATAACGTCGACAAACAAAATGCAATCTTGGGTTTATCAGATGGCTAACCATTTGATGGAATGTACATGTTTGCAATAGGAGCGTTCCTGCTGTTGGATGGTTGGGTTATTGTACAAATTTTAGATTTGGCGACTTTTTATCACTGTTTTTCCTTTCCTGGAGGATGTTGAGATCCTCGGCTTCATATGTCGTGAGCAGAATTGTTGCAATGAGAGCTTTTTTTTTTTTTTTTTTTTTAATTTTTGCTTAACAAGTTTCATGTTTTTATTTTATTTAAGTTTGTGTTTTCAACATTTTCGATATTGTTCGCCCATTTTTCAAGAGTTCATCCTTTGGATCTGTTTCAAAGGGGCGCAAAGAGCTCCTCAATTCCATGGTTTCTTGTCATTCCTTCCAAGTATTTTACACCAATTCATACAAAATAGCCATGATACTGCAAGTATATTGCATTAATTAAGATTTTATTGATTTTATTTTCTAAGTTTTAAATGGCATTATTCGTAGCCTAAGCTAAGTATGGGCTATGGTTTTTGTTGGGTTAGTTTGAGAGCTTAGAAAGGATGGCTTGGGTATTAATTGAGAAGTAGGAGAGGTGCTACAGCAGGGAAAATCTAAGTTGCATAAGAAATAGCTGCTGCTGGGAGCAACTTGGGAAAAATAAGAGAGAGCAAAGTTGTGAGGTGCTGCTGAAAGAATTTGTGTTTGCTGCTGTGTTTGAAGGGAAATAGTTTCTTAAGGTAAGGAATAGAAATTGCAGCAGCAGAAAAGAAAAGCATAAATAACAATATCAAGAGAAAGAAAGGGAACGAGAAGGAAAGCTGCAGCCGGTAGCTGGTGCTGTTGCAGTAAGGCAACAGGAAGCAACAGTAAGAATAAGAACTCTTGAGGAAAGATTTTGGACAGGAGCAAATAGCCACAGCAAGATAGAAAGCAAAAGAAAAAGAGGAGCAGCAGTTCCTTTGAAAAGCAGTGAAAGAGCAAGAGGTTAGCTGTGAGAAAGTGAGCTGAAGGAGCTTCCAGCAAGAGAAAATCTTTGTTCTAGTGGTCGTGAAGCTGCTGTTAAAGGAAGAGAAGAACAAACTTATAGAAGTACTGTGCCTGTGCGAACACAAGAAGATAAGGGAAGCTGCAACTAGGCTGAAAGGCAAGATCAGAACAGCTGTAGCGAGAGATGATCTTTCCTGAAGTTTTGGTGCAGTGGAAGAGAAGAAGAGCAAACTTATAAAATTATTGCTACAGTTTTGGAACCAGTTTCTGTAGCTGCAACATGGTGGATAGTGTGGTCAGGTGTATTTCTAGTATAGAGAATGGATATAGTTACGAATTTGCAACCATTCATAAATTTGCATAATCGCCTACTTTATATGTTCAAATGTGTTGACCTATTTACATGCTCTTATGCTCTTCTTTGATATTACATAAATGTTATGTTTTGATATTACTCTTCCATTATTATAGATTATCTTGTCATTATTGTTTTTAGTTAACAATTTATCTAATGAGTTGTAAGAACTTTAGTATCTATTTACATTACAAGGCATCTTTTAAACACCATGAATTGGGGATCTATGTGACAAATAAAAGGAGTTTGATTAGGTGTTTAAGTTATGTTTTGTACTAATATTTTTATTGTATAATATATTATTTTGGATGTTAGAAATGAATGTTATTATTGTATAGAATAACTTTTGGATATTTACGTGTGCATGTGTGCATGTGTACACTTACACCCACACATACATATAATTAACTTTTTTATTATGATTATAAAGTAGTTTAGATCTTGAATTCTCTAACTTATATGATTCAAGAATATTTTGATTTTATGTTTTATCATCTCCCTTGCCTATTTAGATGACTTTAATGCTCCAAATTTTGTATTGTTGTGACGACTCTATTTCTTTCTTTCTCGTCGCATACTCAATTTTTCTAAATTAAATCATTATATTCCCTTAAAACTTTTATTTTATTCCAAATTTTATAACTCAAATAAACAAAATATCTCTTAGATTTTGTCTATTTTCTAATTTATAATTATATTAATATAACATATATATCTACAATTATAACAAATCATAGTTTATGTTCACAACTTTGAATTAAATAATTAAAAACCAACACCATGACATTTGTCTACAACCACAATATATTATATCATTGATTTTCATAGTTACATTCAAATTGTATGATATAATCATTCCATATTTTCTCAATACAGCATTACAAAAATTATTTATCTCAAAACTTTACCATTTTCAATTTATTCAACACTTGTCCTTATTATTGTCCTTTAATACAAAGCCTTTGCAATACATACCTTTGCAATAAGTTATTTGTTGATAGTTCTTATGTGAAGTCACAAATAATGATAAAAGAAATCAGTAAATAGGGTCTCATTCATGTTAAAATATAACAAAATTATGATATATTATAAAGAAAAAATACTACAAACTCTATAAAGGAATAAAAATCACAAGTAATTTCTTATTATTCTATTTTTTTTAATATGGTCTTATTTATTGATAGCTATTTCCTTTTAAGAGAATCATAGTGATATTGCTCCCACTCTCCTAAGTAAGCAATATCTTTTTTAGTTTATTTAATTACAACTTAAATCTTGAATATTGATTAATCTTACCATATTCTCATGTAGAATCATACTCAGCCTTTTAATATTTTTAATGGCCATGTATTTAAGACAAATCTTAATTGTATGGCACATTGACCGCCAATTATCTCTTGGAGGCAAATCTCAATCATGCAGTTCATTGGCCACTAGCCATTTCACGACAACAAATCTCAACCAGGTGGCACACTTACCATTGACCACTAGCTACGTCATGACGACAAATTCCAATCATGTGATACATTAAACACTAACCAACTCTCGATGGAAAATATCAATCTTATGACACATTGGCCAATGTTGCCAATAACATCACATTTTAATTTGGAGAATTTATAATTCATTAATGTCATTTAGCTGATTTCAACTAGCATTTTCATGGTTTGATTTCACATGAACAATCTTTCTCAATTTCACATTATTTAATTAGATCTAAGTTTTTACAATACATTAAATGTCATGTTTATATAATTATTATATACTAACTAATTTCTTATAATAATATATCAACATTATAAAGCATACATATAGCTATAAGTATAAATTATCAATAATATATCAGATATATAGATGCAAGAGAAATTTAGACTTTTACTAGGGCTAAATGACAAGTGTAATATTTTAGAATTATTCAAATATTGGTATCCAAAACTGTAATATAGATCATTAAGTAGATTACGACATGTTAAGAATTAAACATAGAGTAATGTAAAGCGAATTTTGTCACATCTAATTTCACACATATAAAATAGAAAATTTAAGACAAGCTCTATGTAGAGTATTTTAATTGAAGATAAAATAATTCTAACTTTAGATTAGTACCTAAAAAATAAAAGACACTGAAAAAGTACACATTTTTTACGATGATGTCTTTTAATTCCATTGACATTGATGTGTTGAGCACCAAAGATAGAAAAAAGGAGATGAGGTGGTGATTTTGGTTAGTGGGAAACTTGACTTAAAAGGAAAATAAGATAGTAGGCTAGGATTTGGAGCCTTGTTTGAGGAGGGTGGCATTTTGGTGATTAGATTAAAAGAGTAAAAGGGTGGATAAAGACTTATGGGTGTTGGAAGAAGTAAGAATTTGTTTGGTTATCGGCTCTCCCAGTGGAATATCTCTTATCTTCAATCCTTATCTTACAAAGGGTTCATCTCTCATAATGAAAAATCTCTCGCTTTGATCATTAACTCTCACAAAATCTCCCCAATTAGAGTTGGGCACACACTCTTTATTTACAAAAGTGTAATCACATAAACAAAAGAAATTTTCATTCTAAAATTATTCATCTTCAACATGATAAACACCCTTATTTATATTGAACTCAAAAGTTCATCAATAATTTTAAAAAAAAACAAAAAAATTACAAAATTAATTGATGTTAAGCAATTCCCAGAATGGTAGTATGTTTTGGGTGGTAATAACAGCAAGTGGCAAAATGGAGGGCGTCGAAACAGCGGGGCAAGCAGCATAGGAGGAGCTATCGATCCAATTTTCAAATAGGCACGGGTTGGGCAGAGCTATGTTGGTCAATGAGAACTAGTGGGTTGGCGCAGGTCAATGTGAGTTGGATCAGATCGAGCGGGTTGTCGCGAGTAACGGGTTGGTGTGAGTTGAGTGGATCAACCAGGTTCCCAGGTTAATTCAAGTCATGCGCCACGCACGGGTCCGATCGGGAGGTGGCAATGGCTTTTGACTACGGTGCTAACTGAGATAGATAGTGGCAAACGGCGAATAAATATGGAAAAAAACCAAAAAATCAAATTTAAATATTTTTAGAAGCAATTTTTAACCCAATTTTGTGTTGGTAGACTTATAAAACTGGTGCAATGTCAGAAAATATTTGTTTGTGAGCTAACGTTAAACTCTCCTTCATCACATATGTAAAAAATGTTTATGTTAGAGTACATACCTTACAATTTTCTTATTTTTTGTGAAAATTGTGCTTCTCGCATTAATTTTAGGATTTGATGAATTGGATCCTTAAGACAATTAATTTTATTTGTTATAGTTTTTATTGATGATATTTTTGATCTACTCCATAAATAAGCTAAATCATGCTCAATATCTGAAAATTGTATTTTAAACTGTTAAAGAGAATGAACTTCATACTAAATTTTTTAAATACAAATTTTGATTGAGAGAAATGAGTTTTTTATCATATTGTTGGTGTTGCTAACATTTTATAGATCCTACTAAAGTGAAATTAGAAATGATTGGTCGAGGCCAAGAAATGCTACAAAGAGTCATAATTTTCTTGGCTTTATAGGTATTACATGTATTGTGGGAATTATTTCTTATATTAAAAGTTAGACTCTTACTTTTTTTGTTAAAAAAATTCATTGAATTTGATTGGTGTAGAATTTTGCAAAATTTGTAAAATTTGAGAATTTTAATTTCTAGTCAAAATAACAAATTTTTTCTTTTATGATTAAATATTATATCTCAACATATATATAAAAGAATAAAAATAATATATGAAGCAATCCAAAGATACTATTTTGAGAAAATTCATTCTCCATGTGACGACACCCTCTTCTTGTTTACCATCTTCCTTTGCTCCTAGCCATTATCACGCTCTTACTTCTGTTATTGCTATTTTAAAAAGAAGGTCGACATGATAACACCTCATAGACCGATCAATTATAAATTGTCATTGTTTTTTTGGACATTTCATGCTCGTCAGCAATGTTCAAACTCAAATAGAAAATTGTCATTCTGATCTTGGAGCAAAACATCTCATACATGTTAAGTATTGCCAAATGCGATTCCCATTATCAAAATCCTTTTAGGTATTTATGTTATTTTTTGAAGTGTTTTGTACTAAATCAAAATAATGACATTTTGTTCCAAATTATAGCATTGAAAAATCAGTGTGGAATAGCAAACTCATGCGTTTTGATCATTTTGTATGTGTTTGACTATTTTTTTTCCTTATATGGGTTGCTCCAAGGTTAGTTAGTGCACCTATTGCAAGCATGGACTTAATAAGTGGTGCATGTCATATCTTATGTTTGGTTTGCTCCACTACCAATTCCATTATGACGTTGGTAGTGAAAGCACTCATGGCTCATTGTATGCGTGTGCCAATAGTTGGTGCAAATAGTTAATGGCACACACCACTGTCGTTCAGTTGTGTATGCATGTGCATTTTTGCATGCACTTTGTTTTACTGCTATGTGTTTGATAGTTGTAAACTTCCATGCACATGAAACATCTCATACACATTCATTTTTGTGCAAAGTAGAGTAATAATATTATTTTAAGTATTAAAGTTGTCATTAAAAAAAAGTATTTGTATTTAAAATTATATTATTCTTAGTTAATATTTCATAATTTGTTAATGATTATGAAATTTATTGTCTGATTAATACACATAAAAAAATCATACATTAATGTACACAAATGGTGCATGAATACGCAATTGAAGTTAATCGACAAGTCGTAAGTTTGTGAATGCCTATTGAAAAGATCAAACAAGGCTAAAATATATTATATGTCTATATTATTTTAATGCTATCAAATTATTATTTTTTCTTATTCAATGTTTAAAGTAAGTAAGTACATTCGTAATGATATAGCATAAAAGATTGAATACAAAGGAATAAAGCTAGAATGATAAAATATAAGGATGTCTGAACATAAGTCCACAAATTGGCTAAAAAAAGAATATTCTCCACAAAGTTTATTACTATCACAACAAACAACACTCATACAAGTAAAAATTAAAAGCTTTATGATTGTGTAAGAGAAAAGGACATGTATGATAAATATGTAGGAAATTGCATCCTAAAAGATTTCTAAAAAAAAATTTAAGAAAAACAAAATTTATTATAGGCAAGGCTGAAAATATTCTTAAAGCTTCTCAATAAGTTGTTAAAAGCCTATCGCTTATGTTGAGTTCAAAAGACATGTCTAATGAGCAAAGAAAAAAGAACTCTTCACTATAAGCATCAAAGTAAATGAAGAACTTTTGAGAGCAATTATTGATATTGGTAACGAGAATGACCTAATGTCACATTCTACAAAGACTAAAGTTAGACTACACATCCATGACCATATTTTTTAGATAAATTAACAATGACTTCAATGTGAGAGTTACAAAATCGTGCAAGATTAAGTTAGAGTGGTATGATGCTTGTGATGAAAACTTTTAAAGGCTCAAATATCGATTAAGGTATTTTTTCTAGATCTAGTAAATTTTTAAACTACTCAAAATCAACGTCTTATGGAAAAGAACGATCTTTTGATAAAGAAAAATTACAAAAAATAAAGTTATGTGCAAAAACAAATTGCACCATGTGTATGTTTTAGTATAAAATTTTGCCAAATTTGGATAATTTTAAATTTCTAATCAAAATCATAAGCTTTTTTAATAATTAAATATTATATCTTAACTTCTATATAAAAGGTTGAGAATAATTTATGAAATAATTTACGAAAGTTCTAGAGAGAACGAATTTGTGTAAGTATGGTAAGAATATTTTTATTTGCGTACAAACTTTGAAAGAAGTGTGGGTTATATGCTTGCTTGCAAGCGACAATCACTATCATAGTTGTGGATGTTTTTGAAAATGTGTATACATTATGGTTTTGAATTATGAGTTTTGCTAGAATTTAAATGTCTTACATATATGTTTAAGTAATTGATGTGTTACAACTCTATATGTACAACAAAAAATGAGCATTTCTAGATAGATTTTAGTTTTTTTTTTTTTTGAAGATTTTGGGAGCAATTTTTGGTCAAATTATAAAAATAATTAAGATCCCTCCACTTACTTTAAGAATCTAATTTAAACCAATAATGAATTTATTACAAATAATACCAAGTGGTGGGGTTTGTTGTAGCATTAAAAATACTATTCCATATTTATTTCTCAAGGTAAAATAAAAAAAGAAGTATTTGAATTTAAATGAAGTAGAACTACTTGGACATGATCTCCTAATACATCACCAGGCTAAGAAAGCATTGGTCACCATACCAATTAGAATAAGAAAATAATACATTCCAACTGTTACTCAAAACTTGGTCCAAATAGCTATAAATGCAATCGTACAAAATAACATTTATAGCTTTTTAATCATAAAATTATGCTTAATTTAAAAAAATGATTATAATTTTTCAAAATTTTGACATACTTTGTAGCAAAACTTTAGATGAATTAGACATTTTATTGGCACCTTTCACAATTGTATGTTTTGCAACAAATCAAAGACACCTGTCCCTATCTTGGCCACTTTGCCAAGAGAAACGCAAGCCGAAGGGGAGTCCATCGTGTCGACCTCACCACGAAGAGCGGAGTTGGTCACGACATTCGTAGCCACCTCAAAAGACATCTTACCAAATGGGGAGGTGGAGCTTTTTCGCATTCCAATTCTATTCAAGGAGCGATAATCGCCGTTGGCAGTCATCAAATCAGCAATCAACATCAAGTGTCGAATGTTGACACGAATACCATAGGCATCGAAGACACCCTTCACTTCGTTTAAGATGGTTGCTCTTGCAGCCTCCACGCCATATGTGATCAGCATCGCATGAATGTTATTGGTCACAATCTTGTTGACATCAATGTAATCATACAAGTTCCACAAGGCTTTGAAGTTAACCCCTGCAGTCTGCAGCAAGATGGGTTCGCCACTTCGCTTTGGTTCCACGACAGTACAGCGGTCTATGTTCCAGCATGATTTCACGTACACGCGCTTGGCCGTCTTCTGAGCAAGCTGCAAAGCGTCAAACGCAATCAAATCAAACTTATTACACTGATATGGTCATTGTTAGTAAACAAATAAACAGAATGTATTTCTAGAGGAACATGCATAATAAACAAATATAGATTGGCCTTAGAGTGAATAAATGTGAAGTGAATAATAACAAAAAAATAAGCAAATGTAAATGAATCATAAGGACTAAAAAAAAATTGGAAAACGAGATCTCACGATTAAAAAAAAAAAAGGATGTAATAAGAGGATAATAATGAAGATGATTCTCAAACAATGTTAACAATGAAATGTACCTCTTCATTTAATTTATGTTATCTGGCCAGATCAATCAATTAACTGTTGATTAGCATCTTCAACATCAAATTAAATTCAAAAGACAACAAGTTAAATTATTTTTTATCCATGATAATAAGAAAAAGCTTCTTCAAAGTGAACCACCAGCCTTCTTTTCTTTCTTAAATTTTCCCTTCATACATTCATGAGTTCTTTTGCCATTTCTTAATCCTGATTTTTCCCTTGATATCCACACCAAATCTCAATATTTTGAAGATACTATTTCATCGGTGAAGTTCCGAGTCCAAAAGCAGCATTTTAAATGATTACTCCTATAGCCAGTAAGCTGTAACTCATGTGGAATTTGTCATGTTTCTCAAAGGTGATGCAATATTCAAATTTAGGCATATTCATCAACCATCTTCAAAAAAAAAAAAAAAAAAAAAAATTAATAAAAAAAATTTGATTCCTCACGTTAACTTATTGTTGAAAATTTTAGATCATAAATAAAATGATGTCTCCTACCAACATATTGTTCAAAATTTTAGACCATAACTAACACCTAATGAGCTCAGCTAAAAACATACAACAATAATAAAGCAGTAAAGCAGCACGTGAAAGGCTAACATTCTGGTAATTTCTTTCAGATGTAGTAGAACATTTCACAAATGGATATATTTGAACCATTTATCTTAACCACGCCTTACTCTTTTTAATTTGAATCACAATCAAATATACAACAACCGATCCATTTATGCATTAAAAATCAAATGCTCAATAAAAGAAATACAAGTATATGAAATATAAACAAAAGCACCGATCAAAATTACCTCTGCCAGCAAAACATGAGGTTCTTCGATGCCAAATTTGATGTAGACTTCAAATTCTAACCCTTTCACATTGGTTCCAGGTATCCTTCCACCTTTTTGCCAAAGCTTTTTTATCAACACAGTCTTCCCATTGTCTCCTGATTTCTCCTTCTTACTGGGCACAGTCAAGGTGTTCGAATCAGTTCTTGCTATGGTTTGAGATATTTCTTGCTCCATCTTAGAATCTAAACCTTCTCCAGTTTTATAATCTGCTATAGTCTCAATTGGATACTCTACATTCCCATGTTCAGATTGCATTTCATCAGCTTCCTCATCCAAACCAGATCTTTCCTCTTCAAATTCAAAATCATCATCATATTCTATTTCATCAGTTGCCTGCCTCTTCCACTTTTCTGCATCAGCACCAAGGTCCTCCAAATCATCACCATCAACATATGTTTCATTAGCATCATCATCACCACGCGTTTCAACAGCATCACCAAAAACGACATTGCCATCATCATCATCATCCTTGTCTTCATTGGCTGCAATTTTTCCTTCAGGTTCATCTAAATCTCCATCTGCCAAATCACCAACCTTCTTGACCAAACTTGTTTTTATATCAATGATTTTAGATAATAAGACCAAGTGTTTAGATATATCCTCTTCCAACCCTTTGATAAAAGTAGTTTGTAAGGTATTCATGCACACTTCTACATTAATACCCGAATGCAGAGGATAACGGTCAGGAGAGTATAGTTTTATAGTCAACTTATAGACGGTGTACACCTGCTTCTCGATAGTACAGAAAGGCACGACACAGACCTCCAATCTCTCTATAACATCTGCCAGACAGATCCTTCCAAGTTCTGAGGCAATAACTTCAGCATCTGCTCTGCATAAATGGATCAAAGAATACTAATGCATGGAATAACAAAATGGAATGAAAATATCTATAGCAAAAAACAACACAAATAACATTAGCATAACCGAGTTCAACAAAAGTTAACTCAGTTTAAATTTGATCTATTTTGGAATAAAAACATGAAGTTACAATGGTCACAGCATTTACCTGGTTCGCCAATCATATAAAGGACAGGTCATAACAGGAGTACTTATGTCAACTTTTGCATTCATCAGAATTTCTGTCAATCGGGGTATACCAAGAGTCACGTTCATTTCTCCACGACCAGCAAGGTGAAAGGTGTTCAATCTGTTGAACCAAGAAATTGCCATTAGGAAATGAAATTAATTCATAAGACAAAACATATAAATACAAATTCTGAACAACAAACATGGTTTTGCACCAAATGATCTGATCAATTGGTAGAACTATCCAAATTTTATATCAATAAACACATGCCAACCATTCTTTCTGATTTAATTAATCACCAAACATAATATAGCATATTAATCAACATAAGACACTTATTTTTGTGCCCTAATCTCTTAGCACTCTTCTCAGCTTCTCAGAAATTCTGGAATTAAACTTTCAACGTGACATGAAAAAAGGCTTGATCCATAAATTCAATTTCATATGCCCTTCAATAATTTGTAGGAACCTCCTTAGGAATAAGGAAAAGAAATATTTTCGTCATAACAATTTAACAAATGTGATCCAGAAGACAATAAAGTTCATAAAGGAAAACTTTCTTGATAAATTTTTAACAGAAAAGGTGACATTTATAATGTTTTGTAGAATAAGTTAACCCACAATGTTCTCAAATAATAGGAGATTGATTCAATGTTATCTTAGAATGACAAAAAATATTTACCATAACCAATAAGTTTTTATTCCAGGAAGTCTGCCATAAGATGCAGTACAATGCAGAAATAGATCGTGCATGTATGAAGCTCGAGAAGCAACTATTAAAGATTTAGATTGGTTTATTTTGATTACAAAAGATTATTAATGAGGACTACTAACAGATTCCAACAAAATAAATGATTTGGTATGGTGAAGATGCGTAGAATGTGATGGAAAAAAAATTAATTCAATATTTAAAATTTAACTCAGGATTAGCAATTTTGAGTCTCAAGAAATCATATTTTCTAAAAAGTACAAGCAAATAAATGTAGCAAGCATTATCAAATAGTGGAAACTAAGATGTACGAGTCATTAAAAATGAAAAAAAACAAACAAGTACGTTATTAAAAAGGTTAGAGTATGTCTAATTTAAAATAAATGTCTTTGATCTTATCAAAGGTACTAGTTCCATCATATTAGGATGAATATTCAAAGAGGCCCTTGGAAATCAACAAAAGCTTTTCAACTTGTAAAACATGTCTATCCTGAGCAAGAGGAGAGGAGGATAATGTGGATATCCTCACCTCCAAAATACCTTGGACCTCAGTTTTGTTAAAATGTGGCTCATAGCATTGACCCTCATGGATTAGGAACCCATAGATGGAAGTATATGAAGGAGATGTAGTAATAATCTTTCTTAGGATTTAGCCTATCTAATAACATCCTTACCATTCCAAGGACTTCTTTCTTCAAGGAACTTATAATAACAGTTTTCATTAGATCTTTTTATAGGCTCTTCAACAATAAGACTTAATCTATTTTGAACAAGCCTATGATTCCCTTAAAATGAACTAATAATAGAGCTTTGAAGAGATGGATAAAGTTTAATCTCCTTGATCATTGTTCCAGCCTCGTGGAAGCCCATTTGCACCACCATGAACCCCATGATTCCTTAATGTCATTGAAAAAATTAGAGTGAAGACTATCTCTTGGTTAGGGGCTGCCAACTTTCCTTGAGAACACGTGTTGGATTTTATGGAGCAAGACCATCCATAACTCCTTGATCGAGCTTTGAAGCTTCTTTGTTTTTAGAGTACTCTTTGAAACTCCTAAGTCCTTTTCCTTCAAACTATAAATTAAAGAGAACACAAATGAATAGCCAACAAAACGTTCTCATGTTCGTAAAGGAGGGGTTGTTGTAAAGAACACTTTTGTTACCTCTTGAGTAGTTTGGATTTTATGGAGCAAGAGATCATCCACAACTCCTTGATCGAGTTTTGAAGCTTCTTTGTTTTTAGAGTACTTCTTTGAAACTCCTAAGCCTTTTGCTTCAAACAATGAAATTAAAGAAAACACGAATGAAGAGCCAACAAAACCTTTCGTAAAGAAGGGGTTGTTGTAAATAACCCTTTTGTTACCTCTTGAATAATTCTTGTAACTTTTATGTATCCCTTAACAAATCCTTCTTGAATCTCCCATAGCAGTTGAGCCAAGTTTAGTAATCAAAGGAAATAGATCACATGGAGAATTGGTTGATCCTTAATTCCCTTGAATAGGTTTAACAATGTGAATCTTCTGATACCATTACATCTCTATCTATTATCAGGTCCTTTGTAATAGTCTCTTGTCACATAAAAAAATACTAATAACTAACACATACTAAGAAAAGTATTAAGATAACCATGTTTTATATATCTATACCATCTAAATGAAGAATTTCTTTGATCCCTAATCCACTTGAATGAGTTTAACAAAATGAATCTTCCGACACTATTGCATCAGGATCTTTTAAATAATCCCTTGTCAAATAGAAAATTCTAATAAATAACACATATTAACAAAAGTATTAAGATAAAACACATTTTATAAATCTATACTATCTACATTGACTACTCCTAAGATTTATTTCTAATCATATTCTTTAAGTATAACTAATCACTTAGTATTCTCAACCTTACCAAATATTTTTAAATTAAGATAGCATTGTTGGTTTGGAAGAAAATATCATTGACTTAAGTTCAAGCCAACTGAATTTGTATTCTAGGTGAAAAATATATTTTGTTGTTCTAGAGACAAGAAAGGCAGCCAACCTTGGATTGCTTGACCAATTCCAACATCATTGCAACAAAGATGACCAGCACCAACTAGAAATGTATGAAACTTAAAGCAACAGGAAAGATTTGATAATCTAGGAATGACTGAGTGGGAAGATAATTTCTAGATATGAGCCTGTACTAATTTAACAATCTTATTAACAAAATCATCTAAAATATCATAAATTGGCAGGAAAATTTGTTTGACTTCAATGTTCTAATATGTTTAAAGTTAACTACTATATCTTATTAAGATTGTATGTTTATTACAACTTTCAATATCTTCTTTACACTCCAGTACATTTCCTCGTCTACAACATCACCTAGTCAGTTAGGGTTTTGTCGACAAATTTTTACCCCGAATACCTAATCCCTAAACCTTGCTAAGAATGTTATTTTGTCATCTGCTGCATCCACTTTACATGTAATTAAATGATAGATTGCTTCGTAGGAATTTTAAAATGCTTGGAGATGGAGTGGGAAAATCGAGCAATATTATTATTTTGTTATTTATCATAATATTTTGTGGAAATATTAATTTACATTTATTCTCATGGCAACATAAGTGGTCAAAATACTAAGGGAAGCAAGGATCTAAATATACGCAGCAGAGTTGAAATGTTTTAACGTGTTACTGCCGTTTATGAACCCTTTTCACAATATTGTTTGAACCCCCCAACACGGAAAAAGAAAAATGCTGAGCATGAATACGTGATAAACTATGAACTTAGATAAACTATACACAACAAATAACACAAAGTGAAGACAAGAACGGCAAACTAAAGAATTATTCAGAATGCAGTTTGTGTGATGGAAAACTCACGTCATCTGTGTAGATGGTTCGCCAATAGACTGAGCAGCAATCACACCAACGCCTTCACCAGGTTCAGCTAGACTTGATAGATATTTAAGTTTTACTAAATTCATCAAGTTCTTTCCCTTTACTTGGAGACCACTCGGATTATTAGAGAGCTGGGTGAAAAAACATGTAGCCTTTTCTTTAAGTTCATTAGGTAAATCTTTTATGTAGCCATTTGACTTTGATAAATGGGCGTAATCAAGTTGATCACCATGTTTTTCGAGAACAACTTTCTGATTCTGTAATAATAAACAAAAATTTGTACAGTTCAAGAACGTTCAATGAACAAAAGACAACAAGGCATCCAGTATTACCATTGCAAGGATTTCAAATTCACCAAGGAAGCTGCTCTTTTGGACATCAACCCCATCTTCTCCATAGGTAAATTGAATGATAGAACCATCTGCATCACGTACCGTATAATCATAACAAACTTTTAAACATTCTAGATTCTTTACAAGGCATCGTTGCAGATATCCACTCCGAGAGGTTTTGACTGCTGTATCGACCAACCTGGGAAACATAACGAAAACCTTTAAATATCATACTGAGCCAGCTTTATATCCTTGATCAACTACATCAAAAAGCACATATATTCTAAGGATAATCCAATTTGAAAATTAGAACAGAAAAAAAAAATCCTGAAGAGTAGCTTTGAAAGGAACATCTTACTTCAAGGTGAGGGATAGAAGATAAACTACAAAACAATACTTCAGTTCTAAAAAGTTTAAATTGCATATGAAAAAGTTTTTTTTGTCAAAACACTAACTTGAGAACTCTTCTACACTTAATAATTTTGCATTGCTAATTGCGCATGCTGAGAAAGGAAGGTGCACTAATGGCTTTAGATCTTAAGGGAGGGAATTTCTTCGACAGACTTGCAATACTAAATGGGTATCAATGAATTTGTAGCATAAAACCTATCGGTAACCTAAGGATTGCGATTGTGATGACTAGATAAGGAAACACTGTTAACTACAAATTTTCTAGTAAGTACATCACTTAAATATCCCAAAACAAAAATAGAGAATTGCATTAAAAGGACAGCCATAATTGTAAATATAGTGGCCATTATTATACTGAATAGATACGAAAGCACATTTAGCTAGTTTCTAGCAGATTAGTTCTAATTTAGTGGAACTTTAAAGCATATAGTATGAACAAGGAATTTGGTGAACAGCCATGGGTGCTTTTGTTGTCTGTCTTTCCAAGAGAAGGAACTTTTTCTATACAACACCAGTAGGGTTTGCAGAAAGAAAAAGTTCACATTGCTCCGGAGAGGGCAAGTCAAATACTAGTGACGATCCTACTTATAAACCAAGAATAATTCAAGCACTTTGGGGTTGGCATCGTGCAAAAATTCAGGGTTCAATGCAGTAGAGAAAAAAGAACAAAGGTGTAATCCTTGTTTAAAAGGGGCAAAACTTCTATCCAAACTGGTAAACAGGGCATCCCAAGGCTTAATTACTACTATTTCTGCCAACAGAGTTCTAGATCAGCAGAGATGACGATGATATCATGCTAAATAAAAAATAATAAAATCATAAGTTACTCTATTTCTAGAATGAGCAAGCTATTTTGTTTTGAAATCAGCCAAAGAAAGAGCAAAATTCAGCTAACTTGAACCTTCTTATTTTGATAGCACATGAACCTCTTTACTGTAGAACTGATACTCTGACCATATACAGCAAATAAGACTTATCAAATCTAATGCCTAAGCAAACGATACACCAGTTAAGATAGCATGAAGATAGAACCAACAAAATAAAGAGACGTAACCAATTTAAAAGAGAGAATATGAGATGTAAAGTACCCCTCACGACCAGCCATGCAATGGAAGAAGTACTCTTGGGGGCGAAGACCAGTCAAAAAGCGATCACTAATGAATCCCCCTGCCCTAGATGTAACATCCCATGCAGGAAAGCAGGGTAAAGTTTTCCCAGAAGCCATACGAGGGACGCGTTTACCTTCTAATTCTTGTTGCCCTAACACGGAAGAAATTTGTGTCATGTTCACCTGCAAGAATCAATGAGGACACTAAAAATCTGCGAAATATAATTATACAACAATAACAAATTGGGTAGTTTTGAAAATAAACTTCTATCATCTAGAAATTCTGTATATGTAAATTAGAAGCATAAACCAAATTATGCATACCAAAAGACATGAGATGATTATTGATCACCATAGGTGTTAGATTGAATTCCTTACAAGAGCATCCAGGTTTTGAAGCCATATATGTTAACAGTAACAAAAGGTTAAATAATTGGAAGGGCATATGTATGGACTAGATCAAAGAGCAGAGAACTTATGAAGTAGCATCAAAGAGTCAAGAACTTATGAACTTACTTTCCTCTTCACAGCCTTTGCAAGCAGGAATCATCAGTAATAATAATTTAATTTTTTAAGAGCAGTGGAATTTGTGGTTCAATAAAGATTAACATTTAAATCAATGGTTGCATTACATTTACCTTTGACAACTTGATGTCAGACCTTAAATGGAATGTCTAGAATATCCTTGGCCCTCTTGCACAATGCCACTATAATTGCAACTGATATGAGAAATGCTAATCACATAAGGTTATCACATAGATATCTTCCCAAACTTCTAACTTGACCAACTGTATTTTGAGACAGCAAGTTTGTGTGGACCCTGATCCTCCAGAACAAGGCAACTTCAGATTTGCCACTTCTAATACCAAGTTCTTGGAATTATTTGTTCTTTCAGGTCTTTCCAATGGCTGCCATTGCATCTTACTAAAATCTCATTGCTCCCTCTGCATAGCTAGCATTACATGTAGATAATGCGTTTGCATACTTGTTTCAATGGAAGTTTGATAAATCTAAGCATCAATTAAAAGCAACAGGCAATACCAAATCATAGTCTATGGAACGTGTAGAATATTTTCAACTACCATTTGAGGAGTGCTATAAAGAAATCATTAAATCTGTGTAAACTACTGCCATGGAGAGGGAATATGTGGCTAATTGGGATAGTGCAAAGCTATAAGAGATGAAAACCACAATAACACAAATTGACTATATGGTACTCCTATAGACCTTCTAAGCCCCACTGCTGTGGTTGAGCTTGGATTTGTCCAATATTACTGCTGAAGATATTTAAGTGGATGAACTGTATTAGTAAACAATGCACAGCTTCTTTTATGCACCCTGTGTGCTGGACAAAACTTGCAATTTTAAGTGAGAATACTTCCATATAGTATGCGACACTTGTTTCAGTTTCCAAGTTATGCAAATAGTCAAATTTGCTGTTTGCTAGCTATGGAAATCTGCTGGTATTACATATTTATAGAACAAGACAGTCCAATCCATTAGCTGCATCAAGTTGAACGCATAGCTTAAACTGAAAAGTAATGGAACTTTCTCTTAATCTTTAAAGAAACTAACAAAAACTGAGTTCAAAATGGCACCCCAATTAAAATCTAGCAAAAAAAGTTCAGACAGCAAACGTGCACCAGCAGCACCAACAAATGTTGGTAAATCTACTTTGTTAAGACAATAATACAAAAGCTCTAACAAATCAATTCTTTTGAAAACAATGGGAAAAACATTAACCTGCATATAAGTGAAATAAAAACCAGGTTTTCTACCATAGAAGCAAGAACTGCAGGATTCATATCCATTCCTAAAGGCAGTTATGGTGATTGCTTAGAACAGAAACCAAATGAGTCATATTTCTTAACTAAAATGGTTTAGGATAAAATAAAAAAAAATAGAGACAGCAAATCTGATTTGTAAATGTAAATAAAAGGCCTCCTAGATTCCTCAATTATTGACTCAAGTTTTTTGAACGTGAGAATTCTACTACCTCTAGGTTTCTAGTACATATCGTCTTTGTCCAAATGGTTTCTTATTGAATGTTCTTAGCTACATCATAATTGGACAGTTCAATTTTCAATAATTTGTTTCTTGAGTTCTAAGACTGGTATCTCCCTGTGGAAGATGAATCCCATTTGGCACTCTCTTCTTCTCTCTGGTAGCTGTCTAAATGCATCCACACCAAACAGGTCCCCAAGGCGTCATTTTTAAGAACTAGAAGGCTTTTAGGCGGAGAAAATTAGCAGACCATCCAGGAAGGAAAGTTGAGAAGCTGAAGCACTATCAAGTACAGTCTGGGGGGGGGGGGGGGGCAGTGGGAAATTTCCTTCTGCAAGTGCGCCTGCTTTAGTCAGGTAGTTTGCAGTTTGACCAATTGCTTCCTAAAGCAATTTTCAACTGCACCTTTTTCTAGAAAGATGTTCCCTGTACACCCCCCCCCCCCACACACACACACACAAAAACACACCCAGCACAAAAAAAAAAAAAAAAAAAAACTGTTTTTTACCTTAAAATAATATGGATGAGTAAATACGTAATGTTCATATTCAAACATATAAATTATTCTAAAGTAATCCCAAAAAAATATTTTGTTTAAACAAATTGCCAAAAATACATTACCATGGTTTCGTAATCCCACCACGTTTTTTCAACCAGAACAGAAACACTAAATTTAACCTAAATCTATCAAACCAAAATGGGAAAATGCAAAAGGATCCTCAGATGCAATGAAGGAAATTTTGAAGTTTCAATCCTGGAGAAGAAGGTTATGGAGACAATTCCAAAACTACAAGAAGCGCTGCAGCCCAAACTTTGGGAATGTGCTCCTTTAGGAAAGAGGATGCTTTAGACCTTCCAATGTAGATTATGTTAATTGCAGATATGTCATTGTACTAGTAGGTTTCTCGAATCCAACTAATAGTCTGATTGGCCCCTATAATTTAGTTAGAAAAACATGTCCCAAACTCCTATTCCATAACTAAACATTTAGAAGTACCCATTGACTATTAAAGAAAGATAAAAGACCTAATTACACAATTTTGGAAACATGAAGAAAAAGGAGGAGCAGGAGAGGCAGGAGCAAAAGACGAAAAAGCAGTAGTAGTAGTACAAAAAGGAGAAGAAGGTAGAGGACAAGGAGAAGGAATAAGAGGAGAAGGAGAAGTAGAGGAAGAAGCCATTAAATCCATAGTTTTAAGATCTATAAGGTGGATTCAAATATGTGACCAACTAGCCTAATACCTAAAAATCTTTAATATATTTGTAACTAAAATTTAATTTTATGCTTATTAATTCGGGTAAATAGCAAAAAGAACCCTCTAATTTGGGCTTATGTGTAATTAGGTCCCCATTTGCAAAATACTCAATTCGGTCATCTTTAACTTAAAAATAGTAACAACAAGGTCTTTCTGTCAAGAGAAAACATTAAAATTGATGATTATTTCTGCTAGATTATAGATTTCTTTGCATCTAAGATTTCCATTCTAGCACAACTTAGGATGGAGAATTAAGGGGAGAGGTCAATTCAATCTCCAACTAATGGTGACAAGAACCTTACATTGATGAGGAGGGGATTCAAAGAGAGAGTGCAATTCAACCAGTGAGGGATATTCAAACAACTAGTGTGATTTAACCAGTGAGGGGAACTCGAAGAGGCGAGGGCCACATGAACCCATGAAGACGATGGCTTGAAGAACAAATATGAACGATAGTATTGTGCTTATTGGTGCAGTTGCACACCCCGATAGATTGGATTGTAGGAAAAATTGCAATGACTTGAGAAATTATAGTGGGATCGGGAAGGCTTAATTGCTGTTATGTATTAAGGTAAAAAAATATATTTACCATAAGGTTAACGATGTAAAATACAAAGGGACCTAATTGTTATGATTTTCAAACTAGAGAAGCTAAATTAAGTATTTTGAAAACAGATAGACCTATACACAATTTTAAATTAAGAGACCTGCTATTTACCTTATTAATTATTGTTACATAAGTTGATATAAAAATAAAAAAAAAACTTTGCAAAAGATCATTATGAAACTAGGATATCTCAAATCAAGCATTGTTTAGGGTGCAAACAAGAAATTAACTCACCAAGCCACCTTTTGCTCCACTTGATGTCATTAAAGAAAGGCAATTTTTTGGAAATGGTTTCTTCAAGCCAGCGGGAAACAATGCCTTGTTAACCTCAGAGGTTAGAACATTAAGAGCATTTGACATCATCCTATCCAAGCGTGTTGTTGCAGATTCCCCATTTCTCCTAATAACTTTTTCAGTCTCTTTCAGGAGCTTCAATGGATCTACAGGCATAATAGTCAACAATCAGTGCTTTGTATCCATTGTAAGCTCAACAAGAGTTAAATTCTATTATCTTAAAAAGGAATTTAGTTCAATGCAAATTACTACAACAACATGGTTGAAACAAACTACGAACTCAAGGTTGAACTAAACCTTTCTACCTTATACACAACAAACTTAAAAGTAGCACACCTTTAAAATCATCTTCTTTTGTTGCGGTAAACCGCCTATGAACCTCTTCACTTTGTTTTTCACTTTTTCCTAGTATTGCGTTCCTCCTCGAATCAGACTTTTGAAAAACCAAAAGATCATCCACTCCGCAAGTAAAACCATGCATCTGTTGGAAAAGCAGTAGATCACAAAGATGTACATTCTAAAATGCAGGCAATTAAGAGAGGGTGGATAAGAACTGAAGTACATAGAGAAATATCAACCTGTAGAAAAAATGTGAACAGATGACTAAACACTGATAACAATTGGCCAGCAGCATCTGAACCATAGAGTTCATGGACAGTATGAATCAGTCCACACTTTCCAAACTGAGCCTTGTCAATAACACCATGTATGATCTCATTGTTATAAATAAGTAACTTCCTTTCAGTAGCATCTTTTCCAAAATATTCCTTTGGAATTCTACCTTCTTTTTCAACAGTAAGAGGTGATTGACCTTTTGTCACATGATGCAAAATTGCTGTAATTACCTACCAACATACCATATTAAAAATTGATTCACATAAAAGACCACTTTTCTGTCAATTTAAAGATCAATACACAATAAAAAAAGTTGCTAGCTGCTGCCAGCATGAACAATCAGTAACACTAACCTGCTTCCCAGTCCACAATGGCTTAGGTTTCCAAATAGCAGGAGGAACAGATTGGACCTCATCAGCTGCAACTAAAGTGGAAATCTTTTGTCCAAATTTGATATGTTCAGAACTATAAGCAGGTGGTTGAAGATAAGCAGCATATAATAGTTGATTGTAATCCTCCCAGGTTAAAAATGTGTCCTTATTTGTTAGGAGTACAGCACTTACAATATGATCCTTCACAATTTACAAGAACATAAAAGTGCATTTTAGAAGAAAATGTTGATGTCAATAGAGTATACAAACTAAGGTATTTACTTGAATCAATCCTCTTATGGGATCCCCACTTGTTGGAACAATATATTGCTTATTGGCATTAACAATGTGAACCAACTCAGCACGTGAAATTTCATCTTGTGGAAAATGAACATTCATTTCATCTCCATCAAAATCAGCATTGTAAGTGCTGCAAAGATACCATTATATGAGCAAATGATCATCAAATATGATGCAATGTCTATGAAAGAATGCAAAACAAACCTGCAATTTGCATAATGCATACGAATTGTTTTCTCTCCCTTCAGAATCCGTACAACATGAGCCATCATGCTGGGCTTGTGAAGTGTGGGCTATCAGTTTGCATACACAATCAAAATATGGCTGAAACCAACTTACAAAAAAGAAAGTAATCCCTAATAGCATCCTCGTGCGATTAAAAATCAACCAAATGGATAGAAACCACATCATAAAAATGAACAATGGAAAAAAAGTATAATCACCTGGATAATTATCTAAAACGCAGCTTAAATATTTTATAATGCAAAATAATTCATAATAATGCCAATTTGTTACCCCCTTAGCTTCAGCGGGTATATGCAGGGATTGTACAATACACTTGAGGCCAAGTGTATCTGGGAATTCGACAATTGTGCTTTGATCGTCAATTAGGCAATGAAAACTACTCACTAAATTTGAATTAATTGTTTCTGTAATGAATAGATTCTTGAAAACTATCATTGTATTTTTGTAATATCCTTTGCTTTATGCATTGCAACCTTAGTAAAATCCAAAAAACAAGAAACATTTTCCCAAACCTAACCATGTATTCTATACATTTAGGTACTTCAGTAAGACTGGAATAAGGATTAGAATTCCTAATCACCACATAGGAAGTGTACTGCTGCAAAAACTGGAATTTGTGACAAAGCCCTGTTGATAGTAGGTATCAAAAGCCACCGTTCGTCAAAATAGTTGGACGTAACAACAAACTCAGAGAAAGAATTTCATGCTTAGAAACCTTTCTTAGTGCCACACTTGATGAGGAAGGTTCACGTGCTATTTTAAAGTATTTTATAGTTTTTGAGTCCATTGTGGAGGGACTTCAGCAGACCAATCTTGAGAATTTCGAGAGAATCAGCCGCGAACAAAGATGATCTACATTGAGAGATGGTTGTATGTGCAAGATAATTTGAAGCACAAATTTGTCGCAAGAAAATGAGTACTCTATGAATGTTCCTAAAACAACGTGGTTTAAGGGTAAAAGGAATGTGAAAGAGTTGAAGAACTTGTGGGACAAGGACCAATTTTTCATTATCGCTCATGTGCCGGGTGTGGAAAAGATGACCATTTATAGCATGTATCTCATGTGAGATGCAAAATCATGGTGGAGAAAGTAGAGAATCGTTAATGCAAATACTGAAAAGCCAAAAATTGATATATTGAAAAAACTCAAAAGAGAAATGAATAATTAATCTCCCTTGCAACACTTTGTGGGTAACTCGTGAAGCACTGAAAAAAACTAAAGCATAATGGATCTATAAGGGATTCCTTGATGCTAGGTATTTAAAATATGTTCGAAGAAGACAAGTTCTTCAACTTCTTGCCTGGACTACAACCTTGGGCGCAATTGGAGATTTGCCAACAAAATGTGAGACTTGTCGAGCGCAATCACCGTTACCGATTTTTTTGTAAACTTAAGTGTCTCCAAAGTTTCAGTTTCCCCTTCAAAAGCCAAAGAAAAAGATAAGAAAAAGAAAGGAGAATAGAGTTAGAATGCCAAGAAGCATGGTCGGCATAAGATGAATGACAAAGATAAGGAGAATGAGTCATCTTCTTTCCAAGGTACGCATAACTCCAACAATGCACTGCTGTTTTTTGTGCAATGAACACCTCATCATGCTCGAAAATTCCCCATGCATAAGAAATTTAATACCCTTATGTGAGGATTACTCAATCCTTTGGTGGCTGATTCAATCGAAACATTGAATTCAGCCAATTGTCTCGATCGTGGGATATCACAACTATACCATATTGATTGTTGATGTATGTCTCAGTGAGGAAAATAACCAAGAGATTGATTTCATGATGTACACGAAAACGACACACACCTTTGTGGCTACAAGGCTTGCATAGAAGTATTGGCCAAGGGTTAGTACATACCCTAGGTTTTTTTAAAACAGTGAATGCAAAGGCGCAAATAGCGGTTAGAATGGTTTATGGAGTCCTCATGATTGGATGGGAAAGGCCAATTTGTTGGTGATTTCTTTAGACGATTTTGATTTGATTCTTGGAGTTGCCTTTTGCAGGAAGTCTAAGGCATCTCAAAGCCTCACCTTGAATGGATCATGGTGATGCAAAAAGCAACTGCTTGCTTTGTCCCTTACTGTCATCTATATGAGAAGATAACTAAAAGACAGAGTAAAACATAATGTATTTCTGCATGTAGCTGGAAAAGAGGTTGAAAAGCAAGGATGCATTATTTGTTGCATTGATTGAGATAAATTGAGGTACTTGATGCGATTACGAATGTTCTTAAAGAATTCTTAGATGTCATGCTTCCGATGTTGCCTAAAAATCTGCCTTCAGAGAGTGAGATTAATTATAAAATTGACCTATTGCCCGATGTTGTTCCTCCAGCACATCCCCCAAATCGTATGTTATCATTAGAGTTGGCAAAATTGCACAAACAATTGAATGAATTATTGGAAGCTGGCTTCATTCAACCATCTAAAGCTCCATATGATGCACTGATGCTGTTTCAAAGAAAGTAGGATGGTTCCTTATTGAACAATGTGCGGTGAAGAACAAGTACCTGATTCGTATGCCGCAACATTTGCTGGATCAACTGTGAAAAACTACAAGATTCATTGAGCTAAACTTACAATTAGGATATTGGAAAGTCAGAGTAGCAGGTGGAGATAGCCAACACCACTTGTATAGCTCAATACAGTTCATTTAAGTTCTTAATTATGCTTTTGGCTTAACAAATGCCCACTATTAAATTATGAACGTTAATAAACAATGATTTTCACTAGTAACTTGATGAATTTGTTATGGTATATCTGGATGATACTATAATCTCTAGCAATTCTTTTGAAGAATGTGTGATGCATTTGGGAAAATGTTGTCTCGGTTAAGGGGAATCCAGCATTATATGAAGATGGAAAATGTAAATTTGCGAAGGAGATCATGTTTTTGGGACACTTGATTAGCAATCGCCAAGCAAGAATGAATCCAATGATAGTGCAAGCCATTGTTGATTGGCAAGCTTTAACAAAGGTATTCGAACTGAGATATTTTCTAGGTTTAACCAATTACTATCGCTAATTTAATGTTAAATACTCAAAGAAGGTTACCATATTGATGGACCTCTTGAAAAGTAGTAAGGTGAAATTGTTCTGATGCATGTCAAAAGGCATTTGACAAACTAAAAACTGTCATTTACTTTGAATCAATGCAACAACTAGACTTTAAATTGCTTTTTGAGATGCATGCATTGCATAAGGTTATTGGTGAGGTTTTGGTGTAGAAAGGCCACCCTGTTGCTTTTGAAATAAAAAAATTGAATGTTGCAGAGAAAAAGATTTCCAACACATGAAAAAGAAAATATTATAGTTGTGCATTGCCTTCAAATCTAGAGAGTATACTTGCTAAGAACTTAGTTCATAGTGTAAACTGACAACATTGTCAATACCTTCTTCAAAACTCAAAAAAAAACTTGTTGCAAAAGTAGGTCCGTTGGAAGGAGTTCTTGGTAGAATATAACTTTGAATGAGAGCAAAGACCATATAGACAATCAGATTGCTGATACGATGAGTCGAAAAGAGGTATACATAGGTGAACAAATACATGAACAGAATTCGGGATACTACAATTAACAATAAGGCTTATGATAAGCTGTTGGAGTATATCAGATTGCTAATACGATGAGTCGAAAAGAGGTATTTACTACCATCTATGCTGTTACATAGGTGAAAAAATACATGGACAGAATTCGGGATACTACAATTAACAATGAGGCTTATGATAAGTTGTTGGAGTATATTCGAGGAAGGATTTTTCGAAGATATTGGATTGAGGATGAACACCTGATGTCCAAACATGGCAGTGCTTGACCATTTTGGAGGTGACCTGTGGAGAGAGCTGCCAAAAGTGTCGCATGATCCACAATAGGCGGGACATCCTAACAAGGAGAGGATCATTGTCTTAGGATGGAGGTCGATTGTGAGCTCTATGTGAAGATTTTATTGGTGTACCAACAAGATAAAACTAAGAGAAACATATTTGCTACAATCTCTTCTAATTTAAGAAAACCATGGACATCAATTTTCATGAACTTGCATAGGTCATCGACAATGAAGCAAAGTATGATAAAGACAAGCAAGAGATGCTTGAGAAATCCTATGACAGCTTGAGGAAGCCTATGACAGCTTGAGAAAGGTTATCAAAAAGATGAAATATGCGAATCAAAGGCACAAATGAGTAGAGTTCAATGTAAAAGAAAAAGTGCTGAAGTTAACTCCACAAATTTGGAGGAAAATCAGCAACTATTCTGTGCATCGTAGGCTAATTCCGAAATACGATGGATCATTTGAAGTTGTTCAAAAGGTCGATAATATGGCTTACCAACTGAATTTTCCACTGAATCAATGTCTACCTAACTTTTTATGTGAGCTTCTTAAAGAAGTATCATGAAGATGAGGCGGAGTCCTCAAGAAACATGACCAAACATGCTGCACTTATTGTGCGATAACAATTTGATCTAGAAATAGAGAAGATCCTAGATCAGTGGACTTTTGGTCACAATAAAAAGACCTACAGGACCAAATTTCTTCTTAAATGGAAAAGAAACAACGAGTTGAAACATCGTAAGAAGACATTCCTCTATGGTAATTAAAGAGACAGATTACAAAATACTTTTTGATGAGGGCATTGGATTTTTTGATTGGGGGTGGTTTGTTATTCCTTTTAACTTTAGTAGATTTCTGCAAGGATCATACAGTGTATTTAAAAATTACCCATTAAATTTGAATAATTGCTTTTATAATTTATAAAAAAGTATTGAAAGGTTTTTTTTAAAAACCAACATTGTATTTCTATAATTTTTTTTTACTTTTTATGTTGTTATCTTAATAAAATCCAGAAAGTACAAAACATTTTCGCAACCCTAACCTTACATACTCTATGCATTTTGGTATTTCGAGAAGACTAACCAGAAATTGGAGTTTCTAGTCATCGCACAAGAACAGGATTATTACAAAAAAATCTAGATTGGGACAAAGCCCCTATAACACAATTGTAATAAATAAGAAATACAACTAAGAATGACATAACCACCCAAGTAATCCACCATAAAATGGTGTTAAACAAAAATAGGAAATACAAACTATAAGATGATAATTTTTGCATCAATATTATAGTAACACCAACGACAAATAATAATAATGGTTTGGCTAACCAAGTTCATAGAATCAAAGAAGAAACTCAAAAAAATTGTTTACGCCACCCAAGTTCTACAAAGCACAATGGAAAAAGAATAGCAAGGCTTATGCCAACCAAGTAACCATTCTAATAGTTCCCCAATAGCCAAAATATTGCAATTTTACATAAAAATGTCCTTTTCATTGATCCTGAAGAACATAGCCAAGATTGTGACTACCTCCATGGAAGTGTTTATTGAAGATTAAATATGCAATACTAAAAAACTTTTAACAGCAATGAATGGACAGAAGAAAGTCACAAAAGATCCTAGCTTCCAAAAAGGTTGGCCTTAGAGCTTCAAAATATGTAAATTTTGACTTTAAAACCATAAATCAATCAACTTTCATCACACAAAAAATACATATTTAACATCCAATGGTTTACAGGATAGATATCATGTTTTCAATATTATGACTTCTTATTTTTTGCACTAGGAAAATAGAAAAATAATAAAAGATGAAACCCTCTCTCCCTACACCCAAACAAAACTCACACAACACTGGTTTACCATAAAATGTTCATACTTTGTGCCGTATTAGTTGGTTCAAAATTTACATGCTTAGGGTTTCCTAGTAGAACACCATTCGTTTCTCTCCATTTCTCCCGTATATTTCTCTTGCTCTCTCTCGTCAATCTATTGTCGCCATTAGGGTTACCAACACTCAACCATGTTCCACCACGACTTTGGCTCGTGGACTCTCCCAAAGATCAATCCTACGACGTCGATGCCTTGCTATTGCCCAGGATCTTGCTCTCCTCCCACTCTTAGCCTTAAAGATCCTGTGGTCGCCGATTCAGGCACTGGTCACGACCCATTCTCCTCTGGTTCTCCTCCATTCGCAGCCCTGCCGAGAGATCCAAGATGCACTCTTTGAAATCCTTTGCAGACATCATTCTATGGCATCTCAAGCCCTCTGCTATAAAAGACCATGTTGACAATAAATGCACATTCACTATGGAACAATAAACCATTGTGAGGGACACCACCACTCATTAATGAGGATGTGCATACACTTTACCGCCATTCAGGTTTGCTTTGGTTAAAAAATTCTCTTTGGGTTATCTTAATAAAGATTCATTCCAAAAACGTTTTATGACAAGTTTAGAGAATTCTTTTGATTGGATTATTAGAATTCCAGACACATTTTAATTTAGTTTCAACGTGAAGAAGATTCCTCATATGCTTGCTGCGTGAAGTTTGGATCTTCTAGGGCTTTCTCACGAGAACTTTCAAGTAGTTTTCTTTTTCTCCGTTGAGTGAGAATACCCAATTATGTCAATTTGGATCTTGTTTTTACATTTTTTTGTACACTTTCAGCAAGAGTCAACTTTTCTCTACTGGCCATCTTATTGGGGCACCTTTTAAGTGTTGTCAATATTGTTCACAACATGGCTAAGTTCCAATAAAGAGAATCTTTTTGCAAAAAATCTAAAAAGGAGTTCGTTATGAAATTTTTTTTTTAGCTCTTCCATCTATATATTGTGATCAATAGTCATACATTTCTCATAAACATGATAAATCATTGGATAGATGAGATTATACCTAATATAGAAGTCATCCCGATAAACAAAATCAACTTTTTGAGGAAAATTCGACATAAAGGAAAGAAGGTCAAAGATGAAAGACATAGGAGAAGCAAAAAGTGAGTGTTAAAGTGAAGGTGCACTGCTTACTCTCGATAAGTGCCATTGGAGAAGTGGAAAGAATGATCTAATCAGTAAAAAAAACCCTTAGTAAAAAGAGGAATTGGAACAACAATACCCTGATTAGTAGTCAATGGAAGAGAAATGACTCCAAAGGGGTTTGGCTGGAAATCTAGTTGCTTTGCATGTGACCTTGTATTTCACATTTTAATAAGTAGAAACTATAGCACTTAACCACAACTCTTCAATAGTAAGACAAGTACTATAATAGAGATATTCTTATTAGCATTTGTTTGTATAACTGATGTGCAAAAAAGTGGGTAAACACATTTTGCTTGTGTTAAGACTTTGTTTCCATAACTGCTTTTTTGGCTTGATATTCTAAATGGGTTACTAATTCCCTTCGATGTGCTCGTTTTGATTCTTTGTAGTTGAGAATGTGACAAAAAAGGCAAAAATCATGAATATTTTGTATTCCATAGTTTGTCAAAAGCCAACCAGACTATTTTTCAATCCATATTTAATTTTGATAGCTCATTTTAGAGATTGATTCGACGCATATCTTTACAATACAAGGTCATATAAGGAAAATAATTGAGACGTCATTCTTAAGAAGTGCTCTAATGAGATTACCAATAAAGAAAAGAGAACCCTTTTAAAGAAGAGTACAAGAAAATATAGAAATGATATCCAAAATGGCATAACTGAGGATTTTGACTCGAGAAAAAATGAGGGTCACTTGAAAGAACTCATAAAGAAGAATTAAAAGGTCCAAAAATCTATGCAACCAACACTTGAAAAAAACCTCTTCATGCTCAGACCAAGTTAAAATATGCCAAGGGTCTAACAATCGAATTAAAAAGAACCCCCTAAACCACATTATCATAAAACCTTTTCATAATGAATCTATGTTAAGATGATCCAACAAGAATTTTCCAACCAAAGAAAACCTGAAGGGTCTAGAAAGCATATGCACATCCTTATCTCGATGAATAGAACGACTAATTTGCCCTTGAAAGAAATAGCATTCCTCACAATGGTCAATTGGCCGATAGCAAATGTGTGTTTATTATCAACAAGGTCTGCAACAACAAAGGGCCTAAGATGTACCTAAAGAGTATCCACAAAAGATTTCAAAGAGTATGCCTCAAACCCCTTCCTAGAGTTATGAAGGGCCGCAAAAAAAGCGGTGGAGGCCGAAACACCTTTACCACCTAAGTGAAGGAGAGAGTTGTAGGTAGAGCAGAAGCAATGAGAACCAAAGAAAGCAAATAGGGGTTGGAAGAGCGACCATCATGCCTAAACCAATGACGATAGGACGAGTGAGGCCAAGAGAGGGAGGAGAGTAGGAGATCACCGAGGACAGTGAGACATCAAAGAATCAATTTAGGGAGAGTCAATAACATAGCAAAACATAGCTAATTATTGAAGACCTCAATGACAACAATGAAACGATAAAACAATACGAGAGAAATGAGAGCACTCTACCAAGAAACCTTAACAGAGCACATCCCTATTGGGAGACAAAACAAAAAAGAGTGTTGTTCTTAACTTTGATTTTGTTGTTCTTAAGTTCTAGTACTTTAAACCTTTTTATCATTGAAATCAAAGCATAATTAACTTCATCACCCCAATCATAACTATGTTCCTGATAAAGTTTGGATTTGTTGTAATATGAAACACAATGTTGTTTCAGGCCACTTTGCTCACTTATACCAAGGATCAAGTTTCTTAATAATAGTTTAAGTCCATCACCATACTAGAACTTATGTTCACCATCTTCAAGAAGTATTTAAAAAGCATTAAAATAAACACATCTATGTTTATATGCACAATGACTATGAATGCATGTACTCAACCTATAATATTTACATTATAATACTTTTCTTTATATCATATTTTTCTTTTCTTGTTTTTTATATTTTATAATTTTTTCTCATCTTTCAATCTTTTCTCTTTCATGGGCCTTGATTTTTCCTAATGAATCATATCAAATCATTGACATCATCATATTTCTGATCTCCATTAATAATTGGCCAAGCTACTAAATTATCACACTATACAAAATACTAACAATTGTGAGATCTCTATTATTGTTGCCTTGCAAAGAGTGCTAGCAACATGAAAAATGTTCAAAACAATCAAAATAATGTATGATGTCATCTCAATTATATCATCTTCGATTATTATCGCTTTATACAAATCACTAACGATAACGGATTCTCTATCTACCCTACAGAGTGCCACTGGTAGCATAAATGATCTCATTAATTATGCTATTAGAAGGGACGAAAGGCCAAAGAGGTTGATCAAAGTAAATGATATATGGCACGAATTTGATTATTGCGATGATTTTAGTTATTTATAGTTGATAGTTTTAGTTCGTTACAGTTAATTATTGAGGATATAAATTGTGTGTTGTCATGTTGAGAGTATAAATATTATATAGATGTATTTGTAATTAAAAAACAAACAATCTAAGAATATTTGACGAAAATAAAGGTCGTCACATTGATGGTATCAAAGCATAAATTAAATTAAAAAAATAATTTAAATGTGGCAAAATAGATGGTTGTTACATTAGTGGTATCAAAGCACGACTTACAAAACAATTTGAGTTGAAATATGTGACAAAAACATAAAGTCGTCATAGATCAGGTCAAGCCATCCCTTGTCGATGCTATGGGTCGCCATCATGTGCTCCTGTTACTTGCATTTCCACCACCAAAAAGATAAGGGATATGGTCTTGCAGTATTGCCTCGATCCAATCAGTCTTTACTCATAATCTACGTCACTATCATGAGTCAACATCATGTGCAATAGCATCACTTGTTGCATTACCTCCAAGGAGACAAGGGAAAATGGATAAGATCCAACCAACCCTTGCTCAAGCCTTGCACCCCATGCAATGCCATTGCCAAAGAGATAAAGAAAAAAGAACAAGACTCGGTCATCCTTTACACATACCCAAACTCAATAGTAAATAAACCATCGGGGTTCAATTGCTTCCTTGGAAACTAGTACTTTTCTAAAAATAGAAAACGCTCGTCCCTTGGCCTTTCTTCTTTAGATGTCCTCAGCTTGTAAAGATCCAAGTTTTCTCTCCTTCTCCCTTTATTTCTATAAATTTTCTTAAATGTAAATTCTAAATCAATATTCATTAAAAAAACATCCAATTTTGAAGAGATTTGAGTACAAAACACTTCTACCAATCCATACTGCCAGAAATTGTTATTTCTTTATTTTTTTAGTTTTTCATGGTTTTGGTCAACCAAATAAGTCCTCAATTATTTAAAAATTTAAAACATAATAGTTTATGAATTCATTAGCAACTTTCATATGTTGTGAAGTTTCCTAGGAATTGACTTTTATCAATCATCTAAAAATATGGAATTTTAACTCAGTGCTTGCTTATTGGTTCCAAATGAACTTAAAGAGAACAAATCATTTGTCTTTGTGAGTGGTTATGAGAAGAGGGGGTGTGCAGAGAAATTTCATGTTCACTAAATTCTAAGAATCATATTATTTTTTTGTTTGCACATTCAATATAGATTTTACAATTATTCTTATCTTCTCTATCACTTCCCTTGCTCTCTCTCTCTCTCTCTCTCTCTTCAACATCACCACTAGCATCCTATAGAGAGCTGTCAACCATTCCCAATCATCCCATGTCAAAAAAACTTTAAAAATTTTGAAATTTTTATCAACATTATAAGTATGACAATAACTTAACATTATTAATTTTGATTATTATATGTATAAATGATCACATTATAATATTAACTAAAATCCAAAAATACAAACCTATGTTTCTTGCTTACAAAAAAACAAGAATATGATAATATGAAAAATTAATTTTGTTCACATTCACGTGTCTATTTTTATTATTTAAATGCATCATATTATATATTTGTATCATATTTTTTTGCATACCTTGTTTTCTTATATTTGAATGGTATCACATCTATTTACCAATATCGTATACATGCATCATAGCTACTTTGTAACTTCCATTTCTTCTTTAAGTGCACCAAAAAACATATTACAGCCAACAAGCACAAAAATGTTGTCAAAAGACTCTTGGCATCTACTTGAACTGCACCACAAGCATTAAAGCTTCAAAATAAACTCAAATACAAATTTTTAAGAAAGTGAAGCACCATATTTGATATTTCATTGCCCACTTTAAGTTTTAGAAGAACTCTTCAAGATAACCATAAAGATGAACCTCACACTAGACTATCCATGAAAACACTTGTCACTCAAATACAACAAAAACTATCAAGACAAAACTAAAATCCTTTAGCAAGAATTTAGAAGAAAAAAACATAAAATGCAACAACAACTATAAGATTTATGAAAAAAAAAAACAAAAATTTTGGAAAAACAATGATCGTACTTTGGAAGATCTTCACTGAATCTTGGAAGAGATTATAGGTATTTCGTACAATTTTGCTCTTATATTAACTCGAAGATTTCTTGGATAAGCTCACAATAGTTTCAAATTAAGGAAGAAACCACTAGGGTTTCATGATATGCACAAACATTTTCACTTTTATCTCAAAACCAATAGCTTTCTTTGTATATAACCATGTGTATGTAGCATCATGAGCATTACTTGTTGACAAGCAAATGTACAACCTTTTTTGTTTTATATCCAAAGTGATAGCCATTTATATATATATGCTTTTTTCATGCTATAACATGACTACTTTAGAGTATAATTTACTAACAAGACACAATTATCACACACTTTGGGTGACTTAGAATCACATGCAGAATATGTTCTATCAACACAACATATTTCTTTTCAATTAAAATTCTAACTTTGCAAAAATCACTTGAGTAAACATATGCCATGTGTTTGTACATGTTATATGCGTGTATGTATATATATATATATATTTATATTCTTTCATTTTCAGAAGAAGCCTTAAACCAAAAGCCTTTCCCAAGCTAAAGGACTTCACCAAACCAAATGTTTTTCTCCCAAGTATCAAATTACTTGAAAGATGGCTCCTTAATAGAACCATCCAGACAAAAGTTTCCTATATTTCACCCTAGCACTCACTTACACTCCAATAAATAGAGACTCTTCCTCTCTTTGGCACATATTAAAATAAGTAAATCCCTTATAAACAATGCAAAGGTACCTACAAAGCCAAAAATTGGAATTTACATCATAAGATTCCCAAAAAGTTGGCCCTTCAAAAAGTGCTATTATAAATAGAAGTCTTGGTTATAAAGATAACAAACAATTTATATGTATACTTTTTTCTATCCATCTATGATATCTCACTTAATTAATCTCTTATATCATTTTTAAACATGGATATAAGTATCACAAATCAAGATTCGAAAACATGCTTAATAAGCATCTTAAAAGAGTGTCAAAATTTAAGTGACCAAATTTCATATTCGAACATATCATTACTAATGTCTCATTGTGAGAAATTCACAAACATATAACTTGTAATTTTTAGAGTTGAATCAAATTTTTTATAAATTTATAAAGAAAATATTAATAAAATGTATTAGTTTAATCCTCTTATTTAATAATAAGATAAGTATCAATCCCTTGATCGAAACACAATTACTGTACTTGGAAACTTCAAGGAGTCATTAGCGAGAGAGAGGAGAGTTGGATAGGAAGAAAAGAAAATTGGTTGTATTTTGAGGAAAAACAAAAAATTGAAATATTAAGGATAAAGTTCATGGGAAAGAAAGAGTTTTCAATTGTGCTTTTCGAAAAAAGCATAAAAAGGTAAAGATCTTACCTAGGCTTCTTCTTAAAGCATGTATCACTTCATTCGGATGTTAAGAAAGTGATTTGTGTAAAATTAAAGTTGGATTAGAACGGTCAGAGGCTGTTATAATTTTTAACAGCGATGATCGTACAAGGCGACCGTTAAGATCCTACTGGTATGAATCTGGCAAATGGAGTATGCAATGGCTTTTGACCTTAGCTATTAATACGACCAACAGATTGGACATAGACAATCGATATGTAATGCTTAATTGAGGAATCATCTAATCCGATCACTTTTCTGATTCAATATTTAGAAGGATCGCATTTGTACATGTTAGTCGAACATGTACGATGCATTATGTAATATTTAAATATCATGCATCCAATCCGCCTTAGTCGATCAAGTCATTGTCATTGAATCATACTAATATGAAGCAGTTTGTTAATGTATGTTTTGAAAGTACTATTATAATAAAAATTGATTAACTATTGATAAGAATAATATAAGTTATGCAAAAAATGAGAAAAACTAATGAAAGAAAAAGAAAAATGAAGAAAGATAATTTTTAGAACCATTAAGTATATAAAAAAATTAACTATAATATAAATAAGTTATTATAAGAATCCTTGATGTTACTATAGAATGCATAATGATGTAATCATTTATATATATGATATAACATTTCTTAAAACTGTTCTAATTTTACTAAGATTTATTGTGATTGATGATTAACATAGATATCAGTTTTATGATGATATTAATGAAAACACAAAAAAAATAACCCCATAAAAAAAAAGACTATTATAACCAAAGAATGATCTTAACCAACAACTTGATGGATATGACATATATGATATGCATGGCTCCTGGTGTCATAGTACTCCAATGTTGAGCTATGGCATGTCAAAGCATCTTGTCTAATGACAATCAAATGAAATACTTCACCTCTGGGTGTTGTGGGCACTAAAAAACCGGGCTTCGACATGTCAAGCAGCTCATTCCCTATTAAAGGTGTTGTTGGCATTAAGAGACAAGACAAGTGATAATAAGATAATTCACTTCCGAATATCGTAAGCACTCAAAGATGTGGTTCTAACATATCCAAGTGTCTCATTCCCTACAGCACAGAACGTTGCCATTATAGGGCTAGGCTAATAATGATGAGATAAAATACTTCATTTTCAGGTGTTGTGAGAGCTTAGAGATAAGACCCAAACATGTTTGAACATTGAAATTGTGAAGATAAGATATGATTGGGATCCCCGAGAGCTAATATAGAGACCATAAAAGAGTCTAGGCCCAAAGGAAAAATAAATTTATTAAAAAACAAAAAAAATAAAAAAATGAAAATAGAATTAAATATGAAAAAAGAATAAAAGACAAATGCATTATATGATAACTATAAGCTATATATATATATAGTGATACATGCATTAATACAATACTTCTCTTTACTAATGGTCATATATTTTATTTATTTATTAAACCATGATATTCTATATTACTTTTTATACTATATTATTACATGTAACTAGTGTTTTGTCTACTGTACGTATCATGCTCATTTTTCGTTCATATTACAAGATGTTGACACTTATAAAGCTAAGAATTCTTAAATTATAATACAAGACCCTAGGCTAGAGTTCGTTATATTTTGTGAGTGTACCCAATATTTTATGTATGTAAAGACATCTGTATCTTATCATCAAATTTCTATATCAACACTGGTTTTCAAATTTTTATACTATATGAAAGTTGTTTACTGTGTGTTACCATTTTTATTGTGATGATTTGATTAACCTAATAAACTTGTATAATATATATAATTTTTTCGGTTGTGTTGATTTATGTTTGATGAAATATGATACCATTATTTCATATTGAAACCAATAAAAGCATTAATGACACAAGTGGAACAAAGCATAAGCAAAGAACTATACCTGTCGATTAACCAATACAATATCTCCATCCTTTAAATGACGGTACACTAACTTCCCTTCAAATTTGGTTTCTGGCCCTAATCCCACCTTAGAAATAGCTCTCGATGAACGCAACTTCCTTGAAATTGCATCCCGCACTCCCCGAGCTGTTGTCAACATGTGTTTTTTAGGATCTATCAATTAAAAAATGTCATTAGTAATAAGAAAATAACACAAGCATAACAAAATCTAGAATGCACAACTAAGCAAATACTACATGTAGTAAATCCTAAGTAATAAAATAGCATACATTTTAATAAGGTAAGATCCAAAGCTTGTGTTCATATTTGTAGATGTAAATTTTTAAATAAAATTGTGGATGGACAAATGAGATCAAAATGGTAGCAAATAACTTCCTTGATAAAATGATAAAGAAACAATAAAACCATATAAGAAAGCATCGACTGGTAGAACTCATTTACAACATCTTACTAGTTCTAATAATTGTATCTATTTATTTTAGTTTTTTGCATTTTTAAGTATTTAACAATATATGTTTATTATGTACATTGCACGTTTTATACTTGTAAGTCACCTAAAACATATCCAATGGAATTACAAGTTCATTTTAGTAAAGTGGAATCATAGGATAAGCTTCATAGTTCAATTGGATCATACCGTATGATCATGTAGCCACATGATGCAGTCAAATGGAGCACAACATTCATCGGTGATTCAAACCCATATTGGATGGTTGGAATAAAGCCAACCGCACTATTATATTATTCAAACACACAAAGTGATCCCTCCTAACCACTCAACAGAATGATTTAGCAATGCGGCATTATCGCTATTGAGGCCAATAGCTAAAGCATGAGTGTGTGGCCATGCATAGTTGTTGGAGGTTAATAAGCTTGCTATTTCGTTCTCTTCAATGTTGATTTTTTGTTCAACCATATATTAGTAGCTTCGCTTGAATGGCAAAGTAGCCCTATTTAGACCATTGGTGTATTCATTTATGTTGTTTTGGAAATTGACACTTGGATTTTGCAGTTGAACACTTATATGCGATAGCATTAGTTTGAAATTTGAAATTTTATGATGGGTTTTCTGAACTCATAAAATAACCCAAAATCTGTTTATGTTGCCAATAAAATTTTCTCCAAGCCTTAGATTTCGAATTCTGTGTATTTTCACTTGTAACTTTAGATTCTATTTTGATTTAAAATTATCTCAAAACTAGAGAGTATTTAAAGCGCTTTGAACTAGTTTCTAGAACATCTTTACTAGTGATTTGCTTCCATGTGGATTAGAAGTAATTTCCTTTCAAAGTTAATTAACAATCTCTAAAAACTATAAAAACAGAAAAAACTCTAAGACTAGACTGAAAGAGTGCATGTTTGCATGATAATATGTTTGGAACAACTTTAAATTGCTTTCTAGTGAATCCCAAACTTTGAAATTGTTATAATTTGTATGCATACTTATTCTAGATTTCAAGAAGGGCATAAACTCAAATTTTCAACTATAGGATCAAAATATAAGAAAGTTTTAAAATTATAAAAATATCATTCAAAGATGGAAACTATAGGAAATTTTCTAAAGAAAATTTTTTACAACTTTAATCAAAATTTAAGCTTTAATTACACAATCACTAGTTTAAAAAACAGAAAAAAAAACTCGCTTTTGAAAGGTCAATATATTAATTTGAAATACCTTCAATTTTTAAGCCTAAATGACCCCTTGTGTAATGCACTATGAAATTGAACAAACTACTCTTAAGACTTATAAGTGAAGGTGTTCTAACAACATCCCCACACATGACAAACAATTCCATTGATCTTGTATACCATCATAGACACAAGCAAATTTGAAGTGAGACATAAAACTATCTCAATAATTAATATGCTAACGATTTGCACACAATAAAGTCCCACATAATTACTCTTGTTACAGTCATTCTCATACTTTTTACCATAATGGGTTACCAAGATATGGAGGGTATGTTAGGAAAATATGATCATTACACTAGATAATCTCATATACGCAAGGGGCATAGGCCTGGACATATTCCTAGATGTTTCAACCACATTAAATGGGCAAAAAATGACAATCGCTAAGGGTGTATATAGAATACTTATAAAGAGAAGTTTTAACTAGGAGCTGGTCTTGTTAAACAAGCATGACTGAAAGTATTTATAATTAATGAAACAGAATGTATATCAAATAAAGATTGGAATGCAAGGAATAACAAAGAAGTCGTAGCCATTATGAATATCTCGGACAACTCTAATTGTGATACCTTGCAAACTATACTTGTTATCTCTGTCCTTGTAATGTGTAGCTCCAGGATGAAAAAATGCACCATTCAAGACAGCTTGCCTCAGCTTATGGACATTCCAGGGAGTTACTCTCTACACAACAACATCAATAACATATCTTCAAATGTGGAAAAAGTACCAAAAGAATTTTGGCCAAGTTAAAAATAAAACACAACAAAATCAATTTTGGCTAAGTTCAAAACAATTCTAATCCAGCATAAGAAAATAAAATATTGATACTCTTAAAAGAATTTTGATGCACAGAAATGCCGGCACTAGTAATACTTTCTGGTTAATTAGGCAAAGAAAACTTCATTTGTATCAAGAATTTTTGTTCTCATAAGTTAACCCCTACCGTTTTTCTGAAATAACAACATGATTTATGTAAAACTAACGGACAAAAATGAATTTTATCTACACAGGATAACAAAAACTTCAGCCTTTCAAGACAGGATCAATTATAAGACCACTTTATAATTAATAATGTACTCCAAAAATACAAAGGCTAAGCAACAGCAGTACGTCTAAATGGAGCACACGTGCTTACTAATTGTTCTCTAAAGTATCGTAGTCCACTAATGTGTAAGGCCAAGTAAAGACCATTGTTGCATTGTAAAACCTATAAACATACCTCCGGATAGGTCAACCTTAAAGCAAAATAAGGAGGAATGCCTATTTCATGGACCGCAAGGTAGGGATCTGGAGATATGACAGAACGACAGGCAAAATTAACCCTCTTTCCCATCATTTTCTGGCGAAGCATGCCATCTTTCTTATCAAGCAATTGACGTATGCCATTTGGGGGGGGTTTACCACTTTTACCTATCAATAAAAACAAGAACCATAGAAATCATGGGAAAGACACTGATATATCATACAGAAGTTGGGAAAAAGAAAAAAAAAACATGAATAAGTACTGTGCAGGGGGAAAAACTTAATGATCAAGCATCTTAATTCAAATTCAATAGCGATCTTGAGTAGACAAACAAATTCCAAACAACACCAAAAGCTTAGCACAGGCCAAAAAGCAAATAAATAAAGAAATAAAGGCAGGGCCTACAATGAGATAAGTACAATTCTAATTGCAAGAAGTGCTCAAAGATTCTAATTGGAAGAAGTGCGCCTAGCTCAACAAGTGACTTTTCTAAGAGGCTAACACAAGGTTAGGTCTGCTAACTAAAACATTCTACTTGACTAACAACACTAAACATGCTGCACTAAAAATCAAAATCAAAAACAGTGGAAAGATGACAGCAAAAACACAGGCAATATAAGTAGTACAAGACAAAATGGCAGAACGCATATGTTGCTGACCCAGTGTTACAGCATTTAGCTACAGTTGGAAATAGTGCCTCAAATAAAAAAAATAATTTTTACTTATCACCAGAACACCTCATATAATCCTTCATAATCTTCCAAACGCTATGTTTCATCACAATTTAATTATTCTTTAAAATAATAAATGTACAGCATTTAGAATAAGAAAAAAATTCAAAAATCCAATAAAGCTTCCTAACAGAAGAAAAATTTTCTAACTGAAGTAATGTAATCCAAAAAAGTAATTCCTCCTGGACAATCAAGCTCTTGGAAACTGTAAGTGTAAGGTTATGAAAAAAAGAAGGGAATGTCATGAAAAAAAAAGCCCTCCGGATGAACAATGAAGATCAGTGTCAAACATATATACAAACTGCAATTGAACTATTGTGCAAAATTCTTCTTGCATTATATGCAACATTAAGGTTATCTTTGGATCTAATGAGATGAAAATAAGTAAAATAAGAAAGAATAAAGAGGGAAAAAAATACATATGTAAAAATTGTAGACCACATAGAAGATGCCAATGATCAAGTTGCAATCATGAATGTATAGGGTGATGGCGCACATTCATGCATGTGCTTTCGTTTAGCCAGACGCAAACATGTCAACTATGATTTCCAATTACAATGACTAGCCAATGCAAAATCCCTTAAGGGCATGATGAACTCTACTACAGCAACAAAAGGCAGAAGAACTATCAAAGGCTGAACTTTGTTGCTCTAGTACAATCTAACAATGGAATAGAAAAGTATCAGATTCTTTATATTAGGGATGAAATACATTTGATCAAAATCACATTATCATTAGATACTTAATACAAAGCTCAACAAAACAAATTCAATTTTACTTGTTTAGTTGAAAAACACAAATCTTTTGAATATATTAATCAACTATTGAACAAAATATATGAAACTATACTAAGCTAATCACATGATCTGTATATTAATGTAGAAAATAAATTTACTCTAAATTAAAGTCACTTCACTAAAAGTAAAAATCATCTTAGCATAATAATCGACCATATATTGGCATGAATTTTTTTTGAAGTTAAAATAACTTTGAAATAAATTATGTTAATGTTACATGTTCCTGACAAAGTAAAACAATACGAATTTAATGTCACTTGTTTGGCTAAAATTGAAACTATTTGAACATAATAAACTAACAAACAAAAAAAACATATATACCATATTCAGATAAGCACACATATTTTTAAAAATACAATAACTTCAAACAGACGATGCTCAATAAAACTTGTTTTCCAAAATGGAATTTAACTATCAAACAACTAGAAATATGTGAACATATATTAAAATAATCACATGAACATTCAATAAAAAAATAAATTTGATCAACAAAATGAAAGTATTCAGTGTTTTAAATAGAACTAAAATAAGTTTGATCAAAATTATATTAGTTATGTTTTGGATAGAGCTCAAGAAAAATGAACTCAAATGCCAATGTCACAAATTTCATTAGACATGAACTCAATTTGAGCATAACACTGTTGCAAATAGCTGTAATGTTAGAGTTCTATGTTTTATGTTGTTAAAAGGTTGTACTTGTTTATGGAATATATTTGTATATTTGAAGGGGATTGCATGGGTATACGATGTTATTTGGAATGTAGTGCATGCTAAGCCCAGTCAATTTTCAATTAATCTGACAATTTCAACCACTTGTTCAATTCAAATCAATGGCCACTAAGTCCAAGTGGCCAAATTGTTTGAGATATAAGTGAGGCACAACAAATTTTTGGGCAATTGGATAAATTTAGATCATACAATTTGAAGTTATCCAACCAATATTAAATCATCCAAACGAAGGATGATGTGACACTGATGTGACAGTTGCAAAACTGTAGATGAATATTGGACGATTGTCACTAAGTTAGAGGGGTGAAACTCAAGGATTGAGGGAAGAGGTGTCAAGCTTCTACAATGGATAGGATGGAGCACTTCAAAGATAAAATTTGAGTATGAAAGGGGATCTTTGGTTGAAATTATCCCAAAATTCTACAATTTTGCTCTCAAGTGATTAGGTATTCCTTTAGAGTTGATGCGACCACTTAGGCTTGGAGGTATATGTGATGCTTTCCATACTTAGTGTGATTGGGGGTACCTAGCATTCCTAATAGTTTTTCCTGCTTGCATAGTAGTTTTCATCCACTTTTATTCAATTAATTAAACAAACATTTTGTATCGTATTTCATTTGTGTCTCCATTTAGTTAGCTTGTGGCCTAATTCACCATGAATGTTATATGGTTTCTAATCCTTTAATGAGAGCTATGTTGGACTATAAAAAATTTGCATAATAATTTTGCAAAATCCTCGTGTAGTTGAGTGTGACTTTTTCATAATATAGTGATTCAAATGACATACAATGTACATTTGAGTATTTGCATGTTAAACTACATTAGGAGTGATTGAAGTGTAATTTTTCACTAAGGAATCTTAATTCCAGGCCTACGTTGAAACTAGTCCCTATCGAAAGAAGAGTTTCAAGAGGCTAGAAAATTTCAATTGTTCAATTTGTAATTCATCCAAACTATTCAAAATCATCTAATTAACTCCCCAACAGCAAGACAACAAATCCACCATAAATCACTATCACTTGAGGGCTACAACTATGGATTCTACCCATTTTAAACCTAAGAATGTGTAACAAACATAGTTCCTTCAAGAAACACAACCTAGCAATATACAATTGGGAGGTCAATAGCCCTCATGTTTTCATGCGTAAGGTACTAAAGTTGTGGATTGCACTTCAATTAATTAGGTGTTATTATTATGGTTACTAAAGGTAGTCATTCTTATGAAGGTAAGATACCATAGAAACAAGACAAACTCTCCACAAGATATAGAACAAATGACGACTTTGGCTAACACAATGTTGATGCGTAGATTCATATCGTTTACAAATTTGTAAGACATGGGACTCGAATTTCAAAACAATGATTCACCTTGCACTATTAATGCCATGACGGGAAGAAAAAATTCAAAGGAACAAAAAAAAGAAAAGACCAAGAACTTTATACGTGGAAAACTTAAGAATAATAATAAAAAAACTAGAACTATATGATAGTAAAAAGATTCCATTAGCTTTTTTTTAAAGTAAAGATGAGCTTTTAAGATTTGAAAAAAAATGAAAGAAGCCCAAAGATGAGGTGGGAAGGAGAAACAAGTATTGTGAAATAGAGAGAAGAGTGGAGACCCCCAATCAGGAGAGTTGCAAACTGGCACAAAGCTACCCGCTGGCACAACGCTGCCTAACGATTGCTCTTCTGGATGTGTCAAGCAGGTTAGGGTATAAGTATGTAATATAGTACCTTGATTAAGGGTTACATAGTTCAATTTACAGTTATTAACGATAATGGAAAATGCCGAATTATCCTTATCAAAGTTTATTATTATCTCAAACAAGCTTTAAAAAAAACCAGTCTCATGCCAAGAGAGATTCAAAGTTGTTGAGATGCCTGAGTCATATTGCCAAAGTCTTCAAATGATTGGCAATTGGTAAACTAGGTTGATGACTACGTAATAACTATGAAAGAAGTTCAAGAGGCACATACACAACTAGGTTATATCTCAAGCATCTAAATTAGCGAAGCACCTCCTTGTAGATGTTAGATTGGAACGGTATCACATCATGCTAACCTAATTTAGTCGTAATTTACCCAACAATTGATCAATTGCAAAAAATAGGTCAAACATTTTTACATAGTGACCCGATTCTATATTTACAAAGAAATGAAAGAGCAACAATACACAAGTGTAGTAGTTGACTTAAATTTTAAACTAAGCCTCTAGCATGGCCCAAGAAAACTATTTAAACAATAATGGGTAATGAGGAAGAAGCACTTTGAGTGCTAAGAAACCCTAAACACTTATTCATCTTCCTTCTTAAAGATGCATCTAACTTTCTTGATCAAAAGATGAAGAGGAGGCAAAATCTTTTTTAGATATTACAAAATATAGAAAAGAAGGCTTGAAAAAGTAATGCCAAAGATAAGAGGGCACAAACAACAACAAAGGTACCCACAGAACGACAAGACAAAAATGGTGAAACCAATGCCTACATATTATCTAAAAACAGATGGTTGGAAGAATACTTTAGAGGCTGAAGGCTTTTTCAAGTAGAATCGTTCAAAGTATTATGGAGACTTAATCCTTACAAAAATTTGGTAATAAAATTCAAGCGACTCAAAAGAATCCTAAAAAAGACAGCCATGCATTGTTTTGGCAAGAAACTCCAATAGAGACTTCCAGGAAGGGTTGATATATTGGCAAGAATATGCCTAGCCCAAGTCAAGGCTTCAACAGGAGCTAACACAAATTGAACTACAAAATGATCACCGATGCATTTTTTCATATCCAAAAGCTAGGGAATTCTATGCACGATCTAATGACAACGGTCGATATTTATCACAACTTAACATTGACCATAAAGAAGGGAATATGAGACTAGATGCCATCCATGAAATTTAGGCAATAAACATCAAAGTGATGATGAAGGACATGACTAAAGAGACAAAGGAGTATATCCAGTCAATTACAAACTCATACTAGAAAAAGTTGAATCAAATAACAAAGTTAGCTAAGCTTGGAGAGGAGCGCACAACAACTAGAACTATTGCACCACAAAAATGCAAAAAAACGCTTCAGAGGAATCCCTAGGTGAAATTAAATACTTATAGAAAACATTGAACTCCTTGCAAGAGCAACTCCAAAAAGCTTAGGATCTAATTATATTACTAGAGCATCAAGAATAAACTAATGAAACACGTTTTAGATGAAACAGAGGCCTAGAGAGATAAGTACCGTGAGGGTATAATGAATGCCATTGTAGAGGTTATGAAACCAATACAAGGCACTACAGTTTCAGACTATGAGATTTATTATAATGGCTATGAATACATGATAAAAACTTGATCAACAATGGGAGAAGGGCCTTCTGAGACTAAGCTATTGGGAGAAGAGGCATCAAAGCAAGTGATGGAGACAACGAAAGTAGTTTGACAACTAAAGAAGAGGAAGAAATCCCTACCACTATCTGCCAGAGAACCACCGAGAGGAAGCCAATAAGTTGCTCAATAAAAGACTTTGGAGGCTGGGAAAGCTTGATGTTGAAAGATGCTAACCTAAAAGAAGGCGCAAATGGAGAACACAATTGAAGAGACGGAGGACAAAGATGTGCTACTGTTCAAACTCTTTGTAGGACATGCATTTAACTTGAAAATTTTGAGAGTAGTTCTAGACGTCGACTAAGTGTAACCATAACAAAGAGAAGGAAGCTTCAAAGGTTTCAAACAATGAATATTTCCCACAACATTAATGGATGGAATTTGTCAACAATCATCTACTCGAATGGCTCAAGAAGTTATAAAGTTGGAGCATCAATCAATACCAACACCAAGGTCAACGAGAGCTTTGGCAACTTGAAGGAGCCATTCTCCCTATTTAGATTCTCGGGTAACCTTTGCCCAACTTTAAGAGAATCCCTAAGTAAATACTTAAACACAATTTAAGTAGGCCAAGGGCATAACTTCAAGATGCCTTGAAGAGGAAAAAGAACACAAAGGTTGTGGAGGAGATCACCAAGCTATTGGGACAATACCACAACAAGCAGTAAAAGGAGACCAAAACAAGATAAAAATCCAAGGAAAACACGGTGAAGCAAAATTAGCCCAAGAATTGTACAAAAATAAGAGTAACCCACAAAGTGCAACTAAAGAAAATGTAAGAGCAAAGGAAAAGTGGCCTTGATAAAGCAAAACAAGAGAAGAAGACGTTGCAAGAAAAGATGAACATAATACAAGCAATGCCCTCTTTAACGATTGTTGTTGGTCCAATAACACTAATGAAGCAAAGAGAGTAAGAGATGGGAGATAAGGAGCTTTTCACAAGACTAAGGGAAAGCAAGCATCTCACATAGTTCAAGGCCCTATGATGCTTGGAAGAAGTCGCTTCTGCAATCACTTACCAAACAAAACAAAAAGACATCAACCAAGAGAGCACAAGAAAACGACCTCTAACACATCAATTGCCTGACATGGATCCAATAAGACTGCTAAGGCATACTTGGGTGGCTAGGAAACAAAAGCCCTTATATCCAAATGAGGACCAATGATAAGAGTTTACATGTACGTGATGCCTTTCGTTTTTTTTGTTTTTTGTATATGTAAAAAGATTGTAGAAGTATTTATGAACTCAACAGTAACTTGTTACCTAGCTTGTGTGCCCATCATATACAAATCTAAGCACTAGTTTGGAACATTAGAAACTATGTTTGTAATTTTATCTCACTAGTTGAGTTGTTGTCAAGAACATCGTCAACTTGTCAGTTTCCGGATGACATCGAAAAACCTAAAAGAGAAAAGATACAAATAAGGTAAAACATACCCATGGATTCCCCAGACCTTGTAACATGCAATGATGACTATCCTGACAATAGATGGGCCAAGGCTTCTACGTATGAAATGCTACATGGAGAGAACTGTTCTAAAGATTCTTGGGCCTTTCCAAGGTAGGAAGCTCGGCCTCAAGAAAGAGCTTGAGAAGTTAGAGATCACACTCTTCCCTCAAAGCAATATCTAGAAGCTAATTGGCCAAGGCCTTGAGAAATAGCCCAAGCCTTAGGAAATGGCTTATGCAACCGAGGGAGAAGCATTTAATGCATAAAGAGAGACTATTCGGAATGCAACATACAGGACCGAAAAGGGCAAGAGGTGATTGCCAAGTGATGTCTCACAAGTGGGTCTTAAAGAGTACTCATCGAGACTAATATGTTAACATCAATTTTGCTAAACAATGTTTAGTCATAAAGGTGCTTTGAAAAATATATGTAAATAGATATAGATATAGATATATATATATATATATATATATATATATATACACACACACATATACATCCACACGCACACACAGGAGCACAGATTAAGGATTAGGGATTAAGTGTGCGCACAAGCACACTCCTACACACACAAATATACACAAACACACACACACACACACACACACACATAATAAATAAATCAAATAAAATATATAAGTTACATGCAATGAAATCCTTTTCTCATGTGGAACAAGGCATTAAGTTAAGAGGAGAAAGATATGCAGCTATCACTTAGAAGTTGTATAAATAAATAAAAAGGAGAGAGAAGCTCGACTCCTCTCACCAATGTCAAGTTACTAATTGCAATAACAAAACATTAGACTTCATTACTCTTGTAATCATAAGACTTTTCCAGAAGCCACATCACATTTACTAAAGTTTCTTCTCTTCATGTCGTTACTCATCAAAGTACACCTTGTTCAATAAAAGGTTAATCCATCTTGTCAATAATGACAATTTTATGAAGGGAACAATACCTTGTCATAATAAAACCAAGGTATGACACAAGGGGCCCGAGCTCTTACAAGTAACATTCAATAGTTTCTTATGCTCACTAGAGGCTTAAGTGGCACTAATAGGACGTGGATCACACAACTCAAGGCAAAGCACCAAAGGAGTCTTGTCTCTTTCTTCCAAGCAAAGTTAAAAGTTGACAAGGGTCATTAGAGCTTTGAGAAATGAAGTGAGGCTTAGGCAACACAAGCAACAACTTATGCAACTCATGGCAAAGCACCAAGAACAAAGAGACATAGTCCAAGAATCATGTGCTCTTCCTTCAAAGCAACATTAGAGAGTTTGTGGCATACGTAGCTAAGGACTATCGATGCAATTGAACAGAGGTGAGAAGACACTATGAGCATCACATTCGAGGGATAATTCCTTAGTATAGAACCATGATTGTCATATATAGAGAGAAAAATAGCTTCAAGTCTTGACTCACTCATCACAAATGTGCGAAGGCCTAACATAGCAAGAATGCTCAAGCTATTGAATAAGTTCGATTGACATTAGAGAGTAAACTTGTGGATTGATGTACATAACAATCCTTTTAAAAGAAAATCATAGAAGCTTATTGCCTAAGGAGGCAGTTCATGGATATTACATTGTCATCTCCACTATGAGTGTGAAGGACACTTCACCATCCCAAGTTTGTATTTTGTATGCATTCGATGACCTCCCCAATTGATGGCAAGCTTAAAAGTCAATTGAAATACAACTTTGTTGACCACCATTATTGTTGTCTCATAACAACTTCAAGCAATTTTCTTCAATGATATCTAATTCAATGACTCAAGCTTTTTTGTTAAATTTTGACCATCCAAATAATGGAATTCCATCCTTGCCGAGGGCAATTTCCACCTAGTTGATAGGAAAGTCAAGTTCCATAGCAACAAAAAACTTTAGTTCCATTCACCAACGAGAATAAGGTGACTCCCACATGGATGAGGGCATAATATAATAAGTCCAAGGGCTGATCAAAGCTAATCAAATCTTTGCCTTTGTGCACATCAACCTTTCACTTCAGCATTCTGAACAAGTTCCTAATTGTACCTTCATCTTATCTATTTGTCCTTGGACGACCCACAATAGAGTACTTTATCTACAACTCAAAAAGGTAACAAAACTCTTGCAATTCCTTATCTCAAATGATGTCATTATCAATTATAATGGGCAACTACATGCTAAACTTGCAAAATATCTTGAAGCACAAAAAATTGTGCACCTAAACAATGGTTAGCTCAACCTAGGCTTTGATATGATCCATTTGCTATATTTAAAAAACCATCACGAGGAAGGTTCTTGCAAATAGCAAAAGCTATTAGGAAGGGTCTGAGCAAGCCTATTTCAATAAGCCACAACATATTGATGAATTCCAAACGATTGGCTCAAAAGACCAACATGAACTTAACATTTATGACACCAATGAGATACCAATCGTGGGCATACTTCTAAAGGATAGGCCAACATAAGCCTTTTCTAAGTATTGCCAAGGTACAATCTAAGCAGTAATTGGTGCAATACCCAACATATACTTCTACAATAATATATGTAACTTTTGAATATATTTCTATACTCTAAAATGATGGAGCAATTAATAAGAATAGAAATTCCTAAAATCCAAGAAGAGAAGATAGAATAAAAAAATGATTCTGGTATGTTATATGATCAAAGCATATCAATGAAAATTAAAGGTAAGTTTTAGAAGGGACTAAAAAGACCAATGATGGCTGAATGGTCAAGCACCCAATGATTCATGATGAATGAATATACGGATGATTAGTGTACCGATTAATGGTAAGATTAAGCATAAAAAATTTAAATGATATAAGCAAATGAAACATAGTGCATTTAATAATCAAAAAAGGAAATGAAAGTTATTGAAATTCTCTCTTATAGATAAGGAGAGAAAGGCCAAAATAGAGTTAAAAAGATACTATTAGAAAAAAATTAAAATTTTGAAATCAGAAGTTATCAATAGAAACAGTACACTTGTATAAACATTCAATAGGAGACTTCATATTGCTGTTGTATTGATATTGAATTATTTGGCTTCAAAGCATAAAACAGTACTATGACGAAATCAAAGAGCTTAATGGCTTTCTTCCATTTCTATAATCACAAAATTATAAATTGTGAATCTTTGGCCCTCTACAAGTCCTTCAAACCAAAAACAAACTCAATGGTTGTTGCCTACGTGATCAATAGTTGAAACTTAATAACACCACCCCAGCAAGTCCACCTGATTCACAATTTTCAATGGAAAAGACGTTCTAATTGCTATACATTTACCAATAGTAATATTAGCTTGCATGAAAACATGCATCGTCATAATTAAGAGACCTTCTTATCACAGTTTCTTAATAAGAATTATGGACTTATTTCAACAGAACCAATTGTTGCAATCCAACAGTGTAACTAACCCGGATAATGTTATAGGCTTGTTCAGAGATTAACTGAAACACTCACTGCAAATGTTTTATCTGACAAAAATTAGCATGTCAATGCTCTGTAGCATGTAGGATCTGGCAGCCACGTTCCCATTATGCATAGAACAGACAAACTTGCCTTTCTATATAGTAAATATAAATTGGAAATAAAGCATTATAAACCATTGTAATTATCTTTCAATTGTTTTTAAATTTCAAAATATAGGAGTGGCATCAAAACACATTGATCGATCCATAACAGAACGACAATCAGTTACCCAAGAGCCTAAAGTTTGTATTACATAAGTTACCTTATATCCATTATGAAAAATGCTAAGTAACAAATTTTGACCCACTAAGTTCCTAATACTTGTTCTCTGACAAATGAAAACAACTAAATCCTAACATTCCAAGAAAACATCTACAAGTGCATGTTGCTGGAATTGTACCAAGATACTTCAAGCGAAAGCTAAAAGTACAGAAAAAAAATCTTGAAAACTAAGCAGAAGTTAATTAAGAAGAATATAACTAATAATACTACCTCAGTTTCACATATATGTACAAAAAAAGAAAATATGCAGCAAAAAAAAGATTGCAATACATACCAAAACCCTTACTACTATCAAATAGCAAATTTACACTATTTTGCAGGCCCCTCCACTCTTGCAAGATATATTGGTGACTAGTTTTTGCTTTTGCTAGGGAGATGTTCGAATCCACCACATTGATCAACAAAACGTTCTGTGGATGATCCACCACCTGAAAAAAATAGATCAGAAAAAATGCCTCAAATTTTTATTAAAATGGGATTAAAGATTAAGTTGCATTATAACTTTAGATCAAGTTATTGCATACTAAGAACTATAAGAAGCAAGTTAAAAATAGGAATTGAGAAAACATTCATAGATGATATGTGCTTAAAGAGCAAACAAGCATCTGAAATCTATAACAAATCCTTGTTTCAAGACAGATGCATACCTGCTTTAAATAAAATAACAAGGATAAAGACAACAGTGCATGGATAAGGAAAATAAAGAAACTATTCCTATTGTTAAATCAACTACAAAAAACGGTGTCTGGTCTGCACAGTGAAGTGAAACATTTAAATCATGTAAACAATGATATGAAGCAAGCAACAGAATTTTCAGAACCATGTAAAAAGACAGACATTTCATACAAAATTCTTCCCCGGGTAGCCTTGGATCTAAATCAAACAATTTACAAGGTAACCCTAGTTTAATGACTAAAGATAAAAATTATCAATTTATTACATCAAAATCATTCATAGGTTCTGAATGTTAAATAATATTAGACATCATGAAAAATAAAGGAACCTACATCAAGCAGAATGGCTGAACGATGTCCACAAATCACACAAATAATGTCCAAGCACAACAAGCAAGTAAACATTTTAGTCGATCCAATCACTATGAAGAAATTAACTATTTGATAAATTCTATGAATCTATTGAAGCATCAAACCATCCAATTGTACTTGAAGGGTCCTTCAACCATTGGAAGGATTCCAACAAATTATTTTGATAAAAATTATCTATAATTCAACCAATGGTCAAAAAACCTAAACTTAAATCACAACAGGATTGCAACACAATTCAATTTTAAAATTTCAAACAAACTATGAGTTAATGTGGCAAAGAAAATGCAAGATATAGTGGCCCACAAGATACCCATGGGAGGGTTTGTATAAAGCTTTGAAAGGGCTTCACTGAAGAAAGTTTAGATCAAAGAAAATAATTCCATTGAAAGGTGGCTGTGAGCTCCATTGAAGGCTAAGTTCCTAGCAAGTGTCCATGAACTTATTATGTGTAATTGTATGGCAATCAACACTAGTGGTGTGGCTGAAGGTACCTCACAACCCGACATTTGTGCTGGATTTAGGTTTGTTTTATTTCATTTGTTGTGATCCCACTATTCTCCCTAAATTCAGGTTTAATTGATTTACTATATTTAAAAGCTTCTAATCATGTCATTCCCTTAGTTATATCACTATTATTTCCATATAACTTTGATAGCAATGGTTTCAAAGAGATGAAGTTTAGAACCTTGGAAAGAAACTGTCATCATTCTACAAATATGTGGCTACATATTTTTGTACTTAAGTTGGTTGCGACTAGGTTCTTTACTCATGTTAGATTTTAAACTTCCAAGGTTCTATGCATAAAGAAATCACAGCTAATTAGCACAAGAAATTATTAAAAAAATCAACTAAATGCCTAAAGGTTACCTTCTTACTCTGAGAATACTAATTGGACTCAAATTAGTCTTCATATGACTACAACTTGATATATTCTAGAGATAAACTGCATGATCATATTTGCTGCAATTTTGCAAAAGAATGGGTTGTCAAAAATGTGAAATTCAAGATTGACTCCATTTTAAAGCCTATCACAACTTTTCAGTTGGTTGGTTGAATTCATTGGCCTAACCTCATTCATCTAAGCACTCAAAACACAACACAGGGCAACCTCTACTAGGATGTTTTTGTTTAGTCACAATAACAAACCCTCGTACACTTGCACCAGTTCATCCAAATACCCAAGCATGCCTAGGAAAAATAACTGTTTCTTGGGATGATTTAAGCTGATGTCCTTGGCAACATTCCATGAATTTTGATATAACCCCATAATCCGACCTCACCAACAATGTATCTCTTTTTTTTGAATAAAAATAGAGTGGTATCAAAGCAAGTTAGTCCATGTTACTTCTTAATAGTACCACATACGTAATTTGTAGATATTTTGAGGACTAGCTTTCATAAGTTGTGTATTTTAACTCATTTAACATCATGGCTTATTGAAGAGCCTATCTTAAGCTTAAAAAGCCATAGAGCTACAAGCCTCATAGAATACAGATTCCAAGATCAAAACGTGTTCTCTGTTGAATGCTCTAGAGTTTATGGACTGACGACATATACAACTAACATTTAGTGAGATGAGAATCTCTTTAGATTACATAAGCAGCTTGAGAATTTGCTTATGATGGAGAAAAGAAACAATGATTTGAGGAGTTGTCTTCATCTTACCATTGGATAGTTGAACCAATACTAAATCAAATCAATCCTAGAGTACAAACACCTTAAACTTTTAGTGATTTTGCTGGATACAAACCGAGTATTAGAAGGCTTAACCAACCTAACTTTCATTCCTACTTCAAGACAAACTCATGTAAGGCAAGCTAGCAATTAACTGCAAGAGTTCCATGAAAAATTGCACCTTACACTAAATAAACCCTCTTATACGATAGTTCAAACAGACCAATCACATTTTTGTTATCACTCAACAATGTCAATATTAGTCCTATCACTGGAGTTGTCCATGAATAGTGGTGTCTTCATTTTCGGCCATTTCAATAAATCCCTTGTAAATCTTAGGCTAATTTGTTTTTATGGTGATGCGTTCATGTATTCATGACATTAATGATTCATAAAGTGCACCAAGTTACAAGTTCAACACTCATCCGAGCACAAACTTTTCAATCATCCAGACAATTATAAGAAAATATTTTTTCATCAATCCTATAAATCATCCAATGAAAAGAAAATACTCCATAGGTGCTTTAGCCATTAAAATTATTTTAGCAATTTATGTTGCTTGAGTATATCAAAAATTCGACCAAAGGTCAAACCAAGCAATCAAAACTCAAGTTTCAGCAGTTGAATTTTCAAGCAAATTATGGGATGATGTTGCAAAGAAACGACAAGAGTTAATGGTCCAGAAGGGCTGCATTAGATCTTAATGAGGCACCACTTACATAGAAGAAGATTGTTGATGAATGAAGAAAAGAATTATTCCCAAGCTCATGGCCATGGGGCCATGTACTCCATTAAAGTGCTAATTCCACTCCATGTAGCCATGGACTTGTTTGGTGTGATGGTGTGGCTATCTACCTTAACTGTGTTGTTGAAGGTACCCCGCACCTCCCATTTGTGATGGATTTAGGTTTTCCTTCAGTTTTGTTCATTACAATCGCACTGCTCTATGATTCCCCATTCTCAAGCCTGTCCATAATGTTGTTACCTTAGGCATCTTCATTGTTATTTCTAAATGTCTTCAAAGTTTAACTTGCAATGATTTCAATGATATATAATCTACTTCCTTTAAAGAAAATTTTGATCATACTATAACATATGTGGCTATAAAGTTCCAAAAGCTATACTTTAGTTCTATTCACAAGTTAAATGTTTAAACTTACAAACTTTTTGATATATAACAGAATCATGACTAATAAGTCCAAAAAACTACCTGGAAAGTCATTGAACACGTGCAAGTTACCTCCATTATTCTCAAAGCACTATTTAGACTCAAATTAGTCTTCATGCAGCTCAAATTTCATATATTATACATGTGAAATGCATGAACATATTTTTTGCATCTTGAAAATAAACCCTGAACCCAGGTTGTTATTTCTCAATCGAATTCATTGATACAAAAAAGCCAAGCCCCAACTAACTTTAATTGTTCATATCAAACTCAATCCTTAGTAAATATGAAGTTTCACCTATACTAACTAAGCACAAAATCATATTAATCATAACACAAAGTTTGAACCTCCAATGCAAGTGGCCACTTAAAAAGTATGGCAAAATGCCCAAATAGTAAACAATTATGCAATTTTTATTAAGCATTTCCAAATAAAAGTGCTCATAATTTACAATAAGAAAACTTATTGCCATGATTTTTCACTAGTGTATCCTATCGCTGGTCTACATTAACTAAATGCAATGACTCCTATAGCAGAAATTATTTATGTAAAATCATCAAACTTTGTAATGTTAATATTGAGAACTATTAGTATTTTTTTGTCGTTAAGCAGCATAAACCAGCACCTATGGGATGTAAAGGAGGTTTTATATTGGAATTGACATCTACTTCAATCATCATGATCATATTTCCAGTTCTTTAAAATTTCAACATACAAGAGTGACTTCACAAAAAGATTGATCAACAAATAGTACAAAATCATTTAGACATGTTCGAGGGGGAACCATATAGAAAATTAAAAGCATTTGATTAATGTAATAAAAATGGGTCTTTATAGACAAAGCACCCTCAAATCAACTTGTGATGACATAATTTATAACTAAATCTAAATTTTGTCTGTTAATTAAAGTATCCAATAGCTGAACCTTGACCATACCAGCAACAACAACGAAATCCCCAATGGTGGTAGTTTTGACAAACCAATTCCGATTAGCATATGGTATTCAAGATTAATGGGTGGTTTAAAAACAAGGGAATGTCCAAAATAGTAGCATATGTCCATATGAAACAGAATTGCAACATCATTTCTTTCAAGGAACAGATATGCAACTTTGCCTGGTAAAACAGGTTACCACATGAATACTAGAAACATACCACAAATCAAAATTATATTACATGCCCAAAAAAAAGCAGCCGAAAGGCTAGAGTCACCTCATGCAAGAGAATGAATGGTGGATTAGGTTTAAAAAGAAAGCATAACTACCAAAACTTAAACATAATAAAGAACTAACAAATAGATTATTTCTCACTTGTTCTCCACTAATTGCTTGAGGACGAAACTTGTTTGGCGTAACAAGAAGAACCTTCAAGAAGAACATATCATAGCCTATCTTCCTCTTATATTTGCTTAAACTTCTGCACTGGATGTCACATATAAGCATGCATAGCTTAAATTCTTTTGCCCATAAATCTTTTAAAATGTCTTCAACCTACCACAGGAATTTAACACATAAAAAAGTCATTAAAAGCCATCAAAATAAAAAAAATACAAAGAACATCATTATAAAAAGGTGAAACAAGTATAAAATTCAATACATGATAAGATTTTTGAAGAGGGGAAAAACAACCTCTGTCGGAAGCATATCGATCTTTCTAGAAGACAACAAGTTTATGATTTTAGGAGGGACGTCTCTTGATTGATTATTTGTTACCATTGCAGGTTTTTCAGGTTCCAACAATTCTCCATTACCTTCTGAAGCCTTTTCTATGCATCTTGATGACAAAATGTTTTCATTCTCTAAAACTTCATCATCACTACCAAGATTGGATTGTTTCCCACCCTTTGAAGGACCAAAAGTATAATCTTCAATAGCATTGGACCTTATTTCAGAAATTTTCTGAGACTGCAAAACAGACATAAATTAGAGCATTAAAGAAGCTCCAAATATCTAACCACTTCTCAGAATGATCAAGCTCAATTTTGAAAATTCTGAGAGAAGTTACTTCAATCATCATGCAAGTGGCAAATGAATCCTTGCCAAGACATGAAAATCACCATTTTCAATATCATGATAGTATCAGATGTTTCACATGTTTTAGTTAATTCACTAAATTTATGTTATAACTCTATTAGGGAAGGTGATATTCCAATTAATTTTCTGACGAGTCCTCATCACAGAGTAAGGTTTCCTATTGACATTTTACAAACAGTATGAACAGATGATAAAAGAATAATGACTTACCCATCCTAACACTCCTTTTCAAGCAGGAGAATGGAGGTTAACTAAATCTAGCTTGTTACAAAACTTAGAAAATTTAAGATGTTCCAAAGCTTTAATGAAAATATTAGATACTTGATTAAAACTAATAGACAAGGAATTAGAATTTTCTCATAGATCACAATATCACTGATAAAAATGACAATCAACTTTAAAATGTTCAGAAAATTCACGAGACAAGATTGTTGACGATTTAGTTGAACAAGGGCATAAGCACCAAACAAAGTCATGCACTTAGACTTCGGAATCCAAGATCTTCTAAAAAGGTTTTTGCTCACAAGATTTGATTAAGTAGTATGACCCATGGCCCATATTCACTTTGTGCATTTATTCTATAGATGACTATTTGCTTCTTATTTTTACAAAACAAAAGAATTTGCCTACAAGCCGTACAAAATAACAACATTCAGACATAGATTTCCTATAACGAAAAACAACATAATCAACATATAAGAAATATTTCACATCCTGGTCTTTATCTCTTATAAAGAGAAAACCTTTTACAGGAGCTTTCATGATATATGTAAGAATTATTGACATAACATGTCAATTCTTTTGTTTGGAGTTTGCATGAAAAATGACGACAACAAGAAAAGCCATATCCAGCATAGCAACAATAATGTAACAAATTTCCACACAAACCGTCGATATCTAACAACAACTTCCAAAGAATTGCTTGGTTTTAATACTCAAGTAGCTCCATTTCCTCAAATAGTATCAGCTGCACATTTCCATTGTAATTGTAAAAATCTTCTTCAATTGTAGGCTAAATCAATCCCATGGAAACGCTTAAGACCCTCTACATAATTTGTAACAAAGCATTTTTTAAGATATTGTTTTAATTTAAAAATTCATTCTTGATCACTTCTAATGAGAACAATGTTACAAACATAAACTGACAAGATGATAGATCAAATTGATGTGTTTTTAAAAAAGAATAATTCATGTTGCCATAATGCACACCAAGTCCAAGAAAAGACTTACAAAACTTATTAAACCATGCTTTTAGACTTCATTGAGGTTCATATAAAGCTTTCCTGAGTTTTCAAATTTTAGTCTTCTCATAACATAGTCTAGCAGCTGCTTCATATAAACAACTTCATGAAGATAGCCAATATAATAATTTTATTAATACCCCTCTAAAGTAAAGAACATCCCTATTTAATGGAAATTGACAAAAGAATATGAACAGAATTTAGTTAAACAAAAGGTGAGAAAATGTTGAAGAAGTCAACACAATAAACTTGGTTGTATCCATTGGCAACAATGAGAGGATTATATGAATCAATAATGCCACCAAGTCAAAAGTTTACATTATAAACCCAATGACTTGGGACATGTTTAATAACAGATGAAGAAGCAACATATCCCATGCATGTCAATCTTGGAGAGAAGCCACTGCAAAGCCCACAGCCCATTTCCACTCAATAACTGCAAGAGAACTATGAGTGATCAAAAGGCAATCTTTTATTTCTTGGTAATAACTTTCAAATACAAAAAGGACATTTGACCATCACTTAAAAAGATAAACCCAAGAGACAATGAAATGATCTATCATATATCCTATCTATAAGAACCAAAATAAATCACCACATGTCTGAATGGATGAGCTTAGAAAGAAAGCAACAAGGACATGAGGGATCGCAAGCTTAGTAACACAGAATAAAAGAGGAATTAATAGCAAAGTCAGGAGCAGTCAAACCAACTATAGAGGAGTTAAAATTGGATACTAGAAAAATGGTAAAGACAATAGAGCACCATAAGAAATTCCTCATTTTTCCAAATTTGAATAGTAGGATTGGCACCAAAAGCCCTCTACTAGAGAAGTTCATCGTATTGTAAAGAACTTTATAATATTCCTAAGGTGTCATATCATAACGAAAAAGAGAACGAAGCATGCAACAGAGAGTGTAGATGCAAATAATCTTGATTTTTGGAAGTATATGTATTGAAACAAATCTCATGTCTTGGGCCATCTTATGAAACATTATGGTGAAAGAAATGATAGCTTTGAAGGTTGAGGAACAACGTGTGTATGGCACAATCCAATGATTGTCAAATGGTGTATTTGACAATATCATTCATATTTGAGGAAAAGCATCATGATATTGCAAATTTCCCTGTGAGCCATGGAAGGATCGAAAAACCCTTGACTAGAAGAGATGTACCATTAAACTTGATAAAATCATCCAAAAGGAAGGTAGCTTTGACTAGCCATAGAGGGAGGATTCTAAGTTATTTGGAAGGAAAATAGAGTGGAAGTTGAAACAACTATGCACAATGGCATCCTATGCAAGATTAGGCAAAGGAGGGAGAGGTATAATGCAAAATCAAGAATATTTAGGGAGCCAATTGTGGGGGAGAGTGTAAAGCATAGAAGTCACCAAAGGTACGAGAATGGTAATAACATTGGCATGAAGGACAAGGGCATAAGCACTAACGTGAACCAAAAACATGGGGTGTGGTTAAGAAAGCAAATAAAGTGGCTAAGAGAGGATGAGGAGAAGGGATCATAGCTAACAATGCGGCTATCAAAAGAAAAAAAAAGTGATAGATTAATTTCTAGTACAAAGTATTTCCATGTTAGAAAATATTTTGTTGCATCTTTACTCAATAGTAATGCTCCCTATTTAAATTACAAAGCAAGACATATAAAATATGAATAAGTGATTTGGGACTAATAACTTAACCTATTCTAACAAATTCCATAGTATTAAGACGTACATCTCCTGCAACTCCTTGAATTTAAATTTCATATACAAAGATTAAGAAGAAAAAAGAACATGACACCAAAAAAATACAAACTGTCTAAAAGGATTAAATCATAATAGAATTACCACTCACAAAAGAATTCTAAATGAGAGAATCATTTGTATCTGTAGCAAGATAGTCACACTAATATCCTTCTTTAACCATTATTATCACAAATAGCTTGATAATATTCATGAATATATGCTGCTTAAGGATAATATTAAAGGCTTCCAATGGTTGATGCAACAACATTCAAGGTCCTAATACAAAAGGTATTTCAATAATCACACATCTAATGGAGCATTAATACAGTACAAGTTGATCGATACACTCAGCAAACCTTGGGATTCTATCCACAATTTGTGGGCTTCTGTTTGAATTTTCAACTAGTCTGCTTTCGATTATCAGGCAAAAAATTGATATATTAAAAATGTAGTTGATAATTGTATTAAAACTGAACATCCTTGAAAAAGGTTGGACATTATGTCCAACAAGTGTCGTTGGTCATAATTTATGATCTTATATTTTCTATAAAAGGTTTAGTTATAAAGCAGGAGTGTGCATCCATTCTTACCATTGCTCATGTATCAAGGCTGTCTAAAAAGTATTTTATGCAGCATACCAACATCAGTAGCTAACCATAGATTTTGACAATCTCTCTTAGATCATCTCAATTCAGCTCAAGAAATTGTTAGTCCAAATTAAGAAATATGAAGCAATTCCAAATTGAACTTGATGGGCTAAGTATTATTGAACTTCCACTCATTTATCAAAATAAATAAATAAATACCTTTTCTAGCCAACCGAACGTGTGACACTCAAGCTTTGGACTCATTTTCTGACAGTAACCACATTTCTTAGGCCGTTCTCTCATAATTTCAAACAAAGTTGATGTAGCCTCTGCATGTTGAATGGAGGTCCACCTTTCCTCTGAATAATTTACATTTGCATTTAATTTAACATGCTGCCTGCTATCATCTGACCCAAAAACTGCTTCATCCCATAAGCTGGTTGCCAAGTTCTTGGCAGCAACAACATCGCCTTGAATAATAAGGGCTAGGATGGAAACATATCTGCCAACCTGAAATCACAGAGAAATGGCTACATGTTGGGCAATTATATCAGTAAAAACGAATAATAAAATAATTCTTTTCAGAACAACATGATTATCTATTGCAGCAGAGATAAATAAGTCAACATGATTAATAAAATTGGCACAAGGCTTCTCATATAAAAAGTCATTAATTGCCACGTTCTCATTGGTTGCATCAGTAAGCAGATTTTAAGTTTGCAACGGATGAATAAAAACTAAGTTATAGCCTTTCCCTATGGTTAAATCAACAGCAGGGCTGCATCCATTTCTTCTTATTTTCAACATCCTTTCAAAATTTTGGCCAATCCTAGTGAGCACCAGTGCAAGTAAAATCTATCGTGCAAATGAATAATAAGAGCAAATTTGCCATGGGAATTTCATGAAAAGCAACAGAAATAAGCATTGTTATGTACTAAAATGATTCCAACATGTTAACACACATAGAGGAGATAACATGGAATGGAAGCAAGAGCATGAAGATCACCAAGGGATCGACAAGAATGTAGAAAGGAGTGACACATGGGTGGACTTCAGAAAAGTAAGGAGTTGACTATGAAATAATCTAGTGGGCAGATTCATATACATTATAAACACACATCATTTGTCATTCATTAAAAGATTAGTCAATAATAGCAAATATACTTAAGAAGAACATCAAGATAGCTCAATAGAACTGAACTTCTCTTGTGGAATCATTAACATAAATTAACACAAGAGCCACCATGCAAAGCCAATTGCTTTGTGATACCAAAGAGCTAGTCAACAAATGAAGAGGTGATAACATCAAACCTTATTTTCATCTGACAACATTTTGAGTTCATTTTAGCATATTTAAGGTTCAGGTTGAAGTCAACACATCATTAAATAATTGGGAGGAGTTGAGATCAATCAATCTAAGCATGTCAAATTCTGGTACACTTGATTAATCAAAATAATCTATCACAGATTGACATTTATTCAGGAAAAGTAAGCCTAATAGCACTTTCTATATTTCTTGTACTTGGCATGTCAAAATAAGTTTCTCATGTCAATTTAAATCAAGTAATTAGAATTGAGATCACATGTTAGGCAAGGAAACCGAGTAAAAACTAAACCCAACTCATAAGCTCTAACTGACACCATACCCTTACAATTTAGAGTTTAGACATGCAACAAGGTTATTGATGAGTGGCTTCATTGTTCTCATTGGCTTATCTTATTACCTGCCTTAAATCTTTCTTTTTTTAATTTTCATCAAAAGTTTTCCATACATGTGATTTTGGAAAAACCAAAAGGAATATTTGTCCATATAGGTTATCTGTAAAAAAAAAACAAATGCTTATGGATATGAATTTTTGCTTATTTCTTTGCATGCTTGCTCAAAAAACTTTGATTGAGTATTAAAGTAGCAATTTGTGATGTTGAACGAGTACATGAGAAGGATATAAGATTCAACACTTGTGAGTGCACAAAAGATACAATTATATGGATATTTTTCCCAATGAGTTGTAGCTCACGTTGGATTGGCCTTGCCCTCTAACAAGAAGATCCAATGCTCAAAAATAGGCATAACCCTCAACTTTCTTTAAAAAAAATGAAGATTATTCATTATCATTAACAAAAGCACACTTACAAACGTGTGCTTTAAAAAAAGTCTAATAATTTCGTACATTGACTTTTTATTAAGAGATTAACCTAAGCTCAAATAACTAAGAATTTATTTTAGTATTGATCTCATTTTAATGCTGGATTTCTTAACATCTTTCTTTAGTTTCATTTGAAAGAAAAATTTTAGTAATAAATGATGAAATGTTTTTCAATTTTAATGCCAATAAACATTTGCACAATCTTGGCATTGCCTTGTGAGCCAAAGCACATGATGGTTGTTATAATAATCTTGATCTACCTTAAATAGCAAGTTGCAAAAACATGGCACTAATATGATGTTGAACGTTTTTCTTGGAAAATTTTTTAGTCAATAATTCAATCTTTAAAGTTAATTTCGCCAATAAGGTGTTCCATACTGTTTCAAATATGTAGATAAATCCTTCAAGAAGTTTTCCTACTATGGTAATCGTGAGATAAGAAAGGAATCATGTACATAGATATTAATGAAAGTTTAACTTGCATTGTTGTAGTAAGCATGGCTAATCATTGCAGTTCACCATCTATCTCATATACATTTCTACGTTTTACACTTCCTGCCTTTTAGGCCCCATTTGGTTTGGGGTTAGAGGCTAGGATAAGCTGGGATAAGGCTTATCCCAACCTTTACCTTGGGATAAGAATTACTCTCAAGAGTAAAGAAGCTTCTAAAGATAAAATTGAAGCAGATTTTGGTAAGGATGGCTAACCTAAAGCAACATGAGGTTAAACATAAGAAACATATTTGATTGCCTCAATTCCCCAACTTACCCCCAAAACCAAAGCATTGCATTTGCTTGTTTCAAATAAAATTATCCCTTCAGGTTTTTTTACTTAAAAAAAAGACAATTACCAACTATCTACTTTGTTTTTATGAACAATACCACTACATAATTGATAAAGAATCATAATAACAATTAGCAATATCTTAAAAGACAAAAACATCTAGCAGTACCCAACTTATCCTATGGCATTGTATGACAAAGAACAATAAACCTATGAACCGGTACACAATAATCAATTGCTTTTTTAGTATACCAACAAAAAAAATACATGACTGATAAAATAACATCCACCCCACAACAATAGTAATCAGCATTAAGATGAACAATAGACGTAAGTTATCAAAAGGAAACAGTAGTTCACATAACAATGTTACCTTTTCTTGGCCCATCCTAAATTTATGACAATATAAACATGTGATCTGAAGAAGACCTTTCAGACTGTGGAATAACAAAGGATTGTAAATTGGCATGGCAAGCTCAATATGACCATAATGACCAGGGCAATGAACACTGTCTTGGCCACAAGATTTGCAACTGGTAAAAATGCAGTAAGTATTTAATGAGTATACTAATGAATCTAAGACGATATAATAAACCCAGAAAATAAATTCTAAAGAACAAGAGCGTTTAAACCTAGAAAGAAAATAACATCCTATTTCGGTTATCTATGAATGTTGAATGCCTCAGGTGCAGCTTTATAATAAAGAATGACATGGTATGATATAAAAAACATAAAAAAAATAGCTTGCAATGATTGATTTCAATGTGATAAAAACGTTGTCACTCGGATATTGTGGACTACTCCCAATTATTTGGATGGAAAGTTGGATTAAAAAATTGTAATATTACAAAGGAGAAATATTCACGAAAACTTTTACTTTTACTAATGCCAAATAATTACTCAGCTACCGATGGGCAAAAAATGAAAACATGGAATGATAGAATGCATCAAATACAAAACAAGTGCCACAGTGGTGTGATCCTTCTTGTGCTTTTACTAGCATGTAAAATCCTTCTTGATAGCTGTCATAAGAGCAATATAGAATGACAAATTCAATAAGGGTCTGTTTGTGATGGAAAACTTTCAAAGATTAAGAGATGCCACACCTACTAAAGCAACTCCTCCCTTGGCTCTTGGCTATCAAAGTTGGAAGGTACATGAACAATGGAGCATTCATTAAAAAAATTCAAATTTTAAAAGAATGCAAAACCTGTATCACAAAAGTGCGATATTGATATTAATGATGCAGTGCACTTACGGATCAGCAGGTTTAACCGGACCTAATGCCAGATCATACAATCCACCCGGAAAAATAGAACCTCTGGTATCAAAGAGTTCAGCACTGGTGATTTCTTTGACGCTTATCTTCCTTGCCTCCTCAGAAGTGTAAAAACTGAAATGTATTGACTCCACAGTCTCAGAAGCAGCCTGCAAAAGAACTTTGGATGTTATAATCAACATAACACTGCAGAGGTATTTGGCAATATGAACAACGACATTAGATCTTTCCTGAAAAGGGAATTACTCAAATGTACTTCTATTCATAAGCTTGACTAAAATTTAAGGCCAATAAAGATATCAAAAGAAAAATATAAAGATTCCACTGCAAAGAATATTGTGAGACGAGGCAAATGTAGCTAAAATGTAGAAATCATTATGGGTACATTATACAGCTAAAACAAGGTTGCGCCAAAAGCGTGACTTTTTTGTTTAGCAAGCTCGAAACAGGGAGGTTAAAGGAAAAGAGAACCTCTTCGGAACGAAACAGCGTGTCCGCCATCTTTCGTTCAGTCGAACCAACAGGGCAGCAAAGCAAGAATTTTCCGCAGGTTCTGCAATCGAACTAGGGTTAAACACTTGTGACGGATTTCATTATTGCTGAACAAGGAGGGCAAACAGGAAAACTCGCAAACAACAGCAAGCTGGTATCGAAGGGGACGTCGAGAAAAGAGGGCTGAGTAACGCACCAACGTCGACTCTGAACGGACGGGGAGAAAAGGCACAGGTAGAGCGCAAACACGAAGAGAAATTGGTGACTCAACTGTGAATCCGTGCCTTAAATGTCGTCTGGCAATTGCCACATGAGCAAATTCGCGGCGGTCCAAGGAACAGCTGCCCTGGCGACTCGTGTTTTAGGGAAAACTGAAGATTTCCAGGATTCTTCTTCGATAGAGCTGGTCACTTCTTCGTTGAGATTATCGGTCATAACAAAAAATCTAGTCGAGGCTATCTTGGTATTAACATGAGATATAGCTTAATTATTTACATCGTATATATTACACTTATTCCATCTTATATTTTATACCTATCTTTTTGTATACATATGAAAATTAGTCTTTTATTGTGAAAAACTTTGCACTTGAATTTAAAAGGACTTTAGTTCTAGCTAGGAATAAATCAGAAATGATTAAAACTAAACTGAAGTATTGCAACTTCTCAATATTCCTTGAAGAATTATATAATTATTTATTTAAGTTTGTTCTTTGTCTTTCCACAAAAATGCTCTTAAAAGGTCTTTTTTTTAGCATATATCAATATTATTCTCAAAAATATATCATAATTCTTAATCTGTAACCCTTTTAAAAAATTATCCTAATCAAGTTCGATCATATTTGATCATAATCTTTCTTGTTTGATTCCAAAATTTTTTTTATTTGATTTGAGTTAAAATTTAAGAACCATTATAATTTTTCTTCAACAAAATTTAACAAATCTAATTATATAATTAGAGTTGCTACACTTGGTGTGATAAAAAAAACTACTAAATCACCATCCCCAAAAGTAAGTAATGAAAAAAAGAACATGTGATGGAAAAGAAATTGATGTATGCAAAATTGGAGATAATGCTTGATAGATTTACCTCCATAGACATTAATAACTAATGGGGCATTAGTTGCATCAAAGATAAGAGTGTGACACTCACATGGTGTCCTTAATGGTAGCTCGCCATGCCAAATGGTCGTGTGCTCAAGCTCAAAAAGAGAGAACCCTTGTTATGAAGTGCATGGTAAAAAAGTGGACTCTACTCTAGAGGTAATAATGCAACCTCTCCTATGATTAAACTTTGATCTCTTTTTATTTTATAATGCAATGAGATCTTATGACAAAAAAATAAAGGATTTTTACCCTACATAAGTTTATAGTTCAACATCATTTCTTTTTTTGTGATATTATCTTAATGTGATATAATGGATGTATCAAGAATTGCATATGCATCAATTTTAATATTATCTTAATGTGAAATATTCATGTTATTTCTTTTATGAATTAATTAATAATCTTTATAAATGAACACTCATATAATTTTCTTTATAATGTTATTTTTTATTCAACTATATAACGAATTAATTCAGAAAAGAAATAATATGGATATTTATGTAATATTTTTGTTGTTTTTTTTTTAATCTATTTTGTCCAATGTTTAAATTAAAGTTTATTAGATTATGATTGCATTGGCATAATAGAATTATGAAAAATAAATTTTATCATAGTTTAATAAGTTAATTTAATTGAGATATTGGAAAGAGTTGTTTTTTTTTTTTTTGATAATTTCATATATGTTAGCTTGTTAAATTTATATCCAATATTATAGAATATTTGCAGATCTTCTTAAATTTAAAAATTATATATTTTCCCTATTTGTTACACATATATTTATATATATCATTCATAAGAAACCGTTAAATCGTAATTTTTATTTTTAGCATAAGGAATTATTATATATATATTAAAATATATTTGTAAAACAAATTTAACTTTTTGATTTTTTATATAATTATTTATGAGAAAAAATTTAGATATTTGATAATTTTATTCTTTTCTATACCTTCTAAATTAAGTTATTATTGTGTGAATCTTTAGGGACAAACTTGAGGATGCAAGTCCCGGATGGGCCTCGCTGGAAGCCGTGCCTGGTAAGAGAGCGAACCTTGAAAAAGAGGTTGTGGACAATCTTATAATTACACTGGAAATGTATTCTGCGGGACCAAAATAAAAAAAAGCCTTGTCCGAATTCTTTTTTTGTTTTTTCAAAGTTCGAAAAAAATGAACAATACGTAGTCAGTTTTTAAAAGAAAATTTAAAATAAATATAAATTCTTATTTATTAGAATAAATTAATGTTTTAGGTTTTATGTAAATATTTATATTAAATCGTGAACCTCATTTTAAAACTATTAAATTATTTATGAAGCTAATTTTATATAGTTTTAAAATAAAATAAATTAATAAAAAATAATTATATAAATTTCAAAAAAATTATTATTTTTTAAATACAACGAGATATATGATTCAAACTTTAATTTTGAAAAAATTAAGATTTTAAATTATTCCAAGTCAAATTTTATCTTATTCAGATCTACTTGAGCAAAAATAATAAAAATAAAAAAATAAAAATTATACTATACAAAAAAATAAAAACGCTAAAAATATGTAAAACAAACAATTGTTTTGAATAGTTATTTGTATAAATTGATAATCAATAAACATTAATAAAATAGTTGTATATTTTAAGTTGTTTATTACTTTATATCTATTTTTATAATATTCTATACTCAATCAAATCCTTATTTTTTACGATTGAATCTCTTTTGCCAATCTCAGATTTAGTAATCTCATATTAAATAATTCCCGAACAGTTTATTCTGTAGCGCGAATTATCAAAATAAGCAAAAGTATTATTTCTACGTAAAATACCATCTATCTGTATTTGAATAGAAATACCAAAAAAGGGTATTCTTTTAATTCCTTGTTCTTGATCATATTGTGAGGGAATCACGAATTTATTTCTTCGCTTTTTCCCCAAAGAATTGTCGAAATTATCTTAGTCAATTAATTCCCTCCCAATTATTGGTTCTCGAAAAAATTATGTGATGATTAACTCAAGATTTTTGCCTTGCTTTCATGTGGACATAAATGATTTTATATGATTATAATTATGGTGTAAGATCCATTAGAAAATATACGCATTGTTAACTAAAATATCTTATTTTAATTACAAAAATAAGAATGATGATAATTTTAAATCTATTTCAATGATAATTATAATAAATTAAAAAAATTATAAAATAAATATAAATTTAAATTTGTATATTAAATTATACATGAAAAATAATAAATTTAATTAAAAAATTTTAATTGTTTAAAATATTATCTTTCTTTTTTTAATATATACCTTTCTTGTCCAAATAATTAAAATTTAAAATAAATTTATATAATATTTTTAAATGTACCATGAATTTATTAATAATAAAATAAATATTTTGTAATATAAAATTATATTAATATAATAAATTAATTTTTCAAAATAAAATAAAAAATTTTATAATAACAATAATTAAAAAATTTTATAATAACAATAATTTCTTATTTTAAAATGTTAATAAGATTATTGAATTAAAAACATTACTTTTATTAAGATAACGACAATAAATAGTAGAGTAGAAGCTCTGGTCATAAACAAAAATACGAGATCCAATGAGTTTGAAAAATAACATTTAAACTTAATAATAATAATAAATACCTATTATTACGTATTATTATACATCATTTTAGTATATTTTATATATTACATTTATAAAATTAATACTTAATGATCACAAAACATTACAAAAAATATACTTAATAGCTAACAAAAATATTGTATGAAACTGAACCACTAGAATGATTTAATTATTTCTTCATTAGAAAAATATACACCATATAAAAATTATGACACCTCATTTAGAAAGCATGGAAACATACAATTTTTTTAAAAAAAGCATGATTAGCCAACCCAACAGCATCAATTAGATAAATTTAAATCAACTTGGTGAATATAAAGTTTTCAGAGAATATGAAGGTACTGATGACACTATTGTTTTTGAGTTAAGGATTACATATATCCTGATGGAACCTCCTCTAGATCAGCATGCCAAAAGATAAGAGCTCCATTCAATGAGGTGGTGGTCCTTGTAGCAACATTATGCTCAATAGTTTTACATAAGAAACAAAATCCTCTGACACCACAACTATTTACACACCAAATCCTAACACTTGAAAATTCAATGCAAAAGAAAGAAAGTGTGTAGCCTTGAACAATTTATTGAGCAAAGAATAAAAGCAAGCACAATAAACACTTACCTATGTATCTGAATTACTTAACTCAAAATATGCAAGGCAAGTATTACAAATCAACACAGTAGCTCGTTCACTTGTTGTAAAGACAAAAACTATAAATAATGAGTAATGCATTAAAAGAATTATTCGACAAAAAATAAACATTGAACTTCTCCAACATCTAAATCGATCACACAAGCAAAAAACAATACATATATACGACCTGAAAAACGATGATACAAGTCACACACAAAAGCAAATTCAAAGTTTAACAATTGATGTGATAAAATTTATATTTCATATAAATACATCATAAAGTTTAAAAGTGACGACAATTAATAATAGAACACTTGAAAAGAAAGTAAAAGTTATACAATCTACTTAGGTGCTAAACAAAGTAATAATGATCGTGAAAATAGCTCGAACAGTAAAGAACATGTCAATTAGAAGTAAACCTTCACTTGAAAATTTCATATTTTACTCAACAAATATTATAAGCATTTCCCCAAGTTAAAATATTGAAGAATACATGACGTTCCCTAGACAGAGTTAGAGTAGAACCTTATACACAGTTTTCAACATTATCAAAGTAAATTATAAAAGAATGGAATCCATCAACACGAAGGCACTCATCCACATTCCCTTTTGGTAACTTCATCATTCACTTGGATCTATTTCATAAATTTCTTAAAAACTTCTTGTCAAATAAGATGAAAGGAAACCAACAAATTCTATGAAGTAAATTAATAAACAAAAAGACCAATTAGGAAAAGTTAAATAACAAAATACAACCAATAATACCTAAAGTACCTTTAATAGGTACTCCATCAGGATTTAATGAGGCCTTTAACTGGTACTCCATATTGATGCAATTCTTATTGAAGTAATCAACATATAAAAAATAATAAGTAGGAAAACTAATTTAAAATTAGCACAACTTATATTACAAGTTAAAGCGATAACAAATGCAAGGATATCAAAACATCAACTAAAAGAACCAAAAGCATAGCCCAATACACTATCCAAGAGACTATAAAGTTTGCAAAATACTATTGTCCTTAAAATTCTCTTATGATCCTTTATTGTAATAAGTAGGTTAAACAAATAAACAAAAGAGCAAATAGAAGTTATCTTGAAATTGTCAATCCTTAACCCCTTTAACATCTTCATTAATTGAATCTACATCAAATATGTGACTAATGAAATAAACTTTGAAAACTTATAAAACATGACTCATGCTATTGATGTTGCTTGATTATGATAGTAAAGTTTTTATAACCTTTGTAATTAATGAACCATAAGAGAAGTCCTTACATTGCCAAAAGTGCAAAACTATTCATCAATTACACATCTCATTCATGTTATCAAACGCTTTATTAATACCAAGTACAACAAACATATAGTACTAAACAACAAAAATCAATATCCATGTTACTTAAAATATTGCTAGGAGAGGTATAAATATGAGTATGAAGAAAAATTCAAAACTTGGAAATCCTACACATACTCATAAAATTATTATACAATAAGTAACTTGCTAGTATACATAACAATATGTAATTTTTGATTATCATTAAAGCATAAATAAACTAAAAAATTTAAGATTCACTAAAAAAATATAAATGTCATTATTTTATTAAAGAATGTATTATAAAACTAATAAGCATTGAAGCTATCTTAGAAGTAATACTAACCTGAGGACATAACTTGGAAATATCACCTATCTCCTCACAAGTAAAACATCGGATTTGTCCACTTTATCTATACCGACAAACCCTTTTATAAACTTTTCCATAGTCAAAACACTTACCTATATCAGACCTACTACTGATAACACCAAATCCTGTTCTTCTATAACCAAATTTTTATCTCCTTAAACCTATCATCAAACTATCAAAAGATCTAAGTCTCTAACAAAATAAGAAAGATGCATATGATAAAACTAATTAATAAGTTTATCCAATATAAATTTCACATATTAATATTTAATATATCCACAAATATACATTTATATAAAATAATTTACTTTAGAATAGGTATATCACATACATGTTATACTAGCATTTTCACTAAAATTTCTAACTCTAATAACCTTTGACTCTGATAACACCCTGTTATACTTGACGTATCATTCACAATTATTACTAACTAATAGTAAATTAGAGTTCGCAACTGAAAGTAAGGACATAAACATTATAGACAAGTGTGACGAAATAATAAAACACATTATACTTAATAATAAATTAGTTTCATCACAACAAAATAAAGCACATGCATACTTATTCTATAATATTTTCAAGAACATGATAACTAAAATAAGATCAAATATTATATGAGATCAACTCACCTCACATACCACTCTAAGCACCCTCTTTGTGTGAATCTGTGATATGTTCTATAATACAAGTAGAGGTGAATATGAAATGAGTAAGATATAAATTTTAAATAATAAATAACAAAAGTATGATAAAACATAATATCAAATGTGATAACATACAACATGCAAATTGAAAATGCTCATACATATAAAAACAAGAGTAAGAACATGCTGTAGAAATAAAATATACACACATCTTTGATTTTTTATTATATGCTTCATATATTTTTTCTTTTCTTTTATGTTTCTTTATTTTTCTATATAACTAGGCCCAAATGTTTTCTATGCCTCATAACCCAATCATGTCTCATCCCATATATGACATTTCATCATCTTTAGATCTCTACTAATAGATATAGCTAGCCAGCAATATATATCACATAACATCTTCGTCCCTCATCTCTACACTAAGTGCAAGTAGTATTGATAAAGGTTTTTGATGCCATCTCATCTCATAACATGGTTTCAAACCAATGCCTATGATGTTTAGCATAAAATGTTAGTACTTGTCTTATCTTGTAGAATCTCGTAGCACGATATCAAACCAATACATATGATATCCAACATCCTATGCTGGTACTTGTCACATCTCATAGAATCTCACAGCTTAATAATAAACTAATACCTATAATGCTCAACATCCTATGTTGATACTCGTCACATCTTATGGAATTATTGGAAAAGCTTAAGAAAATTTCACTTTCTAATATTTTTAGTAGGATATTTAAGACTCTTAACTTTATCACAAATCACACATCATGTCATATACATAACTTTTATTTTTTTAGCATGTATTACTAAATAAAAATATACAGTTTATACATCATCAATATCATGTCATATTTAAATTAAATCATATAAACTTATGTTATTATTAATTTAATTCACTTATCTTGGATCTAAATGATCTCTCAATTTATTTTTCTTCTCTTTTCTCCTACATTTTTTTTGCAAAAAATTTAAAATTTATCTTAAATCAATTCATGTAATTATATATATATCAATATCAACTTAATGTGAAAAATTAAACTTTTTTTAGAAATCTTTTTGTCTTACTTACAAAAACTCAACTTAATGTGAAAATTAAACTTTTTTTAGTAAATCTTTTTGTCCTACTTACAAAAACTTTTTTCTTGACTTCTTAACTTCTAATTAATTTTTTTTGCATGAAAAAAATCCATAAATTTTCTTTACTAGAAATATATTACTATAAATTAAACTACAACATTTCCTGCTTTTTTTCCAACAATAATCGTTGCACTACTTGCCTTCTCCCAATTTCTTTTTTTATACAGCAGCTTTCCCCTTTTTTATAGAGTTCGTCTTTTTTTTAATTTTCATCTTTATTTCTAGTTTCCCTTTTTCTTTTTTTTCGAATTTTCCCTTTTTTTAATATATTGCCAGTAAGTTCTTCAAGTTACAAAAAATTGCTCCAAATAACTCACAATACTTCAAATATGTATCTAAAAATACTTAAAAGAAAAACATTAGATCATGAACAAGATAATTTCTTTATCATCAAAACTAACTACACAAAGGCTAAAAGTTCAAAACCTATCACATCTTTTAATATGATTATAGGGTATTTTTGTCCACAATACTATTGATTTCATCTCGTAACTCAAGACTCATTCCAGAGGTTTACAAGTGTTTGGGCTATCATTATTTTAGCATCTTTTTAGACATGGCAATCTCAAGGATATCCCTTGTGCTTCCATGCCACGTTGGCATTGACCAATGCTTCCCAAGAATTCTTTCACTTCAACAAGTTCTTCCTCGAATGCTTTCTTGCCTTGGCCTATATCCATTACAATCCCTCTTTAGGCATTAATGACTCTTCTCAAGGCCTTATTTACTATTAATGTCTTTCTACCACCAAGAGCTTTTTTCAATGCCAAAATAACTCTTTTCAATGCCTTACATGCCCTTGAAGACGAATTCCCACCTCTTGTATACTTCCTTAAACTTCTTTATTGACTATTAAAATCCTTATAAAAGCTATAATAACTCTTCACGAGGTCAAATTAATTCTTTTGAAGACCTCTTATGCTCTCAAGGGATCAAATGGTCCTTGCTCTCAATAATAACTCGGTGCAAAATAGTCATCTTCAAACATCTCTTAGCCTTGAGAGTATCACATTTTTTTTAAGCTAGGACAGCTAGCTCACATGAGTTTTAATATTTAAAAAACCTTGACAAAATTATTTCTCTTAAATCCATATTTTTTTAATATATAAAATACTAGAATACTCCACACTCTCCCTTGCTTCTTTCTCCTCAACCTCCTCCCACTCCTCATTCCTTACCCAAAGTGATCTCCTCCTTGTAAACACTACTAGTAATGGCATTATCTACCCAGTTATGCTTTACATGCCTATAGTACTTTCTTTCCCACTGGTAAGAAATCTACCCTCTTCATATCAATGTGCTCAAAAATGAACTACTTTACCAACAAAATCTCATCATTTCACATTATTTTCCTATTTAGAGATATTGCATGAAGAGTCAAGATCTTGCTTTTCGAGTAAAGCACAATCAATAGTGATATTAGTCATTACCTATCAAAGTAGAAGAAACATATATGACCGATGTATCGAAGAACCGGTCACATATGCACCACAGTTTTGAGTATGAGACCCTCTACAGTTCGTATTGGATGTGGATGGGTGGGACATCAGGCTGCACCTTGTCCCTCTAGGTCTAGCTCTGCTGTGCAGCATATTACTCTCACTATACACCATCTAAGCCAAGCAAAGACTTGCTGCATTTGTCGGTCACAAGTTGTTGCAGTATGCATTTTTCCAATGCAGTTTTTATTGGATGTGGATGGGTGGGACATCAAGCTGCATCTAGTCCCTCTAGGCCTAACTCTACTGTGCAGTATGTTACTTTCACTACACACCCATCTAAGCCAAGGAGAGACCTGTTGCACTTGTTTCTTGCAAGCTGTTGCAGTCCACATTTTCCTCTATGATTTGTATTGGATGTAGATGGGTGGGACATCAGGCTGCATCTAGTCCCTCTAGGTCTAGCTTTGCTGTGCAGCATGTTACTCGCTACACACCCATCAAAGCCAACCAGAGACTTGCTGCACATGTTGCTCGCAAGCTGCTACAGTCTGCATTTTTCCTCTGAGGTTTGTATTGGATGTCGATGTATGGGACATCAAGCTGCATCTAGTCCCTCTAGGTCTAGTTCTGCTATGCAGCATCTTACTACCACTATACACCCTATCTAAGCTAAGCAGAGAACAACTGCACATCTTGTTAAAAGGCTGCTATAGTATACAATTTTTCCTCCAGCGACACAACAGCTGCAATGCCTGATCACACTTGTAGCATGGCAAGGTTGCCCAATCATAACTGCAGCACCTATTGAAATGCCCGATGCTGCTGTAACTGTAAAGCTGTAGAGTGCATCTGTAGGTGCACCTGGGGGAGCAGCTGTAGGCATGCCTATAATGCTGCAGGTGTTTACTGCTGCACTTCTGTCACCACAAGAGATTTCTGCGATTGCATCTTTGATGGCACAAGGACTGCCTACAGCTACACCTAATAATCTACATAAAGTTGCAACAATGTCACAGCAGATGTTTGCGCAATTCAACTACTGCGGTCTGATGAAACTCTGCTTTGGAAATGGACAAATAAGTAAGTTGGCCCCAAGGCAAAGAGTGACTATGCCTTCAAAGGGGAAAAGCGATGTATGCACAGCTAAAGGAATCGAGAAAGATTGCCACTTAAGAAGAACAGTCAAACAAATATCGTTTCAAAGCCTGCTATTGAGCCAAAAAGTGTCATGGCATCTCAAATGCACACTTGCAAATGGAGCATAACTGAATCGATGGTTGTCTCAAAAAGGTCAAAATCCAAGCGCTCTAAGCTGCCTGATTACGGGATGGAGTCAGCTCCAAGACAGTCCCTCAGCAAGATCACTAATCACATGATTTTAGATGATCCCTAATCCCTAATGTTGTGTTTTATGATATCTGAATAATTATTATTTAGTGGTTTTTGGTTGCTTGACTTTTTGGTAGGAATTATTAAGGCTGTTGACCTACAACCCTTCTTCAGGCCAAAGCCATTGGGATCCCTCTTCTCCTTTGGGAAAGTCAATTGTTTTGTTGTGTTTTACATCTATTGTTTTATGAGCGCCTCGTATCTATATCTAACTTGCATTGGGTGAATGCCTCCACTTTTTCGAGTAGTTTTTCCTAGATAGTACTTGTCATGTTATAAAGCCAAAGTTTCTGGACAGAAGCAGATTTTGGCTTTGTAAGGATAATCAAGGCACTTCATTTTGGTTTCATCAAGGAAGAAGATAATATGGACCATGTGGGATTGAGGCAAAAGACGAGGCCAAGAGGTGTAGTTGGTAAGCAAACCATGGGGGAGAGACCAATGCAATTGAAGTGGTGCCATATGTTCCATGAGGTAGAAGGTAATACAATTGTTTGCAACCATGGATAACAGCATCACAAGCAAAGACAAATGCATCATGTCATTAAAGAATACATATGCATTTATTTATACGTGTGAGAATCACACGTGAAACAGTGGAGGATCAGGCAAGGACTTACTTGGGCAAGATCTAGAAAAAGAAAAATAAAGTCTACATGCAGAAAAAAATGGATGCATGATTAAGTGTTTGCAATATGTAGAGGAAAATGGAATAGATAATGGAGTGGCAAGAGAAACAAAAAAGAAGGACAACCAAATAGAGATGCGAGGTGTTCTAACAAATTTTAAAAAAAGAATAAAAATAATTGAAGTACAATGTTTATAATGGAGTGGCAAGAGAAACAAAAAAGAAGGACAACCAAATAGAGATGCGAGGTGTTCTAACAAATTTTAAAAAAAGAATAAAAATAATTGAAGTACAATGTTTATAAACCTTGTGAAATTAGGTGAAAGATAATAAAATGAGAGATCAACAACAAATGAATAACCAACCTTATGGACTAGGGTAAAGTTTGCCCCGTTGAAAATATAGTACACTTTAATAAGAGAAATAACCTATAGAAGCATAAAAACTACAGATCAAAAACCCGATAATTACTTAAGACAAAAAGAAAAACTTACATTCAAACACAAATATTTTTGCATTTTCAGATAAAAAGATAGATAGGTGAGCTTCGTGTAGTTTAAGTAAATGTGGTTCAAAAATAAATCTAATGTCACATAACACAAATTTGTTATTTATAATATTTTATTCTTTATTGAATTTATAAAATTGACTAAAAATAGTAGGCAATAAAAATGCATAAAATCAAGTTGTTCTGCAATTTGATTAACTAAATAAATTTCAAGTATAAAATAATTAATTTTTATCAACTCACATAAAACCATAAAACTAGTGCCAGAAGAATACCTAAAACTTATGGAGCATGTCCTTCCGTTTTTCTCTTCGTCACCTCCTAGCATTATCACCTCCATCTCTTATTTCCTCGCTAACAAGTTTATCACTCTCAGCAAAAAGCCCACCATTACAATTTTCACGACGACAATACTCATCAGCCATGCTCAAAAGTTGCAATGCATCAAAGGCTAAATATCTGCAAGTATAACATGTAGAATAATTCTTAGAAATAATAAATAACTTTCAAAAGCTAATGTTTCCTTCAGACTTTTAAAAAACTCAACAAATAACTTCAAATTAATATATTTGAAAGTTGGAAAAATCTAATTACATTATTGTTTAAAGAAACTTTAAAATCAAAATGACAAGACAAGACAAGACCGGGCCAGACCAGACTAGACCTGACCAGGACTAGAACAAGACCATGACCAGAACCAATACCAAGACTAAGATCAAAAGCAAAACAAAGACAAGTCAAGACAAGGCCAACCAAATTAAAACAGATCAGCCCAATACAGAAAAGACAAAACCAACCCAGTCGAGACCAAACTACATTGCTCCAAAGACCAAATCAAACCACACCAAAAGTTCTACTGTTATTTATAAAACTTTGATATTATTAGATACACTTTTCAAATTACAAACTTTTTCTAAAATTATATAAAATGCAATTATAAAAACAAAAAATTAAAAAAAGCCTTGATAAAACAAAAAAAATGTTAAAAACTCTCAAAAAAATAAAAAAAAATCACTAAAGGCTTATGACCTTTAATTGCAAATTTTAATAGACCTAAATCATCCTTAAAATAAACAAATCATAGTAAAGAGAAATACGACTAAGATATGCCGTAATGGTGAATTAAATACAAACAAAAATACAAATTATTTCCAAACCTTTAATTTTTATTCCAAAGAGGTTAATAAGACTAGAAATCCCTTCTCAAAAAAAATTATCTTATTATAAAAGATAAAATTGCCAAAAGTATCTTTGTGAAACAAATTAAGCAAAAATCAAACAAACTCAAAACCACTTTTAATATAATCAAATAAAACTCCTAACCTTATTATGTCATACTCTATATCAAATCAAAACTAAATCCATTGAACAAAAAACTATCATAAGACAAGATCTCGTAACCATTACCCAACATTTGGTCAAGCCATATTCCCCATCAACAACAAATGCGAAAGCAATCAACCTTCCTTGACCATATGCCAAATTCAATCATAAATCTATAAACACTTAAGTAAGATCTCAAAAAACTATAAACAATCATTCAAATTGTATTCAAAATTACAACATAAACCAAATACATATCAAAACTAAAACCAAATTTGATGTAAGAAAAATCTTGTAAAATTATTAATTGGAAAGAGCACATATACTCAACCCATCTATAAGTCGACAACATTAAAATCTAAATCTCTTTATTTTGCCCCTACTAGAACATCCAGTAGCAAAATCAAACCATTTATCAAATCGTTCGATAAATATTGAGCCATTCAATTAGTTTCAATCCTCAACTCAACACTCTACCTTTTTGCCATAACTTTCCACCACAATATTAGAATTCGATGATTTTTTAAAAAGAAAACAGATAAGCTTTACAACATTATAGTTTAGCGATACGACAAATTCCATTTACATAAAGGTGAAAAATGTCCCAAAGTTGGCTTTATCATCTATTTTGGCCTTCTTGAGGTTCTTTCGTATCCTATTCTTTCACGAAAAGACATAGCCCTAGTCAACTCTGGCATACTGAAAGTTCAAATTCTTATTTTTCATTTGCTCCCTTTTACTTATGTGTAACTTGTCTCCCAAATAGTTTTTAAGGTAGAGCATGATTCAATTTGTGAAATGGTCATCTCTAAGAAAAGTTTAAGCTTAGAGATACAATTTACTTTTCCATTTATTGAAGTTGTTTCAAATTAATCTTATCGTCTCCTTTTTGGGTCATCTTGTTATAAAATTAGTTAATCATCATATGAGGTGACTTCTTGAAACAATAGTAACTTTGTTTGTCTTTGAAATAATTAGTCTTTTAAATTGTTTTAACCATCAACAAGCACCTACTTTATAGACCTAGGTTTGGTTAACTACATACTTCTTTCCTATCTTGCCCAAAACTTAGTTAACTACATACTTCCTACCCATCTTGGCCAAATGACATCATTGAAATACTCAATTAGAAAAGATAGTCTCATACTTGGATGTATCTATATGAGAAAGAACCACAAAAAAGTGGAGGATAGTTTTGATGCATAACTCACAAAATTGATTTATAAATACATCAAGCTCTTCAATCACAACTTGATCCACAAGCAATCCATTAACATTCATGACAAAAAAAGCATCCAGTCTGATTGAAAAAATGGCTTCCCTATGCTACTGCACCCTTTTATGCACACACATTTATCATTAATTCTCAAGGCAATAACTCTAATAAAAAAATAAAAGTACTAAGTAATGCATGTTCATTCAAACTTTACTTAAAATAGAAATGAATCCAAATACTTCTTAAAGGTCAAATTTGTCTTAAAAAATACAAAAAACCATCTAGATTTAGTGATTTTTCAAACATCAAATCTATCTTAAAACATACAAAAAACCACCTAATATGATTTTTATCACTTGAACCCTAAAAAGTTAAGTAAAAAAAACATAAGAATCTACAATTTTTAATATTATGTAAAGAAAAGTTTTCTATCATATATAAGCACCATCTATGGGTACATGCACTCAAATCATAGAAGAACAACAAAACCATCAAATCAACATCAAAATACAACTTCAAAGTTTTGGCCAAATCTTCTTCTTTCACCCATCGACGTCTAAAAAAAAGAACAAGAATAAAAACTGCAACTGATAGTTCGCTAATTTAATATCAAGCATTAATTAAAAAGCACAAGAATGCATGTATATTTATATAAAAAAATAGCATCAAATTATATGCCTAAAATATTTCATTACAAATATGCTTTGAAGGAGTCTTTAGATTGAGAAAAAATCATGAAACAACTCTTATATAAACTTTATCTTCATTGACAATACCAACAATTGAAGGAAATGTTAGCTTAATAGAATTTAGGAAACACTTTTCAAAGAATAACAACAAAAAACATCTCCAAAGAACTACTTCAAAAGCCCTTAGCGATAAATCAGTCGTTATGCAAAAAAGTTTGTATAAGGATTTTAGAATATCAACTGAATAAAAGATCAACGAATTTAATTTTAACCAACAACATACTAAATTATATTCAACCAAATAATCAATATAGATATAATTATGGAACATAAGAAATATTAATAATGTACAAACTTTTATCTAGTATCGCAATGCTCCCTCAAAGTGAGCTCTAGAAGGGACAGAATCATGGAGTGCTATGTCTTTAACTATGGTCAATGACTATATGCTCAATTACATTCCAATAATTAACATAAAATAGATCTTAACATCTACCATAAAAAAAATTTCTTTGATAGAAAGATATGGATATTATATTCCTTAAATGTTAAGGAGTTTTTAAACGATAGAGCACAAACACATCAAAGGGCACCTACAAAATTATTTAGGGTCGACACCTTATGTAAAATTCACTTAATCAATAATAATATTCACATGGAATATGTTAAAATTAGAGAAGCCCAAGCAATTCTAGCAAGAACTAGAAGAGCTGTATGGATAAAACAGCATATCCATAATACAATTCAAGAAAGCTAAAGAGCTTGTTTTTAAATGTTAGGCACAATTTTCCTTTTTGATTGCGTAGATAAAAGGAATGGTTGATCTTTCTAATGGGCATTCTGTCATGCCAAATGGCCAACTTATTTATTTTCAATTAGCTTATTTCCATTAACTAATATCAGTCATACTATTACTTTAATCCACTACCAGTGCTTCCTTAAAAGAGACACATGACATGTCCAAGAGGCACCCTAAATCGATATAAATTTCTTAGGAGGATAAGAGCAATTAGCTCGATTAAGAGCTTCACTTGAAGAGGTATCGATAAAAGATGATCCCAACTTCAAACTAACTCTTTTGCAATTGATCTCTAACTTTAGTATTTATATTTGTATGTAAATAAACTCAAATATTTTTTAAACATTAATTTGTATTTTTCCCAATGTTTGGAAATCTTTTAATAGGTATTTGACTCCATTACAAAAACTCTAAATAATCCCAACATCTCAAAAAATTTCCAATACCTAGTAAATTAGTTGTTACAGCTTCCATATAACATAAGAATATGTGACAGATTATGCATAGTGCATCAAAAACCACATAGAATACATTAAGTTCATTTTCATAGTGTTTCTAAAGGCGATAAACATATTTTTAGAATACAATCAAAATATTTATATTACTTCAAACTTTTTAAATTCTATTGCATTCTAATGAGCATAAGTTGGTGAATGCATTTTTAAGATTCTAATCGAATCACTATAATATACATAATTTTAGGAAAAAGTTTTTGAATGAATACAATTATCCTAGACATGAAAAGTAATTTGATGTGTAAAGAACTATTTTAAAAACATTCTAATGTGAATTTAAAATATACTCATGATCTCATCAATTTAATTCCAAATACTTCATGATTATATTATCGTATGTTTACAATAAAAAAAACTCACAAAATATATTTAGATAACCATTATATTATTCCAGCTTTGACATTTGAGCTCAATCTTCATGTGCAAACATATTAGGTTTTCTTTTACCATCTTACCAATGAATTCTTTAAGTTGCAGATCAATGCTCTAAATAATTCACAAGACTTAAAAAGACATATAAAACACCAAACTCTCCTTCATGCTTTCATTGCTTCTTTCTTAAAACCTTAGATTTAAACCATCGCCACCCTGACTCCCTCCTTTGCACTAATCAGAACCCTAAGAAATATGCTAAATGGCACTACCATAGGTATTGCCTCTTCACCATCCTTACCGCACCTGGATCTACTCCAATTGGGAGGGACTGCTCATTTCTACATCATCTATAACTAAATTTGTGGTAGTCATCACCACTGTGAGGGAGGATGCTGCAGCCTTTTCCAACTTAAACAAGGTCACATCCCACCCGCCCATTCTCCTCCTCCCCTCGCCACTCTCCGAATAGTTTTTTATCCCCTTACTTTTCTATAAATTTATTTATTATTTATAATGCAAGACAAGATGTATGTGTTAGCAATAGATCTGGTGCTTCATATTGTATGCCACTCCACTCCTTGACTCATGACAACAGCATTTCCTTATCGTCATGCAAACCTATGCTGAACCATGCCTCTTATAGGAATGATCATTTACAAAGAATGAAACTATCCCTGCGGCCAGTTGCCTACTGAGCTAAATCATAACTAATCTGATTTTTGCTGAGCCAAAGCACACCTCCCTCCCCACACAACAAAACAACACACACAAACACCAACGTTGGCTTACTCCAACACAAATTATAGTAGCCGTAGTTTTATTCTCAAATTTTTAGAAGCTCATGGTGTCTTAAAACTACTGTAAATTGAGCCCCTAAACAAGAAAATTAGAACAAAATTCAACATACTTTCGTCATCTTCAGGAGGATAATTGAAGCAATACAGCAACAAAGAAATAATTTTAAAAAGTTCAAGGATAGAAAAGCCATTAAATAAAAATAAGGAGAGGTCATTGAAGCCAGTATATGACTTTTCTCAGCTGGCTGGTTAATCTATGTTGGGTACTATATGTCACACATACTAATGGCTCAGGTTCATATTCATCCAACCAACTAAACATGCTATCAAACACTCAGAACATCAACAATGCTAATAATGCTTTGATATCTAAGCCCAAAAATAACAACTTGGGATAGCCATCGTTAGATATCGGAATCATACTGCAATCATTTATTATCCAGTGTTAAACATAGATATTTGTCTTGTCATATATTTATTATGATTAGTAACAATACAATCAATTTAAACGTGGAAGCTTATGCCACTTTTAATATGCAAGATTTTTTTTCAAATTAGCAGCATAAGGTCTTATTAAGTGCTAGTAAGCAAATAAAATGTACCATTAATTGAAACTGAACAGTAAGGTACCATTAATTAAAACTGAACAGTAAGGTACGCCATTTAACAATATTACTCATGACATAACTTCAAATGAGTAATGAGAAGTCCTACTAATTGCAAGCAACATTTAGACAAAGATCAAATACCTAGTAAGAATAATGTTTGCTGAAATATAAGTAAAAAATTGCAACAAAAATTCCATTTTCCAAATAACTTTGTCACAAAACAAATGCTAAACTTGTTCCAAAAAAAATTCAAAAATACTAATTTGGTCAATGAAGAAGAGTTGGCAAAGAATAAATTTCCTCAAAAAAGAATACAAGTTAAAAAATTCAAAAATTATGCACTCAACAGGGATATAATTTCCCTTCTCCGAGTTTTAACAAGTAAATAATATATGAAGGCAATATTATGATAATGATTTCTGATAAACATTACCTTCACTGTCATTATATCCAGGCGTACTGCACTTATCTCATTCTTGTCACCACCAAGCCACCGGTATGTATTTTGCACTGTAATGTGTTTGGCATCCAATTTTAAATAGCTGTATGTCAGAAGTTACAATTAAGCCAGTACAGAAAAAGCCTCTTAATAATATATGTTTAAAAAGAAAATGCTTCAAGGGGAACAAAGCTTAACTCAGCACCCTACGTTCTCTGAGGCATCAAAATTATAGGCCTACTTAGCAATAGATCAAGCTTTAGGGCAGGTGATCCTGGAATTTCACTAGTTGGTAACTGCGTTTCTGAGTTAGTACCATGATCTTTCAACTTAACAAAAGTTTCTGAATTTCTAGGCACAAGACCCATGAAATAACTTGTGACCTGTATAAACCAAATTTGTTTGCACTCGATAGCCTGCAGAATTGACACCATTATCATGCATCCAAGATGTGTACCTCTTGCACAAAGCGATTCAGATACACTACACGAACTTCTGAAATCTTCCCAGTAAGGCTATAATCATAGCCGTTGTAGTCTTCATCATTCTCACTAAAAGAACTGAAATCAAGCTGCATATCGAAACAGTCATCAGCCAAGAAAGGCAGATCCTTATAACTTCAAGAAAGTATGATAAGCTATACATTAATTATCAAAGCAAAAGAAGGAATTGAGCATGTTTCAAATTAAGAATTAATAGGTCAGGCCCACCCACGAATGAACAACAAACAAAAGGACCGAGAAGCTTAATAGATAAACAATTTAATGAAGTTCTAATGAAACGTGATAAATTTTACAACAATCAAATTGAACCATGTAAAGAAACCCATAACTAAAAGAGCTGAAAAAGAGTTGCATATGCTCCAACTTTACATAGATTATGAAAAAGTTATTGGATGGATCCCACCCACTCGGGGAAGGCATTTCAAACAACCAGAACAAGAAGAAGCACATCTTCTCAGAACTCAAAATAAGCTAACACAAGGACATTGTTAAAATGTTGCCACTAAAATTGGAATTATACATATGAACTAGTATTACCAATGAATATTGGTTTAGTCCAATGTTCAACGATATTCATTGAACTTACATTTGCGCTATAGGGTAGAGATTGGAAGTAGCAAATTGCTGAAAGGAGCACTTAATTGATTTGGCTTCTTTCAACTTAGACCAATCGTGAATTGTCAAAATTCCTTTTGAGTCTAGTGCTAACAAAAAATTTGAGAACATGTATCAATATCCATTTGAAAATATGAGAAGCGATTCCCAAGGATGGTCAACTTCATCCTGCATGCTAAACAATGCGACAACCAAAGGGATTACTAATCTTTGAAAGCCTACGAAATAACATCATGGAATCCTTTTCTATCAATAATAGATTGTGTAGAAAAATGTTAAATAGAATATTTCCTGTTGACCAAAAACTCAATAGGTGTGAAATTATGCCGGCTAAAAAGAGGAAGATTTTGAATATTAATAAATGCAGAGACACAACCCAAGAAAAGGTAGTATCTCCATACACTGATAAAAAACAGGAGCTACCTTCAATTGTCCTTATTATGGCAATTGTTATGTTGGCTCTTTCCACTTGGCAAGACCGCATTTGACTGCCCAAGGATTCATTTTTTTCTTTTTTTGGAAGGAGAGGGGGAAGAGCACAAATTCTTTTAAGATAGATAAAATACAATGCCATTGAAAAAATACAATACTTTTAACTTATTGGACCTGAGCTACCTACATCTAATTACAAACCACTTGTACTAAATTAGAGGAGGGCATTTTGTCCTCCCCACATCCCTTTAAAACAAAGTTTTATCTTCTAAATCCTTTCATCCAATACCACCAATATATAGCTGACAAGTCCACCAATTTTGTCCAACAAGCTTTATAAGTACGCCCATATCTGATGTATATCATATTGCACTTTATCTCTTTCCTTCACTTCTTTTGCTCTTCTCCTCCCTAAAATGCTATCCAACTACCTCTTCCTTGAAATTCAGCAAACGGATTGCTAACCGTTCTCCCTTTCATCCTCCTCTCCAAAACTCTAGTTTAGGATGTTGCCTATCATCTCCACCATGTCCAAAAAGTTTTGAGTACATTGCCAATGTCAACAATCATGGCTTATTGCTCACACTAGCAAGCAACAACTGACATCAAGCCCTTCATGCTTATTGTAAGTCCCTCTTCTTCCACCATTATCCCCCTAATTAATTCATAATGGGGACATTTCTCAAGAAACACCAAGCCAAACAAAGTTCTGAACTCAAAGTGTTGATCATATTTCATTGTCCATATTTGCACTTGCCTCTAATTCTTTAAGTAATCATCAACACACACAAACAAAAAATATATATATAACGCAATTGTCAAAAAAACTATTAAGATGTCAAAAAGAAATTGAAAAGGAATTCAGTAGAAAATAATTCATAGTGCAAATTCAGATGAAAAAAATTAATGGCTGGAAAAAAATTCAAAAGATGAGCCTTGTTATAACTCAACAAATGAACTTCCTTCAGGATTTCTCATATCACATGCCCAATAATATGAATGACTCCTAGGAAGAATATCGTCACTTATTTTCAGGTTTCCAAGAGCAGCTTTTATACTGAATGAAGATGAAAATACCTTATAACCACCAAAAAAGCCAATTAAAAACCGAAGCCATGAGAAACAGCAAAGACATTAAATGCTAGTAAATATCTCCTGACCTTTATATCGGCAACCGAATTATTTTGAGACAAGGTAGCAAGAGAGGTCTCATCCTCATTCATTAAAAATATTTGAGCTGTGGCCATATTAAGAGACAAGAAAAATATAATTCTAGTCCTTCCATTACTTAGAAATCCTTTAGCAACTGGCTCGTCAATGATATAACTAGTGGGTCCATACTCTACTAAATTGAAGTTTGCAGTGCTAAATTGGGCATGGGAGACTTGCTGCCATTTTCGGTGGGGACATTTTCCATAACATTGATAGCATCAACAAATTCCAATATTGCAAGAATAGTGGGTCGATAACAGTAGAAAGACAATGTAGCCAGGGTGATAACAACCTGATAGGAATATAAGATTATTCCTGGAAGGAAGAACGTGCATCTATTAGATCTAGACAAACAAATTTGAACGTACCCTGTTATCAAAGTGATGGTAACACGGAGAACCATTGCTGTAAATGAGCAACTGGGCTTTCACAAAACTGTCTATGGTATCATTATTTTGTGTATTTGTCATTGCATTTGTAATTTCTGAACTTGGGAGTAATCCAGAAATTCGGCTAAAACTAGGCGGCTTCATGGATGATCTCAAAGATGGAGAAGAGGCCCAAGCAGAGAAAGAACGGTCATTTTGTTTTGTGGGAAATTCAATCACATCATCCAATTCGTCAGATGCTTCAAAAAACTTGTCCTCAGAATCAGATTGGTTTGGTTGACCGTAGCTTCCAGTAGATAATTGATGTGACATGGCTTCATTTGAGTTCTGTATGAAAGACCTTGCAAGATAACGGGGCAGAGCCATTGTAGAAAATTGATACTGATCCACTATCTCAAGGGATTTCAACAAAGTTCCTATATAGATGACATCTTCCCTAATAGAAAGCTCAACCTGTTAACACACAAGCAGAATCATTGAAGAATGAGAGAAGGAAAATCTAGTTGCAACTAAAGTTACATAAGGACAACAAAAAATAATCTAGATTTACATACCTGACCACCAATGGCACTTGTGGCATGGCAATGTTGCTCGGTCATATCTGCAGCACCTATAGAAATGTCCGGTCCTGCTGTACCTATAAGGCTGCAAGGTGCATCTGCAAGGGCACCTAGGGGATGCACCTATAGGCGTGCCTATATTGCTGAAGGTGTTTACTGCTGCACTTTTGTCGCTACAGTGCCGTTTTGTATGATATCTGAACAATTATTATTCTGTGGTTTTTGGTTGTTTGACTTTTTGGCAGGAATTACTAAGGTAAGGCTGTTGACCTCCAACCCTTCCCTGGGCCAAGCCATTGGGAACCATCTTCTCCTTTAGGAAAGTCGATGGTTTTTTTGTGTTTTACACCTATTGCTTTATGAGTGCATCGTATCTATGTCTAGCTTGCATAGGGTGAATGCTTTCCCTATTTTGAGTAGTAGTCTTTCCTGGAGAATACTTGTCATGCAGGAAAGCCAAAGTCATCACTTGGCAGAAGCAGATTTTGGCTTTGTAAAGATAGTCAAGGCACTTCATTTTGGGTTCATCAAGGGCGAAGATAATATGGACCACGTTAGATTGAGGCAAAAGACGAGGCCAAGAGATGTAGTTGGTAGGAAAAACCATAGGAGAGACCAAAGCAATTGAAGTGGTGTCATATGCTCCATGAGATAGAACCCAATACAATTGTTTGCAACCATGGATAACAGCATCACAAGGAAAAACAAATGCATCACATCATTCAAGAATACGTGTGTATTTATATGTGTGAGAATTGCACATGTCAAACAGTGCAAGAGGTTCGGGCAAGGATTTGGGAAAGATCGAGAAAAAGAAAAATAAAGTTTGCACGTAGAAACAAATGGAAGCATGATCAAGTGTGTGCAATATGTAGAGAAAAATGGGATAAAGATAATGGACTGGCAGGAGAAACAAGAAAGAAGAACAACTAAATAGAGATACAAGGTGTTTTAACAAATTTAAAAATAAATAAAAACAATTGAAGTACAACATTTGTAAACCTTGTGAAATTGGGTGAAAGGTCTTTAAAAGATAGATCAATAACAAATGAATAATCAACCTTATGTACAAGGACAAAGTTTGCCCCAATGAAAATAAAGTACACTTTAATAAGAGAAATAATCTATAGAAGCATAAAAACTATAGATCAAAGACTTCATAATTACTCAAGGCAAAAAGACAAACTTACATTTAATCACAAATATCTTTGCATTTTTAGATAAAGAGATAGATAGGTGAGCTTCATATAGTTTAAGTAAATGGGGGGCCACAATCAATCTAATGTCACATGACTCAAATTTGTTGTTTATAATATTTTATTCTTTATTAAATTTGCTAAATTGTCTATAATGGTAGCCAATAAAAATGAATAAAACTATATTGTTCAGTAAATTAACCAAATAAATTTCAAATATACAAGAATCTATTTTTATCAACTCACGTTAAACCATAAAACTAGGGCCAGAAGAATACCTCAAACTTATGGAGCATGTCCTTCAGTTTTTCTCTTTGCCGCCTCATAGCATTATCACCTCCATCTCTTATTTCCTTTTCAACAAGTTTATTACTCCTAGCAACAAGCTCACCATTACAATTTTCACAATGAAAATACTCATCAACCATGCTCACAAGTTGCAACGCATCAAAGGCTGAATATCTGCAAGATAACATGTAGAATAATTCCCAGAAATAACGAAACAATCATAATTCAATGAAGCACAAATAAAAAATTTGAAGTGGCTCACAATACTTTGGCTACCACTCCGATGTATTGTTGAATTGTGTTCCTACTATCAAGTTCATCCTTCAATTTTTTCTTCTTCAATTGCAATCAATACCTCAAAAAATCATATATCTATATCCAAATAAATGATTGCAATGTTGTACAAAAATAAAAATAAAAGAATCAAATGAAATCAAATGAAATCGATACTTCAAATCTAAAATAAAATATCTCACTTACTCCATACCTTTTATTGAAAAAAGTTTATAATAGCTATTTAATCTATCAAAATTTGATGAAGATAAATTAAAAAGAATTTAGAGATAACTCATACAAATTTTCTTCTACTCCACATGAAAAGCTTATCATTTTAATTAAAGATTTTGTGTTAAGCAATATCAAATATAAGTATGCAATTTTAAATACAAGGTCATAGTTAAACGCCAAAAATATAATATGAAAAAAACATTTTATTGAATTATTACAATAAATTGTATACTCGTTCTTAATTAATTTTAAAATTGATAGTTGAAACAACTGAATGCTATGAAAAGAAAAACATAGAATAAGCTAGCCCACATATCATTTACCACATAAATAGAATATACATCTAAACGAATTTGCATACACTCCAAAGATATAACTAAAAATTAAACTTAATTTTAAACAGTAAAAAATAACATTTACAATCCAACATAAAACTTTCAACTCAATTAACTATGAATAGTTTGATCACCTTTATGGACAGTTTGATCACCGTTTCATCTTTTAACCGGCCGCTTGATATTTATTTTCGGAGCTTCCAATAATTTTCAAGATATTGATTTTTTTTCTCTAGCTTTTTTATAAGTGGAGAACTTTTGGCAGATATTGTATGTTTTATAATTAGTGAGTGCATAATAAAACTAATGAAATGTTTGTATCATAATAGACTAAACGTACGTGGTTGTTTTTTCTAATACAGCCCCATGTAGGATCTGTCTGCTTCAACTACCATTGGAGAATTGCAGAGTAAAAGCATGAGAACATGAATTAGGTCTATAAAAGAAGTACTAGGAACTGTTTAAATTAATTGACTGCAGTTTCATTGTCTCCCAGCAACCTGTCTATATCCTCACGAAGAAGACTGCCAGCGTTGTTTAAAACAAATTCACCACTGATAATGTTCCCTCACTAACTGTTGCAAACAATTCCTCGAGGCAGGGCTTTAAACTCTTGGAAAATTTACAAAAAAATAAAAAACCCTTAAATTATGAAGAATGAGGAAGAAAGGGAAGAGCCCACCTACAAGTTTTACCTACATACCACCTTCGCTTCGTTTTTGGGAGGCACATAATCCATACAAACAAATGTCCAAAGGTTCTGTTCCCACTGCATGTGGTTCTGAAACACGTTTCTTGGGCTACATTTACGTCTTGATTTTCACCTCACTGTCATTGCTCGATGGGTCCATCTATTTTATCACTAATGTCCTTGCAAGCCATCTTTCCTTCCAGCACAAAGGTGGTTAGTAAGCCAACTACAACTGCAAAATCTCCTTCACAAGGAAGAAAGTCGCCCATGGGGTCACTCTCCTACCATGCCAGGTAGCTGCATATGTTTCCAATGGCTTTTGCAAGCTGGTTAGAAGCATTTGCATTGCTTGGGTGTTCTTTTCATCCTATCTATTGCATAGCCTCATGGTAATGCACTGTAGTTCTGTTATTTGTCACACAAAACACATCCTTCACAATGGTAACTAGTCACCCCACTATAAAATTTGCATGTCCTCAAGTTCAGGAAAGCTCAATCGCATCTATTGTGAAGCTCATTGCATGCAAAACTTTGGCCTTTGCACGTCTAGCAGCATTGGTTGCATCCGCCCCTAGAGTGTTATGTATTGTAGAGATTTTGTAGCACCCATCGAACATCCTTCTACTTTATATCCTTTGTTGTGGCAATGTTCTTCCTTAAGTACCAGGTGCATAGTGTGCTAACAAAAAAGTTTTCTTCCCTAAACATTTCATTGAATTATTGCAATAAATTGTATACTCGTTCTTCATTAATTTTAAAATTGATTGTTGAAATAATTGAATGCTATGAAAAGTAAAACATAGAATAAGCTAACCCATATAGCATTTATCACATAAATAGAATATACATCTAAACGAATTCGCATGCACTCCAAAGATATAACTAGAAATTAAACTTAATTTTAAACAGTAAAATAACATTTACAATCCAACATAAAACTTTCAACTCAATTAACTATAATTAATTTAATAGCAAATAAAGATGACATTATTTTTTATTTTTCCCAATAAATGAAGCAAGAATGTAATCTAACATTTATGTATGTAACAGATTAACCAAAAGAAACATTTTACATAAAATGATATAACTGAAATATCCTAATATATAAGACTAAAAGTCATCTACTCTTTCATTCTAATAGTTTAAGATAATCACATAAATGGAATCAAACCATCAATATCTTAACATTCAAAATTTGTTCATACCAATGAAAAAGACAATTTAAGAAATTTCTTATGCCTTCCTTTCAATAAAAGTGATATAAAATTAATAATTTATAGATCCATAAAATTTGGTTGCTGGCATAGCACTTTATTGTGTTACTAATCAGATAAATTTTTAATTAGACAACTTTGATAGCACTTAAAAACAATTTCAAACTTGGATAAAACACTTGATCAATTTAATAATGGTGGAAAAATACGAGGATTGTGTTGCATTATAAAACAAATTTCTATAAAATCTATTGCCGATAAAATTTAACAAAAATATCAAAGATTTAGGCTATGCCATATTGAATAACAATAGAAAATGTTACATATTTTAAACAAATTGACAAAATTAAGTCTTTCAAACAAAAGTCAAGAGACAACATGAGAAAAGCTACTATCAAAAACTGTATAGAAATACATGAAAATATAAGCAAAAATAGTCCATACTTAAATTAAATATCCACAGCAACAAGACTTTCTTTTGTTATATGTTTCATAATTCATTTAAATCTAACGTAATGACTTCCATAATATTATTTTTTATACAAATGGTTAAAGATATCCCTTCTCTTATAAAGATTATAAATTTTGTCAAATCAAGAAAAAAAAAATCATACAATCCTCAAGGCTTAATATCTTACAACTAGCGCCATGACATATATAAGAAGCTCTATAAAGCTAATTAAAGAAATGACAATAACATTGAACCAAGAAATTAAAACAAATAATAATTACCCCCTAGTTATCATGTGTAAAACAAAATTCCCAAATAGGAATTCTTGCATCTTCCAAAACAATAAATGTCTTATATGATCAAACTAAAAACATGAAGCAGATATCTTATTCTTCTCATGACCCTCTTTAACAGGTAGCTGGCCAAAAGCAGTAGCAGCTACAGCAATTTTGTATGAGTCTAATATCAAAAAACCACAATTAAAAGAATAAAAATGCTAAAAGTCCACCAAAAAACAGTTAAAAATAAATAATGCCATTTTGAGATGTAGATGAACCTTTTAAGCCACAAGAATGATAGGCATCATTCAACTTTAAAATATTTACCAATTTGAAATACAGCCAAAATAATAATAAAAACACCAGTATCAAAATAAATTCCGTAAGATCCAATACAACGCTAAACTCTTATCTAACTTTTTGATAGGACATATGACAAATACTAGTAGCTTCCAACAAATAATAGCTTAAGATTCTTTATGATTATGGGATTACTCATGGATCCTTAGTATGATGACGAAACTCAATAGTTAGCATTATAAGTTTGAGATTGAAATTTGAAACCAAGAAAGTCTCAAAATTCCAACTAAATGAACTAATTGGACTGTCTAATTGTAGGATTGAAAGGATGATGGATCAAGGGCTGAAGTTTGATTAGACGAAACAATAGAAGACAAACGAATCACTTGATCACCAAGTTGGATTGCCTCATTTATGTATCGAACCATCTCACAATTTCATCAGAAGGTGCAGTTGAAGTGCATTGACCAGACTAAAAATTATCAACCACATCAAACTCTCTAACTTGTGAAATAAAAAAACGAAATAAAATAACGATTTTCTTATGGCACAACCGAATTAAACTATCCAATTAAAATCAGCTAGTGGCGATAGAAAATGGTTTTCAAAGGCTAGAATTGGGCTTACTAGATTAGAACATTTGATATTGCGGTGAAAGAATCCAACCAAAGACAACTACATTTAAAATATTGTTTAATTTCTTATCTTATTGCCAACTCTTAAATTTAAAGTTTGACTAAGAAATATCATGTAATCTATATTAGAAGGTTCCAAAGGAATTTGAGAGGATAATTAGAAAAGAATTCATATCTCTTTATCTTTTCGAGAGAGCAAGTTGCAATCTTTCAGTCCTATATCTCTTGTATTTTGAATGATTGATTGATGTAAAACCTCTAGACCCTCAAGTCATAGAGAGTATGCTTCATTATCTTAAGAGTTGTAAGAAGAAAATTCCATTAGTTTATCAATTAACTTTGTTGGTATTGTTCTTTGAATTAAATTCATATTCTAGTCTGCCTTTTCCTCTCTATTCTAATTTTCTTTATAAGACTCTACGTTTGCTTATATATGTGCATATTGCAATAGTAAAAAAAATTACATAAGCAATAAAAATACTTGCCGAAGTCTTATAGACAACAAGGGACAATAACCCTAGCATTATGTTGATCCAAGTCAATCCTCGTATTCTCCGCATCTTAAGACGACCCTGCTTAACCTCGATTGCATGGAGTATATCTCATAAGGGCTTAAGCAAAGACATGAATCACTTTATAAGATTTTATACTCTAAAAAGAGTACTAGCTAAATACAACTTACTCTTTCACTTAGGTTATCTTAAATTAATTCTATCGTTTCTTTCTTACAAAATGTTGAAAATTCTTGAATCACTCAAGAAACACCAACAAAGCATACAACATATGATTGAATTGTCGAATCAATGTAGCAAACATTCAAATGAAATTGACATAAAAGTCGAAAATAGAGGTGTTCTCTAGGATAGCAAGCAATCAAGCACATCAAACCACCTGATTTGCAAAACAAGAAAATGGTAGAAAAAGATGCTTTTTGAAGGCCATAATAAGGCTTATTTTATTGCATCATCCGACCATCCAATCTGAAGGGTGCTCAATTTAAAAGGATGGTTGGAAAGCTTATCCTTCAACAAATCTTCAAGTTGACATTTGAATCGTTAAGACAACATCAAATCGACTTAGGAGATTATTGAATAATTCAAGAGGCAAATTGGCCAATGATTAATGCTAGACTCCTTAAATCTTTACCGTACTAAATTTTGAATCTTATTGGCCTAAATCTTTTGTACAATTGATAATTAGTCGTTGTTAAACCCCTAAGTCTTAAATTATATGACTTGAGAGTTATTGGGAAACATGCTTCAACATCTTAAGATTGTGAGGAGAAAATCCTCCAAGGTTAGCTATTAGCTTTGTTGGATATTTCAATCAATTTTAGGTTTTAGTATCTCTCTCTAATCTAACTTCCTTATATCATAATCTCTTAAAGTATTTCTCTATGTGCTAAAAATTCAATTTAGAGAAGATTACAATCGAAAGAATAGACCATATTTGATCTATATCTGGAGAGCCAGCATTGACAAAAATGAAAACAAAAGTAAGAACATACTCTTTTTTTCTCAAATAAGAAAGAAAAACTAAGAATAAATGATAATATAGAGAAAATAAGTAACAAAAATTTAGAAACAATTCTACCAATATAAATACAAAAAATCTAAAATACGTTTTAACGGCAACCAAAGTAGGCACGTCAAACTCTCAAGTCCAACATAAATACCAAATTTCTAACTCCTCCATACGCCTTCAAATTCTCTTCGGAATTCTCTCAATATCAGCACTGCACCCAAGATTTCTCAATATTCTCTTTGATTATCTCTAATGAGATGTTCGGAAAATCCCGAAAACTCTATCTTTTATTAGCAAGAAGACTTCAACAAACTTTAGAAAAAATATAAATCTTATAAGAAATATCAATATCCTCAAATCTAATAATTAGATTCAAATTTAACATCAAAATCAAACTCAAGTTTTGAATATCAAATAATATCTAAGTCAACAACATTTAAATCTAAATCTCTTTATTTTGCCCCTTCTAACAAATATAATAGCAAAATCAAGCCATTTATCAAATCGTTCTATGACTAACCATTCAATTAGTATCAATCTTCAATACAACTCTCTACATTTTTGCCATAAATTTTCACCCCAATATTAGAAATCAATGATTTTTGAAAAAGAAAACAGAGAAGCTCTACGACATTCTAGTTTAGTGATATGACATTCTAATTCGATAAAGATGAAAAATATCCCATAGTTTGCTATGTCATCTATTTTGGCCCTCTTGAGGTTCTTTCGTATCCTATTCTTTCATGAAAAGAATATAGCGCTAGTCAATTCCAGCATTGTGAAAGTACAAGTTTTTTATTTTTTTGTTTGCTCTCTTTCACCTCTTATATGTAACTGATGTCTCCCAAAGAGTCATTAATGTAGGGCATGGATCAATTTACGAAATGATCATTTCTAAAAAGAGTTTAAGCTGAATATAATTTACTTTTCCATTTATTGAAGTCATTTCAAATTAATCACATCATTTCTTTTCTAGATCATCTTGTTATAAACTTAAGTTAGTTATCTTATGAGGCAACTTCTTGAAAAAATACGAACTTTGTCTGTCTCTAAAAGAATTAGCCTTCTAAATTGATTTAATCATCAACAAGCACCTACTTTATAAACCAAGGCTTGGTTAACTACATCTTTCCTATCTTACCCAAGGCTCGGTTAACTACATACTTCTTTCCCATCATGGTTAGCTTACATCCCTGAAACAAAAGAAGATAGTCTCATATTTGGATACACCTATATGAGAATTACATCACTAAAGTAAATATAAATCACTAAAAAATCATAATACTAAAGTTCTTAACTCTTTGATCTCAAACATAGACAAAAGCCATTCAAATAAAAGCTGTTTAAGGAGAAGTCCATACCTAATCCCTAATCTCTCCACCAAGCTTGTCAAAATTACTATTTTTGCTATCAATATGAAAGGCTTCTCTCACAACTCATTTCACTTGGTAGTGGAAAGTAAAAATCTTTTGTCCTTTGCTTAGCTTAAAGGGCCCTCTCCTATGCATTTCAACATCACCATCACAGACAAAGGCGAATCTATATATTTTGTCAAAACCAACAATAACTTCAATTTTAATTGTGAATACAGCAATTGTAATTCCATATTTTGTTCTTAAATAATTCTAAATGAGATTTACAATATTCTAGGTCTTTTACAATGTTAAAAAAGACTAGACGATTTCTTGATTGTGGGAGGAAGGTATGCCAAGCTTCAACTACTATTTTCTTTGGATTGTGAAGATTAAAGTTATGGCATGCAACCCAGCCATCTACTTTCCCAAGTTCTACACAGCCGCTGAGCATGCCAAACCTCCTCAATTCATCTTATGAAGAACAAGAATAAGAAGCAACGACAAAAAGTGGATGCTAGACTTTATGCATAACTCACAAAATTGAATTTCTAATATATCAAGCTCTTTTACTACTAGATCCACAAGCAATCCATGAACATCCATGACAAAAAAGAAAACACCCACCCAGATTGATAAAAGGGCTTCCCTATGCCACTGCTCTCTTTTATGCATACACATTTATCATAAATTCTAAAGACAACAGTTCTAATAAAAAAAAATAGAAAAAATAGTACTAGAAAAACAAAACTACAAAGTAATGCATGGTCACTCAAACTTAACTTAAAGTAAAAATAGATATAATAATTTCTCAAAGATCAGTGCTGTCTTAAAGCATACAAAAAATCATCCAATATGGTTTTTTTTACTAGAATCATGAAAGATTAAATAAAAAAAATAAGAATCTACCATTTTAAATATTATGCAAAAAAAATTCATACCATATATAAGCACCATCTATGAGCACATGCACTCGAACTTTGGAAGAATAACAAGACCATCAAATCAACATCAAAGTACATATGAGACAATTATTTGGTATGTATAACAAAAAACATCAATATCCAAATATTTGTACTTCTTTCTTTTGCTCTCTATTAACCAATTTCTATTCTTCAAAATACCTTAATGTCTAACAAAGTTATTTAGAATATACCTAATCTGCTTCTCTAACACATTGCCAACTAGAAAAAAAAACCGAATTAAAAGAGCAAGAAATGATAGTTTGCTAAGCTGATATCAAGCATTAATTTAGAACAATGATGATGCGTGTATAATTATATTAAAAGTATCATCAAATTGTAAGCTTAAAATGTTTCATTTTAGATATGTTTTGACAAAGTCTTTATATGGAGACCTAATCATGTAACAACTCTCATATCAACTTTAACTTCATTATCAATGCCAACAATGGAAAGAAATAGTCAAAGAAATGTTAGCCCAATAGAATTTAGAAGACACTTTCCAAAGAATAATAACAAAAAATATGTCCAAATAACTATTTCAAGGTTCCTAATAACAAATCAATAACTATACAAAAAAAAAACTAGCACAAGGATTTTAGAATATGGGCCAAATAAAAGATCAATGAATTTAATTTTAGCCAACAATACACTAAATTATATCTAACCCAATAATCAAATATAAATATAATTGTTGAACACAAGAAATGTTAACAATCTACAAGGTTGTACCTAGGGCCACAATGCTCCTATCAAAGTGAGCTCTAAAAGGGACAGGATTGTGGAGTGTTATGCTTTTAACTATGGTCATTACTATATGCTCAATTTCATTTCAACAATTAATGTGAAATAGATGTTAACATCTATTGTAAATAAAATTTCTTTGATAGAAAGACATGGATATTATATTCCTTGAATGTTAAGCAGTTTTGAAAGGATAGAACACAAAGACATCAAATAACACCTACAAACTTATTTATTGTCAGGACCTTGTGTAAAATTTACTTAATCAATAATAATATTTGGATGGAATATGGTAATAGTAGAGAGTGAATGTTATGTAAGTTTCTAAGTAAAAAATCATTAATGAAGAAAAAACTCCTAAAGGGAATATAAGCGACTAATTCTTTCGGGTTATTCTATTATTTATATGAAATGTTATAACTTTAAAATGTCAAAAAAATATTTAAGGCAAAACCCACTTGAATCGGGAGGGGGCGACTCAAGTGAGAACACCTTTACAAAGTCAGATTATAATTTCGAATTTGACTTAAGACAAGGTTTGTATTATGATTGGCATAAGATTAGCTTTATAAGTTTAGAGTTAGAATAAGATTAAGATGAAGATCAAATTAGTTTAATATAAGATTTGAACTATGTTTTATAATTAACATATGCTAAAATTTTTAATTAAACATGATTGTGTCTTGTATAAATTTAAGACTAAGTATATAATGAAATTAGTAATAGAATTTATCAAAACAAAAGGGCAATATTTATCATTAATTAATGTTAAGGTAATATTATCAATACTTTTTAATTAATTTTGAATAGGAATGGTATTAATTTTAAGGTAAAGTGATCCTAACTAAATATTAAGTTTATTTATGATTAGGATAGTTTAATATTAGTACTTAGATAGGCCACACAATAATTATTTTAAGTTTTAAACAAGGTATTATTTAGGTTAATTGTGATATTAAATATTAAATAGGATAGAGAGTGAATGTTGTGTAATTTCTTAAGTACGGAATCACTGGAGAAGGAAAAGCTCTTAATAAGAATTCAAGTTGCAAGTTGTTAGAATAAATTATCCCTTATTAGTTTTTGAATGAATGATTGTGCTGTTTATATGAGACATTATGATATTAAAATGTTAATCAACTTTTTCAAAAAAAAACTCACTAGAGTCAGGAGGAGTGACTCATGTGAGAACACATTGACATAGTAAGATCATGATGATGAATTTGATTTAAGACAGTTTGTTTTATGATTTACTAAGGCTAGCTTTATAATGAGTTGAGAATTAGATTAGGGTTGAGAGAAAGACTAGATTAGTTTAACATAAGATTTGGACTAAGTTTATAATTCATAGAGGTATGAATTAAATGTGTTGATGTCTCGCTTAAATTTAGCACTAATCGTATATTGAAGTTAGAAACTGAATTGATTAAAAATTAAATAATATTTATTATCAATAATTGGTAAGCTAACATTATGATTAATTTTTAATTTATTTTATATAGGGATGGTATTTAATTTAAGATATGATTATTTTAGCTTAACATTAAGTATATTATGATTAAGATAGTCTAATATTAGTATTATAATAGATCGTGTGCTGATTGTTTTAACTTTTAAACAACATATGTTTTAGTTTAGTCATAGAATTGATTAAAAATTAGGTAACGTTTATTATTAATTAGTGATAAGCTATCATTATTATTAATTTTGTACAAATATGGTATTAATTTTGAGATAAGATTAATCTAACTTAATACCAAGTGTATTTATGATTGAGATAGTCTAATATTGGTATTATGATAGGTTAAATATTATTTTAACTTTTAAATAATATATTTTTTAGGTTAACTATGATACTAAAGATTTAAAAGGGTAGAGAGTAATTACTATATAATTTTCTAAGTGAGAAACCAATAGAGAAGGAAAGGCTCCTAATAATAATCCAAGTAACAAATTATTTGCATAAATTATCTCTTATTTATTTTTGAATGAGTGATTCTGGTATGTATATGAGATATTATAGTCTTAAAATACCAAATTATATTCTTAAAATATAAAAAAACTTTTTTAAAACAAAACTAACTTGGGTTGGGAGAGAGACCACAAATAAGAACACCTTTACATAATAAGATCACGAAGTTAAATTTTATTTAAGATAAGATTTGTATTATGATTGGCATAAGGTTACATTTATAAGAAGAATAGAGTCAGAATATGATTAAGATGAAGATTAGATTAATTTAATATAAGATTTTTACTAAGTTTATAATTAGCATATACTAAAATTATGATTAAAATTATTGGTATGTCACTTAAATTTTACACAAAGCATGTATTAAAGTCAACTATAGAATTGATTCAAAATCAGGTAATATTTATTATTATTAATGTTAAGCTAGCATTTTGATCAAATTTTAATTAATTTTCTATAAGAATGTTATTAATTTTAAATAATGTTACTCTAACTCAATATCAAGTATATTTATGATTAGAATAGTCTAATATTTACATTAACATAGTCACATAATAATAGCTTTTACTTTTAATTAATATATTTTTTATGCTAATTGTGACATTAAAAATTAAAGAAGATAGAAAATGAATGTTGTGTAATTTCTTAAGTGAGTAATTGATGGAGAAGGAAAGGCTCCTAATAAGATTCTAAGTGACAAGTTATTTGGAGTTATTCTAGTACATGTATGAGATGTCATGATCTTAAAATATTAAAGAAATTTCTCTAGTGAAAACCCACTTGAGTCGGGAGGGGCAACTCAAGTGAGAACACCTTTAATAAAGTGCGATCATGATGTCAAATTTGTTTTAAAGTGAAGTTTGCATTATGATTAGCATAAGGTTAACTTTATAACAATTTTAGAGTCAAAATAGGATTAATATGAAGATTAGATTAATTTAACATAAGATTTGGACTAAATTTATAATCAACATATGCCAAAATTATGAATTAGATGCGTTGGTTTCTCGCTAAAATTTAGCAATATGCATGTATTTAAGGTAGAATAGAATTGATTTAAAATTAGATAATTTTTATTATTAATTAATGATAAGCTAGCATTATTATTAATTTTTAATCAATTTTGTATAAATATGATATTAAATTTAAGATAAGTTTACTTTAACTTAATATTAAATGTATTTATGAATAAGATGATCTAATATTGATTCTAATATATGTCATGTAATAAATGAAAACTTTTGAATAACATATTGTTTTTAAAAATTGTCACATCAAAGACTAAAAAGAGTTTAGAGTGAATGTTATGCAATTTTCTAAGAGAATAATCAATGAAGAAGGAAGGTTCCTAATAAGAATCCAAGTGATAAGTTTTTTTGGATAAATGATCTCTTATTAGTTTTTTAAGGAGAGATTCTCATATTTATAATAGAAGTTATTATCTTAAAATGTCAAAAAAAATTTTAAGAACAAAACTCTCTTGAGTCGGGAGGGACGACTCAAGTGAGAACACCTTAACATAGTAAGGTCATGACGTAAATTTGATTTAAGGTAAAATTTGTGTTATAATCGGCATAAGTTTAGTTTTAAAATAAGTTTAGAATAAAAATAAGATTAAGATGATGACTAAATTGGTTTAAAATAAGATTTAGACTAAATTTATAATTAATATATGTTAAAATTATGAATTAGATGCATTTGTGTCCCGCTTAGATCTAATACTAGAATGTATTGAAATTAGCAATAAAATTGATTTAAAATTACGTAATATTTATTATTCATTAATGGTAAGATAGTTTTATGAATAATTTTTAATTAACTATGTATAATAATTTTATTTATTTTTAAGATAAGATTACTCTAACTTAATATTAAGTATACTTATAATTAAGATAGTCTAATATCGACGCTAAGATGAGTCATTTAATAATTATTTTAAGGTTTAAGCAAGATATTATTTAATTTAAGTGTGACAATATAGATTAAAAAGAATGAAGAGTGAAAACTATGCAATTTTTTAAGTGAAAAATCAAGAAGGAAAAACTTCTAATAAAAATCTAGTGGTAAGTTATTTGGATAAACTAGCACTTATTAATTTTTGAATGAGTGATTCTAGTGTTTTTATTAGATTTTATGATCTTCAAATATCAAAAAGTTTTTTAGAGCAAAACATACTTGAGTCAGGATGGGTGACTAAAGTGAGAACACCTTGACATAGTAAGATCATGATGTTGAATTTGATTTAAGATAATGTTTGTATTATGATTGGCATAAAGTAAGTTTTATAATAAATTTAAAGTGAAAAAAGATTAACATAAAGATTAGATAAGTTTAACATAGAATTTAGGCTAACTTCATAATTAGTATAAGTTAAAATTATGAATTAGATGCATTGGTGTCTCTCTCAAATTTGACATCAGGCCTATATTAAAATTAGAAATAGAATTGATTCAAAATTAGATAATATTTATTATTATTTAATGGTAAGCTAGCATTACAATCAATTTTTAATTACGTTTTTATAAGGATAATATTAATTTTGAGATAAGATTACTCTAACTTAACATCAAATATATTTATGACTAAGATAATCCAATATTAGCACTAAAATAGATCACATAATAATTTCCTTTACTTTTAAATAACTTATTTTTTAAGTTAATTTTGACACTAAAGATTAAAGAGGGTAGAGAAAGAATGTTGTGTAATTTTTTAGGTGAGGAATCTATGGAGGAGAAAATGCTCCTAATAAGAATCTAAGTGGTAAATTGTTTGGATAAATTATCCCTTATTTGTATTTGAACGAGTGATTCTAGTGTTTATATGAGTGTTATGATCTTAAAATGTCAAAGAACGTTTTTGGAAGAAAACTCACTTAAAGTCGAAAGGGGCAACTCAAGCGAGAACACCTTGACATAATAAGATCATGATGTTAAATTTGATTTAAGGTAAGGTTTGTGTTATGATTTGCATAAGATTAGCTTTATAATAAGTTTAGGTTGACAATAGAATTAAGATAAATATTAGATTTGTTTAACATAAGATTTGGACAAGTTTATAATTAACATATACTAAAACTATGAATTAGATTCATTGGTGTCTTGCTTAAATTTAATACTATGTATTTATTGAAGTTAGTAATAAAATTGATTAAAGATTAGGTAATTTTTATTAATAATTAATGGTAAGCTGGCATTATGATCGATTTTTAACTAATTCTATATAAGGATAGTATTAATTTTAAGATAAGATTACTCTAACTTAATATTTAATATTAAGTGTTGTTATGATTAAGATAATCTAATATTGACACTAAGATAGATCACACAATAATTGTTTTAGCTTTTAAACAACATAAATTTAATGTTTACTATGACACTGAATGTTAAATAGTAGAGAGTGAATGTTATGTAAGTTTCTAAGTAAAAAATCATTAATGAAGAAAAAACTCCTAAAGGGAATATAAGCGACTAATTCTTTCGGGTTATTCTATTATTTATATGAAATGTTATAACTTTAAAATGTCAAAAAAATATTTAAGGCAAAACCCACTTGAATCGGGAGGGGGCGACTCAAGTGAGAACACCTTTACAAAGTCAGATTATAATTTCGAATTTGACTTAAGACAAGGTTTGTATTATGATTGGCATAAGATTAGCTTTATAAGTTTAGAGTTAGAATAAGATTAAGATGAAGATCAAATTAGTTTAATATAAGATTTGAACTATGTTTTATAATTAACATATGCTAAAATTTTTAATTAAACATGATTGTGTCTTGTATAAATTTAAGACTAAGTATATAATGAAATTAGTAATAGAATTTATCAAAACAAAAGGGCAATATTTATCATTAATTAATGTTAAGGTAATATTATCAATACTTTTTAATTAATTTTGAATAGGAATGGTATTAATTTTAAGGTAAAGTGATCCTAACTAAATATTAAGTTTATTTATGATTAGGATAGTTTAATATTAGTACTTAGATAGGCCACACAATAATTATTTTAAGTTTTAAACAAGGTATTATTTAGGTTAATTGTGATATTAAATATTAAATAGGATAGAGAGTGAATGTTGTGTAATTTCTTAAGTACGGAATCACTGGAGAAGGAAAAGCTCTTAATAAGAATTCAAGTTGCAAGTTGTTAGAATAAATTATCCCTTATTAGTTTTTGAATGAATGATTGTGCTGTTTATATGAGACATTATGATATTAAAATGTTAATCAACTTTTTCAAAAAAAAACTCACTAGAGTCAGGAGGAGTGACTCATGTGAGAACACATTGACATAGTAAGATCATGATGATGAATTTGATTTAAGACAGTTTGTTTTATGATTTACTAAGGCTAGCTTTATAATGAGTTGAGAATTAGATTAGGGTTGAGAGAAAGACTAGATTAGTTTAACATAAGATTTGGACTAAGTTTATAATTCATAGAGGTATGAATTAAATGTGTTGATGTCTCGCTTAAATTTAGCACTAATCGTATATTGAAGTTAGAAACTGAATTGATTAAAAATTAAATAATATTTATTATCAATAATTGGTAAGCTAACATTATGATTAATTTTTAATTTATTTTATATAGGGATGGTATTTAATTTAAGATATGATTATTTTAGCTTAACATTAAGTATATTATGATTAAGATAGTCTAATATTAGTATTATAATAGATCGTGTGCTGATTGTTTTAACTTTTAAACAACATATGTTTTAGTTTAGTCATAGAATTGATTAAAAATTAGGTAACGTTTATTATTAATTAGTGATAAGCTATCATTATTATTAATTTTGTACAAATATGGTATTAATTTTGAGATAAGATTAATCTAACTTAATACCAAGTGTATTTATGATTGAGATAGTCTAATATTGGTATTATGATAGGTTAAATATTATTTTAACTTTTAAATAATATATTTTTTAGGTTAACTATGATACTAAAGATTTAAAAGGGTAGAGAGTAATTACTATATAATTTTCTAAGTGAGAAACCAATAGAGAAGGAAAGGCTCCTAATAATAATCCAAGTAACAAATTATTTGCATAAATTATCTCTTATTTATTTTTGAATGAGTGATTCTGGTATGTATATGAGATATTATAGTCTTAAAATACCAAATTATATTCTTAAAATATAAAAAAACTTTTTTAAAACAAAACTAACTTGGGTTGGGAGAGAGACCACAAATAAGAACACCTTTACATAATAAGATCACGAAGTTAAATTTTATTTAAGATAAGATTTGTATTATGATTGGCATAAGGTTACATTTATAAGAAGAATAGAGTCAGAATATGATTAAGATGAAGATTAGATTAATTTAATATAAGATTTTTACTAAGTTTATAATTAGCATATACTAAAATTATGATTAAAATTATTGGTATGTCACTTAAATTTTACACAAAGCATGTATTAAAGTCAACTATAGAATTGATTCAAAATCAGGTAATATTTATTATTATTAATGTTAAGCTAGCATTTTGATCAAATTTTAATTAATTTTCTATAAGAATGTTATTAATTTTAAATAATGTTACTCTAACTCAATATCAAGTATATTTATGATTAGAATAGTCTAATATTTACATTAACATAGTCACATAATAATAGCTTTTACTTTTAATTAATATATTTTTTATGCTAATTGTGACATTAAAAATTAAAGAAGATAGAAAATGAATGTTGTGTAATTTCTTAAGTGAGTAATTGATGGAGAAGGAAAGGCTCCTAATAAGATTCTAAGTGACAAGTTATTTGGAGTTATTCTAGTACATGTATGAGATGTCATGATCTTAAAATATTAAAGAAATTTCTCTAGTGAAAACCCACTTGAGTCGGGAGGGGCAACTCAAGTGAGAACACCTTTAATAAAGTGCGATCATGATGTCAAATTTGTTTTAAAGTGAAGTTTGCATTATGATTAGCATAAGGTTAACTTTATAACAATTTTAGAGTCAAAATAGGATTAATATGAAGATTAGATTAATTTAACATAAGATTTGGACTAAATTTATAATCAACATATGCCAAAATTATGAATTAGATGCGTTGGTTTCTCGCTAAAATTTAGCAATATGCATGTATTTAAGGTAGAATAGAATTGATTTAAAATTAGATAATTTTTATTATTAATTAATGATAAGCTAGCATTATTATTAATTTTTAATCAATTTTGTATAAATATGATATTAAATTTAAGATAAGTTTACTTTAACTTAATATTAAATGTATTTATGAATAAGATGATCTAATATTGATTCTAATATATGTCATGTAATAAATGAAAACTTTTGAATAACATATTGTTTTTAAAAATTGTCACATCAAAGACTAAAAAGAGTTTAGAGTGAATGTTATGCAATTTTCTAAGAGAATAATCAATGAAGAAGGAAGGTTCCTAATAAGAATCCAAGTGATAAGTTTTTTTGGATAAATGATCTCTTATTAGTTTTTTAAGGAGAGATTCTCATATTTATAATAGAAGTTATTATCTTAAAATGTCAAAAAAAATTTTAAGAACAAAACTCTCTTGAGTCGGGAGGGACGACTCAAGTGAGAACACCTTAACATAGTAAGGTCATGACGTAAATTTGATTTAAGGTAAAATTTGTGTTATAATCGGCATAAGTTTAGTTTTAAAATAAGTTTAGAATAAAAATAAGATTAAGATGATGACTAAATTGGTTTAAAATAAGATTTAGACTAAATTTATAATTAATATATGTTAAAATTATGAATTAGATGCATTTGTGTCCCGCTTAGATCTAATACTAGAATGTATTGAAATTAGCAATAAAATTGATTTAAAATTACGTAATATTTATTATTCATTAATGGTAAGATAGTTTTATGAATAATTTTTAATTAACTATGTATAATAATTTTATTTATTTTTAAGATAAGATTACTCTAACTTAATATTAAGTATACTTATAATTAAGATAGTCTAATATCGACGCTAAGATGAGTCATTTAATAATTATTTTAAGGTTTAAGCAAGATATTATTTAATTTAAGTGTGACAATATAGATTAAAAAGAATGAAGAGTGAAAACTATGCAATTTTTTAAGTGAAAAATCAAGAAGGAAAAACTTCTAATAAAAATCTAGTGGTAAGTTATTTGGATAAACTAGCACTTATTAATTTTTGAATGAGTGATTCTAGTGTTTTTATTAGATTTTATGATCTTCAAATATCAAAAAGTTTTTTAGAGCAAAACATACTTGAGTCAGGATGGGTGACTAAAGTGAGAACACCTTGACATAGTAAGATCATGATGTTGAATTTGATTTAAGATAATGTTTGTATTATGATTGGCATAAAGTAAGTTTTATAATAAATTTAAAGTGAAAAAAGATTAACATAAAGATTAGATAAGTTTAACATAGAATTTAGGCTAACTTCATAATTAGTATAAGTTAAAATTATGAATTAGATGCATTGGTGTCTCTCTCAAATTTGACATCAGGCCTATATTAAAATTAGAAATAGAATTGATTCAAAATTAGATAATATTTATTATTATTTAATGGTAAGCTAGCATTACAATCAATTTTTAATTACGTTTTTATAAGGATAATATTAATTTTGAGATAAGATTACTCTAACTTAACATCAAATATATTTATGACTAAGATAATCCAATATTAGCACTAAAATAGATCACATAATAATTTCCTTTACTTTTAAATAACTTATTTTTTAAGTTAATTTTGACACTAAAGATTAAAGAGGGTAGAGAAAGAATGTTGTGTAATTTTTTAGGTGAGGAATCTATGGAGGAGAAAATGCTCCTAATAAGAATCTAAGTGGTAAATTGTTTGGATAAATTATCCCTTATTTGTATTTGAACGAGTGATTCTAGTGTTTATATGAGTGTTATGATCTTAAAATGTCAAAGAACGTTTTTGGAAGAAAACTCACTTAAAGTCGAAAGGGGCAACTCAAGCGAGAACACCTTGACATAATAAGATCATGATGTTAAATTTGATTTAAGGTAAGGTTTGTGTTATGATTTGCATAAGATTAGCTTTATAATAAGTTTAGGTTGACAATAGAATTAAGATAAATATTAGATTTGTTTAACATAAGATTTGGACAAGTTTATAATTAACATATACTAAAACTATGAATTAGATTCATTGGTGTCTTGCTTAAATTTAATACTATGTATTTATTGAAGTTAGTAATAAAATTGATTAAAGATTAGGTAATTTTTATTAATAATTAATGGTAAGCTGGCATTATGATCGATTTTTAACTAATTCTATATAAGGATAGTATTAATTTTAAGATAAGATTACTCTAACTTAATATTTAATATTAAGTGTTGTTATGATTAAGATAATCTAATATTGACACTAAGATAGATCACACAATAATTGTTTTAGCTTTTAAACAACATAAATTTAATGTTTACTATGACACTGAATGTTAAATAGTAGAGAGTGAATGTTATGTAAGTTTCTAAGTAAAAAATCATTAATGAAGAAAAAACTCCTAAAGGGAATATAAGCGACTAATTCTTTCGGGTTATTCTATTATTTATATGAAATGTTATAACTTTAAAATGTCAAAAAAATATTTAAGGCAAAACCCACTTGAATCGGGAGGGGGCGACTCAAGTGAGAACACCTTTACAAAGTCAGATTATAATTTCGAATTTGACTTAAGACAAGGTTTGTATTATGATTGGCATAAGATTAGCTTTATAAGTTTAGAGTTAGAATAAGATTAAGATGAAGATCAAATTAGTTTAATATAAGATTTGAACTATGTTTTATAATTAACACATGCTAAAATTTTTAATTAAACATGATTGTGTCTTGTATAAATTTAAGACTAAGTATATAATGAAATTAGTAATAGAATTTATCAAAACAAAAGGGCAATATTTATCATTAATTAATGTTAAGGTAATATTATCAATACTTTTTAATTAATTTTGAATAGGAATGGTATTAATTTTAAGGTAAAGTGATCCTAACTAAATATTAAGTTTATTTATGATTAGGATAGTTTAATATTAGTACTTAGATAGGCCACACAATAATTATTTTAAGTTTTAAACAAGGTATTATTTAGGTTAATTGTGATATTAAATATTAAATAGGATAGAGAGTGAATGTTGTGTAATTTCTTAAGTACGGAATCACTGGAGAAGGAAAAGCTCTTAATAAGAATTCAAGTTGCAAGTTGTTAGAATAAATTATCCCTTATTAGTTTTTGAATGAATGATTGTGCTGTTTATATGAGACATTATGATATTAAAATGTTAATCAACTTTTTCAAAAAAAAACTCACTAGAGTCAGGAGGAGTGACTCATGTGAGAACACATTGACATAGTAAGATCATGATGATGAATTTGATTTAAGACAGTTTGTTTTATGATTTACTAAGGCTAGCTTTATAATGAGTTGAGAATTAGATTAGGGTTGAGAGAAAGACTAGATTAGTTTAACATAAGATTTGGACTAAGTTTATAATTCATAGAGGTATGAATTAAATGTGTTGATGTCTCGCTTAAATTTAGCACTAATCGTATATTGAAGTTAGAAACTGAATTGATTAAAAATTAAATAATATTTATTATCAATAATTGGTAAGCTAACATTATGATTAATTTTTAATTTATTTTATATAGGGATGGTATTTAATTTAAGATATGATTATTTTAGCTTAACATTAAGTATATTATGATTAAGATAGTCTAATATTAGTATTATAATAGATCGTGTGCTGATTGTTTTAACTTTTAAACAACATATGTTTTAGTTTAGTCATAGAATTGATTAAAAATTAGGTAACGTTTATTATTAATTAGTGATAAGCTATCATTATTATTAATTTTGTACAAATATGGTATTAATTTTGAGATAAGATTAATCTAACTTAATACCAAGTGTATTTATGATTGAGATAGTCTAATATTGGTATTATGATAGGTTAAATATTATTTTAACTTTTAAATAATATATTTTTTAGGTTAACTATGATACTAAAGATTTAAAAGGGTAGAGAGTAATTACTATATAATTTTCTAAGTGAGAAACCAATAGAGAAGGAAAGGCTCCTAATAATAATCCAAGTAACAAATTATTTGCATAAATTATCTCTTATTTATTTTTGAATGAGTGATTCTGGTATGTATATGAGATATTATAGTCTTAAAATACCAAATTATATTCTTAAAATATAAAAAAACTTTTTTAAAACAAAACTAACTTGGGTTGGGAGAGAGACCACAAATAAGAACACCTTTACATAATAAGATCACGAAGTTAAATTTTATTTAAGATAAGATTTGTATTATGATTGGCATAAGGTTACATTTATAAGAAGAATAGAGTCAGAATATGATTAAGATGAAGATTAGATTAATTTAATATAAGATTTTTACTAAGTTTATAATTAGCATATACTAAAATTATGATTAAAATTATTGGTATGTCACTTAAATTTTACACAAAGCATGTATTAAAGTCAACTATAGAATTGATTCAAAATCAGGTAATATTTATTATTATTAATGTTAAGCTAGCATTTTGATCAAATTTTAATTAATTTTCTATAAGAATGTTATTAATTTTAAATAATGTTACTCTAACTCAATATCAAGTATATTTATGATTAGAATAGTCTAATATTTACATTAACATAGTCACATAATAATAGCTTTTACTTTTAATTAATATATTTTTTATGCTAATTGTGACATTAAAAATTAAAGAAGATAGAAAATGAATGTTGTGTAATTTCTTAAGTGAGTAATTGATGGAGAAGGAAAGGCTCCTAATAAGATTCTAAGTGACAAGTTATTTGGAGTTATTCTAGTACATGTATGAGATGTCATGATCTTAAAATATTAAAGAAATTTCTCTAGTGAAAACCCACTTGAGTCGGGAGGGGCAACTCAAGTGAGAACACCTTTAATAAAGTGCGATCATGATGTCAAATTTGTTTTAAAGTGAAGTTTGCATTATGATTAGCATAAGGTTAACTTTATAACAATTTTAGAGTCAAAATAGGATTAATATGAAGATTAGATTAATTTAACATAAGATTTGGACTAAATTTATAATCAACATATGCCAAAATTATGAATTAGATGCGTTGGTTTCTCGCTAAAATTTAGCAATATGCATGTATTTAAGGTAGAATAGAATTGATTTAAAATTAGATAATTTTTATTATTAATTAATGATAAGCTAGCATTATTATTAATTTTTAATCAATTTTGTATAAATATGATATTAAATTTAAGATAAGTTTACTTTAACTTAATATTAAATGTATTTATGAATAAGATGATCTAATATTGATTCTAATATATGTCATGTAATAAATGAAAACTTTTGAATAACATATTGTTTTTAAAAATTGTCACATCAAAGACTAAAAAGAGTTTAGAGTGAATGTTATGCAATTTTCTAAGAGAATAATCAATGAAGAAGGAAGGTTCCTAATAAGAATCCAAGTGATAAGTTTTTTTGGATAAATGATCTCTTATTAGTTTTTTAAGGAGAGATTCTCATATTTATAATAGAAGTTATTATCTTAAAATGTCAAAAAAAATTTTAAGAACAAAACTCTCTTGAGTCGGGAGGGACGACTCAAGTGAGAACACCTTAACATAGTAAGGTCATGACGTAAATTTGATTTAAGGTAAAATTTGTGTTATAATCGGCATAAGTTTAGTTTTAAAATAAGTTTAGAATAAAAATAAGATTAAGATGATGACTAAATTGGTTTAAAATAAGATTTAGACTAAATTTATAATTAATATATGTTAAAATTATGAATTAGATGCATTTGTGTCCCGCTTAGATCTAATACTAGAATGTATTGAAATTAGCAATAAAATTGATTTAAAATTACGTAATATTTATTATTCATTAATGGTAAGATAGTTTTATGAATAATTTTTAATTAACTATGTATAATAATTTTATTTATTTTTAAGATAAGATTACTCTAACTTAATATTAAGTATACTTATAATTAAGATAGTCTAATATCGACGCTAAGATGAGTCATTTAATAATTATTTTAAGGTTTAAGCAAGATATTATTTAATTTAAGTGTGACAATATAGATTAAAAAGAATGAAGAGTGAAAACTATGCAATTTTTTAAGTGAAAAATCAAGAAGGAAAAACTTCTAATAAAAATCTAGTGGTAAGTTATTTGGATAAACTAGCACTTATTAATTTTTGAATGAGTGATTCTAGTGTTTTTATTAGATTTTATGATCTTCAAATATCAAAAAGTTTTTTAGAGCAAAACATACTTGAGTCAGGATGGGTGACTAAAGTGAGAACACCTTGACATAGTAAGATCATGATGTTGAATTTGATTTAAGATAATGTTTGTATTATGATTGGCATAAAGTAAGTTTTATAATAAATTTAAAGTGAAAAAAGATTAACATAAAGATTAGATAAGTTTAACATAGAATTTAGGCTAACTTCATAATTAGTATAAGTTAAAATTATGAATTAGATGCATTGGTGTCTCTCTCAAATTTGACATCAGGCCTATATTAAAATTAGAAATAGAATTGATTCAAAATTAGATAATATTTATTATTATTTAATGGTAAGCTAGCATTACAATCAATTTTTAATTACGTTTTTATAAGGATAATATTAATTTTGAGATAAGATTACTCTAACTTAACATCAAATATATTTATGACTAAGATAATCCAATATTAGCACTAAAATAGATCACATAATAATTTCCTTTACTTTTAAATAACTTATTTTTTAAGTTAATTTTGACACTAAAGATTAAAGAGGGTAGAGAAAGAATGTTGTGTAATTTTTTAGGTGAGGAATCTATGGAGGAGAAAATGCTCCTAATAAGAATCTAAGTGGTAAATTGTTTGGATAAATTATCCCTTATTTGTATTTGAACGAGTGATTCTAGTGTTTATATGAGTGTTATGATCTTAAAATGTCAAAGAACGTTTTTGGAAGAAAACTCACTTAAAGTCGAAAGGGGCAACTCAAGCGAGAACACCTTGACATAATAAGATCATGATGTTAAATTTGATTTAAGGTAAGGTTTGTGTTATGATTTGCATAAGATTAGCTTTATAATAAGTTTAGGTTGACAATAGAATTAAGATAAATATTAGATTTGTTTAACATAAGATTTGGACAAGTTTATAATTAACATATACTAAAACTATGAATTAGATTCATTGGTGTCTTGCTTAAATTTAATACTATGTATTTATTGAAGTTAGTAATAAAATTGATTAAAGATTAGGTAATTTTTATTAATAATTAATGGTAAGCTGGCATTATGATCGATTTTTAACTAATTCTATATAAGGATAGTATTAATTTTAAGATAAGATTACTCTAACTTAATATTTAATATTAAGTGTTGTTATGATTAAGATAATCTAATATTGACACTAAGATAGATCACACAATAATTGTTTTAGCTTTTAAACAACATAAATTTAATGTTTACTATGACACTGAATGTTAAATAGTAGAGAGTGAATGTTATGTAAGTTTCTAAGTAAAAAATCATTAATGAAGAAAAAACTCCTAAAGGGAATATAAGCGACTAATTCTTTCGGGTTATTCTATTATTTATATGAAATGTTATAACTTTAAAATGTCAAAAAAATATTTAAGGCAAAACCCACTTGAATCGGGAGGGGGCGACTCAAGTGAGAACACCTTTACAAAGTCAGATTATAATTTCGAATTTGACTTAAGACAAGGTTTGTATTATGATTGGCATAAGATTAGCTTTATAAGTTTAGAGTTAGAATAAGATTAAGATGAAGATCAAATTAGTTTAATATAAGATTTGAACTATGTTTTATAATTAACATATGCTAAAATTTTTAATTAAACATGATTGTGTCTTGTATAAATTTAAGACTAAGTATATAATGAAATTAGTAATAGAATTTATCAAAACAAAAGGGCAATATTTATCATTAATTAATGTTAAGGTAATATTATCAATACTTTTTAATTAATTTTGAATAGGAATGGTATTAATTTTAAGGTAAAGTGATCCTAACTAAATATTAAGTTTATTTATGATTAGGATAGTTTAATATTAGTACTTAGATAGGCCACACAATAATTATTTTAAGTTTTAAACAAGGTATTATTTAGGTTAATTGTGATATTAAATATTAAATAGGATAGAGAGTGAATGTTGTGTAATTTCTTAAGTACGGAATCACTGGAGAAGGAAAAGCTCTTAATAAGAATTCAAGTTGCAAGTTGTTAGAATAAATTATCCCTTATTAGTTTTTGAATGAATGATTGTGCTGTTTATATGAGACATTATGATATTAAAATGTTAATCAACTTTTTCAAAAAAAAACTCACTAGAGTCAGGAGGAGTGACTCATGTGAGAACACATTGACATAGTAAGATCATGATGATGAATTTGATTTAAGACAGTTTGTTTTATGATTTACTAAGGCTAGCTTTATAATGAGTTGAGAATTAGATTAGGGTTGAGAGAAAGACTAGATTAGTTTAACATAAGATTTGGACTAAGTTTATAATTCATAGAGGTATGAATTAAATGTGTTGATGTCTCGCTTAAATTTAGCACTAATCGTATATTGAAGTTAGAAACTGAATTGATTAAAAATTAAATAATATTTATTATCAATAATTGGTAAGCTAACATTATGATTAATTTTTAATTTATTTTATATAGGGATGGTATTTAATTTAAGATATGATTATTTTAGCTTAACATTAAGTATATTATGATTAAGATAGTCTAATATTAGTATTATAATAGATCGTGTGCTGATTGTTTTAACTTTTAAACAACATATGTTTTAGTTTAGTCATAGAATTGATTAAAAATTAGGTAACGTTTATTATTAATTAGTGATAAGCTATCATTATTATTAATTTTGTACAAATATGGTATTAATTTTGAGATAAGATTAATCTAACTTAATACCAAGTGTATTTATGATTGAGATAGTCTAATATTGGTATTATGATAGGTTAAATATTATTTTAACTTTTAAATAATATATTTTTTAGGTTAACTATGATACTAAAGATTTAAAAGGGTAGAGAGTAATTACTATATAATTTTCTAAGTGAGAAACCAATAGAGAAGGAAAGGCTCCTAATAATAATCCAAGTAACAAATTATTTGCATAAATTATCTCTTATTTATTTTTGAATGAGTGATTCTGGTATGTATATGAGATATTATAGTCTTAAAATACCAAATTATATTCTTAAAATATAAAAAAACTTTTTTAAAACAAAACTAACTTGGGTTGGGAGAGAGACCACAAATAAGAACACCTTTACATAATAAGATCACGAAGTTAAATTTTATTTAAGATAAGATTTGTATTATGATTGGCATAAGGTTACATTTATAAGAAGAATAGAGTCAGAATATGATTAAGATGAAGATTAGATTAATTTAATATAAGATTTTTACTAAGTTTATAATTAGCATATACTAAAATTATGATTAAAATTATTGGTATGTCACTTAAATTTTACACAAAGCATGTATTAAAGTCAACTATAGAATTGATTCAAAATCAGGTAATATTTATTATTATTAATGTTAAGCTAGCATTTTGATCAAATTTTAATTAATTTTCTATAAGAATGTTATTAATTTTAAATAATGTTACTCTAACTCAATATCAAGTATATTTATGATTAGAATAGTCTAATATTTACATTAACATAGTCACATAATAATAGCTTTTACTTTTAATTAATATATTTTTTATGCTAATTGTGACATTAAAAATTAAAGAAGATAGAAAATGAATGTTGTGTAATTTCTTAAGTGAGTAATTGATGGAGAAGGAAAGGCTCCTAATAAGATTCTAAGTGACAAGTTATTTGGAGTTATTCTAGTACATGTATGAGATGTCATGATCTTAAAATATTAAAGAAATTTCTCTAGTGAAAACCCACTTGAGTCGGGAGGGGCAACTCAAGTGAGAACACCTTTAATAAAGTGCGATCATGATGTCAAATTTGTTTTAAAGTGAAGTTTGCATTATGATTAGCATAAGGTTAACTTTATAACAATTTTAGAGTCAAAATAGGATTAATATGAAGATTAGATTAATTTAACATAAGATTTGGACTAAATTTATAATCAACATATGCCAAAATTATGAATTAGATGCGTTGGTTTCTCGCTAAAATTTAGCAATATGCATGTATTTAAGGTAGAATAGAATTGATTTAAAATTAGATAATTTTTATTATTAATTAATGATAAGCTAGCATTATTATTAATTTTTAATCAATTTTGTATAAATATGATATTAAATTTAAGATAAGTTTACTTTAACTTAATATTAAATGTATTTATGAATAAGATGATCTAATATTGATTCTAATATATGTCATGTAATAAATGAAAACTTTTGAATAACATATTGTTTTTAAAAATTGTCACATCAAAGACTAAAAAGAGTTTAGAGTGAATGTTATGCAATTTTCTAAGAGAATAATCAATGAAGAAGGAAGGTTCCTAATAAGAATCCAAGTGATAAGTTTTTTTGGATAAATGATCTCTTATTAGTTTTTTAAGGAGAGATTCTCATATTTATAATAGAAGTTATTATCTTAAAATGTCAAAAAAAATTTTAAGAACAAAACTCTCTTGAGTCGGGAGGGACGACTCAAGTGAGAACACCTTAACATAGTAAGGTCATGACGTAAATTTGATTTAAGGTAAAATTTGTGTTATAATCGGCATAAGTTTAGTTTTAAAATAAGTTTAGAATAAAAATAAGATTAAGATGATGACTAAATTGGTTTAAAATAAGATTTAGACTAAATTTATAATTAATATATGTTAAAATTATGAATTAGATGCATTTGTGTCCCGCTTAGATCTAATACTAGAATGTATTGAAATTAGCAATAAAATTGATTTAAAATTACGTAATATTTATTATTCATTAATGGTAAGATAGTTTTATGAATAATTTTTAATTAACTATGTATAATAATTTTATTTATTTTTAAGATAAGATTACTCTAACTTAATATTAAGTATACTTATAATTAAGATAGTCTAATATCGACGCTAAGATGAGTCATTTAATAATTATTTTAAGGTTTAAGCAAGATATTATTTAATTTAAGTGTGACAATATAGATTAAAAAGAATGAAGAGTGAAAACTATGCAATTTTTTAAGTGAAAAATCAAGAAGGAAAAACTTCTAATAAAAATCTAGTGGTAAGTTATTTGGATAAACTAGCACTTATTAATTTTTGAATGAGTGATTCTAGTGTTTTTATTAGATTTTATGATCTTCAAATATCAAAAAGTTTTTTAGAGCAAAACATACTTGAGTCAGGATGGGTGACTAAAGTGAGAACACCTTGACATAGTAAGATCATGATGTTGAATTTGATTTAAGATAATGTTTGTATTATGATTGGCATAAAGTAAGTTTTATAATAAATTTAAAGTGAAAAAAGATTAACATAAAGATTAGATAAGTTTAACATAGAATTTAGGCTAACTTCATAATTAGTATAAGTTAAAATTATGAATTAGATGCATTGGTGTCTCTCTCAAATTTGACATCAGGCCTATATTAAAATTAGAAATAGAATTGATTCAAAATTAGATAATATTTATTATTATTTAATGGTAAGCTAGCATTACAATCAATTTTTAATTACGTTTTTATAAGGATAATATTAATTTTGAGATAAGATTACTCTAACTTAACATCAAATATATTTATGACTAAGATAATCCAATATTAGCACTAAAATAGATCACATAATAATTTCCTTTACTTTTAAATAACTTATTTTTTAAGTTAATTTTGACACTAAAGATTAAAGAGGGTAGAGAAAGAATGTTGTGTAATTTTTTAGGTGAGGAATCTATGGAGGAGAAAATGCTCCTAATAAGAATCTAAGTGGTAAATTGTTTGGATAAATTATCCCTTATTTGTATTTGAACGAGTGATTCTAGTGTTTATATGAGTGTTATGATCTTAAAATGTCAAAGAACGTTTTTGGAAGAAAACTCACTTAAAGTCGAAAGGGGCAACTCAAGCGAGAACACCTTGACATAATAAGATCATGATGTTAAATTTGATTTAAGGTAAGGTTTGTGTTATGATTTGCATAAGATTAGCTTTATAATAAGTTTAGGTTGACAATAGAATTAAGATAAATATTAGATTTGTTTAACATAAGATTTGGACAAGTTTATAATTAACATATACTAAAACTATGAATTAGATTCATTGGTGTCTTGCTTAAATTTAATACTATGTATTTATTGAAGTTAGTAATAAAATTGATTAAAGATTAGGTAATTTTTATTAATAATTAATGGTAAGCTGGCATTATGATCGATTTTTAACTAATTCTATATAAGGATAGTATTAATTTTAAGATAAGATTACTCTAACTTAATATTTAATATTAAGTGTTGTTATGATTAAGATAATCTAATATTGACACTAAGATAGATCACACAATAATTGTTTTAGCTTTTAAACAACATAAATTTAATGTTTACTATGACACTGAATGTTAAATAGTAGAGAGTGAATGTTATGTAAGTTTCTAAGTAAAAAATCATTAATGAAGAAAAAACTCCTAAAGGGAATATAAGCGACTAATTCTTTCGGGTTATTCTATTATTTATATGAAATGTTATAACTTTAAAATGTCAAAAAAATATTTAAGGCAAAACCCACTTGAATCGGGAGGGGGCGACTCAAGTGAGAACACCTTTACAAAGTCAGATTATAATTTCGAATTTGACTTAAGACAAGGTTTGTATTATGATTGGCATAAGATTAGCTTTATAAGTTTAGAGTTAGAATAAGATTAAGATGAAGATCAAATTAGTTTAATATAAGATTTGAACTATGTTTTATAATTAACACATGCTAAAATTTTTAATTAAACATGATTGTGTCTTGTATAAATTTAAGACTAAGTATATAATGAAATTAGTAATAGAATTTATCAAAACAAAAGGGCAATATTTATCATTAATTAATGTTAAGGTAATATTATCAATACTTTTTAATTAATTTTGAATAGGAATGGTATTAATTTTAAGGTAAAGTGATCCTAACTAAATATTAAGTTTATTTATGATTAGGATAGTTTAATATTAGTACTTAGATAGGCCACACAATAATTATTTTAAGTTTTAAACAAGGTATTATTTAGGTTAATTGTGATATTAAATATTAAATAGGATAGAGAGTGAATGTTGTGTAATTTCTTAAGTACGGAATCACTGGAGAAGGAAAAGCTCTTAATAAGAATTCAAGTTGCAAGTTGTTAGAATAAATTATCCCTTATTAGTTTTTGAATGAATGATTGTGCTGTTTATATGAGACATTATGATATTAAAATGTTAATCAACTTTTTCAAAAAAAAACTCACTAGAGTCAGGAGGAGTGACTCATGTGAGAACACATTGACATAGTAAGATCATGATGATGAATTTGATTTAAGACAGTTTGTTTTATGATTTACTAAGGCTAGCTTTATAATGAGTTGAGAATTAGATTAGGGTTGAGAGAAAGACTAGATTAGTTTAACATAAGATTTGGACTAAGTTTATAATTCATAGAGGTATGAATTAAATGTGTTGATGTCTCGCTTAAATTTAGCACTAATCGTATATTGAAGTTAGAAACTGAATTGATTAAAAATTAAATAATATTTATTATCAATAATTGGTAAGCTAACATTATGATTAATTTTTAATTTATTTTATATAGGGATGGTATTTAATTTAAGATATGATTATTTTAGCTTAACATTAAGTATATTATGATTAAGATAGTCTAATATTAGTATTATAATAGATCGTGTGCTGATTGTTTTAACTTTTAAACAACATATGTTTTAGTTTAGTCATAGAATTGATTAAAAATTAGGTAACGTTTATTATTAATTAGTGATAAGCTATCATTATTATTAATTTTGTACAAATATGGTATTAATTTTGAGATAAGATTAATCTAACTTAATACCAAGTGTATTTATGATTGAGATAGTCTAATATTGGTATTATGATAGGTTAAATATTATTTTAACTTTTAAATAATATATTTTTTAGGTTAACTATGATACTAAAGATTTAAAAGGGTAGAGAGTAATTACTATATAATTTTCTAAGTGAGAAACCAATAGAGAAGGAAAGGCTCCTAATAATAATCCAAGTAACAAATTATTTGCATAAATTATCTCTTATTTATTTTTGAATGAGTGATTCTGGTATGTATATGAGATATTATAGTCTTAAAATACCAAATTATATTCTTAAAATATAAAAAAACTTTTTTAAAACAAAACTAACTTGGGTTGGGAGAGAGACCACAAATAAGAACACCTTTACATAATAAGATCACGAAGTTAAATTTTATTTAAGATAAGATTTGTATTATGATTGGCATAAGGTTACATTTATAAGAAGAATAGAGTCAGAATATGATTAAGATGAAGATTAGATTAATTTAATATAAGATTTTTACTAAGTTTATAATTAGCATATACTAAAATTATGATTAAAATTATTGGTATGTCACTTAAATTTTACACAAAGCATGTATTAAAGTCAACTATAGAATTGATTCAAAATCAGGTAATATTTATTATTATTAATGTTAAGCTAGCATTTTGATCAAATTTTAATTAATTTTCTATAAGAATGTTATTAATTTTAAATAATGTTACTCTAACTCAATATCAAGTATATTTATGATTAGAATAGTCTAATATTTACATTAACATAGTCACATAATAATAGCTTTTACTTTTAATTAATATATTTTTTATGCTAATTGTGACATTAAAAATTAAAGAAGATAGAAAATGAATGTTGTGTAATTTCTTAAGTGAGTAATTGATGGAGAAGGAAAGGCTCCTAATAAGATTCTAAGTGACAAGTTATTTGGAGTTATTCTAGTACATGTATGAGATGTCATGATCTTAAAATATTAAAGAAATTTCTCTAGTGAAAACCCACTTGAGTCGGGAGGGGCAACTCAAGTGAGAACACCTTTAATAAAGTGCGATCATGATGTCAAATTTGTTTTAAAGTGAAGTTTGCATTATGATTAGCATAAGGTTAACTTTATAACAATTTTAGAGTCAAAATAGGATTAATATGAAGATTAGATTAATTTAACATAAGATTTGGACTAAATTTATAATCAACATATGCCAAAATTATGAATTAGATGCGTTGGTTTCTCGCTAAAATTTAGCAATATGCATGTATTTAAGGTAGAATAGAATTGATTTAAAATTAGATAATTTTTATTATTAATTAATGATAAGCTAGCATTATTATTAATTTTTAATCAATTTTGTATAAATATGATATTAAATTTAAGATAAGTTTACTTTAACTTAATATTAAATGTATTTATGAATAAGATGATCTAATATTGATTCTAATATATGTCATGTAATAAATGAAAACTTTTGAATAACATATTGTTTTTAAAAATTGTCACATCAAAGACTAAAAAGAGTTTAGAGTGAATGTTATGCAATTTTCTAAGAGAATAATCAATGAAGAAGGAAGGTTCCTAATAAGAATCCAAGTGATAAGTTTTTTTGGATAAATGATCTCTTATTAGTTTTTTAAGGAGAGATTCTCATATTTATAATAGAAGTTATTATCTTAAAATGTCAAAAAAAATTTTAAGAACAAAACTCTCTTGAGTCGGGAGGGACGACTCAAGTGAGAACACCTTAACATAGTAAGGTCATGACGTAAATTTGATTTAAGGTAAAATTTGTGTTATAATCGGCATAAGTTTAGTTTTAAAATAAGTTTAGAATAAAAATAAGATTAAGATGATGACTAAATTGGTTTAAAATAAGATTTAGACTAAATTTATAATTAATATATGTTAAAATTATGAATTAGATGCATTTGTGTCCCGCTTAGATCTAATACTAGAATGTATTGAAATTAGCAATAAAATTGATTTAAAATTACGTAATATTTATTATTCATTAATGGTAAGATAGTTTTATGAATAATTTTTAATTAACTATGTATAATAATTTTATTTATTTTTAAGATAAGATTACTCTAACTTAATATTAAGTATACTTATAATTAAGATAGTCTAATATCGACGCTAAGATGAGTCATTTAATAATTATTTTAAGGTTTAAGCAAGATATTATTTAATTTAAGTGTGACAATATAGATTAAAAAGAATGAAGAGTGAAAACTATGCAATTTTTTAAGTGAAAAATCAAGAAGGAAAAACTTCTAATAAAAATCTAGTGGTAAGTTATTTGGATAAACTAGCACTTATTAATTTTTGAATGAGTGATTCTAGTGTTTTTATTAGATTTTATGATCTTCAAATATCAAAAAGTTTTTTAGAGCAAAACATACTTGAGTCAGGATGGGTGACTAAAGTGAGAACACCTTGACATAGTAAGATCATGATGTTGAATTTGATTTAAGATAATGTTTGTATTATGATTGGCATAAAGTAAGTTTTATAATAAATTTAAAGTGAAAAAAGATTAACATAAAGATTAGATAAGTTTAACATAGAATTTAGGCTAACTTCATAATTAGTATAAGTTAAAATTATGAATTAGATGCATTGGTGTCTCTCTCAAATTTGACATCAGGCCTATATTAAAATTAGAAATAGAATTGATTCAAAATTAGATAATATTTATTATTATTTAATGGTAAGCTAGCATTACAATCAATTTTTAATTACGTTTTTATAAGGATAATATTAATTTTGAGATAAGATTACTCTAACTTAACATCAAATATATTTATGACTAAGATAATCCAATATTAGCACTAAAATAGATCACATAATAATTTCCTTTACTTTTAAATAACTTATTTTTTAAGTTAATTTTGACACTAAAGATTAAAGAGGGTAGAGAAAGAATGTTGTGTAATTTTTTAGGTGAGGAATCTATGGAGGAGAAAATGCTCCTAATAAGAATCTAAGTGGTAAATTGTTTGGATAAATTATCCCTTATTTGTATTTGAACGAGTGATTCTAGTGTTTATATGAGTGTTATGATCTTAAAATGTCAAAGAACGTTTTTGGAAGAAAACTCACTTAAAGTCGAAAGGGGCAACTCAAGCGAGAACACCTTGACATAATAAGATCATGATGTTAAATTTGATTTAAGGTAAGGTTTGTGTTATGATTTGCATAAGATTAGCTTTATAATAAGTTTAGGTTGACAATAGAATTAAGATAAATATTAGATTTGTTTAACATAAGATTTGGACAAGTTTATAATTAACATATACTAAAACTATGAATTAGATTCATTGGTGTCTTGCTTAAATTTAATACTATGTATTTATTGAAGTTAGTAATAAAATTGATTAAAGATTAGGTAATTTTTATTAATAATTAATGGTAAGCTGGCATTATGATCGATTTTTAACTAATTCTATATAAGGATAGTATTAATTTTAAGATAAGATTACTCTAACTTAATATTTAATATTAAGTGTTGTTATGATTAAGATAATCTAATATTGACACTAAGATAGATCACACAATAATTGTTTTAGCTTTTAAACAACATAAATTTAATGTTTACTATGACACTGAATGTTAAATAGTAGAGAGTGAATGTTATGTAAGTTTCTAAGTAAAAAATCATTAATGAAGAAAAAACTCCTAAAGGGAATATAAGCGACTAATTCTTTCGGGTTATTCTATTATTTATATGAAATGTTATAACTTTAAAATGTCAAAAAAATATTTAAGGCAAAACCCACTTGAATCGGGAGGGGGCGACTCAAGTGAGAACACCTTTACAAAGTCAGATTATAATTTCGAATTTGACTTAAGACAAGGTTTGTATTATGATTGGCATAAGATTAGCTTTATAAGTTTAGAGTTAGAATAAGATTAAGATGAAGATCAAATTAGTTTAATATAAGATTTGAACTATGTTTTATAATTAACATATGCTAAAATTTTTAATTAAACATGATTGTGTCTTGTATAAATTTAAGACTAAGTATATAATGAAATTAGTAATAGAATTTATCAAAACAAAAGGGCAATATTTATCATTAATTAATGTTAAGGTAATATTATCAATACTTTTTAATTAATTTTGAATAGGAATGGTATTAATTTTAAGGTAAAGTGATCCTAACTAAATATTAAGTTTATTTATGATTAGGATAGTTTAATATTAGTACTTAGATAGGCCACACAATAATTATTTTAAGTTTTAAACAAGGTATTATTTAGGTTAATTGTGATATTAAATATTAAATAGGATAGAGAGTGAATGTTGTGTAATTTCTTAAGTACGGAATCACTGGAGAAGGAAAAGCTCTTAATAAGAATTCAAGTTGCAAGTTGTTAGAATAAATTATCCCTTATTAGTTTTTGAATGAATGATTGTGCTGTTTATATGAGACATTATGATATTAAAATGTTAATCAACTTTTTCAAAAAAAAACTCACTAGAGTCAGGAGGAGTGACTCATGTGAGAACACATTGACATAGTAAGATCATGATGATGAATTTGATTTAAGACAGTTTGTTTTATGATTTACTAAGGCTAGCTTTATAATGAGTTGAGAATTAGATTAGGGTTGAGAGAAAGACTAGATTAGTTTAACATAAGATTTGGACTAAGTTTATAATTCATAGAGGTATGAATTAAATGTGTTGATGTCTCGCTTAAATTTAGCACTAATCGTATATTGAAGTTAGAAACTGAATTGATTAAAAATTAAATAATATTTATTATCAATAATTGGTAAGCTAACATTATGATTAATTTTTAATTTATTTTATATAGGGATGGTATTTAATTTAAGATATGATTATTTTAGCTTAACATTAAGTATATTATGATTAAGATAGTCTAATATTAGTATTATAATAGATCGTGTGCTGATTGTTTTAACTTTTAAACAACATATGTTTTAGTTTAGTCATAGAATTGATTAAAAATTAGGTAACGTTTATTATTAATTAGTGATAAGCTATCATTATTATTAATTTTGTACAAATATGGTATTAATTTTGAGATAAGATTAATCTAACTTAATACCAAGTGTATTTATGATTGAGATAGTCTAATATTGGTATTATGATAGGTTAAATATTATTTTAACTTTTAAATAATATATTTTTTAGGTTAACTATGATACTAAAGATTTAAAAGGGTAGAGAGTAATTACTATATAATTTTCTAAGTGAGAAACCAATAGAGAAGGAAAGGCTCCTAATAATAATCCAAGTAACAAATTATTTGCATAAATTATCTCTTATTTATTTTTGAATGAGTGATTCTGGTATGTATATGAGATATTATAGTCTTAAAATACCAAATTATATTCTTAAAATATAAAAAAACTTTTTTAAAACAAAACTAACTTGGGTTGGGAGAGAGACCACAAATAAGAACACCTTTACATAATAAGATCACGAAGTTAAATTTTATTTAAGATAAGATTTGTATTATGATTGGCATAAGGTTACATTTATAAGAAGAATAGAGTCAGAATATGATTAAGATGAAGATTAGATTAATTTAATATAAGATTTTTACTAAGTTTATAATTAGCATATACTAAAATTATGATTAAAATTATTGGTATGTCACTTAAATTTTACACAAAGCATGTATTAAAGTCAACTATAGAATTGATTCAAAATCAGGTAATATTTATTATTATTAATGTTAAGCTAGCATTTTGATCAAATTTTAATTAATTTTCTATAAGAATGTTATTAATTTTAAATAATGTTACTCTAACTCAATATCAAGTATATTTATGATTAGAATAGTCTAATATTTACATTAACATAGTCACATAATAATAGCTTTTACTTTTAATTAATATATTTTTTATGCTAATTGTGACATTAAAAATTAAAGAAGATAGAAAATGAATGTTGTGTAATTTCTTAAGTGAGTAATTGATGGAGAAGGAAAGGCTCCTAATAAGATTCTAAGTGACAAGTTATTTGGAGTTATTCTAGTACATGTATGAGATGTCATGATCTTAAAATATTAAAGAAATTTCTCTAGTGAAAACCCACTTGAGTCGGGAGGGGCAACTCAAGTGAGAACACCTTTAATAAAGTGCGATCATGATGTCAAATTTGTTTTAAAGTGAAGTTTGCATTATGATTAGCATAAGGTTAACTTTATAACAATTTTAGAGTCAAAATAGGATTAATATGAAGATTAGATTAATTTAACATAAGATTTGGACTAAATTTATAATCAACATATGCCAAAATTATGAATTAGATGCGTTGGTTTCTCGCTAAAATTTAGCAATATGCATGTATTTAAGGTAGAATAGAATTGATTTAAAATTAGATAATTTTTATTATTAATTAATGATAAGCTAGCATTATTATTAATTTTTAATCAATTTTGTATAAATATGATATTAAATTTAAGATAAGTTTACTTTAACTTAATATTAAATGTATTTATGAATAAGATGATCTAATATTGATTCTAATATATGTCATGTAATAAATGAAAACTTTTGAATAACATATTGTTTTTAAAAATTGTCACATCAAAGACTAAAAAGAGTTTAGAGTGAATGTTATGCAATTTTCTAAGAGAATAATCAATGAAGAAGGAAGGTTCCTAATAAGAATCCAAGTGATAAGTTTTTTTGGATAAATGATCTCTTATTAGTTTTTTAAGGAGAGATTCTCATATTTATAATAGAAGTTATTATCTTAAAATGTCAAAAAAAATTTTAAGAACAAAACTCTCTTGAGTCGGGAGGGACGACTCAAGTGAGAACACCTTAACATAGTAAGGTCATGACGTAAATTTGATTTAAGGTAAAATTTGTGTTATAATCGGCATAAGTTTAGTTTTAAAATAAGTTTAGAATAAAAATAAGATTAAGATGATGACTAAATTGGTTTAAAATAAGATTTAGACTAAATTTATAATTAATATATGTTAAAATTATGAATTAGATGCATTTGTGTCCCGCTTAGATCTAATACTAGAATGTATTGAAATTAGCAATAAAATTGATTTAAAATTACGTAATATTTATTATTCATTAATGGTAAGATAGTTTTATGAATAATTTTTAATTAACTATGTATAATAATTTTATTTATTTTTAAGATAAGATTACTCTAACTTAATATTAAGTATACTTATAATTAAGATAGTCTAATATCGACGCTAAGATGAGTCATTTAATAATTATTTTAAGGTTTAAGCAAGATATTATTTAATTTAAGTGTGACAATATAGATTAAAAAGAATGAAGAGTGAAAACTATGCAATTTTTTAAGTGAAAAATCAAGAAGGAAAAACTTCTAATAAAAATCTAGTGGTAAGTTATTTGGATAAACTAGCACTTATTAATTTTTGAATGAGTGATTCTAGTGTTTTTATTAGATTTTATGATCTTCAAATATCAAAAAGTTTTTTAGAGCAAAACATACTTGAGTCAGGATGGGTGACTAAAGTGAGAACACCTTGACATAGTAAGATCATGATGTTGAATTTGATTTAAGATAATGTTTGTATTATGATTGGCATAAAGTAAGTTTTATAATAAATTTAAAGTGAAAAAAGATTAACATAAAGATTAGATAAGTTTAACATAGAATTTAGGCTAACTTCATAATTAGTATAAGTTAAAATTATGAATTAGATGCATTGGTGTCTCTCTCAAATTTGACATCAGGCCTATATTAAAATTAGAAATAGAATTGATTCAAAATTAGATAATATTTATTATTATTTAATGGTAAGCTAGCATTACAATCAATTTTTAATTACGTTTTTATAAGGATAATATTAATTTTGAGATAAGATTACTCTAACTTAACATCAAATATATTTATGACTAAGATAATCCAATATTAGCACTAAAATAGATCACATAATAATTTCCTTTACTTTTAAATAACTTATTTTTTAAGTTAATTTTGACACTAAAGATTAAAGAGGGTAGAGAAAGAATGTTGTGTAATTTTTTAGGTGAGGAATCTATGGAGGAGAAAATGCTCCTAATAAGAATCTAAGTGGTAAATTGTTTGGATAAATTATCCCTTATTTGTATTTGAACGAGTGATTCTAGTGTTTATATGAGTGTTATGATCTTAAAATGTCAAAGAACGTTTTTGGAAGAAAACTCACTTAAAGTCGAAAGGGGCAACTCAAGCGAGAACACCTTGACATAATAAGATCATGATGTTAAATTTGATTTAAGGTAAGGTTTGTGTTATGATTTGCATAAGATTAGCTTTATAATAAGTTTAGGTTGACAATAGAATTAAGATAAATATTAGATTTGTTTAACATAAGATTTGGACAAGTTTATAATTAACATATACTAAAACTATGAATTAGATTCATTGGTGTCTTGCTTAAATTTAATACTATGTATTTATTGAAGTTAGTAATAAAATTGATTAAAGATTAGGTAATTTTTATTAATAATTAATGGTAAGCTGGCATTATGATCGATTTTTAACTAATTCTATATAAGGATAGTATTAATTTTAAGATAAGATTACTCTAACTTAATATTTAATATTAAGTGTTGTTATGATTAAGATAATCTAATATTGACACTAAGATAGATCACACAATAATTGTTTTAGCTTTTAAACAACATAAATTTAATGTTTACTATGACACTGAATGTTAAATAGTAGAGAGTGAATGTTATGTAAGTTTCTAAGTAAAAAATCATTAATGAAGAAAAAACTCCTAAAGGGAATATAAGCGACTAATTCTTTCGGGTTATTCTATTATTTATATGAAATGTTATAACTTTAAAATGTCAAAAAAATATTTAAGGCAAAACCCACTTGAATCGGGAGGGGGCGACTCAAGTGAGAACACCTTTACAAAGTCAGATTATAATTTCGAATTTGACTTAAGACAAGGTTTGTATTATGATTGGCATAAGATTAGCTTTATAAGTTTAGAGTTAGAATAAGATTAAGATGAAGATCAAATTAGTTTAATATAAGATTTGAACTATGTTTTATAATTAACACATGCTAAAATTTTTAATTAAACATGATTGTGTCTTGTATAAATTTAAGACTAAGTATATAATGAAATTAGTAATAGAATTTATCAAAACAAAAGGGCAATATTTATCATTAATTAATGTTAAGGTAATATTATCAATACTTTTTAATTAATTTTGAATAGGAATGGTATTAATTTTAAGGTAAAGTGATCCTAACTAAATATTAAGTTTATTTATGATTAGGATAGTTTAATATTAGTACTTAGATAGGCCACACAATAATTATTTTAAGTTTTAAACAAGGTATTATTTAGGTTAATTGTGATATTAAATATTAAATAGGATAGAGAGTGAATGTTGTGTAATTTCTTAAGTACGGAATCACTGGAGAAGGAAAAGCTCTTAATAAGAATTCAAGTTGCAAGTTGTTAGAATAAATTATCCCTTATTAGTTTTTGAATGAATGATTGTGCTGTTTATATGAGACATTATGATATTAAAATGTTAATCAACTTTTTCAAAAAAAAACTCACTAGAGTCAGGAGGAGTGACTCATGTGAGAACACATTGACATAGTAAGATCATGATGATGAATTTGATTTAAGACAGTTTGTTTTATGATTTACTAAGGCTAGCTTTATAATGAGTTGAGAATTAGATTAGGGTTGAGAGAAAGACTAGATTAGTTTAACATAAGATTTGGACTAAGTTTATAATTCATAGAGGTATGAATTAAATGTGTTGATGTCTCGCTTAAATTTAGCACTAATCGTATATTGAAGTTAGAAACTGAATTGATTAAAAATTAAATAATATTTATTATCAATAATTGGTAAGCTAACATTATGATTAATTTTTAATTTATTTTATATAGGGATGGTATTTAATTTAAGATATGATTATTTTAGCTTAACATTAAGTATATTATGATTAAGATAGTCTAATATTAGTATTATAATAGATCGTGTGCTGATTGTTTTAACTTTTAAACAACATATGTTTTAGTTTAGTCATAGAATTGATTAAAAATTAGGTAACGTTTATTATTAATTAGTGATAAGCTATCATTATTATTAATTTTGTACAAATATGGTATTAATTTTGAGATAAGATTAATCTAACTTAATACCAAGTGTATTTATGATTGAGATAGTCTAATATTGGTATTATGATAGGTTAAATATTATTTTAACTTTTAAATAATATATTTTTTAGGTTAACTATGATACTAAAGATTTAAAAGGGTAGAGAGTAATTACTATATAATTTTCTAAGTGAGAAACCAATAGAGAAGGAAAGGCTCCTAATAATAATCCAAGTAACAAATTATTTGCATAAATTATCTCTTATTTATTTTTGAATGAGTGATTCTGGTATGTATATGAGATATTATAGTCTTAAAATACCAAATTATATTCTTAAAATATAAAAAAACTTTTTTAAAACAAAACTAACTTGGGTTGGGAGAGAGACCACAAATAAGAACACCTTTACATAATAAGATCACGAAGTTAAATTTTATTTAAGATAAGATTTGTATTATGATTGGCATAAGGTTACATTTATAAGAAGAATAGAGTCAGAATATGATTAAGATGAAGATTAGATTAATTTAATATAAGATTTTTACTAAGTTTATAATTAGCATATACTAAAATTATGATTAAAATTATTGGTATGTCACTTAAATTTTACACAAAGCATGTATTAAAGTCAACTATAGAATTGATTCAAAATCAGGTAATATTTATTATTATTAATGTTAAGCTAGCATTTTGATCAAATTTTAATTAATTTTCTATAAGAATGTTATTAATTTTAAATAATGTTACTCTAACTCAATATCAAGTATATTTATGATTAGAATAGTCTAATATTTACATTAACATAGTCACATAATAATAGCTTTTACTTTTAATTAATATATTTTTTATGCTAATTGTGACATTAAAAATTAAAGAAGATAGAAAATGAATGTTGTGTAATTTCTTAAGTGAGTAATTGATGGAGAAGGAAAGGCTCCTAATAAGATTCTAAGTGACAAGTTATTTGGAGTTATTCTAGTACATGTATGAGATGTCATGATCTTAAAATATTAAAGAAATTTCTCTAGTGAAAACCCACTTGAGTCGGGAGGGGCAACTCAAGTGAGAACACCTTTAATAAAGTGCGATCATGATGTCAAATTTGTTTTAAAGTGAAGTTTGCATTATGATTAGCATAAGGTTAACTTTATAACAATTTTAGAGTCAAAATAGGATTAATATGAAGATTAGATTAATTTAACATAAGATTTGGACTAAATTTATAATCAACATATGCCAAAATTATGAATTAGATGCGTTGGTTTCTCGCTAAAATTTAGCAATATGCATGTATTTAAGGTAGAATAGAATTGATTTAAAATTAGATAATTTTTATTATTAATTAATGATAAGCTAGCATTATTATTAATTTTTAATCAATTTTGTATAAATATGATATTAAATTTAAGATAAGTTTACTTTAACTTAATATTAAATGTATTTATGAATAAGATGATCTAATATTGATTCTAATATATGTCATGTAATAAATGAAAACTTTTGAATAACATATTGTTTTTAAAAATTGTCACATCAAAGACTAAAAAGAGTTTAGAGTGAATGTTATGCAATTTTCTAAGAGAATAATCAATGAAGAAGGAAGGTTCCTAATAAGAATCCAAGTGATAAGTTTTTTTGGATAAATGATCTCTTATTAGTTTTTTAAGGAGAGATTCTCATATTTATAATAGAAGTTATTATCTTAAAATGTCAAAAAAAATTTTAAGAACAAAACTCTCTTGAGTCGGGAGGGACGACTCAAGTGAGAACACCTTAACATAGTAAGGTCATGACGTAAATTTGATTTAAGGTAAAATTTGTGTTATAATCGGCATAAGTTTAGTTTTAAAATAAGTTTAGAATAAAAATAAGATTAAGATGATGACTAAATTGGTTTAAAATAAGATTTAGACTAAATTTATAATTAATATATGTTAAAATTATGAATTAGATGCATTTGTGTCCCGCTTAGATCTAATACTAGAATGTATTGAAATTAGCAATAAAATTGATTTAAAATTACGTAATATTTATTATTCATTAATGGTAAGATAGTTTTATGAATAATTTTTAATTAACTATGTATAATAATTTTATTTATTTTTAAGATAAGATTACTCTAACTTAATATTAAGTATACTTATAATTAAGATAGTCTAATATCGACGCTAAGATGAGTCATTTAATAATTATTTTAAGGTTTAAGCAAGATATTATTTAATTTAAGTGTGACAATATAGATTAAAAAGAATGAAGAGTGAAAACTATGCAATTTTTTAAGTGAAAAATCAAGAAGGAAAAACTTCTAATAAAAATCTAGTGGTAAGTTATTTGGATAAACTAGCACTTATTAATTTTTGAATGAGTGATTCTAGTGTTTTTATTAGATTTTATGATCTTCAAATATCAAAAAGTTTTTTAGAGCAAAACATACTTGAGTCAGGATGGGTGACTAAAGTGAGAACACCTTGACATAGTAAGATCATGATGTTGAATTTGATTTAAGATAATGTTTGTATTATGATTGGCATAAAGTAAGTTTTATAATAAATTTAAAGTGAAAAAAGATTAACATAAAGATTAGATAAGTTTAACATAGAATTTAGGCTAACTTCATAATTAGTATAAGTTAAAATTATGAATTAGATGCATTGGTGTCTCTCTCAAATTTGACATCAGGCCTATATTAAAATTAGAAATAGAATTGATTCAAAATTAGATAATATTTATTATTATTTAATGGTAAGCTAGCATTACAATCAATTTTTAATTACGTTTTTATAAGGATAATATTAATTTTGAGATAAGATTACTCTAACTTAACATCAAATATATTTATGACTAAGATAATCCAATATTAGCACTAAAATAGATCACATAATAATTTCCTTTACTTTTAAATAACTTATTTTTTAAGTTAATTTTGACACTAAAGATTAAAGAGGGTAGAGAAAGAATGTTGTGTAATTTTTTAGGTGAGGAATCTATGGAGGAGAAAATGCTCCTAATAAGAATCTAAGTGGTAAATTGTTTGGATAAATTATCCCTTATTTGTATTTGAACGAGTGATTCTAGTGTTTATATGAGTGTTATGATCTTAAAATGTCAAAGAACGTTTTTGGAAGAAAACTCACTTAAAGTCGAAAGGGGCAACTCAAGCGAGAACACCTTGACATAATAAGATCATGATGTTAAATTTGATTTAAGGTAAGGTTTGTGTTATGATTTGCATAAGATTAGCTTTATAATAAGTTTAGGTTGACAATAGAATTAAGATAAATATTAGATTTGTTTAACATAAGATTTGGACAAGTTTATAATTAACATATACTAAAACTATGAATTAGATTCATTGGTGTCTTGCTTAAATTTAATACTATGTATTTATTGAAGTTAGTAATAAAATTGATTAAAGATTAGGTAATTTTTATTAATAATTAATGGTAAGCTGGCATTATGATCGATTTTTAACTAATTCTATATAAGGATAGTATTAATTTTAAGATAAGATTACTCTAACTTAATATTTAATATTAAGTGTTGTTATGATTAAGATAATCTAATATTGACACTAAGATAGATCACACAATAATTGTTTTAGCTTTTAAACAACATAAATTTAATGTTTACTATGACACTGAATGTTAAATAGTAGAGAGTGAATGTTATGTAAGTTTCTAAGTAAAAAATCATTAATGAAGAAAAAACTCCTAAAGGGAATATAAGCGACTAATTCTTTCGGGTTATTCTATTATTTATATGAAATGTTATAACTTTAAAATGTCAAAAAAATATTTAAGGCAAAACCCACTTGAATCGGGAGGGGGCGACTCAAGTGAGAACACCTTTACAAAGTCAGATTATAATTTCGAATTTGACTTAAGACAAGGTTTGTATTATGATTGGCATAAGATTAGCTTTATAAGTTTAGAGTTAGAATAAGATTAAGATGAAGATCAAATTAGTTTAATATAAGATTTGAACTATGTTTTATAATTAACATATGCTAAAATTTTTAATTAAACATGATTGTGTCTTGTATAAATTTAAGACTAAGTATATAATGAAATTAGTAATAGAATTTATCAAAACAAAAGGGCAATATTTATCATTAATTAATGTTAAGGTAATATTATCAATACTTTTTAATTAATTTTGAATAGGAATGGTATTAATTTTAAGGTAAAGTGATCCTAACTAAATATTAAGTTTATTTATGATTAGGATAGTTTAATATTAGTACTTAGATAGGCCACACAATAATTATTTTAAGTTTTAAACAAGGTATTATTTAGGTTAATTGTGATATTAAATATTAAATAGGATAGAGAGTGAATGTTGTGTAATTTCTTAAGTACGGAATCACTGGAGAAGGAAAAGCTCTTAATAAGAATTCAAGTTGCAAGTTGTTAGAATAAATTATCCCTTATTAGTTTTTGAATGAATGATTGTGCTGTTTATATGAGACATTATGATATTAAAATGTTAATCAACTTTTTCAAAAAAAAACTCACTAGAGTCAGGAGGAGTGACTCATGTGAGAACACATTGACATAGTAAGATCATGATGATGAATTTGATTTAAGACAGTTTGTTTTATGATTTACTAAGGCTAGCTTTATAATGAGTTGAGAATTAGATTAGGGTTGAGAGAAAGACTAGATTAGTTTAACATAAGATTTGGACTAAGTTTATAATTCATAGAGGTATGAATTAAATGTGTTGATGTCTCGCTTAAATTTAGCACTAATCGTATATTGAAGTTAGAAACTGAATTGATTAAAAATTAAATAATATTTATTATCAATAATTGGTAAGCTAACATTATGATTAATTTTTAATTTATTTTATATAGGGATGGTATTTAATTTAAGATATGATTATTTTAGCTTAACATTAAGTATATTATGATTAAGATAGTCTAATATTAGTATTATAATAGATCGTGTGCTGATTGTTTTAACTTTTAAACAACATATGTTTTAGTTTAGTCATAGAATTGATTAAAAATTAGGTAACGTTTATTATTAATTAGTGATAAGCTATCATTATTATTAATTTTGTACAAATATGGTATTAATTTTGAGATAAGATTAATCTAACTTAATACCAAGTGTATTTATGATTGAGATAGTCTAATATTGGTATTATGATAGGTTAAATATTATTTTAACTTTTAAATAATATATTTTTTAGGTTAACTATGATACTAAAGATTTAAAAGGGTAGAGAGTAATTACTATATAATTTTCTAAGTGAGAAACCAATAGAGAAGGAAAGGCTCCTAATAATAATCCAAGTAACAAATTATTTGCATAAATTATCTCTTATTTATTTTTGAATGAGTGATTCTGGTATGTATATGAGATATTATAGTCTTAAAATACCAAATTATATTCTTAAAATATAAAAAAACTTTTTTAAAACAAAACTAACTTGGGTTGGGAGAGAGACCACAAATAAGAACACCTTTACATAATAAGATCACGAAGTTAAATTTTATTTAAGATAAGATTTGTATTATGATTGGCATAAGGTTACATTTATAAGAAGAATAGAGTCAGAATATGATTAAGATGAAGATTAGATTAATTTAATATAAGATTTTTACTAAGTTTATAATTAGCATATACTAAAATTATGATTAAAATTATTGGTATGTCACTTAAATTTTACACAAAGCATGTATTAAAGTCAACTATAGAATTGATTCAAAATCAGGTAATATTTATTATTATTAATGTTAAGCTAGCATTTTGATCAAATTTTAATTAATTTTCTATAAGAATGTTATTAATTTTAAATAATGTTACTCTAACTCAATATCAAGTATATTTATGATTAGAATAGTCTAATATTTACATTAACATAGTCACATAATAATAGCTTTTACTTTTAATTAATATATTTTTTATGCTAATTGTGACATTAAAAATTAAAGAAGATAGAAAATGAATGTTGTGTAATTTCTTAAGTGAGTAATTGATGGAGAAGGAAAGGCTCCTAATAAGATTCTAAGTGACAAGTTATTTGGAGTTATTCTAGTACATGTATGAGATGTCATGATCTTAAAATATTAAAGAAATTTCTCTAGTGAAAACCCACTTGAGTCGGGAGGGGCAACTCAAGTGAGAACACCTTTAATAAAGTGCGATCATGATGTCAAATTTGTTTTAAAGTGAAGTTTGCATTATGATTAGCATAAGGTTAACTTTATAACAATTTTAGAGTCAAAATAGGATTAATATGAAGATTAGATTAATTTAACATAAGATTTGGACTAAATTTATAATCAACATATGCCAAAATTATGAATTAGATGCGTTGGTTTCTCGCTAAAATTTAGCAATATGCATGTATTTAAGGTAGAATAGAATTGATTTAAAATTAGATAATTTTTATTATTAATTAATGATAAGCTAGCATTATTATTAATTTTTAATCAATTTTGTATAAATATGATATTAAATTTAAGATAAGTTTACTTTAACTTAATATTAAATGTATTTATGAATAAGATGATCTAATATTGATTCTAATATATGTCATGTAATAAATGAAAACTTTTGAATAACATATTGTTTTTAAAAATTGTCACATCAAAGACTAAAAAGAGTTTAGAGTGAATGTTATGCAATTTTCTAAGAGAATAATCAATGAAGAAGGAAGGTTCCTAATAAGAATCCAAGTGATAAGTTTTTTTGGATAAATGATCTCTTATTAGTTTTTTAAGGAGAGATTCTCATATTTATAATAGAAGTTATTATCTTAAAATGTCAAAAAAAATTTTAAGAACAAAACTCTCTTGAGTCGGGAGGGACGACTCAAGTGAGAACACCTTAACATAGTAAGGTCATGACGTAAATTTGATTTAAGGTAAAATTTGTGTTATAATCGGCATAAGTTTAGTTTTAAAATAAGTTTAGAATAAAAATAAGATTAAGATGATGACTAAATTGGTTTAAAATAAGATTTAGACTAAATTTATAATTAATATATGTTAAAATTATGAATTAGATGCATTTGTGTCCCGCTTAGATCTAATACTAGAATGTATTGAAATTAGCAATAAAATTGATTTAAAATTACGTAATATTTATTATTCATTAATGGTAAGATAGTTTTATGAATAATTTTTAATTAACTATGTATAATAATTTTATTTATTTTTAAGATAAGATTACTCTAACTTAATATTAAGTATACTTATAATTAAGATAGTCTAATATCGACGCTAAGATGAGTCATTTAATAATTATTTTAAGGTTTAAGCAAGATATTATTTAATTTAAGTGTGACAATATAGATTAAAAAGAATGAAGAGTGAAAACTATGCAATTTTTTAAGTGAAAAATCAAGAAGGAAAAACTTCTAATAAAAATCTAGTGGTAAGTTATTTGGATAAACTAGCACTTATTAATTTTTGAATGAGTGATTCTAGTGTTTTTATTAGATTTTATGATCTTCAAATATCAAAAAGTTTTTTAGAGCAAAACATACTTGAGTCAGGATGGGTGACTAAAGTGAGAACACCTTGACATAGTAAGATCATGATGTTGAATTTGATTTAAGATAATGTTTGTATTATGATTGGCATAAAGTAAGTTTTATAATAAATTTAAAGTGAAAAAAGATTAACATAAAGATTAGATAAGTTTAACATAGAATTTAGGCTAACTTCATAATTAGTATAAGTTAAAATTATGAATTAGATGCATTGGTGTCTCTCTCAAATTTGACATCAGGCCTATATTAAAATTAGAAATAGAATTGATTCAAAATTAGATAATATTTATTATTATTTAATGGTAAGCTAGCATTACAATCAATTTTTAATTACGTTTTTATAAGGATAATATTAATTTTGAGATAAGATTACTCTAACTTAACATCAAATATATTTATGACTAAGATAATCCAATATTAGCACTAAAATAGATCACATAATAATTTCCTTTACTTTTAAATAACTTATTTTTTAAGTTAATTTTGACACTAAAGATTAAAGAGGGTAGAGAAAGAATGTTGTGTAATTTTTTAGGTGAGGAATCTATGGAGGAGAAAATGCTCCTAATAAGAATCTAAGTGGTAAATTGTTTGGATAAATTATCCCTTATTTGTATTTGAACGAGTGATTCTAGTGTTTATATGAGTGTTATGATCTTAAAATGTCAAAGAACGTTTTTGGAAGAAAACTCACTTAAAGTCGAAAGGGGCAACTCAAGCGAGAACACCTTGACATAATAAGATCATGATGTTAAATTTGATTTAAGGTAAGGTTTGTGTTATGATTTGCATAAGATTAGCTTTATAATAAGTTTAGGTTGACAATAGAATTAAGATAAATATTAGATTTGTTTAACATAAGATTTGGACAAGTTTATAATTAACATATACTAAAACTATGAATTAGATTCATTGGTGTCTTGCTTAAATTTAATACTATGTATTTATTGAAGTTAGTAATAAAATTGATTAAAGATTAGGTAATTTTTATTAATAATTAATGGTAAGCTGGCATTATGATCGATTTTTAACTAATTCTATATAAGGATAGTATTAATTTTAAGATAAGATTACTCTAACTTAATATTTAATATTAAGTGTTGTTATGATTAAGATAATCTAATATTGACACTAAGATAGATCACACAATAATTGTTTTAGCTTTTAAACAACATAAATTTAATGTTTACTATGACACTGAATGTTAAATAGTAGAGAGTGAATGTTATGTAAGTTTCTAAGTAAAAAATCATTAATGAAGAAAAAACTCCTAAAGGGAATATAAGCGACTAATTCTTTCGGGTTATTCTATTATTTATATGAAATGTTATAACTTTAAAATGTCAAAAAAATATTTAAGGCAAAACCCACTTGAATCGGGAGGGGGCGACTCAAGTGAGAACACCTTTACAAAGTCAGATTATAATTTCGAATTTGACTTAAGACAAGGTTTGTATTATGATTGGCATAAGATTAGCTTTATAAGTTTAGAGTTAGAATAAGATTAAGATGAAGATCAAATTAGTTTAATATAAGATTTGAACTATGTTTTATAATTAACACATGCTAAAATTTTTAATTAAACATGATTGTGTCTTGTATAAATTTAAGACTAAGTATATAATGAAATTAGTAATAGAATTTATCAAAACAAAAGGGCAATATTTATCATTAATTAATGTTAAGGTAATATTATCAATACTTTTTAATTAATTTTGAATAGGAATGGTATTAATTTTAAGGTAAAGTGATCCTAACTAAATATTAAGTTTATTTATGATTAGGATAGTTTAATATTAGTACTTAGATAGGCCACACAATAATTATTTTAAGTTTTAAACAAGGTATTATTTAGGTTAATTGTGATATTAAATATTAAATAGGATAGAGAGTGAATGTTGTGTAATTTCTTAAGTACGGAATCACTGGAGAAGGAAAAGCTCTTAATAAGAATTCAAGTTGCAAGTTGTTAGAATAAATTATCCCTTATTAGTTTTTGAATGAATGATTGTGCTGTTTATATGAGACATTATGATATTAAAATGTTAATCAACTTTTTCAAAAAAAAACTCACTAGAGTCAGGAGGAGTGACTCATGTGAGAACACATTGACATAGTAAGATCATGATGATGAATTTGATTTAAGACAGTTTGTTTTATGATTTACTAAGGCTAGCTTTATAATGAGTTGAGAATTAGATTAGGGTTGAGAGAAAGACTAGATTAGTTTAACATAAGATTTGGACTAAGTTTATAATTCATAGAGGTATGAATTAAATGTGTTGATGTCTCGCTTAAATTTAGCACTAATCGTATATTGAAGTTAGAAACTGAATTGATTAAAAATTAAATAATATTTATTATCAATAATTGGTAAGCTAACATTATGATTAATTTTTAATTTATTTTATATAGGGATGGTATTTAATTTAAGATATGATTATTTTAGCTTAACATTAAGTATATTATGATTAAGATAGTCTAATATTAGTATTATAATAGATCGTGTGCTGATTGTTTTAACTTTTAAACAACATATGTTTTAGTTTAGTCATAGAATTGATTAAAAATTAGGTAACGTTTATTATTAATTAGTGATAAGCTATCATTATTATTAATTTTGTACAAATATGGTATTAATTTTGAGATAAGATTAATCTAACTTAATACCAAGTGTATTTATGATTGAGATAGTCTAATATTGGTATTATGATAGGTTAAATATTATTTTAACTTTTAAATAATATATTTTTTAGGTTAACTATGATACTAAAGATTTAAAAGGGTAGAGAGTAATTACTATATAATTTTCTAAGTGAGAAACCAATAGAGAAGGAAAGGCTCCTAATAATAATCCAAGTAACAAATTATTTGCATAAATTATCTCTTATTTATTTTTGAATGAGTGATTCTGGTATGTATATGAGATATTATAGTCTTAAAATACCAAATTATATTCTTAAAATATAAAAAAACTTTTTTAAAACAAAACTAACTTGGGTTGGGAGAGAGACCACAAATAAGAACACCTTTACATAATAAGATCACGAAGTTAAATTTTATTTAAGATAAGATTTGTATTATGATTGGCATAAGGTTACATTTATAAGAAGAATAGAGTCAGAATATGATTAAGATGAAGATTAGATTAATTTAATATAAGATTTTTACTAAGTTTATAATTAGCATATACTAAAATTATGATTAAAATTATTGGTATGTCACTTAAATTTTACACAAAGCATGTATTAAAGTCAACTATAGAATTGATTCAAAATCAGGTAATATTTATTATTATTAATGTTAAGCTAGCATTTTGATCAAATTTTAATTAATTTTCTATAAGAATGTTATTAATTTTAAATAATGTTACTCTAACTCAATATCAAGTATATTTATGATTAGAATAGTCTAATATTTACATTAACATAGTCACATAATAATAGCTTTTACTTTTAATTAATATATTTTTTATGCTAATTGTGACATTAAAAATTAAAGAAGATAGAAAATGAATGTTGTGTAATTTCTTAAGTGAGTAATTGATGGAGAAGGAAAGGCTCCTAATAAGATTCTAAGTGACAAGTTATTTGGAGTTATTCTAGTACATGTATGAGATGTCATGATCTTAAAATATTAAAGAAATTTCTCTAGTGAAAACCCACTTGAGTCGGGAGGGGCAACTCAAGTGAGAACACCTTTAATAAAGTGCGATCATGATGTCAAATTTGTTTTAAAGTGAAGTTTGCATTATGATTAGCATAAGGTTAACTTTATAACAATTTTAGAGTCAAAATAGGATTAATATGAAGATTAGATTAATTTAACATAAGATTTGGACTAAATTTATAATCAACATATGCCAAAATTATGAATTAGATGCGTTGGTTTCTCGCTAAAATTTAGCAATATGCATGTATTTAAGGTAGAATAGAATTGATTTAAAATTAGATAATTTTTATTATTAATTAATGATAAGCTAGCATTATTATTAATTTTTAATCAATTTTGTATAAATATGATATTAAATTTAAGATAAGTTTACTTTAACTTAATATTAAATGTATTTATGAATAAGATGATCTAATATTGATTCTAATATATGTCATGTAATAAATGAAAACTTTTGAATAACATATTGTTTTTAAAAATTGTCACATCAAAGACTAAAAAGAGTTTAGAGTGAATGTTATGCAATTTTCTAAGAGAATAATCAATGAAGAAGGAAGGTTCCTAATAAGAATCCAAGTGATAAGTTTTTTTGGATAAATGATCTCTTATTAGTTTTTTAAGGAGAGATTCTCATATTTATAATAGAAGTTATTATCTTAAAATGTCAAAAAAAATTTTAAGAACAAAACTCTCTTGAGTCGGGAGGGACGACTCAAGTGAGAACACCTTAACATAGTAAGGTCATGACGTAAATTTGATTTAAGGTAAAATTTGTGTTATAATCGGCATAAGTTTAGTTTTAAAATAAGTTTAGAATAAAAATAAGATTAAGATGATGACTAAATTGGTTTAAAATAAGATTTAGACTAAATTTATAATTAATATATGTTAAAATTATGAATTAGATGCATTTGTGTCCCGCTTAGATCTAATACTAGAATGTATTGAAATTAGCAATAAAATTGATTTAAAATTACGTAATATTTATTATTCATTAATGGTAAGATAGTTTTATGAATAATTTTTAATTAACTATGTATAATAATTTTATTTATTTTTAAGATAAGATTACTCTAACTTAATATTAAGTATACTTATAATTAAGATAGTCTAATATCGACGCTAAGATGAGTCATTTAATAATTATTTTAAGGTTTAAGCAAGATATTATTTAATTTAAGTGTGACAATATAGATTAAAAAGAATGAAGAGTGAAAACTATGCAATTTTTTAAGTGAAAAATCAAGAAGGAAAAACTTCTAATAAAAATCTAGTGGTAAGTTATTTGGATAAACTAGCACTTATTAATTTTTGAATGAGTGATTCTAGTGTTTTTATTAGATTTTATGATCTTCAAATATCAAAAAGTTTTTTAGAGCAAAACATACTTGAGTCAGGATGGGTGACTAAAGTGAGAACACCTTGACATAGTAAGATCATGATGTTGAATTTGATTTAAGATAATGTTTGTATTATGATTGGCATAAAGTAAGTTTTATAATAAATTTAAAGTGAAAAAAGATTAACATAAAGATTAGATAAGTTTAACATAGAATTTAGGCTAACTTCATAATTAGTATAAGTTAAAATTATGAATTAGATGCATTGGTGTCTCTCTCAAATTTGACATCAGGCCTATATTAAAATTAGAAATAGAATTGATTCAAAATTAGATAATATTTATTATTATTTAATGGTAAGCTAGCATTACAATCAATTTTTAATTACGTTTTTATAAGGATAATATTAATTTTGAGATAAGATTACTCTAACTTAACATCAAATATATTTATGACTAAGATAATCCAATATTAGCACTAAAATAGATCACATAATAATTTCCTTTACTTTTAAATAACTTATTTTTTAAGTTAATTTTGACACTAAAGATTAAAGAGGGTAGAGAAAGAATGTTGTGTAATTTTTTAGGTGAGGAATCTATGGAGGAGAAAATGCTCCTAATAAGAATCTAAGTGGTAAATTGTTTGGATAAATTATCCCTTATTTGTATTTGAACGAGTGATTCTAGTGTTTATATGAGTGTTATGATCTTAAAATGTCAAAGAACGTTTTTGGAAGAAAACTCACTTAAAGTCGAAAGGGGCAACTCAAGCGAGAACACCTTGACATAATAAGATCATGATGTTAAATTTGATTTAAGGTAAGGTTTGTGTTATGATTTGCATAAGATTAGCTTTATAATAAGTTTAGGTTGACAATAGAATTAAGATAAATATTAGATTTGTTTAACATAAGATTTGGACAAGTTTATAATTAACATATACTAAAACTATGAATTAGATTCATTGGTGTCTTGCTTAAATTTAATACTATGTATTTATTGAAGTTAGTAATAAAATTGATTAAAGATTAGGTAATTTTTATTAATAATTAATGGTAAGCTGGCATTATGATCGATTTTTAACTAATTCTATATAAGGATAGTATTAATTTTAAGATAAGATTACTCTAACTTAATATTTAATATTAAGTGTTGTTATGATTAAGATAATCTAATATTGACACTAAGATAGATCACACAATAATTGTTTTAGCTTTTAAACAACATAAATTTAATGTTTACTATGACACTGAATGTTAAATAGTAGAGAGTGAATGTTATGTAAGTTTCTAAGTAAAAAATCATTAATGAAGAAAAAACTCCTAAAGGGAATATAAGCGACTAATTCTTTCGGGTTATTCTATTATTTATATGAAATGTTATAACTTTAAAATGTCAAAAAAATATTTAAGGCAAAACCCACTTGAATCGGGAGGGGGCGACTCAAGTGAGAACACCTTTACAAAGTCAGATTATAATTTCGAATTTGACTTAAGACAAGGTTTGTATTATGATTGGCATAAGATTAGCTTTATAAGTTTAGAGTTAGAATAAGATTAAGATGAAGATCAAATTAGTTTAATATAAGATTTGAACTATGTTTTATAATTAACATATGCTAAAATTTTTAATTAAACATGATTGTGTCTTGTATAAATTTAAGACTAAGTATATAATGAAATTAGTAATAGAATTTATCAAAACAAAAGGGCAATATTTATCATTAATTAATGTTAAGGTAATATTATCAATACTTTTTAATTAATTTTGAATAGGAATGGTATTAATTTTAAGGTAAAGTGATCCTAACTAAATATTAAGTTTATTTATGATTAGGATAGTTTAATATTAGTACTTAGATAGGCCACACAATAATTATTTTAAGTTTTAAACAAGGTATTATTTAGGTTAATTGTGATATTAAATATTAAATAGGATAGAGAGTGAATGTTGTGTAATTTCTTAAGTACGGAATCACTGGAGAAGGAAAAGCTCTTAATAAGAATTCAAGTTGCAAGTTGTTAGAATAAATTATCCCTTATTAGTTTTTGAATGAATGATTGTGCTGTTTATATGAGACATTATGATATTAAAATGTTAATCAACTTTTTCAAAAAAAAACTCACTAGAGTCAGGAGGAGTGACTCATGTGAGAACACATTGACATAGTAAGATCATGATGATGAATTTGATTTAAGACAGTTTGTTTTATGATTTACTAAGGCTAGCTTTATAATGAGTTGAGAATTAGATTAGGGTTGAGAGAAAGACTAGATTAGTTTAACATAAGATTTGGACTAAGTTTATAATTCATAGAGGTATGAATTAAATGTGTTGATGTCTCGCTTAAATTTAGCACTAATCGTATATTGAAGTTAGAAACTGAATTGATTAAAAATTAAATAATATTTATTATCAATAATTGGTAAGCTAACATTATGATTAATTTTTAATTTATTTTATATAGGGATGGTATTTAATTTAAGATATGATTATTTTAGCTTAACATTAAGTATATTATGATTAAGATAGTCTAATATTAGTATTATAATAGATCGTGTGCTGATTGTTTTAACTTTTAAACAACATATGTTTTAGTTTAGTCATAGAATTGATTAAAAATTAGGTAACGTTTATTATTAATTAGTGATAAGCTATCATTATTATTAATTTTGTACAAATATGGTATTAATTTTGAGATAAGATTAATCTAACTTAATACCAAGTGTATTTATGATTGAGATAGTCTAATATTGGTATTATGATAGGTTAAATATTATTTTAACTTTTAAATAATATATTTTTTAGGTTAACTATGATACTAAAGATTTAAAAGGGTAGAGAGTAATTACTATATAATTTTCTAAGTGAGAAACCAATAGAGAAGGAAAGGCTCCTAATAATAATCCAAGTAACAAATTATTTGCATAAATTATCTCTTATTTATTTTTGAATGAGTGATTCTGGTATGTATATGAGATATTATAGTCTTAAAATACCAAATTATATTCTTAAAATATAAAAAAACTTTTTTAAAACAAAACTAACTTGGGTTGGGAGAGAGACCACAAATAAGAACACCTTTACATAATAAGATCACGAAGTTAAATTTTATTTAAGATAAGATTTGTATTATGATTGGCATAAGGTTACATTTATAAGAAGAATAGAGTCAGAATATGATTAAGATGAAGATTAGATTAATTTAATATAAGATTTTTACTAAGTTTATAATTAGCATATACTAAAATTATGATTAAAATTATTGGTATGTCACTTAAATTTTACACAAAGCATGTATTAAAGTCAACTATAGAATTGATTCAAAATCAGGTAATATTTATTATTATTAATGTTAAGCTAGCATTTTGATCAAATTTTAATTAATTTTCTATAAGAATGTTATTAATTTTAAATAATGTTACTCTAACTCAATATCAAGTATATTTATGATTAGAATAGTCTAATATTTACATTAACATAGTCACATAATAATAGCTTTTACTTTTAATTAATATATTTTTTATGCTAATTGTGACATTAAAAATTAAAGAAGATAGAAAATGAATGTTGTGTAATTTCTTAAGTGAGTAATTGATGGAGAAGGAAAGGCTCCTAATAAGATTCTAAGTGACAAGTTATTTGGAGTTATTCTAGTACATGTATGAGATGTCATGATCTTAAAATATTAAAGAAATTTCTCTAGTGAAAACCCACTTGAGTCGGGAGGGGCAACTCAAGTGAGAACACCTTTAATAAAGTGCGATCATGATGTCAAATTTGTTTTAAAGTGAAGTTTGTATTATGATTAGCATAAGGTTAACTTTATAACAATTTTAGAGTCAAAATAGGATTAATATGAAGATTAGATTAATTTAACATAAGATTTGGACTAAATTTATAATCAACATATGCCAAAATTATGAATTAGATGCGTTGGTTTCTCGCTAAAATTTAGCAATATGCATGTATTTAAGGTAGAATAGAATTGATTTAAAATTAGATAATTTTTATTATTAATTAATGATAAGCTAGCATTATTATTAATTTTTAATCAATTTTGTATAAATATGATATTAAATTTAAGATAAGTTTACTTTAACTTAATATTAAATGTATTTATGAATAAGATGATCTAATATTGATTCTAATATATGTCATGTAATAAATGAAAACTTTTGAATAACATATTGTTTTTAAAAATTGTCACATCAAAGACTAAAAAGAGTTTAGAGTGAATGTTATGCAATTTTCTAAGAGAATAATCAATGAAGAAGGAAGGTTCCTAATAAGAATCCAAGTGATAAGTTTTTTTGGATAAATGATCTCTTATTAGTTTTTTAAGGAGAGATTCTCATATTTATAATAGAAGTTATTATCTTAAAATGTCAAAAAAAATTTTAAGAACAAAACTCTCTTGAGTCGGGAGGGACGACTCAAGTGAGAACACCTTAACATAGTAAGGTCATGACGTAAATTTGATTTAAGGTAAAATTTGTGTTATAATCGGCATAAGTTTAGTTTTAAAATAAGTTTAGAATAAAAATAAGATTAAGATGATGACTAAATTGGTTTAAAATAAGATTTAGACTAAATTTATAATTAATATATGTTAAAATTATGAATTAGATGCATTTGTGTCCCGCTTAGATCTAATACTAGAATGTATTGAAATTAGCAATAAAATTGATTTAAAATTACGTAATATTTATTATTCATTAATGGTAAGATAGTTTTATGAATAATTTTTAATTAACTATGTATAATAATTTTATTTATTTTTAAGATAAGATTACTCTAACTTAATATTAAGTATACTTATAATTAAGATAGTCTAATATCGACGCTAAGATGAGTCATTTAATAATTATTTTAAGGTTTAAGCAAGATATTATTTAATTTAAGTGTGACAATATAGATTAAAAAGAATGAAGAGTGAAAACTATGCAATTTTTTAAGTGAAAAATCAAGAAGGAAAAACTTCTAATAAAAATCTAGTGGTAAGTTATTTGGATAAACTAGCACTTATTAATTTTTGAATGAGTGATTCTAGTGTTTTTATTAGATTTTATGATCTTCAAATATCAAAAAGTTTTTTAGAGCAAAACATACTTGAGTCAGGATGGGTGACTAAAGTGAGAACACCTTGACATAGTAAGATCATGATGTTGAATTTGATTTAAGATAATGTTTGTATTATGATTGGCATAAAGTAAGTTTTATAATAAATTTAAAGTGAAAAAAGATTAACATAAAGATTAGATAAGTTTAACATAGAATTTAGGCTAACTTCATAATTAGTATAAGTTAAAATTATGAATTAGATGCATTGGTGTCTCTCTCAAATTTGACATCAGGCCTATATTAAAATTAGAAATAGAATTGATTCAAAATTAGATAATATTTATTATTATTTAATGGTAAGCTAGCATTACAATCAATTTTTAATTACGTTTTTATAAGGATAATATTAATTTTGAGATAAGATTACTCTAACTTAACATCAAATATATTTATGACTAAGATAATCCAATATTAGCACTAAAATAGATCACATAATAATTTCCTTTACTTTTAAATAACTTATTTTTTAAGTTAATTTTGACACTAAAGATTAAAGAGGGTAGAGAAAGAATGTTGTGTAATTTTTTAGGTGAGGAATCTATGGAGGAGAAAATGCTCCTAATAAGAATCTAAGTGGTAAATTGTTTGGATAAATTATCCCTTATTTGTATTTGAACGAGTGATTCTAGTGTTTATATGAGTGTTATGATCTTAAAATGTCAAAGAACGTTTTTGGAAGAAAACTCACTTAAAGTCGAAAGGGGCAACTCAAGCGAGAACACCTTGACATAATAAGATCATGATGTTAAATTTGATTTAAGGTAAGGTTTGTGTTATGATTTGCATAAGATTAGCTTTATAATAAGTTTAGGTTGACAATAGAATTAAGATAAATATTAGATTTGTTTAACATAAGATTTGGACAAGTTTATAATTAACATATACTAAAACTATGAATTAGATTCATTGGTGTCTTGCTTAAATTTAATACTATGTATTTATTGAAGTTAGTAATAAAATTGATTAAAGATTAGGTAATTTTTATTAATAATTAATGGTAAGCTGGCATTATGATCGATTTTTAACTAATTCTATATAAGGATAGTATTAATTTTAAGATAAGATTACTCTAACTTAATATTTAATATTAAGTGTTGTTATGATTAAGATAATCTAATATTGACACTAAGATAGATCACACAATAATTGTTTTAGCTTTTAAACAACATAAATTTAATGTTTACTATGACACTGAATGTTAAATAGTAGAGAGTGAATGTTATGTAAGTTTCTAAGTAAAAAATCATTAATGAAGAAAAAACTCCTAAAGGGAATATAAGCGACTAATTCTTTCGGGTTATTCTATTATTTATATGAAATGTTATAACTTTAAAATGTCAAAAAAATATTTAAGGCAAAACCCACTTGAATCGGGAGGGGGCGACTCAAGTGAGAACACCTTTACAAAGTCAGATTATAATTTCGAATTTGACTTAAGACAAGGTTTGTATTATGATTGGCATAAGATTAGCTTTATAAGTTTAGAGTTAGAATAAGATTAAGATGAAGATCAAATTAGTTTAATATAAGATTTGAACTATGTTTTATAATTAACATATGCTAAAATTTTTAATTAAACATGATTGTGTCTTGTATAAATTTAAGACTAAGTATATAATGAAATTAGTAATAGAATTTATCAAAACAAAAGGGCAATATTTATCATTAATTAATGTTAAGGTAATATTATCAATACTTTTTAATTAATTTTGAATAGGAATGGTATTAATTTTAAGGTAAAGTGATCCTAACTAAATATTAAGTTTATTTATGATTAGGATAGTTTAATATTAGTACTTAGATAGGCCACACAATAATTATTTTAAGTTTTAAACAAGGTATTATTTAGGTTAATTGTGATATTAAATATTAAATAGGATAGAGAGTGAATGTTGTGTAATTTCTTAAGTACGGAATCACTGGAGAAGGAAAAGCTCTTAATAAGAATTCAAGTTGCAAGTTGTTAGAATAAATTATCCCTTATTAGTTTTTGAATGAATGATTGTGCTGTTTATATGAGACATTATGATATTAAAATGTTAATCAACTTTTTCAAAAAAAAACTCACTAGAGTCAGGAGGAGTGACTCATGTGAGAACACATTGACATAGTAAGATCATGATGATGAATTTGATTTAAGACAGTTTGTTTTATGATTTACTAAGGCTAGCTTTATAATGAGTTGAGAATTAGATTAGGGTTGAGAGAAAGACTAGATTAGTTTAACATAAGATTTGGACTAAGTTTATAATTCATAGAGGTATGAATTAAATGTGTTGATGTCTCGCTTAAATTTAGCACTAATCGTATATTGAAGTTAGAAACTGAATTGATTAAAAATTAAATAATATTTATTATCAATAATTGGTAAGCTAACATTATGATTAATTTTTAATTTATTTTATATAGGGATGGTATTTAATTTAAGATATGATTATTTTAGCTTAACATTAAGTATATTATGATTAAGATAGTCTAATATTAGTATTATAATAGATCGTGTGCTGATTGTTTTAACTTTTAAACAACATATGTTTTAGGTTAAGTCTGACATTAAAGATTAAAGATGGCGTAAAGTAAATGTTGTGTAATTTCCTAAATGAGATACTAATGAGAAAGAAACAATCTTAATAAGAATCTAAGTGACAGGTTGTTTGGATAAATTACCTTTTATTAGTTTTTGAAAAATGATTCTGGTCTTTATACGAAATATTGTGATCTCATAATATCATAGAATATTTTTAAAGTAAAACTCACTTGACTCAAGTGAGACAACTCGAGTTAGATCACCTCAAAAGAGCAAGATCATGATGTTAAATTTTATTTAAGATATGATTTGTATTATGATTAACATAAGCTTAGCTTTATAATAAACTTAGGGTCAAAATATGATTATGATATAGATAAGATTAATTTAATGTAAGATTTGTATTAAATTTATAATTAAAATATGCTAAAATTATGAATTAGATACATTAAAATCTGGCTTAAATTTAACACTCAATATTTATTAAAGTTAGCAAAAGAATTAATTTAAATTAAGTAATGTTTATTATTAATTAATAATAAGCTAATATTATGATTAATTTTTAATTAAGCTTATATAATGATAGTATTTATTTGAAGATAAGATTACTCTAACTAAATATTTATGATTAGAATAATCTAATATAGATATTAAGATAGTCACTAAATAATTATTTTAGTTTTTAAACAATTTATGTTTTAGGTTAACTATTACACTAAAGATTAAATAAGATAGAGAGTGAATGCTGTGTAATTTTATAAGTGACGAATAATCAGAGAATGAAAATGTCCTAACAATAATCCAAGTAGTGAGTTGTTTACAATTGTTCTAGTATTTATATGAAATGTGATGATTTTCAAATGACAGAATTTTCTTATGAAAAACCCCACTTAAGTTAAGAGGGACAACTCAAGTGAGAACACTTGAAAAAAGTGAGATCATGATGTCCAATTTGATTTAAGATAAGTTTGTATTATAAATGGCATATGCTTAGCTTTATAATAAGTTTAGAGTCTCAATATGACTAAAATAAAGATTATATTAGTTTAACATAAGATTTGGACAAAAGTTATAATTAACATATGCTAAAATTATGAATTAAATCATTCGTGTTTTGTTTAAATTTAAGATTAGGCATGTTTTTAAATTAAAAATAGAATTGATTAAAAATTAGGCAATATTTATTATTAATGAATGATAAGTTAGTATTAAGAATAATTTTTAATTAATTTGTATAAATCTGGTATTAATTTTAAGATAAAATTACTCTAACTAAACATTAAGTTTATTTATTTTAAAGATAATTTAGCATTAACACTATTATAGATCATGCAATAATTGATTTAGTTCTAAACAAAATATTATTTAGGTAAATTGTGACATAAAGATTAAAGATGATGGAGAATAAATGTTGTGTAATTTCTTAATTGAGAAATTAATGATGAAGGAAAGGCTTTTAATAAAATATCAAATGACGAGTTGTTAGGACAAATTATCTTTTTTTATTACTTTTTCAAAGAATGATTATGATGTTTATGTAATGTTATGATCTTAAAATGTCAAAACACCTGTTTAGAGCAAAACTCACTTGAGTCGAGAGGGACAACTCAAGTTAGAACATCTTAACATAGTAAGATCATCATAATGAATTTCATTTAAGATAAGATTTGTATTATGATTAGTATAAGGTTAGCTTTACAACAAGTTTAGAGTCATAATAAGATTAAGATGAAGATTACATTATTTAAACATAAGATTTGGAGTAAGCTTAAAATTAATATATGCTAAAATTATGAAATAAATGAGTTAATGTCTTGCTTAAATTTAGCACTATGTATGTATTGAATTAAGTATTAGAATTGATTGAAAATAATGTAATATTTATTATTGATTAATGATAATCTTGTTTTATGATTACTTTTTATATAATTTTGTATAAAGACAAAATTAATTTTAAGTTAAGGTTACTTTAACTTAAGATCAAGTGTATCTATGATTAAGATAGTTTAATATTGGCATTAACATAAGTCACGTAATAATTTTTTTAGCTTTTAAGCAATATATTTTTAGGTTAACTATGACACTAAAGATTAAAGAGGGCAGAGAGTAAACGTTGTGTCATTTTTTAAGTGAAGAATTGATGGAGAAGGAAAGGCTCCTAATAAGAATCTAAGTAACAAGTTGTTTTAAGTTATTTTGGTTCTTATGTGAGATTTTTTATCTTATAATGTAGTTAGACCAATGTATCATATTAATATTTAAATAGATTTAATATTAGATTGTATTAATATTAATAATACTTTCTAGGTTATCCATCTTAACTCTTGTAGGCTTTGTCTTAAAAATATGCTTAAGATAATAACATCTCATATAAAAATTAGAATCATTCTCTTGATAGTAAATGTATCACATTAATATCTTAAATAAGTTTAATATTAGGTTGTGTTAATATTAGAAACACTTTCTAGGTTATCCTATGACATATAGATTCATATGCACCTTTTAAGAATAAATTTTTTTTTGTTTGTGATGAAGCAACCTAAAGATAAATATGTTAATATAATAAAACTAAGTTATCAAAAATATAGTATTAATAAATGCTTTCTGTTGTTCAAGGACACTCCAAAAGAAAACAAGTAGACATATTTAGTTAAATTGTTTCTATTATACAAGGCTTATAAATGAGTAAGGATAAATTAAGCTACTTTAATAAAAAAAACAAAGGTTATAAGATTTTAATTAGGTTCATGATTATGTCAAAAAAATATTAAAACTACGATTATGCAAGATATCAATTTGATTTACTTAGAATCAAGATTAGGATAAAATTTTTTAACTTGAGATAATAGTTATATTTTTTATTCAGATAGGGTAAGATTAAGTATAAGAAAAGATTAAGATTTAAATTAAGTTAATTTAGCTTTCAATTAAGAATATGTTTATTATTAAGATAAACTATGATTAGTACATAAAAAAGTTAGAGTATATATTTGTATTGGTTTATGACTAATCCAATCTAAATCCAAAAAACTTACTCCTAAAATTGAGTAAGATGTAATACTAATTTTATCTTAACTTAATCATTATAAATCTAATCCAAACCTCGAATCCTTTTATTAATTTCATAATCCTAACCTCTTAAGCTAACCCAAGGCCTAATTTAAACCTATCCATCCTAATTCTAGTTTATTAGTTTAAATTATCCTAACCATTCTTATTTTTAGATTTGTAATCTTAATCCTAGTATTTTAGTTAGAGTTTTAATCTTTATGGCAGTTCTTATGTTGTTATATGTGTTACTTAATTCTAACATTCTAACCTCTTTATCTTAATATTAAGAATAAATTTTATCTTACTTTTAGTTCTAGCTTCTTCATCTTAATAATAAGACATAATTTTATCTCACCTTTAATTTATCTTTCAACTTTCTTAAACAAATAAAATAAAAAAATAATAAAACATAAAGATAAGATAATGATGTAAGATAAAAATAATAAAACAAAAATTTACTAAACTATCTTAAACTAAAAAGATTATGCAAAGCCATCATCACAATTATATAAATTATCAAAATATTATAAGAAAAGAAAACAACAATATCTAATATGATTCAATTTCACTTAAACATGCTCAATGGATAACCTTTCTTAGCAAAAAAATTTGCATATTCATCTTAGCCTTTTTAATTTGATTTGGACTAAAAATTAAGGTATAATTTAGTTTGATAAAAAAACCTAATTTACAAAATCCTTTGAGCATTGGCTCATAAACATTGTTTAACAAGTGATAAAAAGTTTCTGGCCTAAAAATAGAATGAATTATCAAATATTAAAAATCATAATATAAACCCTTCTAGTTTTTATGTTTGGAGATTAACTGAGTTAAAGATTATATCATCTTTTTTGAATTGTAGTAGTATTATATTATTGTAATATTTGGTCAATCTAATTTTTTATTGAAGTTTTAATTTTTTTAATTTATTTTTTACACAAAAAATTAAAAATAAGAATTTGTAATAAATAAAAAATGAGAAAACTAACCTGAAAAGCACCAATCACCCAACTTAAAAAAGTGCTTCCAAAGAGTTTCGTCATAGTTCTACAATTTAAAAGTGATTCAAATGAAGGTTAAAACCTACTTTAAAAGTACAATTGAGTACAAATAGAAACTTGATTTTAAATAAAAAAGAAAACTAATATGATACACATATAGTAGGTAAAGAAAAAACATGCTCTAAAGTTTTTTATTATCTAGAAAAGATTCAAGCTAAAATTTTAATAGTTTTGCATGAACAACATAAGACCAACTTCATAAGAAGCAAAAGAATTATATTTTGTTAAAAAAATTCAACAAAGTAAATAATTTTATAATTCATTTTATTACTCCACTAGCTAACCGAGTTGACTATAACTTCATATATGTTCCCTAATTTCAAATAAAATCACTTAACAAGAGAAAAACATAAAAAGGGATTGCATCTCTAACAAGAAAACAATCATCCATTCTAAATATTAATGAGAAAAGGTTGGTCAAATAAACCATAAAACTCAAAATAAAACTTTGCTAATAGATGAATTCCTAGAGGACCAACTTTATTGAAGTAATAAAGCTATAAGCAAGACATGTGTGTGTCAAGAATAGGGCAAATTTAAATTGTAAGTATAAAATAGATGTTGTAAGAAACCTTTGTAAGCTATAAGCATAAAGAACAAGAAAAACTACAAATAAATCCAACTGCTTTTGAAATTATTAACTCACAAATATGATAATTTGATTTCTATTTTTATATGACGAAGAGGATAAAGCAACGATCTTGGAAGAAGAATTTAGTTGGGACAAAGCTAAGTTGTAGTTGGTTTCTTTTGAAAGCAAGCTCAATTCTACAAGAATCAAAGGAGAGGAAGCATAAGAAGAGCCAAAAAATTGCTACTTTAGCTCAATTTAAGAGAAATTTTAGTTGGATAAGCTGAAAAGATTTGAATCTAATTTTTTCTTCAAAAATTTCAATTCTATATGTTTATATAACATAACATATACTTGAATAGCAAAAAAGACAACAAAGAAAACAAGCAAAGTTTGCATTAAAAACTCCTATTGAAACCCAAACTCAAAATTCATATGAATATTTTCCAAAAAAATAAATAAAACAATTCTCTAAACCAAGCATCTCTACATCCCTTCAACTTGTTAGTATCAGTTTCTATAATCACGAATTGATTTTTTAAATATTACAAGCATGTCTACATCGCACAATACAATGGTTGTTGTCACACCTATATAACCACTTTCCTTCACAAAATTTTAAAATAATTTAGGATAGAATTGAATTATAAAGTCATCGTTTGAATACAATCTTGTATCATATATGTATAATTCTCATAAACATAATATAACAAATTATTATAGTTTCAAATAAAAATGATGTGCATATTATACACTTGCGGTCTACATATTCCAAATTAGTGCTATGGTGCTCAACTACTAATCATGCTCAAAATGTTTTGTTGATCACACAACTATTAAGCTACAATTAATTTTTCTCATTGGCTAAACAAATGTTGATGTTTATTGCAAATTGTTATCACCCTTTGTTATAGTGAGAATCTAGATAATTCTTTTTGTTATCACAAAAAATAGTAGAGTGAAACAATCTAATGTGAAGTTCAAAATGCTCATGTAAACTAAAAAAAACAAGAATAAATCGACAAAAAAATAAATAATTAGAATAAAGAGTGCAAAAATTTACTTAAAGAATGCTCAATTAATTATCAATAACAACAAAAGCAATAGGTCAACCTTAGTGATTATAGAAACTGACCGTGCTTCCGTGACGGGGAACCCCGCTACTCAGCTGCAGCGACGGAGGATAGACCTGTTGGTGGGTAAACCCCGAGCAGCGAGAACAAATTTTTAATAGAAAAAAATTTCAGGGGATTTAGAAAAGTCGGAAGAACGAGAGGGAAAAAAACTGACCATGCTTCGGTGAAAGAGGGGCGGCTGGTGCACGTAATGCAGCGGATATTCCTGGGGCAAAGTGTAAACGCAAGGATGTGGACAGGTCTCTAGCAGAGGATAAGCCTGGAGATGGGCAATCCTCCGGCGGCGGGACCCTGGCGGCACGTAACCCCTAAAAGGATACCCCGGCGGCGGGTACGCTTCCTTTGCGTATCCCTCCGACTGATACCCAGATCGCAATACCAACACTAGAAATCAGGCGAACGCAAAAGGGGATCGGGAGATCGAAAGAAATACAGCGAGAATTGAAATTTGAAATGCAGCATGCGGAGGTGCAGTACCGACGGGCGGAAGAGAAGGCGGCGGCGGCGGCTAACGAGGTGGCCAAGTCTGGTTGACATGGCTCATCTCGTCGCAGACGAGAGATCGATGTGAACGGCGGTCCCCCGGAAATCCCACACAGCATCTCCAGCAAGTGCCTTTAGAGGAAAATCAACCGTTGGGAAAAGATTTTTAAATCGTAAAAGCTATTAACCTACCGTGTTTTGAAATTAAAAAAGTTAATTTATACTTGGAAAGTAGTAAAACTTTCCAAACAATTAAAAAAACATTATTTTTTAGTATAAATACTAAAATTTATTTTAAAAAATATCAAACAAAATAATAATAACGTTAAGCCAAATGATTGCAATTAGAATTTAGAGTTTTAAGTAATAATTTAAAATCAATTAAAATTAAAATAAAATTTATTTTTAATTACATCTAATTAAATAATAAATTTATTCTTAACAAAAATTATCAACTTTTTAAAATTCTTATAAGTAAAATTAAATTAGGTATTTTTTAACTTAAAAAAATTATAATTTTATCAATGTTATAAAAATTACTTTATGAATTTGCTAATTTTATTCAATCATATGTTTATATTTTAAATAGTATTACGTCAAACTATTCATAAAATATTAATAAATTAATAGAGGAATGTTAAATATATTTTATCCAAATATTATTTTTAGAGAAGATTTATATCCACATAATAAGTGTTGTCGTTTAGCTCAAAATTGATAAAGAAAGTAAATATCTACATCATTACGAGCCCAATATATTGTTCTTTTATCGAGAAGATATTTTGTTTTTATTGAGAGAAGCTTCTAAGAGCCAGACATAAATAATTTCTCTATAGAGGGCGAAAAGTGTATATGCTCGAGCAAACTTGAACCTCTCTTTAAGAGCATTGATGGTGGTAGCCTTCATAATAGAGTCAAATAAAAAATAAGAAAAATGCTTGGAGGCTTTTGTTATTGGAGGAAGATGCATCAATTAAATGGATGGAAGAAAATTTTCAAATTTATTATTTTTATGATTTGAAAAATAATTAATATTTTATAACAAAAAAAATAACAATGAGTTTTCAAATACATTTTAGACTAATTTTACTTCAACAACAAAAGAAGTCATTGCAAAAAGATATAGCATGGTGAATAAAAATAGGCATTGAGTTTTCGTATATAGTTGATGTAATAATCATAATATACTAGAAATTAAATAGATGAGAACATGAAAATAATAAATTTTTATTAAAAAATTTCTAAAAAACATCAAAAGATTTCTCATGCATAAAGCTCATAATTAGTTGCATATGACACGAAAAGGTTAACCTATAATTATATTTATTAAGTGCTTTCTTTCAAAGTCTATAAAAAATATTTTACAAATTCATAAGAAATGAATTCAAAGCATGCACATAGGTCCTTATGGAAGCATGCTCGTGATGCCCCATCCATGTCTGCTAGCATTATGGCCTCTACATATGCCAAACCTTACCTACGTATATACTTATATTGTTCCAACTAGTGTGCTACATAATGACCTTCAAATCCTTTGTCATGATTGTGAATATTAATTTTTAATATTTTGAATCTTAATTCTTGTTCTTAATTTAAGAATTTTATTAGAGCTCAAGAGAGTTTTTTTTCTCATTCCATGCTTTATATTTCACAAACAATGAGGATAATATAAACTTTACGTTAAGGCCAGCTTATCCAACTTTTAGACAACATAAATATAAAATATATGTTATTAGAACTCAATCTTGTGAACTACTTATAAACATTAATATTTATGCAAGTTTGTCATTTTCACAAAATTTGTAATAGTTAAGTTGGCCAGAATTTAAAATTTAACGTATAAATATTATAAGGTCATTAAGGATCTTTTGGAGCTATTGATGAGGAGCACAATACCTATAAATATACTTCCAAATAAAAAGAGAAAGCTCATAAATCATTGGAAAACATTGTAAATATTGTAACTTAAAAATCACCAACTTTCTTGGAAATCTTTTGTTGAGATGAATTTTGGATGCTCTTATATTTATCATATCTCTCTACTTTTAATAAAATCATTCATAAGTGTTAAGTATTATTATCATATTTAGTCATTTTCATAGTGTTTTAGTATTTTTGCCATATATTGTAAGCTATTTTGGACTAATGAATTATTAGATCTTTCGACCCAATAAGTATAGGACAGTGTAGCTTGATGTGAGAGTTTTACTTACTTATTTTTTTTGATAATTTTGATAGTATAAACTTGTTTCTTTAAGATTGATATTAGATGTAGACTATTATTATTAGTCTATTATTTATCATGAAATGTTACATTTATCCTCTCCAATATGTAGAGATCTTAGAACATTCATTCAAATAAATGGTATCAAAATATGATTTTTTAGAAACTAATAATCATTAAAAAAATTATTATAGTGTCTTATATAGTTATTAACAAACATGTTATTATGGAAAAAAAGAGTCAAACCTTGGTCCTCCTTTATTCCAAAGAAATTTAAAAATGCACTCCTCATCTTTCAATAGGAAGAGTACACTGCATCACAACATTGTAGACCGAGACACATTACCATTGATGTATATGAAAGATAAGTGAGCGAATACCTTTGTCATTTCCATTAATAGAGAAATCTAGACAATTGTGTAGATTTGTCATGTCATTCAAAGCACAAAAATATTTTGACCAACAAATTTGTTGATTAACAAACAAGTTTTTGCAGAACTACTCTTGGAACCAAACTAAAGTGAAATTGAAAATAATATGTGAAAGCAACCACTTCAAGATTGTTTTAAACTCTACAAAGCTTTCTGAAGAAGATAGTTTACTCAACAATCTATATCATCCAGTTAAAAGGGTGTACTAAAACCTTAACAAAGATGATCAGAGCCTTCCATGTTAGATAAATTAAGGAAAAACCTTAAAAGATAGAAAAGGCACTGCTTCTATCTTTTGCTTGTTTACTGATGTTAATTGGAGAAATTGTGCTCATCAATATACGAAACTTTCTATAGCTTATTTACATAGTTATTGAAAAATAATACAAAATAGATCACACCATCTTTTAAATGCTAATCAAATGTAACTTACTTGTAGGATGCTCTAACTAAAATTAGTATCTACCTGAAACATCAATTTGCTTATAGTATAGAAAACAATGAAATCTATCCAAAATCTAATGGAGAATGTACACGATTATTACCTTAACAGCAACATTAAGAGCGTCAATATAATCAAATATACATATTTTTTTAGCTTTAAAATCATGCCAGTTTAGAAGATATTTGAAGAAATAAGAACTTAGAACATAAAATTGAATGCAATATCTTAACACAAATTCTTTAAATAATTTATAGTTTGTAATCTTGCTAAGAAAAGATAACACTACCAAACTTTAAAAGGGTGCACTGAAACCTTCAATGGAATAGCAAACATGATCAAAGCCTTACACATTAGATAGATTTAGCAAAAAACTTGGAAGATAGAAAAAGGCACTTCTCCTATCTTCTGCTTGTTTAAAAGAGAATTAACGTAAACAAAATTTTATCTAAGATAATTGAAGAAAGGAGTTTAGCAATATTTGAATACTGTTACAATATTAAATTTAACGAGTCTTAATCAAAACTTATAGAATTTAAATTGATTTATGCAATTCATATTAAACAAAAGTTTCCCTTAGTAGTACATGGAAAAAACTAAATCGTGCTGCAAAATAATAGTCTCTTAATTAACCATTGATAAAATTTCTTAGCTCGTGAAAGGATTTGGTGGTTTTCAAAGGTGTAATCAATTTTGCTACCATTGTCTTTATTGAAAAACAATACAATGCAGATTAAACTATCTTTCATATTTCAATCTAATCAACCAATTAATTTAATGATATTGGCAAATATTTATTGAATGCATTTACATCTTACTTGTAAATGCATTCAATAAAATACTAGTGTGGATCTTGAAAAACGAAAGGTTAATTGATTTTCTACAACTTAATCCTAATGTGGATGAAGCTAAGGTCCCTCTCATTGGAATCAAGCTTCTTTAACTCTATGTTGCTTAAGGGAGAGGAGAGCAATTCTTCTTCCAAGCATAGATTCTACCATGAATGTTATCTCTAAAAATTTTTCTCTTACAATTCATAGGAGTAATGACAACCCTAAATTTAAAGCAACTTAAATAGTGATTAGTGTGAACAATATAATAAATCTCATCATAGTTAAGATACTTGCTAGAGAATCTTTTAACAAAATGGTCTTAATTATATCTTAAAAGATAGATATTTACTTCAGAATCAATCTCTCAATCAAGTATCATTTTTAGTTTCTATTAGTTTGTATGTATGACTTTAGCTCAATCATTGTGATCATTCTAATATTTTTTATTAATAATTATTATCTATGCATCTTTTTATGAATAAAGATGATTTTTTTCAATGTGAATGACAAATTCTTAAAAAATAATCACAATTCAAAATTATAAATTATCTAAATGTTTTTACTTAATTCATGATGACATATGTGGATCAAAACGAATCATAAATTTTCCAAACAAACAAGCATTTGTGTCGTTTATTGAGGATCATAAAAAGGTGTGTTAGATATATCTAAAAACTGAAAAAATCAAAATCATCATTTTCAAAAAATATAATAAATTTATTTATAATATATTCCAAATTCAAATTCATGTGATATATTTTTAATATCTAGCATTCCATACTATCATTTGTCAAAATGCTTATACATATATCCTTCAACAAAACAAAATTACTAAAAAAATCATTTTCTTGAAGTTGTTCATTCCATTATACTCTCCAATCATGATACATATTTTTTCAAAGTGGAGCCATCCTCACAGTCCTAACCACTTAATTAAGGTTTAAACCATACTAAATATTTTGTTGAACCAATATTCTCATAACCATATGTTAAACTTCACCTTAATATTTGGTTGCATCATTTATGTTCATAACATGTACCTTAAGTCATAACAAAAAAATTATAAAATGTGTCTTTGTGGTGTATTCACTTAGCTAACAAGGAAATAAATGCAATTGTCCTCTTGCTAAAAAAATTTTCATGATATTAGATTTTAAATTCCATGAGGATTGATCTTATTTTACTAACAAATCACTTCAATGGGACAGACTAGATGAAAATCAATAGTGGGATATCATAATTTTTTGAATTATTTTACTCTCAATACTTAGCCAATCCTCTTAAACTTAAACTTGTGATAAACTTAATATAATACTACAATAATTCTAATCCCAAAATTTAAGATCATTCTCTTCTTAACTTACTCCTACTATCTTACCATTATATTTATCTAAGGCTTTGTTTAGACTTGGTAACCTTAATTCTAACTTAGTCTAGTCTCATTCTAACCTTAATTATGATGACTTATTCTCATAATATGAAAGTATTATTGTCTTGGGTCATTCCATTCTAACAAAAGTAGGTTTTATACACATATGGTGCTTCAAGATATTAAGATTATAATATCACTATAGAGCCTATTATATTTTCTTTGTAATTGATATAGGGCAAGTCATCCATGCAACCCTCAAAGACTCACACAAGACAAATTATCAAATAATTTCTCCCCATTATATATCACTTAGCATTTTTCCTCATCAAGAGTTACATCCACTTGATTTGTCCTTGAACCATATCACACAATAGCATGTTCTTCTAAAAAACCCTATTTGTGATAACTTGGTCTCATTTTGATGATATATTTTCCCTTAGGTAACTTCATCAAGAATAAAAAAATCTCAAAAAGTGTCTCAACATCTAAAGATAATGATAACAATTTTAAAACATTATCTAAACATAAACACAACCTAATATTTAACCTTATTACAATCCTAATATAATATATTCATCATGTCATATTGAGAAATTATTATATTAGGTTGCTCTATCTTCTCAAGAGAGGTTTTTCTAAAAATATTTTTTGACATTTTAAAATGATGATAGCTCATATATATACTCAAATAACACCCTTGGTAAATATTATAAGACAATTAATTTCTATACTCATCATCTTAGAAACCTAATATGAGCTTCTTGTTGTCTAGTGATTTCTCTTTTATGAAGTCATTGGATGTTTACTATGCATCCTCTTCGATCTTAGGTATCACAAGCCCACCAACTTTTGTTTAGTTCATTCTTGAATCACATTGAACTACTGAAAGATTGGCTCTAACACAAAATATGACCTAATGATTTTATTATATCAAGATATTATCTTTTAGTTCACCCCCTCAACATAAATTAGTTTTTTCTTCAATAAGGCTTCAAAATTTTAAGATTATGGTATCTCATAAAAAAATAAAAATCAACCAGCTATAATATTAACTTTAATCTCCAACACCAGTTTTACTCATAATCTTGTCTCATCTAAATCATCAATTGAATTCTAAACCTAAGTTAAAGTAACCAAATCTTAATGCTAATTCTAACATTAATTTAAACTAATTAAAAAACTGACCTAAATCAAATTCTAAAATTAATATTATTAAAGCCATAAATAAAATCCAAATCTTAACCTTAACTAATTAAATCATAAATCTAAATAATCATTAAGCTTAATCAAATCATAATTTGACTACTTACCTAGTTCATAAAACTAGTATAATCTTAATTTGTCTTATTTTAAATCTTATACTATTCTAAACAAAAATAATTAGTCACAATTGTAAAACAAACTATATTATTCTTTTTTTGCAATAACATTTCTCTGATTTAATAAAAATTCTCGTCTAAACCTAAACTTAATACTCACTTACTCCAAAACCTAATACAAGTTAACTAACTTCATCTTAACATAATATTAATATAATATAATTTATAACTTTATTTTTATAAAAAATTTAAAATTAGCCTAGCCATAAAACTAAACTAATTTATATCATAACTTGTTCCAATCTGAATCATTATTTATCTTAATCATAAACATAATGTTAATTTTAAACTAAATTAATTTATTTTAAAATCTAATACTATTCTAATAAAAAACATACTCAATTTAAACTAAAAGCATAATTATTATACTAAGCTAAAAAAGCTAAATGTTTATTCTAATTTCAAGAAAATTAAATTAAGGCCCAACCTTATTATTCATAATCTTACCCAATCATAATAACGAAACCTATTCTAAGCCATCACTAAACATAATCCAAACCTTCACTAAGTCTTAATTCTAAACATGATCAAATTCTAATTCAACATAGATAATTTTCTTAACCTTGTTAGTCTTTGCATAAATTGAACGTCACGTAATCGTTATTCCAAACATATTCACAAAGCATAACCTATTTAAAAACTTAATATTAAAAATAAAGTAATACTTCTTGTCTTAACTTAATCCTTGTTATGACCTAACAAAAATTATCTTAAAATAAGCATAATATTATTATTAGCTAAAGAAAATTCAAATCTAAGCTAATCTCCATCATAATTTTTACATAATCTTAAACATAACCCAATATAATTTAATCTAATCATAATTTTAACCTGCAACATATTAATTATACACATAACCTAATTTCTAGTATAGTTCAAATTCTAATATTAAAATTAACTCAGTCATAAATCTAAGTAAATATAAGGTTAACCCATCCTAATTCAAATCTTAACTTATCCTATTTATAAGCCTGATATTAAGCTTAACTTAAACTAATCAAACCTTAAAATCTTAACCTAACCTTAATCAGATAATAAAGCCAACATTGTTCTAAATGTAAGCTTTATCATACATAAACTTAAATTTAACCTACTAGTAATCTTAATCTTACCATAATCATAAATACAAATTTATCATAATCTAAATTAGATCCAAGTTATTAAACAATCCTAAGCAAATTCTAATATGATACTAACTTAATCTGAGTTCTATCCTAAGATAAACCTATAATAAACCTAAATTAACCAAAAACATAATTCTAATTTTGATAATAATACTGTTCTAGTTTTAAACATCAGTTAGTCATAACCTAAATTGTCCTAGTCATGATATTACCATACACAAATCATAATTTAAGCTTTAATAAATATTCTTAACCAAATTCTTTAATTTATCTTAATCAAAGAAAAAATGTTAACCTAATTTAGATCCTAAACTTAACTAAACTTATCTTGATTGCTAATATACTCATAATTATAATCATATCTAGCCACTGTCTTACCAAAATTAATAAAAAATATACATTATTCAAATCTAATTTTAATCCTATTCTTATCCAAATAAAATCATCAATCTAACCAAATTCTACTCCTAAATATAACAAAACCCATTTCTAAATCTAACACACTCGTAATCCAATCTATATTTTAGTTTAAAAAATAACACTAAATTTACTCATAACATACATTATCTTAGCCTAATGCTAACCCCTTAATCTTAAACCAAACTTTACATAATCCTAATATATCCAAATCATAATCCTAATTTAAATAAATCAAATATTAATTCAAATAAAAACCTAACCTTAAATAAAACCTACATTAACCTTATTCTTATTCCAACATTTCCTAACTTAATTGAAAAATAACTTAATTCTATTGTAAATATAGTCCTTAATTTGAATTCTAACCTAATTAAAATCTTAATTATACTCTAATTATAGACTTAAATATTTATTAGCTCTTAAAAAATATAATCATGTTCTTAATCTTTTTAAATCTAGATTTTTCATAATTTAATCCTAGAATATTTATAACCCATAGTCTTGTATCATTCTTATCTTGAAATATGTTAGCCTTGGTTTAAACATAGTTCTAAATATATTATAATCTTAATTCTAATTTAATCTTCTTTATTATCCAAATCTTAATTACGAAGACCAAACTTGATATTGTTAAGGAATTTTTCCTTGAGTTGTCCCAATTTAACTCTTGTAAGTTCTATACATTAAAGGTGCTTTAACATTTTATTTTCTGAGGTAAATCACATTATATTTCCTTTATGGTTGATATATAATAAATCATTCATGCACCCCTAAAAATATCACACGAAATATGCACATTATCTAGTGATTAATCTCCATTGGATATCACTTCGTGATAACTCCTTACCCTCTTCAAGTATTAAAAGCCTATAAAAGTCTGCTTGATTATCCTCAAATCACATGAAATAAGAGAGGGTGATTTAGCTCCCTGGGATATCACTTTGTGATCACATCTATTCATGTGTTATATCCATACATGCTTCTTCATAGTATGTTTTTCAACTATATCAATCAAAAATAGGTTCTCCTTCAATACCATAGTTCTAAAAATTAGTCACACAATGACAATATATTTCCTATTCAGTCACTTCACCATGAATAAAATAGGTTTTATTTTAAAAATGTTTCTTTGCAGTAGACCCAAAAGTCTTTATCTAATTATAAATATAATCTAATATTTAATCTAATTATAATCCTTATATAATATACTGATCTTATTATCAAAAAATTATACCCTTAAGTCACCCAATCTTGGCCTTTTTGGGATTTTTCATAAAAATGTCTCAATATTTTGAGATTATGATATCTCATATTAATTATAGAATCACCCCCTTAATAGTCAATGTAGGGTAATTAATTCATATGCTATTCATCCATGAAGCCTACCAAGAGCTGCTTTAAGTTTAGAGTCATTTTTCACTTAGAATATCACCTAATATTAACTCCCGATCTTCTTATGACGTAAGTGTCATAAGCCCATCAGTCTCTACTTGATTCGTCCTAAAGCCAATTGGACTACAAGAAGATCGACACGAGTGTTAACTACAATATCATTACCTTACTATGTCAAGGTAGTGTCCCTTCTAAATAAACTAGTTTTGTTTTTAAAAGTACAACAACATCTAAACAGCATAACATCTCGTATAAACATCAAAATCACTCGTTTAATAATTATTATGAAATACCACTATACCAAATCTTAATTCAAACCTTAACCTTACCTGATCATAAATCTAACTTAATCCTTCAACTAAATTTTTTTATCTTAAATTTATATAATATAATCATAAACAAAGCTCAATCTAATAATTAATAGTAACAACCTAAACTTAATATAAGTTCTACTAACTTTATTATTCTGTAGTTATAAACCTAATCTAATATATCATCAAAACTTACATTCATCCAATACCTATCACTATGTTGGTTAAATTATAATCCATTAGTCTATGTTTTAAATCTAATATTAACTTATTAATAATGTAATTCTAAACTTATCGTAGTGTTTGTCATGATTTACTTCTAAATATGGCATAATCTTAAACTGAACCTAATCTTTGTCTTCATCTCCTCTTGATCTTAATTCTCATATTTTTTTAAAATTATAAGCAAATTAATAATTCTAACAAACTCCAACTAACCTAGTTCTAAACAAATCTTAGTCATAATTTAAACATAATTCTAAACATAATATAATCCTAATCAAATCAAATCATAATGCTATCTTTTCCTTAAATATATTCTTTCCATAATTTGAATATTATATAGTCCTTGTTTAAAACTTAATCATAATATTTAAATTAATCATAATTTTAACTTAATATTGCACTTAAACCAAATCTTTTAACCCCAACTTTATTTTTGTTATAACTAAGCAATAATTTAGTTCTAAATTTAGTATCATTGTAATGAAAAATAAACAAAATTTGAACATTAAACTTATCATTAATCTAATCATATCATAACATATTCAATAAACCTACATTAATCTTAAACCTAACTAATCTTATAAAAAATTTAATCCTTTTATCTTAAACCTAACCTTGTTTAGTACTTGTATTTTGTAATGATTATCTTAACCTACATAATCATAAATTTAATTATAATCATAATATATTCTTAATATTAATTATAACATAATCTTAAAAATAACTCAATCTATCTCTTAGATAATCCAAGTCTCAACCTATGAAAAACTAACCATAAATATAACCTAATTCTTAATATAAATATACTTTTAATATTCATAATAGCATAATTTTAAACCTAAACTAGCACAATCTTAAATTACCTTAATCAAATCTTTAAATTATTAGTTTAATACTATTATTAAAAAAATCAAATCTTAATAAAAATCTTAATCTTATCCGAATCTAAATTAAAACTTAGTTTCAATTATAAACTTTGCCAAGCTTAAATTGAAAGCTAGCCAACTCCTAATCCTAATATTATCTTATCACAATTATAAACCAAATCATCATCTAAACATAAGATAACTTCTAATCATAACATAATCCTAAGCATAAACAAATTTAGTACTTATCTAATCTTAGTTCTATTATATGATAATCAAACCATAAACCTAACTTAATCTTTCTTATGATTTTAATTTTAACCATAATAGTAACTTAATCCTCATTTTAATAAAAACTAATAAAGTGAGTTTGCCTACAAAAGGTGTCTAAACATCTTAATACCATAACATCTTATATAAACACTAAATCCACACTTTCAATAGCAATTATGAGATAATTCATCTCTATACATGCTCACCAAGAATTAAATTATAAGCCACTCATTGTCTAGTGATTTTTTTCCTAATAAATTTACTAACATTAACTTGTTCTCTCTTTAGTCCTTATGATCATACATAAAATTGTTATTATCTTAGTCTTCAACTAAAATAAATTAATTTTTAACTATCTTAATATTAATATTAGACTGTTCCAATAATAAATAAATTAAATCTTAAGATAAACTAATATAACCTTTACCTTAATACTATTTTAAAATAAATTAATCTATAATCTATCTTAATATTAATATCAGACTATTTCAACAATAAATAAATTTAATCTTAAGCTAAACTAATATAACATTAATCATAATACTATCTTAAAATAATTTATTAAAAATTAGTCCAAATCTTAACACACTATGAACTAATATTAAATATAACATAATCATGAATAAATTTTAACACATATTTTTAATGGCTATTTTAGTTCTAAATTTTAAGTGTAAAATTAACATCTCGAATTCATACTTTTAACATATCTTAATCATAAATTTAATACAAATCCTAAGCTAAATTAATCTAATTTTAATCCTAATTCTATTATTACACTAAAAAAATGAAAATAGGACTAAAAAATTAAATCCTCAATAAAAAATTAGAAATATTACAACAATAAAATGCTGCTATAATTTAAAAAAGATTATACAACCTTTAACTCAGTTAATCTCCAAACATAAAAACTATAAGAGTTTATATTATGATTTTTAGTATTTGATAATCCATTAGATTTTTTAGACCAAAAACTTTGTATGCACTTGTTAAATATTGTTTATGACCCAATGCTCAAAGGATTTTGTAAACTAGGTTTTTTGTTAAGCTAAATTACACCTTAATTTTTAGTCCAAATCAAATTACAAAAAGGCTAAGGTTAATATGCAAATTTTTTTGCTAGGGATGGGTTGTCCATTAAGCCTTTTTAAGTGAAATTGAATCATATTAGATATTGTTGTTTTCTTTTCTTATAATATTTTGATAATTTATATAATTGTGATGATGGTTTTGCATAATCTTTTTAGTTTAAGATAATTTAGTCATCTTGTTTTTATTATTTTTATCATTTATCATTATCTTATCTCTATGTTTTATTATTTTTTCTTTTTATTTAGTTTTATTGTTGAAATGTAGACTAAAGGAGAGATAAAATTAAGTCTTATTACTAAGATGAAGAAGCTACAACTAAAAATAAGATAAAATTTATTCTAATTATTAAGATAAAAAAATTAGAATGTTATAGTTAAATAACAAATATAACAGCATAGGGACTGACATAAAGATTAAAACCCTAACTAAAAAACTAGGATTAAGATTATGAATCAAAAAATAAGAATGGTTAAGACAACTTAAACTAATAAACTAGAACTAAGATGGATAGGTTTAAGTTAGGCCTTGAGTTAGCTTAAGGGGGTAGGATTATGAAATTAATAAAAGGATTAGTGGTTTGGATTAGACTTATAATGATTAAGTTAAGATAAAATTAGTATTACAACTTACTAAATTTTAGGAATAAGTTTTTAAGATTCAGATTGGATTAGAACAAGGTTAGCAAGGAGACAACATTAGGATGAGGATAAGATGTCAAACTAAATTCAAATGAAGACAATGCTTTATTTAAAATAAGATTCTAATTATGACTAAGATACTTTTAGAATTGTGTTTTAACTAGATTATGATTAAAATGAGATTATAATTAGAAATTAAGTTAGGTATATTAATCGTATGCTAGATTAAAGCTAAAATTAATTTCTATAATTAGGATTATATTAAGACTTGATTAATTTCAGAATTAGACAGAGAGATTAAGACAAGTATTATCTTAATATTTTAAGACCATGACAACACATATCAAAACAAAAATATTTTCATCATAATTGATATAAGGTTATTATTATCTATACCCCTCCACTTAAAAGTTTATAAGAAATTATTCATTATTTAATGATTCTTCTTCTTAAAATATCTCTCTTAAGATAACACTTGATATTAACTTCTTGTTGTCTTTGGTTTTGAGTGTCACAAGCCCATAGTTTATGTCTTGTTTCATCCTTAAACCACATTGGACTACTAGTGAATTGGCTTTATTGCAAAATGTGACATCATGATTTCATTATGTCGAAGTATGCACCCATTTACACCCCCTGATCCAAGTTGATTTTTCACTTAAAAGGTATCTTGATATTGACATCTTATTAAACATCAAAACCACTCAATAAATCATCAATTTGAGATAATACATTCTTGCAACTAGTCACCTATATCCTTGCTATGAGGCCCTTCTCCAATAACATCTCACTCAAAAAATTACTTAGCATTCACTTCCTACCCAATTTGATTTTATATATCACACCTAATATTAATAATACTATTATTTGAAGCCTAAACCAATTAATGCTTAACCTATTCTAGCACTAATATTTGATTATAGTAATCATAAATCAACTTAATCCTAAGATTAATTTACACTTAATACATGTCATCCTAACTCTTTATTAATTAAAAAATCATGATCCTAGCATATCATAAATAATAATATAAATATACTAATTTTTTATCTTTCTTACTATAAAATTTAATACATTTCTTTTCTTAAATTTAAGTGAAATATCAACACATTTAATTCATAAATTTAGCCTATGTTAATTGTTAACTTAGTGCAAATCTTAAGCTAAATTAATCTAATCTTCTTCTTAATTATATTCTAACTTTAAGCTAGTTGTAAAACTAATCTTATGCAAAACTTACTGCTAACTTTATCCTAAATCTAATTTTAATGTTAATGTTACACTCTTTTTAAAAAAACTTAAATTAATCATTAGCTCTGCTTTAATAAAAACCATAATCTATCATTTTCCTTAAGCAAATTTTAATTATAACTTTACTACTAACATAGTCATAAACCAAAACTACTTTAAAAAAAACCTATCTTATTTTAGATATTATCGTAAAATCATCAAAAAATTAGTCATAATCTTATGATGTACTAATTTAATCATTTTTTTATTAACCTTAATCTAATCTAATCATAAATCATTCTTTACCTAACTATTATATTAGCATAAAACTAAATCTAATACAACTTAGACATAACTTTATTCTTATATAATATATATTGAACCTAATATATCATTATATTTTAATCCTAATTTTAAAATTATCTTAGACATAAGCTAAAACAAATATATACCTTAACTTATTTTGAACCTAATCATCCTCTGCTTAATCATAAGCATAATTTTAATCCAAAGATTAATTATTTTATTTGAAACTTAATTATATCTTACTTTTATTCTTACTCAATCCAAAATAAAAACATAATCATTTTCCTAAGCTAAATAAATTAGATCTTATTTTTTATTTTAACTTGATGAAATTGAGTCTTAACTTAATCATAATCTTAACCTTATCTTAACATAATCATAAGCCTAATCTAAATAAAAAATAATTCTTTTTATAATTGAAGTAGCTTATTTTATCATTGTACCCCTTAAGGCCTAGCATAAGAGCAACAACTTGTTAAGTGATTTTGCTCCTTAGGATACCACTTGTTGATCACTCTTATTTATGTTTTATACACTTATATGTTAACAATGTTAATGTGTATTCCTTATGGATGCTTTATTATGAACAAAAAAGATTCTAATTTCAAAAAGATCTTACAAATTTGAGGTCCACAATATAACTAGAAATCATTGACTAATCATTAACATAATATAATATTAAACCTAATTAAAATCTTATTATGATATACTAGTTTAATATTACTATAAAATTATCTTATCTATCTTAACTCAAGTAGATTTTTTGCTTAAAAATATGTTTTAATTATTAAGATAATGTTATCTTATACAAATATTAAAATAACTCTTCTAAAGCTAATGTAAGATAAATTATTTCTATAACCATTCTTTTAAAAGCTAATTAGAAGTTGTTATTACTTAAGTACTTTCTTTCTCGAGACATTACTTAATGTTTATCACTATTCTTTTCAATTCTTAGTATCATAAGTTTACTCACTTCTAGTTTGATCATTTAGATATCAAGTTGTTCTCCATTGGGTTGTGCCCCTCAACCTAAGATAGCTTTTCCCTACTATGATGTTTTGACATTTTAAGATTATGTAATCTCATATAAGTATCAAACCCATTATTTTAATAAAAGATATTGAAAAATATCTCATTATATCTTGTCATCTAAAAGGTTGCGAAGAGCCACTTTGTTTTTAGTAATTGCTCGCTCAAGAGATTACATTACATTCACCCTTCACCCTCTTCAATCTTAAGTGTCACACCCAACCTTAATAATAACTTGGTTCCAAATCGAAACAATTTAATGCCTGGTCTATCCTTGTGTTAATATTAGATAATTAATTTAAGATAATTCATTTATATGCTACTATTCTTAGAAGCCTACTAAGACCCACTACTTGTCTGATGATCTCTCTCTCAAGATATCAATCGATATTTAATTCTTATTTTATTTAGTCATGAGTGTCACAAGACCATAAATTGTTGCTTTATTGATCTTAAAACTATATTAGACAACTAGAGAGTTAGCTGTAGTGCCAAATATGATTATGGTCTTATTATATTAAGGTGATATTCTTTGAGTCACCCCTCTAGACACATATTAGTTTTATAAAAATAGAAGCCTAAATATGTTAAGATCATGACATATTATATAGACACCAATACCACTCCTTCAATAAGATAATTCATCCCTATTCTTGGCCACCTAGATACTTATTATGAGTATATTCTTCTCAAGTAATTTCCTACTTTAAAAATTACATAACATTCACTATTCATCATCTTTAATCTTAAGTGTCAAACGTAACCTTAATAACACCTTTGTTTAAAATCTAAATCAATTAATGTACGACTTATTTTAGTATTAATATTAGATTATCCTAATCATAAATCAACTTATTCTTCAACTAAGCTAGTTTAACCTTAACATTGAAGTAACATTAATCATAACCTTAAGACTAACATAATCTTATTATATTAAAAAATTATTTTCATAGGTAATCCTATCTCAACTCAATTAGGGTTTTCTTTTAAAATGTGCTTTAACATATTATGACAATGACATCTCATATAAATATCATATTTAATCTCTCGATAGTGAATATAAGATAATTTATTCTTATACATCTACTCTTAGAAGCCTTATAGAAGCCATTTCTTCTCTCATTATTTCTATCTTAAGACATTACTTAACGTTTAATCCCTACCATCTTTAGTTCAGAGTATAGATGGCTTATAAGCTTTTGCTTTGGTTTTCTTTGAAGTAAATTAAACTACGAAACGGTTGGTTCTACTACCAAATGTGACATCGTGATCTTAGTATTGGCATTTTCTTAAATTTAATTCTAGTATTAACCACATCATTATTTTATCATAAAAAATAATCCTTAATTTGATATTAATTTTATATTTAAGTTTAATATGGTTATAAATCTTTCCTACTTTAGTTTGATATGTCTATCCTAACCATAATTTCAATTAAAATCCAAAACTAAAATAACCAAATCAGAATGTTAATTTTAACATTATCTTAAAAAACATAAATCTAACTTATAATTTAAAAATTAATAGTAGCTTAAGACTAAGGCAAATTATTATCTTAAACATAACCATATCTGATTGTAAACATATCATATTATTTAAGATAATTGTATTCTTAACTTGACTTCTAACATAGTTCTAAGAAAACACTTCATGCCAAGTATTTCTTATTTTAGATATTATTATATTATAATTATAAACCTAGTTTGAATACTAAATTATTTTAATCATTTTTTTGTAAAAATGTTATCATAATTTAATAAAAAAACCCAACATAAATCTAACCATAATATTTTTGAAATACTAAATCTAATAGAAGTTTAACTAACTTTACCCTTATGTAATACAAACTTATTCTAATCTATTACCTCGCTCTAATCCTAGTATTAAATTTACTTGGTCATAAACTATTGCAAATATATACTCCAACTTTTTTATGTGGTAATCATAATTTATCTTAATAATAAACATATTCTTAATCAAAAGCTAAATTGACTTAATTTAAATCTTAATCTTTTCTTATACCTAATCTTACCCTATCCAAATAAAAAATATGAACATAATCTCAAGTTAAAAAATATTATCTTAATCTTGATTCTAAGTAAATCAAATTGATGTCTTACTTAATCATAATTTTAATATTTTCTTGGCATAATCATGAACCTAATTAAAATCTTATAACCAATGTTTTGTTGCCAGAGTAGCTTAATTAAACTTTGCTCATCTAGAAGCCTTGTATAATAGCAACAATTTAACTAGTGAATTAGCTTTATGGACACCACTTGGTTATAACTTCTATTTGGGCGTTATATGTCTACTTGTTCGCTTTTGGAGTGTCCTTGAATAGCATAAAGCATTTATTAATATCATTTTTTTTTATAACTTAGACTTATTATGTCAACATATTTATCCTTAGGTTACTTCATCTCGAATAAAAAAGATTTTATTCTTAAAATATACATATGAATCTATATGTCATAGGATAACCTAGAAAGTACTTCTAATATCAACACAACCTAATATTAACCCTATTTAAGATATTAATGACTACTTTAGTTCTAAATTCTAAATTTAAGTGTGAAACTAACATATATAATCTATACTTTTAGCCTATCTTAATCATAAATTTAATGTAAATCCTAAGTTAAATTAATTTAATTTTAATCCTAATCTTATTACTACACTAAACTAATTATAAAATAATCATATATGAACCTTTACCTTAACTTGACCTAAAATCTAATCCTAGTATCAATAGTACCTTATCATAATTAAAATCCTAAACTAATCTTTAATTATATTTTAATCTTGATATTAATATTAGTATATTCTTCAATCTAAATATAGTATTTACAATAATCTTGTCTAATTATAAACAAGAACTAATCATTAACCTAATATTAATCTTAACCTTAAAATTAACATGATTATAATCCTGATCTATTATAATATTAACATTTCTTGATCACAATCTTATCTCATTTGAAAGATAAATAGAATCTTAATTCTAAACTAAAATAAAAAATCTTAATATTAATTCAAATATCATCCTAAACTAAGAAAATCACACTTAAAAATCTAATTTTAAAATTAAAACCAACTCAATCAAGACCAAAGAAAAATTTTAACCTTAGTCTTAACAAATATTAAATCTAAAATAAGAGGATAAAGAGTGAATATTATGTCATTTTTTAATTATGGAATCATTAGAGAAGAAATTGCTCTTAATAAGAATCCAAGTGACAAGTTGTTAGGATAAATTATCCCTCATTAGTTTTTTGAGTGATTTTTTTATTTAAATAAGATGTTATTATCTTAAAATGTCAAAAACTATTTTTTGAGCAAAACTCACTTGAGTCAAAAAGGGCAACCCAAGTTAAAACAACATGACATAGTAAGTTCAAGATGTTGAATTTGAACTAAGGTAAGGTTTATATTATGACTGGCATATGATTAGCTTTACAACAAGTTTAGAATTATTATAGGGTTAAGATAAAGATTACATTATTTAAGCATAAGATTTGGAGTGAGTATATAATTAGCATATACTAAAATTATGTATTAAATGCTTTGGTGTCTTGCTTAAATTTAGCACTAGACATGTACTAAAATAAGCAATAAAATTGATTGAAAATTAAGTAAAATTTATTATTAATTAATTCTAAGCTTTCTTTATAATTAATTTTAATTTAATTTTGTATAAGGATGATATTAATTTTAAGACAAAGTTACTCTAACTTAAGATCAACTACATTTATAATTAAGATTGTTTAATATTAGCACTAAAATAGGTCACATAAATAATTGCTTTAGCTTTTAAACAACTTATTTTTAGGTTAACTATGACACTAAAGATTAAAGAGAGTAGAGAGTAAATGTTGCGTATTTCTCTGAGGAATTGATGGAGAAGAAAAAGACTCCTAATAAGAATCCAAGTAACAAATTGTTTAGAGTTATTCTAGTTCTTATATAAGATTTTATGATCTTATAATATCAAAGAAATTTTTTAGGCCAAAACACACTCGAGTCAGGAGGTGCAAATAAAGTCATAACACTTGAGAAAATGAGATCATGATGTTGAATTTGATTTAACATAAGATTTTGATTATGACTTGTATTAAGTTAACTTTATAATAAATTTTGAGTTAGAATAAGATTAAGATGAAGATTAGATTAGTTTAATATAAGATTTTGACTAAGAGTATAATCATAATATACTAAATATAAATTAAAAGTGTTAGTGTCTTTATTAAATTTAAGACTATGCATGTATTGAATTTAGTAATAGAATTGATTAAAAATTAGGTAAATATGCCTAGTCTTCTTGTAAAAGTCATAATACTTCTAAGTTTAATTAGTAGAACGATGTTGTTAAATATAATTGTAATATATTTTATTGAAGAATATTTTTCTATTTATTATTAATTTTTAGACTTGTACTTAACATTTTTAATATTTAACTATTCTATTTTTGTCCTTTTGTATTGATTATTTTTTAATGGTCATAACAAATGTGTTGACTTATTTTAAAGGCTAAATAAGAAAAAAGTTAATATAGTGGTTATAGGATAATATATACTTATAATGTAATTTGATAATATTTATATTTCATTGATATAATATTTTATTATAAAATATATATTATTTTATTTCACACGAATTATATAAAATTTGAACAAGAATATTCACCATCCTAAAAATTTGTGCTACAAGGTCCGTTTGATGTGCATTGTTACACATGAACAAACTTTTACATCCCTTACACAATTCATGCATGCAAACAATAACTAGTCACATGCTCACATTTTGTATGGCCAATAAGTATGCCAATCACCCATGCATGACACGACAATAAGTGCCACAATACCCACACACATGCCACACTTGCATGGTGATATACCCATTGTGGCACATGTTTTTCACATGTTGTAATCTTTTATTATTATGCACTTTGTCATTCTCATGTAGTATGATGTTGCTCAATGATTTTTGTTGTTTCATCTCCTCCTTTGATTTTTTTTAAATTTTTGATTATTTTATAATAAACTTGAACTTATAATTGATCCCCTGATCATAAACTATCCTTAAAGCTTAGTGCAATGTGTAAAACTTAATGTATTGATGTTGAAAATTCATATATCACGCATTTTCTTCTAAAAAAATAGGGTTTAACATGTGCTTTCATTCGATAGCTTATGCATATGATGCGTTAGAAAAATAATATCTATTTCTCTAGGGAAAGGGTTATTCTTACTTAAAGCATTGATTTATCACCTATGGGACCCAACATATGGTACATTAGTCTTTCTCATGCAATACGTGAGATGCGAACATCAAGTTGTAGAATAACTAATTTGACTCGTTCCAATCTAATCAAAATCTAATTCTTAAACTACTAAAAATGTCTTACAATACTCTAAAAGAGAGAAATGTCAAATAAAAACATAACTTTACTTAAACTTTTTGCTCTAAAATAAGATCAAGCTCCTCTCAAGAGCTCCTCTCATTTAAGCTCAAGGACTTTTGATACCACTACTTTCAAGCCTTGTTGCTTACTACAACTCCCATGAGTCCTTTCTGGCTCATCATTCACTTTCATAACTAGAGCTCTAACCTTTATCTCCCTATCCTTATCCTATAAAGGTTTCTCAAGCAAGCCAAATGTAGTCGACTTAAAAGTCACAAAGGTTTAAACAATCCATTTTAAAAATCATAATTTTATTTTAAATTCCTCTTGCAATACTCTTCTCAATAATATACTTAAAATCAAATCGAGCCACCAACTACATTGCATGCATCACAAAACACATTGAAACTTAAAAAAATTTCTCTGAGATAATTTTATGCACAACAAAACTAGGATCGCACATTCATATATATATATATATATATATAATATCTAAATATTTATGCTATTGCAATCTCCTTAGATTGAGATTTTATATTAAAATTTAAGATAAATCATAATACTAGTGCAACGTGTTTGCTTTAACTTCCCAGTCATGTTTTTTTAAGTCTGATTATTTTAGAGTAACTTAATCGTGAGAACTTTTTGTTTCTCAATTTTTTTCTTGCTTAAGTAAAATTTTGATTGGTTGTTTTTTATATGCTATATTAAGTTAGATTTTAATCTCTTCAAAGTCATATTGAATAATACGAGATGAATGAGAAGCATATGTTCTCAAAGAAATAATGTGGAAAACATTGTTCACTCTAACCATTTGGGTGATGGGTCAAATCTACTTTGCAAGCAACATGACCAACTCTTTCAAGCTTTTGGAAATACTCAATATATTTGAGTCTCATTCTTTTGTCAAATCTAATTATCCTTTTTAGATGAGTCATTTTAAGAAAGAAAAGATCACCTTCATGAATTTATTACTTTAATATTTTTTATCAAAATATTTTTTAACTTAAGAAATATACATTTTATCTCTAATTATTTTTTATTGTTTTAGTGATTTTCTCAACAATGTCTAATTTAATCAATTGTTGTTCATAGTATTCAAATTAACATAGAACAAATTAATACTTTCTTTCACATAGGACTTCATAAAAAACCAAGAAGAATAAAGTGTTGCAATATGGTATAAGGGCTAACTTTTTATTAGTTTGATATGTTTCGAGATAAACTAAGCAGAAATTAATGGACTTTAACATCTCAAAAAAGAGGGAGCTGAATAATAGGTGATGTCTTGAGAGAGAAATTTTTAAACAAAGAGTAATAAAAAGCATTACTTCTAATAGTGTATGAATGATTTGTTCTACATTGACTACTGAGATGAGAACTTGGTAGATGTATATGAGATACTATGATCTTATAATATTTATGTGTTTTTTCAAGAAAAATTAGCATTGAAACCTATGAAATCTTTATAGTTAAACCTGCAAACTCTTTTAGGTTTCCAAAGAATGTGAACCTCCATGATTGGTACAAGCTCCAAGAGAACTCCACGAATGATCAGTCAATGATTAAAGCTTGAGAAACTCATCATTATATTGGTTTCCTAAGAATAATAAAACTAACTATTGAGGGTTTTACAATAGGCAATTTTGATGATTTTTTTTATTAAAAAGGTTATGTAAAACAATTACAAAGATGTAAAAATTAAATTAGTAATTATTTATCCAATTAGATGTGTTCAAAAGATGGTATCATCGAATCCATAGCTTTGAAGACTTTCCCATGCTTATAAAAGAATGAACCAATGGTTGAAGGATGTATGGGATGCATGTTAACATATAATTGGAGAGAAAAAATGAAGTTCTCATGTGAGTGGGAAAGGTTATATACCACTCTACATGTGTTAAGGCATGATCTTACACCAAATTAGTGAAGATTTTAGATACACCTTCACCATGATTTTGCACAATTGAATAGTTTTTTTCTTTATAAATCCTCGTATTCTTACTATTTAGAGAATATCATAAAAACATAACCCATAATCATCAAGACAATCATATTCTACTCCCATATTTAACAACTACTCAGCCATCAAATGGAGGCAAAAAAGTATTATTTATCTATCAACACAATCAACTAATTGTATTTTTAGCTTGTTTAAACTATACGTTTTGTTTAAACAAAGCACAAAATATTTGTTTTATTCATGACATTTAAGGTTTAGTTTTTAAAAACTTCTACATAAATAATATTATTATGGTCCTTTTTTTAAAATAATGGACTATTTTGTGCATAATTATAAGCTCAGTATCTAATGGCAACTTATATATTTGATAAATAAAGATTATGAAGTTTTTACAATATAATTGAGCATAAAATATGTAACAAAGGCGTATAGGGTTGTTTGTTCTATTTTTTGTAATGTAATGGACTAAGTCCATCATAAAGTTCTACAATTTTTACACCAACTTCATAGCCATTATATTTATTATTTCAATTGATATATTTTTTTAGAACTTTTTGTCTCTTTTTTTGTTTGATTCTTGGGGTTTATTTTGTTTGAGTATAAGCAATATTCACATATTTATCAAATCATTCCAATCTTGCTCTTCATTAATATAACCATAACACAACCACATGGACTTGACAAAATCCATGCACTAACCAAACAAAAAAAGTAAAACTTCATGCATGTCTTATTGTATTTTATATAATCATTTGAATTGACATATTGGCATTTTAGCCATATAGAATAAACAAATCTCATCTATAGCACAATTAGTAACATCCACACTTAAAAAAGTCAACTTCTTTTTGTTATCCACCTCATGTCAAAATAATCTTATCGTTGAAAAAAAAAATTGAATGTGGTATGAAAACATTTATTTTTTATTTTAGTAAGTCATGTCCTATGAAGCATACACAAATTGAAAGGGGCTTTTAGAGTTTGCTATGATAGCATTGTTCAACCATCCATTAGCTTCCTTTTCATCCCATCTTTTTGACTCTCACACAATTGCATCTTTCCTTCTAGTTTCTCCTTCTCTCTAATGTGTTGTCTCTATGAAAACCTATTGTGTTAACCTCTTGTAACTCAAAACATATAAAAAAATGATGAATACTTTTCTATAAATTGATATTTTTTAAATAACAAGCATCGACAATCTCTCTAAAACATGTTAGAGATGACATGCTCATTATATTCTAAACTTGTTAAGCTTTACATAGCCATTGTTAGATTTAAAGAAATTTTAAGAAATACTCAATTATACCCTAAAATTGTTACTTTAGGTCTAAAAAAGGTACATTATGGCATGGTAGATGGTATTCAAATTGCATGCTTCTTATGTGGAATCCATTTACATATTCATTAAATAGCATCACATCCCCTTTGTTTCTCAAATATTGCAATAACCATTGTTCAATAAGAAGTTCTTAAACTTTTCCATATGAATGACAATGATGTAGTTTGTTTCCTTTATTTTCTATGTAATCACTCATCTCTATTTAGTTTGTTTCCTTTCCCCCTTTTTCTTTTAATCAAGACACTCTTTTTTTTTGTAAATGTTAAGATATGGCTCTAATGCTTCAAATTAACGATGATACACATTTTAAAAAATCTAAATGGTTCATTACTTCATTATTGATTGAAGCCTCTTTAAATTTGTAACCTTATAATTCTAATAATAAAAGCAAGTTTATTTGAATTTTGACATTACATAAACCAAAAAATTCAGATTGTCGATCCATCATAAACAATCATAAAAAATAATTAATTATCATTAACCATTTCTAATTATGCTACTACACTACATAGAATAAACTAAATTCATGGAAGTGTACTATACAATAAAGCAAGTTTATTCATAAAAATACATTACAAAAAGTTCATAGAATAGCTTTTTATAAAAAGAACTTTCTTTTATGCCTTTGTCTTTACGATTTGGTTCTCCGTATGAAAAACTAATACATATGGATATTTATGATTAATTATCTTTTTTTGGGATTATTATTAGCCCATGACCTTAGAGGTTACAAATGGGTGGAGCCACTTAACTAACTTTAAATGATACTTAATAGTTTATAAATAGCATTCAAGACTTACAAAAGCTCATATAACATTCCAAAAGAGTTACATAATAACTTAATAGTTTTCATTTATTTAAAACTAAAAAAATGTTTGTAATATTTATATGAGATATCGTAGTCTTAAGATATCAAGAACCCTTTTAAAAAGAATAAAATTTACTTGAGTTAGGATAGGATAATCTAAAAGGATAATACCCTAACATAATAATATTGTGATATCACATTTGGTATCAAAGATGACCCATTATGTAATATCTTAGATTTTTTTATTAAGGTATTATCTCAGATCAATTAGGCTCGTCCTTATCTAAGAGTCTTTTTTGCTTGTTCACCTATCCCAAAACTTTTATGACTCTAGTATGATTAACCAAAGAGTTCTTATGATACCCAAGACTTGATCACCCATAAAAGATGCCTACCCTCCTATAATTGATGTAACGATAGCAGATCTTACATGAATTAAAGTCAATCTCAATATATTCCATTTTGTTTCCCTTACTCTCCACAACTTTCATGTCTTAAGACGTCTCTTATATATGGGCTTAAGCAAGTCTCCACAAGAGACCAAAGTTATAATTCAATTGTGAAAGTGGATTGTTTAGCATTAAGAGTATGGTTTTTTCCTATTTCAAATATTTTTTGCATAAAAGTTTTCTTTTATTATACTATCTCTTATTAGTTTCTCTTCACTTATGAATGATAACTCCACCTCTCATGAACATCTCATTCTACTAAATTTTCACTTTGTCCAAACTTACTTCATACATCTTTAAACTAAAAATAGCATCAACAATCACCTAGCCTAGAATGGATAACCTCAAACCATCACCATATATGTACTATTATACTAAGTATGGCCAAGTGGGGAGAACATGTAATCATGTAGAAGTGTTTTACTCCAACAATGACAATAGAGGAGAATAGCAACGGGATGGCTAGAAATTTGCCAAGTGAATGATGCCTTCCATCTCCTTTTCTGAAAAGATCCTTCAAGCGATGCCCTTTTCTTGTAAACTTAAGGTGTACTCCTTCGTTATGGAGTAAATTCCAATCTTTGAGATCAATTTACTTATAAATTAACAAAAAAAAAGAATATTCTTCAATGAAGGATATTGTGTTAATCATTTCACAAATGGATTCAGTAAAATAAGCAAGTCCTTAACAAAGAAGACCTATGATGTATAATCACTGTATAACGACTCCCAAACTTCTTCATCAAAGATTATTTCACCATCTCTTTGTCCCCATACTCATAACATGGATTACTCTAAAGAGGGGCTAAATGTTGCATAGATTTTAGATGATTGACTTTGGATTGTTGATTATATCCATGAAAATCATTAGAAGTTATGAGATACCTTTGTGATCACAAAGGATCTCGAGTTTGTCATTTTACGTTAGCCTCAAACAAATCATAGTGTCGTTGACATGGGTCTTTTTATTAATTATTTCCTATAATTTAGGGAAATACTTTTCATTTTTTTCTTCTTTTTCTTAAATTTTTTTAAATTCTCTATTTTAATGAAAAGAGATTGGTGTTTGATATTCCTTGCCTTTGCATCTTTTTCAAATTATCTTTGTAATGGTTGGTCTCATGGTACTTGGGAATGCATTTGCAACTATTGATTGCAGCTTGCATTGTGCCTTTGCAACTTTCATTTGATTGGCTTCGTCAGTTTCCTTTGAAACATTGCATTTATAGTTCTATGTAACTTTTATAATCAAAATAAGATTTGTACTTCAATCTTTCCAAAATCTTAATTTTCTACATCAAAAATAGAAAGTAGAATACATGAAAAACATTACAAGCAACCATATTTTCCAAAGCCACAACAAAAATAAACGTAGCCAAAGTTGATGCAACAGAGCAAATCACAACTAATGTTTAGACAATAGAGGCGATCATTAGTTTGAATGTGGCTTAGCAACTATATTACAATTAAATGATTACTATCAAAACAAAGCTTTGATACCAGTGTATGATAATTTGGAGTGGATGCTCAACAAATTAGGAAAGAATAAGAATGAAAGAATTGAAGATAGAGATAAAGAATTGCCATTCTTCTAAGCATAGGTACTTCATTCAATACCTTGGATTATTGTCACAAACGAGAGAAGAAAAACCCTCAAGAGATCTTCATCTTCATTGCATAATACCCAAAAATGTTTAGATATTTTACTTCAAAACTTCTAAGAAAACATCTAACCTTAAGCTTAAACCATCTTCCTTTGCTTAATTTCTAGAAACTTAATTAACCATTCTTTACAAAATTCCAAAGACTCCTCCTTTCTTCCTAAATCGGTTCACCTTCGGTTCTGAACAGGCATCAAACTGGAAGAAAAACAATAAATTTTGCTCCAGCAAATATCTTCAATTCATTTACCATTCCTGCCCAGTTAAGAAGAAACGTACCAGAATCTGCTTGAGCTGCCCTTCAGGGGAAGATTCATGACAGAGCCATGCATGGGAGGAAGAGAGCCAAACGTAGCCAGGGCTAACTTGCCGGCACCACCCAGTCGATGAAGAGCTACTGCTCTCATGACGTTCGCCGGCAAGTCATCCTTGGCTGCATGCCGCACTCTGCCTCCTCATGCACGGCCCTTCCATGGAATGCTGCTCAACCATGCCCACTTCCCATGCCTTTCTGCTGCACCTGATACATATATATATGTGTATATATATATATATATATAATGGCTGGTTTGGATTATAACCTGAGTTTGGTGTTCAGGCTGAAAAGTCGATTTTTTGGGTTTTTTTGCTGCTTTGGTTGGACCTGTGATGAGAACTCTTCACATTCTTATCCCAAAAATAACCTGTTCATTGTTTTATGCTGCTTTTTTGTGGCTAAGCATCACAGAACAAGCCACATTGGGCCAAGTCATGGTACGGTTGCTGTAAAAAAATATAACAACATAAAGAAGCTATGTAATATTATAGTTTATGTAACTTCTAATTCCCTTATAATACACAACAGAAAGTTATCAACTTGTCAATAAGTAGAAAACAAGTAGAGATCCAACAGTGAAGTATGATAAGCCTTGCGGGTGACTTTGGAGTTATCGTTGTCGCATCCGAGAACATCTAGGCATTGGAGTGTTAGATGCTTTTGTTGGGTGTGTGATTATACTTTTCCCTAACTAGAGTTGACTTGCTATTGATCCTGTGGATATTGGAATAGTCATTCTGATAGGCATGTTGAGATGAGTGAAGTCCATACATGCCTGCCATCGTACATTTTCTTTCTTATAATGATGACTATGGTGACCCACTGGGGATATTGCATTAGTCGGATAAAGCTTGTATTGAGAAGCCCCTCTAGTTTTACTTTGATTGCATCTTTCTTCTTGAAGTTAAAAGTTCTTTACTTATGTTAAAAGGGATTAGACCCATGCAAAAATTTAAGATAATGGTTGGCTACTTCACATCGCATGCTAAGTATGTTCTCAAGCTTTCATATAGACTCATCTATATGGTTTGCTAATAAAGTAATAATGAAGTTTTGTAGAGCTTGAACTTAATGTTTTCTCCTTCATCTTGGGCCTTGCATCTAGTTTAACCTCCTTTAGCTTTTCCTTCTTTCTCTCATTTAAGATGGTAAGGTAGCATTGATGAGATTGAAGTAGGTTTTTGCAAATGGTGACTTCAAAATTAGGAGTATGAAACTTAAATCCTATTGTGAATATTTTAACCAAGATGTAATTATAAGGGGATAGAGTTTTGATGACCAAGAAGGACGTTATATGAATCAGATATCCACCTTGTCTTTGACGTTGATGTATAATGTAATAATCCAAATTAGATGAGAGAATCTAATTATACACTACAAAGGGGATCACATGGTGTAGCATCCCAAATGCATAAAATGTATTTTTTTAGTAATATTATATTATTTTTATTTTTTATTTTTTTAGAATTTAAAGAAAAATCACACACTACTCAAAAAAGGGTATAACATTTCAAATATGAGAAATAAAATACAAAATTAATTATACATTTTATTAGAAGCTCAACAATATCAAGATGATAGAAAAGATTTTTTTAAAGTTATGAAATAGAAAGTTTGATTTTTATATGATTAAATAATCAATTTAAGTTAATAAATTTTAAAATATTCAAAAAATATTAAAAATAATAAATGTAATAAAAAAGTTACAAAAATAGATTACATTATAGAGCTCATACAAATAAATGTAAAAATAATGTTTTCTAGGCAAAAAGATGAAGTGCTACATCATAAAGACCAAATGGTTTAAAACGAAACTAATAAAATAATAATTATAAAATTTTTTATATTAAAAAATTATAAAAAAAATTACAAACAACACAAAACAAATATAAATATTAGGTGATAAATATAACTCATCTAGAATCATGTAAAATTAGTTGACTAATTTTTTGAGACAAATTAATTAAAAAATTTATAAAATCTTACTAAGATTATGATTATTTTAAAATTTAATAATTTTTATAAATCTTATCCTTACAATATAATAGCTATTTGAAAAGATGTGAAAAGGCGATTTCCATTGATAGTGTTGGGATTTTTGAAATTTGACGAGAAATTGTCTAGTGTATTAGCTGAGCGAGGGAGAGAAAGAGAAGGAATTTGAGGAGGGGTTGCTACCGTGCAAGAAAAGAACAAAAAAAAGGAATTCAAAATTAGAGATTTAGTATGGCAAGGAAACAAAAAAGAAAGAGATTTTACATTGTGAAATTGTGAAGTCGTGCAAGATCATTCCCAAGGTGTGAATATAATAATTCTCAAAATTATTTAGGCATACTAGATATATTTATACATCTATTTGATGTACATATTTTAATTATTAGTCTATCATAGGAAAAAAATGAATTATAAATAACGAGAGTATTCTTTTAGAACAATTATATAAAGGAGTTTCTTGTTGTATAAGAAAATATGTAGATATTTATCTTTCTTGGCTAAATTAGTTATGATTTTGAAAATTCACATATCATATTCATGTTATGCTCTTGACCTTATGGTTATAACTAAAGTGTTTTAGACACTATAGCAATGATAAAAATCATTGATAATAGTAAAAACCATTGTCATAGAATTAACCAAATAGTTTAAACTATTGCAAAACCTCACTCGTATAATATCTTCTTTTTGAAAAGTCTTTTATTAAACATATCTAGATACAAACTAAAAGTAGCCTATCTTATGTTTTAATCACGTATTATAGAGACATACATTAACATAAACTTTAAATTAATTTGGTAATTGTGTGAGGACTTGTTCGAATGCATTTATCAAGAGAACCCCTCTTCCCTAAAAATTCTTTATTTTTCTTGAATGCCTTTCTTTTTTTCTTCATAGTTTAATATAGATTTAATAAAATAAAAAAGACAAGCAATCCGACTAACCTCAAAATCTACAAATGCCTTCAACATTTTTTGACTTGGCTATAGAATAATAAGTATAGCTTTGTTCTATGAGGACTGTTTTTCTTTTTTTATGTTTTGTCTTTTTCTTTGATGGTTACGATGAATGCTTTAGAGTGTATTCCCAAATAGATTTGGTCAATCACTAATACTACAAAGCATTTGTAATACTTACATGTTTATTTGTCTCTTCCTTGGGCTTTTTTCCATCAAAAAGTATATACATCTATCTTTTGAAATGTAGATAAACATTCAAATATTACATGTTATAAAGGGTTGTTCAAGCAAGAGCACTATTCTTGTCTTGACATGTAAAGGAAAAAAAAGAAAATTTAATATGAAAACAATAAATAAAGAACTATTTAGACTTCTTAGAAGACAAGACAAAATGTCAATAATGACATGGATGTCATGTAATGGATTAGAGTAGAACTTAGTGATGATTATCCATTCGAAGGATGGCCCTTGAGTTGTTATTAAATAATAAAGCTTAGAAGAAATATGTTGAAAATCATGATCAAAGGACTATTACAGAAGAGCTAGGAGATTATCAAAAGGTTATCAATGTCATCTAATAGGTTAGGAAACATGTTCGATGTGTCATGAAAATACGAAACTTGAGGTTCACATGTCACCCGTATGAGACCCTTGATTTAGATAGTGACATACCAAAATTTATATCTTTTACCTCTACTATATGACATTTGGAGTGTATATATTTTATATAGTCAAAATCTGAAAATGACAAAAACTATAAAAAAATTGAATAAAAACAAACTTTTTTGGTTTGACTTAGCAAGAATTTTAAATGAATCAACAACATTTTTGTATAAAAGCACAAAATATAGATCTCTAGATATACATACAAGCTTATTTTGCTACTTAATTATAAGAAAAAATATTTTATAGATATTCTTTCTTAGTATTGGATTCATTTCTTTTTAGATAAAGATAAATGAATGGATAAAGTCTTCATCATAAGAAAGTTCCAACATCTTAAAAAACTCTACAAATCATTCCATTTATTGTACCTTTTTTTGTTGTGTTCTTTGTTTTAGCTTTATTATATATTAAAGTATATTTCTTTATGGATGTCTATTTTGTCTTATAACCTTTATTTTTTTTATAAGGATAAGCAATCATAAAAAAACCAAGATATCTTTAATAATATAATTGCATAACTTATTTTATTACCCATTTGTCATCAATCACATAATCTCTTATCTTATTAGACTAAATACAATGTAATGACATAATTACATATCATATTAGCCTTCTGTCATTAATCACATAATCTTTTACATTGTTAATTTATTGTAATTAGGGATATTTGAAATTTGAATATCCTATTATATGTAAAGGGTTTTCATACAAATTTTAGATCCTCTTTATAAATAAGGTCAAAGTATATTTATATATGTTAAGAAAAAAGAATTATAATATTTCTACTTCCCTCAATATTCTCTTTCTCTCTCTCTCCTTTCAACAAAGTAATAGAACCAAAACGATTCTATTGATTTTTATCTTCCCTAGATATGTTGTAAGTTACAAACAGTACCACTTATTTTACTATATTTAAAATAACTTTCTCAACTTCAACTATCCATATTATTTTTTTTGAAGAGGATATAATATCTATTATATTAAGGCCAAGCCTAAATCACAAAAGGATCCTCAAGGGGGATCGAAAATGAAGTCAGATAACATAAGGTCGAACAGGGGCTTAGGAATTGGATCCCTAGAGCCCCAGATGAAGTCTTTAAGGCACGCTGCCCGAGCAGCCCAATCGGTAGGCACATTCCCGTCTCTGAGAATGTGTGAGAACCGAACGTCCTCGAGACCCAAAGCGTACTGGATAGTTGCCGCGAAGACACCCGACCCCGGAGGGAGAGACATCATCTCGCACACCTCCTGAATAGCCAGCATTTAGTCAGATTGGAGTTCCACAGCCCGGTGCAAGGGAAGAAGATCCTTAACCATATCAAGCGCTATAAGCAAAGCCTGGGTCTCCATCATGTCAACCGCCTGGGATAATAACCTTTTGCCAGCCGCCAAGAGAGGTCTGCCAAAGCTATCCCGCACAACCATGCCCAAATCGGCCATGAATCACCAACCACGGCATCGCAATTCACTCTGATCCATCCTGCTGGGGGGAATCCAACTATGCGTAATAAGCAAGTCCGTGGATTTGCCAGGGTTCCCGCTGGACAGGGAGGAGAGGGAGAGATGTCGGTTGAGAAACGAATGAACCTCAAGCAAGATAGTCTGAATAGTAGAGCAAGGTGGAGGCACCGGGATGTTGTGTCTGGCAGCATTCCTCCTTGACCAAATATAGTACAGCGTAGTCGCAATGGTGGCCGCATCCAATTGCCCGGCACCATGATGAGCAACAGGAGACCCGACGAACAGGAGGACCCGGTCAATGAACAGTAAACCGGCCCCGGTTGACTGGTCCAAGCCGGTCAACGCTGCCCGAATAGTGCGGTCAACCCAAAGCTCTTGGGCTCTCAGCCAGCGCCAAAAGATGTGCTGCAAGGATTCGTCTTCCGTGCAACCCTGCTGGCAAGAGGGAGAGTTGCACAGCCTTCGGCGAGCCAACCACACTGCCGACGAGGGTGGTCACCGGCGACCCTCCACATGAAGATGCGGACCTTGGGAGTGACTTTTATCTTCCAGATGCCACATAATTCCTCTAAGGACCTGCTGCCATTACCGCCCTTCCGAGCATTGCGGACGATGCTCGAGTAGATCTGGCCGCTGGCAGCCCAGGGCCTCTCCGTAAGGGAAAGAAGCAATACGTCCTGTGAGGAACGCAAGGCTCTCGGAAGATGCAAGATGCGGTCCTGAAGCTCCCCATCTGCCCAAGCACTGATAGCATCCCAGTTCCAGTTCCCGCCGGACAAGAGATATTCAGCGACGTTGGCCGACCAGAGGGTGTTCGTGTTGATGAAAGCAGGCCAGCAACTTAAAGGAAGGACTCCCAGCCAGTTATCTTCCAAAATCCTTGTCGTCCGCCCATCCCCAAACTATCCATATTGTTGCTGTTTATACTCTCAAACATCCATCATCAAATACATTCTCCTTTTTATTATTAAATTTAATTAAAGATAACTAATTATTTTGGCAAACACAATTTTTTATCTATTATGATCTCATGACTTTTTTTGGATTGGTTGACAACATTTAAACTTATCTATCTAAAATTAATTTCTCCTATACGACTTTGGTTAAATAGGATCAATTAATTCTTACTTGGATCATCTCAACTCCCAATGAGTCTACTCTTTCAGTGAATATAAATTTTAATACCCATCATAAGATTTGGAAAGCCTTTGCTCAAACTTGTGCCTTGCATTCTCAATAATAATACTTCAATTAAAAGCTAAATGCAAATGGTGAAATAAGGAGAGAGCTCTATTAATGATTATATGTAACATATTAAAGTCAATAGCCTTAATGTCATTAGACACTCAATGTTCAATCTATATATTTTAATGCATATCCTTATAGATCTCAATTCCAATTTTGATAATGTGGTCTTAACTATTATCACCAAATTTAATGATTTTTCTTTGAAGAGGTGCATAGACATTTATCCTCACATGAAAGTGCACATCACCTTAAATCTACACGAATGATAGAAACAATGTTTTCTTTTATCAACATAACTAGATGAGGTCACTAATTACGCAACTATGGCAACCATGGTTGAGATGGTAGACATGGAGGATATCATCTAAGACATAGTCGTGGTCAAGGTCATTATCAAATATGTTCCCTACCTTAACATTATGCTCATGCATATTGCAAACTCTCTAATCAACACTTCATTGGAGGTCCTCAACATGCTAACTCATACCACTCATCACCTCCAACATCTTTAGTGTTTTTTGTTTTCACGTACATATGATACAAGTGCCTTCCATAGTACTCTATTATATTCCTTAGAAGATCCTCCTGATTATACCTAGTATCCCAATTTTTGAGCCATTTATTTCGTTACATCATGTTACAACTTCCTAAAAAAACCTAGCATTCTATTTTGGCATTAACAATGTTCACTTAAGAAACAATGTAGATTTACATATTACTCACATTGAGAATACACAATTGTCTTCTCTTTTTTGTCATCTCTACATGAACATAATCTTGTATGCCCCTTTTATTACTAAAAATCTTCTCTTCGTTCATCAATTTACTTGTGATAATAACATTTTTTTTAATATCTCCTACATGAATGTTTTGTGAAGGATTGAGTTACCAAGTAAGTTATGCTACATAGAATCATTAAGCATGACCTCTATCATCTTTCCTCTTCATCACTATTACTCCCATTAGAGAGTGCACAAGTCTATCATCTTAGCATGCCCAATTGGGACATCCTTCTTTTTGTAGCTATCTTTCTCTTTAGCAATATGCTCATCCTATATAAAAGGCTAAAAGTCATAAATTGCCCTTGATTACATCTCATTAAGTTTTTGATTTTGCTTTATAGCTAATATGATTTCATCTATGTAGTCTTTCTCCTATTCTATCTAATGATGATCGTGCATAATTTTTCATATTTGTGGAAGACTTTAGTAAGTTTATTTGTCTTGTTATCTTGAAATACAATTCCAATATCCTTGATATTTTTATTTGCTATCAATGATATGTTGAACACTACTTTAATTGCAAAAGATGCTCCTTCCATTTGGATTAAAATGGATAATATCAAGCCCTTCATTACCACCTTGACTCCTTGAGTATCATTTATTGTATTTCATTTCCTCATATTCTAGAGCAAAATGGGTTTGCAAAAAAAAACATCATCACATTGTTGAAACTACATTAGCTTTTTTGCTTCTTACCACTGTACCTAAAAAATGTTGGGATGTTTTCATCTCCACAACAGTTTTTCTCATTAATTGCTTACCCAACCAACTCCTTTGTCATCTTAGTCACCACCAACTAGCATATAACTACTTATGGTTTTACAGTTGTGCATTTTATCCTTGGCTTCATCCATACTCCAAACAAAAATTCTTGCTCTAGTACAAGGTTAAAATAAAAATCTCTTACTATTCTTATTGTTGAACTCATTTGGTTACAATCATTTCTTATTGAATTTCACTTACCAACAACTAGCATAACGATTCTTTGGTGTGATAATATTAGAGCAAATACTTAAAATACTTAGTAGCTAATCCCAAGTTTCATGTTAGAATGAAGCATATTAAAACATATTTTCACTTAGTTCATAAAGTGTTGCCACCAATTATCATCAGATAACTTTCCTATCCACCAAAGATAAGCTTGATGACATATTTACCAAGCAGCTTTTAAGACAAATTCAAACAACTATGCACCAATCTTAAAATGGCTCCACACATGCTCAAAATGCAAAGGGATGATAATACAATCACATAACCTACCCAACCCAAAAAACTTTATGAAGTTTTGTTTATTTAACTTATTGCAATTGCTTCTTTTGTTCTTGAATCAAACCTAACCATACGATGTGCATTTTAATAGACCAAAAAGATAAGTCTCCTAATCTCTTGTTGAATCCAATGAGTAATTTGTAATGGTTATTGGAATACAATATGTATGTGTGTGTTTGTGTGTGTATATCTGTATGTTGTTTGCGAATTTAAGAAAAATATTTGAATAAGTTTTAGCAAGTAGTTTTTGAAAAAGAAGTTTTATATGAATATGATAACTGTTCAAAAAATTGTCATATAATCAATCATGTATGGTGATTTTATTAAAAAATTGTTATGTAATGTTGACTTAAAAGACATTATGTAAAGTTACCTCATGTGATGATTATATTGTATGACCATTTTATAAGATTGTTTCATACAATAGTTTTTTCAAATAGTTGTTGAATAAGACTATCACAACATTTTTTCAATAAAACCACCATTTAAAGTTACCTTGGAGTACAATATGCAATTTCCTTTTTTAAAAAATGATGTATAATTGATTTATTTAAAAAATGATGTCTAATTGATTTATTTAAAATTATTGTTTTCTCACAAATTTGCCATAGATATGCATATATATTCCACATTTATAATACTTACATAAAATCCACATTGCAACAATACAAACCTAAATACATTAAGAATGGAATGCAATTCACATAAAGAATGTAAAACTTATACAACAGTAAAATTATCTTCCTCTACTCATAGCCATGTGAATCCTCTCTTAGTTTGTCAAACCTCAAAGATGAAAAATTTAGCATAACAAGTAAAGTATCAAGAAAATAGTCAATAATATTAAAGTGATATATATATGAGATAAAATAAGAAATATCTCTATGAAACTTTTAAGCAAATACCTTTAACTTTTTTTATTTTTAATTAAATTACATTAGCTCCCATACCCATTTGCCAACAAAAATTAAGTATGCCAACCACAATAATTTTTATTTACTATTTTACACACTATTAAATAGGCACAAATTGTTATACACATTTAGTTTTTAATGAATTTCATATATTTATGTATTGTGATTTGTGAAAAATTATATAATTAAATATAGCATAAAATCAATCATCTTTAATTCAAATAAAAATAAAAAACATAAATTTAATATGAAAAAATCTTCAATGAAAAAACTATAGCAAAAAAATTGATAGATTAAAACATGTTTGAAAAGATAATATTCATAAATTAAAATTTGCTATAGATGATGCAATTAACTTAACAAATATAATAAAAGCAAATTGATTATATATATATATATATATATATATATATATATATATATATATATATGCTATGTTAATAATTATTATAAATTAATAAATAGTTAAACTTATGATTCAATAACTTTTTAAATATCATCAATAATAAATTTTTAGGCGAATTTGTTCATTACATATAACAATTATAAGTATAAATAATCACTAACATCTAGTGATCATTGTGAAGATAAAAATGTTACAGAATAAATATATTAACATATAAAAAATTCAAAACAAATTAAAAACATATAAAAAGGGGAATAAAAATTAATCATGTTTGGCCTCCATTAGTCTATATTGCCATCTCACTATTCATTCATTATGTTGTTGTACAATGAGACTCATGATGGATCAATAAAACATATGCAATAGTTGTCAATCTTCTTTTATTTGATTAAAAGAACACTGCACTTCAACATAAGAAACCTAGCAATTGTTGTGCCATTTTTTTCTTTGTGACAAATGAACAACTTTAGATTCTTCAAAAGCAAATGTTCATTTTCTCCAAATCCTTCTTTATACAAAGAAAGGCACATAAACTCTTGCGAGGTTGAAAATTGTAATTGCAATTGAAAAACATCTATGGGTAATCACAAATACAATTGTAACACTACTAATGATATAAAAGAAAAACATTATACATGAGTATCATTGTGACTTTTATTGACTTTGCAAGGTAGGATCTTGCACTCCTTTGGAGCTACTCACACCCTTCTCTCACCAATTTCTCTATTCGACTTCCACCAAAAATGAAGAATTCAACAAGTGTAAACTTCATCTACAAAAAAGAAGAAGCTCTCTATTACATCCTAACGTTAGCATACATGGTTGACCATCAAAGCTAGCATACATAAGTTCCATTTGTATCTTCCAACAAAAGGGATATTAGCTGCATCATAAGTTGTAGGAGGAACTTTCCTACATGGTGAGGTTTTTGTTTATAAAAAAACAACTAACAAAGATAGCGTTTGAAGAGAGAAAAGGTTACTTTGGTGGGTCTCGAGGGTTGGTTCATGAAAGAGCCTTGCATGAAAAGAAGAGAGCCCAACGTAGCCAAGGACAAGTTGCCGGCAGGCAGGCAGGAGGGCAGTAAATGAAGAGTTGCACCTCTCTCATAAGGTTTGCCGGCAAATCATCCTTGGCTGCATCCCACTCTCTGCCTACTCAGGCATGGCCCTCCCATGGAATACTGCTCTCACGACGTGGGGGAAAGGTTCATGACAGAGCCATGCATGAGAGGAAAAGAACCAAACATAGCCAGGGCTTAACTTGCCGGCACCACCCAGTAAACGGAGAGCTGCTGCTCTCTCATAAGGTTTGCCGGCAAGTCATCCTTGGCTGCATGCAGCTCTCTTCCTCCTCATGCACGGCCCTTCCATGGAATGCTGCTAAACCATGCCCACTTCTTCTGCCTGACTGCTGCACCACATACCTTGCTGTTATTTATAATGGTAGGTTTTGCTTCGAGTTCTTTCTGTTGGCGTCAGGGACTGAGCTTGGATCAACTGAAAGACCATTTCCTATTCTTATCAACTATTTTGCTGTGGCTAATTATTTCAATAAATCACCTCAGAACAAGTCAGGAAAAGTCGATTCTTTTTTAATAATTTAACTGAAAAGTTGTTTTTATGACTTAAAAAATCAGGAAAAAAAATTACAACCATACAAAAAGGATTTAAATATTAGGGTTAGGTTTTAACTAAGGATATTCTCCTTAACTTTGTAGAAAAAATATGCAAAAAAGTATGTTCCTTTCATGCTTTAAACTCTTAATATTTTGTGTAAAGATGTCCTTTAACTCAAAAAAACTTATATCTTTTCATTTTATATAATATCTACTATGAAATAGTTATCCCGTAAAGAACAGATTTGACTCTAACCTAGATATACCGGTAAAAGGCTTCTCATATAGTTTACACTCTTTAGTGTTTCAACTACTGTGGCCTCTTTTCCTTTAGCTTCTACAGTGGTCTCTTGTCTTGCCTCAATCATTGTTCTACATCCTTGTTTCTTTCCATTTGCTCCTTTTCAATTGTCAAAAAGAATCTCTTATGCAAACATTGCTAGAGAATTAGAGAGATTGATAGACTAACGAGAAATAAAGAAAGAAGATACAATGAAAGATTTATCAAGAAAAGAAAAAAATTGTTCATGACTTAAAAGGTTTATTTGATATCTTTGATTATTGTCACTGGTGAGAACTAATACATCCTTCATTGTAAAAGAAATTTATCTGTTATATCATTTTTGTAACTTGCAAAATATTTCACGTACTAAAACATCATACTAAAATGTAAAATTTCTAGAAAATATCAACCAAGTCAAAACTACATCTTTATTTGTCTAAACATCGTGAATTGATTATGTATCTTTATTAGAGAATGGATTATATTTTGCTTTAACATGATTTCTTCTAAACAAAAGAGAAGTTTCATCAATTAAATTTACCATAGTTCTTCATTTAAAAGATTATTTTCAACAATTTGCTCTCTTGCTTCTTCTAAACTTTCCGTTTCCATTAGACAATGGCTGTTTCTTGATCCTTTTGTTTGTCTTCTTCTTGGAATTGTGCCTTTGTTTTGGATGAGAAACGCCATTCTTTATCTCAAAATGCTTGACATTTTCTTAACATAAAGTTAATTCTTCAGACATATTTTCTAATATTTTACATCAGAATTTGAATTAATCAAATTAAATAAGCATGAATTGAGGATTCCAAAATGTTAACTCCTCTTTGATCTAATATGCTTTTTATTTTTTTTACACTTATAAAAGAATGTTACCTTTTACAAATATAATATTTTTCTTTGCATGGTGCGAATGTACAAAAACCACCAACGACGTAGCAATGACCATGACAAGGTGGAAGACTGATAATGAGAGTGATGATGGTGGAAGTAATACTTGAAAAAGAGAAACTATCCACAAAGGAGAACAAAACATTTAATCCAAAAATGCTAGATATGAAAGTTTGATATCTAGATGGGTTCTAATTACTTAAAATGGTTAGCTTATATGGAGTTTTCTTGCTATGACTTTGAGACAAAAAAGTAAGCTATGATTCATATTTCTATTATCTAAGGTTGTTGCTCTAGATATTTGTGCGGCTATAGGCATTAGATTGGGATTGTTTTACCGATTATTATATCATGATATAGTTTTCTACTTAGAATTTACAATGAAATTTTTAGAGCACTAGTAAGCATTTTATATTGTTCAATTCTTAAGCATTTATGTTTAACAAAATGAGGATGATGATGCAAGTAACGTGCCTACTTTGCAAAAGAATACATAGAATCAAACGTACGAGTATTACTCGATAATAGAATTAAATTTATAGGATTGTGAAGCTAAACAACACAACAAATCTCCAAAGGAGAAAAACCCATACTGTGATTTATAGAATTATTATATACAAATTCAACTCAAGAAAGCAAAAGATTCTAGCTATTAAAATTCTCACTCGCGATACTTTAAGGCAAATTTCACTAACTCGATTGGCTACCACGATGTTTAGTTATTTTTTGTGGGAAGAATGTGTTGGCAGTTTCATCTTGATGCCTAAAATGTGTCTTTATAAGAAAAACCTTGTGAAAGTCACATTGCAATTAAACACTATACTAAAATGTGAGACATGCAATTTGACAATAGGTTAAAAAAATGTAAATATGTGTGAAACATATAAAGTTTTATAGCATGAAATAAAACAAGTCATTTGGGAAAAGATATTTATAACAACCATAATCAAAACATAGTTATCCAATGCCCTAAAAATTGTTAATACAAAATTAAATCCAATTTCTTTTCATGAACATTATGGAAAAAACTAGGGAGTCTCACATGAGAATTTTGTTGAAAAAACATCAAATCTCAAGGTTCATTTGTTTATTTGAATTGCAAGTTGGTTTTGATTCTGAGTGGTGGGCTAGTGTTGATTAGCAAACAAGGGTTAAGGAATGAAGGAAATGGAGACCACTTCAATTTTGTAGCCATTTAAATATTTTTTTTTTATCTAAAGGGTTAGCTTCTTTCAAATAATCTTTTTTGCTTCAACTCTTCTAATAGCCATGTACAAAAGAACTTTTTATCAATTTGTTAATAGTTGGTAAAAAAAAAACAAAAGTACATTGTTCAAGAATGAGACAAACAAGTCATGTCTTGTTAGTTGTTTGATTCATCTCTTGTTTCCAATTGTGGTGAAAGTTTTTCAAATTTGTTTCTTTGTTTCAATCTTGATTTTCACACCCTGTTCGTCCTTTCCTTTTATGCAACCAAATGATGCTTCTAACTAGTGGAAAACACAGAGAATCGTTAGATTAAGACATAAAAATTTATTTAAAATGGGTTTATAATTTAAAATCCAACTTCATAGCATTTTCTTATTGAAATTCTTATGTTTGTGTAGCTATTAAACTATATTTCTTTTCATCATTTTTGCAAAAGGAAAATTAAATTGGAATAATCATTAGTCATGTGAGATGAATCGATTTATAGATAAATGACCTTGCATGTAGGATTTCAAAATTTTTGTTTTGTTTTGTCTATTCTAATAAATGGAATGGAAAGAGTCCTTCAAGTTGCATGGTTTATTACAATTTGAAGTCAATTAATTTTTTTGTTGTTATTATTGTTCTATTGTTTAGAAGTTTGTGTTTGTATTAAATTTTTTTTTTCTATTGAACTTCTATGCTTTGTCTCTCTGAATTTGCTTTTAAGAGATTCAACAATATAAAGTTTTTTTAATTTATAGAAAAATCCTTCAAGATAATTATAGAAATGATCTCCCAAAAATGTTCACATTTAAACTATCCTTCACAAACAAGAATAAAATAATCAATATAAATTTGAAAAGACTAACAAATTAGAGCCTTCACAAAGCAAAATAAATAAATAAAAGAAATTACAAAAGGAAAATGACATAAAGAATCAATAAAATTTCAAATTAAACAAAAAAGAAATTATAACATTCCACTTTTCATTGATAAGGTATTATTTGAAACAAATTAGGAGATCTCTTTTTGTTTTATCACCAATTTCAAAATTTCTTTAACTCAAGCATATTTAATGGTAGCTTGCCCTCAAAGATGACTTATATTTCAAGACTTATGATTTTACTTATATAATCAATGTGAAACTTATTCACCCTTAAGGCCCACATACTTTGGATGCTCTTTAGTTATTCCATCTTTTTTAGGCAACATTAACCCCCCATGTTTCAAATATTATCTTACTTTTTTCAACCTTTTTAGTAGCTAATTGAGCGTTACATGTCTACTAGTTTTTGTTTGGTTTGTCCTTGAAAAACATTAGAATAGAGAAAGCTGGCTTTGATACTATATTATAACATCTCAATCTTGTGAATTATTATCTTGAACTATTTGGTTTTTATCCTACTCCATGGGGTCTTTTTTTGCTTGATCACTTATCCCAAAATTTCTCAAACTCTATCATGCTTTACCACTAAATTTTTACCATTAAATTTTTATAAGATTCAAGCTTATGTAATCCCCCAAAGATGTCTTACAATTTCAAACCTTATGATTTTACTTATATCATTTAGGATCTTTCTTTTTATAGTCGATGTGAATTTACCCTCATGGTACCCATACCTTGAATGTTCTCCTAGTCATTTTTTCCTTCTTAGGCAGCTAATTTGGTGTTACATGCTCACCCTTTTTTACTTGGTTCATCCTCGAACCATATCTGACTAAAGGAGATTGACTCTGATACAATATTGTAGTACCCTAACCTTCCTTAGTGAGATTTATCTCTTACTAAGAGAGTTTTATCCTTTTGTAAGAGATCCTAGTTTGCTTGGTCACGTATCTAAAAATTTTTCAACTCTAATATACTTAACCATAAAGTTCTTTTTAGATCCAAGCCCAAGTTACCTTCAAAATATATCTCATCATTTTAAGGCTTATGATTTTACTTATATTGCTAAAAAATATTTTCTCTTGTAGTTGATGTGAAACTTATTCACCATCATGGCCCTTATACTTTGAATGTTCTTCTTCCATTTTTCTAAGCATTCTTTGTCGTCATATTTTGAATGTTCTCTTGGTCCTGCCATCAATCTTGGGTAACAAAATAGTTGATAGGGTGTCTCATGTTACCCTCAAAAGTATATATAGATGTTAAGAAAGAGGCTAATTTTCTTTTTAGCTAAGTGGACATTAGGCTAAAGGTATCAAAGTTTGAGTTTTCGATGATAGGTGATGATCAAGGTAGTAGAGTGATTAAATCTTCCAAAAGAAGTTATATTGGTTATAAATAGTAATCAAATTCTAAAAATTTTGAAAATATCCTCAAAAGATGTCAAAAGAGTCCTCAAAAAATGCCTCGAGATGTGAAGCCTCGAATAACTACAAGGGTCAAAGAACAACACAAAGAATGATCAACCAACCGCATGAGAATTTCAACTCTATCTTATCTCAAGTCATTTATCTAACGACAAATATTTGAAACTTTCATCTTCAAGCAAAGTTGTGCCAAATATCGTCTTGATACTATTTAACATTTGCAGTACATCTTTTCTCTTTGACACATCTATTGCCTTATGTTAATTACAAAACGAAAACATTAAAAAACTACACGAGGAAACTCACAAACGATGTTCATCAAGCAACCTTTGTCGTCGAGGATGAAAATAAAAAAGATAACCTTGTCCTTGCCCTATTATATTGTAGAAGCTAATAATTTCATGATTTTAAAATATAGCTCAACTTTGTTGCATACTTTGGCTTTTGTAGTGTTTGTATTCATTCCAAATCCTTTTTTAAGAAATGATGTGACCTCAAAAAAATAAAAAAAAAACAATAAAAACAAACCTTTCAAGGCTTTATTGGTTGTTGGATTCATTTTTTTTATTTATTTATGAATCATTTCCACATATTTCTTATTGGAACTTTTTGTTGTTTTGTTTGTTTTGTTGTTTGTGTTGTTATTAAACTACATTTCTTCTTGTATCTTTGCCCTGTGCTTTCGTTTGTTTGAGGAATAAACCCTGTTTACAAGTTATATCAACTTATCCGTATCACACTCCACAGTTTATAACCTTGTCCCAACGCCAAGGTCTTTGGCATAACCTAACATAAAGGTTAATCCTCATAAACTTATTATAATATTTTACTTGATCAGCACCCAAAACTCGCAATACATTCAAATCAAATACAACTTTCACATGATCATACACATAATGTGTCCTAAAAGGCAAGGATTCGTCAATCATAACTACCAACAACAAAGATGATGAACAAAGTCGAGGGAGACCACCATTTGCCTTTGGGTCTAAAAGTTTGTCTTTGTTCTGAGTATTTATCAATAAAAAACAACTTATGTCATCAATTACTTTAAAAATAAATCGAAAATTGGTTGGTTTATTATTTTGTGATGTCTTCTCGATTTTTTTATTTATAAATATAAGTATAAAACAAAAAATTGTTATCTTAAAATTCTTTTTTTTTTACTTTATAATTCCTTCGTTTACTTTAATATAAAAAATAATGATACACATATATAACAAGAAAATATTCTTGTTATCTATAAATCATTTTTTAAAATTTAAAATAATTAAAAAATATTTTATTGCATAGTAGAATAAAAACCATACTTCTCATAACTATTATTCTTTTTAATTATAATAGAAAGTTCAAATATCATTCTATCATCAAAGTATAAATTCTTATAACGAAAATAAGTATCAATGCATTTTAAATTATATTAGTTATTGCACCATCTTAATCTCATAAACAAAATATGCTACATGAAATATAAAAAATAGTAAAATATAAAGTTAAAACTTAGGCCTTTTCTCTTAGTTTTTCTTGGAGTTTTATGCTACTCTTTATTTTCACTTATAATTTTTAAGCCAATATCTAAGGTAATCAAGCTCAATAAACAAAAATTACATATATCTCAATGCAAAACATTGTATATTTAGGTATATATCATATGTTGAATCCATTAATATATTTATATGAAATAATAAAGGTATTGCATTATAGTAAAATAAGAGATATACCAAATTTCAATAGAATAATTTATTAGACCACTTTTAATGAATTTTTTTTATCTTTAAATTTGTGAATCCTATTTAGTTCATTGACCTTATCTGTTACATCATAAGATCCACTCTCATGGGCTCTATCCAACTTAAGTAATACCTTATATTTTTAAAATATACGACATGATATATAAAATATAGTAAAATACAAAGTTAAAAGCTAAGCCATCTCTTTCAAATTTTTCTTGGACTATGCATCATTTTCATCTATAGTTTTTAAGACAATAGCTAAACCAAACAATATTATTTGAGTGTGCAAAAATTATACATATCTCAACCCAAACCATTGCACATTTTTGGGTTATACCTTATGTTGGTTCTATTAATATATCTAAATGAAACAATAAAAACATTGCATTTTAATAAAATAAGAGTTGAACCAAATTTCAATATAATAATTTATTAAACCTCTTTCAATTAATATTTTTTAATTTAAGAATATTATTAACTTATTTATCTTTTTTAAAATTTTAATGGTTTTTTTTATCTTTAATTTTGTAAATCCTCCTTGGTTCGTTAATTTTATTGTCATATCATAGGATGTATTCTCGTGAGCTCTATCTAACTTAAGTATTACCTTAATTATATCAATACATTTTGAATTATATTAGCTGTTGCAATATCCTAATCTCATAAACAAAGCATACTACATAATATTATAAATAATAGTAAAATTCAAAGTTAAAAGTTAGGCAATCACTCTTAGTTTTTCCTTAGAGTCTCAACCTACGTTCATTTTCTCCTATAGTTTTCAAGTTGAAGAAATAGTTGAAGTAATCAACAATAATTTAGTAGACAAAAACTACAGTTTCAACATTACGATGTGCTCACTAACAAAGATGTAATTTCATATTACAATTCAAACTACGGTGGAATTGGAAGCAATGGTTATTTCTTGTATCCCTGTTCCTACCATCAATAGATGCATTGAAGATGCTCATAAGATCTTAGAAAAAATCTAATAGGAATATAGTGTCATTAGGAAATTGAAGTGTTATGTTGATACGAGAGGGAACAAATTTACTAATAATAATAATAATAATAATAAAAGTACAAGAGTACAAATAGTATACAATTTTTCTCTTTTTTTTTTTTTTTTGAAAAAAAAAACTGACAAAAATGACATAGAAATAAAAATCCAAAAACATGATTTTATCATGTCTCATAGATTGGTTATTTATGTACTATAATTTTGATAAGAAAAATAGTTATATTGTTCACAACTATTTACCTTGAGACTTCAAAACCTTCTTCAAGGAATTGGTTATGAAGCATTCTCAAAAAACACCTCTAGAAGCATTTGTAAATGATAACTATTAGAGAAGAGCATGCAGGTCGAATGAAAAAGATCCCAGAGGTTATTTAAAGAATACTCAGTTGAATCCAAAATGTGGTTGCCATGCTCAAACTTACAACTTTATCATGACAAGTTTCATTCATTTGATGATAGAAGAAGTGTATAACATTTGAGATGGAGATGGCAACAAACTTAACCTTCAAAACCATTTAGCATTTTATCATACATTTTAGACACTTTGCCCCTTTAAAATGATGCTGATAAACATTAATATTATGAACCAAGAAAAACCCAATATTGTCCTCATTGTATACTTAAAGCAAATATAACTCATGATTTTAAGATGTCTTCAAATGCTGCTATATTATATTGCTTGTGCAGTATCAATATCATGACTTCAAAAGAATAAATAGTAACTTTCTTGAAACACAACATTCTGTATATTCAATGCATGAATTATTTTGCATTACATTCATAGCAGTTTTTTTCTGGAAAAAATAATGATTATCTTCTTCAAGCAATATAATAAAAAAGGTATGCATAACATACAAGACTTTATTGGTTGTTGGATTCATTTAAATTCTAAGCCACACTACTTCCTCATTTCTTATTGGAATTTCTTGCTGTCCTGTTCTCTTTATAGTTTCTGCTTGCTATTAAACAATGTTTCTTCTTGGAAGTTTCTGTTGGTTTTAGTGTTAGCCCTTTGCTTTCATTTGGGATGAGGAATAAGCACTATTTAGATGTTTATAAACTATTCAAATTACCCTTCAGTATATATCCTTATCCCAAATGCACGGTTTGGCTAAAATCTTTGGCATTAAGTGAACATGAACATAAATCTTCACACATCTTTTATTATATTTTACATGACCAATACTTGGACTTCAAAACACATTTGAATGCAATCCTCATAGAATAACACATAGTAATGACCCACAAAGAGACGAGGTTCATGAATAGTAACTTCGATAATTAATGAGTTAACCAGAACCAATGATTCCTAAAGCATAAAAACTATGACTTTAGTAACACAAATACTCCATTGTTTTACTGTTTCAATAGTAGTGAACTCATGACTATAGAGGATTCTCATGGAAGGTCACGACTTTCCATCAAGCAATAACAACAAAGGAAAAGATTGTGTAGAGTTCTTGCAAGATGAGGAAAAAGAAGATTATCGAGAGGGGAGAAAAAGTCAAAAGAGCAAAAGAGTTGATAAAGAGAAGGTGAATGTTAGTTTAAAGATTCTTAGAAAGAAATCAAGATTTGATGTTCAAAATGTGACTATTTTCAATGATAAAATATTATTTATGATTATATAATGATCATTATTAAGATTGATTTTTTATTACCCAAGAAGGATAAATAAGTTTGTTGTGACCATTTTCAATGATAAACAATTATTTAGGATTATACGATGGTCACTATTGATTTCTGATTGGCCAAGATGGATAACTAAGTCTGTTGATCGACAATAGATATGGAATATTAAATGCTCATTTAATATATGAAAGTAGTGAATCTTTGAGCTATAGGCAAGAAATGGAATACCTAATCAAGAAGGTGAATGTGGGATAACAGATGTCCAAGTAGAAGAGGAGCTCGATTGTCCCTTGAGTGGCACAAGTAACCCTTATAAAGAGAAGGAAGACAATGGTCTAGTAGATAATTTTAGGATGGTGTTTTTGGTTAGGAACTACTAGAAAACTTGGGCAAAGATTGTGGCATGGGTTGTCTAGCCAAGACAAAGAGGGTTTCAAATAGGCTAGTTCATCCAAGAAATCTTTTCAAAAACATTAAATACTTGCCAAGGTGCACGGAGCATAATGGAGCAAGTGCACCTAAATTTGTCACTTATTTTAAGGTCCATACATTTGCATGGCTTAATTGCAATAAATAGTTGTATTTATTATGTTTATAGAATAGTTTTAAATCTTAGATGAAATCTATTAATTGCTTCTTGAAAACTTCTTGAATGATCTTAGATGAAACAACAACACTTTGTTAGTTACAAATCGCTATACAATGAAAAAGCACTTGATCCAACCTCAAGTCTACCAAGCGAACGTAAGAATATTAGGCAATGATTGATATGAGCGATCACTGTAAAACATCTTATTTTGTATAACAAATGTCTAAAACAGTCATTAAAGAAAAACTTTTGCAAAAATTTGTAAAGCATGTATGTGGTAAAATCTCTCTATCTTTGTAAAATGAGTATTTTTGAAAAGGTGTTTTATATGAATTGCTATGAAACAGTCCAATTTTCTTTTTAGCATATGAAAACTTTTTCAAAACCCAACCACATATGTTCCCAATCAACAGCCTTCCCTTTGCTCTTCAAAATCATTTCTTTTAGGTATTTTTTTATTACAATTTGGAACTTTACTTGTTCTATTCTTTATTCAAACATTTTGCATTCATTATTTAAACCTTTTGTATTCCTATTAAACTATATTTCTTTAGGAATTCATGTTGCTTTCATTGTTTGTTTACTACTATTATTTTAGACGAGGAGAACCAATCCTGAGGTGTTTAAGTCAGCTTAACCTTAATGTTTAGCAACTTAACTCCAACAGCATTCTTAGTCTTTAGCTCTTGAACTTATCTTAACTGTACGGGTTACCCAAAAGCTTTGCATTTATCTAACTGAAGATAAACTCCCACGTATCCTTATAATATTATACATAAGCTTTTGAATTTACGTATTAACTTGTCATATAAATTAAATCAATCTCATACAGGCTGAATGAGCATGAACTAAGGAATCCATAATTTTTAGTTCTCTGTGGTCTTACCTCTACGAGTATCTTGACAAAGTTTTCAGCAAATTTTTAGATTCTTTCGATGAATTTTGTATCGGTTGTAAAAGTTTTTGAATTTAATATTTCAAATAACATTTTGATCATTATAAATGATATGAAATTATAACATAAGATTCTTTGTAACTGGAAGATAAACCCTTGATTTATTACAAGTAGCTACTTTTACTCAACAATTCTTCTTGTAAAGTGAGAATCTCATCTATATCATTCTCATTTTTAACATAAAAATTTTGCAATTAATTGAGTTGAGTGCCATGATGAACATCATGGACATCAATGCATTCTATCATATGTGTAATGTGCAATGGGAGCCATAGTTGATCGCTTGAGAAAACCTTACATCCTCCATTGAAGCTTGTCAACAATATAAATCATCATGTACATTAAAAGTTTCTCGATCACATGAAGGCAACCTTTTAGTTCACCAAAGCTTTTACTCAACCTTGGTAGAAAGGTGTCAATGGCAAATGTCAGTTATTGATTACAAAGAATCATTCCATCTTAGTCAAATCATCGGCTCTTAATAAACTTGTTATGATGGTTGCTTCTATAAGGATTAATTTGATATAATATATAATTAAAAGAACCACTTTGGAAATAAAATTTTTTGTTCTCTTTTATGGTTTAAGCTAGATACATCATGCATGATATGTTATGATTATTAGACTTATTCTTTAGTCAACTTCTCTTAGTGATAAGATGAAATGAAAAATAAGATAGAGATGAGGTCCTTTAATGATTTAGTAAACTTTATTAATTTGATATTTTTATAATAGAAGAATCCTATTGAAATTGAATGCATATACTTGGTTCAAAAGAAGTCTAATATTTTTTAGAATTACATAGCATCATGACTCTAGGAAATAATATTTTTATTGTCTTGGGGAGTCAAAATAATGAATTGACACTATTGATATACAAACAAAAAACATTAAACTTAAAAAAATAAATTATTTGATGATAGCATTTTAAGTATAATAGATGAAACAAATTCAAATATGATGTGACTTTCTAAACAAAGAATACTTTGGCATGCAAAGAATGTCTAATTCTTCGTTATAAAATTTTGTCATATAATTTAATTACCAAACTCATCCTTTCACTAATGACCTTGCAAACTATATAACATATATGACTGAATTTGACGGAGTCATAAAAAATCAACAAACATGAAGAATAAATCATGCACAAAAAATTTGTAATGTGAATAATATAAGACGAACTTTAACATAGGAGTTGTAAAGCATAAACTTTCCACATTATTCATTGAGATATGTTATGTAATTGGGTATTTATTGTATTATGGATGTGTGATATGATCAATTAGTTTATACAAATGACTAATTTGAAAGTATTATGCTTGTTAGCAAGCATCACAAAAATATATTATAATATTTTATATAACAGTTTTTTAAGCATGACTTATTATGATATGAAGATCAAGATTCATGTTTCATACTTTACGTTATAATACTATTATGTTTGCTTAGCTTGGTATAACATTACATCTATGTTAACTATGTTCAACCTAAAGTTGTATGCTTAAAGTAATGTCACTAACTTTAGTTAGTAATATCAAGTTAAGTTTTATCATAGAACAATTAAGCAGTTTTGAATTTCTTTTCTATTATTCTTGAAAAAGAGTTATTTATGAAGGATACAAGTATTATTCACAAAGGAGAAGAAACTCTTGATTAAATGAGAAGATGGAAACAACAAATCACAATGATGAATAATTAAAAAAAAATCCTAAAATCAAAGAATAGGACTTAAAGTTTGAAGTGCCTCAATGCTTAAGAGGTGCATTTTAGGTAAATAAAAGAGTAAATTAGGAGCAAAAATGAAAGAAAATGGAACTAAACAAAACTATTTAAACAAAATACTTGAAAATAAGGGAAAACCATGGAAGCAGAGCTTTGGAATGTATTCATGAAAAGTATAATATGTTCTTCCTCTCATGTAGCAAGGAGGAAGAAAAGGATGTAAAACTAGCTATAATAGAAAGATCTTAAAAAAAAAAGATAGGAAAATGCATTATGAAGCATTACGATCAGAAGATGCCCTTTACAAATAGTTTTTCCTTCCTTTCATTGCTTAAACAAGTTGCATTTTTTTTCTTATTTGTCCCTTGGTCTTTAGTTTTTATAGGTGATAACATGAGAGCCACACAATATGAGAAACATGTTAAGGTTAAGATGATCATAGCTCTGACAGATTATTAATACCCATTAAAGTTGATATTTTAAACAAATTTAAACTTTCATTAAACATATACATTCCATATTTTCTCCAAATGATTTGATTTTATGAATATAAAAAATCAGAAACTAATTGATGAAATATTTCTGGAGTTTTTATGTTGCCTTGCTTTCCTTTGGAATACCATGCAACACAAGTTGCTCTTCAGAAGATCATGGCGCATGCAAGGGCCAGGCATGAGAGAAAGAGAGTCAAATGTAGCCGAAGACAACTAGCCGGCCTGCTGCAGAACATGAGCTGCCGTTTGCCGGCAAGTCATCCTTGGCTGCAAGCCACTCTCTTCCTCCCCAGGTACGGCCCTTCCATGGAATGCTGCATCCAATCCAAGGAAACCACTGGCCTTTATAATGGTGTGTCTTAACCATACCTCTCTTCTCCTTCCTCTTCTGCTTCTCAGATTTCCTTTCCATGTTCTTTCTTATTTTGGTTCTACCTGCAAGTAAGACTTACTCTCATTCTTATCTCAATACTCTTCTCCAAACTCTTATACATATTTAACACATAGTTGAAAGCTTCATATGAAGAACAACAACACAACTTGACATGGAGTAAGCCAATAATTACATCAATTCGTTACAAATGTTTCATGCTACAGCATCCATGCAAGACAGGAATAAAGCTACGGCTGAAAACTGGGCACAACTGCAGTTTGAATGACCCAAACATTGGTCTCAAATATCCATGAGCATGTGGATCGCTCGATACGGTGGAGATCGGTGGCGATGATGTCATGAGTGTTTTGATCTATTTCTCTGTGAGGTGTTGCCTCTCCTCCTCATCATGTCGATGAGTACCCTCCATGGAGTGTTCATGAAGATGACACTCAGGTGATGGGAAGGTTCTCGTGGATATCATAGAGACTCTCAAGTTTCCGGTCCTCTTTCTCGATGCCTTCAAGTGTGAGCTCATCTCTTTTAACCAAAATCCTCACCAGCTTGTTCATGAACTGTCCGGTCATCTCCAGGGCTTCAGGAGGCATTGTAGCAGATAAGACCGCGACTTCAATTTGTTGTGGGAAGAGCTGAAAAATATCATAGATCTGCGACACAGATCATAACAGCAAAAGACTACTAAGACAAATTAACAACAAAAGAAATAAAGCAAGTAGCAAATGAACAATTGAAAACCAAAATGGACAAAACCAACAGAAGTAAAATCCAAAGAAAAAGATGGTCATAACTTTGTTACATGTTTTCCTAGAAACTCTAGATGCAAAAGGCATTTAAAAAGAGTTAGAAGGATAGAAAGTTTTTCACGACAGGACATAACCTAGGTTTTTGGACAGAAATCAAATGATCTACAAGACACTAAGTTTGACAAAGCTAAAACAATAAGCATTAAATGCCCTATATAGGATTTGGCCATGTAAATCTTCTAATGCCATTGTGTCTTCTCCACTAAAAAATTCCTTAATAACCAAAATTCATGCAATATAAATTTATTTGTCTTACTACATAATTTTAGTGAACTTATCTTTAAATCTGAGTTTTTCAATCACACCACACAAAAAATAGACATCTATTTCAATTAACTTATTTGGATCCTATTATTAATACATCAAAATATTCTATCACTTTGAAATACAAACCTAAGATAACAAAATCTCTTATTTATCAAGCTTCATAATTCCTATTAGAACATCCATCTGATTTGTACTCTTACTCTAACTATCCTTACAATCCATCTATTTGATTTCAAACATGCTAAGATTCCAAAATCATTCTTTATAAGTTTAATTACACTTTAACCCTGTCTAATTTTATAGAGAAGTATAATAACATTAATAAAAACTATGCACCATAAGACTTCATCTTAATTTGACTGATAAAAACATTCATAACTAAAAATAAAGACTTAGATATAACAATAACATGCTACATTTGTACACCAATATGACTAAAAATATTCATATAAATGATGGATTCAACGAAAGAGATATGGACTTAATTAGAACAAATTTATTATAAAAATAAACACTTCTTAGAAGAAAAGGCTTAATCCACATGTCAAACAAAGCCAAGAAAGGAATAGGAAAAAAAAAAGGAAGTTCCTTGGTCGAGAGACAAATCTTGGAAAATCATGAGAAAAAGAAAGAGAGATAAAGTGATAGCTTTGGTGAAAGAAGCAAAAGTCATGAAATTTAAGCCCTTGGACGCTATTTATATACGACTAGGTCAGTGGAAGTTACTGATATCATTTCCTCATGTATTAGTAAAGTAGGTGGCAGTTTTAATTAACTAAGCAAATTGTAAGGTTTAACTTGACTTTTGGCTCATGCAAAAAATTCGATTACAACCACCTAGAAGAGGGAAGCCCTAGAAGAATGAAGTGAAACTTCAAGGCAAGCTTGATGAGTGATGTCCACATGTCTTTGAACATTCAAGAAGTGAGAAGTTAATTTGAGACCTCCAACAACCCTAGATTGCCATTTGGTAGTTGCATAATGCTCACAAAGGATGGATAAACCTTCAGCTCTTGGATGAAAATTGGGGCTCCCTCAAACATCTGTGACATGTGAGATGTTTTAAGCCTTTTGTCATTGTAGTTTGAATGTGCTTTTCAAAGGGCATGTGACAGTCGCATGCTCTTCAATAGACTAAGAAGCAATGAATGCATATCTAAAAGATGAGGCCAAACTAGAATGCCACACAATGCACAATGAAGACTTTGAGATCAACACGAACAAAATATAGCATTAATAGATTCCTAAGTACCAATGCCCTTTCCCATCATGCCATAATCTATGAAGATTAAGAGACAAATTTTTACAACTTCTAGATAATCAAATTAAAAAAATATTATATGAATCAAAATTATAAAGCATAAGTATACTACGAGATATGTATATTGTATAATATTGATATAAAAATATAAGAAATGTCAAAAAATTAGATATGAATATGTTAACATACGATTTCTTAATATTATAAAAATAATTAAATGTTAATATAAAAAAATAAAGTTTATCATATATTACATACAATGGAATTGGAGCTTTTTGATGGAGTACTTGTTTTTTTTATAACCATGAGACTTGCAATTAAAGTTCTCAAAATTTAATTATGATTACGTTCTAATTATTTATAAACATAAAAGTTAAACACTATAAAATTAAGTCATCATAATGAAAGAAACAAGTAATTATAAATTTCAAAATTATTAAGAATATTCTAATCCATATATTATTGTATAAAATGTGAAAATTTGTTGATTATCTTTGGTTTAAAGAATATGCTAAACAATAGAATTTTGTCACCTTGGCCTACTATTAAATAAAAAATTCATACACAATATTTAAGAAAATTGAATCTTTATTTACTTATTTTCTTTAATGTTGTTAAATGATTGTCCTTACTATTTCAATCACACCACACCACAAATCTTACATTATATGAAAGCATGAAATAAAAATGTTTGGTAAATAACAAGCAAATTTCAAAGAGTATGAATCTTTTTGAATTTTTTTTTCAGTAGTATTGAATGTGTGTCTAACACAATAAACCTTAAAAAAGTATCAATACTTTATAAATAGCAAAATAACCATGTTAACTTACAAATCAAGTCAACAGCCTACATGTCTAAAATATAGCTAATAATAATGCTCCTATTCGTATCTAATACGTACACGTATTTGATATTGATACTCCTTGCCTAATAAATATTCGATATGCTATATACTGTATTGGACTTAAAATTAAAATTCAAAAAGATCGATACCCCATAGTACTTGCACTATAGTTATCCAATACTTATCATACACTAGCAAATATGTCATTCTTTGTGTAATACTAAATAATAAATAAGATGATTGAAAAAGTAAAAACAATCAAAATAACAGAAAAGAGTAAAATGAAGAATACATTTTCTTCAACATAATGCATAAGTTATTCAATGTTGGACTAAAAATACAACCCTTCATAGTTTGGCAATTTTTTGAACATGAGGTAATTAGCTAAAAAAATATGTCTTATTATATATCCTTACTAAGATTTCTTTGAAAAACTTTAAAATTACAACTTTATAATATGTTTAATGATGATAATTTAATTTTAATGATTTTAGCTTTATGGTTATAAATCATTAGGAGATAGTCTTGTTTGACATTTTCGGATTCAACCTCATACCTTTTCCTTAAAACAAAGCAAGCATTCTAAAAAACGAGATGGACCTCAATTGCATAATATATACAATACGATTATTATTTTTACATTCAAATTTAATTATTCTTATTATGTTTGGCTATTGTATCATGACATATTCATATCCTGCTTTTTTATATTTATCATATTGTCATAATTGTATCCCAATGTCTTACACATGCTTCATAGTTTGGCATAAGTTCCCCATCGTATGATATAAATGATGGGGTTATAAATGCACATGCCAAATCAGTAGTATTTGCTGGAAGTGAACATTAGTTTCCTTTTATAATTTAGTGATCTTGTGATGCAACCTAACAAGGTTTGAGAGCAAAAGAAATTGAATCCAAAAGGTTAAAGTAATTAGCAGACTTTCTTTACAATGCATTACTTTGTAGATTTTGTTGTTTCTAGCTATATTAACAAAGAAACTCCAATAAGTTAGAAATGTTAAAAAAAAAAAAGAAATATGATGGTTAGGATATATATTATTTTTTTCCTATAACTATTCTACAACTATAAAAATATAAATATTATATCATATATATTATGATATATACTATATATTATATAATACAATAATATAATATAATATAACAAGTTGAATTATAGGAGTATTTATATAGAATAAATGTAAAGAATAAGATATATATATATATATACTAGAATAATAAAAGTATATTTTAAACTCTAATTTAAGCTATAATTTAGAAATTTAAAAAATTTAAATTTAATTCTCTAACACACTGCTTACGGAGGTGTTTAGAGTCTAACTCAACAAGTGTGTATTATAAGGTATGAGCTGAGATAACATCAAGTTCAACTTTGATGATAGCAGGTGAATCTTCAAACATAAGTGATTGCTCGAGCAACAACATCAAGCATGGTGGATTTCTATTAAGGACTTCTAAATGTCTTATGATAATAGTCTTGCAATATTGAACTTGAATGATAGAACATGGTTTCATGGCATCCCAAGATTCCCAAGCCTTCTTTATAGGCTAGAACCATTATGTCCATTGGGACAGGACATTTTGATGATAACTTCCTTTGTCATGCCCCACTATCATGTCTTGTGTCAACTGTGAACTATCAAAAATATCGAATTTAGGTACTTCAGGCCATAAAAAAAATTATACATTAGTGAATCAACTAATTAACAAACGAATATGCCAATCTAAAACATAGACGAATACTTTAAATGCTTGATTTTCAAGTAGATGTTTGAACTTAAGTTCTTTATCTTTGCATGAAGATATTTAAACATGCAACCTATCAAACATTGCAGATGCTATGCTCCACCTTCCTTCAAAGTTGACGTTTATTTCTTAGAATACATCAATTAGTTGAATTTTTTATCCAACAAGAACAGCTCATTTACATGTTATCACCAATCAACAGAAATGAAGACCCACTAAAAAGAAAAAGTTCAAGTAAAATAGCTGGGCAAAGCTGCCATTGTAGATTATTATTCCCTCCCATGTCTAGCAACTTGAAACATGACAACAAAAACAGGATAGCTAAGAAAATGAGCAAGACTGAAGCTTAAGCAAAATATTAAATAAGCTCAGTACAGAAGAAATTCCAGGCACAAACTACATCAACCTTTCTATCAAAGCTTCCAGTATAAGAATAGATAATCGGAAGAAGAACGCACGATCAAGAGTCTCACACGAAGCCAACACAAACACAAATACCCATAAAAACACAAACATACACACACACACACAAAACGCGTCCTTTCTTAAATATTATCTTCCAAAGTGGCAAAACTTCTAACTTTCAACGAACATAATGCCATGATCTTTAAAAGAATGTCTGGGAATAAAATCACATGATAAGCGAAGCTGAATACCACAAAAGATCATACAAAAACATGCACATCAAAACATCCTTATTACTAACTCGCACTTTATATTCAAATCCAAAAAAAAAAAAACATATCACAACACCTAGCCCAAGCGTAACATTTCCATTCGATCAAAACTCCTAAAAAATAAAGGGTATTGCCGTCCAATAACACATCAATTGACAAAGGAAAAAAGATCTACCAACCTCAGAATACCAGCACAAGGATCCACTCACTTCAACAAGATGCGAACTTTTGAGTCGGATTCAATGGCTGCTTACTTCCCCAGGCATCTTCTCGGAAGACAAAGGAGAATCTCTTGGCCCCATGTCGGAATTCACATGCCGCTCGACCCAGTTCGGCCTGAATCAAGATTGGGTTGAGCATTAACGTGACTACGAACCAACACAAACCCCGAACGAATGGTTTTCATTCGCGGTTGACACGTTATAAAACCATTGCTATCTTTTTTTATTATAACATCAAATCAAAATTAATAAGTTTCCAATTTTTGGTTCAAGGCCGAGGTTTGTCTCACTTAGTTAATAAAATTAACATACGATGATATTAAATCATATATTAATCCTCAATTTACCTTCATATGATGACATTATACATTTATCATCCTAACAAATGTTAAAATTGAGCAAGATTTTTAATTTCTTTTAATTAACTTTGTGATCTCAATCTCAAACGAAAAGGGCAACACATAAGAGAAAACTTCGAATCACATAAAGGTGTCTTGATCATTTCAACTTTCAACATACCAAACTTGGGAAAGAATGATTTGTAATGATCATCTTCTAGCTAACAAAGGCAAAAAGAGGCAAAAAGATTGCATTCAAAGATGATCAAAAGGGCAAAATCTTTGCATAAGACATCACTTGTAAGCATCCAGTAGGAGAACTTCCTTCCATGCTTCATAGAACATCCAGGTAATGCCTGAAGATGGCATGACCTTCAAGCAGCTTGCTCCCCATCCTCTATAGAGACCAAGAAAACCTTCCTCCTGAATGACCTCGGCGATGGCAGCCGCCATATTTGCCGGGCATTTGCCCTGCATTCTCCCGACCATGAGCTGTTTCCTCGCCACTTCGAGGGGGAAGCTGATGGTGCTCGCTGTTAAGCCTAAAGAAAACAGGGAAGGCACTATTTCATTCGACCTCTGTTGATCAAAAAAGATGAACAATCGAAGTAGAACACGATTATTGTAACATACTCAATTTTCTAGTATGATAAAAAATGCATGAATATTTCAAATTTTATATGTTTTATATATTGTAAGTATGAAAATTGGTAAAACATGAAGAAGAAAAAAATGAAAATGTTACAATTATGCAATTATAGAGAAGAAGAATACAACTCAGGTGAAGAGGTGAGTTGCTTTACTTGAACAAATCAAATAGCTTTCAGCTTAGATTTAGTAAGTTTCTTTGGAAAGGAACTATCAAGATTGGAAATAACAAAAGTGGCTTGAATTTGTGATGACAAGTTGAGTAAATATACAAATTTTGTTACAAATCAAAAGCCTAGATTGTACAAGATAAGATAAATATTGTTGTTGGAGCCTTCTGTTTTGGTTTGCCTTGGGATTTTATTGCCTTGAGCCTTGGGCTATGCTGTCTTATTATGGCAAATCTGTTTGTGGACACTGATTATGTTAGGATGTCAGCGAACTATTCGATCATTGGAGCATAGCAAACATTGAGCAACTTATTTGCAACAAGTTTGCGTGCAAGGTTATAGTCCACTTTGACGTGTTTCATGTGGATTAATAGACCAAGCCCGATGCCACGTAGCGTCAATTTTGTCACACTATATGGTGAGAGCGGTTGTAGTGAAAAAACCAAGCCTTAGTAAAAGAGGTTGACACAAAGTAGATCACTAGCAATGAACTGTGTCAATGTCAATTGTTTTATGGACAACCAAAAAAATAACATTTGAACCAAGGAATATATAGTAGTCAATTGTGAAGCAATTATAATCAATAGAGCTTGCACGATAAGTGTCGTGGTAGGCATGTATATCGAATTTGGATGCTAATCAGAATCAATCAACTTAAAGAAGCATCACTCTCTCGATTTTGAGAAAATAGAAATCACCGTTGGGATAAATTGGTTGTTTATAAGTTTAGGAATTCTAAGGGAAGGATATGAAAACATTGTTTCATCAAAGTTTATGTCTCAACAAACATACTCTAAAAAACTCAGGTTTGCACCTCAAAAAATGCACCTCTTGGATTGGGGCTCAAGTTTGTTGGCTGCATATGGTTTTAACCATCAAAAGCAAAGGCACCCAAATGTTATTGAGAAATATAAAGTTAACATGTCAATTATATGATAAGTAAAAGGGTGATTTGGAATTTAGGGTTTGTGATGCTAGAATACTAACGAAAAAGTTTGTTGTGTGGGATGCATATAACTTGATGATATATTGATGCTTGCATTCTCTAGGGCCATTTTTAAATTGTGTATACGGAGTACAAAGTTTATGATGGATAACAAGTATACGTACTTGTAAATTGTTTATATTCATCATCATCATGAGATTGCTATTTAAGAACTTCTTACTGAAATGAGTTTTTTATCATCTGTATGAAGAAAAGAAAAAATAGTCAAAACTTTATATTTTCTAAACACATACAACTTTGGAAACCATATATTTATGTCCAAAAAAGAGTTAGAGTAGGTGCTTGTCTCCATAATTGAAGTAGATTAGTTGGAGTGGCATTGTGAATACTAGCATAGATCAAATTAGAGTGAAGAAGATGGCTGCATCCTACTTGACATGTGACACAAACTGAAGTAGAGTATAAATTGGAGTGGGGTAGACAATAATTGCGGACAATGGATGTTATGATGTGTTGGGGTGATGTCCGAAAAAGATTTAGAGTAGGTGCTCGTCTCCGTAAATTGAAGTAGATTAGTTGGAGTGGCTTTGTGAAGACCGTCGAAGTAGAGTGCTTAGTCCTGTCGCACAATACAGTGGAGAAATCAACTCAACTAGAAGCAAGGATGACTTTAGAATGTGTTGTGGGCAAGGTCGGCCAAAGTTGTCGAAATGCCAGTGACATTGTAGTGTGGTATTTCATGGTTCAATAGAAAACCTATGAAGTCTTCTAAGAAGATGGATTCAAGAAAAGCAATAATCATCAAGACGAGCAAGTTCAAGTCAGGTTCTAAGCCAAATAAGAGATTGAATATCATTTAAGAATAAAAAATAAGTGCTCTAATAATAGGAGGTAGTGGTCAATCACTTTCACCTTTTGGAATCTAATGTGAACAGAGGGCCCTTCTCCGAGGTTCATAATTAAACCTCTACTTATTGGATGCATGCCTTAGAAAATGAGGCATAGATGAAGGAGAAAGCATTCCACATTGATGTCGAAATAACTTTTTCGAGGACTTGAGCATATATTGGCTCGGTTAGACAAGGGATGATTTGACTCAAGATAAGATGGCCTTGTTTTAACCAGCTATGAAATACTATGGTACATAGTATCGGTAGCAAACTAATTATGATGCAATTGACTTTCCCATGAACTAGTGCACACAGACGATGGGCAGGAAATACAATTGCCATAGAGGATAGATATTTTTTTTTGTTGAGTTTCACATAAAGCAAATGGTGCACATTGGCAAGGATAACAGCTGACCCGGGAGAGCAATGGTGATCATGAAGGAGGTGGGTGGGTTGGACAAGAGAAATGAGGAAAGATGTCAATTGGATTGCCTAGGACCGGTATACCATGTAAGACACACCGAATAATCTGTTTAGGCAATACACATTAGGTTATTGTATTGAAGTTTATATCTAAAGATTTTGTTACAAATAAATGAATCAAATTCAAATGAATAGTAAAAGAGTATTGCTGCTAGAGCCTTCTATTTTGGTTGCCCCTAAGCTATTATTATCTTGGACCTTGAATGTGTTGCCCTTATAGAGGTTCTAAAAATCAACAAAAAAATTCTTTTTTTAGGCATTAACAAAACTTCCCAAGAAGTGTCAAGAAATTGGGATTAAAGGAGGAAATAGAAATAATAAACTCTACCAAAAGACCCTTTAGTCAATAGCTATATAGATTAGCTATCATAATCAGCCATGCATTCAGACAAAACCACGCTAGTTATTTTAACAATAGCCTTCTTATCATAAACTTAAGTTGCTATATCTCTATAAAAAAACCTTCTAGTAAGAAGTTCTATTCACTACAAAAAGCTCCTTCTATTGTTGACATCAATATTCACCAAAACTCCTCAACATTATCAATCATGCTTTACAAGACTATAAATTCAACAAGTCTCCTAAACAATAGGTCACTTTCAGCTATTGTAGAGTGACCTCTTTATTGTCGACTGCAAAGGTTTCAAGGCAATGGGTCATGATGGTCATCGTTACTATCCAATGCTACCAAGACCTCTTTAGACGTACCATCAACCCCACACCACATTTGATTCTTGTCATTAATATAACTTCTCACAAGTAGAAAAACTCTCGTTAAGAAGACCAGGAATTTAAACAATTATTATCCTCCATTAACTTTTCATTTTTGAGTGACAACAAACCATTAAACATAGAAGATATACCTAGAATATCAACATTAATAAGTTTGGATCTTCTAATAAAGATACTGCATCATCATTGCACCCAATCATCATGCCTCAATAGCCTTGCTTGATTAGAAACAATGGAAAATGACTATTGGGTCTTACTTTATAAATATTGTTCATAGCTACAGAAATAGGATCTTTTTTTCTTTCTTCCACATCCAACGAGATCCATTATCTCCTCATGTGACCACTTCCTCTTGCAATTTGTTTTCAGCTCCACATTTTCTTCTCTATTTTTCTCCTCTCGGTTTCTCGTTATAACTCGTTGAGAGAACCATAAGACCTTAAAAAATATAATAAAAGTGTTTGTGCAGCCCAACACAGTAGTATCTACCCTTGTTGCTAGTCCCGACACTATTAGCCTTGCTCTCAGCGATGCTTGGTCAATCTTTTAGATAGCCTCCCAACCAATAAGTGACTAGTCCCACTTATATCAGGCTCCCTTCTCCTCATCGTAGGTTGAAAAGAGCAGTTTATAGCGAAACATAGTGACAAGCATCGCTCTTCTATGACATGACTTTGGGTTGTTCTTTGTCAATTGACCTGCCATTAGCCAATTGACCATGCCACCAACTTCAATATCCTAAGTTATTGTCAACAACAAAACTTCTCTTGATAAGTCAATAGAGTTTTCCTCATTTAGAAGGCCAAAGCTCAAGAAACTCCTATTTTTCAAATATGTTTCATTTTGGGTAGTGAAAAACATTAAACTCGATAGATTCACCCATGACACTAGCATTAATTGACCAAATCTTCTATTGACAAAAAGATAATGTCATCCTCCTAATAAATCAGTATGCCTCAACAATCGCTCTTGATCAGAAGAAACAATTGAGGACCATTGAAGCTTCCTTTATAAATACCAAATGGAATTGGAGCAAAAAAAATCATTTCACCCCCTTCAATGAACAAAGATATTTATTGTCTCTTCATACGATTACTTCCTCCCAATGAGCTTTCTACTCTCTTTTATTTTCTTCTCCATTTTTTTCTTCTAACAACTTGCAGTCCTGAAAAACATTATGCAAGTATTTGTCATGCCTAAGAGGCTTGATTTTGAAAGCCTGGCCACAATCTATGTATAATATAGAAAAAGTAATAACCCTCATCTAGAATCACACAAGAATGAATTGGAAAGAACATTTATGTCCCAAATATTATCACCAAAAGAGACCTTATCAACCACAAAGGCAACCACCCTGTTGACATCCCTAAAAAAGTGAGGGACTTCAGAACTATCAAAAGAAGAAAAAAAATATGCTACGTCCAAAGCCACGTCATCCACAAGCATACCCCTAAGACTCCAAAGAAGAGATGCAACAAATTTCCCTACTGGACTTTTCACCTTACCAAAAATCTTATTTTCTTTTCTTTTACATCTTTTCACCTTCGTTTTACAAGTGAGAAGACCTTTCTCGCCTCTTCTCCCTGATACACACTTCTCTTCTCTTCCACATCTTCGCTCTCAGACCAGCAGCTCTCCTCACTCTTCGCCTGCAAAAAGAATAGAACCCACACATGCACCGAATCCATCCTCGAAACTAACAATGGTTTCACTCATTATCCAACGATGACTTCAACTTATCTTATTACTTTTAACCATATCACCTTTGGAGAAGCTATATAATAAGCACCAGTCTATCAAAAAAATTGTTAACATGTGAAGAATGACTAAATCAAAAAACCACACCTGAAACAGCTCCAACCATCAGAAGCTCAGCACGGTTCAAACTTTTCTTCTTTTTTGCTTGACAATATGAAGACTTTACCGTCTCATACATGAAATAATAACATGTGCTATAAGGAAGCATCCCAACTAAAGTTGGACAAAGGCCAGCATATAGCCCAGAAACACCATCATCTTTGTAAATCCTTCTGATAGCAAGGCTAATGGTAGGGTAAACATCTGCATTCACAGTTAGGCGATCCTGCACTAAATAAAAAGAAATCATCACATGTATGATTTGGAATTCACACACGTCAGAAATATGCCCATTTTACAGTAGCAAACCTCAATATTAACCAAAAGGAAAAGGAAAAAAGGGATGATCTTTAGGGTCTCAATATCATAGAAAATGAGACTCGGCAAAATACAAAATATACACAATTAGCTATGGAAAAAGGAGATTCACACTGATTAATAAAGTCTTGGATGCACATATACTCTTTTAAACGGTAATTGGAAATTTCAATATATATTATGATCGTTAATCAGTCGTATTTATAGTCTGCTCTTCTAAAAGGCTAACATTTAAAATGGTTTACAGCTATTATATAATAAAATAGCCACTTTACTGGCACTTAAAGAACATTCGTGAACCAATAACCCCTCAGAAAAGAGGCTTGCTGTATGAAAATTGGATATAGATATACATGTGGGATAGTTTGGCCTTCCAGTCAATTTGTAAATGAAACATGCATCATAAATAGGAAAACAAAACACTCGAGAAAGAAAGGCTTCACTGCACCTTAATTACTTCAAGCGGATGACAAATAAGTGTGCTCACAATGCCAGCAGCTGCACCACCAACAGCAACTGGAGAGATCCATGACAAGGGAAGGTCCATGTTCATGCCACCAACCTGCAACCTCAGATTTCCCTTACCTTTATATTTCTTTTGTGCAGATGTAAGTGTGCGCTTGACACATTCAAATGTTCCAAGCTCGATTGCCTGAGTGGGTATTATTCGCAGCATGTTGATTGTGTTTCCAGCCCATAGCCCTTGCCAGCCATTTTCTTCAACTATCTGAAGAAAACTTCCAACAATGTGTTTGGATCCAACTCCAACGATCATTCTTGTTCTGTGAAGCACAATTCTTCTAACATGATCAACCATATTGGTGATTGGACACCAAAGCAAAAGGTTAAAAAAATTAACTTTATATTTAACTAGAATTTTCACAAGGACAACAAAGGAGTTAAAAATTCATCAAAATAGATTCTATCAATATCAATATCATGTTGGCTCAAGCAAAGAAATAAAAATACAGCCCCCTGCCAATAGTTGCTTGAAACAAAATGTAGTGAGAACTACCTTGCTTAAAACCCATTTCAGAGTAGCATACTGGTCAACTGAAAGTAGATAGATCAATATAAAATTAAATTCAATTACATGATAAACAAAAATACTTGCTTTTGGCTGTATAAACACAACAACTACTTCATATATGACATGCCTGATAAATGATCAACAATAAAAGATAAAAGGCTTTGAAGGTTACACTGATAATCATGACTTTAGCTTAAGGTAAAGATTCAGGTAAATAAGCTGCTTAAGAGCCCTTCATGAAACAATAGAACGCTTGATACTTTCTTTTGGCAACAGTAACACAAATAACTACTTGATGCATACCATGCCTGATAAATAATCAACAATAAAAAATAGAAGGCCATTAAGGGAATGCTGATGATCATATCTTTTACTATAAGCGGAGATTCAGGTAGATAAGCTGCTTAATTGCTATTGCTGAAATAATAGAAGGCTTGATTTGACTTAGTCATCAGCCCAAATACGCAACATTGAAGTGGTTTTGACATTGGTAAAATAAATGACTTTACAAGTTTTATGTTTTTGAATCAAGTCCTCTCAAAACGTATGGCTGAATAACACACTTTTATTCCCATTATTTGAACACCACAGTAACTAACAATTACAATAAAAAGTTCATTGCTAGTAATAAGTTTTTTTTATCAGATCTATCTGACTAATAGACAAAAAACCAATGAATGGAATGAATAGATACGCAACTATAACCTTCGGAATATCTGGCATAATAGACTCCAAGCTGTTTAAGAACCAAACCCATTCCATCAACTATTCCACTAACTAATAGTAACACTTTTTTAATAGCAAACTTGGGCTGTCAGATTAAAAGTGCATCTAGTAATGATTTCATGCTTTCTTAAATTCTTGATATCAGAAGTTTGTTTTGGGCAAAATTGCACAATCAAAGGCTTAACATAGAATGCATGCACACATACTCTTTGCATTCAAACCTTGAGGGGTTTGTTGCTGTAAAACAGATTGTCCATCCCTATTTTGAGTGGTGACCATATTTAGAGCTTAGGAAATTGCATATCTCAGATGCATACTCATAAGTTCATATTCGTCGATAGCATCGTCACATGGATCTTTATTGAATATTTTTACCTATGAACCTCTATTTTATACCTTCAATATGCATGTGCATGCACATGCACATGACATTTTATGTGTACCCAGCCACCCACAAATACACATACACTTCTGAATACGTAATCACACACAGAGATACATCAAGTTCAATAATTATTAATATATTTACTTTGAAGATTTTCAAACATATCAAAAGAATACGGACTACCATTTGTTAGTATGCTGAGATCTACCATATATGAGCCTAATTTGATTGGAATGTATACTATGATCCTTGGATCATATGGTATTATCCAAAAACAAGGAAGTAAATTCATTTGTTCACATTTCATATGTTCCCTAATTTGGTAACGTAATTTAATTCTTTTTTAGGGTTGTATGATTATGGACATCACTTAAATACCATCTTTAGTCTCCTATGAGATTTGTTGGCCATTTGCCCTCTTAAAAGTGCATCTAGTAATGATTTCATTCTTTTTGAAATTCTTGATATTAGAAGTTTGTTTTGGGCAAAATAGCAAAACATAGAATGCATGCACACATACTCGTTGCTTTCAAACCTAAAGTGATTTGTTACTACAAATAAGATTGTCCATAAAGAGCACACAAAAACAAAAAGTAGACAAATAAAGCATAAGAATTTCATAGATTAAGTGCATACAAAAAGCTCATAAGTCCACATTTTCCACTAACATAATCACATGGATCTTCATTATCTTGTATGAATATTGTTTTACCCATGAACCTCTATTTTATAACTTTAATATATGTCCACATGCACATGCACACAACCTTCTATGTGTACCCACCTACCCGCCCTTATACACATTCACACATGTACACATACACACACGAACACACACACACACACATCAAGTTCAAGACTTATTAATATATTTACTAGCTTTGAAAGTTTTAGATCATTTCAAAGAACATGGACTATCCTTAGATAATATGTTGAGTTTCTACTAGATGTGCGCCTAATTTTCATGGATGGCACACTATAATCTAGATGTTAGTCTAATCTCCATGAATGGCACATTATGATCCTTGGATCATATGGTATCATCCAAAGATAGGGGAGTTAATTCATTTCATCACATTTCATATGTTCTCTAATTAGGTAACCTAACCTAATTCTTTTTTAGGGTAGTATAATTATGAATATTACTTGAATACCATTCGTTGTCTTTTGTTATATTTGTTGGTCATGTGATACTTTCTAATAACAGTTGAGCCAAATGATATAACCTTGTCCTTAACCTCTTCTCCTACTTGTGACATTTTTATCATCTGTTTTATTGTATTTTCTTGTTCTCTGTATATTTAAAATATAACTTCATATTGAATGTCACAATCAATTGATTATGACATGCACTTCACATGTATTGTGTGCATTACCAAGGAATGCAATAGACTTGACCAAAATAGGTTTAAGTAGTTGGCCTTGTTGTTTTGATGAGAGGAATCCTTTAATTCTTATCCTTTAGAACCATCTCTTTGAACATTTAATATCTATGACATGACATTTAAACAAGGTCTTTCACCACATCCTACATAATCTTGTTCTCTTGAAAGGCAAGCTTCTTCAATCTTACTAAAAAAAAATTTCAAGATCATTTAGATAAAATCTATGCTAGCCTAACTAGGACAAACCCCATATCATATTCCTTTGACATCCACAAAAGCTTGGTTTTATCTTTATAACTTAAATCTAAATATTGCCAAAAAATTTGCACAATGTAATGATAAGAAGCCTTAACATTTATGTTTTATGTATAGTTTAATGCCTAAATTATCAAATTTTAAAATTGAAATTCATAACAATTCATGTCATGATATACTTTTTTCACTATCTCATGCATCGATATTATAGACGAGCACGATGGGTTTAATTATTTATATATCAGGTTAGACACAAAAACATTAAGTGGCACAAGGAAATAAGTACCAGAAGAATTGGTGATGTACGATAAGCACATAAACACTGCACATTTTATTGCGCTTAAATTGTTAAAATCAATGTTTCTTTTAGAATCAAAGACTTTAGCTATGGTCACACGAGTGGAAGTTGCGCATAAACACTAAATTCCGAGTTTGCACAACATAAAGCACTAAACATGAGTTAAATGACAAGGATCCATAAACCATCAGAATTGCGAAAATGATAAATCTGAAGATGATAACCAAAGGTTCTAAAGCATTATTGTTCAGCCAATAAGAATAGAGAAACCATTTTTAGAGCTTATATTAGCCTAAGGTTGAAAAAGTGAAAAGAAAATGCTAAGCTTTACATCAAAACTTTTTATCAAGAAAAATATAGCACTCTTGGTTTAGAAGTAAATAAGAGAACTTTTCCTAACCGAAATTATGAATGAATGCACAATTCACCACTTGTTTCTTTTGCTGGCCTCATCAAAATTAATTAAAGAGATATAGACAATTTCCTAGATGCTAAAGAAGATGATATATGCTATACAAGCACATTGTGTACAACACAAGATGGCAACACTTTACCCTTCTCAATAGCTCAGCAATAATGCTAATAATAACCATCCTGAACAATGGTGACCTCAAAGCAATCCAGTAGAAGAAAGCTTATGTAGTAAATTAATGTTTGACTCTTGGATAGGAGATCTTTGCAGATGAAGTGCCAAGGTATATCTATTCACCGAGTTAAATATGTTACAAGTGTCTGCAAAAAATACCATATGTAATTACATTTCAGAAGGTATTTAAAACATCTGAGCTAATTTGGTCATTACATGAGTTGATGCTACTGCTTAAAAGATGATAGTTTTGATAAATATTCATTTTCTCCAGGTTGAAAAGATTGCAAGTCCCATTGCAAAAGTGGAAGTGGAACAAACTGCAGAACAAAAATTTGTACTTGACAAGAAAATCTCTTAATTTGTTTCATCGTAATTAGGAACAAGTGGAACTTTTATTTTCACAGTGAAACTCGAGAAGTCACATCCTAGAATATTATTTGGCTATCTATTAGAGAAGCTATTCTTATTATAATATGTCATTTGGTTGATTCAAAAAGTGAGAAAACATTTTTGAAGGACACCCACAGCCTCCTGTTGTCTACCACCTAACACCACATAGACACTTACATCGCTAGAAACAAGCAGCAGGGCAACAACAAGTTAACAGTGGTGGCAGGCAGCAAAGGGAAGTAGCCAACCAGCAAGCAATGGGCAGTGCATGACTGTTAACACAAGGGGCTTGGTAGGCATTGACAGAGCTCTATGGCCGACAAGAAACTTCAACATGCAAATGAGAAGAACGTTAGAAATGAACTTAAAGATCTTTTCAAACATATGGGAAGCGAAAAAATAATGCCTACTTACGTGGATGGTGAAGTGACTTCCCCCTTTATAAGGAGCCAACCATGAACTTAGAAGATGACTTACTCTTTTCCATGCAAGGAAAAACAAATTAGCCCTTCAGTGCATAACATAAATATGTTTTATTAATTGTATCATATAATGAGCATGAACAAAACATATCTTGCACCAAACAATACAAATCCCTGAAAATGGATTAGTAAAACATTAATCTCTCCTAGATCAAACAAGTTAGAAAACAAAAATTGCACCTAATAGTCTCCAATGGAGCTAGAACAGCTTTTGTCAAGGCACCAGCTAATGCGCCACTGAGAAACTCTCCTACTTCTCTACTCCTAACAAAAACCTGCAACAAAATGAAATAAATTATGGACAATTAACAAGGGAAAAATATTTTTTATCTATTCAAGACTTTCACATCTAGCAACTTTGTAGTTATCATCCATTTTTATTCATTTTCTTTTCTTTTGGTTTTGTCAAGGATGCTGGAGTTGGAGGAACCAAGACTTTAGCAATAAAAAGAAAAAGAAAGAAAATGCATAACAGCCTGAAAGGAACATAATATACTACTCAAATTTGAGAAGAACTAACATAACCCAAAAATCTTAGTTGTACAACTACTCAACAAGAAATGTGGATCACTTAGAAAAATGTGGGAATTCATTTTAGCTGACCCAAAAGTAATATATCATTGAGGAAATGCTATAATGGACCCGCAAAACTAATTATCACTACAAAGGTGTTCAACAAAGCTAAGTAGTGATTTTAAAGTCAAACCCTACAATAACATAATCTAGAGATGAGAGACAAACTCAATAAAATTTAAATGGAACTAATTCGAGTCTTTGGAGCCATGGAGTGATCCTACTCCACACAACCAAGTCTAAAAATAGTCTTCAACTTTGCATCCTTTTTCCCCTTTGCTTTTGCCTCTCACTTTTGCCATTAGCACAAATCTAAGGTCAACATCTATAAGAACATCATAATATTTTCTTCCTAAGTCAACATTCTTCTTTCTCAACTACATCCTCATGTCTAGAAACAATGCTCAACATTTCCTCTTGAAATGTCCTAATTGTTTACAATGATAGCACAAAAAATATTTTAATTGGAATGATAAATTCAAAACAATCCCTTGATTGACATTTCTTTCTCTTTGTTGTTCTTTCTAAAGCTTTCACCTTTGGGCTTCCTTGCTACCTTAATAGGCTTCGATCTATCATTTTTGCCTAAAGTTGAAAGGTAGATGCTGTCAACCTTGCCATCAACAAAATGATTGTTTCATCTACCCCTTGCCATCATTCTCCTTCTTTCCCAAAATGAACCATCCTTGTTTACAACCAATCTCCAATACAAGTGTTAATTAACTCCTACATCACCATCTCCATTAGAAACTATAATATATATTATCAAAAAAAGTATCCTATAGTTCCAAAGGCATAAATGACTCATCTTGTATCTCATCTCCAATATTGATATTATCCACTTCAATAACTCTTCTGCTTCCCAACTTTATCATAAAATATTACAATATCTACTCTCTCAATTCTCCCACACGAGAATGAACCAATAGACAACCAAAACCTTAAGTCCCCATATAAGCAAGATGATGCTTTGATATCAAAACATGATCCACAATGTAAATTGACAAAGAGGGTGTAGTGGAAACAAAGTTGGGATGTTGCTCTTTCTTCTAACGTATGGAAGCAAAACGCTAATAAATTTTATTAGAGAAAAATCAGCAAATTTGAAGAAATACATGTCTGTAAATTAGCCTACACTTCGATGACAAACAATCTCGCCTCATCAACCTCTTGAGCCCAATCTCAAGCTCCTCAAAGTGAACTTGAATATCCTTCCTAGATTCTCATAGCGCTAGCTCTCAATATCTCTTGAACTTAGCTTTAAACAGTTTTACTGAGATTCAACTGAATGATGAATCCATTACCTGAAGACACCCTTGTATACTTACAAAAGATCCTCTACAAATTTGAAAAATAAAAATTATAACTTTCTCAAATCTAATGTACTCAAATGATTATATTCAAATTGATCTCCAAAACAGATCTCCAAAATCAAGTTTTGAATATCCAATAATATCCAGATCAAATCATTCAAAAACTTCCTTTGGATAGCTTTTATCCCATCAATATCAAACTTCCTATTCATGCCTTTAGAAAACTCGTTCATATTTTGGCTATAACTTTTAGGCCATACATTAGAATTTGACGATATTTTAAACCTTCAAGAATTAAGAAGAAACTCTACAACTTGTTCGATGATTTTCCAATTTCTAATCAAATGAAAGTGAAACATATCCCACAAGTTGTTGCAACATTTATTTTGTCATTTCTTAGGTTTTTTTGCACCATTTTCCTTCATAATCAAATGGAATCCTTTGATCACCAAGCGCTAACTCATCATCATCAAAATTGAGTAACACATTGACTCCCACTTAAATGAAGGATCAATGAATCGAGGGACCAATGAAGATGTAGATATTAACATGCCCAAATTAGAGACGTTTATCTTCAAATATTCGTTAGATGATCAACATGTGTCAATCCACAGCCCAACTATGTAGGATGTAACAAGAGCCAATTTCTCAACATGAAAGTTGTTTCCCAAGAAGCATCCAAGCCATCTTCTGACAAACTTCAAGCTAATTTCCTACAACCTCTAGGTTGAACTACAACAAACTTTTAACATATTCCCAACATTCTCCAACAAATTTTTCAACAACCAACTGCAATCAATCGATTCCAACATCTACCACCACCCATGTAGAATTTCAAATTCCAAGTATGCCACAATAACATTACATCAATTGGATGGTCATGCTAGGAGTGATCGCCTTAGCTATTCCAGACATCTATATTACCATCTGTGAAACTATTTAGAGATCAACGACTTAACATTTACTCCAAAATTTTGGAAAGTAATGAGCTCAATGTGCACTTTGTTCCTATTCGTAATTGAAATTTCCTTCAGTAGTTGAAATTTCTTTCATAGTGGAATTTTCTAAATATTTTCCTCTTAGCGTTTTTCCATCTTTTGTTAGCTTAACATTGCATTTATTATGCCCATGCTCATCACCAAAAATTAAGGTCGACGATGAGAAACCATGCGGTCAAACTACTTAAAACATTGCTTGGAACCACTAAGGCGACAAAGAAAATGCTTTATGGGCAAAAACACAGGCACTTTGCAGGCATGCACAAACGTTCCAAACACCCTACTTGATAGAAAAAACCAAACTCAGGAAATAGTATTCCATTTTCTGAACAAATAAAACATGATCTGAAAACCAGGTCTTGACATAGTAAAAGAGACAAGGCATGCGGAGTAGGAGCAAGAAACACCCACCTTCATGACCTTCGCAACGTCCGGCATGCGGAGCTCGATGACACCAGGAGAAAGGGCGGGGCCCTTCCCGATTTCCAGCTCTTTTTGCATGGTCATCTCCTCCCAAACCTTCTTGTTGGCGATTCCAAGAACAAACCAAGCCCCGAAAGAAATAAAAAATGCATTATAGCATGCAAGAATTAGCAACGTGATGGGATCGGGCGACTAAAACTGATATCTTGCGTTGCATTGTTTCACTTCTTTGTAGACAAAAGGGATTTCACTTTCTCCTTCGCTTTTCTCAACAAATCACGATTTTTCTTGCATCATCTGGTATTGCTGCACTCCTTTCAGAGTTCCTTCTCTCTCTTTCGCCCTCCCAAGCTTTTGCAGATTTGTCTCCTCCCTTCAACAACCTTCGGCGTTCGTTTCCAAACACCACAGCAAATCGCAAACCAGACAGCCGCCGTGGGGAAAGAAGGGTTATGATTATTTCATAACCATAGGAAAAATTTTGATATTATATTTAAATATATTTAAAGAAGGCTACTTCATGTAAATAAGAAAATAGTTAGAAAATTATTAAATTAGTTTTTATTCTTTAATTAAAACCTAGAAGAAAAATCTTTAAACTCTGTTATCGACCATGATTTTGAATTAGTTAATATATAAATATATATATATATATAATTCATGCTAAATAAAATAATTTTATCTTATATTTTTTTATTTCTTAAACTAACAATTTTACATCAAATATAATTATGATGAATCATTTAATGATGTTATTCTGATAAGATTAATGAAAGAGTTTATAAACTATCAATGATTTATTTATATCAAATAATTTTGAATTTTAAGATAAATTTTAAATAAAAAGAAAATAGAATATTAAATTATATTTTTATTATATTTTTATGATGAAACAATTTAGGCAATGTTAATAAGTGATAATAATTCTAGTCTTAACAATTAAACATAAATGACTATTGAGTAATAATTTTGGTTAAATGTTTAGTGTGTTGAGATATAGCTTGCCTGTTCAACTCTATTATAGGTTCGATAGACATATACTCGTTTCTCATTGACATTATCTAGCTAATAGCCAAGGTCACAAATTGATTTCGATAGCATTAATTTGATAAGTTAACCATGAATTTAAAATTATACTTTAATAAATATTTGGCACATTATCTTTTATTCTCTCATACACATTATTCTATTATCTTAACAAATTCATATATCTTTGAAAACTTCATAGGTGCTATTTAGATATTTATATTACATCTTGTTATTCTTTTATAATTTTAAAAATTTTATAATATACTTAAAAATATTTTATTCTTTTTTATTAAGCATTGTAACCATCATATCATTCTTAATCTTCATGACTTTAAATCTATACTTTAACAAATATTTGGCACATTATCTTTTATTCTCTCATACACATTATTCTACTATCTTAACAAATTCATATATCTTTGAATACTTCATAGATATTATTTAGATATTTATATTACCTATTGTCATCCTTTTATAATTTTAAAAATTTTATAATATACTTAAAAATATTTTATTCTTTTTTATTAAGTATTGTGACCATCATATCGTTATTAATCTTCAAGATCTTTTATTCATTATCGAATTACTTTTAAACACCAATGTAATTGTCACAACTACTTATTAAAAAATTCTAATTACTTTATATTAGTATAATGTTTATTATTGATGAGTTGCATGCATATTTACAGATATGATATTTCATTATCATTTTAAAGATATTTTCATTAGACAATATTGGTTAATTATCTTGATTTACAAATATGAAGAACATTAGACTTATATTTTGTATTTATTTTTACATCAATGACAAGTTTGATGTCAAACTCTAATATTACACACTTGAGATATAATAATTGACTTATTTTGAATATAAATTTGAAATTTTTATTTTTATACTTTTTTTCATTAATCAAAACTCGAGAAAGAATTAAATAAAAAAGAGAGATTTGTGGGTTTAAAATGAAAAAGATATTTTGCTCAACCAATTTGTGGAGAAGACTCTCGAGAAGAGGTAATTAAGAAGATTTGAGTTCTTTTATTATACCAAAGAAATGAGTGGAGGTGTTATATGACTGTTAGACATCACATAATGTCAATATATTCTTTCTACAATTAAAGAACATATTAAATAATTTATTGAGTTTTTAAAGAAAAAAATGTGAAATATTTATTGATGATAAATAGATAAATGAGGGTAGATTGTCAGATTCATCACATCGTATCGATGCATTCTTTCTATAATTAAATACCATATTTAATAGCTTATTAAGTAAAAGATAAAGAGAAATATGTGAATTATTTTCTAATAATAAATAGATAAATAACGATTCGATGGAGGAGACAAAAGGTACTATTGAATTGGATATAAGTGATAATTGGGTGTGAATTTTATTAAAAAGTTTTTATTTTTTATATAAAAAATAATTTAAAATTATTTAGATTCAATATAAATATTTAAAAGTATGGTCAAAAGTTAAGCTAATAAACTAAAATCATTATTTGTTTTCCTTCCCTGACTCGGCCGCTATCTGGTTCGATTCATTCCGGTCGAATCGAGTCGACTCTGACCCTTTTTGAAGGACAGTCCCGTTGCGTCGATTTACGGTCGCTTCGACATGTTCCGAAGCAGTCGCATCGCGACGCCGGTGGTGGCTCATGCCCGTCGGCTTTCGAGGGTTTCTCCGCCTCCGGGAACCACCGTCGACTTTGTCATCCGGGTCTCAAATAACGTGGCGCGTCTGGGCCCGCCTAAGGAAGGTCCGAAGCCTCGACAAGTGCTCTCTCTCCCGCCTTTCCCATACGTCGGCATCGACCCTCTTCCCGGCCGCAAGAGGAATGCTTCTTCGACCGAATCTGGTGATTTAATTCGCCCGAGGGTCACCGCCATTACTTGGGTCAAGCATTACTTCGACGAAGTTCCCGTCGATGTCATCCAGAGCCATTTTAGGAAGGGAATGGTGAGGATAGCATTGATTTCTTTCTATCTTTATAATTCTTTGCATATGATTTTTATATTTTTTGGTAGTAATAACTCAAGCTCTGCTTCTTAACCGAGTGATCTCCACCAATCCCCCTCCCCCCTCCCCCCTCCCCCCATTTTGGTTCATCATTGAATCACATTATGATAGTAAAGGAATCGATTTTGATATTATATTATAACGTTTTAACCCTTTTGGTGAAATTATTGTCCCAATGTTCATATTTGGGGACCTTTCTTACTTTAGTCACACATTCCATTGCTACTCATGTTAACATATTTAATCACAGTGTTTTCTTGGGATCTATTTGCTCTTAAAAGGTGTCTCATAATTCCAGGTTTATGACTTTACTTTTAAAGTTCAGAATTTTCCTTTTTATAGTCAATACGATACTATTTATCTATGTACACCTAGAGTTTTGCCATGATTGCTCATCATTTGATGATTTTTCTTCCCAGGACATCATCTAATGATCACTCATCATTTTCTTCGAGTGTTACACCTATAACGTCATTTATTTGTTCAACTTTGTAGCAGTTCTTGTGCGTGGTATCACAATCGATCTTGTTGTTGACTCGAAGTTGCGATTTATTGATATTGCTAAGTGATTACACAACTTGTTCCCACAACTTCTTGAGCCCTTTGGTCTCAAAATTTCTCCATTAATAATTGCATTGGGTGTAACAATAAGAGCTATGATTCCTTTAGTGGCCATGATAAAGCTTAATCCTCAACTAAATTGTTCCTTGATTAAAACCCTGATAAGAAAACATGAGAGATTCCTTTAGTTGAAAAGATGATAACAACCACTACTAATATATCTAATGAGATGATAGAATTTAACGACAATAGGATAGACAATAAGATTGTTCCTCCCATTAAGGTGGGTAGTTGCGCTGAATTCTTGCTTGTGAATTCCATTACTATGGTATAATTTTCATCCTTAATGAGGCCAATTACGACGAGGAAAGGACTATGGAAATTGTTGGCCCTTGACGTGCGATGCTAACCACATTTGTAATGAGATCTTCAATTAAAATATTGTGGATGTGGCTTCGAGAACACCCTTGTCATTGTCAATGAGGTGGGTGATCCAAGATGATCTAAATGGAATTGAAATTGAATAGGTAGCTCGTAGAATTGATTAAAGGGAGGATAGGCACGTTCTCCTTATCGAAGCATTTCACCAAAGGAACTTTGGATTGTAATGATCAATGATGCTCACAATTTACAATACACGGTCAAAATTCTAGTATGTGAGTTTAACTCGAACAATTCGTACAACAGAAAGAATATTTTTTACCTATCTAGGTTGTATGGATAAATACTTTGAGAGATTTGTAATGCAAAACATAGAATCGGTAAATGTCATTTGATTCTTTGAACAATAAACTATTGGCTTTCTTGAATAAGGAAACACATGCAACAAGTTTGTAGAGATGTTTAGGTTAGCTAGTAGCTTAAGTCAATAAGACATTTCTTTTTTCAACTTAGGGATTTAGAACTGATGGTGCATGCTTGAAGTCTTTAGTACTAGCTGATATCTGATTCAAACAAAGGGATGTTGGTGCCACTCTTAACAAAATTTGATCAAGAAATGTATTCCTTATGTTTTTTTTAAGGCATGGCATTCAATTGCTATTTTTCATATCTAGTTTTGATTTTTTTGATACAAAGACTTTGATATGCGAGGAAAAATGTTGGACTTTTGTCAATTTAATCCCTAATCAAACCTCGAAGGTAGATCTCTTATGTTTAACTAAGTATTTTTTAAACTTAATTGTTTGACGAGATTTTATGCGTTGCTTCTCTAAATTTTGCAATTGTATGACTTTTAGGAGTTATATTTGTCTTTGAAAAATATATTGTTTGGTTTAAAAGATTTAGTTGGTTAATACTATATTTGAGGTTTTCCTACATTTATTCATTCAGTGTGACTATTGACAACAACCAATAGCTAGCAGTGCAAGCGTTAGTGCCTAATAGTAGTGGGAGGGGTGGAATTGGAGGTGATAACTTATATCAAATAAAATGTTGATTTCCAAAAGTAGGTTGAGTTTTCCTACTTTTAGAATTGGAGTTAGGCTAGCTTTCATTGACATTTAGAGTCAAACATTTGCAAATGTCCACTAATCAAACAAGCAATTAGTCTACAAACTTTTGAAAAACTGTGAAAGATAACCAATTAAATAGTCTTATCAGAAACTCATTTATATTTATCTATCTTTGGTGGCTGAATATATGAACGATTAGAATTCAGGGACATGTTTTACAAGACTATTAAAATATTGAATGTTATTGTCTTTCGGTGAATAAGTAAATATTATATAGTTGATTTATGGATGTATGCCATGCGTTTATTACCCAAAGCTCCAAGGTCAGACAAAATAGAAAATTGAATGGAGTACATGCCTCTATATCTATAAAAAAATTTCTTTGCAAACAATTGTTATAAGCCTTTACATATTTTTTTTGTGCTACTCATTACCTTTCAAATTTAAGTTCTTTAAGCATTATGAAGTTTGTTCATTTTCTTAATTTATCTTTATCTCTATGCAATCCACATTTTGACACTGAATGTTAGCTCAAGTGATCATCGATAGTATTCTAAAGTTCATTATGATTAGAAAATATTGATACATACATTAGAACTAGGTACGCTTGACTTCAAAAGGTCTTCCTCTTGAGCTATTAAAAGGATCATACCTAGACAAGTGTAGTGATCTTTTTTGCCTCTTATATGTAATTAACAAAAATATACGTTTATCATCATTGTTCATTCCTTGAATTATTTTGCAATGGTGGAAAACTAGAGGCAATTTGTATTGCAATGGTGTCTGAAGTAAGATGTTAGTTTGTTTATTATGTCATTATAGAGAAGAGTCCAAGTTCAAAGGAGGTAAGTTGATAATGTTGTCTTTCCTGACGAAAATGATGTTGCCACATTTTGATGCTTTTAGTCTTATCGTAGAGGTTGTAACATTTGAACTTCAATTCTTTAAGGTCTTGTTCAATGGACAATTCAATCTACGTATTGTTCCACCTCAATCCAATAGTAGTAATTACTTGCTTGAACTTATTCATACCCTCTTGTTTGTGTCTTTCTAGACTTCTATACTTTCCATCTACTCAATTATGATATTCTCCTTGTTTGCTTTATATAGGACCTAATGCAATGCATTTCTCTTGTTATTGTCTTGCCAAGCTTGAATGGATATTGTTTAGGCTCCTTTTTTTCTTAACTCATTTGAGAGATATGTTAAGAACCATCGGAATACCTAAAAGAGGTTTCTTTTGGAACATCATTTATTTTGCCACAATTACTTAGTGATATCGTGTCTCTTAATAATATGAGGTGTTTTGCTGTTTGTACTTCATTTTCTATCTTTGTTTTTTGTTATTCTTGTTAGCAAGAGTGTTAAAATTTAATTGGTCTCAATGTAATTTAATTTGTTTCTATGTTTTTTTTGTTAAATTAGTTACAGTTCTATCATGTGTACAAAGTTAAATGAGTTTATTATGGTAACTTGCATGTTTTAAATGTTTTCTGAAAGGTCTTTTAGTTGTCAAATGATGAAAAAATATCTTTCAAGATAAAGTTGTAATTGTCATTGTTCTATAGACATTTTTGTACATGGGATGGTTTAAATCTCAATGGAGTCTAATAGGTTTTCCTTTTAAGTGCCTTAATTAAGGGCAATTAATGCAAATAAAGGAAAAGGGGCCTATCATAGTTGTGAGGAAGTTGATTCAGGGATTTATGGGTTGAAAAGAATCTAAAACATGTTACATTCAGACTTGTACTTAAAATTCCCAAAAGACAAATGTACAATTTAGTCTTATATTGAATAATTTGACTCATGAAGTAGACAACAACTTTAGATTTTGGATCTTTGGTGATGGCTTGATTGGTCATAACCCCTTGGTATCAGAAGTGATGACAAAAGGTATTTTTTGAAGCTTAAACTAATTTGATGTGTGAGTCTAAAATATTGTAAAGTTTCAAATGAAATTATTTTGACTTGATTTTAAACTATCATAGTAATCAAGTTTCATATGATCTTGATAAGTATAAATCATTTAGAATTGATATGTAAGATTGGATATGATCTATAAGTTTTTTTTTTCTTTTCTTGTGATTGGGACAGAACTTAAAGATGATAAATAATATCTTTGAGTCAATCAATCGATGGAAGTCTTTTAGAATTTTTATCTTATAAATTGAACTTGAAGATGTAAAAATTAACGTATGAAAGTTCAACCATTGATCAGGCATTAGGGACATGAGGTTTGAGACCCATGGCTAACCCTCGAGACATTGTGGATTGAGGCGAAATCCTCGAAGCCATTGCTCAAGGTTGAACCTTCAAGGCCCAACCACCACTACTTGTAGCATTGTTATTTGAGGAAATGAGAAACAAAGCCTTGCCATGTCTTATGCCACCATCTTAAGTCACTATTGTCGATAATGTTGTTGCCTGAGGAGATGAAGGATAAAGTTTTAGCTATTTTTGGTGCATGCCTTACCTTGTCATGTGTAGTATCTTCTCTAAGAAGATAAATGAAAAGGGACAATGCCTAGCCATTAGTTCATGTTCAAATTCAACTATAGACTATTGGGTTTCAATTAAAGGGGAGATTAGCCCACTCTAGAGCTGATACATTTCTAGAGAGAAATAAATTTCTACCTACTTTAGTTTTTATCTACCTCTATTAGATCTCATTTTCTTCCTTGGACGATCTTCACTTGTGAGGCTTCAAGTGTTTCATTATTCTCCTCTGTATTCACACTCAACATTTTCCACTAAACAACTTTTTGTTAGTTCTCTTGAATCTATTCTTTGCATCAACATATTTTGATGTCATTTTTGAGAACTTTATAAACTAAAATGGAGAACCAAGATGAAGTGACATGTTTTCTTGAGGGAGAACTACTTAACATGTTTGGTCAATAGGTAGTAGATATCCTTGCATCCCTAACTCAAACCTCACTAACCTCAAAACCCTCTCCCTCATCCACTAGCTAGCTTTTTCATCTATTTCAACAATATATGAAGCATTTGTCATATTCCTTTATAGGGGAGTAGATTGGAGCTAGTTTAATTTTCTAACAAAGGAGACATTGTCAAACCTTCTCTCTTTTACTAAGAGCCACTTGAGGCTCATCTTTCTACTCCTGAACTCAATTACTTGGCCTTCACTTTCACAAATTCTCCATCTCATACATCATAGCTTATCCCATTGACATCCAACGATGCCTTACTGTGTAGGGACCTTTGTCTCTCCTAATTGAAGCTCTTTTTGCCTTTGATCTGGTCTAAGGTGTCACTAGCTTTGCTTTTCAGCACCTATTGAGGATTCGGTATCGCTGCAATGTGGAATCCTACTTACTTTCGTTGTAAGGGTGTAACCCATATGTTGTTGAGGAAATTACTCCCTTTTTAGAAGAAATCCATCTCTACACCACTCTCTCCGAAACTCTAGTTGTCTAACTGTTCTTTCTATTATGGCAATTTAGACCCCTTCAATTTTTTGAGTTCGAGACAATTGCCTCCTTGTATGTCATTTAAGATTTTTTTCATAGTTTTTAAAAGCACAACCTTTGAATGGTTTTGAAAGTTGCCTTATAGATCTATTTTCTCTTTTAACTAACTTAGGCAATTGTTTTTCCTCTACCAACAATGTTGGACCCAAAAGTGTCACTGAATTCCTGTTCGATCTAAGGCAATACAAATTTAAGCCAGTTTAGGCTTTCCTCTGATATTATAAAGATGCTCTTAAAAAGTGCATCAGAAGGACTTTATTTGAGTAACTCGTGTCAAGTATCTCAAACCTAGATAATTCTAGAAGTATGTCATCAGATACCTTCCATGGTCATTACAAGAAATTTTTAATAGTCATTTGCTTTATTAATGAGGAATTTTCCTTTGAATTGATCAAAAAGGCAGAACAAAAGACATCTTTTCTTTCAAGACCCCTCGATCAAGGGCAAATGATATCAAAGGTTGGAAAAGACTCTCTCAAAAGGCTCCTCGAGTTGATCACTACCATCAAGGCTGCCAAGCTAATCACTTTGACACCTCCCTAAATGCATAGCTTGAAGAGTTGTTGGTGGCAATAAAAAGATAAGGATTCTATCAAAAGCTGAGGCTGATATTGGGAAATAACAAATTCTATAAAGAACATAACCACATGACCTCAAAGTGCAAGTTCCTTAAAGCCTTAATTGAGAGGCTGCTAAAAGAGGGTCATCTATAGGAGTATTATGTAATGAATTTGAGTCTACCTCTATTGTAAATAAAATTGTATGGCCAAGTATTGTGACCCCACCTCAAGTTGAGAGAGATGACCAAGATTGGTTATTAGCATTAAGAGACAAGGGTAAAAACCTTGTCAAAATTGTTTGTCATCTTTGGTGGGAGGTAGCTTCATTCCACCCCAAGATCCCTCATGAAGACCTTCGTAGCTAATGTAACTCAATGAAAGGACTAGACTTTGATATACTTTTGACATGAGGATATGTCATCTCTTGGCAACCCTTATCATTATGCTATAATCATTTCAAGGATAATTGCTAATATGGAAGTTCTTTGAATGCTCGTTGACATTGAGAGTTCTGTGAATATTCTTTTCCTCGATGCCTTTGACAACATTGGCATCAGTGAGGACCTTATCATCTTTGCTGCTGGGTTATTAGTGGACTTTTCGAGAGAATCGATGAAGCTGGAAGGAATGACCTCATTGTTGCTAACTATGGGAAACTCTTTTGGCTCAATCATGTATATGGTTTACTTCATTATTGTTGCAACTCCATCTACTTACAATACTATTTTAAGGAGGCCAATGATGAATAGGTTTGAGATAGCAGTCTTGACACCACACCTGTGAATAAAATTTAATTCTTTGACAATTTTGGTTTAAGTACAAGGGGACCTAATACAATCGAGGTGGTGCTACCATAATATCATGAAATTTAGACTCAAGCCGGCATCCTTGACTATCAAGCTTCTAAATAGAGACTTCATCGGCTATATCTTTCCATATCGTATGCTTTCTTTAGACTCTGCGTATAAGTTTGTAGTTATCTTTGTAAATCTTGAATTGAAAGAGCAGGAGGTCACCTTTTTGGTTATCTTGATTTTTTTTGCATGGTTACCCTTTGATATGCCAGGAATAGATCCCTTGACGGCATGACACTCGCTCAAACTCAAAATAGATCTAAAAGTTCCAACCATCTGATAGCGGAAATGAATAGGTAATATCGAGAAGCAAAAGACAATCAAGGAGATCGTTATGCTGCTTGAGGCCAATTTCATATACTTGGTTCGCCATCCTGAGTGGTTGGCACATGTCATTCTCGTGAAAAAAAGCAGCGACAAATGGAGCATGTGCATGGATTACATTGACCTTGAACATGTTAATCCAAAGGATTCGTATCCTTTGCCTTAGATCAACAACCCTGTATACTCGGTCATTGGCTTCACCTGCTTCAATTTTCTAGATGCTTTCTTAGGACATCATTAAATTAAGACGGCTAAAGAGGATAAGAAGAAAGCTTCATTCATGACTTTGGGATCTTCTATTGCAGAGTCATGCCTTTATGCCTCAAGAATGACAGAGCAACTTATGAGAGAATAATCAACATTGTGTTGAAGTCAAAGAAGTAGGAACCTTGATGTCTATATGGATGGCTTCTAGGTAAAGAACACTTCATTTAAGGCACACTTACAAGATCTAATAGGGAGGCTTTCTAGGCCTATAGAAAGTTCAACCCATTTAAGAGCACTTTTGGTGTCTTCTCGAGTAAGTTCCTTGAATATATGGTTTTGAGAGAAGGGATACAAGCCAACCCTAACAAAATAAAAGGATCTCCTTACATGACTTCTCTAGGGATTCCTAAAGAAATCTAGTGCCTTGCTAGATGCATCATTGTATTCTTTTGTTTAATTTCCATGTTGTGGGAAAGGCTTAGCCATTCTTCAAGCTTCTTCTCAATAAATCTAGACTTCAATGGGCATAGGATTGTGAGAAGGATTTTAGGAGTTCAATGCATACCTTTCTCGACCCTATGTCTTGAGCAATACTATACTTAAGGGGAGCCACTATATACCTACCTCACAATCTCATTTTTTATTGTCAACTTCTTTGTTTGAGAAAGAAAAATTACATAACACCCCATTTAATGGTTTTCACACTTTGAAGGGTGTAGAGATGAGGCACTCTAGTCTTGAGAAGTTAGCGCTAGCTCTCATTATGTTTGCTCAGTGGTGGTGGCAATGCTTCAAATCTAACACTATCAATATCATTACAGACAAGCTAATGAATTGCATCATCTAGTTGATAGAGGACTGTGGGAGGCTGCAAAAATGGGCAATCGAGCTCAATAAGTTCGAGTTAGTCTATTTCCCTTATTTGTCCCTCAAGTCTCAAATTCTTGTCCATTTCTTAGTGGAAGGATGCTACTTCAAGAACGAGCCTAAGCATTCATTATCGAGCACTTGGATGCTTTGCTTGGATGGTGCCTTTGGATAATAATTGTGTGGCATTGGTTTTGTTCTTTAAAGCCTAAAGGTGTTTAAAGGAGCTATCAAGATCAACTTCATTATCACAAACATCTAGGTTGAGTATGAAGCCTTGATATCTGAATTAAAGTTTGTTCTGGGATTGGAAGTCAAACATTTGATAGTCTTTAGTGACTTTAAACTAGTTGTTAACCAAGTCAATGGTTCATTCGAGACTAGGACTTAGTTCTTAGGGCATACAAAGCAGTGGCTCAGTCTCTTCTTCAGAAGTTTGATTAGGCTAGCCTTACTCAAATTCCTCAAGAGCAAAATCAAGAGATAGAATTGCTAGCCAAGCAAGGAGACCTTAGAGAAGACTTCCCTTTTCTCAAAAAATCATGTATTGAGTTCATAGAGATGTTAATCCTCAACCTTGAGAGGTTCCTTTGTTGGATAGATCTTCTACAAGCCTACCTCAAGGTGGGGTTCTTGCCTTCTCTAAAGCTGACTGCAAGAATAGTTAAGCACCATACCATACATTGTGTGCTGATTGAGAGTCAACTCTACTCAGTCTTATCCCAAGCCCTCACTCAAGGGCATCCACCCGTTTGAGGTACATAACATCATAGAAGAAATCCATTTCACCAAGCAAAGAAACCTCGCTTCGAGTTGAAGCCTACCAATGAAGACAATGCTACTTGGATTTTTTTTGTCTTACAATGTAGAAAGACTGCATTTTATGTTAGATGTTAGTGGTGTCAGATTCATGTTTGTTCCCCCTGATAGTTAGTAGCCTCAATGAAGGTCATCACTATTTCTAGATGTTTCTCCGTATTGGACCTTTCCAACTGTTAGAGGTGGGAGAAAATTGTTTCTCATTTTTGTTGACTACTTTTCAAAATGAATCTTGATCAAACCACTCGTCTGCTAGGTTCATAACTTCATCTTAATAGACATATTCAACAAGTTTGGAGTCCCTGTTGTTAGTGTTATTGACAGCACCATTATATTTCAAGTTTAGGATCTTAAAGTTCTTTACAAGAGAAATGGTTGCCACATAGAATATGCCTTTATTTGTCATCCTTGAATGAATGGCCAACCCAAGACAACGAATAAAAGTTTATTAAAATTCCTAAAACCTTGTCTCAAGGACAAACAATGTGCTTGGGTTAATGAGCTTCCTAGCGTGTCATGGTTGTGTCGAATAATGCCTTATGTAGCAACGAGCGAGCCTCCATTCTCTTGAGTCCCAACCATATTCTTGGTGGAAATCAATCATTGTTCTCTTTGGGTTTATACACTTTAAGGCTACCAAGGAGCAATCATAGCTCATCAATCAAATGAAGAAATCTGAATGCTCGAGCTTGACCTGAGGAGAAACAGCTCTAAGTGCACTTGAGCTAGTTCAACTGAAAACAAAGCTTGGAAAAATATTTAAATAAACACATTAGAGAGCTCTCTCTCAAAGTTGGTGATCTTATTCTCAGAAAATGCAAGATTTCATTTATACTAAGTAGGCTTGGGTAACCTTGCTTCCAACTGGGATGGACCATATCTTATCAAATAAATTATTGGACTAAAGACATACTAGGTTTAAACAGAGAATGCTATTGAGCTTCCATAATCATAGAGTGGGGATTAATTGAAAAAGTTTCACCATTGAAATATGTACACTATCTTCCCTTATTCTACTTGTCTAAGGTATGGCTTAACTTGTTTAGAAGTTTTTTATGCCTCACGTGACTTTCATTTTTAATATTTGTTTAGCTAGATGTAACTACCGTACTAAGTTCAGTTTTAACAAAATTTGAATAAATGCTCAAATTCAAGAGCAGTTTTTATATCTCGAATGCGAATTTGTACAATATCATTAGAAACCTTGTCTCTTTGAACAAAACCCATAAAATTTCATTTTGCAATTGATCTTTGATTATATCATTTCCTGAAATTTGTCGAGGCTGACTTGAAGGCTCATAAGTATCGCTTGATGCTTTTGCTTTCTCTTTACAATTCAACTAATGAGCTTGACTAATTCATATTTGACTTGCTTCTGTTGGCCATTGCGTCAGCTCATGAAGGATTAGAGAGGCATGGTTTCAACTTATTCTTTTTTCCTTTGTCTCCATGCTATCGCATGAAGGTTGTAAGGGGCATGATCTTGAGTTCTCACTTTTCATTGCTGTTGCTTAAAGGTCTTGAGAAGAATGATCTTATCTTCCTCTCCTTCTTTCTATTGGATTTATGTTGCATGAATGCCTTAAGAAGTTTGGCTTTACCTTCCTATCCCCTCCATCGTTTTTCCATTGCATGAAGATCTCTAGGGGATTAGTCTTGAATCTCATTTTTTACCTTCATTGCTACCTTATCACATGAAGGTCTCAACAAGTCAAATTCCTTTTCTTTTTCTATTGTTCACCAATCATTGAGTGAAGTGCTTGAGAGCCTCAGCCATTTTTTCATCATTCTCTTTCACCTTCATCGCTGTTTTATCGCTTGATTCTAAGACGTATCCTTTATTTCTTTCTACATCCTTTAACACTGTGACATCATTTTATGGTCTCGGAAGGTAAAGCCCTTGCTTCCTTTCTCACTTCCTTCGATTTGTTTTATTTAAATCTTTTTTGATTTTTGCTCATTTTTGTATGCTTGACCCTCCAGCTAAAGTAATGTTCTCGAGAATGGTGAAATAGCATATTGTTATTGAGCTTGAGCCATTCCTTTATAACACATCTGTAGCAATGGGGGCTATTAGTGGTAAAAAATTGTTTCACTCATAAAGTTCTAACAAAAATGTTTACAGGGGTGAACCTACACAACTGCCATTGTCAATGGTTTCTTTTAAAAGATACTTTCAATAACATTTCTCTCTTGCTTGAGGGATCTACCATCTTCTATCAGAATTCAAAGTTGATGGGGATTCAAACACTAAGCATGATAACTCGATGAGCGGTTTAGACAAGTTGATCATTTTTTTTTGAAAATTTAAATTACATGTTTTCTCCATGGATTATTTTTTTTTTGTAAAATCTTGTAGAGAATTCTTCATTAAAATATAACTAATTATATAAAGAATTTGGAGATTGAATGAAGATACAAAAATTCACATATGAAATTTGAGCTGTCGATCCAAAATTTTGTTACGTGATATGCATCAAGAATATAAATGATAGTGTGAAGAGTTTAAGAACCAAATAAGCATACAAATGTGAAATTTAAATGGTCAATCTAAAACTTAGTTACACGACATGCATTCAGGACATGAGGTTGTAGACCTTACTGCTCAAGACCCTACTAATCAAGGCCAAACCCTCGAGACCATTGCTTGAGGCTGAACTCTCGAGGCCTAGCCACCATTGCCTCTAGCATTGCTGCCCAAGGAAATAAAAAGACAAAGTCTTGCCGTGTCGTGCACCACCATCATGAGTTGTTGCTGCTTGCAGTGTGGTTGTTGAGGAGAGAAGATCAGGTACTAGCTATCCTTTGCTCATGCATTGCGTCATCACATGTATTATCAATTTCAAAAAGATAAGGGACAAAGGACAATGCTTGACCATCCTTGGTCCATGATCAAGCTCAATTATAAAGAGCTCCTTAGGGTTCAGTTAAAGAGGTGGATCAACTCGCTCAAAAATTCATACTTTTCTAGAGAGAAATAGACCTCTAGCTTGCTTTCTTAGCTTTTCTATTGCTCCCCTAGTTCTCCTTTACTTTTTTGGATGATCCTTGACTTATGATGCTCCTTGTGTTTCCTTACTCCCCTCGATAATCATACTCTTTAAGAATCTTTACTAAGTTTTTATTAATTTATTTGGTTTCATTTTTTTTTACATCAATAGGACATTGGGTAGTCAAGGGTTCCACACCTTAAGAAAAAATTAAAGATTTTGCAGTTTAGCCTTATAGTGATAAAGTTCTTGCTTCTCCCCTTCGTATTATCCTTGTCAATTAATCCCTTATATGTTGGAAGCTTTCTTCAAGTATGGAGCCCCTTGGGCATTGGAAGATTCTTTTAGGTATCACGGAGGACAAATTAGAGCTTCCCTCTTAAAGTTGAATAGTTGTAATACTACTACTCTTTGCTGGTGTGGTAGTTTCCTCGTTTAAGTTTTGTAGCCAAGAGTAGGGTGCAAAACTGGTGGAAAATAAACATGGAAGAAATCCCCTCGAGTGTTTTCCATGTAACAATTTATTGTCTCCCTGATTAATGCATTCAACTTGGAGGCTATTATGTTTGTTTAGATATTGTGCTATTTCAAAATTTTCTCCTATTCTTTTTTGGGTTTGGTTATTGAGATGGTACATCATTTAGATTGTCTTGTGATACAAATTGAGAAAGTAAATGAAGAAGGAACCATTGGAGGGTTTCCTTGTAGGTTCAAGGTAAATTAATGAATTTTTTCTTACTTGATTAGTGAACTTTGGTTTGAAGGTTTTTTTCTTTGTTTGGACAAGATTTGTTTTCTCCGATGCTATCTTGGGCTTGGTCAGTGACATGGTAGGCCATTTAGTTTGGGAGCACATTTTTCTTGCGATTGTTTTAAGTCTATGCACAGCTTGTCTTGATTTACTCACTATACAATTTCTTTGAATTTTTCTTCTATAAGAAATCTGATGGTATTTTGAACTTGAAGGAGGCTATATTGTTTGTTTAGACATTTTGCTATTTCTAAATTTTCTGCTATTCTGTTTTGGATTTGGTCAATGAGATGATACATTGTTTAGATTTTGATGTGATACAAATTTGAGGGAAATAAATGTAGAAGTCCTTGGAGGGTTTCCATGTGTGTTCAAGGTAAATTAATGAATTCTTTCTTCCCTGATTAATGGTCTTTTGCTTGGAGGTTTTTTTCTTTGTTTGAACAAGGTGCGATTTCTATCTTTTCTCCTAATCCATTTTGGGCTGGGTCAATGACATGGTACACACCATTTAGTTTGGGAGCACATTTTTCTTGCAATAGTTTCAATTCTATGTACAACTTGTCTCGATGTACTCATTGTACACGCTCTTTGAATGAGCTTTGCATGTGATTGACTGCCTATGATGTCACAATGTTTTTTTTGGACTTCATGCTTCTTTCTTGTTGATTATGGTCCAACTTGCTTATTCAATCATGAATCATTTGAGGTTCACATTGCATGGTAAAGTTGATTTTATCATTGGTCAATAGTGACTGGTCCTTATTTTTTACATATATGGCTTGTTTTAATGAGATTCTAACTACAAATGGGTTAATTTTCTTTTTCAAATTAATTAAGTTCCAATCTTATTTTAGTTCCATTTTAGTTTCCTCCACGACTTTCCTGCTCTGATTCTAAGTTTTGCCTTTTTGTTTTTGTTATACGTTCAACTTTTGGCACAATAAATACTGCTTTGTGCTAGTTGATGATGACTCTGGAATGAGGTGTTACTTAAATTGGAAATTACATTAATGATGTTTAAGGGCATGTGAATCCATTTTGAACTTCACTAGCAGTATGTGTTGATACTTGAGGGAGGTTAATTCCTTGTAATCGACTGTATGGACTCTCTTTTGACTTTGTTTGATCAGGTCCAATTGGAAACTTCAGATCATGAAGACTCTTCTGTAAAGAGGCACCATCAAATACCTAATCTGAAAGTGGTACTGACTTCTCTGTTTGAATCTCTTTCTTACGAAAATTTTCTAATTCTTACACTAACGGGTGAAAAAATAATGCCACTTGATTCTACTCTCTTGTTGGTTGAACATAAAAATATCAAGCTGGGATTGGAGTTTTAGGAGTACATTATGAGTGACCCCAGCTTATTACATCTTTATAGATGTCTTTGTCTATATTTACAGACCTCATTCACCTTGGACTACATAAAATGGAATACCTCAAAATAATTGAAATATTTATTTATTTCTGTGTTCAATACATGTTGTTGTGTATAATGTTTTTATGTAGTTATGAGATTTCTGGAATGTAAACTAATATTTTTCGGCTGTATGTAACTGGTTTTTCAGGGCTAATTATTTATTGAAACTCATGGTAAATTAGGTTTGAATTTACTTGGATGGAATTCAAATCTATTTGCGGTGGTTAAATTTATTTGGTTGTGGGTCCTTTGCTTCCTACATTTGGTTTGATTGGAGTTATTTTTATTGATTCTTTTTTATTTATCAGGGTCTGACCTTCTCAGGATAGGTTATTCTAAAGACAAATGTTTTGTGTTTTCTTTTAAAAGATAATCATGAGAAAACTTTTTAATTCATCTACAGTTCATATTCAAAGTTGTTTATATTGAAAACTGAACTGAGGTCAATCTCAAACATCTATCAGAAAATTCTCATGTAATTCCCTAATATCAACACCATGCCATTGCACAAAACTCATGTAATAAATTGATGCTTATGTCCTTTTTTATATTTCTTTCAACTCATCCATTAACTATGTTTTGCAGTCTTTATACAGATTAAGCACAATCATGTTATGGAGCCTGGTATGAAGATATCTGTTCCGGTGTCAGTTATGGAATCACGAATATGGAAAAGATATGACACCATACCAACAGCAACATTGCATCCTAATGCTGATGAAATAGAATATTTGAGACGGCTTGTAATGTACAAAGTACTAATTCTTCTCCATTTTTATACGTGGTCTGTTTGCTGGTTTCTTTGAACTTTTGTTCCCTGTATTTGTTTTTCCAAATATCATATATGGTTCATGGATCATGTTATGATAGGTGAGCTTGACAACATTTTTTTATGTTTTGTGAAATTTCAGGATTCAGCTATAATTGTATTAAATAAACCTCCTAAAGTTCCCGTGAAGGTTTGTGATTAGCTATAAATGTTCGCATTTATCATTACATGTTTACTTGCACATCCATTCCAGAGTCTTGTTTAGCTCCAATGGAATAGTTATTGTTTAACTGTGCAGTTGCATTGTTTTGTAGGGGCACTTTCCAGTTCATAACAGCATGGATGTATTAGCTGAAGCAGCATTTTCCTATGGCAATGAAGAAGGTCCCAAGTTGGTATGTGTAAATGTCCTTAGCTGTTTAACTTTTTTTTTTTCCTGCTCCAAGTGATTAAATGCGTTCAAGGTAAGCCACATCCGTACTTAGCTACTACTAGATATGCTTTTTTAATGGAGTTGCATCTTAAATGCGTAATTTCTTAAACGGGTGTTTATATTAGGTTCATCGGCTTGACAAAGAGAGTAGTGGATTGCTGCTTTTGGGCAGGACAGTAGAAAGCATTGCTAGACTTCATTGGTTGTTTACTGAAGTAAATCTAGCCAAGACATCTTCTCGGGTATAATTTAAGATCACCTTTTTGATGCCGTCATCCACATCATTATAAACTATTCCTATTTCCATGTTGTTATGGCATTATGCTGTTTGGTGTCAGTTTGCCTTCTAATTTATCACTAAATCTTGCTAAACAGCATAGTGGCTGCAAAATGTTGTTTTGAAAAGTTTTTGTGCAAAATACTTACTGCAGAATACAGAATCTGGGTCGGATGCAATGTTGAATCCATTGTCACAACTGATCAGTTTTTTCAAATAGGGTTTCTTACCTTTACAAGGTTTATGAACTAGGGTGTAGGGATATTTATTTTCTAAGAAAACTAATGGGCTTTTTGGGGCTAACACTTATGGGTATGTTCTACATAAGTTTAAGTCATTTTATGGCTCAAAAGTAAGGCCAATAAGTCCAATAATTTAGATGACTTGAATGAGCTTTCCTTTTGACCCCTAACTAGACTTAAACTTGTGGAAGCATACAAAGGGAGAGAAACTTTGGTGGGAGGTTGAGTTGGATGAGAAAATTATTGGAGTTAAATGAGATGGTGTACTTGGATGAGATCTCTTAATTTACATGAATAAGCCATCGCCGCCATGAAAAATACTTTTAGGAAGCAAACTAGGCATACAACAATGACTTTTACAGTTGCTGAAAATTTAACTTTTTGCAGATGTAATGATTGCCACCAAAGCTTAAGCGTTGGAAGCATTTACTAAAGCTGATGTTATAACCTTTTTCTGCACTGTTGCCAAAGACCCAATAGCAAATATCGAACCTGTATTTCTTGTAATAAGCCAGAGAAGCGTTCATAACTGCTGCCAAAGGCAGCCTTTTTCAGCAGTTAATGAACTGCTGCCTAAGGCTACCTTTTGCAGGATTTAAACAACTAAAATTTTGTACCGCTTTACAATTATTCCTTCATGGTTTTTGCAGAATGCTTCGTCAGGCTTTACAGCCTGAACAAACTGCAACGATTTAGTAACCATTGCAAGATTTCTTTGTTTGAATTATGGGTAAAGACCAAAAGAACAGATACCATGTATTTTTTTATGGATGTGAAAGTGTTCTATGTTCCCTTATTTTGGAATGAAAGTCCTATAATTTGAAAACAAATCCTTAAATAAGAGTTCATTTACACTGGTTGGTACATCATTCAGTCCTACTAGGGAAAGCAGGACTAATGCACGGGGACCTTACATTCGCATTTTTTATAAATTACGATTACGCCATGGAGTGAACCCAAAAATTTTGCTCCTATGCCTCCCTCCGAAAGAATTATAGTTGTTATCCCTACATGGAGGAGAGAAATTGATGGGATTGAAGTTTTGTGCTATTTATTAAACTACTTGAGTTACAGGGGCTATAACTAGGTCATTTTTGATATATAAAGTGTTGTGCCTAAGCTGAGATATATAGATCTCATTTTAGTATTAGAATTAATACATATGAATAGAGCCTGACAGTGCTCATGTAGAATAAAGTTTGTGTGATAAATTTATCTCTTGTTTCTCCTTGAATACGCCTTGTGCACTAATGAATGCTGATGGTACTTTATAAGCATGATCTGTGCACTGGAGTTGATTGTTTTACAATAGCTCTACCCAGGATTTTTTAAAGCAGCCTTGGATAAAATTTTATATTTATCTGTAAAGTTTGATAACTACCTTCACCTTAAATTTGAGTGCCCAATAAAGATATTTTGTTTAACAGCTTTCCAAGATCTTTGGTATGCAAGTTTTTTTGTGTACTTTTTAGTTTATTTAACAAAATGTTGCCACATCTAATAAGAATTTAAAGCTCCTGAAGCTTGATTTATTAGCTTTTATTGCCTCTAATTTAGGTCTGGAATGATGCATGTGAAGCAACGATGCAACGTTATTGGGCTTTGGTGATAGGAGTTCCCAAAGAGAAGCAAGGGATTATTTCTGCTCCACTGTCCAAGGTATCTCTTACATCTTCCTAAATTGATGCCAAAACTCTCTTTTTTTAGGATGTTGGTAATTCCTAATGATGATAAATATATCCAAGACAATTCTAGTCTTAAGGAAATATCTTTTGATTCATGCAGATCTTGAGAATATGTAACTCAAACTTCCTCTTAATGTAGATTCATGCAACATTACTTCAGATATTTATTTTGGGAATGCTGATGTCTTGAAGTCTTCCTTCAGGAGAGAACCTTCCTTTCTAAGGGTTATATTGATGCATTTATGTGGAAATGTCCCCTTAATTTGATCCAAATTCCACATATCTATACAGCTCTTTTTACTTTGCCCTTCTATTTGCATTCTATGCATGGCATAAATGTTTGAATACATTTGTTTTTTTTTTATTTTCTTGTATGAACTTCTGCTGCCTCTTAGAATGATGAGTGCATGGGCGTGAGTGGTTGCTTATTTCCACTTTTCTTATACTTGTATTACTTGTCATTCTTCATATTAATTAGCCTACCTCCACTCGAGGTTTAAGGAAACATGCACATGCACATCTCTACCTTTGCGTTTAAAGAAGCATACACATGCATGTCTTTGTTTAAATTTATGCCAAAGATTTGGTTGAAATTGGTTTGTCAAGTTTTAGAGACTTTGAAATTATCTTGCTTGGTGTTGATGGTTGGCCTTGAGCAGCTTGTCGCCAATGCTTGCCTTTTGACTCACCAATGCTTGCCTTTTGACTGTTTTCTAGATTTACGATTGAGGATAAATTAGTGAATTTTTAAATCTTTATTCGATTTTTGAATTTTATATGCCATCATTTATGTTGTAATGAATAATTGTTATAAATTTTTTCAAAAAAATTAACCAATGGGAGATAATTTGTAATTTTAAATTTACAAAGATGTGATAACTTATCAAATTCATTTTTTGGTTTATCTCTTCTAAATCAAGTTAGCTTGGTTTTGTATTCTAGCCAATTTGTTAATCATTCAAAATAGTAGGATCATTGACATGGTTTGTCTTTGTGCCATGATAAGAACCTTGGAGAAGCTTTCAATGAAGGGTAGGGAATCTTTTAAACGGAAGAGCTGGGATATCAAGATTGAAGATGTCTCGAAGAGCAAAGTGGCATTGGTGAACTTTCCAGGCTCTCTAGTAGCCTATTTGGTTGGTGTTGAGATCATTGTAAATACAGAGATAATAATGCTTGGGCTGATTGCCAAAGAAAATGTGGTTTTTAGATTAATGAACCTCAGTTCTCTCAATATTTCATCAATCACCATGAAAGGAGGCAATCCCTTTGAAGTCGTCATTGTTAAGGCCTTGAAAATGTCAGTAGAGATGGAAGAAAAAAGGAAAGGGGAAGGAAAAAGGAAAGGTGAAGAGGTTATTGATGCTTCCTTGAAGGCTAAATTAGAAGCTGTTTTGTCTCATAGTGAAGAGGATTTGGAGATTGGCTCGACGAACAATTGGCCTTTAGTGAAAGACATTTGAGGTTCCTTGCTTTCTACAGGAGGATGTAAATTAATCGTACAATGGTGATGATCTCTGGCAATTGATATTGTTGAACCTCTGATTTTCATCTCGGATGATTTTAACGGTATATTGCAACAGAAACTCCTAGATATTTCTAGGTGTGTTGAGATTTGAAGATAATGTAGAATGGTTTGCCTCTGACAAGTTGCTCAAGGGAACATTATTAGCAATCAAGGAGGTCATCTGTGACTACTACAATAAGAATTTGTCTTTAAATGCCTAAAAAAATGCTTAAAAAAGGTTGTCTCCTATTGACAGAGGATTGCTTAGCTTGAGTCAGAGGTATAGTTGTTGGGAGGGCAATTTGGCACCATCTATCACGTGGAGCTGGAGGAAATCACTAGGAGAATGGTTATTTTAGACTCAAAAAGGGTTGTCAAGGAGGTAAATCTAATCCATCCTCTTGACGGAGATCAGTTGTATATCAACATAACCTTAAGGATGGAATCTTGTACATGGTTATAATCTCATATCTCAGGATTGCTTGAGCATGCCAGAGATGAAGATGCGTCTAGGTGTTTGACTTAAAAGAATATAATAGATAAACTTCGTATTCTTTGGTGGCCATTGAGTTAGTGCTTAAGGGTTTTTGTGCTCTTTTTTTTGGTAATAGCATTAGGTCTACAACAATTAGTAGAAATGAGATGGTGGTGCTTTTTCTAGAATGTTGTACCCATTTTTGAACAATGTAAAGCTTTTTTCATTTTTGTTGAGGGTTTCTTTTGAAGCCTTGCACTTTTAGATTGATGTGCTTGTTCTGTTAAGGGTGTGAGTATCCTTTAGTTGCGACAAATATGTGCTGATGTATGAAAAATATCTTTTTAGGTGTATCCCATGACACAAAGTGTTTGAGGTTGGCCACTTGAACCATTAAAGCCCTTTTTGTGGGTTTCTACCACTTGCTTGTCTATCACTTAGTGTTGATGTCACAATTTGGTGGAGAGAATTTGGTTAAGTCAAAAACTAATCTCTCCTTGATCCTTGAGTAGAGTTGATATTGTTAAGGGGGAGGAGAAGAAGTTATTTAAATTTAAAAAGAATTCTACCTTGAATCTTTAAGTATGGTTGATATGGTCATGGGGGAGGTGTAGGCCAAGGAATCAAAGCTCAACTTCTTGAGACCTTCACTTGATGGAATAGAGGTGAATAGAATAAGCAAGACTAGACTTATCAAGACCCTCATGCAATGGGATAGTGATGTCCTAAGTGAGATATAAAACTATATTTCTTGAGGCTTTCATGTAATAGAACAACTAGAGAGATGAGAAAAAAGTAAGATCATACTTCTCAAGGTCTTCATGTGGTAGAATAGAGTTGAAAGAGAGAGGAAGGCAAGATCATACTTCTCAAAGCCTTTATGCAATGGATCAACGATGAATGAGAGAAGTCAAGGCCAAGGTGGAATAATAGTGGAGAGAAGTCAAGATTATGCTTCTTAAATCCTTCATGTGGTGGAGTAGCAACGAAGGAGAAAAAAAGAAGGTTGAGGATGAATCGATCAACTTTGAGATAATTAGCTTAATTGTTCAAAGATTAAATGGAAGCACGAGCTTCTAGTGATAAAGGGATACTTGCATTTTTTTCAATCTTGACTTAGGCTCAACAAACTGACATTTTGTAAGGTCAACTAAGAAAGAAACCTCATTGGTTTCATTCAAAATGATAGGAAAAATTGAATATTTTTTGTCTATGGAGGTCCAGGCTCTTTTGGAGGCTCTTCAGCTATTGCGGAAGACCCTGTCACAGTTTCGAGCTGTGGAGTTGCAGACGGATTCCATGTCAGCGATGTTGAAAGTCCGGAAGAGTATTGCCAACCCGCCCGAGGTTGGCCACCATGCTGAGATCATACACAGTGTTAGAGGTTTGGACGCCCTCACAATAACGCATATATACAGGGAAGGAAATGGGCCTGCCGATTAGGTGGCGCGAGCGGCATGTCGTAACGATTTTGTCTAGGATAGGGGGACTTCGTATCCCAAGCCACTCATCAAACCGATGCTGCTAGATTTCATGTATGATCTTCCATGAGGATTACATTATAATTCATTTTTTGTAGTGCTTATGCCCCTTTTGGAATAAAAAAAAAAATTGAATATTTTTTGTTCCTCGAGGGGTAATATCTCAAAAAAAATTTATCTTAGGAAGAAATCATTGCAGTTAGGAAGACCTTTTGAAATTAATAAATACTTGATAAAGAAAAAGTGTAGGTTAAGTCAAGCCATACATTGGACAAGAAATATCAGGGATAATTTTTTTAAATGGTTTCTATTTCATGATCGAGAAAGATTAACTCCTTTGTCTAGAGTGGGTAGGTGTTTGAATTAACAAGAGCCTTGACGATATATGACCGTTCCTAGTTTGGGACGAGTTTGCCTTCGCTTTGTAGGCATTGAGCGACACCACATTTCCTGAGAACAAGGTCTCCAATTTCAGAAATGAGCTTTTAGATATGCTTGTTGAAAATACTGTTCCATGCTTTGCTCAAAACTTCTTACTTGTTGGATTGATATTCCTTCATGACCTCTCTATTAGCTTGAAGCCCAAAGAGTGGAATGGCTGATTTCCACTAGGAGCCTGTCCTCGGAGCCATAGATCATGGAGAATGGTGATTCTTCCATTGTCAAGGATGACATGGTACAGTAAGCCTGTAGAACATCATGATACTCGCCTTATTGTTGAGGTGAGGCTTTAGAATTTTCAGCAAATTTTTGTTGGCTGCTTTGGTCTGGCCATTTGTTTGACAATGAACAACCAAGGCATACTTCAAGTGATTGACGTATCTTATGTAGAATTCCTGAAGTTCTTTTACTTGGAACATATTTGCATTGTTGTTGATGATAACACAAGAAACTTCGAACTTAGATGTTGATCTAAGGGAAGTTGTGGGCCTTGGTTGTTGTTTGGCTTTTTAGCTTTGCCTCATTCCACTTGGACAAGTAATTAATAGCAATTAGAAGATACTTTCGTCCACCTCGAATTATTAGGAATGGATTAAGAAAATCCATACTGTACACTTTGTGTAAGGGTCAGAAAACTATGATCAGCTTTATCTTGGCCATTGGTTGTCTAGGAAGAGCAGCCTGAAGTTAACATCCCTTGAATCTTCTTTCAAAAAGCAAATTTTTTATGTATGGTAAGCTAGAAGATCTTTTGTACTAAAGTCTTTATAGCATGGCTATGGCTTAGAACATAATCTCTACATTTGTCCAAGTGGATTGACTTTATGGTGTCTTAGATCTTCAATGGATAAACTCATTTGAATTGGGGCTCCAAGTAGGATTTCTGATAAAGTTGCCCTTCAATTAGGATATGTCATTGGGTTTGATGCTTAATCCTTTATGCATATGGCTTTAGAGGGGATAGGATCCCTTTTTGAAGATTAAGCTTCTAGAGAAGTCTATTTAGTTGAGGTTGAGAATTGGCATGGTTATGGGCTCGATAAAAGGTCTCTCGAGAGGTGGAATATCTTCAAGCATGTCTTTATGCTTTGCTACAAGATTTGCATTTTGATTTTACCTATGAGAAAATTAAAAGTTCTACTTTGACCTTTTGGAGAAGGAAATGAGCTTACACCTTATAGGCCTTGAGTATTGGGTCTTTGGTGTCAAACAAGTCATTGACCTAATTGACAATCAGTTAAGTCACTTTTAAGGTGTTTGACTTGCAAAACGAGAGTTAACTTCAAACTAGTAATCATGGCCTCATATTTAGCTTGATTGTTGGTGATTGAGAAGTTGATATTCACAATTCCTTTTACACTGACTTGCTCCAGGCTTAGAAAGAAAAAGCTAGTGTTGGAAGATTTTTCTATTGAAGCATTGTTGACGAAGAGTTGCCGGAAGTTTAGAGTTTCCTTGAATCAGAAAGTTAGTTAGGATCTGGGAGTTGAGCTAGAAGTGAGATGAATGTTAGCTTGAACTCGCTAAACTCGATAACCCATTTTTGTAGTTGCGAGATCTCAGTCGATTGAATGATTTGCTTAAAAGATCTGCTTTTGACGACATTGATGCTAGAAAATATTATCGTAGTCATTGAGCAAACATAAGTAAAGGTAAGACTAACTTCTCAAGGGAAGAGTTCATTAATTTAGTATTCTTTAAATTGTGAGAGACATAGTAGATTATGTGTTGAATATTGTTGTCCTCTTAGAGCTAACAACAAAGTTTAAGTTGCCAAATAAATGTACAATGATTCTCTAAGTACTGTATTGGTCAAGATGGAAGTCAAGAAAGATGGGTCTTGAGCCCTTGTAAAGTTTCTCGCAAATGTCTATCTATTGAAGTTCGAACTTGTGGATTAGCTTAAACAAAGCTCAACTTGGAGATGAAACAACTGAATCTAGCAACTTGCCCAACAAGACACTAGACATTTCGAATGGTATTTGGAGAAGGTATGTTGATAGGATCTTTTATCTTATTAGGATTGTCTGGGGTTGCTTCTCTTGACACCATATGGTTAAAGAATTTGCCCCATAAAGAAACAAAAGTTTACTTCGAGGGTTAGAGATAATGTTGAAATTTTTTTAGGTCTTTAGAGTTTCCCTTAGATCTTTTTAAGATTCTTAGAAAGATTTGTTTTTCACTAAGAGTTTGGCCTTGAGACTTCTACATATTTTCCTTTGGAAGACAATCTCGATCAACTTTTGATAAATAGCTCTGGCATTTTTTAGTCTAAAAGACAACTTTCTAGCTTAAGGTTCCAAAGTCAATTAGGAAGACTTTTCCTCATCCTGTTTGACCTTTTTAACTTGATAATAGCTAGAACAAGTGAAGCTTGTGGTTAAGTCCATAAGGTTGTTCATTTAAGGAAAAGGGTAGGAGTTATTCGTGTTGCTGCTATTAAGGATTTTGTAATCCACACATGGTCCACTTGTCAATGCTCTTATTGACTAGGATAGCATTGGCAAGCTAGTTTGGATAGAAAACTTGACGAATGAAAGGAGTCTCGAGTAGCTTAGAAGTTTCTCTTGTATCTCCTTTTGCTTTTTTCCACTAAAAATTCGCTACTTTTGTTAGATAGTTGGAATCCTGGGATTTATGTTCAGTGATTGTTGGTTGTCGAGCAATCTTTCCTTGGCATATCATAGGACACCTATGCAAAAATGTTGAAGTAGCCAACCAAAAGTTCAAGGGTAGTCTCCTTTTTTCATGAAGATCTAAAGATATGTTTGCAAGTTCAGCAGGCTTAAAGGGATCAAGAGGAAAAAAAAGACAAAAAACAAATTTATGGAGTTTCTATCTGGAATCTCAACAGTCAAGGGTCCGGGCTCAAGTATGGCCTTCATCATCAATATTGAGGTCGATTGAGTGCTCATTGACACGAAGAGTTTTGTTGTTCTCTTCCTCAATGCCTTTTGATTGTCATTTTGAGGAATCTCATGATTGAATTCATATAGTGGGCTCGATTTCCCTCTAAGATGATGTAAATGATCTTTACCAAAGCCGTTCTCATGTTTTTGAATGTTAATGGCAAAGCTTGGTCATGTCCTTCGACTGGAGGTGGGGCAATAGCATTTAGTTCCACAAGATTATTAGGAGTATAATCAAACTTTTTTGCTCCATACTTTTAAAGAACCTCTCCATCAGGCTATCACGACTCTATACCATGAGGTTGTGATGCTCATGTATCTTGCAAATCTTGGTTGTCTCAATTGAGGGGGTTATACTTGTACACTTGGAGAAGGTGGAATTTCTCATTCGAATGATAAAGGAATCCTCGAGAGGTGTTGAGAGGTCAAGAGCAAAAATATATGACAGCTAGATGAGACTTAGAGGGCTCTGCAACATAAGACATTGGTGGAGTATCGACAGAATGAAATTGTGAGGGGAAATGCGGTAGAAGATTTGTGGAAGCGGAGACAAGTTTGTTTGGTTAAGTGTAATAAGAAGGTTCTAGAGTTCCTCTTGATTAAAGGGTGAGAGATTCAGTGTTGGTTCCTTTGGTAGAGCGACTAAATTGGTTATGAGTTTTTACATTATTTGCATTTGAAGAATGGAGAAGGCCTTCGTGAAGTACTCCATTTGCTGTTGAAATGGATGGACGGGATCAGAAAGATGAAGGAGAGTGTTCAGAGGCTTGTAATGGTTGAGGCACTGACCTTTTGACCACTGGGATTGAGACTTTCCTTTACAAAACATCGTTGTACTCTCTTATTTTTTTCATTTCAATTTGTTTATTATTTTTCACAAATATCACATGATATTAGATTCAAGAGAATTAAACAAAAACTTTAATCGAGAACTTTAGATGTTAAGGTTACAGAGTCGAGTGAGAGAGAAAGATATGGAAAGAGGGAGAGAACTCGATCCTTATAGGTCGAGAACAATTAAAAAGTGTAAAGCTAAGTGCAAGTGTCACAATGTTTGTGCATAATGAAAAATTATTGTCATAACTGGTGAACTCCAAAAGCCATCTCGATAATGATTTATTTACCGAGTAAAGCATTTATGGGTCCAAAGGAGAATGCTTTTGCAATCATCTTGAGCACCTGAGTCTTGACGGCCTGACCTCAAGTGACTTATTGTTAGTCCTTATCCAAGGCTTTTTTCTTGATTGCCAGCATATATTGAATAAGAAAATTCTTGCATCTTCAACTTTGTTAGTTAATTAGAAAAGTTTTGGTCTTAAAAAAGTAAATGCATATTTTTAACATATCCTTGAAATATGTTTAATATTTACATGACTTACAATTCATTTGTTTTTGAACAAAAAAGATTAATATATTTCATATCAATTTGACATTTGTTTGAGTTCTTCTAAAATGTAAATTTAATCATAACCATCAAAACTACTGAAATTGAATCATGGAGTGCTTGACAAAATGTAAATTACACTTCCATTTGTACTCTTTGCACCTCATCTGGTTCATGCTTCCTTCACTGTTCTTTTGATGCTTGCCCATCTTCAAAATGGCACCAATGCTTAAATGTGTTATGCTTCTTCATCATCTCCGATCAAGTTGTTATTTCCCACATGATTTGTATGATGTTTAGGTGCTACTAAATGATGGGAAGATGGAAAGAGTCATGCTTGCTCACCCTTCCGGCATTGATGGTTCTCAAGAAGCCAGAACTGAGTTCCGAGTGTTGGGTCCAACAATTAATGGTTGCTCATGGCTCGAGCTCCGTCCCCTCACCTCCAGGAAACACCAGGTTCTTCATTCCTAGACTCTTTGAATTATCCTTTCTTACTTCGATCACAATTCAAAGCTTCATTCCAAATAGTCTTTTCAAGTTTCTGTTGTTTCCTCCATTGCAGCTTCGAGTGCATTGCGCTGAAGCACTCGGCACGCCCATCGTCGGAGATTACAAGTACGGGTGGTTCGTGCACAAGAGATGGAAGCAGATGCCGCGGGTTGACACCGAGCCGTTCACTGGGGAACCCTACAAGCTTCGACGGCCGGCTGGGCTCGATGTACAGAAGGGTAGTGTCCTGTCCAAGGTCCCTCTTCTTCATCTGCATTGCAGGGAGCTTGTGATCCCTAACATTGCAAAGTTCCTCGGCAACTCTAAAGAATGGTTCGATGAAGGGAACCCATGGTCAGCTAACAAGCCAGATTTGCTCAGGTTTGTTGCATCCATGCCTTCTCATATGAAGATTAGTTGGAATCTCATGTCTTCTTTCTTGGTGTGATCGCCATTTCTTCTGTTGAGTCGGAAAGATTGAGAACACTAGTTGTGCTGTTTCTAAGCAAATGGAAATTCACTTGACATAACTAATCCGCCGCAACGTTCTCCACGCTCTTCTCCCGGCGAGCAACGTCGGCGACGTACAGCGCGACGACCACGGCGACGGAGGCGACGAAGACGAGCACCGGGCCGAAGAACCACAGCAGAAGCGGCATCGCGGCGAAGAAGAGCCGGTGGCCGATCGCGCTGAGGAGCGCGGCCTTCCTCAGCAGGACGGCGAGCTGCTCCTCGGTGACGGGGCAGTCTCGGAGGATGAGGGTGTTGATCACCAGGCTGAGCTCGTTGACGAGAGTTATGGACATCGTCTCGCAGAGGAAGACCGCTGCGAAACAGAGTAGAAGGGCGGCGCACTTCTCGATTACGACGACACGGTCGACGCTGCTTGAGAGGGAGAGGAGACCGACGCAGGCGGCGAACGCGGAGGAGGCCACGAGGCAGGACCCCACCAGGCTGTTCCGTAGGCCGTGCACCACAACCAGGTTCTTCTGGTCGTTGTCCTGCAAAATGGCTCCGTTTGTTTGCCACGTTTTCATAATCCATTATTTTGACATAATTAAACATCTCTAACCTTTAACATGGCTGCAATCCATAGCTGTTGATTTGCGTTAAACAACCCTACACTGGTTCCATGAGGCCTCTTCTTCACAGTATACCATAGCCAACAGTGGTAAACGAAACAAACAAGAAACCCTAATGGAACAAAAAGATCCAAGGTAATCCTCTTCCAAGCCATCCTCTTCTCTTTTTCCCTTCCTCTCCTTCTCTATGTCAATATATATTCCACGCACAGCTTGATGAACTGCCTGATTAAAAAAAAAAAGATGCATCTCGCGTTACGCACGCTGTGAAACCAACCCAAAGCATACCAAAGTACACCATGAAAAATATAATAATACCTTAAAAGATAGAATAATTATAAAAGTTCGTTACTGAGGACAAAAAGGCATGAAGACGACGTTGAGACACATGACTTCGGTGACTATACGATGATGATAAGCAGAGAACAAACATATATTTTAATCCATCTTCTTCGCCAACTATCAAATTGTTCCATGCATGTACAAGCACCAAAATACAGTACAGATACAGAGAAGATCATCTACGATTTCAAAATACTTTAAAACCATTATATCTGGCTAACAAAATTGCATTTGAATCTGACATTAATTGCTTGTGTTGTGATTTCCTTGCTCAGCTGCAGAGGCAACGGCATCCTCTGAATCCACCTTTACCTTCAAGAAATAGCAACAAACAAATGATCAAACAACAAAATTGCAAAAAGATTTTCAGTCTTTTAATCTAGAAAAGCTATAATCTCCTACGTACCTGCTTTATGTGATGCAGCAATGCTCCCTGGAGAAGCCTTTTAAGCTTATCACATTGTTCCAACATGTGACCTGAAGTTCGACACTCTTCAAGCTGACACCAGAGGCGCTCAATTGCAGTGTAAGGGAACCAGATTGCAGACATCTTCTTTCGGTTGATTGCATCAATTGGTCTCTGCAAAGGACAATTTGGGTGCGGGTGCATTCATCAATCATATATCCAAATTGGGTTCTTTGAATTGTGTCCCAAGAACAAGTATTGAGATGTTTGGATCGAAATAAACTCACGAGAGTTGCGAATGATTCGAGGTATTCAAGGATCAGATTTGTGGCTTCTGCAAGCCGGCCATAATCTATGTACAGCCTGAATAATGTTGCAGGATCTGGTTGTTGCCCAGTCATACCCCAAGACATTTTCCTTCCTTCAGCCTAGCATGACAGCGGCAATGTTCTTAAGAGCATAGGAAATGGAAAAGAAATGCATGTTCGAGAGTAGAGGACATGTTGACATATAACTCTTAACGTTATTTGGCATCTGTTGAACGGCAATACCTTGAACATATTTACAAGCCAGAGCGGCAGCTCAATCTGTGGAACACCATAAAGAAGCGTCTCAGCTACCATTACTGGTAATCTCTGGTGTAACTTTCTATATTTCTCCTGCAGTTTGTTAAGTTAACAAAATCATTAATAAGCATAATCAACTTTATACAACAGTTAGATGAAAGCAGCACAATGTCGAAAATGGAACATTCTTATTTTGGTGCAAGGTACAAAAACACTAAAAATTGCCTTCTGTCACACAACTTTTCTTCATTGCTTGAGAGGCAGTCTGTTGCTCCTAGGCATCAATAGACTCTAAACGTGATTTGGTGGCCAAGCAGGTTGTAATGTTCTTGAACGAGGAGGATTCACTTTGGGCATTCACAAAGGGATATGGTAGCAAGGGGAGCCATTTTGCTACTAGGTGTGGGAACTTGTAGGCCTAGAGGCTTGTATGTCTTGGTGGTGAGAAGGCTTGTATGGCTTGTATGTCTCTATGGAGAATTAGCGATGACACAATATGTTCTATGCTCCAAGATAATTGAATTGACCTTTGCCTCTTTGTCAGTGGATTCCCTCCCTTGATTTCTAGTTTGGTAGACGGAAAGGGATAGTAGGATAAGCACTAGCTAGGATCTATGCTTGGTCAAGATCTAGTGGATAAGATTTTGAATCTTTATAGAGAGAGAGAGAGAGAGAGAGAGAGAGAGAGAGAGAAGCTTCAAAATATAAAGATCTTAGTTTGGAGCCGTATTGAGGATGCTCGAGTGCTTACCGCTCCTCCGTACAAGAGAGAATCGGTGACGGTCCTAGTATTGGAACTTCGTGTTGGAGGTTGAGGACCCAACCTCATTTCATCGCCTCTCAAAAGGAGTTTGTCTCGAGGGCTAAACCTTTCCAAAATGCGGCTTGCTTATCAAAATATCCCTACTCTTAATTGTTGTTCCTAGGAATGATAAGTACAAAATATCTTGAACATGCACTTTTATTGTCGTATTGAACTGATAGAGTTATTGGCAATTAATTGAAGGATGAGTCAATAAATACCTTTGTCATTCACAGCGGCCAGCAAAGCCTCTTCATTGACTGTTGTTGTATCCTTGGTGCAGTTTTTGTCTTTTCTTTTACTTGCACCAAGGTCTATAACGGTAATAGAATTGCCAACAAAAGGTTGATATTGTTGTAATTTTTTCTTTGAATTCTAATTTGCATTGGGATAAGAGAACCCTTATATAATTTATGTATGATTCTATATGAAGATTACAATTTTTACAATTAACACTTTCAGTTTATACATACATATATATATAATATAAATATATGCATGCATGTATATATACACTCAGTTTTTCTCTTTTTAAGTAGACCATTATGAACTCTAACCACTGATCACAACAATTTCTTCAAATATAAACCAAGATGCAACAGGCCCAACATATGAAGAGGATTGCCTGCTTACAGCAATGCAAAATGGTTGCAAACCATAGGAAGACAGACCATACTAAGCTAACTGACATGCTCTCCAAACCGCAAGAAACCCACCTAAGCTTATTTGGTACAATGTAGGCACAACCAGTGGAGCATGAGAGGCATGTGACAAGCTATTCTAAAATCTATGATTATCAAAGCATATAGAAAGAGCAAAAGGTTGGGAAAACCTCAGCAGATCACTTTATGAGAAGGGATATTCTATCAAGGACATCACTTGGGCATTCCTCAGGACAAGATAGGTCGAAGTAAACTAGAGAAGTCAATATATCAAAATGTAGCATGACATTTTAGTATGATGAAGACTATTAAAACTACAGATATATTTACTTATCCGTAATGAAGCGATGTGTCAAAAAGTTCATTTGAGGGTATATACTTTGTAACACCAGCAAACCAGCAATTCTGAAGCATACATTATTAATACCATTACCAATTCCTAGATAAATATAGAAAAGCATATCCATGGATTTTTTAGGAGGATTGTCAACAACATAATGAGGTCACAACTATTTATTTTTTATGGTTGATGGATTTTTCAAAATGGTAGAACTCATACCATGTAATTAAGAGATCAAGAATGAGAAAATAGTTCTGACTATTCTTCTACAAGGTATGGGTATTGCATGAACTACCAATGAGTACCATGCTTGACAAAGAAATCCGTTTGTAATTAGACTTTGGTATGCTCTCTAGTTGATGATGAATATGAACATACAACAAAGTATAGCCATCCAAACTCAGATTGAAAGTTAGAAACCATGAATCAGATAATTATACATCCATTGAGAGGGTATAACTCATACCATTCAAAGAAATGGATGAGAGTTCAAAATATATACAATCTAAAACCAAGCTATCCACAATTCAACTGGTTCAATTCCATTTGTGGTGTACTTAAGCTATCACGGAATCTATTTGATTTAGAATTTCAAATCAATAAATAGAGACTAAAGAAACAACACGATAAAGAGTTTATAATTTTGTTAAGAGTATTTGATGGATAAATAGTGCTGTATGGAACTTCCAAAAAGGAGAAAAAAAGAAAGGCACAAGTATTCTGTCAAGAAGAAGGTAGAGATAGGAGATCTAATATCATTACACATTGGGAGATCTAAAGGAAGAAGAAAGAAACTTAAAACCCATCCAAGATGGACTTCTCCGAGTGCTAAAGACAATCAATGACAATTTCTATTAGTTGGACTTGCCATTGCATATGGAGTCTACTCAATCTTAAACGTTCAAAAGCTAAACCCGTTCCAGCTCTTTATGATTTATGAACAACTAGCAAGGTTTTATTGCCTATGAATGAACATGTTATGGGAAGTGAGTAATCTCTCGTACAAGACATTATGATTGAGAAAAAAATCACTTAACGAAAAGAAATCAATGAACGAGGCACCGTAGTTGCATTCTGCATTGGGAGAAAGGGTCAACTACTAGCAAAAACAAAGTGGCATAGTTTGGAATGAGGGAAAGGTTCAATTCTCCCATCTCACTTTCTCTCAAAGAAGATTTGAATATAAAGTATTACTGGTAGTAATAAATGAGATTCAATAGAACTTAATAATGCAAAAAAAATGTTCAACAAAAATTGTTGGACCCTTCCATGTTGTGGTGATATCTCTACCTAGATATCATGCAGACCACTCACTTGAGTTTCCCAAACAGGGAAAAATAATTTACATGCATGGAAAGCAATAACCAATTACTAAAAAATAGCAAAACCTTGCATTATACTAAAAAACTGTCTACAGTACTAGTTGGTTAAACCCAAGGACATGTATGTTCATTTCTTGGATTGCAAAACACTAAAGCCCAGGTAGTTACTGCTTGTTCCAATTAATGCACAGTGAATAAGAATGATGGTATCCTCATGAAAATATTCCCACATTTGGCATGACTCAGATTAAGGATCCTTTAGCACTAGTGATGACAAAGTTCTAACCAATGCAACAGCGAACACTTCCACAAATCTAGGGCGCACGAAACTTGCTATTAGGCCAACAACCCAGGGCTTTAGACAAATTTTAAGAATAAAAACAACTAGAAAATTGTGATCAAACAAAAACAGAGAGGAGAAAGCATACAAAATTATACTTACCAGATAGAGTTCAAGCGTTTCCCAGTGCCCAATTCCCTTGATCTGATTCGTCAAGAAACTTGAGTTAACTTTCCCTTCCACTTGTGATACGTCCTCAGATGATGGCAGTAGAAAGCTATTTACTTTAGAACTGCTCTTATACGAACAAAAAAAAAAAACAAACATCAACCACACAAGTAAATATATGCAAACTAAGTAACCAATTGAAGCGGACGCATAAATCACATGAAAAAAGATCGATGGTGACACACTATATAATCAGTGTATAATAATGATCCAGAGCAAGCACTAATCATGTGACCTTACCCTAAACGTGAAGGTGCTTTTTCACCACTTAGACATTTTTCTGAGAGTACAATAAACGCTTGCTCAAGTTCCCTGTGAGAAATGAATTTATCATTATCCAAGAGACAAAATGAGGAAAATATAAATACATTTTTTTAGAAGCTTGATAGTCAGATAATCAAGTGTTATACCTATTTAATGCCGAACCCTTCCAAAACTTGAGAATAACAGTAAAAGCCATGTCAAAAAAATCTTCACTAATCAGCACACTCACCAAATTTGATAGCTTCTGATTCCCTGTCAAACAATATACCAAAAACACCTTGTATCATGACAATTTCAGAGAAAAAAAAAAACCGGGGGCCTAGTTCCTGCATGTGGAGTGGGAAAGCAAGTTCCTGCATGTGTGAGGTGCGTTGAACTAGTAAGGTCAAACGTTTAATCATTTCCAAGAATTGAACCCATGACTACCTGGTAGTACGACGACAACATTACACCTACTCTCCCTTTTGGAAAAAAAAAAAAATTAATATACTGGGAAAATAGCTATGCAGGATGTTGGATCTATACCTGAAAATCTAAATTTATCTTTAACGTGGGAGAGTAAGTACTGGGCTGAGGTGAGCACATACTCTTTTTCAAGCATTTCAAGATCAATATTGAAGTGCAGTCTCTCAGATTGAAGATCAACACTAACACAAGCTGGAGAGAAAGATAGGCCTACTTTAACATCAGGAAATAGATCATTAAAAACGCTAAAAAACGAATGCTTACATTTTTCCGATGAAACATTTCGAGACCTTTTGCTAGGTAAACCTTGTTCAGTTGTAAAGCTGTCATCGTACTTAGATTCAATCCAAGCCGAAGAATGACAGACAAGCTGTAGTGCATTGATTGCAGCTGATAGCCCTTCTAACCGCCCTTGGAGTGCTACAGAATACCTTTTAGAGTCATCCACATCCACCTCATTCCGTAACCTCGTTGAATATCTATAAATGTAGCTGGCTGCCTTTCTCCAATTGTTACGATATGCCTCAAATGAATAAAGTAATTTGTACAGATTCGGCCTTGCAAAAACATCAGATCGCTCAGCCTGCACCAGTTCAAAGAACCACTCAAATACACTTGAATCGGTCGGCTTGTGCAGTATATCAAAAGTGCAGAAGGTGCTTGGAACAAGTTCAAACCTTCCAAAATAACTCCTGCTCAACCTTCTCAGTCATTCCTATAAACGGTAGCTTGCCATCACACAGTACCTGAGTCAAACAAAAGAATTTCAGTAGCAGTTTCAGCTTTCATGCCACCTCAAGGTTTACAAGTTCAGGGCCCACAAAAAACAACTTCAGGATTCAAAACAAAGAACTTTCCCAGAATTTGCAGTGAAAAATGAATTTGACTATATCTTAGCAAATAAATTTTACTAGTGCTACTAATGATTTTCTTCTTACCCTGGTGTATTTAAAATTGAAAACATTCCAAACACAAACCATCAGAATATAAATAAACAATAACATATTCCTGTAAAGAATGGTTAAAATATCAAAACTATGTGCGAAATTACATTTCAAGGTGATTTGCAAAAAAAATGAACCTATACATAACATTGATTCACAGATATAGGTAAGAAGAGTTCCTAAAGCAATGTTACTCAAGATTAACAATTGTATGAGCACATAGGTGGGAAGGCATGAATGTGCAAAAAGAGATGCATGCGCATTCACATTCAAAGCCATAGGAATTCAAGTTGGTATAAAATACTAGCTGGAAAAAGTGGTTAGCCAAGAATGAACCACATTAAAAAAGAGAAAACATCACCTTGGTAGCACCATCCTCACAGAGAACAATGATGAATCGCCTGAGACAAATAAACTTATTATCCTCATCTGGATTTGAGATTATGGCACAATAAGCATCCCTATAATTCTTAAGATCCAAAGAAAACTTGAATATGTTTGCCCATAGTCGACCCTGGATTGCAGAGGCCGGATCAGGTAGAAGTTTGTCATCCATGTCACCATCTTTCAGCCCAAGGATTTCGTCAATTTGTTCGAGAGCAGCAAAAGCAAACTGACAAGCACCTTCACTCATAGCATACTGATCAAATAACTGCATTGCCCATTGATAATAATGAAGCCTCCACAAAGCTGTATTTTCAAATTCACCTGAAAATATAGGGACTTCAGAAAGTACAGTTGAAATTGCATCTGTAACATCTTAAGGAACCTATCCTACCTGAATATTCAAAACCTGTTTCTAAAGAAAGATTTTGCAAAGACTTTGAGGCCTCAGGTAAAGATCCAGCCCTGTAACAAATTTAAGAACTTCGTAAGAACCCTAATGCAGTATTAATCACTAACCAAAACAACATAACAGATTGCTTCCAAGAAACTAATATGAAGAATAAAAGTACACTCAATGAGTTTTACTCGATAGTCAATTGACTTCCTCATGTATTTGAATTTTCATATATTCATTCACCAATATGTAAATGCTACACACCAAAACACATAAAGCTTTAATGCCTTTTGAATTAAATTCTATAGCTTTTCCAAGCAAAGGCAAAAGCCAAAAATGCACATCAAATACATAAGCTTAGTTATAGCATGTATCCGGTGAAGCACACAAAAGTATTACACATGAATTTCTATATCTACAAAATATTGTTGTGGTACATGTTTATGGTCGTTAGAATTGTTTTGTGTTGGATATAGTGTACTAATGATTCAATCATGTGACCTTCTGGTCTTATTGGATTACAATAGGAAGGAACACATGAGAAAGGGAGGTCAAAGCTTAAGCAATAACCAACAGAAAATGTTAGTGTAAAATTGAAAAATTAGAAGAATATACTGATTACATAATTAAAAAAATAAACAAAACTTCAAAATTTAAAGACAAGAACTGATGCACATCTATAATCTCACCCTTTGACTGATTTTGGATCAACGAGGTTTTTCATGAAATTTCCTAGGTATTGATTCATCAATAACAAAAAAAATGCTCGACTCATTTTAGATCAATGAGGTTCTTTATAGCCATGTCTATGCTTTTTTTAATAGATAAGGTAAAGAGAGAATGCCATGTGTTAAATAATTGTCTTTTGTACCATTTGTTTGTGTTCATGTTAGCTTTAAGTGATTTTAGGTCTAACTAAGTGATTTAATACGACAATCTACAAGTGAAGATCAATTGTGATAACTTGGAGTTGCCTATGCTCTCAGCTCAACTTACACATTATGAAGTCATTGTCTTAGCTCATAGAGTAACTGACCATCAAAAGTTTGTCCTCTATACAACTTTATTTGAATTGTTAAACCCATCACTTAACATTTATATAACACATAGGATTGTATTTAACTCAATCAAGTATCACATGTAAATCATTTTATACATATAAATGTCTTAAGAGCATCAAGTATATAAGTTTGCACATGCAAGCAAAAATTAAACCTTCATAGTTTGCAAAATCATCAAGTGCAAAATATTTATACAAATAATATTTACATGAGTTTCCCTTAGTACAACACAACTAACATCTTCTGTCATCAAATAGCATGTCAGTTTAGGGCAATTTTGTGTTCTTCGCACCTATATGATACATCCATAATACGAGTACATTGATCGATTTACCTGAGCTTTATGAGTTAAGGTATAGTGTTAATGAGCTTCACACAATACGATACTCACTATAGCAATTGTATGATATATTCCTTAGATCAAACATAAGATTAGACTGATGTTGAGTGTAACGTATTAGTATGTATATTAGTCATATCACTACAATTTAATTCAATGAGAACAATGAGTTGAGGAATTTTGCATCTTTGTATAAGTATGATATTTCATTCGCACCAATACAATATCACTTTCAAACATATACAATATCCTCTTTTATAACACCTAGCCTTAGACTTAGACGGCTAGTAAGCTGATTAGTTTGTACTTGTATGATATTACTTTTGTATGTGTACAACACTTTGTTAATCATTTAGTATAATATCAAACTTAAATGGCAAACCTAATTTGTTCGTGTATGTATGATATATCTTTTGGACATATATGAAATGTTTCACCAAAGAGTTTACTTTGAGACGATCTTATGTTTGGGCTAATACATCGTATGAGTACAATCAACTTATCATAATAATACAATTACTTATAATAAGTAAAAGTGACTAGTCATAGAACTTATTATAATACACGATTCAACATCGTACAACATTTTTTGGAGAGTTCAAAAATAGACTTGATAAGACTTGTTCTATTCATACAATGTGATGTTCTCATTGTATTAATACGATTATTCGTGTGCTTATAAATAAAAATGTCAGATGAACAGTTCGTCAAGGCAATCCTTCTTATAGATCGCTGCCTCTATATGATCATGTAATCGTAATTGTACAATGCATCGCCAAAACTTGTAACAACTAGTTGAATTGTTTTGAGACTCTCGTCATAGCCGATCATACTACTTTATTTGCACATAACTCATTCATTCATATAAATAGGAGAAAATCATGAAGAAAAAGATGATGCTCTAATTGCAAAATCATTTGTAAATGTGTAAAGGTAAAATTCTTGAATACGAGCTATGCTAAATTGTGAAGAGAGTTTTTCCCATTGCTTCAATCAAAGGCATTCTTTATTTGTTCATTACTCATCAAGTTTGACTTTGTTTCGTAACATTTTTAACACTACTTAGTTTTATGCCATATAGATCTTACAACTGAATGGTATGATATTTTTAAGCTTTATTTTGTTAAACATGCTGTAAAAATTATAAAACTACTATACTCCTTGTGAAAATGCGATGTTTTAAGCTTACCTCTACCAATTACGAATTATTAATAGAAATTTGGTTAGGTTGACTAAGAATGAATGTAAGTACTCATTAGCTTTACTTGGTTTGTATGCTTTGCTTGTTAGATTACTTCACAATACCATTTTTGCGAAAGCACCTGACAACTAAGGAAGGTTTTCTAAATCTCATTTATAAGCAATTAAGATTAACAATTGATTTATGTAATTAGAGTACTTGATTTAGTTTAATTCAATTTAGAAAATATTAAGGTTTTTATTACTATCTTGTCTTACCTCGTATTTAGAATAAAAAATTATTTTAAAATCTCCATAATTCATCCCCCATCTTATGCTTATTACTTACCTACAAATCCAACTCTATGAATACATATAGTGATACTAATGGATTTGAAAAAGCTTCATATATTTGCTTCAACTAGCAGATAATAATATTTAAAAGCACATCTTATGTTTCTATGCATTACTCCCCCAAGTATATTTACTCTCATCTTCCAGGGTTCACGTTAGATTCTCTCATCTCTTAAGAAGATATTTCCCCTTCAAATGTTTTAATAAAGGAAAAACATCGTTCACATGCCTGCTTCCCATCCGTGCTACACTTCAATCCCAAGGATTTTGAGGAGCCGACTTTTTATCATTCTATAGCTATTCTTCTAGAATTCAGTGAAGGGCAAATCCTTTATCCTCTCTTTTCAAGATAGGTTATTGAGAACAAAATATCTAACCTCCTTTCCTAGAAAAAGAGCTCATTTGGCAAGTAGTCAAGTTACTTCAAGTTTTCTTAAAAGTTCCACCACTCAATCCATCCGCTTCTTCATGAGGTAGAAAAATCACGTTCTTCACAAATACATTAGATTTTGCGGATGTATCTTTGGAAAAACTTATCAAAATAATACAATAGATGAACCAAATAAGCATCGCCACATGTTTCACCCAAAAGCTGAAGAGAAAAAAGGACAAATAACTCGCTTGTCCAGTACAAAAAGAAATGATGTCAAGCATAATCCGTGGTTATTACCTTTTGATGTCTAATAAAAAAGAGGATTCAACTTGGGATGCACATAAAGAGAATAAACATGCTGGTTGCTACATTTTTTAGCATATGCTGAGTTTTTTTTCAGTCTATAGAATCATACCTGAAGAAACAGTGAACAGCTTCATGAGCCTTCTGCTCCTTCATGGCTTCATCCACTTCAGTATGAGCCCTCATTAGAAGACAAAATCCAAGAAGATGAAGCCGTCTAAACCAGTCAGCATCAGCATGCCAAGAACTCGGGGACTGGTTTCTCGAACTAGAATAGTTATCTATTATAAGAAATAAATGCTTTTTGGAAGAAAATATTCAGTTAGTTGTGGATTAGCTCCAAAGTTAACTGGAGAATTGACTTAATACAAAACAAAATCACCTCAGCAGCCTCATATTGTCCATGCCTAAGCAAAAGAGATGCCAACTCATTTGCCCGGATAGTTGTGATTGGAGGCACTTCACTAGCAACTCCCCATACAAGTAAACTGCTAAACTTAAACACAGATTGGATGATCTTGCCTGAGCTTGGGAAAGATTTCAAAAGGTTATGATCACCTTCAGAAAGGAATGGAAAGTCAAGCAAAAAAGCCAATGTAAAGCCAGGCGAGCCCAGCTTCCCATGCCATGATCTTTCGTCAGCTTTGCTACCTAGAATCATGACAATTGAATCCAATAAATTGATACAATGAAAATATAAATAAATAATGAAAAAGGAGAGATCTAAACATTCAATTCAAATAACAAAGCAGAAAAATACTAACCAAACCAAAAAACTATACAAAGAAATGTTGGAAGTCAAAATACCTAAAGGAATATAAATTATGTAAAAAAAAAATTTGAAAGGAAAAATAACTAAATGTTGATAAGCTCCTAAGGGAGTATTAATCTAAGGATAATAAAAAGGTTAAAGAAAAAAAAATAAATCTGCCAGTTGGCTGGTGCAGGTTAGACAAATCCCATTGGAACTGACCTGTCAAAGATATCTGGTCAAATTTATTCAGCCTAACGTGGAAGAACAAAGCACAGGTTTAAGGAATAAAAAAGTTGCAGCCAGGACACATCAATAAAAGCTAAATGAAAAGTGTCCCAGCACAAAGCAAAGCAATTCTAATGATACTGTAGGGCTAGACAATCATGGATATTATATAAATAAAACCATGTCATCAATAATCACAAGTACCTGTGGACTGACTACCATAGCATTAATATGCCTGATTGGGCTACTGTGGGAAAGAGAATACTGGGTCACGCTGAGCTTCTAATAGATAGAAGTTATCACCAAACAAAAACATTAACAAGACCTTCTCTAATCCCTAATGGATTGGATTGGTTATTTGGTACTCATGACAAGGAAAATACGTCTGAGCTAATCCAATTTAACAGTAAAAACTAACTGGAAACCGAGTATTGTTGATTCTAAATTCAGAGAGTTTATTGTTGTAAGATTCTTTTAGATATTTCGTTTCTATAGCAAATGAAATCAAAAAAAGATTCTCCAAAGAAGCCACATTTAGAGAACTAAGTTACCTACCTATATGCAACAAAGAAAGGCGGGTAGTGAAATCATCCATGACTGAAGGAATGGTTGGAGTGGTTGTTGCAAAGTGGATAACCAGCCATTGTGCAAGTATTTCACGTGTCATAGGCATCAAACTTATTTTCAACCGTGTGACATCAGCCTGCACTAATGACACCTGCATGCATGCATGCCTAAATTAACAGTGGACATGAAGCAATCGATGTTCAAAGAAAACTTTGGCTAATAATGATGGTAAGTATGCTTTAACTATTTAAATAAATTGACTTTTTGACCGTCTGCTACTGAGAATTCATCTAAGTTATATACCTTCCCACTGGCATTGACCAAATAGCCAAGGAACAGAAGTAAATCAAAAGCTGTTTCAAACATAACCCTGGCAACTTGCGAAGTAGCCTGCACCAATAAAGCAGAATTGCAACTGTAGTTTCCTTCAAAACAAGACTTTTTGCTGCTTCTATGTAGTTTCAGATGGTCTAAATATATTGCTATGACATCCAATACTCTATTCCAATTTGAAGCTTTAGAATGCAAAACATGAAGAGAAAGCAACATATCCACTGAAAATTTCCTCATGCTCCTATGAGTAGATTGCATCTTCTCCCAAGTAGCATCAATCGCAACCTGCATTGAGCGAGAACTAACCAACGAACTGCATCCAGTTTCCAGGATCTTCAGTAAGTTAAAAAGGACCTCTTCAGATGAAATTGAAGGAATAAGAAGAGATTCATAGAAAACTGCTGAAGCAGCTCTGCCTATTTGATGATTTATGTGACTAAGGCATCTCAAAACTTCATATAGCAGCTCATTATCAATGTTTCCATTTAGTAACGGCAAACCATAACTTTTCAAATCATGAAATTCAACAGGGGGACCTAAAAAGCAGCAGCATGTTACTTATGTATGGCTATTACAGACAAAATTTGCACTAAATGTAGCAAGTAACAAAATAAAAAGACTGCTGAACAGAGTTCAGACCATAAATAAGCTTCTCAATTCCTTCCAAAGAACGGAAAAGCGAAACTGAATTTTTTCTGATCAGACCCAGTACATCATTTGAAGAATCAACGAACAATCCATAAGGCTCATCATACTGGCACCAGTACTGAAAATAATGGGTGCAAAAATCCTTCCATTGATAGACCAGAGAGCTTGAACTAGTATTAGTACTTCCCTAAAGCCAAGGAAAAGCAATAATATTCCAGAGAAGCAAAAAAATAAATTATGCTTGTCAGGTGGGTATAACATGACAGGTTATGATTATACCTTGCCATTGATAATTTTAAAAACCTCTTTTCTCAAATCAGCAACAGACATAGACTGGAACTCACGATCAGAAAAAGACTTCTTCCAATCAAGTAGCACAGCACGTAAAGCAGCATTTTGATAAATCCCAGGTTGGAGCAATCTTCGCAAAAAAATGGAAGAAATAAACTGGGAAATCTGGTCCTATAGAATATGAAGCAAGATTCTCAAAAAATGCTTATTTGTTACTGACTAACAATGAAATGCTGATACTTTTTTAATTTACTTGTATTGAATACATATCAAATACCGACACTCCTCGATACTTGTTCAATATAAGCAATAAACATAAGACATTAGATTTACAGGAAAAAAAAATCAAAAGGAACAGTATGCTTTGAAACATACCTTATATTTATAAAATAAGCTTGACTGTGCCTTCATATTATGTATATTGTATGTCATAATATGATTGAAAAAATAAAAATAATCATTTATAAGATTCTAATTCAATATAATACTAAAATTAATAAACCTCTTTATTATTTAGCATATTTTTTTAATCAAAGATGATTAAAAAGATCATTATGATTTATGTTATACCACTTATATTTGTCTAACTTCAAAACAAATTGAAATTTAGGAATATAAATTTTGAATACTACATATATAGATGATTAGAATGTAATCTTAATCACAACAAAATAGCCCAAAATAAATATCTTTTACTTACAAAAAATAAGAAATTTCTTGTGTATATGATAATATAATGTTATTTTGCTAATATTAGTACTACTTTTATCGCATCTAAGCACATCCTATACTTCCTTTTTAACAATTATTATACTGTCATATCAGATTGTATTGTATCCATATCCATGTATCATAACCATGCTTTATAGCTAACCAATCATTCTAAAATGGCTTTACCCATAAGAAAATGTTATCCATAATGATTTTTCCCCATTTTTAATAGAGAAGGGGTTGAGTAGAGGGAGAGAGAGAGAGAGAGAGATATGAATATACCTAAACTTATTAAATCTAATAACTTGGGAATAATATTGGAGGAATTACATAAAACTATATAAAAAAGAACCAAAACAAAAACATAAGTAATTGAATGATTGTATAATCTATTGGGAAGAATAATGATAGACATCAAAATATAAGAATCCAACATTTAGTGATAACAAAGAGATTAATGAGTCTTAATGGATGAGTGCATTTATTTGAAAGATTAGAACATAAGTAATTCATCCCTATTGTTTCGACACCCTTATACCAAATACCTTGATATCAAATGATCTAATTTATCACACCTAACATAGAAAAATATGAAAGCACAAACAACATGTAGCATAAACACAAGAAAACCAAATCATGGTGAGAAAATCAACACACATAACATTTCAAGAAAAAACCCAAAACATGTCAAAAGATAAATATCCATTGCCAAAACATATAACTGATTTTCATAGAACTAGCAAGAAAAATCCTCCAATCATATCCACAAATACTACTCCACCAAACTAAAATACTGAAGTTGCTCCACAACTGAAGCCAACAAAAAATAAACTAGAAAAATAAAAGAAAAACAACGGATCAAAGGCACTACCATGAGGGCAATTAGCCCCCTCTTGAGGGCCTCTCACTTCCTCGACTCTCTCAACAAACACTAGTGGCAAGAGTTATTTAATTAATCACTTAGGGTTAAAATCCTGTGCTTCTAGAAGCACACCACACTACACTACTCAATGATTTTCACCAAATTTATCTTTTATGGTAATAACAAATAATTCAAGATGAACATAAAAATTCCAATCCCAATAGATTAAGTAACAAAAATAGTCAAAATCCCAACCATTAAAAATCAAATCCAAACCAAATTCCTAATTTGCACATATAAAAAGAAAACAATGGCACAATTGTAGTAAATTAAGTATAATTTCTTGCATATGACTCGGATTTCACAATTCAAAAAGCATTTGGATCATAATAAGATCATCTAAAATTTCCTAGTTTATAATAAGGCCAAAATCCAAACCTATCAATTCTAAAAATTGCCCACAATGCACGTCCTAATAAAATTTGATTTGAAATTGCCTCAATCACCCTCAAGAAATCCTTGAACCATTAAAAAAAACAATTTTCAGACTTACATGAGACTCTCGTAGGTGCTATAGAAAGGTCTCAAGTACCTTGAGACATTCCTTTGAGCCAAGACATCTTCTCGAGTTCAAACTCCTTGAGCACTCTTGTAAACACCTCAAGCCTACTCCTTAAGCATACAAGTCCTTTGTTGAACCCATGAGAAACCTTCTCAAACCTATAATCCACTTAAAACTATAATCTTGAGACCTAAACAAACCTTGCAGCTGCTCTACTATGCCACCCTCATTACCTGATTTTTATGCTACTTACTAGAAAACCCCTTGAGACATCTTGAAACTATCCAATACCTCTCACCATTGAGACAAGTTTATAACACAAAAATCCTTGAGACACACTATACCAACTCAAGACTTTGAGTTCAAAATATGAAGTTCTTTTATCTAAAACATGATCTTAGAGCACCGATAATCCAAATACCCTTAAATCCTATCTTCTCAACCTAATTAACAGATCCCCTTTATGTCAACAACACTCACACAGCTCAATTCATGGCTTGTCAAAATGTTCCAATGAATTCTATTATCATCATTCCCTCATTAGCTTAAACAAGCACAAAAACTCTGTTTCCAAGCTTCACCCATCTACCTTCCTCACCTGTCCCAACTTCTTCTCACTAGCTCCTTTAGTGGAGCTTGTGCACATTGGCAACCAAAACATGCCTCAACAAACATAAAAAACTCCAATAAAAACATTGGTGACAAACATTTTGTCTCATAATGCTTTTAAACTTCCCTAATCTAAAAGTCAATCTCTTAAAAAACAAATCAAAAACCTCTCATGGTTCTCAAAATGGAATAGTTTAAATCTCTTGTACCTCACAATGACCCGATCCGCTCAAATTGCCAAGAACACCAAACCAACTCAGCAATTGCTATTTTATAAAGGATCTAAAAACCAAGATATCCTCCAAATACCAAAAACACCTAACCCATACTTAGGATCTATCACTATGATACCTAATGATTTAGCCTCACAACATAGAAATCCTAATACCAAATTTCTTAATTCTAGATTATTAGATCTATTGTAACTGAAATGGATTATTCAAAAGGAAGCAACATGCACCATGAAAACAAGTAAACCAGCACTCGCAAGAGACCCTAAAATAGCATAATAAGAAAACACTAAAAATATGCCAAAGGCTAAACATTCACATATGAAATGGTAAAAAATCTTGCCAATTCTTAAATAATAGAGAAGATAAACCCTCTCCACACATCCACAAATGCTGTATCGGGGAACTAAAACAGTAAACTCACTTTATAATTAGACCAAACAAAAAAAAAACTACAAAAGGAAAGAAAAACAACATAATGGATGGGACATGACCACCTGGCCAACCAGGACATTTTTGAGGATTTCTCTCTTCCTCCTTTTTCTCAACACGACTAGAATTATGAGTCTTTAATTTATCATGCATAGTTGAAATTCTTGACTACCATAGACAACACACTACACCACTCAATGATCACTTTTAAAGGTCCCTTTTATAGTCTAAGGAGGTTTAAAATAAAAAATAAATGGAAATGAGCACAAAAGTTCTAATTCTAGTAAATTAATAACAAAAAGCCAAAATCCTAGCCATTTAAAATCAAATCCAAACTAAATTCCAATTTTACAAATTCAAATCCCATGCTAACCTAGAGACCTCCATCACAAATACAGTACATCAACCATAACATCTTCCATAACTATCAATTTGACAATTCAAAAAATGTTAAGATACTTAACAAAATCATCCAAAATTTTCAAGTTCACTACAAAGTTGAAATTTAGTTTCATTGAATCCAAAAGTTGACCACAATGCATGACCTGGTCAGAATCAGATTGAAATTATCCCAATCATCATTGGAATTATCCTCGAGCCATCATCACAGCCATTTTGAGACGTTCATAAGACCACTTGTAGCTACTCTATGAAGGCTTGAAACACCTTGAGACATTCTCTTTAGCCAAGATTGCTCTCCTCAAATCCAAAATCCTCAAGCAATCATGCAAACACCATGAGCATGCTGTTCAAGTAGATAAACCTCTTGTTGCTCCCAAAAGAAACCTTCTAAAGACTATAATCTACTTGATGTTATCCTCTTGATGCTTAACCCAATCTCACATCAACTATATGAGACCATTCTCACTGTCTAGCCTTCACAACACTACAATACCTCTCAAGATCTCCTTGAGACAAATTCATACCTCTCGAGTCCTTGGAACACAAAAACTATACAACACCTAGTAACTAGCCCATACGCCATTTGGCGTTTGCGCACTTTTTGAAGAACTAAATCATCCTTTGGCTCAATCTACATTTCTAAGATAGGTTCTGACTCATGTGAATCACCTAATGATGCTTGTCCTTCATCATTGCATCTTTCAAACAAAGGAATCTATTAAAAATTTAGGCCAAACCAAAAGGAATATATATGCAATGAGCCCTTTTTCAAGAGACAGACATGCTAAGTACAAAAAAATCTTGCCCATCAAAACCAAAGAATAAGGTTATATTCATCATACGCATATTTCATCCATTTAAAGCAACTTCAAATAAATAAGTTCATTCCTTCAAACAATAGTTTCATAGATATTCAATTAATCTTGCCCACCGACATAATCCATGAGAAAAACTTAAATATTTAGTCAATTAGTACAAAATATAATGTTAATTTATAATTTGATTTAACATTATCCAATTTTTCCTTCTTGAAATTAAATCTCAAATTGCATTACCTCTACTAATGTCATGTTGATTTGGCTTCCTTTTTGATAAAAAAATATTTTTGTCCCTATTCATTATCCATAATAAACAATTCATAATTCATTGTTTGTTATCCTTAAAAAAGATATCGAGTTTTTTCCAAAACAGGAGAACGAAAGCTCTATAGAACCAATAATGCATAGTGAATTGCATATACAAAGCATATTCATATAGTTATGAGTAGCAAGAAAGCTAACCAAGCTGCTTGTTAGTTGGTCACCATTTCAACCCCTATTAAAAACTATTCTAGCAATTGCACTAGAATACTAGAATCTCTTCAAGAAAATTCTCAATCTCATCAATTTTAATAAGCCCAAGACAAACAAATTATCGTGGAATTATTCATGCTTCAACATTCACTAGTTAAACTCATACTTCTACATAACTACTTTAAAATGCAATGACAAACCCAAAAAAATTTCATACAATAATTGCCAACATTCAATGCAATAAAAGAGTGATACTTGTACTTTGAATTCCTTTAGCCATGTGCTTGTTTAAATCACAATTTCAAATTATGTAAAAGATATAAAATTTTAGATAATTGTTTAAGTACATTATTTACCCTTAAACATCTTTAAATAATGCTTCTTTCACTACTTGTTAAGGCAAAGACAAACAAAATCGATTTCATTTGCAATAAAAAAATTACATCTTACTAAGTAGCACAAACAAGAAGAGATGCTATATATTTATCAACTAACACCAATTAGGCTAGGCTTGCACTATAATTGTAAACAAAGTAGTATACAAGTTCAAATAAAATCACGAAGTAGGTCTTAACAGAACACTCAAACAATAGTATTTATTGTTATCGCAAGGGACACTACACCATATTTAAAATCATAGACATTTTAGTTCGTAATTATTTTACTTCAAAAAATCTAAGTTGAGAAATATTTCAATTGTAAATGTGAGTTTTGTTTTTGTACGTTGAATACCCTAGACTTCAAGGGTAATAAGCTACAATAAGTAATATGTCAAATATTACCTTTGATAATAAACCAAGAAGTCTAACATAATGTATTTTAGCCAACATCAAGGTCTTAGAATTAAATAATGTTTTAATGGAGATGTCCAGTGAAATTCTAATATTAAGACTTGTCTATTTATAGGCTTAAAATCTCTATATACCTATTTTTTGCTGCTAATTGATCAAGGTTTTGTCTTTTCTCAAGTGCATTTTAAAGATACAAACTCATTTATGCAAGACTATCTCACTAAAAATATGAGTCACTGGTACCATCAAATTTGCCTTCATCTCCTCCATGTGACTTGATTCATCCATTTTACTGTTAAATTTTGATGTTAGATGCAAGGTAAATTCAAATAAATCTGTTTCGAAGTTTTGAATTCAAGTTTTAGCAATTGATCTATTGCTTTTTAAACATTTAATAGTCATAAACTTTGTGTTTGAAATGAAAAAAATTATTGATCCAAATGAATTGAAATACCCAACACATTGGGAAATGAAGTATAGATTGAAAACTTAGAGCTCTTCTGCAATTCCTCTTTTGACGAAATAACACCAAAACCAAATGTTTAATTTAAACTTTCAAAGGTTTAATGACCAAGGTTCATGTGATTAAAAAGTTCTTATATTTTTGGACAATTCAAGCACTAGCACATTCAAACCTCAACTATTCAGAAAAGGTGAAGCAACACTAAAGTGTCTCTTGCCTTCACAAGCAATTCATGTTGCATGGGCAAAATTGTATAAAAAAATAACACTTAGTTTTATGCCTTCTAGCATTATGTTTAGAATTCACTATAAATTTTGAAGTGTGTGCCATCACATGGCATGATCGATTTAAAGCATCTATTATTCCCTTTGTTATTTCTAAAAAAACAAAAGAAATAAATATTCATCTCTTATTATCTTCCTAATTTTTCATGTAATACTTTTCCAACCCAAATTATTTGGTTTCAACAATTTTTAATCACAAGGTTAATAAAAGGCTTAGTTTTTTATTTTATAGATAAAAAGTGTAGTATTTTAATGATATTTTGCATTTTGTTTTGCAAAAAGTGAGAGTTTAACCAATATATTGAAAACAACAAATTTATAAGAAATATGACCCAAAATAAATTGGTATGTCCTCGAGGAAAATCAAAACCAACTTAAGCTAAGGTGAACACTCAAGTACTACACTTCAAAATATAATTAATTCCAAAAAAAATCTAAAAAAATGAGACAGATGACAAAATTCCAACAAGGATATGCTGAATCTCAACAAAGAAAGCTTGTTGAAAAAGATAAGCAATTTGACAAGTTTCCATGAAACAACAATTGGCATACCATATGCCAACAGAACATATAGTATGTCAAACTATGACACAAGTGCACAAATAAGGTGATCTACTATGCACTAATTTGATGTATCTTACATGAAAGAAAAATGAAGAATCTCAAGACATTAATATAATATGCAAGTAGGCAACACACTATTCTTGAGTAGTAGATGGATCCCAAAGGTAAGGTAGCCACTTTGAAAATGAAATAACATACTTGATAACTAGGACTAGTAACCTAAGAATGGCATATGTGTAACAACATATCATACATACCAAATATTACATATTTCACTGTTATAAAATTACATTCAGAGACCATTGTTCCAAATCTAGCTATCCATTTCAACAGAAAAGCAAATAAATAATAAAAATGAGACAAACAATATCTAACTTCATTACCTTCATTGAAGAAAATATGGAACTATTGGCCCATACTAGATCATCTAAAACATGTTCAGAACTTTGAAATAGCCGGTCAGCAACATAGTCTTCTTGCAATCCATAATTGGATGTTTGTTCCCTGAAAAAAAGAATTCTATGAAGCTCAGATAATAAAAAATATAACAAATTTAGGTAAATAAGTTAAATTTTACGAAAATGAATTGTCCTGCAATTGGCAGGTGTATTCAAGTCTTTCTAAAAACTACAATTTGATGTTCCTGAGAGTCAAATCTGGTTGGAATTTGGAACAAAAATTACCAAAAGCTTCAGCATCCATCATGACAAAACAAATTTGAAAAAAATTAAAAAAAAGTTTACTATCCCATTAAACACAAATGGCATGTGATAAACAGTAGCAGATTCCATTATCAGATTTGTCTTTATATTTTCATCTTTCCATCCAATATCCATCACTATTCTTCACAGATTTTCACTGAATTTATTCTTATCACCAAACATAGGATTAGCACATCGCAATTAGTTCAGAACAGTATTATGATAACCTGATTTTTATTTATTAAACATCCTTGCTATATGAAAAGCTAAAAAAAAATTACCCAAAATTTATGAACAACAATAAACCTTTAACAAATGTGCATACCCACATCAAATGCAGCTTTTGCCCATGGTTTTCATCTCGAGATCAATGGAGTCTATTTACCTTACTTGCACGTATATATATTCTACTTAAAGAGTTCATTAATATAATAGTCTCCCCTTCTTTCCCTATTTCATCAACTCAAGACCATCGGTTGGCTACCATTGTCTAATTTGCTGCCCAACACAAAGAAGTCATTACTAGGGTAGAAATTAAAATATAAGGATGACTGTTTTGCAATTATTTCATTTATCTAACTTTTCATTATCTGCATTTTATATTATTGATAAATCAGAATCATGATTTTATGTAATTATATCTATAGACAATGAAATTTTCTTTAAAATTCTATCAACAGATAACAGAAGGTCAAATATTTCGTACATTAGATTATTCAATGAATGAAATCAAGAGTGGATAGAATTTTCATCATGAAATAGTGTTTGCAAAGATGATGAAGTCCAGCATTAACTAATGTAACTATTGATTTTGAGTCTGCACTCCAAATGAAGTTATACTGAATTTACTAAACATGGGAGCTCCTTCAGCTCTTAATAAACCAAGCTTAAAGACAAATTACCAGAAAAATTATAGCATTATCATAGACATCTACAAGATGATTACTATATCTAAATAGCAGACAACACTAATGAAGGTGAACACTGATTAAGAACTCCGGTCACCAAAATGGCCCCATGTTTCTTCCATATGAAATAACATTCAACCTGGTTGTCTGTGGGAAACAGTCAAATCTTACGTCATTAACTATGAATTGGGGGAAAATATCATACAAAAACTCTCATATACAAAGTTTACATGTTCAAAAAGGAATAGAAGAAAATAGAAAGATTGACTGTTCTATCCTATTTAATTGTTAGAAGATTCATTATGCAGCTTAATTATAGCAAACATTAACGATTGATAATCCCTCAAATGGGAAACAGTAGCTTGAACCAATTCTGACAACAGCTCAAGTGAAAAACAGTACTTCCTAATGCGGAGAATAGATAAGGTACTCAAGTCAATCTCATGTAAAAGGACCAAACAAAAACTGGAGCATTCTGCATCGACAGAGCCAATTTCATACGTTGCCATCCTATGTGAATGGGACAATTATTGCTCATGACATGAAAGCCTTACATATTCTTATGAAATTAATCTTTTGGTCATGTTATGTTGTATATGTCTTCATTTTCACTAGAATACCTCACGGCATAGGTTGAATATAACATTCCTGAACATATTAAGGCTGTTTAAAATCACACTTGAGAATCTACTAGTTTAGGATCACATTCTCCTCTTCTCATGTGACTTATACATTCAAGACTAAAGAACCTAACCTAACAGCCTGTCAAAATGTATTATCAAGCAAATATACCATTAAATGTTCAAGGTATTCAAAGGTGATTCAGTTTGAATACTTCATGACTTAAGTACATCTTGTCATGCTGAGCTAATTAACATAGCTATGATTAAGTCAAAAATATGCATATATTCAGATTTGAACATATAGAATGGTTGAAAGCATGTCGTGAAACGACAGTTTTCATTTCTACCAAAAAGCTTCACTGCACACTCTCAAGAAAGAAAATTACAAATATCACAACATTTCATTTCAATTTAGCTAATTTATTTTTAGTTTTTAAAAGCCTTCTTCCAAACAATATTTGATCCTATAGCAATCTTAAACCATGCCATGGTTTGATCTTCTTGAGCTCTTCAAACTTCTCAAAATCTTTCAGTAAAATTCTCCCAGCCCAAAAACCTTACTCCTAGAGTGTATTTTACAAATAAAAACCATAATTTGAATGCAGCAAAAATCTCCAGACAAGGCACTAACGGGGTTGGTGGAGCAGATAAGGTATTGGATACATTCTTCATTCTCCCGAACTGAACATCGTAAAAATTATCCATGTTCTTCTTTCTTCTTCCATCTCTTGCAGAGGAAGCACTTGAGTCCACAAGTCAGATTACACTGAAGAAAAAAAAATGAAGACAGGAAGTCAATTATCTTTTGAATCTTCCATTTAAGCTCCTTTAGGAGGCTGATATGCTAATTCTTAGATTTCTGCTCTATCTCCATTCTGATATTGGTGTCCTCATTGAGTTTCACTTGGAAGGCATCCATCTCACTTGCATCCCAATGATTTTCATTTTATTGTTCTTCCCAAGGCCTAGTAAAACCCAATCCTGAAGGCAGGCAACTGGACTATTTTGTTACCCTATGTAAATTAAGAATTGCATGGTCCTCGGCCATGGCTCAAAGTAATTCGCCTAAAGTCAACATCACCAACTATCTCTCATACAACAATTATAATCAGAGTTATGTAGTTAAGCTGACTCATCATACCAAATTATTTTCAAACCAAGATTTGATAGAGCAACTGATGTCAAATCCTTACCATCAAATACTTCAGTCTCAATAAAGTCTAAAAGAGTTGGAAATTTGCCTTATCAGGAGGGCATTCCATTTTATTCGTTCACCATACAGGCTGGAGTTGGTTAGGCACAAAAACCTTAAATATATATTGCTCATTTTCTAAGAACCTTGACAAAAAACTGCCTAATGGTTCTCCAAGAGGCCAAGACCATAATCCACTTCCACAATGAATACTTTGACCACTTGCTAATATTCCCCAGAGATAGCTCCTCAATTATGGGCTCTATGGGCTTTGTATTTGAAGAATCACTATTATCTTTGAGGCCTCTTCCCCTGCAATGTCAACTTCCTTATTGCTACTTATAAAGTTAGGTCTAATTCCAATATTTCCACCCCTTCTCTTGGAGCAAAAATTTGATCTAGCTTTATTACTTCTATTTTTCCATTGCTAGCTTTATTATTCTCAACCCTCACTTGTTTAAAGTTATATGGCTCCTTCGCTTGCTCTACCTTATTTGACACAAGTTCAAATATCTCAACAATTGGAACAATATTCTTTGTCGGCTCCACAACCGCTATGTCATTATGCACAGCTTTGATTGCAGCAACTGCAAGGGCACGAGCACACATTTCTTTCTCTCTGATATCTTTGAAAGCTTATAAATTTCCTATCTTTTTTCGACACTCATAGCCATGGCAAAATCATCTGACATGGCAGCTCAAAGGTCAATATTATATCTTTGAAAAGTGGGGTTGGTGTGGAGAACACTAGAATGATTGTCAATTCATTCCTGGTGGCAACTAGTACAGTGCCAATCTTCTATAGTTGCCTGTTTTTTGTGTTTGTAGCAGATACTAGCCTCGAAGCACTCAGAACAGTGAAGATGTAGATGTACTCGACAAGTTGAAAAATAAAAGGAAAATTCTTTGTCACTGATCTCTTGACTAATTTGTGTAAAAGGAGCATATCCTCCAAATCTCCAAATTCCCCCTTTATTGATATTTTTCTTTTAAACAAAAGTAGTTTTTCTTGAAGCATATCCATTAATTGAGGAAGCAGGCACAAGGATATATCGTGACTATCTTGAGCAACCTTAATGCTTGATGCTTCTTCTCAACTACAACAGCAGCAAGAACCTTACGCTTCTTCATCTGCGCATTCATCCTCTTTGGAACCTAAAACATTTCCCAGGATTGTCATAGCCTCCAACTGGTATCGTCTACTCTTCCCTTGAAATAGAATTTGAAGTATATGTGGCCACTGATTGAATTCAAGAATGCACTCTTCATCTGCTTTCTCCTTATTGATGGTCAACTAGGGTATCTTCTCATAGGGGTCAACACATAGCCCTTCCAACTTTACATGCCAAAAGCAAGACAAAGAAGTAGCAATTTCTCCATTCTATCTGTGAGACAGCGTATATGAACTACCTTCTTCCTCTTTTAATGTTGAAAAACATTGCATGGCTTACTTAGCATTCTCACTCATCAAAAACTCTCCATCAACCATAAGATCTCGTTATTTATAATTGAATGAAATGGTCATATTGGCAATGGCAGAAGGGCTCATTTGGGAAGACAGGCACCTCCATGAAATAGACTTGTAAAGGCAAGAACAACTCCCAATGCAGAAAGTTTGCAAAAAAGCAGACGATATCATTAGACTTGTAATATGGCAATCTAGTTCAAGCTTACCCTAGCTTCTATATCTATATATATATCTATATCCATAATATATATATATATATATATATACATATATATATATATATATATATATATATATATATATATATGTATATATATATATATATATATATATGGCCCAAGACTTTTCTTTTTCAAATTCAAATGAAAAGGTCTGTTTTTAGTGTGTCAAGCTTGGTTTGGAAGAGGTTCTTCACTTCCAAACATGCTCTTTTGAATCCTGCACTGACTTCTCAAAATTCATAACCCTATGCTTTGTGGCCAAACCCCACTCAAAATGATTTGTGATTTTCCTATCTAAATAGGGTGTCAATTAACTTGATTGAACACAATTTAAATTAATAAAACCAATGGTGTCCATTTCTCGACAACTCGTCTCAAACGTTAGCAACACGTCGTTGGAAGTCTTGATGATCAAGTAGTGATGCATCTAACTTGTGACATCATTATCCAAGCTTTGATGATTCTTGAATGCATCTTTTGATCACATGACTACATAGAGAAAAAGATGAAAATGAGAGAAAAGAAATACTACAGATAGAGACAATGAGGTGGTACTTTTCAGATGAAGTACGTTGGATAAACAAATAGCTTATCTCTAAAAAAAACCAAGAACAAGATAAGGTATTTCACAACTATGAGTGACCAACATATTCAAGAAAAAAGTAAAAAAAAAGCTGGATCTTATTTTTGCTAAAGAATACCAATAGAATATTTTAATGGTGTTATAAAATACTTACCTCATATAATCATGCTCAGACAACTCGTAGAAAAATGATCCATCTTCTTTAATAATCCAAAGCTTGTTTGAATTTATTTTCAAATCAATAAAACTTCCCTGATGAAGAAAATAACTCATCATCCTAATACAACATGAAAATTACTCAGGAAACAAATAATGAAATCAAAAGAAAACTATATCTACATAAAGCCACATAAATATTCAAATATTTACTTAAAATCACATGCTCTTCCCTAAGCAAAAGAATAAGAATTACTTGGGATTTGTTCACCCCAAACCCTTAATTTCTTCCTTCACCAAACTTTCACTCTTGCTTAATTTGTCAAACCCATTTTCAGAGCAAAAGAAATACTTTCACATATAGAACATACTTTTGGTTTATTAAGGTATTGATAAATATCAAATTCATTTGAAATAAAAGCATACTAAAAAACACACATGAAGTTGAGCTCTTCAATAAAGAGTTGACAAATTTATGTTCTTTTCACAAACAAAAGAGTTAAAAAAAAGATTAGATTATTACAACTCAAGGTACATGGGAACATTTAGAAATAACATCACATAAAAAGACGAGCAAAAAACTTATATTTAATGACATTGGAAAGACATGAAAAAAAAACATCCCTTCATTCTACATCCACAATTGAATGTCTTTGAATGCATGACCATGATAGAAGAGTAAGCAAACATGGATGCAAGGTAATCATCATAGAAAAGAAAAGCATTATAGAAAGATTTTAGTTGAGAGAGAATGTGCTCTATGTTAGAATTATTGTTCTATGTAAAATAAACACATTTCATACTGACTCTATACTAAATATATTCGAATCTAAAGAGTTTCCAAATACTAATCAAGAACATTTATATCCATTTTCTTTGACATGGAGAAAAACTTAAATCTCAATTATCAAGACTCTTTATATTCATTTTTGTTGATGTGAACATAAACTAACACCTTTCTTGCACTAGATTCTACATTTTTGTACATTAAACATGTTCCAAAAATTCATTAATTGATGACCTAAAAATGCAACTATCATATAAGGTATTTAAATTGATTGGTTGTTTGACATTATTTGAATAGGGCAAGAAGAGATTACATTATAATGAGATCACCACTCTTAGTTTGGATCATATGCTAGCCAAACACAACCTAGATGGTTTATAAAATGACCAATATAAGTTTGATTGACCTTCTTAAACATTTGAAGGCAAGAATTACAAGGTTTATAAGAGGCATAGAAAATATGACACATGTTTATTTAAAATAGAAGATTGGATCTTCTTTCTAATCAACCTAATTAATTTTCGCATTAATTTTCATCTTGTTCTTCTATTAATCTTCTTTTAGTTTTTTCTTGTTGATCTCTAAAAACTAACTATACAACTAGAGGTGGTGAAACGCTACAACAACATAATCAAGCCTACAAGCTATTGAGAAGAGAAGAGACTCCGACTACTATATAAGGGTTAAAGGAGGTATCCAATGGTTGAGAGAGGAGAAATGTTTACTCTTGAGAAGAGTGGAGAAAAAAGAACATAGAAATCAATGAATGATTCAAAAGGAATCATTAATACCCATTTATAGAGAAACCAAGTAATTCTTTGATTCAAAATATCCAAGTTTCTCCCACTTTTCCTCTCTTGGGATGAGAATTCAAGTTTTTTCAAGAAGTTGCTTAAACTATGCAAGTCTTACACCATTGCAACGATTGATAAAGTGACTGTTACATTGCTTAACTAACTAAGCTTGCTTGGGTCAAGTTGACCCAAGCCATTTCAGTCCAAAAAATCTAGTTCATAAGTCTCTGTTCTTGAGCTTTTGTACATCAATCTAAAGAGCCATTTTCTCCAAGTGATTTGGTATGCCAATCATAGTGATCACATGGCTCATGATCATGAATCCTAACTATTTATTTGGGATTTGATGCCCAAATCTCACTAATCCTCAAAAGTTTCAATCCCTTAGCATAATGAATCCATTTTGTAATTCTAGAACATACAACTTGATACACAAATAACACTAACCCATTAGTATCACTTGAAAAATGATAGTTTAAAAGAGAGTTTTCGAAATAGATAATCTATAGAGCAAAAAAGAACCTTTTAATATGTGCAGGTTTGCAATTTTGTAGTGAAGATGAAGAATAGTTAAGAAGTGCATTTAAAAAGTGTTTATAAATAAAAACTTAAAATTGCAAGTCCCTATAGTCATCAACATGCAAAAGAGGGCAAAAAATTTTTAATATGGAAAGAGTGGCTTCCTTTTCATTTTAAACGTACTATTTCCTCCTCCCAAAAGGTTGAACACTCATTGTAGCAAACCAAACAATTAATAGGAATAATTAAGACCACAACATTCTAACTAAATATGTCCCATTCATACAAGTGAAGGTCATGTGCTAGATATGTGAAAAATGCACATAAATACAGGCAATAAGTCAAACAAAGTAATGGGAATATGTTAGTTCCTAAATTGCAAACAAACACTTAGACATTGACTAATTGCATAAAGAAGAAAGCTTTTACTCATGTAGTGATGCATAAAGCAAAAAAATGATGTCCACAGAATGTTATCAAAGAAGGGGAAAAAAATAAGTGTCGTATGAAGTATTTTCAAGCACAAGAATCACAACATAATTATGACTTGTCTTCAGTAGTAGTGCAACATCACGTAAATAGCCACTCTTGACAATGGCCTATAAAGGCTTCCGATGCAAAAAAGGGGATTCTGTCTTGAAATGCCACATATAAGTTCCTCATATTTATACCTGAAATGTAAACCATCCCATAGAATTCGAGATACTTGCAGCAGCTAGTTGCCCTTACCAAACATATTTATACTGATTTGTATGATATCAAGATAAGAAAAACGTGTTTACTAATAATTTGCTTTCACATTATTAGGATCTTGACATTGCAGATCTATCGAGTTGCTTATACAAGTCAGGGAGAGGAACTTTAGAACCAAATTCTGGAAACAACACATTATCAAAGAAGGAACTTTAGAATCAAATTGACCTTTTCCATTTGCCTCTACGTAAGCTTACACAATCACATTATGCATCCAAATAAATGGTTTGGAAATGCCAAGGGCTGTTCTTACCTTATCAAAAGTTACTGATCTGGACAAGGGCTCCAGCAACAAAGTTCTCTTCTCTCCAACATTAAAGCCAATGTTATAGAAGGTGATTACCTCTACATCAGTTACCTAAATGGAAAAAAGGGCATTAATCATAAAATATAGACCATTATCCCAAAAGGACACAGATGCAAGCTTTAATACAATAGAAACTAAGCTTAAACCAACATGCAAGTTACAGCTTAAACAATTAAAAAAACCATTATGAAATTGGGAAATAAAGGACTGTGCTAAATTCAAAAGAAAGAAAGAAAAAACAAAATGAAAATTATTGCTATTATGTGTGCTCCAACAGTCCATGTGTTTTCTCAATCGATAAAAAGTGTTACTAATAGTTCAAAAGACCACACTTACATATAAAACTGCTATGGTAATAGCTTTACTTTCATAGTCAGCAGACCCAACCCAAAATCTGGAAGGAGTAGTTGCTGGTATGTCAAATAGGAGGAAAAATTTAGCCAAAGATAATCACAAACAAAATAAATTATTGCATTAAAGCAGAAATTGTTCGGCATATGAGCTAATTCTATGAGCATTGACAAGTAAACTCTTCAAAAAACTTTCGTAAGCACTGGTTTTTTGCATGGTAATGCACAGGTTAGTATCCATATACTGTTACTATTACAGCTACTTTGACTCCCTTAAAAAGCAACAGTTATGATGTACTCACAAATCTAAAATTACAAATGCAAGCTTGAAGCTTAAGGATCCACACACAAAAAAAATTAGAATATCCTTCTATTACGAGATTAAGGACTATTATTTAGATAACATTGGCATCTAAATAAGAATGCTATATAGATGTCCGTTTTATCTCAATTTTATCGAATTTTTTTTAGTATTTGGCTCAATGTAATCTAAATAATATATATATTTTTTTTATTATCATGATGATTGACATCCCACTTAAATTTAATATAACTGTTATTTTTAAATGACAAAAATTATAATTTTTAACAATATTATTGAAATATGATATCAAACAAAATTCTCAAAATCTTTAAACAATATACATAACATGATAATGTCACTAAATCAAAAGATTCCTAAACCTTTAGAAGTGACAATAAATGTTTTTTGATAATGATAAACAAAAGGGAATAAAACTTTACTTATTAGCTCACCTGAGCTCAAATTATGACTAAGCACTCTTGTCCAATTTAGAAGATCCCATATACGCATATTCCCATCAGAATGAAGCACAAATAGTAACTTTTTATTCCAAACTTCTAATATTGTCATGTCCAGAACAGCACCTATAGCCTTTCCCCTACATACCATGTTTTGTATCATAACATCAGAATGTCAAATATATCCTGAATAACTTCAAAATTCTAAGTATAAAACAACAAGAAGGAAATTCTGATTATATTACTAAAATACAACAAGAACGAGATGTAGCAAACGGATCCCTCTAAGATCCCATCCATTGGCATCTAACCAGCCCACGCAAAGACCCATACATAAGGAAGATGTTACTAGAGGTAACTCAATTTTCCTTACCCATCATTTAATGTCCTATGCCATACGTCAAAAGAAACAAAATAGCATACCTAGACATGAGATTCCATAACCTTCCAAGTCCGGCATCATCTCTTAGCTCAGACATGAATCCTGAAATGCTAGTGCAAAATAAATATAACACACAAGAATATGTAAACCCAAGAACCATAAAACACTAAGAACAACTAAAATTGTGACCGTAATAAAAAAATAAAAGGATACCTGGCTTGTTGGGATGTAGAACCCCAAGTTGGTAGCAGCTAATTGAACCATCCTGCCGCCCTATTACCAGGCATCCCAATGTTGCTGCAACAGTTGTTATCTTGGCATCTGGTGCACTACTTTGCACGCTGAATTCAATAAGTTCGTTACTGGAGAAAATTGAACCAGGCACATACTTAAAAGGTCTTTTCAAATTAAGAAGATAAGCAGTTCCCGAAACTGTCAATGCATAAAGCAAGTATGCATCCCCTCCAGCATCTTTGTTCAGCTGTAAAATAAAAATTAATGCATCCAATACAGTATAGCAAACATTGTGTTGTACCAAATCTGCACAAAGAAGGCGCTGCACCAACCTCGTTTTTGCATAGAAACGCAAACGGATAAAGCTCTTCGGGAAAGTAAAAACGCAGCCCAGTATCCGGATATTCATAACAAGCAAAGAGAACAACAACCTCTAGTACATTCGGAAGGTTTCCATGAATCCTCCTACAATAGAAATTATAGAAAAAAAAATCCTTGATAATCGCATCTGTTCTACCAAGAACGACACACAGTCATGAATTTTTGGATACCGACTACAGATAGATCGGTTGGATGAAGCAAACAAAGGAAATATTCGATTCAGGAAACAGTAAATCAAGTTCAAAAACTATAACTGGAGACAAGTAGCCTCTAACAGCAAAAATGGAAGCCCCAAAGTAAAAGAACTTGGAAACACAAAGCCGTAAAATTACCATAAAAGGTAGGCAGGGGGGTCTCCAGAAATAACATGGCATGACGCGGTGTTCCGGCGGATCGCCGGAGTGTTGACCGCCACTGAGTCTGACGGCGGCAGAGTACAAGAAGAGGGGATGGTAAGCTCGATCCACTGCATCCTATCGCCAGTGGCGATGGGAACTTCCATGGCAACGATTGGTACAGCGGCGGCAGTCGACATTAGTTCGCCGGGCGCAGGGAGGAAGAGAAGGGTTTATGCCTATTTTTATTTTATTTTATTGTTTGAAAATATGGGTTTTAAGAGAATTTCTGTTGATGATGTTGGACCGGGTTTTTCCCGAGAGGTTTAATTTTGGGCCGAGCCAGTGGTGGGGTCGGCCGACTCTTCCATTTGGTGGATAATTTTAGAAATTTGATTAAAAAAATATTGCTATCAAAAACTATTTTCATAAGAAAATTAAATTTTATTATCGTATTTTTATATTGATTTTTATTTTTTTTTTCAAAATAGGCAAAATGTGTAGTTTCACCCAAATAAGTTTTGGGGGTAAAGTTTAAAAATCCTAAAATAAATGAATCCTACTAATTTGTGACAATTTCATAATTGATTTAGAAAAAAATAATTTATGAAATATTTTAATACAAAAGAAATTGAGGAATAATATATATATAATATAAAATTTAATAAACTTTTGAAATTTGTTGTTAACCACATGATTTCAAAGAATGAATATTATGTATTTGCTTAATATTTAATTATCAAGAGATATATGATTGTGATAAAATAATAACCATTGACTTCATTTCATTAACTTCTAAATAATTACTTTTATTTTAAAAATTTAGGACTTCCTTAATTTTTAATTAAAATTTATTGTTCATTTACTTTCAAGCAAACATTGGTTCATTATCTTAAAAATATAAAATATAGAGTTAAAATATGAATAAAAATGAATGTTAACTTACTAATTGTTAAATTGACTATGATTTAAATTAATTTTATTTTAATTTTTTTTATTATTTTGATTCAAAACTTGTTGCACACATATTTAGAACTAAAATATTCACAAAAATTGGAATTTAGATCAAAATTATTAGTAAATTTAATATATCCTATATTTTTTTGCATATAACATGATATTAATTTCAAACAAAGTGTGTTTTGTGGTGGACATGAAATGAAATGAAGTGGTTTGTTTCAATAGTGAAGGAGATGTGGAGTTAATGTGACCAATCAATTTTATGGTTGTGGATTATTTAACATTCTTTAATTGTTAGATTAACTGTTTTGTGAATATAAATTGTCAATATACCTTTAATAAAAATATAACAATTTAGGGTTTAAAATTATGTTACTTATCATGTTCATTAATTATATCAAATATACTATTTTAATAATATTTTATATGCTAAAATATATGGGTTTTTCTTGAATTCTAACATAGATAATTTATTTTTCTATTAAGAAGGTTGCTTTTGATTAATTAAGAAGTGGATGTCTAAGACAGAGATTTTATTTGTAAACGACTTGTGTGACTTGTGATAAAAATAAGTTGTGAATTGGTTAAATAAGCTTTATTTAAAAAAAGTTTTAAATGAAATGCATTTGTTTTATAAACTATGCATTGAACAAAAACATTAATCATAATGAAACTTAGAATTATATGTTATGAATGATGCATATATTTTTTGCTTTTACGACATGGCACATGGTAGGACCTCAAATTACTTAACAAGAACAAATTAGTTGATGTATGTGAGGAAAATTAAAGTCCTTATATGACCAAAACTACTGTATTCGATAATATATAAACTGTTGTTTGTCATTGACCATTAAATGATTGCTCTAAACATTATCACATGTAGTAATCCATGTCTCAGTTGGAAAGACTTTATGAGTAGTGTATTTAGGGGTGTCAAAATGAATTTTTTATTTTTATTTTTCTTTAAAAGAGATTGAGAAAAATATTTTAAAAAATAAAATAAAAATCTTATTCATATAGATTTTAGGACTCAATGGCTACAATTATTTCTAAGTTAAGAATTGGTGAGAATAAATTGATGTTAGAAGTTGAGTATTTGATATTTTGTGATAGAAAAATCATTAATTTTTAAAATTTTACTCCAATTATATTTAAATTTTAATTAAAAATTAGAATAATAATTACATTTTCTGAGAAGAAAATATCTTTGATTATCTTAAATGCATCATTAGTAACTTTTTATCTTTAAACATTTTATAGAGAGCTTTGGTGATTTCTTCTTTTCACTATTAAATGTGACAAAATAATAATTACTCTTATAATATTATTTGGGTCCCAAATTAATATTTGTTTTTGAGTTATTGTAAAATCTATCCTTTTTACAAAGTATTATAAATATTTTTTTATTATCATGATTAAATATACATCTCTCACTTTATTGATATTTTGTTATTCTTTTATGTTGTTATATTATTTTTCTCTATATCATTAAACACTATTTATGAATATAGTTTAAATATTTGAATAAATAATGTAAATCATTTTGTTTTTATATTTATATTGACTTTTTATTATTTATAATTATATTTTTACTCATGTCAATATCATGGAAATAAACTTTAGCTTTTCAAGTATAAAAAATAATTCCAAAGTCCTTTGGAATCCATACAAAAAATTTTTTACCTCTATCAATAGGAAGCATCGAAAAAGAGAATATATAAAAAATTATTTTCAAGTTTAAGTCAAAGTAAAAGATATTATCACTTGCCAACTAAGCTAAAATCGATGATGACTATTAAAAGACAAGTTGACTTTTTTAACTTATATCTCTAATAAAGACAATTATAATTATTTCATTCTAATCTTATAACTTGATATGGATGAATCATATTCCAACTTATATAATTCGAATAAAATCAATTTAAGATTTTTTAAATAAAGGTACATATTAACAAAATGGACTTTTAACATGAACATTTAGTAAGCTATTTGAATTTTTAAGTATTCCTTATTATAATTCACATAGTAATAATAACAAAACTAAAAAGAATGGCATTTTTTCTTTTTAAAAAAATCAAAGAACTAAATTAATTTATAAAAAAATAAAAGTATTACTCTTAAAAAACATTTTTTAATATTAAAAAATACATATAATTCCTTTTTATTTGTAATGGGATAAAATAGACCTTTTAACGTTGAAAAAGTCCATGGCAAAATCTTTTGTACGCTAGAAAGAAGAGATCTATCTCCGGTGGTGGGGGCGCCAAGGCTGATGGCAAGCAACAGTCGGCCCCTTCCGCGCGAAGAACTGAGGTGAAGACGTGGTGCGTACTTATTCCCCGCGGTAAAAAACCGAGGGAGCACGATTCGAGGTGACCAAGCTGCCGCTTTAGTGAATTTCTATTAGTTTATATAATAATTCTGCTTTCATCTTTGCTTTGTCCCTTGGTCGGCTGCTGCGCTCGGTGGGCTTCTCTGGTTCCGCTTTTTCTGGGCAAAGGACCATTCAATGGCAGGAACCCTCGCTGACAAGCCCCCTTCATAGGTTTCCACTCTGCGGCATCCCCGCCGCCTTCTCTTCACTTCGAGGGGCAGCTAAAGCTTCTCTCTTTGTCCTGCTCCGGCAGCCAATGATGAAGGGACCTGCGAGCGCCGTTGGGACCATTGTCTTGACTACGGCGAGCGCCTGCGCCGATGGTAAGTGTGCGGGGGAGCTCTTTGTGCCACTCCTTGGATTTGGGTTCGCCAGGTGAATGGCACGTGTGGTGGTGGTCGTGCAGGTGGGGAGAGGAAGCCGATAAACCCGGAGCTGTGGCACGCGTGCGCGGGGCCACTGGTGGCGCTGCCTCCGGTAGGGAGCCTTGTGGTTTACTTCCCGCAGGGACACAGCGAGCAGGTGAGATGGGGTTTATCAGAGTGCTCATCTAAGTTGTGCTGTACTCCCTGCTGACTTCTATAACATTTAAACTGAGCTTTGTCGGGTATTAATTGCTCTGTTGCTTTTTAATGGTCTTGCTTACCTTTTTTTTTTTTTTTTTTCCTCTGAACTTGGGCTTTTCTTTGAAAGGGTGAGATCTTTATATTGGGGATTTTGGGGTCTTAGGATTTGTTCATTGAATGAATTTTGGACATAATGGATCTTTGCTGGAAGTGTGAAAAAGGATTTTTCTTTCTTTTTTGTTTTTTTTTTGTTACTTCTGCTTACTATAGCTGGCTTATAGTTTTATTCTTTTCTTTGTGGATGCATTATCTCTTTTTATTTTTTGTTAAATGTTTGTTGTACAGATGAAAGTTAGTATTTTGCTACACATCTTAATTTAAACGGAAGCATGGTTTTTTTTAACTACTAATGCGGCTGATGTTGAATTCTTTTGGTGTTTAGCTTTCTAATTGGTATTTGATGACCTTAGCTCTCCCTGTTTTGGATGGATTGTCTCAGATCTATATTTTCTCATCCACAGGAGGATGTGCATCAATATGGTTGGCATAGTTCATTCTGCTTCGCTGTCTCTTAACCATTTAATTTTTTGGAGAGGTTTTGAAGAAACGTTTATTAGTAATTCTTATTATTTAGTTTCAGAACATGATGGAAACAAAATCATAAACTTTAAACCTTTTATGGTTTTACAAAGGTCTTTTTTTTTTTTTCGTATGTGTAAATCATCATTTTTTTTTCTTTTGTGTATGTTAGCTTGTTAATTATAACTGCACGCTGATTTCAGTGGAGCTTTACTGAATAACTTTGTTACTATATTCATTATTAAAATTTCAGACGAGAGATCTTGCAGCAATCTTTTTCCTAATGATTCCTGGTGGAGTTTCAGCAGTAACTTAACTGTTCATGGTCCTTTAGTTGATTTGTGTACTTCTAGCTGCAGGTAGCAGCATCTATGCAAAAAGATATTGAAGCTCATATTCCAAACTATCCAAACCTTCCCTCCAAGCTGATTTGCGTTCTCCATAATCTCACATTACATGTATGTTTTGTGATTCCATTGAACTAAAACTTTGAGCAGGGATTCTTGAATGTTTCGTTATGTGTTGTTCTTAAATGGCAGGCTGATTCCGAGACAGATGAAGTTTATGCACAGATGACCCTTCAGCCCGTCAATTCCGTGAGTACCCAACAAAAATCTTGTATTATATTTCTTGCATATCCCTGTTCTTATCTTCAATTCGTTACTGTTATGGTCAGAGTTGCCCTTTTTTTCTATTTACTTTTCCAAGAGTTAAAAATGTTCCTGTGCTTAACTCATGAGCTGTGCGAGTTTTTAAATGTTCCTGGAAAATCTTGGTATTTTGTTTTGAAATATTATCTTTGCTGTTGCTCCAATTGCATTCATGTAGCAAAATTGTGAACTTGTAGAAATTTATTGTCATCTGTATGATAAGTTTCCCATAGATGTAACTTTTGCTTTGGTAGAACCACATCTTCCTTTTGCTGGCTGACCTGATTGGTGTAGCATTTCCCCCTTTCATGTAGTATGATGAGAAAGCATTGTTGGCGTCTGAGCTTGCTGTGAAGTCAAATAAACGACAGAGCAATTTCTTCTGTAAAACACTAACTGCTAGCGATACAAGCACACATGGTGGATTTTCAGTGCCTCGCCGTGATGCAGAGAAGATCTTCCCTCCCCTTGTAAGTGAAAGAAAAAATTTGCTTGAGGACGTCTTCTTTTAGTGGGCGACCTCATCTGTTCCTGTTTTAACTTCAAAAACTAACTGCTGCTTCCCTGCAAACTCTATACAGGATTTTTCAATGCTGCCTCCTGCTCAAGAACTGCAGGCCAGGGACTTGCATGATAATATTTGGACTTTCCGGCATATCTACCGAGGTAATTTAATGGGGGCAACAACAGCATTAAATCTATGAAGTGCTTTTCTTACTTGACTCAGGCGTCCCCATCTATCACCATTAAGTTTTTAAATACTCTGTAGTGTTTGATTTGTCCTATGTATTGCCCCGGTTATCCTGATTTGCTTGGAATGTTGTGTTCCACCTCATTCATCTTACGTAGGCGTATTCCTCGCTGTCTCAGATGAGTAGGAAGTACCATTACATGAAATTCTTTCTGAAGCTTCAACATAAGGGAAACTAGAGTGACATACTTATCATTTACCCTTCTAATTTACTTAAGGGAAAGAGAAAAAAAACAACCAAACCTTCTGTTGGACGAGCTTTTCTACCTCTGGACAATATAAGTTGACAGTTTCATTTAATTTTGCATTTTGTGGTCCGGTAAAAAGTTTCATTTTTTTTCAAGGGCGATGCAGCCTTGATTTGGTTTGTATGATTGGCTATTGGTTTATACAGCTGTTGAAATTCTTTTTCTTACATAATTATTGAATAAAACTTAATACTTGAATGAATACATTTGCCAAAGAAATTCAGAGTTAAAATCTTTGCTATAGTTGTCTATATTAATGTTATCTTATTTCAAAAAATTATTATTTTTTGCCTAAAAATTGATTGAAATAGAACTACTAGAAAGTGGTATCAAATGTTGTTTTCAAGGTATATAATACTTTCACATAGAAGCTCTTGTTGTGGTCTCAGGTCAACCAAAACGGCACTTACTGACAACTGGTTGGAGCCTATTCGTAAGTGCGAAGAGGCTACTTGCTGGTGATTCTGTTATATTTATTAGGTAGCTGTTGAACCTTATGGTGCAGTTATTTTTGTTTGCATGTATGTCTTGATTCATCTCAATTTGTACATCATCATGCTTGCTAGAAACCCAAAATCTTCAATGCACCTAAAGCAAGTTCAAACTTGTTGATGAGTTTAGATTTTACTTCATCCAACAAATAGATTCCTTTTTTGACCTCTTTACATACTATATACAGAATGGATTTTTGTTTGTTGATGTAGTTTGCTTCATTACATTGCAGGGATGAGAAACAACAGCTTCTTTTGGGAGTCAGGAGAGCCAACAGACAACCCTCCAACATGTCATCTTCAGTTTTATCAAGTGATAGTATGCATATTGGGATTCTTGCAGCTGCTGCTCATGCTGCAGCAAACAATAGCCCTTTTACTGTCTTCTACAACCCGAGGTTAATAACTCCTTTCTGTTCTAAGTTTCTTTCTTTGTTTAGATGACAATTGAGTACTGCAGTATTCAGGTTTATGCAAGAATCTGTATTAATCTAATCAAAAATATTTTTGCTCTATAGTAAAACGATTTTGAATTTTAGCAGGGCTAGTCCATCAGAATTTGTTATTCCTTTAGCCAAGTTCAACAAAGCTGTGTATGGCCATCAACTCTCTGTAGGAACGCGTTTCCACATGATGTTTGAAACTGAAGAATCAGGAACGAGAAGGTAAGTTATGCTGAAGTTTATTTTTATGATTTCTTTTGCTCAGTGTTAGCTTTGATCTTCTGTTCATTTGTTGGCATGATGTTTTTATGAAAAGTGAAATCTTTCACTCATAATATTCACATATATTGTGTAAAAATGCCATGTTTCTGGTTAAAACTTTAACCAACGCTTCCATTTTTCACATAAAAAAGACAGAATTCTCCTGTTTTAACACAAGGAACACTAAGCTCTTTCTCCAGGTACATGGGTACAATTACGGGCATCAGTGATTTGGATCCTATGAGGTGGAAAAACTCACAGTGGCGCAATTTGCAGGTATTGAACTTGATTTAACTTTTGATGTGTTAAATTGCATGTAGGTCCTTTAGCAGTGTTCCATTATAGGACAGATGAGCTCTCCTAGTATATCTGTCAAGCCTTCGAGTGCTTCATACAGATCCTTTAAATGGGATCCTATCAGAAATCTAAATGGGAGGATGAAATGGCTACTTTTGTTAGGAAATGTAGATTTAAACTAATTTAGCACTATGTAAATGATTGCAGTTATTTCTTTACCATGAAGATGCGTTATTGATTCTTTAAGTGTTGAGCAGGTCGGCTGGGATGAATTAGCACCGGGAGAAAGACGCAACAGGGTGTCTACATGGGAGATTGAACTTGTGGCTGCTCCTTTCTTTCTTTGCCCTCCTTTTTTTAGGATAAAGCGTCCAAGACAAACAGGAATGCCAGGTTTTATAGATTAACAGCTTTCTAACTGTCCTTTTCTCTTAACTGTTTCCATATTTCTGGTTCCTCTATAATGTATGAAGCACCACATCTCTAAGGCTCATTTGAAGTGTTATTTTCTAATACTTTTGATGTAAGAGACATATGTCTTACTATATGTTATGTGGTTTAACTTGCTTTTACATGGTAAAGGAAATTATTATGTTTTGTGATAATCTATTTAATTTTGGAGCAAAAGCAATGTGCTTTTCTATCGTTTGATGCATTCTTTGAACATGAGAAACAAAAAATGCCATTGTCTTTTATGATTTATATTTAGCTTGCACTTGTATACTTTGGTGATAATGTTTTGATTTTAAGGATATTGAAAATTTGATTAAGGTGTGATGTTTTGAACCTCATGCTTCTCATTCATAGAAGGAAGGGCACTCTAACAAATGTGCTATAATAACTCATTTTAACAAGCCATTGTTCTTACTACTGTTCCGCTGAGAGCATTATGAATCCTATTATGAAGCTTATTTGACCGATTCACTTCCCACCTTAAGCACCATATGACGAGAAGCCATTATGTCTTCATCTGCTGTTCCTAAATTAGTATCTTAATTCATCTTCCTCAGCATGCTTTGTTGCACATGTCCTACAACTTAGAAAATATGAACATTATCTGTGGTGACAAATTGTGCTTGTAATGTAATACAGAAGAAACAATGATGTCTGATGCTATTTCATACATGGCTTTCTGAACAAAGCTTCCATTTAATCTAGAATTCTCAATGAAGATAGTTCATCTTGAAAATTACTTTTTGAGCAAACACTTACATGTCAGCTGTCATTCCAATGCATAGAGAATCATATGGCCTGCCACGATCTTAGAAAGTTTAGTAACTTCGAATATGACAATTGCGTGATGTTCTTTGCTTGGATTGATAACATCAAACTTATGTAGATTTACTCATGTAAAGCTTACCTCTCATTCTTTCATGATATTTTTATTAAATCTTTGAAAGACATTGCATATCTTTTTATGACATGTCTCCTTAGGACTCTTTTGGTGTATTCATAGCCTTGGGCAGTGCTTGTTGAACAATTTATCCAATTAAAGCCTTACTCCATTGTGTTCAATAAATTTGTCCAGTTAACAAAATGATCCACACGCTGCAGATGACGAGTCATCGGAGATGGAGACTCTGTACAGAAGGGCAATGCCATGGCTTGGCGACGAAGTTTGCATCAAAGATGCTCAATCTCAAAGCACGGTAATGCCTGGCCTGAGCTTAGCGGAATGGATGGGCGTGCAACAGAATCCCTTGCTGGGAAACTCGATGGTTCAGCCTGATTACTTGTGCTCTCTAACTGGTTCAATTGTTCAGAACCTTGGAGCTAATGACATATCAAGCCAGTTGGCTTTGCAGTCTTACTTCTTCCAGCAAAATAATGCACAATTATGTGCTCAAAGACTGCCTCAACAACCCCAACAGATTGAACTTCCAAAGGTGCAGGCTCCATTAAATCAACTGGGTGTTGTTTCTCTTCCACAGCAGCAGTTGCAAGATGTGTCTATGCAGCAGAAGAAGCAATTTGTCAATCAAACTATGTCCTTGAATCAAAGCCAGATTCCACGCCATCTGCAGCTGCCATTGTTGCAGAACAATCTCACACAGCCTCAAATTATGTTGCCGAATCAAGTTCCACAGCAGCAGTCTCTGGCTCAGAACCCACCAATGATACACGGCGACGTTGCAAACAGCCATTCTTTGCAACACCAGCTCGGTCAACAGCAGCAGCCACGGCCGAGCAGAATGCCTATTCAGGTGCCCAAACAAACAAGCCAATTGCATTTGTCTGAACAACAGTTGCAGTCTCAGCTACTGCAAAAGCTGCAGCAGCAGCAGCAGCAGCAGCAGCAAATGCTACTTCCTCAATCCTTTCCTCAACAAGCTCCTCTAGCCCAAGTCCAAGATTGTCAAATAACTGCCTTAGAAGCATACCCACAGTCTGAGCAGCTGCAGAAAAGCTTGCAGCAGTTTGAAGAGGCTTCTAATACTGCAGTAATGTCTCAGTCCTCACAGAAGCAAATGCCTATCCCTGAGCTTCCTGTGGAATTGCTTCCTGTGACACCAACCAGTGTTCTCTCAAATGCTTTCTCGTTGATGGCTGGAGGAACCCATTCAGTGCTTACTGATGATGCACCCTCTTGTTCCACATCACCTTCCACAAACAACAGTGCAGCTGTGTCTCAACCTTTCCTGAATAAGGTGTCTCACAGCAACACGGTCTCAAATGGAAAGGATTGTCCATCACCTGTGAAAGTAATGAATCATAAATCTTTAGATGCCATGGCATCTTTCCCCAAGTTAGCTAAAGATTTTCCACAATTAGAACAGTATATGAAGCCATCTATGCCAAACCCAAAGGTGCAGGGAGCGGGAGCCTCACCACAGATCTTTTCGAACACTGTTCAAATGGACTATTTGGACTCATCTTCTTCAGTAACTTCAGCTTGTCTTTCACAAAATGATGGCTCTTTGCAGCAAAACATCCCCATGTCATCTTTTAATCAACCTTCATTGTTCAGAAATGCTCTTGCAGATGCTCTTGTGCAAGGATCTGATCCGAGGAATAATACCCTTTTCGGTGTGAACATTGATTGCCCACTAGGAATTCCAATAACTAATGATTCGTTGATCTCGAATAGTTTTGATTCAGGGAAGTATCAAAACCAATTATCAGCTAATGCAGCAGCCAAGCATATTACCTCGAACAATGCACAACAGGAAATTTCATCTTCCATGGTTTCTCAGTCATTTGGAGTAGCTGACATGTCCTTTAATTCTATTGATTCCTCTCTGAATGAGAGCAAAATATTGAATAGAGTTTCCTGGGGACCTGCTCCTCAAATTCAGCGAATGCGCACCTATACTAAGGTTTGTTGATTCTTCTTTATTTTTTATCGTTTAAGAAAGATCTAATAACAACATTTGTGCAACGTTTTTGGTCATCACCAAGTTCTTTTGAGCTGAACAAGCCACATTTCTGCTTCCAAATTTGATCAATGAACTTATATTCCATGTAATTGCCAATGTTAATGAAGGTGTACAAGCGTGGTGCTGTGGGTAGATCTCTTGATATCACGAGATACTCGGGATATGATGAACTGAAACGTGAGCTAGCCAGAATGTTCAGCATAGAAGGACAGCTAGAAGACAGGCAGAGAATTGGATGGAAGCTTGTTTATGTTGATCATGAGAATGATGTTCTACTTGTAGGAGACGATCCATGGGAGTAAGCTTTTTTACACCTCTTGAACATTCCCTTTTACCTACTCTCCAACCCTGAGCGCATCAAAACACACATTCATACATAATGTTTGGTTGGTTACAGGGAATTCGTAAGCTGCGTGCGATGCATAAGGATTCTTTCTCCACAAGAAGTCCAGCAGATGAGTTTGGATGGTGATCTGGGAACCAACTTTCTACCAAATCAACTTTGCTGTAGCTCTGATGGAGGAAATGCATGGAGGGATCAGTGTGATCAAAATTTGTACGACCGTTTGTAGAGACTCCAAAAAATGGGATCGCAATTGCCCAAATCCTTCCAACTTCTTATCCGTTTCCAAGCTTCAATTGATCCTGTAAACTGGTGTCAGGATGCAAGAAAGAGCAGGAGATGGAGAACGCAAAGGTTGATGCTGTAAAGGGAATCAAAATTGGCAACATGACAGACCAAAGTAGAAAACTTTGCCTTTTAAAGCTGGAAACATCCATTTCTCCTTGTTGTCCACATATGATTGTGGCTTTTAATGAACGCTCAAGGGGGAATGCATTGATGTCTATATGGTGGAATGATGCTTTTTTTCGTTCACTATCTTTTGCATGCTAATTACCATCTACTGGAAGAGTAACAAAAAGTGTTGATACTTGTGGAAGATGTGTGAGAACTCGTTTAGCTTGTTTGATGTTTAAATAGACATTGAGTTTTCGTATATATTTGATGTAATAATCATAATATATTAGAAATTAAATAGATAAGAACATGAATATGATAAATTTTTATTAAAAAATTTTTAAAAAACATCAAAATATTTCTCATGCATAAAACTCATAATTAGTTGCATATGATACAAAAAGAGTTAGCCTATAATTATATTTATTAAGTACTTGCTTTCAAAGTCTTTAAAAAATATTTTACAAATTCATAAGAAATGAATTCAAAGCATGCACATAGGTCCTTGTGGAAGCATGCTCGTGATGTCTCGTCCATGTCTGCTAGCAGTATGGCCTCTACATATACCAAACCTTACCTATGTATATACTTATGTTGTTCCAACTAGTGTGCTACACAATGACCTTCAAATCATTTGCCATGATTGTGAATATTAATTTTTAATATTTTGAATCTTAATTCTTGTTCTTAATTTAAGAATTTTATTAGAGCTCAAGAGAGTTTTTTTTTTCTCATTCCATGCTTTATATTTCATAAACAATGAGGATAATATAAACTTTATGCTAGGGCCAGCTTATCCAACTTTTAGACAACATAAATATAAAATATATGTTATTAGAACTCAATCTTGCAAACAGATTACGAACATTAATATTTATGCAAGTTTGTCATGTTCACAAAATCTGTAGTAGTTAAGTTGGCCAGAATTTGAAATTTAACATATAAATGTTATAAAGTCATTAAGGATCTTTTGGAGCTATTGATGAAGAGCAAAATACCTTTAAATATACTTCCAAATATAAAGAGAAAGCTCATAAATCATTGGAAAACATTATAAGTATTGTAACTTAAAAATCACCAACTTTCTTGGAAATCTTTTGTTGAGATGAATTTTGGATGCTCTTATATTTATCATATCTCTCTACTCTTAATAAAATCATTCATAAGTGTTAAGTATTATTATCATGTTTAGTCATTTTTATAGTGTTTTAGTATTTTGGCCATATATTTTAAGCTCTTTTGGACTAATGAATTATTAGGTCTTTCGACCCAATAAGTATAGGATAATGTAGCTTGATGTGAGAGTTTTACTTACTTATTTTTTGGATAATTTGTAGTATAAACTTGTTTTTTTAGGATTGATATTAGATGTAGACTAGTATTATCAGTCTATTATTTATCATGAAATGTTACATTTATCCTCTCCATTATGTAGAGATCTTAGAGCATTTATTCAAATAAATAGTATCAAAATATGATTTTTTAGAAACTAATAATCATTAAAAAAATTATTAGTTTCTTATATAGTTATTAACAAACATGTTATTATGGAAAAAAGAGTCAAACCTTGGTCCTCCTTTGTTCCAAAGAAATTTCAAAATGCATTCCTTATCTTTCAATCCTTACGACTTTTTTTGATGTCAATGCTAAAAATCAATCAAATATAAACACAATCATAACCTCTTAATAGAAAACTTAAAATTTTAAATCTTCAAATTTTCTCCCATTTATTAATAAAAAATAATTATTTTAAAAAAAAAATACTAATCTATCGTTGTGTAGGAACCAATAACTAATATACTCAATATTCAACACATGCATCTACACAAACATAACAAAACCCCATACAAAAACTTAAACAATAATGTTAACTTTAACTATAAATAAATTTATAATACAAAATGTATTAGAAATTACTAATACTATAACCAAATTTACAGCTACAATAGAATTATGCTTAATTTATGCTTTGTGAGAAGCAAATGGAATAACAAATTTGGTTCAACATTCAAGAGGAGTACTTAAACTTCTCAACAGTACTAAGTGCTTAACTTGCAAAAATGCATACTATAGTTCAAGTTCAAAAGGTAGCCTCGTGCCACCTATAAAAAGCATTCTTACTCCATAAGTACAACCACCCTTCATCTTCTCCATCTCAAGCATTCCAGCTAACATGCCAGTTTTTTTAGCTTCAAAAACATCCCGGTTATTTAAGCTACACTAGTATAGCCCCCATGGATAATTTGAGAAGCTGCAATGATGCGACAATTTGCAGTTTAAATAGGAAGAGTACACTGAATCACAACATTGTAGATCGAGACACATTACCATTGATGTATATGGAAGATAAGTGATCAAATACCTTTATCATTTCCACTAATAGAGAAATCTAGACAATTGTGTAGATTTGCCATGTCTTTCAAAGCACAAAAATATTTTGACCAACAAATTTGTTGATTAACAAACAAGTTTTTGCACAACTGCTCTTGGAACCAAACTAAAGTGAAATTGAAAATAATTTGTGAAAGCAACCACTTCAAGATTGTTTTAAACTATATAAAGCTTTCTGAAGAAGATAGTTTATTCAACAATCTATATCATCTAGTTAAAAGGGTGTACTGAAACCTTAACAAAGATGATCAGAGCCTTCCATGTTAGATAGATTAAGGAAAAAGCCTAGAAGATAGAAAAAGGCACTACTTCTATCTTTGGCTTGTTTATTGAAGTTAATTGGAGAAATTGTGCTCATCAATATAAGAATCTTTTTATAGCTTACTTACATAGTTATTGAAAAATAATGCAAAATAGATCACACCATCTTTTAAATGCTAATCAAATGTAACTTGTAAAATGCTCTAACTAAAATCATTATCTACCTGAAACATCAATTTGCTTACAGCATAGAAAACAATGAAATCTATCCAAAAGCTAATGGAGAATGTACACGATTATTACCTTAACAGCAACATTAAGAGTGTCAATATAGTCAAATATACCTATTTTTCAGCTTCAAAATCATGCCAGTTTAGAAGATATTTGAAGAAATAAGAACTTAGAACATAAAATTGAACGCAATATCTTAACAAAAATTCTTTAAATAATTTGTAGTTTATAATCCTGTTAAGAAAAGATCACACTACCAAACTTTGAAAGGGTGCACTGAAACCTTCAATAGAATAACAAACATGATCAAAGCCTTACACGTAAGATAGATTAAGCAAAAAACTTGGAAGATAGAAAAAGACACTTCTCCTATCTTCTGCTTGTTTAAAAGAGAATTAACGTAAACAAAATTTTATCTAAGATAATTGAAGAAAGAGAGTTTATCAATATTGAAAAACTGCTACACAATTACATTTAACGAATCCTAATCAAAACTTATAGAATTTAAATTGATTTATGCAATTCATATTAAACCAAAGTTTCCCTTAGTAATACATGACAAAACTAAATAGTGCTGCAAAATAATAGTCTCTTAATTAACCATTGATAAAATTTCTTAGCTCGTGGAAGGATTTTGTGGTTTTCAAAGCTGTAATCAATTTTGCTACCATTGTCGTTATTGAAAAACAATACAATGCAGATTAATATCTTCCATATTTCAATCTAATCAACTAATTAATTTAGTGATATTGGTAAATATTTATTAATGCATTTGCATCTTACTTGTAAATGCATTCAATAAAATACTAGTGTGGATCTTGAAAAACGAAAGGTTAATTGATTTTCTACAACTTAATCCTAATGTGGATGAAGCTAAGGTCCATCTCAATGGAATCAAGCTTCTTTAACTATATGCTGCTTAGGAGAGAGGAGAGCAATTCTTCATCCAAGCATAGATCCAACCATGAATGTTATCTTTAAAAATTTTTCTCTTACAATTCATAGGAGTAACGACAACCCTCAATTTAAAGGAACCTAAATAGTGATTAGTGAGAACAATATAATAAATCTCATCATAGTTGAGATACTTGCTAGAGAATATTTAAACAAAAGGGTCTTAATTATATCTTAAAAGATAAATATTTACTTCAGAATCAATCTCTCAATCAAGTATCATTTTGGTTTCTATTAGTATGTATGTATGTCAATAGCTCAATCATTGTGATCATTCTAATATTTTTTATTAAAAATTATTATCTATGCATCTTTTTATGAATAAAGAGGATTTTTTTTCAATGTGAATAACACATTCTTAAAAAATAATCACAATTCAAAATATAAATATCTAAATGTTTTTACTTAATTCATGATGACATATGTAGATCAAAACGAATCATAAATTTTCCAAACAAACAAGCATTTGTGTCATTTATTGAACATCATAAAAGAGTGTGTTAGATATATCTAAAAAATGAAAAAAAAATCAAAATCATCATTTTAAAAAAATTTAATAAATTTATTTATAATATATTCCAAATTCAAATTCATGTAATATATTTTTAATATCTTGTATTCCATACTACCATTTGTCAAAATACTTATACATATATCCTTCAACAAAACAAAATTACTAAAAAAATAATCATTTTCTTGAAGTTGTTCATTCCATTATGCTCTCCAATCATGCAACATATTTTTTGAAGGTGGAGCCATCTTCATAGTCCTAACCACTTACTTAAGGTTTAAACAATACTAAATATTTTGTTGAACCAATATCCTCATAACCATAAGTTAAACTTCACCCTAACAAAAGGTATTTGGTTGCATCATTTATGTTCATAATATGATCCTTAAATCATAACAAAAAAATCGTAAAATGTGTCTTTGTGGTGTATTCACCTAGCTAATAAGGAAATAAATGCAATTTTCCTCTTGCTAAATTTTTTTTTCATGATATTAGATTTTAAATTCCATGAGGATTGATCTTATTTTACTAACAAATCACTTCAATGGGACAGACTAGATGAAAATCAATAGTGGGATCTCATAATTTTCTGAATTGTTTTACTCTCAATACTTGGCCAATCTTCTTAAACCTAAACTTGTGATAAACTTAATATAATACTAGAATAATTCTAATCCAAAAATTTAAGATCATTCTCTTCTTAACTTACTCCTACTATCTTACTATTATATTTATTTAAGGCTTTGTTTAGGCTTGGTAACCTTAATTCTAACTTAGTCTAGCCTTATCCTAACCTTAATTATGATGACTTATTCTCATAATATGAAAGTATTATTGTCTTGGGTCATTCCATTCTAACAAAAGTAGGTTTTATACTCATATGATGCTTCAAGATATTAAGATTATAATATCACTATAGAGCCTATTACATTTCCTTTGTAATTGATATAGGGCAAGTCATCCATGCAACCCTCAAAGACTCACACAAGGCAAATTATCAAATAATTTCTCCCTATTATATATCACGTAGCATTTTTCCTCATCAACAGTTACATCCACTTGATTTGTCCTTGAACCATATCACACAATAGCATGTTCTTCTAAAATACCATATTTATGACAACTTGGTCTCACTTCGATGATATATTTTCCCTTAGGTAGCTTCATCATGAATAAAAAAATCTCAAAAAGTGTCTCAACATTTAAAGATAATGATAAAAATTTTAAAACATTATCTAAACATAAACACAACCTAATATTTAACCTTATTACAATCTTAATATAATATATTCATCATGTCATATTGAGAAATTATTATATCAGGTTGCTCTATCTTCTCAAAAGGTTTTTCTAAATATGTTTCTTGACATTTTAAAATGGTGGCAACTCATATATATACTCAAATAACACCCTTGGTAGATAATATAAGACAATTATTTCCTATACTCATCATCTTAGAAACCTAATATGAGCTACTTATTGTCTAGTGATTTCTCTTTTAGGAAGTCATTGGATGTTTACTATACATCCTCTTTGACCTTAGGTATCACAAGTCCACCAACTTTTGTTTAGTTCATCCTTGAATCACATTGAACACTAAAAGATTGGCTCTAACACAAAATATGACATAATGGTTTTATTATATCAAGATATTATCTTTTGGTTCACCCCCCTCAACATAAATTAGTTTTTTCTTTAATAAGACTTCAAAATTTTAAGATTATAGTATCTCATAAAAACATAAAAATCAACCAATTATAATATTAACTTTAATCTCCAACACCAGTTTTAGTCATAACCTTGTCTCATCTAAATCATCAATTGAATTCTAAATTTAAGCTAAAGTAACCAAATCTTAATGCTAATTCTAACATTAACCTAAACTAATTAAAAACCTTCCCTAAATCAAATTCTAAAATTAATATTATTAAAGCCATAAATAAAATCCAAATCTTAACCTTAACTAATTAAATCATAAATCTAAATAATCATTAAGCTTAATCAAATCATAATTTGACTACTTACCTAGTTCATAAAACCAGTATAATCCTAATTTATCTTATTTTAAATCTTATACTATTCTAAACAAAAACAATTAGTCAGAGTTGTAAAACAAACTATATTATTCTTTTTTTTTTGTAATAACATTTCCCTGATTTAATAAAAACTCTCGTCCAAGCCTAAACTTAATACTCACTTACTCTTAAACCTAATACAAGTTAACTAACTTCATCTTAATGTAATATTAATATAATATAATTTATCACTTTATTTTTATAAAAATTTTAAAATGAGCCTAGCCATAAACTAAACTAATTTATATCATAACTTGTTCCAATCTGAATCATTCTTTATCTTAATCATAAACATAATCTTAATTTTAAAATAAATTAATTTATTTTAAAATCTAATACTATCCTAATCCAAATCATACTCAATTTAAACTAAAAGCATAATTATTATACTAAGCTAAAAAAGCTAAATGTTTATTCTAATTTCAAGAAAATTAAATTAAGCCCCAACCTTATTATTCATAATCTTACCCAATCATAATAACGAAACCTATTCTAAGCCATTACTAAATATAATCCAAACCTTCACTAAGTCTTAATTCTAAACATGATCAAATTCTAATTCAACCTAGACAATTTTCTTAACCTTGTTAGTCTTTGCATAAATTTAACATCACATAATCATTATTCCAAACATATTCACAAAGCATAACCTTTTTAAAAACTTAATATTAAAAATAAAGTAATACTTCTTGTCTTAACTTAATCATTGTTATGACCTAACAAAAATTATCTTAAAATAAGCATAATATTATTATTAGCTAAAGAAAATTCAAATCTAACCTAATCTCCATCATAATTTTTTACATAATCTTAAACATAACGCAATATAATTTAATCTAATCATAATTTTAACCTACAAGATATTAATTATACCCGTAACCTACTTTCTAGTATAATTCAAATTCTAATATTTAAATTAACTCAGTCATAAATCTAAGCAAATATAAGATTAACCCATCCTAATTCAAATCTTAACTTATCCTAATTACAAGCTTGATATTAAGCTTAACTTAAACTAATCTAACCTTAAAATCTTAACCTAACCTTAATCAGATAATAAAGCTAACATTGTTCTAAACATAAGCTTTATCATACATAAACTTAAATTTAACCTACTATTAATCTTGATCTCACCATAATCATAAATACAAATTTATCATAATCTTACTTAGATCCAAGTTATTAAACAATCCTAAGCAAATTCTAATATGATACTATCCTAATCCAAGTTCTATCCTAAGATAAACCTATAATAAATTAATCGAAAACATAATTCTAATTTTGATAATAATATTGTTCTTGTTTTAAACATCAGTTAGTCATAACCTAAATTGTCCTAGTCCTGATATTACCATACACAAACCATAATTTAAGCTTAAATAAATTTTCTTAACATAATTCTTTAATTTATCTTAATCAATGAAAAAATGTTAACCTAATTTAGATCATAAACTTAACCAAACTTATCTTGATTGCTAATATACTCATAATTATAATCATATCTAGCCATTGTCTTACCAAAATTAATCAAAAATATACCTTATTCAAATCTAATTTTAATCCTCTTCTTATCCAAATAAAACCATCAATCTAAATAAATTCTACTCCTAAATATAACAAAACCTATTTCTAAATCTAACACACTCGTAATCCAATCTATATTTTAGTTAAAAAAATAACACTAAATTTACTGATAACATACATTTATCTTAGCCTAATTCTAACCCTTTAATCTTAAACCAAACTTTACATAATTCTGATATATCCAAATCATAATCCTAATTTAAATAAATCAAATATTAATTCAAATAAAACCTAACCATAAATAAAACCTACATTAACCTTATTCTTATTCCAACATTTCCTAACTTAATTGAAAAAATAACTTAATTCTATTATAAATCTAGTCCTTAATTTGAATTCTAACCTAATTAAAATCTTAATTATACTCTAATTATAGACTTAAATATGTATTAGCTCTAAAAAAATATAATCTTGTTCTTAATCTCTTTAAATCTAGATTTATCATAATCTAATCCTAGAATATTTATAACCCATAGTCTTGTATCATTCTTATCGTGAAATATGTTAGCCTTGGTTTAAACATAGTTCTAAATATATTATAATCTTAATTCTAATTTAATCTTCTTTATTATCCAAATCTTAATTACGAAGACCAAACTTGATATTGTTAAGGAATTTTTCCTTGAGTTGTCCCAATTTAACTCTTGTAAGTTCTATACATTAAAGGTGTCTTAACATTTTAGTTTCTCAAGTAAATCACATTATATTTACTTTATGGTTGATATATAATAAATCATTCATGCACCCCTAAAAATATCACACAAAATATGCACATTATCTAGTGATTAATCTCCATTGGATATCACTTCGTGATAACTCCTAACCCTCTTCAAGTATTAAAAGCCTATAAAAGTCTACTTGATTATCCTCAAATCACATGAAATAAGAGAGGGTGATTTAGCTCCCTGGGATATCACTTTGTGATCACACCTATTCATGTGTTATATCCATACATGCTTCTTCATTGTATGTTTTTCAACTACATCAATCAAGAATAGGTTCTCCTTCAATACCATAGTTCTAAAAATTAGTCACACAATGACAATATATTTCTTATTCAGTCACTTCACCATGAATAAAATAGGTTTTATTTTAAAAATGTTTCTTTGCACTAGACCCAAAAGGTTTTATCTAATTATAAATACAATCTAATATTTAATCTAATTATAATCCTTATATAATATACTAATCTTATTATCAAAAAATTATACCCTCAAGTCATCCAATCTTGGCCTTTTTAGGATTTTTCATAAAAATGCCTCAATATTTTGAGATTATGATATCTCATATTAATTATAGAATCACCCCCTTAATAGTCAATGTAGGGTAATTAATTCCTATGCTATTAATCCATGAAGCCTACCAAGAGCTGCTTTAAGTTTAGAGTCATTATTCACTTAAAATATCACATAATATTAACTCCCAATCTTCTTATGACGTAAGTGTCATAAGCCCATCAGTCTCTACTTGATTCATCCTAAAGCCAATTGGACTACAAGAAGATCGACTCGAGTGTTAACTACGATATCATTACCTTACTACGTCAAGGTAGTATCCCTTGGTTTGTCCCTTCTAACCAAACTTTTTTTGCTTTTAAAAAGTACATCAACATCTAAACACCATAACATCTAATATAAACATCAAAATCACTCGTTTAATAATTATTATGAAATACCTCTATACCAAATCTTAATTCAAACCTTAACCTTACCTGATCATAAATCTAACTTAATCCTTCAAATAAATTATTTTATCTTAAATTTATATAATCTAATCATTAATATTAACAACCTAAACTTAATATAAGTTCTATTAACTTTATTATTCTATAGTTATAAACCTAATCTAATATATCACCGAAACTTACATTCACCCAATACCTATCATCGTGTTGGCTAAATTATAATTCATTAGTCTATGGTTTAAATCTAATATTAACTTATTACTAATGTAATTCTAAACTTACTGTAGTGTTTGTTATGATTTACTTCTAAATATGACATAATCTTAAACTGAACCTAATCTTTGTCTTCATCTCCTCTTGATCTTAATTCTCATATTTTTTAAAATTATAAAATTATAAGAAAATTAATAATTCTAACAAAATCCAACTAACCTAGTTCTAAGTAAATCTTAATCATAATTTAAACATAATTCTAAAAATTATAATCCTAATCAAATCAAATGATAATGTTATCTTTTCCTTAAATATAGTCTTTCCATAATTTGAATATTATATAGTCTTTGTTTAAAACTTAATCATAATATTTAACCTAATCATAATTTTAACTTAATATTACACTTAAACCAAATCTTTTAACCCCAACTTTATTTTTGTTATAACTATGCAATAATATAGTTCTAAATTTAGTATCATTGTAATGAAAAATAAACAAAATTTGAACATTAAACTTATCATTAATCTAATCATATCATAATATATTTTATAAACCTAAATTAATCTTAAACTTAACCTAATCTTATCTAAAATTTAATCATTTTATCTTAAACCTAACCTTGTTTAGTACTTGTATTTTATAATGATTACTTAACCTATCATAATGATAAATTTAATTATAATCATAACATATTCTTAATATTAATTATAACATAATCTTAAAAATGACTCAATCTATCTCTTAGATAATCCAAGTCCCAACCTATGAAAAACTAACCATAAATATAACCTAATGCTTAATATAAATATAGTCATAATATTAATAATAGCATAATTTTAAACCTAAACTAGCACAATCTTAAACTATCTTAATCAAAACTTTAAATTATTAGCTTAATACTATTCTTAACAAAAAACAATCAAATCTTAATCAAAATCTTAATCTTATACAAATCTAAATATAAAACTAACATAGTTTCAATTATAATCTTTGCCAAGCCTAAATTGAAAGCTAGCCAACTCCTAATCCTAATATTATGTTATCACAATTATAAACCAAATCATCATCTAAACATAAGATAACTTCTAATCATAACATAATCCTAAGCATAATCAAATTTAGTACTTATCTAATCTTAGTTCTATTATATGATAATAAAATCATAAACTTAACTTAATCTTTCTTATGATTTTAATTTTAACCATAATACTACTTAATCCTCATTTTAATAAAAACTAATATAATCTTAACTCAATTCTTAATTTTTCCCTAATTAAATAATAAAAATTACCTAAATCTAATCATAAACTTAAGCAAAACTAATATTAATATTATAATACTCCCAATCCTAATAAAATTTTATATATAGCTTTAAATATGAATTAGACATTGACTCACTTCATTCAAACTTAATGTTAATCTTAGCCATACCCTAATTTATTCATATATCAATCCTAATTTTAATCCAAAACTTAATGAAAACTATTTTGAATACTAATCAACTCATTATACAAACTATATCTTAATTATAGTCTTAATTCTAATTTAGCTAAATTTTTTTTTCTCCTAATCTAATTCTGATTTCTTAGTCTTGACTAAATTTAGTACAATCCTAACGTATTTTATTCCTAATCTTAAATAAATTAGTCTTAGTTCTAATTTAAACTAAATCTACTTTAATCTTCATATTTTCCAAATTCTCACCTTACTATAAAAAATTATAAAAATAACTTAATCTTAATACAATTCAAATTTTAATAAAATCCAAATCATAACTTAGTCTTAGTCCCAAATATTTCCTAGTGTTAGTCTAAAATATTTACTAATCTTAAACCTAAGTAGTCATATTATTAATCTCTCTAAAGCTAATTTTGATTTTAATTTAGTAGGCAATATAAATCTAAACCCTAACTTATTCCTAGTTTTAAATGTTTTCTAGTGTTAGCTTTTTACATTTATTAATCTTAAATCTAACTAGTCATACTCTTAATCTCTTTAAATCTAAATTTGACTTTAATTTAGTAGCCAATATAAGATAATTCAATATTCTTTGCCTCCTTGAAGACCACCAAGAGCCTTCTCTTCTCGAGTGATTTCACTCTTAGAACAACACTTGATGTTAACTCTTTATCCAAGTTGAGCCAAGGAGTCACCATCTTTATCTTGGTTTGTCCTAGAAGACCACTACATCATTAAAGAGTTAGTGTTGGTGTCAAATATGACATCATAATCTCATCATGTCGAAGTTTTATCCCTTAGGTCTCCCCTCCCAACCCAAATGTGTTTTGCCTTCAAAAGACACCTCAACATCTTAAGATAATGACATCTCTTATAGACACCGAAACTATTTCTTCAATAGTAAATGTGAGATAATTCGTCCTTATACAAGGCTACCTAATAGCTTGCTAAAAGACTATCTTTATCTAGCAATTCATTTTTTAAGACATCACCTGATGTTCACTATTTATTCTATTTGGCTTCAGGACATCACAATTTGTCAAAATATTGTCTCTTGGGTTGCCCCTCCCAACCCAAGTTGGTTCTATCTTAAAAAAGGTATCTTAATATCTTAAGATCATGCCTTTTTAAATAAACACTAAAACTACTCATTAAGTAACTAGTATTTGATAATTTATCCTTGTACTTTGCTACCTAAAACCTAATAAAAAGCATCTCCTTGTTACTTGATTCCTTTAAAAATTACATGAAAGTTTGCTTTAACAAAGCACATCAACATTATAAAACTATAACATCTCATATAAACAAAAAAATCACTTCTTTAGTAATCATTGTAAGATAATTCATCCCTATATCTGATTACTTAGAAGCTTGTCAAAAGCCACTAATTGTCCAATTTTTCATGCCTCAAGAAATTAATAGACATTCACTCTATGCTGTCTCTAATCCTTGGTACCACACTTAATATTATTAATATCTAAGTTTAAACCTAAGCTAATTAATCTCTAATATATCTTAATGTTAATATTAAGCTATCTTAATTATAAAAAAATAAATCTTAAGCTAAAATAACATAACCTTAAACTTAACACTAACATAACACAAAACAAATTAAAACTAATCCTAATCATAACCTACCATAAATTAAGAATAAATATTAATTAATCTTTAATTAGCTCTAATATTAACACTGATATTAGCCTAGTTCTAAATTTATATAAGACACAAACATATCTAATTCATTATTTAAACTTATTTTGATCATATATTTCATCAAAATCTTAAACTAGCTAATCAAATTTTAATCATAATCTTATTATTAAGCTAATTATAAAAAAATCATATACAAACTTTAATCATATCCTAACCTTAAATCTACTCTTAATGTTAATGTAACCCATTCTTAATAAAAATCTAAAATAATCTTTTAACTTTATTGGTATCATAACCATAATACCAATATAATCATAAATCTAATTCCAATATCAACCATGTTTTTATTTAATCATAAACAAAAATAAATATTTAGCTTAAAATTAATTTAAACCTCAAGACTAACTTGTCTTAACCCTCACCCACTCTAATCTTAACTTGTTTAAGTCATAATCATATCTCATCTAAATTATAAATTGAATCCAAATTCAAAGCTTAAATAAAAAAATATTATTACAAATTCAAACATTATCTAAAACTAATTATACACCATACATAAACTTAATCCAAGAATTAATATTAACTTGGGCTTAAACTAAATTCTAATTATACATCATACTTAAAATTGTTGTTATCTTAGTCTTAAACTAAAACAAATTAAACTCTAACTTACCTTAATATTAATATTAGACTATTCCAACAATAAACAAATTGAATCTTAAGCTAAACTAACATAACCTTAATTATAATACTATCTTAAAATAATTTATTAAAAATTAGCTGAAATCTTAACATACAATGAATTAAAATTAAAATATCTAATTCATACTTTTACCTATTATAATAAAAAATTTAATATAAATCCTAAGCAAAATTATTCTAATTTTAATCCTAGTCCTAATATTATACTAAACTAATTATAAACTAATTGTATGTAAACCTTAACCATTATTTGTCCTTAAATTGAATCTTAGTATCAATATACCTTATCATAATTAAAAACATAAACTAATCTTCAACTTTATTTTAATCATAACATTAATTTTAATATAGTCTTGAATTCTAAATATAGTATTGATAGTAACCGTATCTAATTAAAAACAAGAACTAACTATTAACCTAATATTAATCTAAACTTTAAAACGAACATGATTCTAATCGTGATCTACTATAATCTTAACTTATCTTAATCATTATCTTATCTTATTTGAATGATCAATAGAATCTTAATTCTAAACTAAAAAAATCTTAATGTTAATTCTAATATTATGCTAAACTAAAAAAAATCACACTTAAATCAAAATTTTAAATTTAAAATCAACTCATCTTCGACAAAAGAAAAATCCAAACCTTAGCCTTACAAAATCATAAATAAAAAATAATTTTTCATTTTATTTATTTTAATCATAAAAATTCCTTAATCTAATCATAAATCAAGCTTAATCCTAATCTAATTATTGCACTAAATTAATTATAAACAAATCATATGAAAATCTTAACCCTAACTTGACCTTAAATCTAATCTTAGCATCAATATTATTCTATCAGAATTAAAAACCAAAACAAATCTTTATTCTAATCCTAACATTAATATTAATATAGTCTTAAATCTAAATATAATATTGATAATATCCTTATCTAATTATAAATAACAAACTAATCATTAACCTAATATTAATCTTAACCATAAAATTAACATGATTCTAATCCTAATCTACTATAATCTTAACATATCTTAATCATTATCTTATCTTATTTCAATGATAAAAAGAATCATAATTCTAAGCTAAAATCAAAATCTTAATGTTAATTCAAACATTGTCATAAACTAAAAAATCATTCTTAAATCTAATTCTAACATTAAAACAACTCATGTTAAAATCTTAACCTTAGCTTTACAAAATCATAAATCTAAAATAATTTTTAAATCTAATCATTTTTATGATATAATACTTTTCCTAATGAAATTATTAATCAAGCTTAATCTTAACTTTAATACCGGCATAATCATGAATCGAATAAAAGTTCTAATATTTTTATTACTGCGTATTTATATACCTAACCTAATATTTGACCAAAACCTATGCTTACCCAATACCTATTATTATACTAACAAAATTATAATCATGAATCTTTTTGTTTAGTTATTTTTCTCTTAAAATATCACTCAACATTAACTCCATGTTAGAAGTTTGTCAGATTTTGCTTGGTTCATCTAGAAATCAATTGGAGTAAAAGAAGGTTGACTCTTGTATTAAATGTGATATCATGGCCTTACTATGTTGAGATAGTGTCGCTTGGGCCACCCCTCCTGAACCAAGTGGGTTTTGTACTCAAAATGTGCCTCGACATCTTATCACCATAACATCTCATAAAAATACTAAAAAGCTTTTTATAAAAGTCATTATAGGATAATTCATCTTTATATAGCCCAACCAAGAAGCACTTTATAAGCAAGTTATTATCTAACGATTTCTTTCTCAAAAACTAAACTAATATTCACTTGTTATCTATTTAGTTCATGGGATCACACTTAACATTATTATTATCTTAGTCAATAACCTAAAAAAACAAATCTCTATCCTAATATTAATATTAGAATATCTAAAAATAAAAAAAAATAAAAGTTTAAACTAAACTACCATGATCTTTATATTAATATTATCTTAAAGTGGCTTATTAATAATTAATCCAAATCCTAACCAACTATGAATTAATAATAAATGTAACATAGTCTTCGATAAATTTTAATAGAAATTTTTAATGACTAGTCCAGTCTTTAATTTAAGAGAAACACTAACATATCTATTTATATTTTAAACTCATCTTAATAATAATTTTAAAATAAATCCAAAGTAAAATTAATCTTCCTTTTATACTATTTCTATTATTAATCTAAACTAATGATAAACAAATCTTATGCATAACTTAATCTTAACTTCACCATGAAACAAAACTTAGTAAAAAAAAAATATATTATTAAAAAAAAAAACTAATATTTAACTTTTTTTAATATTAACGTTAATATTAATATTATCTTTAATCTAAATATAGTACTTGCCATACCCTTATGAAATTATTAATGAAAAAAATCATTAACCTAAGACTAATCTTAATATTAAAACTAAAATAATCATAACATTGATCTAATGTAGTCATAACTTAGTCATAATTAAAAAAAAAAAAAAAAAAAAAAAAAAAAAAAAAAAAAAAAAAAAAAAAAAAACTTAGTCATAATTTTATCACATTTTAATCATAAATAAAATCCTAATTCTAACCTAAAAATAATTAAAATATTAATCTTAATTCTAATATTGTCTTAAAAAAATCACAAATCATACCTAAACTAAATTTTTAAACTTAATACCAACACAACTTAGACTAAAGTCTTGTCTTAACCTTAGCATTAATCATAAATCTAAAATAATTTTTGTTGTCTTCTCTTTTATAATAGCCTTTCCTTAATCTAATAAGAAATCAAGCGTAACCCTAACTTTAACGTTGACATAATGATGGACCTAATACATGTTCTACTAATTTTATTATTATGTAATTAGAAACCTAACATAATTTGTAACCAAAAGCCATCTTCACCCAACACTTATTATTAAATTAGCAAAATTATAACAATTAATCTTTTTTTGTAGTGATTTTTCTTTTAAAATATAACTCAGTATTAACTACATTATCATTAGTCCCAAATATCATAAGCCTATCAAGTTTTACTTTATTCATTCTTAAACCAATTACATTACAAGAATGTTGGCTCTAGTGTTAAATATAACATCATGGTTTTAATATGTCAAGATAGTATCCCTTGGGTCTCTGCTCCAGACCCAAGTGAGTTTTGCCTACAAAAGGTGCCTAAACATCTTAACCCTATAACATGTTATATAAACACTAAACCCACACTTTCAACAACTATTATGAGATAATCCATCTTTATACATGCTCACCAAGAATTGCATTATAAGCCACTCATTTTCTAGTGATTTCTTTCTAAATAAATAAATTAATATTAACTTGTTATCTCTTCAGTCCTTAGGATCATACTTAAAATTGTTATTATCCCAATCTTAAACGAAAATAAATTAATTTTTAACATATCTTGATATTAATGTTAGACGATTTCAATAATAAATAAATTAAATCTTAAGCTATACTAGTATAACTTTAGTCTTAATACTCTCTTAAACTAATTTATCATAAATTAGCATAAATCCTGACATATTATGAATTAATATTAAATATAACATAATCATGAATAAGTTCTAATATATATTTTTAATGACAAATTAGGTGCTAAATTTAAGTATGAGAAAACATATTTAATCCATACTTTTAGCCTATCTCAATCATAAATTTAGTATAAATCCTAAGCTAAATTAATCTAATTTTAATTCTAATCTTATTATTATACTAAACTAATAATAAACTAACTGTATGTAATCCTTAACCTTAACTTGACCTTAATTCTAATCTTAATATAAATATTACTTTTTCATAATTAAAAATCTAAACTAATCTTTAACTTAATTTTAATCCTAACATTAATATCTTAAATTAAAATATAGCATTGAAAATAACCTAATTTACATATAAATGAGAACTAATTATTAACATAAAATTAGTCTTAACCTTAAAACTAAACTGATTCTAATCCTAACCAATTATAATCTTAACTTGTCTTAATTATTATCTTATCTCATTTGAATGATAAATAAAATCCTAATTATAAGCTAAATTAAAAAAAATCTTAACATTAATTATAATATTAATATTATGTTAAACCGAAAAAAACATACTTAAATAAAACTCTAAAATAAAAACCAACGAAACCAAAACAAAAGAAAAATCTTAACCTTAGCCTTACAGAATCATAAATCTAAAATAATTTTTTGATTTATTTGATTTTATAATAAACTTTCCCTAATCTAATCATAAATAAAACTTAATCTTAACTTTAGTATTGACATAATCAGGAATTAAATAAAAGTTCTATTAATTTTATTATTGCATATTTATAAAAGTAACTTAATACCAACACGACTTAGACTAAAGCCTTGTCTTAACCTTAGCCTTAATCATAAATCTAAAATAATTTTTGTTGTCTTCTCTTTTATAATAGCCTTTCCTTAATCTAATAATAAATCAAGCTTAACCCTAACTTTAATGTTGACATAATGATGAATCTAATACATGTTCTACTAATTTTATTATTACGTAATTATAAACCTAACATAATTTATAACCAAAAGCCATCTTCACCCAACACTTATTATTAAATTAGCAAAATTATACCCATTAATCTTTTTTTGTAGTGATTTTTCTTTTAGAATATCACTCAGTATTAATTATATTATCATTAGTCCTAGATATCATAAGCCCATCAAGTTTTACTTTCTTCATTCGTAAACCAATTACATTACAAGAATGTTGGCTCTAGTGTTAAATATAACATCATGGTTTACTATGTCAAGACAATATCCCTTGGGTCTCCCCTCCAGACCCAAGTGAGTCTTGCCTATAAAAGGTGTCTAAACATCTTAACTCCATAACATGTTATATAAACACTAAACCCACACTTTCAACAACTATTATAAGATAATTCATCTCTATACATGCTCACCAAGAATTTCATTATAAGTCACTGATTGTCTAGTGATTTCTTTCTCAATAAATTAACTAATGTTAACTTTTTATCTCTTTAGTCCTAAAGATCATACTTAAAATTGTTATAATCCCAGTCTTAAACGAAAATAAATTATTTTTTAATATATATATTAATAATAGATGATTTCAATGATAAATAAATTAAATCTTAGGCTAAACTAATATAACTTTAGTCTTAATACTCATTTAAACAAATTTATTACAAATTTACCCAAATCCTAACATACTATGAATTAATATTAAATATAACATAATCATGGATAAGTTCTAATATGCATTTTTAACGATAAATTTTCTGCTAAATTTAAGTGCGAGAAAAACATATTTAATCCATACATTTAGCCTATCTTAATCATAAATTTAATATAAATCCTAAGCTAAATTAATCTAATTTAAATCATAGACTTATTATTATACTAAACTAATTATAAACTAACTGCATGTAGACCTTAAGCTTAACTTGACCATAATTTTAATCTTGATATCAATATTACTTTTTCATAATTAAAAATCTAAACTAATCTTTAACTTTATTTTTGATCCTAACATTAATATTAATGTCATCTTAAATAAAAATATAGCATTGACAATAACCTCATCTACTCATAAACGAGAACTAATTATTAACCTAAAATTAGTCTTAACCTTATAACTAACTTGATTTTAATCCTAACCAATTATAATCTTAACTTGACTTAAATAGTATCTTATATCATTTTAATGATAAATAAAATCCTAATTGTAAGATAAATTAAAAAAATCTTAATATTAATTCTAATGTTATCCTAAACTAAAAAAATTACACTTAAATCAAACTCGAAAATTAAAACCAACTTAACCCAAAAAGAAAGCAAAACCTTAACCTTAGCCTTAAAAATCATAAATCTAAAAGAATTTTTTGATTTATTTGTTTTTATAATAAACTTTCCTTAATCTAATCATAAATAAAGCTTAATCATAACTTTAATATTTACATAGTCATGAATTGAATAAAAGTTCTATTAATTTTATTATTTCATAATTATAAAAGTAACTTAATTTATAACTAAAACCTATGTTTTGCTAATAATTATATTATATTAGCAAAATTATAATAATGAATCGTTTTGTCTAATGATTATTTTCAAAGAATATCACTCAACTATTCCATTACCTCCAATCCTAGTTGTTACAAGCCTATCAAATTTTGCTTCGTTCATCCAGAAACCAATTGGACTAAAACAATATAGACTCTACTCTTAAATATGACATTAATTCCTTATTATGTCGAGATAGTGTCACTCGGGCCACCCCTTCTAAACCAAGTTGGTTTTCACCCCAAAATGTGGCATGATATCTTAACACAATAACATCTAATATAAAAACCAAAAATTTTTTTATAATAATCATTATAAGATATTTTATCTTTATATAACCCCCTAGAAGACCACTATAAGCAATTTATTATCTCATGATCTCTTTCTATGGAAATTATCTAACATTAACTCATTATCTCTTTAGATAATGGGATCACATTTAACAGTATTATTATCCTCATCAATAACTTAGAAAAATTAATCTCTAATGTATCCTAATATTAATATGAGACTATTCTAAAAATAAAAAATAAATCTTAAACTAAACTAACATAATCTTAACCTTAATACTCTCTTAACACAATTTATTTAAAATTAATCAAAATTTTAAACTATTATGAATTAATAATAATTGTAACATAATCTTAAATCAATTCTAACAGAAATTTTAATGACTAGTCTGTTCTTTAATTAAGAGATATATTAAAATATTTATTCATAATTTAAACTCATCTTAATCATAAATTTTATGTAAATCCTTAAAAAATAATCTTATCTAAATACTAATTCTATTACTAATCTAAAAAAATTATAAACAAATCTTATGCATATCTTAATTTTAACTTCATCATGAAATAAATCTTAGTATCAAAATTATTCCATATTATTAAAAACATAAACAAATCTTTATCTTTATTTTTATTTTAACATTAATATTGAAGTTATCTTAATTCTAAATACAGTATTAATCATACCCTTATCAAATTGTAAATAAAATCTAATCATTAATCTAAGATTAATCTTAATCTTAAAACTAACATAATCCTAACATTGATCTAGTATAGTCTTAACTTCTCTTAGTTATAATCTTATCTCATTCAAATCATAAATGAAATTCTAATTCTAAGCTAAAATTAAAAAAATTCTTAGTATTAATTCTAATATTATCTTAAACTAATCACATACTATACCAAAAAAAATTCTAAAGTAAATACCAACTAAACCTAGACCAAAGCCTAGTCTCAACCTTTCCATAATCATAAATCTAAAATAATTTTAATTGTCTTCTCTTTTATAATAACCTTTCCTTAATCTAATCCTAAATCAAGCTTAACCCGACCTTTAATGGTGATGTAATCATGAACCTAATAAAAGTTATACTAATTTTACTGTTACGTAATTCGAACCCCAACATAATTTATAAGCAAAAGCAAAGTTCACCAAACACTTATTATTAAATTAGCCAAATTATCACCATTAATCTTTTTGTCCAATGATTTTTCTTTTAAAATATCACTCAATATTAACTATATCATTGTTAGTTCTAGATATCACAAACCCATCAAATTTTACTTAATTTATTCTTAAACAATTGGCATTATAAGAGTGTTCGCTCTAATGTTTAATATAACATCACGGTTTTATTATGTTGCAATAGTGTCCCTTGGGTCTCCCCTCCAGACCCAAGTGAATTTTACCTACAAAAGGTGTCTAAACATCTTAATACCATAACAAAAAATATAAAAGGAAAATCCACACTTTCAATAAGAATTATGAGGCAATTCGTGTCTATACATGCCTACTAAGAAGTGCATTATAAACCACTCATTATCTATTCATTTTTTTCTCAATAAATTAATTAACATTATTTCGTTATCTCTTTAGTCCTTTTGATCATACTTAAAATTTTTATTATCCTAGTCATAAATAAAAATAAATTAATCTCTAACCAATCTTGATATTAATATTAGATTATTCTGAATATAAATAAATTAAATCTTAAGATAAACTAATATAACATTAATATTAATACTATCTTAAAATAATTTATTAAAAATTAGCCCAAATCCTAACATACTACGAACTAATATTAAATATGACATAATCATCAATAAAATCTAACATATATTTTTAATGACTAATTTATTTTGAAAATTTAAGTGTGAAACTAACATATCTAATTCATACTTTTAGCATATCTTAATAATAAATTTAATATAAATCCTAAGCTAATTGAATCTAACTTTAATCCTAATCTAATTATTGTACTAAATTAATTATAATCATATGAAAATCTTAATCCTAACTTGACCTCAAATCTAACCTTAGCATCAATATTATTTTATCATTATTAAAGACCAAAACTAATCTTTATCTTTATTTTAATCCTAATATTAATATTAATATTGTTTTAAATCTAAACATAGTATCGACAATATCCTTATCTAATTATAAAAAAGAACTAATCATTAACCTAATATTTGTCTTAACCATAAAATTAACATGATTCTAATCCTAATCTACTATAATCTTAACTTATCTTAATCAATATCTTATCTTATTTCAATGATAAAAAGAATCATAATTCCAAAAATCTTGTTAATTCTAACATTGTCCTTAATTAAAAAATCATACTTAAATCCAATTCTAACATTAAAACAATTTATGTTAAACAAAAGTAAAATCTTAACCTTAGTTTTTACAAAATCATAAATCTAAAATAATTTTTAAATCTAATCATTTTTATGATATAATACTTTTCCTAATGAAATCAACTTTAATACTGGCATAATCATGAATCGAATAAAAGTTGTAATATTTTTATTACTACGTATTTATAAACCTAACCTAATTTTTGACCAAAAATTGTAATATTTTTATTACTACGTATTTATAAACCTAACCTAATTTTTTACCAAAACCTATGCTTACCCAATACCTATTATATAACAAAAAAATTGTAATCATGAATCTTTTTGTGTAGTTATTTTTCTCTTAAAATATCACTCAACATTAACTCCATGTTAGAAGTTTGTCAAATTTTTCTTGGTTCATCTAGAAATCAATTGGACTAAAAGAATGTTGACACTTCTGTTAAATATGACATCATGGCCTTACTATGTCGAGATAGTGTCACTTGGGCCACCCCTCCTGACCCAAGTGGGTTTTGCACACAAAATGTGCCTCAACATATTAGCACCATAACATCTCATAAAAATACCAAAAGCTTTTTATAAAAGTCATTATAGGATAATTCATCTCTATATAGCCCAACCAAGAAGCTCACTTAAGCAATTTATTATCTAATGATTCTTTCTCAAAAAATTAACCAATATTCATTCGTTATCCCTTTAGTTCATGGGATCACATTTTATGTTATTATTATCCTAGTCAATAACCTAAAAAAAACAAATCTCTAACCTATCCTAATATTAATATTAGACTATTCTAAAAATAAAAAAGTTAAATCTTAAACTAAACTATCATAATCTTTATTTTAATATTATCTTAAAATAGCTTATTAAGAATTACTCCAAATCCTAACCCACTATGAATTAGTAATAAATGTAACATAATTTTCGATCAATTTTAATAAAGATTTTTGATCACTAGTCCAGTCTTTAATTTAAGAGAAACACTAACATATCTATTTATAATTTAAACTCATCTTAGTAATAATTTAAATATAAATCCTAAGTAAAATTAATCTTTCCTTTATACTGTTTCTATTATTAATCAAAACTAATGATAAACGAATGATATGCATATCTTAATCTTAACTTCCCCATCAAACAAAACTTTGTAAAATAATTATAATATATTATTAAAAACCTAAATTAATCTTTACCTATTTTAAATATTAACATTAATATTAATGTTCACTTAAATCTAAATATAGTACTTGCTATACACTTATGAAATTTTTAATGAAAAAAAATCATTAACCTAACACTAATCTTAATCTTAAAACTAAAATAATCCTAACATTGATCTATTGTAGTCATAATTTTATCTAATTTTAATCATAAATAAAATCTTAATTCTAAGCTAAAATAATAAAAATATTAATCTCAATTCTAATATTCTCTTAAACAAATCACAAATCATACCTAAACTAGATACCAAACAACTTAGACTAAAGCCTTGTCTTAACCTTAGCCTTAATCATAAATCTAAAATAATTTTTGTTGTCTTCTCTTTTATAATAGCCTTTCCTTAATCTAATAATAAATCAAGCTTAACCCTAACTTTAATGTTGACATAATGATGAATCTAATACATGTTCTACTAATTTTATTATTACGTAATTATAAACCTAACATAATTTATAACCAAAAGCCATCTTCACCCAACACTTATTATTAAATTAGCAAAATTATACCAATTAATCTTTTTTTGTAGTGATTTTTCTTTTAGAATATCACTCAGTATTAATTATATTATCATTAGTCCTAGATATCATAAGCCCATCAAGTTTTACTTTCTTCATTCGTAAACCAATTACATTACAAGAATGTTGGCTCTAGTGTTAAATATAACATCATGGTTTACTATGTCAAGACAATATCCCTTGGGTCTCCCCTCCAGACCCAAGTGAGTCTTGCCTATAAAAGGTGTCTAAACATCTTAACTCCATAACATGTTATATAAACACTAAACCCACACTTTCAACAACTATTATAAGATAATTCATCTCTATACATGCTCACCAAGAATTTCATTATAAGTCACTGATTGTCTAGTGATTTCTTTCTCAATAAATTAACTAATGTTAACTTTTTATCTCTTTAGTCCTAAAGATCATACTTAAAATTGTTATAATCCCAGTCTTAAACGAAAATAAATTATTTTTTAATATATATATTAATAATAGATGATTTCAATGATAAATAAATTAAATCTTAGGCTAAACTAATATAACTTTAGTCTTAATACTCATTTAAACAAATTTATTACAAATTTACCCAAATCCTAACATACTATGAATTAATATTAAATATAACATAATCATGGATAAGTTCTAATATGCATTTTTAACGATAAATTTTCTGCTAAATTTAAGTGCGAGAAAAACATATTTAATCCATACATTTAGCCTATCTTAATCATAAATTTAATATAAATCCTAAGCTAAATTAATCTAATTTAAATCATAGACTTATTATTATACTAAACTAATTATAAACTAACTGCATGTAGACCTTAAGCTTAACTTGACCATAATTTTAATCTTGATATCAATATTACTTTTTCATAATTAAAAATCTAAACTAATCTTTAACTTTATTTTTGATCCTAACATTAATATTAATGTCATCTTAAATAAAAATATAGCATTGACAATAACCTCATCTACTCATAAACGAGAACTAATTATTAACCTAAAATTAGTCTTAACCTTATAACTAACTTGATTTTAATCCTAACCAATTATAATCTTAACTTGACTTAAATAGTATCTTATATCATTTTAATGATAAATAAAATCCTAATTGTAAGATAAATTAAAAAAATCTTAATATTAATTCTAATGTTATCCTAAACTAAAAAAATTACACTTAAATCAAACTCGAAAATTAAAACCAACTTAACCCAAAAAGAAAGCAAAACCTTAACCTTAGCCTTAAAAATCATAAATCTAAAAGAATTTTTTGATTTATTTGTTTTTATAATAAACTTTCCTTAATCTAATCATAAATAAAGCTTAATCATAACTTTAATATTTACATAGTCATGAATTGAATAAAAGTTCTATTAATTTTATTATTTCATAATTATAAAAGTAACTTAATTTATAACTAAAACCTATGTTTTGCTAATAATTATATTATATTAGCAAAATTATAATAATGAATCGTTTTGTCTAATGATTATTTTCAAAGAATATCACTCAACTATTCCATTACCTCCAATCCTAGTTGTTACAAGCCTATCAAATTTTGCTTCGTTCATCCAGAAACCAATTGGACTAAAACAATATAGACTCTACTCTTAAATATGACATTAATTCCTTATTATGTCGAGATAGTGTCACTCGGGCCACCCCTTCTAAACCAAGTTGGTTTTCACCCCAAAATGTGGCATGATATCTTAACACAATAACATCTAATATAAAAACCAAAAATTTTTTTATAATAATCATTATAAGATATTTTATCTTTATATAACCCCCTAGAAGACCACTATAAGCAATTTATTATCTCATGATCTCTTTCTATGGAAATTATCTAACATTAACTCATTATCTCTTTAGATAATGGGATCACATTTAACAGTATTATTATCCTCATCAATAACTTAGAAAAATTAATCTCTAATGTATCCTAATATTAATATGAGACTATTCTAAAAATAAAAAATAAATCTTAAACTAAACTAACATAATCTTAACCTTAATACTCTCTTAACACAATTTATTTAAAATTAATCAAAATTTTAAACTATTATGAATTAATAATAATTGTAACATAATCTTAAATCAATTCTAACAGAAATTTTAATGACTAGTCTGTTCTTTAATTAAGAGATATATTAAAATATTTATTCATAATTTAAACTCATCTTAATCATAAATTTTATGTAAATCCTTAAAAAATAATCTTATCTAAATACTAATTCTATTACTAATCTAAAAAAATTATAAACAAATCTTATGCATATCTTAATTTTAACTTCATCATGAAATAAATCTTAGTATCAAAATTATTCCATATTATTAAAAACATAAACAAATCTTTATCTTTATTTTTATTTTAACATTAATATTGAAGTTATCTTAATTCTAAATACAGTATTAATCATACCCTTATCAAATTGTAAATAAAATCTAATCATTAATCTAAGATTAATCTTAATCTTAAAACTAACATAATCCTAACATTGATCTAGTATAGTCTTAACTTCTCTTAGTTATAATCTTATCTCATTCAAATCATAAATGAAATTCTAATTCTAAGCTAAAATTAAAAAAATTCTTAGTATTAATTCTAATATTATCTTAAACTAATCACATACTATACCAAAAAAAATTCTAAAGTAAATACCAACTAAACCTAGACCAAAGCCTAGTCTCAACCTTTCCATAATCATAAATCTAAAATAATTTTAATTGTCTTCTCTTTTATAATAACCTTTCCTTAATCTAATCCTAAATCAAGCTTAACCCGACCTTTAATGGTGATGTAATCATGAACCTAATAAAAGTTATACTAATTTTACTGTTACGTAATTCGAACCCCAACATAATTTATAAGCAAAAGCAAAGTTCACCAAACACTTATTATTAAATTAGCCAAATTATCACCATTAATCTTTTTGTCCAATGATTTTTCTTTTAAAATATCACTCAATATTAACTATATCATTGTTAGTTCTAGATATCACAAACCCATCAAATTTTACTTAATTTATTCTTAAACAATTGGCATTATAAGAGTGTTCGCTCTAATGTTTAATATAACATCACGGTTTTATTATGTTGCAATAGTGTCCCTTGGGTCTCCCCTCCAGACCCAAGTGAATTTTACCTACAAAAGGTGTCTAAACATCTTAATACCATAACAAAAAATATAAAAGGAAAATCCACACTTTCAATAAGAATTATGAGGCAATTCGTGTCTATACATGCCTACTAAGAAGTGCATTATAAACCACTCATTATCTATTCATTTTTTTCTCAATAAATTAATTAACATTATTTCGTTATCTCTTTAGTCCTTTTGATCATACTTAAAATTTTTATTATCCTAGTCATAAATAAAAATAAATTAATCTCTAACCAATCTTGATATTAATATTAGATTATTCTGAATATAAATAAATTAAATCTTAAGATAAACTAATATAACATTAATATTAATACTATCTTAAAATAATTTATTAAAAATTAGCCCAAATCCTAACATACTACGAACTAATATTAAATATGACATAATCATCAATAAAATCTAACATATATTTTTAATGACTAATTTATTTTGAAAATTTAAGTGTGAAACTAACATATCTAATTCATACTTTTAGCATATCTTAATAATAAATTTAATATAAATCCTAAGCTAATTGAATCTAACTTTAATCCTAATCTAATTATTGTACTAAATTAATTATAATCATATGAAAATCTTAATCCTAACTTGACCTCAAATCTAACCTTAGCATCAATATTATTTTATCATTATTAAAGACCAAAACTAATCTTTATCTTTATTTTAATCCTAATATTAATATTAATATTGTTTTAAATCTAAACATAGTATCGACAATATCCTTATCTAATTATAAAAAAGAACTAATCATTAACCTAATATTTGTCTTAACCATAAAATTAACATGATTCTAATCCTAATCTACTATAATCTTAACTTATCTTAATCAATATCTTATCTTATTTCAATGATAAAAAGAATCATAATTCCAAAAATCTTGTTAATTCTAACATTGTCCTTAATTAAAAAATCATACTTAAATCCAATTCTAACATTAAAACAATTTATGTTAAACAAAAGTAAAATCTTAACCTTAGTTTTTACAAAATCATAAATCTAAAATAATTTTTAAATCTAATCATTTTTATGATATAATACTTTTCCTAATGAAATCAACTTTAATACTGGCATAATCATGAATCGAATAAAAGTTGTAATATTTTTATTACTACGTATTTATAAACCTAACCTAATTTTTGACCAAAAATTGTAATATTTTTATTACTACGTATTTATAAACCTAACCTAATTTTTTACCAAAACCTATGCTTACCCAATACCTATTATATAACAAAAAAATTGTAATCATGAATCTTTTTGTGTAGTTATTTTTCTCTTAAAATATCACTCAACATTAACTCCATGTTAGAAGTTTGTCAAATTTTTCTTGGTTCATCTAGAAATCAATTGGACTAAAAGAATGTTGACACTTCTGTTAAATATGACATCATGGCCTTACTATGTCGAGATAGTGTCACTTGGGCCACCCCTCCTGACCCAAGTGGGTTTTGCACACAAAATGTGCCTCAACATATTAGCACCATAACATCTCATAAAAATACCAAAAGCTTTTTATAAAAGTCATTATAGGATAATTCATCTCTATATAGCCCAACCAAGAAGCTCACTTAAGCAATTTATTATCTAATGATTCTTTCTCAAAAAATTAACCAATATTCATTCGTTATCCCTTTAGTTCATGGGATCACATTTTATGTTATTATTATCCTAGTCAATAACCTAAAAAAATCAAATCTCTAACCTATCCTAATATTAATATTAGACTATTCTAAAAATAAAAAAGTTAAATCTTAAACTAAACTATCATAATCTTTATTTTAATATTATCTTAAAATAGCTTATTAAGAATTACTCCAAATCCTAACCCACTATGAATTAGTAATAAATGTAACATAATTTTCGATCAATTTTAATAAAGATTTTTGATCACTAGTCCAGTCTTTAATTTAAGAGAAACACTAACATATCTATTTATAATTTAAACTCATCTTAGTAATAATTTAAATATAAATCCTAAGTAAAATTAATCTTTCCTTTATACTGTTTCTATTATTAATCAAAACTAATGATAAACGAATGATATGCATATCTTAATCTTAACTTCCCCATCAAACAAAACTTTGTAAAATAATTATAATATATTATTAAAAACCTAAATTAATCTTTACCTATTTTAAATATTAACATTAATATTAATGTTCACTTAAATCTAAATATAGTACTTGCTATACACTTATGAAATTTTTAATGAAAAAAAATCATTAACCTAACACTAATCTTAATCTTAAAACTAAAATAATCCTAACATTGATCTATTGTAGTCATAATTTTATCTAATTTTAATCATAAATAAAATCTTAATTCTAAGCTAAAATAATAAAAATATTAATCTCAATTCTAATATTCTCTTAAACAAATCACAAATCATACCTAAACTAGATACCAAACAACTTAGACTAAAGCCTTGTCTTAACCTTAGCCTTAATCATAAATCTAAAATAATTTTTGTTGTCTTCTCTTTTATAATAGCCTTTCCTTAATCTAATAATAAATCAAGCTTAACCCTAACTTTAATGTTGACATAATGATGAATCTAATACATGTTCTACTAATTTTATTATTACGTAATTATAAACCTAACATAATTTATAACCAAAAGCCATCTTCACCCAACACTTATTATTAAATTAGCAAAATTATACCCATTAATCTTTTTTTGTAGTGATTTTTCTTTTAGAATATCACTCAGTATTAATTATATTATCATTAGTCCTAGATATCATAAGCCCATCAAGTTTTACTTTCTTCATTCGTAAACCAATTACATTACAAGAATGTTGGCTCTAGTGTTAAATATAACATCATGGTTTACTATGTCAAGACAATATCCCTTGGGTCTCCCCTCCAGACCCAAGTGAGTCTTGCCTATAAAAGGTGTCTAAACATCTTAACTCCATAACATGTTATATAAACACTAAACCCACACTTTCAACAACTATTATAAGATAATTCATCTCTATACATGCTCACCAAGAATTTCATTATAAGTCACTGATTGTCTAGTGATTTCTTTCTCAATAATTAACTAATGTTAACTTTTTATCTCTTTAGTCCTAAAGATCATACTTAAAATTGTTATAATCCCAGTCTTAAACGAAAATAAATTATTTTTTAATATATATATTAATAATAGATGATTTCAATGATAAATAAATTAAATCTTAGGCTAAACTAATATAACTTTAGTCTTAATACTCATTTAAACAAATTTATTACAAATTTACCCAAATCCTAACATACTATGAATTAATATTAAATATAACATAATCATGGATAAGTTCTAATATGCATTTTTAACGATAAATTTTCTGCTAAATTTAAGTGCGAGAAAAACATATTTAATCCATACATTTAGCCTATCTTAATCATAAATTTAATATAAATCCTAAGCTAAATTAATCTAATTTAAATCATAGACTTATTATTATACTAAACTAATTATAAACTAACTGCATGTAGACCTTAAGCTTAACTTGACCATAATTTTAATCTTGATATCAATATTACTTTTTCATAATTAAAAATCTAAACTAATCTTTAACTTTATTTTTGATCCTAACATTAATATTAATGTCATCTTAAATAAAAATATAGCATTGACAATAACCTCATCTACTCATAAACGAGAACTAATTATTAACCTAAAATTAGTCTTAACCTTATAACTAACTTGATTTTAATCCTAACCAATTATAATCTTAACTTGACTTAAATAGTATCTTATATCATTTTAATGATAAATAAAATCCTAATTGTAAGATAAATTAAAAAAATCTTAATATTAATTCTAATGTTATCCTAAACTAAAAAAATTACACTTAAATCAAACTCGAAAATTAAAACCAACTTAACCCAAAAAGAAAGCAAAACCTTAACCTTAGCCTTAAAAATCATAAATCTAAAAGAATTTTTTGATTTATTTGTTTTTATAATAAACTTTCCTTAATCTAATCATAAATAAAGCTTAATCATAACTTTAATATTTACATAGTCATGAATTGAATAAAAGTTCTATTAATTTTATTATTTCATAATTATAAAAGTAACTTAATTTATAACTAAAACCTATGTTTTGCTAATAATTATATTATATTAGCAAAATTATAATAATGAATCGTTTTGTCTAATGATTATTTTCAAAGAATATCACTCAACTATTCCATTACCTCCAATCCTAGTTGTTACAAGCCTATCAAATTTTGCTTCGTTCATCCAGAAACCAATTGGACTAAAACAATATAGACTCTACTCTTAAATATGACATTAATTCCTTATTATGTCGAGATAGTGTCACTCGGGCCACCCCTTCTAAACCAAGTTGGTTTTCACCCCAAAATGTGGCATGATATCTTAACACAATAACATCTAATATAAAAACCAAAATTTTTTTTATAATAATCATTATAAGATATTTTATCTTTATATAACCCCCTAGAAGACCACTATAAGCAATTTATTATCTCATGATCTCTTTCTATGGAAATTATCTAACATTAACTCATTATCTCTTTAGATAATGGGATCACATTTAACAGTATTATTATCCTCATCAATAACTTAGAAAAATTAATCTCTAATGTATCCTAATATTAATATGAGACTATTCTAAAAATAAAAAATAAATCTTAAACTAAACTAACATAATCTTAACCTTAATACTCTCTTAACACAATTTATTTAAAATTAATCAAAATTTTAAACTATTATGAATTAATAATAATTGTAACATAATCTTAAATCAATTCTAACAGAAATTTTAATGACTAGTCTGTTCTTTAATTAAGAGATATATTAAAATATTTATTCATAATTTAAACTCATCTTAATCATAAATTTTATGTAAATCCTTAAAAAATAATCTTATCTAAATACTAATTCTATTACTAATCTAAAAAAATTATAAACAAATCTTATGCATATCTTAATTTTAACTTCATCATGAAATAAATCTTAGTATCAAAATTATTCCATATTATTAAAAACATAAACAAATCTTTATCTTTATTTTTATTTTAACATTAATATTGAAGTTATCTTAATTCTAAATACAGTATTAATCATACCCTTATCAAATTGTAAATAAAATCTAATCATTAATCTAAGATTAATCTTAATCTTAAAACTAACATAATCCTAACATTGATCTAGTATAGTCTTAACTTCTCTTAGTTATAATCTTATCTCATTCAAATCATAAATGAAATTCTAATTCTAAGCTAAAATTAAAAAAATTCTTAGTATTAATTCTAATATTATCTTAAACTAATCACATACTATACCAAAAAAAATTCTAAAGTAAATACCAACTAAACCTAGACCAAAGCCTAGTCTCAACCTTTCCATAATCATAAATCTAAAATAATTTTAATTGTCTTCTCTTTTATAATAACCTTTCCTTAATCTAATCCTAAATCAAGCTTAACCCGACCTTTAATGGTGATGTAATCATGAACCTAATAAAAGTTATACTAATTTTACTGTTACGTAATTCGAACCCCAACATAATTTATAAGCAAAAGCAAAGTTCACCAAACACTTATTATTAAATTAGCCAAATTATCACCATTAATCTTTTTGTCCAATGATTTTTCTTTTAAAATATCACTCAATATTAACTATATCATTGTTAGTTCTAGATATCACAAACCCATCAAATTTTACTTAATTTATTCTTAAACAATTGGCATTATAAGAGTGTTCGCTCTAATGTTTAATATAACATCACGGTTTTATTATGTTGCAATAGTGTCCCTTGGGTCTCCCCTCCAGACCCAAGTGAATTTTACCTACAAAAGGTGTCTAAACATCTTAATACCATAACAAAAAATATAAAAGGAAAATCCACACTTTCAATAAGAATTATGAGGCAATTCGTGTCTATACATGCCTACTAAGAAGTGCATTATAAACCACTCATTATCTATTCATTTTTTTCTCAATAAATTAATTAACATTATTTCGTTATCTCTTTAGTCCTTTTGATCATACTTAAAATTTTTATTATCCTAGTCATAAATAAAAATAAATTAATCTCTAACCAATCTTGATATTAATATTAGATTATTCTGAATATAAATAAATTAAATCTTAAGATAAACTAATATAACATTAATATTAATACTATCTTAAAATAATTTATTAAAAATTAGCCCAAATCCTAACATACTACGAACTAATATTAAATATGACATAATCATCAATAAAATCTAACATATATTTTTAATGACTAATTTATTTTGAAAATTTAAGTGTGAAACTAACATATCTAATTCATACTTTTAGCATATCTTAATAATAAATTTAATATAAATCCTAAGCTAATTGAATCTAACTTTAATCCTAATCTAATTATTGTACTAAATTAATTATAATCATATGAAAATCTTAATCCTAACTTGACCTCAAATCTAACCTTAGCATCAATATTATTTTATCATTATTAAAGACCAAAACTAATCTTTATCTTTATTTTAATCCTAATATTAATATTAATATTGTTTTAAATCTAAACATAGTATCGACAATATCCTTATCTAATTATAAAAAAGAACTAATCATTAACCTAATATTTGTCTTAACCATAAAATTAACATGATTCTAATCCTAATCTACTATAATCTTAACTTATCTTAATCAATATCTTATCTTATTTCAATGATAAAAAGAATCATAATTCCAAAAATCTTGTTAATTCTAACATTGTCCTTAATTAAAAAATCATACTTAAATCCAATTCTAACATTAAAACAATTTATGTTAAACAAAAGTAAAATCTTAACCTTAGTTTTTACAAAATCATAAATCTAAAATAATTTTTAAATCTAATCATTTTTATGATATAATACTTTTCCTAATGAAATCAACTTTAATACTGGCATAATCATGAATCGAATAAAAGTTGTAATATTTTTATTACTACGTATTTATAAACCTAACCTAATTTTTGACCAAAAATTGTAATATTTTTATTACTACGTATTTATAAACCTAACCTAATTTTTTACCAAAACCTATGCTTACCCAATACCTATTATATAACAAAAAAATTGTAATCATGAATCTTTTTGTGTAGTTATTTTTCTCTTAAAATATCACTCAACATTAACTCCATGTTAGAAGTTTGTCAAATTTTTCTTGGTTCATCTAGAAATCAATTGGACTAAAAGAATGTTGACACTTCTGTTAAATATGACATCATGGCCTTACTATGTCGAGATAGTGTCACTTGGGCCACCCCTCCTGACCCAAGTGGGTTTTGCACACAAAATGTGCCTCAACATATTAGCACCATAACATCTCATAAAAATACCAAAAGCTTTTTATAAAAGTCATTATAGGATAATTCATCTCTATATAGCCCAACCAAGAAGCTCACTTAAGCAATTTATTATCTAATGATTCTTTCTCAAAAAATTAACCAATATTCATTCGTTATCCCTTTAGTTCATGGGATCACATTTTATGTTATTATTATCCTAGTCAATAACCTAAAAAAATCAAATCTCTAACCTATCCTAATATTAATATTAGACTATTCTAAAAATAAAAAAGTTAAATCTTAAACTAAACTATCATAATCTTTATTTTAATATTATCTTAAAATAGCTTATTAAGAATTACTCCAAATCCTAACCCACTATGAATTAGTAATAAATGTAACATAATTTTCGATCAATTTTAATAAAGATTTTTGATCACTAGTCCAGTCTTTAATTTAAGAGAAACACTAACATATCTATTTATAATTTAAACTCATCTTAGTAATAATTTAAATATAAATCCTAAGTAAAATTAATCTTTCCTTTATACTGTTTCTATTATTAATCAAAACTAATGATAAACGAATGATATGCATATCTTAATCTTAACTTCCCCATCAAACAAAACTTTGTAAAATAATTATAATATATTATTAAAAACCTAAATTAATCTTTACCTATTTTAAATATTAACATTAATATTAATGTTCACTTAAATCTAAATATAGTACTTGCTATACACTTATGAAATTTTTAATGAAAAAAAATCATTAACCTAACACTAATCTTAATCTTAAAACTAAAATAATCCTAACATTGATCTATTGTAGTCATAATTTTATCTAATTTTAATCATAAATAAAATCTTAATTCTAAGCTAAAATAATAAAAATATTAATCTCAATTCTAATATTCTCTTAAACAAATCACAAATCATACCTAAACTAGATACCAAACAACTTAGACTAAAGCCTTGTCTTAACCTTAGCCTTAATCATAAATCTAAAATAATTTTTGTTGTCTTCTCTTTTATAATAGCCTTTCCTTAATCTAATAATAAATCAAGCTTAACCCTAACTTTAATGTTGACATAATGATGAATCTAATACATGTTCTACTAATTTTATTATTACGTAATTATAAACCTAACATAATTTATAACCAAAAGCCATCTTCACCCAACACTTATTATTAAATTAGCAAAATTATACCCATTAATCTTTTTTTGTAGTGATTTTTCTTTTAGAATATCACTCAGTATTAATTATATTATCATTAGTCCTAGATATCATAAGCCCATCAAGTTTTACTTTCTTCATTCGTAAACCAATTACATTACAAGAATGTTGGCTCTAGTGTTAAATATAACATCATGGTTTACTATGTCAAGACAATATCCCTTGGGTCTCCCCTCCAGACCCAAGTGAGTCTTGCCTATAAAAGGTGTCTAAACATCTTAACTCCATAACATGTTATATAAACACTAAACCCACACTTTCAACAACTATTATAAGATAATTCATCTCTATACATGCTCACCAAGAATTTCATTATAAGTCACTGATTGTCTAGTGATTTCTTTCTCAATAATTAACTAATGTTAACTTTTTATCTCTTTAGTCCTAAAGATCATACTTAAAATTGTTATAATCCCAGTCTTAAACGAAAATAAATTATTTTTTAATATATATATTAATAATAGATGATTTCAATGATAAATAAATTAAATCTTAGGCTAAACTAATATAACTTTAGTCTTAATACTCATTTAAACAAATTTATTACAAATTTACCCAAATCCTAACATACTATGAATTAATATTAAATATAACATAATCATGGATAAGTTCTAATATGCATTTTTAACGATAAATTTTCTGCTAAATTTAAGTGCGAGAAAAACATATTTAATCCATACATTTAGCCTATCTTAATCATAAATTTAATATAAATCCTAAGCTAAATTAATCTAATTTAAATCATAGACTTATTATTATACTAAACTAATTATAAACTAACTGCATGTAGACCTTAAGCTTAACTTGACCATAATTTTAATCTTGATATCAATATTACTTTTTCATAATTAAAAATCTAAACTAATCTTTAACTTTATTTTTGATCCTAACATTAATATTAATGTCATCTTAAATAAAAATATAGCATTGACAATAACCTCATCTACTCATAAACGAGAACTAATTATTAACCTAAAATTAGTCTTAACCTTATAACTAACTTGATTTTAATCCTAACCAATTATAATCTTAACTTGACTTAAATAGTATCTTATATCATTTTAATGATAAATAAAATCCTAATTGTAAGATAAATTAAAAAAATCTTAATATTAATTCTAATGTTATCCTAAACTAAAAAAATTACACTTAAATCAAACTCGAAAATTAAAACCAACTTAACCCAAAAAGAAAGCAAAACCTTAACCTTAGCCTTAAAAATCATAAATCTAAAAGAATTTTTTGATTTATTTGTTTTTATAATAAACTTTCCTTAATCTAATCATAAATAAAGCTTAATCATAACTTTAATATTTACATAGTCATGAATTGAATAAAAGTTCTATTAATTTTATTATTTCATAATTATAAAAGTAACTTAATTTATAACTAAAACCTATGTTTTGCTAATAATTATATTATATTAGCAAAATTATAATAATGAATCGTTTTGTCTAATGATTATTTTCAAAGAATATCACTCAACTATTCCATTACCTCCAATCCTAGTTGTTACAAGCCTATCAAATTTTGCTTCGTTCATCCAGAAACCAATTGGACTAAAACAATATAGACTCTACTCTTAAATATGACATTAATTCCTTATTATGTCGAGATAGTGTCACTCGGGCCACCCCTTCTAAACCAAGTTGGTTTTCACCCCAAAATGTGGCATGATATCTTAACACAATAACATCTAATATAAAAACCAAAATTTTTTTTATAATAATCATTATAAGATATTTTATCTTTATATAACCCCCTAGAAGACCACTATAAGCAATTTATTATCTCATGATCTCTTTCTATGGAAATTATCTAACATTAACTCATTATCTCTTTAGATAATGGGATCACATTTAACAGTATTATTATCCTCATCAATAACTTAGAAAAATTAATCTCTAATGTATCCTAATATTAATATGAGACTATTCTAAAAATAAAAAATAAATCTTAAACTAAACTAACATAATCTTAACCTTAATACTCTCTTAACACAATTTATTTAAAATTAATCAAAATTTTAAACTATTATGAATTAATAATAATTGTAACATAATCTTAAATCAATTCTAACAGAAATTTTAATGACTAGTCTGTTCTTTAATTAAGAGATATATTAAAATATTTATTCATAATTTAAACTCATCTTAATCATAAATTTTATGTAAATCCTTAAAAAATAATCTTATCTAAATACTAATTCTATTACTAATCTAAAAAAATTATAAACAAATCTTATGCATATCTTAATTTTAACTTCATCATGAAATAAATCTTAGTATCAAAATTATTCCATATTATTAAAAACATAAACAAATCTTTATCTTTATTTTTATTTTAACATTAATATTGAAGTTATCTTAATTCTAAATACAGTATTAATCATACCCTTATCAAATTGTAAATAAAATCTAATCATTAATCTAAGATTAATCTTAATCTTAAAACTAACATAATCCTAACATTGATCTAGTATAGTCTTAACTTCTCTTAGTTATAATCTTATCTCATTCAAATCATAAATGAAATTCTAATTCTAAGCTAAAATTAAAAAAATTCTTAGTATTAATTCTAATATTATCTTAAACTAATCACATACTATACCAAAAAAAATTCTAAAGTAAATACCAACTAAACCTAGACCAAAGCCTAGTCTCAACCTTTCCATAATCATAAATCTAAAATAATTTTAATTGTCTTCTCTTTTATAATAACCTTTCCTTAATCTAATCCTAAATCAAGCTTAACCCGACCTTTAATGGTGATGTAATCATGAACCTAATAAAAGTTATACTAATTTTACTGTTACGTAATTCGAACCCCAACATAATTTATAAGCAAAAGCAAAGTTCACCAAACACTTATTATTAAATTAGCCAAATTATCACCATTAATCTTTTTGTCCAATGATTTTTCTTTTAAAATATCACTCAATATTAACTATATCATTGTTAGTTCTAGATATCACAAACCCATCAAATTTTACTTAATTTATTCTTAAACAATTGGCATTATAAGAGTGTTCGCTCTAATGTTTAATATAACATCACGGTTTTATTATGTTGCAATAGTGTCCCTTGGGTCTCCCCTCCAGACCCAAGTGAATTTTACCTACAAAAGGTGTCTAAACATCTTAATACCATAACAAAAAATATAAAAGGAAAATCCACACTTTCAATAAGAATTATGAGGCAATTCGTGTCTATACATGCCTACTAAGAAGTGCATTATAAACCACTCATTATCTATTCATTTTTTTCTCAATAAATTAATTAACATTATTTCGTTATCTCTTTAGTCCTTTTGATCATACTTAAAATTTTTATTATCCTAGTCATAAATAAAAATAAATTAATCTCTAACCAATCTTGATATTAATATTAGATTATTCTGAATATAAATAAATTAAATCTTAAGATAAACTAATATAACATTAATATTAATACTATCTTAAAATAATTTATTAAAAATTAGCCCAAATCCTAACATACTACGAACTAATATTAAATATGACATAATCATCAATAAAATCTAACATATATTTTTAATGACTAATTTATTTTGAAAATTTAAGTGTGAAACTAACATATCTAATTCATACTTTTAGCATATCTTAATAATAAATTTAATATAAATCCTAAGCTAATTGAATCTAACTTTAATCCTAATCTAATTATTGTACTAAATTAATTATAATCATATGAAAATCTTAATCCTAACTTGACCTCAAATCTAACCTTAGCATCAATATTATTTTATCATTATTAAAGACCAAAACTAATCTTTATCTTTATTTTAATCCTAATATTAATATTAATATTGTTTTAAATCTAAACATAGTATCGACAATATCCTTATCTAATTATAAAAAAGAACTAATCATTAACCTAATATTTGTCTTAACCATAAAATTAACATGATTCTAATCCTAATCTACTATAATCTTAACTTATCTTAATCAATATCTTATCTTATTTCAATGATAAAAAGAATCATAATTCCAAAAATCTTGTTAATTCTAACATTGTCCTTAATTAAAAAATCATACTTAAATCCAATTCTAACATTAAAACAATTTATGTTAAACAAAAGTAAAATCTTAACCTTAGTTTTTACAAAATCATAAATCTAAAATAATTTTTAAATCTAATCATTTTTATGATATAATACTTTTCCTAATGAAATCAACTTTAATACTGGCATAATCATGAATCGAATAAAAGTTGTAATATTTTTATTACTACGTATTTATAAACCTAACCTAATTTTTGACCAAAAATTGTAATATTTTTATTACTACGTATTTATAAACCTAACCTAATTTTTTACCAAAACCTATGCTTACCCAATACCTATTATATAACAAAAAAATTGTAATCATGAATCTTTTTGTGTAGTTATTTTTCTCTTAAAATATCACTCAACATTAACTCCATGTTAGAAGTTTGTCAAATTTTTCTTGGTTCATCTAGAAATCAATTGGACTAAAAGAATGTTGACACTTCTGTTAAATATGACATCATGGCCTTACTATGTCGAGATAGTGTCACTTGGGCCACCCCTCCTGACCCAAGTGGGTTTTGCACACAAAATGTGCCTCAACATATTAGCACCATAACATCTCATAAAAATACCAAAAGCTTTTTATAAAAGTCATTATAGGATAATTCATCTCTATATAGCCCAACCAAGAAGCTCACTTAAGCAATTTATTATCTAATGATTCTTTCTCAAAAAATTAACCAATATTCATTCGTTATCCCTTTAGTTCATGGGATCACATTTTATGTTATTATTATCCTAGTCAATAACCTAAAAAAAACAAATCTCTAACCTATCCTAATATTAATATTAGACTATTCTAAAAATAAAAAAGTTAAATCTTAAACTAAACTATCATAATCTTTATTTTAATATTATCTTAAAATAGCTTATTAAGAATTACTCCAAATCCTAACCCACTATGAATTAGTAATAAATGTAACATAATTTTCGATCAATTTTAATAAAGATTTTTGATCACTAGTCCAGTCTTTAATTTAAGAGAAACACTAACATATCTATTTATAATTTAAACTCATCTTAGTAATAATTTAAATATAAATCCTAAGTAAAATTAATCTTTCCTTTATACTGTTTCTATTATTAATCAAAACTAATGATAAACGAATGATATGCATATCTTAATCTTAACTTCCCCATCAAACAAAACTTTGTAAAATAATTATAATATATTATTAAAAACCTAAATTAATCTTTACCTATTTTAAATATTAACATTAATATTAATGTTCACTTAAATCTAAATATAGTACTTGCTATACACTTATGAAATTTTTAATGAAAAAAAATCATTAACCTAACACTAATCTTAATCTTAAAACTAAAATAATCCTAACATTGATCTATTGTAGTCATAATTTTATCTAATTTTAATCATAAATAAAATCTTAATTCTAAGCTAAAATAATAAAAATATTAATCTCAATTCTAATATTCTCTTAAACAAATCACAAATCATACCTAAACTAGATACCAAACAACTTAGACTAAAGCCTTGTCTTAACCTTAGCCTTAATCATAAATCTAAAATAATTTTTGTTGTCTTCTCTTTTATAATAGCCTTTCCTTAATCTAATAATAAATCAAGCTTAACCCTAACTTTAATGTTGACATAATGATGAATCTAATACATGTTCTACTAATTTTATTATTACGTAATTATAAACCTAACATAATTTATAACCAAAAGCCATCTTCACCCAACACTTATTATTAAATTAGCAAAATTATACCCATTAATCTTTTTTTGTAGTGATTTTTCTTTTAGAATATCACTCAGTATTAATTATATTATCATTAGTCCTAGATATCATAAGCCCATCAAGTTTTACTTTCTTCATTTGTAAACCAATTACATTACAAGAATGTTGGCTCTAGTATTAAATATAACATCATGGTTTACTATGTCAAGACAATATCCCTTGGGTCTCCCCTCCAGACCCAAGTGAGTCTTGCCTATAAAAGGTGTCTAAACATCTTAACTCCATAACATGTTATATAAACACTAAACCCACACTTTCAACAACTATTATAAGATAATTCATCTCTATACATGCTCACCAAGAATTTCATTATAAGTCACTGATTGTCTAGTGATTTCTTTCTCAATAAATTAACTAATGTTAACTTTTTATCTCTTTAGTCCTAAAGATCATACTTAAAATTGTTATAATCCCAGTCTTAAACGAAAATAAATTATTTTTTAATATATATATTAATAATAGATGATTTCAATGATAAATAAATTAAATCTTAGGCTAAACTAATATAACTTTAGTCTTAATACTCATTTAAACAAATTTATTACAAATTTACCCAAATCCTAACATACTATGAATTAATATTAAATATAACATAATCATGGATAAGTTCTAATATGCATTTTTAACGATAAATTTTCTGCTAAATTTAAGTGCGAGAAAAACATATTTAATCCATACATTTAGCCTATCTTAATCATAAATTTAATATAAATCCTAAGCTAAATTAATCTAATTTAAATCATAGACTTATTATTATACTAAACTAATTATAAACTAACTGCATGTAGACCTTAAGCTTAACTTGACCATAATTTTAATCTTGATATCAATATTACTTTTTCATAATTAAAAATCTAAACTAATCTTTAACTTTATTTTTGATCCTAACATTAATATTAATGTCATCTTAAATAAAAATATAGCATTGACAATAACCTCATCTACTCATAAACGAGAACTAATTATTAACCTAAAATTAGTCTTAACCTTATAACTAACTTGATTTTAATCCTAACCAATTATAATCTTAACTTGACTTAAATAGTATCTTATATCATTTTAATGATAAACAAAATCCTAATTGTAAGATAAATTAAAAAAATCTTAATATTAATTCTAATGTTATCCTAAACTAAAAAAATTACACTTAAATCAAACTCAAAAATTAAAACCAACTTAACCCAAAAAGAAAGCAAAACCTTAACCTTAGCCTTAAAAATCATAAATCTAAAAGAATTTTTTGATTTATTTGTTTTTATAATAAACTTTCCTTAATCTAATCATAAATAAAGCTTAATCATAACTTTAATATTTACATAGTCATGAATTGAATAAAAGTTCTATTAATTTTATTATTTCATAATTATAAAAGTAACTTAATTTATAACTAAAACCTATGTTTTGCTAATAATTATATTATATTAGCTAAATTATAATAATGAATCGTTTTGTCTAATGATTATTTTCAAAGAATATCACTCAACTATTCCATTACCTCCAATCCTAGTTGTTACAAGCCTATCAAATTTTGCTTCGTTCATCCAGAAACCAATTGGACTAAAACAATATAGACTCTACTCTTAAATATGACATTACTTCCTTATTATGTCGAGATAGTGTCACTCGGGCCACCCCTTCTAAACCAAGTTGGTTTTCATCTCAAAATGTGGCATGATATCTTAAAACAATAACATCTAATATAAACACCAAAATTTTTTTATAATAATCATTATAAGATACTTTATCTTTATATAACCCCCTAGAAGACCACTATAAGCAATTTATTATCTTATGATCTCTTTCTATGGAAATTATCTAACATTAACTCATTATCTCTTTAGATAATGGGATCACATTTAACAGTATTATTGTCCTCATCAATAACTTAGAAAAATTAATCTCTAATGTATCCTAATATTAATATGAGACTATTCTAAAAATAAAAAATAAATCTTAAACTAAACTAACATAATCTTAACCTTAATACTCTCTTAACACAATTTATTTAAAATTAATCAAAATTTTAACCTATTATGAATTAATAATAATTGTAACATAATCTTAAATCAATTCTAACAGAAATTTTAATGACTAGTCTGGTCTTTAATTAAGAGATATATTAAAATATTTATTCATAATTTAAAATCATCTTAATCATAAATTTTATGTAAATCCTTAAAAAATAATCTTATCTAAATACTAATTTTATTACTAATCTAAAAAAATTATAAACAAATCTTATGTATATCTTAATTTTAACTTCATCATGAAATAAATCTTAGTATCAAAATTTTTCCATATTATTAAAAACATAAACAAATCTTTATCTTTATTTTAATTTTAACATTAATATTGAAGTTATCTTAATTCTAAATACAGTATTAATCATACCCTTATCAAATCGTAAATAAAATCTAATCATTAATCTTAATCTTAAAACTAACATAATCCTAACATTGATCTAGTATAGTCTTAACTTCTCCTTGTTAAAATTAAAAAAATCTTAGTATTAATTCTAATATTATATGAAACTAATCACAAAATTATACCAAAACAAAATTCTAAAGTAAATGCCAACTAAACAGAGAGCAAAGCCGATTCTTAACCTTGCTTTAATCATAAATCTAAAATAATTTTTATTGTCTTCTCTTTTATAATAACCTTTCTTTAATCTAATCATAAATCAAGCTTAACCTTATCTTTAATGGTGACATAATCATGAACCTAATACAATTTATACTAATTTAACTATTACGTAATTAGATGCCAACATAATTTATAAGCAAAAGATAAGTTCACCAAACTCTTATTATTAAATTAGCCAAATTATCACCATTAATCTTTTTGTCTAATGATTTTTCTTTTAAAATAACACTCAATATTAACTATATCATTGTTAGTTCTAGATATCACAAACCCATCAAATTTTACTTAATTCATTCTTAAATAGTTTGCATTATAAGGGTGTTCGCTCTAGTGTTTAATATAACATCACGGTTTTATTATGTCGCGATAGTGTCCCTTGGGTCTCCCTTCCAGACCCAAGTGAATTTTACCTACAAAAGGTGTCTAAATATCTTAACACCATAACAACAAATATAAACCATAAATCTACTCTTTCAATAACAAATATGAGATATTCATTTGTATACATGCCCACTAAGAATTGCATTATAAACCACTCATTACTTATTCATTTGTTTCTTAATAAATTAATTAACATTATTTCGTTATCTCTTTAGTCCTTAGGATTATACTTGAAATTGTTATTATCCTAGTCATAAACAAAAGTAAATTAATCTCTAACCAATCTTGATATTAATATTAGATTGTTCTAAATATAAATAAATTAAATCTTAAGCTAAGCTAATATAACATTAATATTAATACTATCTTAAAATAATTTATTAAAAATTAGCCCAAATACTAACATATTATGAACTAATATTAAATATAACATAATCATCAATAAAATATAACACAATTTTAATGACTACTTTAGTTTAAAATTTTAAGTTCGAAACTAACATATCTATTTCATACTTTGAGCATATCTTAATAATAAATTTAATATAAATCCTAAGCTAAATTAATCTAATTTTAATAAGAGTTCAAGTTGCAAGTTGTTAGAATAAATTATCCCTTATTAGTTTTTGAATGAATGATTGTGGTGTTTATATGAGACATTATGATATTCAAATGTTATTGAACTTTTTCAAAAAAAAACTTACTAGAGTCAGGAGGAGTGACTCATGTGAGAACACCTTGACATCATAAGATCATGATGTTGAATTTGATTTAAGACTAAGTTTGTATTATGATTTACTAAGGTTAGCTTTACAATGAGTTGAGAGTTAGTTAGATTAGGATTAATATAAAGACTATATTAGTTTAACATAAGATTTGGACTATGTTTATAATTAATGGAGGTATGAATTAGATGTGTTGATGTCTCGCTTAAATTTAGTACAAAACAGATACTGAAGTTAGAAATCGAATTGATTAAAAATTAAATAATATTTATTATTAATAATTGGTAAGCTAACATTATGATTAAATTTTAATTTATTTTATATAAGGATGGTATTTATTTTAAGATATGATTATTTTAACTTAACATTAAGTATATTTATGATTAAGATACTCTAATATTAGTATTATAATAGATCATGTATCGATTATTTTAACTTTTAAACAATTAGGTTAAGTCTGACACTTAAGATTAAAGAGGACATAAAGTAAATGTTGTGTAATTTCCTAAATGAGATAATAATAAGAAAGAAACACTCTTAATAAGAATCTAAGGGGCAGGTTGTTTGGATAAATTATATTTTATTAGTTTTTGAAAAATGATTCTGGTCTTTATATGAAATGTTGTGATCTCATAATATCATAGGATATTTTTAAAGTAAAACTCACTTGACTCAAGTGAGACAACTCACTTTAGAACACCTTAAAAGAGCAAGATCATGATGTTAAATTTTATTTAAGGTATGATTTGTATTATGATTGACATAATCTTAGCTTTATAATAAACTTAAAGTCAAAATATGATTATGATATAGATAAGATTAGTTTAATGTAAGATTTGTATTAAATTTATAATTAGAATATGCTAAAATTATGAATTAGATGCATTAAAGTCTGGCTTAAATTTAGCACTCAATACTTATTAAAGTTAACAAAAGAATTAATTTAAATTAAGTAATTTTTATTATTAATTAATAATAAGCTAATATTATGATTAATTTTAATTAAGCTTATATAATGATGGTATTAATTTGAAGATAAGATTACTCTAACTAAATATTTATAATTAGAATAATCTAATATAGACACTAAGATAGTCACAAAATAATTATTTTAGTTTTTAAATAATTTATTTTTTAGGTTAACTATTACACTAAAGATTAAATATGATAGAGAGTGAATGCTGTGCAATTTTATAAGTGACGAATAATTAGAGAATAAAAATCTCCTAACAATAATCCAAGTAGTGAGTTGTTTACAATTGTTTTAGTATTTATATGAAATGTGATGATCTTCAAATGACAGAATTTTCTTATGAAGAACCCCACTTAAGTTGAGAACAACTCAAGTGAGAACACTTGAAAAAAGTGAGATCATGATGTCCAATTTGACTTAAGGCAAGTTTGTATTATAAATGGCATATGGTTAGCTTTATAATAAGTTTAGAGTCTCAATATAACAAAAATAAAGTTTAGATTAGTTTAACATAAGATTTGGACAAAAGTTATAATTAAAATATGCTAAAATTATGAATTAAATCATTGGTGTTTTTTTTAAAATTTAAGACTAAGCATGTTTTTAAATTAAAAATAGAATTAATAAAAAATTAGGTAGTATTTATTATTAATTAATGATAAGTTAGTATTAATAATAATTTTAATTAATTTTTTATAGATATGGTATTAATTTTAAGATAAAATTACTCTAACTAAAGATTAAGTTTATTTATTTTTAGGATAATCTAGCATTAACACTATTATAAATCATGCAATAATTGACTTAGGTTCTAAATAAAATATTATTTAGGTAAATTGTGACATAAAGATTAAAGATGATGGAGAATAAATGTTGTGCAATTTCTTAATTGAGAAATCAGTGGTGAAGGAAAGGCTTTTAATAAAAATTTAAATGACGAGTTGTTAGGACAAATTATCTTTTTTATTACTTTTTGAAAGAATGATTATGATGTTTATATGATGTTATGATCTTAAAATATCAAAACACCTTTTTAGAGCAAAACTCACTTGAGTCAGGAGGGGCAACTCAAGTTAGAACATCTTGACATAGTAAGATCATCATAATGAATTTGATTTAAGAGGTTTGTATTATGATTAGTATAAGATTAACTTTACAACAAGTTTAGAGTCATAATAAGATTAAGATGAAGATTACATTATTTAAACATAAGATTTGGAGTGTGCTTAAAATTAACATATGTTAAAATTATGAAATAAATGTGTTAATGTCTTGCTTAAATTTAGCACTATATATGTATTGAAGTAATATAATTGATTGAAAATAATGTAATATTTATTATTAATTAATGATAATCTTATTTTATGATTACTTTTTATTTAATTTTGTATAAAGATAGAATTAATTTTAAGTTAAGGTTACTTTAACTTAAGATCAAATGTATCTATGATTAGGATAGTTTAATATTGGCATTAACAGAAGTTACATAATAATTTCTTTAGCTTTTAAGCAACATATTTTTAGATTAACTATGACACTAGAGATTAAAGAGGGCAGACAGTAAATGTTGTGTAATTTTTTAAGTGAGGAATTGATGGAGAAGGAAATGCTCCTAATAAGAATCTAAGTAATAAGTTGTTTTAAGTTATTTTGGTTCTTATGTGAGATTTTTTTTATCTTATAATATATTTAGACCAATATATCACATTAATATTTAAATAGATTTAATATTAGATTTTATTAATATTAATAATACTTTATAGGTTATCCATCCCAACTCTTGCAGGCTGTCTTAAAAATATGCTTAAGATAATAACATCTCATATAAAAACTAGAATCATTCTCTTGATAATAAATGTATCACATTAATATCTTAAACAAGTTTAATATTAGGTTGTGTTAATATTAGAAATACTTTCTAGATTATCTTATTACATATAGATTCATATGCACCTTTTAAGAATAAAATCTTTTTTGCCTTGGATGAAGCAACCTAAAGGTAAATATGTTGATATAATAAAACTAAGTTATCAAAAATATAGTATTAATAAATGTTTTATGTTGTTTAAGGATACTCCAAAAGAAAACAAGTAGACATATTACACCCAAATAGAAGTTCTCACCAAATGGTGTCCACATAGCTAATTCACTTGCTAAATTGTTTCTATTGTACAAGGCTTCTAGATGAGTAAGGATGAATTAAGCTACTTTAATAAAAAAAAACAAATGTTATAAGATTTTAATTAGGTTCATGATTATGTCAAAAAAATATTAAAACTACGATTAGGCAAGATATCAATTTGATTTACTTAGAATCAAGATTAGGATAAAGTTTTTTAACTTGAAATAATGGTTATATTTTTTATTCGGATAGGATAAGATTAAATATAAGAAAAGATTAAGATTTAAATTAAGTTAATTTAGCTTTCAATTAAGAATATGTTTATTATTAAGATAAACTATGATTAGTACATAAAAAAGTTGGAGTTTATATTTGTATTGGTTTATGACTAATCCAATCTGAATCCTAAAAACTTACACCTAAAATTGAGTAAGATGTAATACTAATTTTATCTTAACTTAATCATTATAAATTTAATCCAAACCTCTAATCCTTTTATTTATTTCATAATCCTAACCTCTTAAGCTAACACAAAGCCTAATTTACCTAATTCTAGCATGCTATGGTGTCAACGTTCTGACGAGATAGTGATGAGTTTCACGCGCTCTAAGCCCGACCGCGGGCAGTTAGGAGGATTAGTCACAATTTGAGCGATACCACCCATCCTACCCTACTACCTATAGGGGGTCGTCCATCCTACAGCTTCTCGAAGAAGAACTGTAGTGATCTTGAATAGGGATCCTGCAGCGATAGATAGAATCCCCAGCATTAACCGGTCCAGAATTAGGTTAACTATATCACAAGCTAGGTTATATTGTCCTAACCATTCTTATTTTTAGTATTTGTAATCTTAATCCTAGTTTTTTCGTTAGAGTTTTAATCTTTATGACAGTTCTTATGTTGTTATATTTGTTACTTAATTATAACATTCTAACCTCTTTATCTTAATAATAAGAATAAATTTTATCTTACTTTTAGTTCTAACTTCTTCATCTTAATAATAAGACATAATTTTATCTCACATTTAATTTTCCTTTCAACTTTCTTAAACAAAAAAACTAAATAAAATAAAAAGAATAATAAAACATAAAGGTAAGATAATGATGTAAAATAAAAATAATAAAACAAAAATTTACTAAACTATCTTAAACTAAAAAGGTTATGCAAAGCCATCATCACAATTATATAAATTATCAAAACATTATAAGAAAAGAAAACAACAATATCTAATATGATTCAATTTCACTTAAACATGCTCAATGAATAACCTTTCCTAACAAAAAAAATTGCATATTCATCTTAGCCTTTTTAAATAGATTTGGACTAAAAATTAAGGTATAATTTAGCTTGATAAAAAAAATCTAATTTACACAAAAAATTAAAAATGAGAATATGTAATAAATAAAAAAAATGAGAAAACTAACCTAAAAAGCACCAATCACCCAACTTAAAAGTGTGCTTCCAAAGAGTTTCGTCATAATCCTACAATTTTAGAAGTGATTCAAATGAAGGTTAAAACCTACTTTAAAAGTATAATTGAGTACAAATAGAAACTTACTTTTAAATACAAAAGAAAACTAATATGATACACATATAGTAGGTAAAAGAAAAATATGTTCTAAAGTTTTTTATCATTTAGGAAAGATTCAAGCTAAAATTTTAATAGTTTTGCATGAACAACATAAGACTAACTTCAAAAGAAGCAAAAGAATTATATTTTGTTAAAAAAATCAACAAAGTAAATAATTTTATAATTCATTTTATTACTCTACTAGCTAGTCATGTTGACTATAACTTCATATATGTTCCCTAATTTCAAATAAAATCACTTAACAAGTGAGAAACATAAAAAAAGATTGCATCCCTAACAAGAAAACAATCATCTATTCTAAATATTAATAAGAAAAGGTTGGTCAAATAAACCATAAAACTCAAAATGAAACTTTACTAATAGATGAATTCCTAGAGGACCAACTTTATTGAAATAATAAAGCTATAAGCAAGACATGTGTATGTCAAGGGTAAGGCAAATTTAAATTGTAAGTATAAAATAGATGCTGTAAAAACAGAGAATAAATCAACAAAAAAAAAAAAAAAATTAAAATAAAGACTGCAAAAATTTAATTAAAGAATGCTCAATTAATTATCAATAACAACAAAAGCAAATAGGTCATCCTTCGTGATTATAGAAACTGACCGTGCTTCCGTGACGGGGAACCCCGCTACTCCGCTGCAGCGACGGAGGATAGATCTGCAGCGAGAACAAATTTTTAACAGAAAAAAATTTCAGGGGATTTAGAAAAGTCGGAAGAACGAGAGGGAAAAAAACTGACCATGCTCCGGCGGCGGCGGTTAAGCCTGGAGATGGGCAATCCTCCGGCGGCGGGTACCTGGCGGCACGTAACCCCTAAAAGGATACCCCGGCGGCGGGTACGCTTCCTTCGCGTATCCCTCCGACTGATACCCAGATCGCAATATCAACAATAGAAATCAGGCGAACGCAAAAGGGGATCGGGAGATCGAAAGAAATACAGCGAGAATTGAAATTTGAAATGCAGCATGCGGAGGTGCAGTACCGACGGGCGGAAGAGGAGGCGGCGGCGGCTGACGAGGTGGCCAAGTCTTGTTGGCATGGTTCTCGTCGCAGACGAGAGATCGATGTGAACGGCGGTCCCCCGGAAATCCCACACAGCATCTCCAGCAAGTGCCTTTAGAGGAAAATCAACCGTTGTGAAAAGATTTTTAAATTATAAAAGCTAGTTAACCTACCGTGTTTTGAAATTAAAAAAGTTAATTTATACTTGGAAAGTAGTAAAACTTTTCAAACAATTAAAAAAAAATTATTTTTTAGCATAAATACTAAAATTTATTTTAAACAATATCAAACAAAATAATAATAACGTTAAGCCAAATGATTGCAAATAATTTAAAATTAATTAAATTTAAAAATAAAATTTATTTTTAATTACATCTAATTAAATAATAAAATTATTCTTAATACAAATTATCTACTTTTTAAAATTCTTATAAGTCAAATTAAATTAGGTATTTTTTTAACTTAAAAAATTATAATTTTTATCAATGTTATAAAAATTATTTTATGAATTTGCTAATTTTATTCAATCATATGTTTATATTTTAAAAAGTATTACGTCAAACTATTCATAAAATTTCAACAAATTAATAGATGAATATTAAATATATTTTATCCAAATATTATTTTTTAGAGAAGATTTATATCAACATAATAAGTGTTGTTATATCAAAATTGATAAAAAAAGTGAATGTCTACATCATTATGTGCCCAATATGTTGTTCTTTAATTGAGAAGATATTTTGTTTTTATTGAGAAAAGCTTCTAAGAGCCAGACATAAATAATTTCTCTATAGAGGGCAAAAAGTGTATATGCTCGAGCAAACTTGAACCCCTCTTCAAGAGCATTGATGGTGGTAGCCTTCATAATAGAGTCAAATAAAAAAAGAGAAAAATGCTTGGAGGCCTCTGTTGTTGGAGGAAGATGCATCGATTAATTGGATGGAAGAAAACATTCAAATTTATTATTTTTATGATTTGAAAAATAATTAATATTTTATAAAAAAAATAACAATGAGTTTTCAAATACATTTTAGACGAATTTTACTTCAAACAAAAGAAGTCATTGCAAAAAGATATAGCATAGCGAATAAAAATAGGCATTGAGTTTTCGTATATATTTGATGTAATCATCATAATGTACTAGAAATTAAATAGATGAGAACATGAACATGATAAATTTTTATTAAAAAATTTCTAAAAACATCAAAAGATTTCTCATGCATAAAGCTCATAATTAGTTGCATATGATACGAAAAGAGTTAGCCTATAATTATATTTATTAAGTACTTGCTTTCAAAGTCTATAAAAAATATTTTACAAATTCATAAGAAATGAATTCAAAGCATGTACATAAGTCCTTGTGGAAGCATGCTCGTGATGCCCCATCCATGTCTGCTAGTATTATGGCCTCTACATATGCCAAACCTTACCTATGTATACACTTATGTTGTTCCAACTAGTCTGCTACATAATGACCTTCAAATCCTTTGCCACGATTGTGAATAATAATTTTTAATATTTTGAATCTTAATTCTTGTTCTTAATTTAAGAATTTTATTAGAGCTCAAGAGAGTTTTTTTTTCTCATTCCATGCTTTATATTTCACAAACAATGAGGATAATATAAACTTTACGCTAGGGCCAGCTTATCCAACTTTTAGACAACATAAATATAAAATATATGTTATTAGAACTCAATCTTGCAAACTGCTTACGAACATTAATCTTTTGTTGAGATGAATTTTGGATGCTCTTATATTTATTATATCTCTCTACTCTTAATAAAATCATTCATAAGTGTTAAGTATTATTATCATGTTGAGTCATTTTTATAGTGTTTTAGTATTTTGGCCATATATTTTAAGCTCTTTTGGACTAATGAATTATTAGGTCTTTTGACCCAATAAGTATAGGATATTGTAGCTTGATGTGAGAGTTTTACTTATTTTTTGGATAATGTTGATAGTATAAAATTGTTTCTTTAGGATTGATATTAGATGTAGACTATTATTATTAGTCTATTATTTATCATAAAATGTTACATTTATCCTCTCTATTATGTAGAGATTTTAGACCATTCATTCAAATATATAGTATCAAATATGATTTTTAAGAAACCAATAATCTTTAAAAAAAATTATTATAAAGTCTTATATAGTTATTAAAAACATGTTATTATGGAAAAAAAGAGTCAAACCTTGGTCCTCCTTTGTTCCAAAGAAATTTAAAAATGCACTCCTCATCCTTCAATCCTTACGACCATTTTTGATGTCAATGCTAAAAATCATTGAAATATAAACACAATCATAACCTCTTAATAGAAAAATTAAATTTTTAAATCTTCAAATTTTCTCCCATTTATTATAAAAAATAATTATTTTAAAAAAATTACTAATCTATCGTTGTAGGAACCAATAACTAATATACTGAAGACTCAACACATGCATCTACACAAACATAACAAAACCCCATACAAAAACTTAAACAATAATGTTAACTTTAACTATAAATAAATTTATAATACAAAATATATTAGAAATTACTAATACTATAACCAAATTTACAATTACAATAGAATTATGCTCAATTTATGCTTTGTGAGAAGCAAATGAAATAACAAATTTGGTTCAACATTCAAGAGGAGTACTTAAACTTCTCAGTAGTACTAAGTGCTTAACTTGCAAAAATGAATACTATAGTTCAAGTTCAAAAGTTAGCCTCATGCCACCTATGAAAAGCATTCTTACTCCATAAGTACAACCACCCTTCATCTTCTCCATCTTAAGCATTCCAGCTAACATGCCAGTTTTTTTAGCTTCAAAAACATTCTAGTTATTTAAGCTACACTAGTATAGCCCCCATGGATAACTTGAGAAGCTACAATGATGCAACAATTTGTAGTTTAAATAGGAAGAGTACACTGCATTATAACATTGTAGATCGAGACACATTACCGTTGATGTATATGGAAGATAAGTGATCAAATACCTTTATCATTTCCACTAATAGAGAAATATAGACAATTGTATAGATTTTCCATGTCTTTCAAAGCATAAAAATATTTTGACCAACAAATTACTTGATTAACAAACAAGTTTTTGTACAATTGCTCTTGGAACCAAACTAAAGTGAAATTGAAAATAATTTGTGAAAACAACCACTTCAAGATTGTTTAAACTATACAATGCTTTTTGAAGAAGATAGTTTACTCAACAATCTATATCATCTAGATAAAAGGGTGTACTGAAACCTTAACAAAGATGATGAGAGCCTTCCATGTTAGATAGATTAAGGAAAAAGCTTAGAAGATAGAAAAAAGGCACTGCTTATATCTTTTGCTTGTTTATTGATGTTAATTGGAGAAATTGTGCTCATCAATATAAGAATCTTTTTATAGCTTACTTACATAGTTATTGACAAATAATGCAAAATAGATCACACCATCTTTTAAATGCTAATCAAATATAACTTGTAAAATGCTCTAACTAAAATCATTATCTACCTGAAACATCAATTTGCTTACAACATAAAAAATAATGAAATCTATCCAAAAGCTAATGGAGAATGTACACGATTATTACCTTAACAGCAACATTAAGAGTGTTAATATAGCCAAATATACCTATTTTTCAGCTTCGAAATCATGCCAGTTTAGAAGATATTTGAAGAAATAAGAACTTAGAACATAAAATTGAATGCAATATCTTAACAAAAATTCTTTAAATAATTTGTAGTTTATAATCCTGCTAAGAAAAGATGACACTACCAAACTTTGAAAGGATGCACTGAAACCTTTAATAGAAATAACAAACATGATCAAACCTTACACGTAAGATAGATTAAGAAAAAAACTTGGAAGATAGAAAAAGACACTTCTCCTATCTTCTACTTGTTTAAAAGAGAATTAACGTAATCAAAATTTTATCTAAGATAATTGAAGAAAGCGAGTTTATCAATATTAGAAAACTGCTACACAATTACATTTAACGAATCCTAATCAAAACTTATAGAATTTAAATGGATTTATGCAATTCATATTAAACCAAAGTTTCCCTTAGTAGTACATGACAAAACTAAATCGTGCTGCAAAATAATAGTCTCTTAATTAACCATTGATAAAATTTCTTAGCTCGTGGAAGGATTTGGTGGTTTTCAAAGCTGTAATCAATTTTGCTACCATTATCGTTATTGAAAAAATACAATGCAGATTAAACTATCTTCCATATTTCAATCTAATCAACCAATTAATTTGGTGATATTGGCAAATATTTATTGAATACATTTGCATCTTACTTGTAAATGCATTCAATAAAATACTAGTGTGGATCTTGAAAAACGAAAGGTTAATTGATTTTCTACAACTTAATCCTAATGTGGATGAAACTAAGGTCCATCTCATTTTAATCAAGCTTCTTTAACTGTATGTTGCTTAGGGGACAGGAGAGCAATTCTTCATCCAAGAATATATCCTACCATGAATGTTATCTCTAAAAATATTTCTCTTACAATTCATAGGAGTAATGACAACCCTCAATTTAAAGCAACCTAAATAGTGATTAGTGTGAACAATATAATAAATCTCATCATAGTTGAGATACTTGCTACAAAATCTTTAAACAAAATGGCCTTAATTATATATTAAAAGATAAATATTTACTTCAGAATCAATCCCTCAATCAAGTATCATTTTTAGTTTCTATTAGTTTCTATGTATGTCTTTAGCTCAATCATTGTGATCTTTCTAATATTTTTTATTAAAAATTATTATCTATTATCTTTTTATGAATAAAGAGGATTTTTTTTCAATGTGAATAACACATTCTTAAAAAATAATCACAATTCAAAATTACAAATTATCTAAATGTTTTTACTTAATTCATGATGACATATGTGGATCAAAATAAATCATAAATTTTCCAAACAAACAAGCATTTGTGTCATTTATTGAAGATCATAAAAGGGTGCGTTAGATATATCTAAAAAAAGAAAAAATAAAAATTATCATTTTCAAAAATTTTAATAAATTTATTTATAATATATTCCAAATTCAAATTCATGTGATATATTTTTAATATCTTGCATTCCATACTATCATTTGGCAAAATAATTATACATATATCCTTCAACAAAAAAAATTACTAAAAAAAAGAATCATTTTCTTGAAGTTGTTCATTCCATTATGCTCTCAAATCATGCTACATATTTTTTCAAGGTGGAGCCATCCTCACAGTCTTAACCACTTAATTAAGGTTTAAACAATGTTGAATATTTTATTGAACCAATATCCTCATAACCATATGTTAAACTTCACCCTAACAAAGGTATTTGGTTGCATCATTTATGTTCATAATATGATCCTTAAGTCACAACAAAAAAATCATAAAATGTGTCTTTGTGGTGTATTCACCTAGCAAACAAGGAAATAAATGCACTTGTCCTCTTACTAAAATTTTTTTCCTGATATTAGATTTTAAATTCCATGAGGATTGATCTTATTTTACTAACAAATCACTTCAATGGGACAGACTAGATGAAAATCAATAGTGGGATCTAATAATTTTCTGAATTATTTTACTCTTAATACTTGGCCAATCCTATTAATCTTAAACTTGTGATAAACTTAATATAATACTAGAATAATTCTAATCCCAAAATTTAAGGTCATTCTCTTCTTCACTTCTCCTACTATCTTACCGTTATATTTATCTAAGGCTTTTTTTAGGCTTGGTAACCTTAATTCTAACTTAGTCTAGTCTCATCCTAACCTTAATTATGATGAATTATTCTCATAATATGAAAGTATTATATTCTTGGGTCATTCCATTCAAACAAAAGTAGGTTTTGTACTCATATGATGCTTCAAGATATTAAGATTATAATATCATTATAGAGCCTATTACATTTCCTTTGTAATTGATATAGGGCAAGTCATCCATGCTACCCTCAAAGACTCACACAAGACAAATTATCAAATAATTTCTCCCCATTATATATCACATAGCATTTTTCCTCATCAAGAGTTACATCCACTTGATTTGTCCTTGAACCATATCACACAATAGCATGTTCTTCTAAAATACCATATTTGTGACAACTTGGTCTCACTTTGATGATATATTTTTCCTTAGGTAGCTTCATCAAGAATAAAATAAAAAAAATCTCAAAAAGTGTCTCAACATCTAAAGATAATGATAACAATTTTAAAACATTATCTAAACATAAACACAACCTAATATTTAACCTTATTACAATCTTAATATAATATATTCATCATGTCATATTGAGAAACTATTATATCAGGTTGCTCTATCTTTTTAAGAGAGGTTTTTCTAAATATGTTTCTTGACATTTTAAAATGGTGACAGCTCATATATATATACTAAAATAACACCATTGGTAGATAATATAAGACAATTAATTCTTATACTCATCATCTTAGAAACCTAATATGAGCTACTTATTGTCTAGTGATTTCTCTTTTAGGAAGTCATTGGATGTTTACTATGCATCCTCTTTGACCTTAGGTATCACAAGCCCACCAACTTTTGTTTAGTTTATCCTTGAATCACATTGAACTACTAAGAGATTGGCTCTAACACAAAATATGACATAATGGTTTTATTATATCAAGATATTATCTTTTGGTTCACCCCCCTCAACATAAATTAGTTTTTTCTTCAATAAGGCTTCAAAATTTTAAGATTATAGTATCTCATAAAAACATAAAAATCAACCAACTATAATATTAAATTTAATCTCCAACACCAGTTTTAGTCATAATCTTGTCTCATCTAAATCATCAATTGAATTCTAAACCTAAGCTAAAGTAACCAAATCTTAATGCTAATTCTAACATTAACCTAAACTAATTAAAAACCTTACCTAAATCAAATTCTAAAATTAATATTATTAAAGCCATAAATAAAATCCAAATCTTAACCTTTACTAATTAAATCATAAATCTAAATAATCATTAAGCTTAATCAAATCATAATTTGACTACTTACCTAGTTCATAAAACTAGTATAATCCTAATTTATCTTATTTTAAATCTTATACTATTCTAAACAAAAACAATTATTCAGAGTTGTAAAACAAATTATATTATTCTTTTTTCTTGTAATAACATTTCTCTGATTTAATAAAAACTCTCATCCAAACCTAAACTTAATACTCGCTTACTCTTAAACCTAATATAGTTTAACTAATTTCATCTCAATGTAATATTAATATAATATAATTTATCACTTTATTTTTATAAAAATTTCATAATGAGCCTAGCCATAAAATTAAACTAATTTATATCATAACTTGTTCCAATCTGAATCATTCTTTATCTTAATCATAAACATAATCTTAATTTTAAACTAAATTAATTTATTTTAAAACCTAACACTATCCTAATCCAAATCATACTCAATTTAAACTAAAAGCATAATTATTATACTAAGCTAAAAAAAGCTAAATGTTTATTCTAATTTCAAGAAAATTAAATTAAGGCCCAACCTTATTATTCATAATCTTACCCAATCATAATAACGAAACCTATTCTAAGCCATTACTAAACATAATCCAAACCTTCACTAAGTCTTAATTCTAAACATGATCAAATTCTAATTCAACCTAGACAATTGTCTTAACCTTGTTAGTCTTTGCATAAATTGAACGTCACATAATCCTTATTCCAAACATATTCACAAAACATAACCTATTTAAAAACTTCATATTAAAAATAAAGTAATACTTCTTGTCTTAACTTAATCCTTGTTATGACCTAACAAAAATTATCTTAAAATAAGCATAATATTATTATTAGCTAAAGAAAATTCAAATCTAACCTAATCTCCATCATAATTTTTTACATAATCTTAAACATAACGCAATATAATTTAATCTAATCATAATTTTAACCTACAAGATATTAATTATACCCGTAACCTACTTTCTAGTATAATTCAAATTCTAATATTTAAATTAACTCAGTCATAAATCTAAGCAAATATAAGATTAACCCATCCTAATTCAAATCTTAACTTATCCTAATTACAAGCTTGATATTAAGCTTAACTTAAACTAATCTAACCTTAAAATCTTAACCTAACCTTAATCAGATAATAAAGCTAACATTGTTCTAAACATAAGCTTTATCATACATAAACTTAAATTTAACCTACTATTAATCTTGATCTCACCATAATCATAAATACAAATTTATCATAATCTTACTTAGATCCAAGTTATTAAACAATCCTAAGCAAATTCTAATATGATACTATCCTAATCCAAGTTCTATCCTAAGATAAACCTATAATAAATTAATCGAAAACATAATTCTAATTTTGATAATAATATTGTTCTTGTTTTAAACATCATTTAGTCATAACCTAAATTGTCCTAGTCTTGATATTACCATACACAAACCATAATTTAAGCTTAAATAAATATTCTTAACATAATTCTTTAATTTATCTTAATCAATGAAAAAATGTTAACCTAATTTAGATCCTAAACTTAACCAAACTTATCTTGATTGCTAATATACTCATAGTTATAATCATATCTAGCCATTGTCTTACCAAAATTAATCAAAAATATACCTTATTCAAATCTAATTTTAATCCTCTTCTTATCCAAATAAAACCATCAATCTAAATAAATTCTACTCCTAAATATAACAAAACCTATTTCTAAATCTAACACACTCGTAATCCAATCTATATTTTAGTTAAAAAAATAACACTAAATTTACTCATAACATACATTATCTTAGCCTAATTCTAACCCCTTAATCTTAAACCAAACTTTACATAATTCTGATATATCCAAATCATAATCCTAATTTAAATAAATCAAATATTAATTCAAATAAAACCTACATTAACCTTATTCTTATTCCAACATTTCCTAACTTAATTGAAAAAATAACTTAATTCTATTATAAATCTAGTCCTTAATTTGAATTCTAACCTAATTAAAATCTTAATTATACTCTAATTATAGACTTAAATATGTATTAGCTCTAAAAAAATATAATCTTGTTCTTAATCTCTTTAAATCTAGATTTATCATAATCTAATCCTAGAATATTTATAACCCATAGTCTTGTATCATTCTTATCGTGAAATATGTTAGCCTTGGTTTAAACATAGTTCTAAACATATTATAATCTTAATTCTAATTCAATCTTCTTTATTATCCAAATCTTAATTACGAAGACCAAACCTTATATTGTTAAGGAATTTTTCTTTGAGTTGTCCCAATTTAACTCTTGTAGGTTCTATACATTAAAGGTGTCTTAACATTTTAGTTTCTCAAGTAAATCACATTATATTTACTTTATGGTTGATATATAATAAATCATTCATGCACCCCTAAAAATATCACAGAAAATATGCACATTATCTACTGATTAATCTCTATTGGATATCAATTCGTGATAACTCTTGACCCTCTTCAAGTATTACAAGCCTATAAAAGTCCACTTGATTATCCTCAAATCACATGAAATAAGAGAGGGTGATTTAGCTCCCTGGGATATCACTTGGTGATCACACCTAATCATGTGTTATATCCTTACATGCTTCTTCATAGTATGTTTTTCAACTACATCAATCAAGAATAGGTTCTTCTTCAGTACCACAGTTCTAAAAATTAGTCACACAATGACAATATATTTCCTATTCAGTCACTTCACCATGAATAAAATAGGATTTATTTTAAAAACGTTTCTTTGCATTAGACCCAAAAGGTTTTATCTAATTATAAATACAATCTAATATTTAGTCTAATTATAATTCTTATATAATATATTGATCTTATTATCAAAAAATTGTACCCTTAAGTCACCCAATCTTGGCCTTTTTGGGATTTTTCATAAAAATGCCTCAATATTTTGAGATTATGATATCTCATATTAATTATAGATTCACCCCCTCAATAGTTAATGTAGGGTAATTAATTCCTATGCTATTCATCCATGAAGCCTACCAAGAGCTGCTTTAAGTGTAGAGTCATTATTCACTTAGAATATCACATAATATTAACTCCCAATCTTCTTATGATGTAAGTGTCATAAGCCCATCAGTCTCTACTTGATTCATCCTAAAGCCAATTGGACTACAAAAAGATCGACTCGAGTGTTAACTACGATATCATTATCTTACTATGTCAAGGTAGTGTCCCTTCTAACCAAACTTGTTTTGCTTTTAAAAGGTACATCAACATCTAAACACCATAACATCTCATATAAAAATCAAAATCACTCGTTTAATAATTATTATGAAATACATCTATACCAAATCTTAATTCAAACCTTAACCTTACCTGATCATAAATCTAACTTAATCCTTCAAATAAACTTTTTTATCTTAAATTTATATAATCTAATCATTAATATTAACAACCTAAACTTAATATAAGTTCTACTAACTTTATTAGTCTGTTGTTATAAACCTAATCTAATATATTACCGAAACTTACATTCATCCAATATCTATCACTGTGTTGGCTAAATTATAATTCATTAGTCTATGGTTTAAATGTAATATTAACTTATTAATAATGTAATTCTAAACTTACGGTAGTGTTTGCTATGATTTACTTCTAAATATGGCATAATCTTAAACCGAACCTAATCTTTGTCTTCATCTCCTCTTAATCTTAATTCTCATATTTTTTCAAATTATAAAATCATAAGAAAATTAATAATTCTAACAAAGTCCAACTGACCTAGTTCTAAGCAAATCTTAGTCATAATTTAAACATAATTCTAAAAATAATATAATCCTAATCAAATAAAATCATAATGTCATCTTTTCCTTAAATATAGTCTTTCCATAATTTGAATATTATATAGTCTTTGTTTAAAACTTAATCACAATATTTAACCTAATCATAATTTTAACTTAATATTACACTTAAACCAAATCTTTTGACCCCAACTTTATTTTTGTTATAACTATGCAATAATTTAGTTCTAAATTTAGTATCATTGTAATGAAAAATAAACAAAATTTGAACATTAAACTTATCATTAATTTAATCATTTTATCTTAAACCTAACGTTGTTTAGTACTTTTATTTTGTAATGATTATCTTAACCTATCATAATTATAAATTTAATTATAATCATAACATATTCTTAATATTAATTATAACATAATCTTAAAAATAACTCAATCTATCTCTTAGATAATCCAAGTCCCAACCTATGAAAAACAAACCCTAAATATAACCTAATTCTTAATATAAATATAGTCCTAATATTGATAATAGCATAATTTTAAACCTAAACTAGCACAATCTTAAACTATCTTAATCAACACTTTAAATTATTAGCTTAGTACTATTCTTAACAAAAAAACAATCAAATCTTAATCTTATATAAATCTTAATATAAAACTTAGTTTCAATTATAAACTTTGCCAAGCCTAAATTGAAAGCTAGCCAACTCCTAATCCTAAAATTATCTTATCACAATTATAAACCAAATCATCGTCTAAACATAAGATAACTTCTAATCATGACATAAACCTAAGAATAATCAAATTTAGTACTTATCTAATCTTAGTTCTATTATATGACAATAAAACCATAAACTTAACTTAATCTTTCTTATGATTTTAATTTTAACCATAATACTAACTTAATCATCATTTTAATAAAAACTAAAATAATCTTAACTCAATTCTTAATTTTTCCCTAATTAAATAATAAAAATTACCTAAATCTAATCATAAACTTAAGCAAAAATAATATTAATATTATAATACTCCCAATCCTAATAAAATTTTATATATAGCTTTAAATATGAATTAGACATTGACTCACTTCATTCAAACTTAATATTAATCTTAGCCATACCCTAATTTATTCATATATCAATCCTAATTTTAATCCAAAACTTAATGAAAACTATTTTGAATACTAGTCAACTCATTATACAAACTATATGTTAATTACAGTCTTAATTCTAATTTAGCTAAATTTTTTTTCTCCTAATCTAATTCTGATTTCTTAGTCTTGACTAAATTTAGTACAGTCCTAACGTATTTTATTCCTAATCTTAAATAAATTATTCTTAGTTCTAATTTAAACTAAATCTACTTTAATCTTCATATTTTCCAAATTCTCACCTTACTATAAAAAAATTATAAAAATAACTTAATCTTAACACAATTCAAATTTTGATAAAATCCAAATCATAACTTAGTCTTAGTCTCAAATATTTCCTAGTGTTAGTCTAAAATATTTACTAATCTTAAACCTAAGTAGTCATATTATTAATCTCTCTAAAACTTATTTTGATTTTAATTTAGTAGGCAATATAAATCTAAACCCTAACTTATTCCTAGTTTTAAATGTTTTCTAGTGTTAGCTTTTTATATTTATTAATCTTAAATCTAACTAGTTATACTCTTAATCTCTTTAAATCTAAATTTTACTTTAATTTAGTAGCCAATATAAGATAATTCAATATTCTTCGCCTCTTTAAAGACCACCAAGAGCCTTCTCTTCTCGAGTGATTTCACTCTTAGAACAACACTTGATGTTAACTCTTTATCCAAGTTGAGCCAAGGAGTCACCATCTTTATCTTGGTTTGTCCTAGAAGACCACTATATTATTAAAGAGTTAGTACTGGTGTCAAATATGACATCATAATCTCGCTATGTCGAAGTTTTATCCCTTAGGTCTTCCCTCCCAACTCAAATGGGTTTCGCCTTCAAAAGACACCTCAACATCTTAAGACAATGACATCTTTTATAGTCACCTAAACTATTTCTTCAATAGTAAATATGAGATAATTTATCCTTATACAAGGCTACCTAGCAGCTTGCTAAAAGACTATCCTTATCTAGCAATTCATTTCTTAAGACATCACCTGATGTTCATTATTTATTCAATTTGGCCTCAGGTGTCACAATATGTCAAAATATTATCTCTTGGGGTTGCCCCTCCCAACCTAAGTAGGTTCTGTCTTAAAAAGGTATCTCAATATCTCAAGATCATGCCTTTTTAAATAAACACTAAAACTACTCCTTAAATAACTAATATTTGATAATTTATCCTTGTACTTTGCTACCTAAAACCTAATAAAAAGCATCTCCTTGTTAGTTGATTCCTCAGAAAATTACATGGAAGTTTGCTTTAACAAAGCACATACACATTGTAAAACTATAACATCTCATATAAACAAAAAAATCACTTCTTTAGTAATCATTGTAGGATAATTCATCCCTATATTTGATTACTTAGAAGCTTATCAAAAGCCACTAATTGTCCAATTTTTCATGCCTCAAGAAATGAATAGACGTTCACTCTGTGCTGTCTCTAATCCTTGGTGCCACACTTAATATTATTAATATCTAAGTTTAACCCTAAGCTAATTAATCTCTAATCTATCTTAATGTTAATATTAATCTATCTTAATTATAAAAAAATAAATCTTAAGCTAAAATAAAATAACTTTAAACTTAACACTAACATAACACAAAACAAATTAAAACTATTCCTAATCATAACCTACCATAAATTAAGAATAAATATTAATTAATCTTTAATTAGCTCTAATATTAACACTGATATTAACCTAGTTCTAAATTTAAATAAGACACAAATATATCTAATTCATAATTTAAACTAATTTTGATCATATATTTCATCAAAATCTTAGCTAGCTAATCAAATTTTAATCATAATCTTATTATTAAGCTAATTATAAAAAAATCATATGAAAACTTTAATCATAACCTAACCTTAAATCTATTCTTAATGTTAATATAACCCATTCTTAATAAAAATCTAAAATAATCTTTTAACTTTATTGGTATCATAACCATAATACCAATATAATCATAAATCTAATTCCAATATCAACCATGTTTTTATTTAATCATAAACAAAAATAAATATTTAGCTTAAAATTAATTTAAACCTCAAGACTAACTTGTCTTAACCCTTACCCACTCTAATCTTAACTTTTTTAAGTCATAATCATATCTCATCTAAATTATAAATTGAATCCAAATTCAAAGCTTAAATAAAAAAATCTTATTACAAATTCAAACATTATCTAAAACTAATTATACACCATACATAAACTTAATCCAAGAATTAATATTAACTTGGGCCTAAACTAAATTCTAATTATACATCATACTTAAAATTGTTGTTATCTTAGTCTTAAACTAAAACAAATTAATCTCTAACTTACCTTAATATTAATATTAGACTATTCCAATAATAAACAAATTGAATCTTAAGCTAAACTAACATAACCTTAATCATAATATTATCTTAAAATAATTTATTAAAAATTAGCTCAAATCTTAACATTCTATGAATTAAAATTAAACTTAACATAATCATGAATAAATTCTAATGCATATTTTTAATGACTTTAGTTCTAAATTTTAGTGTAAAACTAAAATATCTAATTCATACTTTTACCTATCATAATCACAAATTTAATATAAATCCTAAGAAAAATTATTCTAATATTAATCTTAGTCCTAATATTATACTAAACTAATTGTATGAACACCTTCACCATTATTTGTCCTTAAATCGAATCTTAGTATTAATATACCTTATCATAATTAAAAACATAAACTAATCTTCAACTTTATTTTAATCCTAACATTACTTTTAATATAGTCTTGAATTCTAAACATAGTATTGACAATAACCGTATCTAATTAAAACAAGAAGTAACTATAAACCTAATATTAATCTAAACTTTAAAACGAACATGATTCTAATCGTGATCTACTATAATCTTAACTTATCTTAATCATTATCTTATCTTATTTGAATGATCAATAGAATCTTAATTCCAAACTAAAAAATCTTAATGTTAATTCTAATAATATGCTAAACTTAAAAAAATCACACTTAAATAAAAATTCTAAATTTAAAATCAACTCATCTTCAACAAAAGAAAAATCCAAACCTTAGCCTTACAAAATCATAAATCAAAATTAATTTTTCATTTTATTTATTTTTATCATAAACATTCCTTAATCTAATCATAAATCAAGCTTAATCCTAATATAATTATTGTACTAAATTAATTATAAACTAATCATATGAAAATCTTAACCTTAACTTGACCTTAAATCTAATCTTAGCATCAATATTATTTTATCATAATTAAAAACCAAAACAAATCTTTATCTTTATTTTAATCCTAATATTAATATTAATATAGTATTAAATCAAAATATAGTATTGACAATATCCTTATCTAATTATAAATAAGAACTAATCATTAACCTAATATTAATCTTAACCATAAAATTAACATGATTCTAATCCAAATCAACTATAATCTTAACTTATCTTAATCATTGTCTTATCTTATTTCAATAATAAAAGAATCATAATTCTAAGCTAAAATAAAAATCTTAATGTTAATTGAAACATTGTCATAAACAAAAAAATCATTCTTAAATCTAATTCTAACAATAAAACAACTCCTGTTAAACAAAAGTAAAATCTTAACCTTAGCTTTACTAAATCATAAATCAAAAATAATTTTTAAATCTAATCATTTTTATGATATAATACTTTTCCTAATGAAATTGTTAATCAAGCTTAATCCTAACTTTAATACCGACATAATCATGAATTGAATAAAAGTTCTAATATTTTTATTACTACGTATTTATAAACCTAACTTAATTTTGAACAAAACCTATGCTTACCCAATATCTGTTATTATACTAACAAAATTATAATCATGAATCTTTTTGTTTAGTTATTTTTCTCGTACAATATCACTCAACATTAACTCCATGTTAGAAGTTTGCCAGATTTTGCTTGGTTCATCTAGTAATCTATTGGACTAAAAGATTGTTGACTATTGTGTTAAATATGACATCATGGCCTTACTATGTCGAGATAGTGTCACTTGGCCCACCCCTCCTGACCCAAGTGGGTTTTGCACTCAAAATGTACCACGACATATTAATACCATAACATCTCATAAAAATACCAATAAGCTTTTTATAAGTCATTATAGGATAATTCATATCTATATAGCCCAACCAAGAAGCTCACTATAAGATATTTATCATCCAACGATTTCATTCTATAAAAATCAACTAATATTCACTCGTTATCCCTTTAGTTCATGGGATCACACTTAACATTATTATTATTTTAGTCAATAACCTAAAAAAAGAAATCTTTAACCTATCCTAATATTAATATTAGACTATTATAAAAATAAATAACCTAAATCTTAAACTAAATTGTCATAATCTTTATTTTAATATTATCTTAAAAAGGCTTATTAAAAATTAATCAAAATCCTAACACACTTTGAATTAATAATAAACGTAGCATAATCTTCGATCAATTTTAATAAAAATTTTTAATGACTAGTCCAGTCTTTAATTTAAGAGAAACACTAACATATTTATTTATTATTTAAACTCGTCTTAATAATAATTTTAATATAAATCCTAAGTGAAATCAATCTTTCTATTATACTATTTCTATTATTAATCAAAACTAATGATATGCATATCTTAATCTGAACTTCCCCATCAAACAAAACTTTGTAAAATAATTATAATATATTATTAAAAACCTAAATTAATCTTTACCTTTTTTAAATATTAACATTAATATTTATGTTCACTTAAATCTAAATAAAGTACTTGCCATACACTTATTAAATTGTTAATGAAAAAAAATCATTAACCTAAGATCAATCTTAATCTTAAAACTAAAATAATCCTAACATTGATCTATTATAATCATAACTTAGTCATAATTTTATCCCATTTTAATCATAAATAAAATCCTAATTCTAAGATAAATTAATAAAAATATTAATCTTAATTCTAATATTATCTTAAAAAAATCATACTTAAACTAAAATTTTAAACTTAATACCAACACAACTTAGATTAAAGCCTTGTCTTAACCTTAGCCTTAGTCATAAATCTAAAATAATTTTTGTTGTCTTCTCTTTTATAATTGCATTTCTTTAATCGAATAATAAATCAAGCTTAACCCTAACTTTAATGTTGACATAATGATGACTCAAATACATGTTCTACTAATTATATTATTACGTAATTAGAAATCTAACATAATTTATAACCAAAAGCCATCTTCACCCAACACTTATTATTAAATTAGCAAAATTATACCCATTAATCTTTTTTTGTAGTGATTTTTCTTTTAGAATATCACTCAGTATTAATTATATTATCATTAGTCCTAGATATCATAAGCCCATCAAGTTTTACTTTCTTCATTCGTAAACCAATTACATTACAAGAATGTTGGCTCTTGTGTTAAATATAACATCATGGTTTTACTATGTCAAGACAGTATCCCTTGGGTCTCCCCTCCAGACCCAAGTGAGTTTTGCCTAGAAAAGGTGTCTAAACATCTTAACTCCATAACATGTTATATAAACACTAAACCCATACGTTCAACAATTATTATAAGATAATTCATCTCTATACATGCTCACCAAGAATTGCATTATAAGCCACTGATTGTCCAGTGATTTCTTTCTCAATAAATTAATTAATATTAACTTTTTATCTCTTTAGCCCTAAGGATCATACTTAAAATTGTTATAACCCCAGTCTTAAACGAAAATAAATTAATTTTTAATATATATATTAATATTAGATGATTTTAATGATAAATAAATTAAATCTTAAGCTAAACAAATATAACTTTTGTCTTAATACTCTCTTAAAAAAATTTATTACAAATTTGCCCAAATCCTAACATACTATGAATTAATATTAAATATAACATAATCATGGATAAGTTCTAATATACATTTTTAATGACAAATTTTCTTCTAAATTTAAGTGTGAGAAAAACATATTTAATCCATACATTCAGCCTATCTTAATCATAAATTTAATATAAATCCTAAGCTAAATTAATCTAATTTAAATCATAGACTTATTATTATACTAAACTAATTATAAACTAATTGTATGTAAACCTTAAGCTTAACTTGACCATAATTTTAATCTTGGTATCAATATTACTTTTTCGTAATTAAAAATCTAAACTAATCTTTAACTTTTTTTTAATCCTAACATTAATATTAATGTCATCTTAAATAAAAATATAGCATTGACAATAACCTCATCTACTCATAAATAAGAAATAATTATTAACCTAAAATTAGTCTTAACCTTATAACTAACTTGATTTTGATCCTAACCAATTATAATCTTAACTTGACTTAAATAGTATCTTATATCATTTTAATGATAAATAAAATCCTAATTGTAAGATGAATTAAAAAAATCTTAATATTAATTCTAATATTATCCTAAACTAAAAAAGTTACACTTAAATCAAACTCGAAAATTAAAACCAACTTAACCCAAAAGAAAGCAAAACCTTAACCTTCGTCTTAAAATTCATAAATCTAAAAGAATTTTTTGATTTATTTTTTTTATAATAAACTTTCCTTAATCTAATCATCATAAATAAAGCTTAATCGTAACTTTAATATTTACATAGTCATGAATTGAATAAAAGTTCTATTAATTTTATTATTTCATAATTATAAAAGTAACTTAATTTATAACTAAAACCTATGTTTTGCTAATAATTATATTATATTAGCAAAATTATAATAATGAATCATTTTGTCTAATGATTATTTTCTAAGAATATCACTCAACTATTCCATTACCTTCAATCTCAGGTGTTACAAGCCTGTCAAATTTTGCTTCGTTCATCCAGAAATGAATTGGACTAAAACAATGTTGGCTCTAGTGTTAAATATGACATTATAGCCTTATTATGTTGTGATAGTGTCACTTGGGCCGCCCCTTCTAACCCAAGTGGGCTTTTCCCTTAAAATGTGGCTTGACATCTTAACACAATGACATCTAATATAAATACAAAAAACTTTTTTTATAATTGTCATTATAAGATACTTTATCTTTATATAGCCCCCCTAGAAGACCACTATAAGCAATGTATTGTCTAATGATTTCTTTCGCAAGAAATTAACTAACTTTCACTAATTATCCCTTTAGATCATGGGATCACACTTAACATTATTATTATCCTCATAAAGAACTTGGAAAAATTAATCTCTAATGTATCCTAATATTAATATGAGACTATTCTAAAAATAAAAAATAAATCTTAAACTAAACTAACATAATCTTAACCTTAATACTCTCTTAACACAATTTATTTAAAATTAATCAAAATTTTAACCTATTATGAATTAATAATAATTGTAACATAATCTTAAATCAATTCTAACAAAAATTTTAATGACTAGTCTGATCTTTCATTTAAGAGAGATATTAAAATATTTAATCATAATTTAAACTCATCTTAATCATAAATTTTATCTAAATCCTAAAAAGATAATCTTATCTAAATACTAATTCTATTACTAATCTAAAAAAATTATAAACAAATCTTATGCATACCTTAATTTTAACTTCATCATGAAATAAATCTTAGGATCAAAATTATTCCATATTATTAAAAACATAAACAAATCTTTATCTTTATTTCAATATTAACATTCATATTGAAGTTATCTTAATTTTAAATAAAGTATTAATCATACCCTTATAAAATTGTAAATAAAATCTAATCATTAATGTAAGATTAATCTTAATCTTAAAACTAACATAATCCTAATATTGATCTAGTATAGTCTTAATTTCTCTTAGTTATAATCTTATCTCATTCGAATCATAAATGAAATTCTAATTCTAAGCTAAAATTAAAAAAATCTTAGTATTAATTCTAATATTATCTTAATCTAATCACATACTATACCGAAAAAAAATTCTAAAGTAAATACCAACTAAACCTAGACCAAAGCCTAGTCTTAACCTTTTCATAATAAAAAATCTAAAATAATTTTAATTGTCTTCTCTTTTATAATAACCTTTCCTTAATCTAATCCTAAATCAAGCTTAACCCGACCTTTCATGGTGATGTAATCATGAACCTAATACAAGTTATACTAATTTTACTGTTACGTAATTCGAACCCCAACATAATTTATAAGCAAAAGCAAAGTACACCAAACACTTATTATTAAATTAGCCAAATTATCACCATTAATCTTTTTTTCTGATGATTTTTCTTTTAAAATATCACTCAATATTAACTACATCATTGTTAGTTCTAGATATCACAAACCCATCAAATTTTACTTAATTTATTCTTAAACAATTGGCATTATAAGAGTGTTCGCTCTAGTGTTTAATATACATCACGGTTTTATTATGTCGCAATAGTGTCCCTTGGGTCTCCCCTCCAGACCCAAGTGAATTTTACCTACAAAAGGTGTCTAAACATCTTAACACCATAACAAAAAAATATAAAAGGAAAACCCACTCTTTCAATAACAATTATGAGGCAATACATCTCTATATATGCCCACTGAGAAGTGCATTATAAACCATTCATTATCTATTCATTTTTTTCTCAATAAATTAATTATCATTATTTCGTTATCTCTTTCATCCTTTGGATCATACTTAAAATTTTTGTTATCCTAGTCATAAATAAAAATAAATTAATCTCTAACCAATCTTGATATTAATATTAGATTATTCTGAATATAAATAAATTAAATCTTAAGATAAACTAATATAACATTAATATTAATACTATCTTAAAAAAATTTATTAAAAATTAGCCCAAATCCTAACATACTATGAACTAATATTAAATATGAAATAATCATAAATAAAATCTAACATATATTTTTAATGACTAATTTAGTTTGAAAATTTAAGTGTGAAACTAACATATCTAATTCATACTTTTAGCATATTAATATAAATCCTAAGCTAATTGAATCTAACTTTAATCCTAATCTAATTATTGTACTAAATTAATTATAATCATATGAAAATCTTAACCCTAACTTGACCTCAAATCTAACCTTAGCATGAATATTATTTTATCATTATTAAAGACTAAAACAAATCTTTATCTTTATTGTAATCCTAATATTAATATTAATATTGTCTTAAATCTAAATATAGTATTGATAATATCCTTATCTAATCATAAACAAGAACTAATCATTAACCTAATATTTGTCTTAACCATAAAATTAACATGATTCTAATCCTAATCTACTATAATCTTCACTTATCTTAATCATTATCTTATCTTATTTCAATGATAAAATGAATCATAATTCCAAAAATCTTGTTAATTCTAACATTGTCCTAAATTAAAAAATCATACTTAAATCCAATTCTAATATTTAAAAAATTTATGTTAAACAAAAGTAAAATCTTAACCTTAGTTTTTACAAAATCATAAATCTAAAATAATTTTTAAATCTAATCATTTTTATGATATAATACTTTTCCTAATGAAATCAACTTCAATACTGGCATAATCATGAATCGAATAAAAGTTGTAATATTTTTATTACTTCGTATTTATAAACCTAACCTAATTTTTGACCAAAAGTTGTCATATTTTTATTACTACGTATTTATAAACCTAACCTAATTTTTGACCAAAACCTATGCTTACCCAATACTTATTATATACTAAAAAAATTATAATCATGAATCTTTTTGTGTAGTTATTCTTCTCTTAAAATATCACTCAACATTAACTCCATGTTAGAAGTTTGTCAAATTTTTCTTGGTTCATCTAGAAATAAATTGGACAAAAAGAACGTTGACACTTCTGTTAAATATGACATCATGGCCTTACTATGTCGAGATAGTGTCACTTGGGCCACCCCTCCTGACCCAAGTGGGTTTTGCACTCAAAATGTGCCTCAACATATTAGCACCATAACATCTCATAAAAATACCAAAAAGCTTTTTATAAAAGTTATTATAGGATAATTCATCTCTATATAGCCCAACCAAGAAGCTCACTATAAGCAATATATTATCCAATGATTCTTTCTCAAAAAATTAACTAATATTCACTCGTTATCCCTTTAGTTCATGGGATCACATTTTATGTTATTATTATCTTAGTCAATAACCTAAAAAAACAAATCTCTAACCTATCATAATATTAATATTAGACTATTCTAAAAATAAAAAAGTTAAATCTTAAACTAAACTATCATAATCTTTATTTTAATATTATCTTAAAATAGCTTATTAAGAATTACTCCAAATCCTAACCCACTATGAATTAATAATAAATGTAACATAATTTTTGATCAATTTTAGTAAAGATTTTTAATCACTAGTCCAGTCCTTAATTTAAGAGAAACACTAACATATCTATTTATAATTTAAACTCATCTTTGTAATAATTTTAATATAAATCCTAAGTAAAATTAATCTTTCCTTTATACTATTTCTATTATTAATCTAAACTAATGATATGCATATCTTAATCTTAACTTCCCCATCAAACAAAACTTTGTAAAATAATTATAATATATTATTAAAAACCTAAATTAATCTTTACCTATTTTAAAAATTAGCATTAATATTAATGTTCACTTAAATCTAAATACAGTACTTGCCATACACTTATGAAATTGTTAATGAAAAAAAATCATTAACCTAAGACTAATCTTAATCTTAAAACTAAAATAATCCTAACATTGATCTATTGTAGTCATAATTTAGTCATAATTTTATCTAATTTTAATCATAAATAAAATCTTAATTCTAAACTAAAATAATAAAAATATTAATCTTAATTCTAATATTCTCTTAAACAAATCACAAATCATACCTAAACTAGATTTTTAAACTTAATACCAAACAACTTAGACTAAAGCCTTGTCTTAACCTTAGCCTTAATCATAAATCTAAAATAATTTTTGTTGTCTTCTCTTTTATAATAGTCTTTCCTTAATCGAATAATAAATCAAGCTTAACCCTAACTTTAATGTTGACATAATGATGACTCAAATACATGTTCTACTAATTATATTATTACGTAATTAGAAACCTAACATAATTTATAACCAAAAGCCATCTTCACCCAACACTTATTATTAAATTAGCAAAATTATACCCATTAATCTTTTTTTGTAGTGATTTTTCTTTTAGAATATCACTCAGTATTAATTATATTATCATTAGTCCTAGATATCATAAGCCCATCAAGTTTTACTTTCTTCATTCGTAAACCAATTACATTACAAGAATGTTGGCTCTTGTGTTAAATATAACATCATGGTTTTACTATGTCAAGACAGTATCCCTTGGGTCTCCCCTCCAGACCCAAGTGAGTTTTGCCTAGAAAAGGTGTCTAAACATCTTAACTCCATAACATGTTATATAAACACTAAACCCATACGTTCAACAATTATTATAAGATAATTCATCTCTATACATGCTCACCAAGAATTGCATTATAAGCCACTGATTGTCCAGTGATTTCTTTCTCAATAAATTAATTAATATTAACTTTTTATCTCTTTAGCCCTAAGGATCATACTTAAAATTGTTATAACCCCAGTCTTAAACGAAAATAAATTAATTTTTAATATATATATTAATATTAGATGATTTTAATGATAAATAAATTAAATCTTAAGCTAAACAAATATAACTTTTGTCTTAATACTCTCTTAAAAAAATTTATTACAAATTTGCCCAAATCCTAACATACTATGAATTAATATTAAATATAACATAATCATGGATAAGTTCTAATATACATTTTTAATGACAAATTTTCTTCTAAATTTAAGTGTGAGAAAAACATATTTAATCCATACATTCAGCCTATCTTAATCATAAATTTAATATAAATCCTAAGCTAAATTAATCTAATTTAAATCATAGACTTATTATTATACTAAACTAATTATAAACTAATTGTATGTAAACCTTAAGCTTAACTTGACCATAATTTTAATCTTGGTATCAATATTACTTTTTCGTAATTAAAAATCTAAACTAATCTTTAACTTTTTTTTAATCCTAACATTAATATTAATGTCATCTTAAATAAAAATATAGCATTGACAATAACCTCATCTACTCATAAATAAGAAATAATTATTAACCTAAAATTAGTCTTAACCTTATAACTAACTTGATTTTGATCCTAACCAATTATAATCTTAACTTGACTTAAATAGTATCTTATATCATTTTAATGATAAATAAAATCCTAATTGTAAGATGAATTAAAAAAATCTTAATATTAATTCTAATATTATCCTAAACTAAAAAAGTTACACTTAAATCAAACTCGAAAATTAAAACCAACTTAACCCAAAAGAAAGCAAAACCTTAACCTTCGTCTTAAAATTCATAAATCTAAAAGAATTTTTTGATTTATTTTTTTTATAATAAACTTTCCTTAATCTAATCATCATAAATAAAGCTTAATCGTAACTTTAATATTTACATAGTCATGAATTGAATAAAAGTTCTATTAATTTTATTATTTCATAATTATAAAAGTAACTTAATTTATAACTAAAACCTATGTTTTGCTAATAATTATATTATATTAGCAAAATTATAATAATGAATCATTTTGTCTAATGATTATTTTCTAAGAATATCACTCAACTATTCCATTACCTTCAATCTCAGGTGTTACAAGCCTGTCAAATTTTGCTTCGTTCATCCAGAAATGAATTGGACTAAAACAATGTTGGCTCTAGTGTTAAATATGACATTATAGCCTTATTATGTTGTGATAGTGTCACTTGGGCCGCCCCTTCTAACCCAAGTGGGCTTTTCCCTTAAAATGTGGCTTGACATCTTAACACAATGACATCTAATATAAATACAAAAAACTTTTTTTATAATTGTCATTATAAGATACTTTATCTTTATATAGCCCCCCTAGAAGACCACTATAAGCAATGTATTGTCTAATGATTTCTTTCGCAAGAAATTAACTAACTTTCACTAATTATCCCTTTAGATCATGGGATCACACTTAACATTATTATTATCCTCATAAAGAACTTGGAAAAATTAATCTCTAATGTATCCTAATATTAATATGAGACTATTCTAAAAATAAAAAATAAATCTTAAACTAAACTAACATAATCTTAACCTTAATACTCTCTTAACACAATTTATTTAAAATTAATCAAAATTTTAACCTATTATGAATTAATAATAATTGTAACATAATCTTAAATCAATTCTAACAAAAATTTTAATGACTAGTCTGATCTTTCATTTAAGAGAGATATTAAAATATTTAATCATAATTTAAACTCATCTTAATCATAAATTTTATCTAAATCCTAAAAAGATAATCTTATCTAAATACTAATTCTATTACTAATCTAAAAAAATTATAAACAAATCTTATGCATACCTTAATTTTAACTTCATCATGAAATAAATCTTAGGATCAAAATTATTCCATATTATTAAAAACATAAACAAATCTTTATCTTTATTTCAATATTAACATTCATATTGAAGTTATCTTAATTTTAAATAAAGTATTAATCATACCCTTATAAAATTGTAAATAAAATCTAATCATTAATGTAAGATTAATCTTAATCTTAAAACTAACATAATCCTAATATTGATCTAGTATAGTCTTAATTTCTCTTAGTTATAATCTTATCTCATTCGAATCATAAATGAAATTCTAATTCTAAGCTAAAATTAAAAAAATCTTAGTATTAATTCTAATATTATCTTAATCTAATCACATACTATACCGAAAAAAAATTCTAAAGTAAATACCAACTAAACCTAGACCAAAGCCTAGTCTTAACCTTTTCATAATAAAAAATCTAAAATAATTTTAATTGTCTTCTCTTTTATAATAACCTTTCCTTAATCTAATCCTAAATCAAGCTTAACCCGACCTTTCATGGTGATGTAATCATGAACCTAATACAAGTTATACTAATTTTACTGTTACGTAATTCGAACCCCAACATAATTTATAAGCAAAAGCAAAGTACACCAAACACTTATTATTAAATTAGCCAAATTATCACCATTAATCTTTTTTTCTGATGATTTTTCTTTTAAAATATCACTCAATATTAACTACATCATTGTTAGTTCTAGATATCACAAACCCATCAAATTTTACTTAATTTATTCTTAAACAATTGGCATTATAAGAGTGTTCGCTCTAGTGTTTAATATACATCACGGTTTTATTATGTCGCAATAGTGTCCCTTGGGTCTCCCCTCCAGACCCAAGTGAATTTTACCTACAAAAGGTGTCTAAACATCTTAACACCATAACAAAAAAATATAAAAGGAAAACCCACTCTTTCAATAACAATTATGAGGCAATACATCTCTATATATGCCCACTGAGAAGTGCATTATAAACCATTCATTATCTATTCATTTTTTTCTCAATAAATTAATTATCATTATTTCGTTATCTCTTTCATCCTTTGGATCATACTTAAAATTTTTGTTATCCTAGTCATAAATAAAAATAAATTAATCTCTAACCAATCTTGATATTAATATTAGATTATTCTGAATATAAATAAATTAAATCTTAAGATAAACTAATATAACATTAATATTAATACTATCTTAAAAAAATTTATTAAAAATTAGCCCAAATCCTAACATACTATGAACTAATATTAAATATGAAATAATCATAAATAAAATCTAACATATATTTTTAATGACTAATTTAGTTTGAAAATTTAAGTGTGAAACTAACATATCTAATTCATACTTTTAGCATATTAATATAAATCCTAAGCTAATTGAATCTAACTTTAATCCTAATCTAATTATTGTACTAAATTAATTATAATCATATGAAAATCTTAACCCTAACTTGACCTCAAATCTAACCTTAGCATGAATATTATTTTATCATTATTAAAGACTAAAACAAATCTTTATCTTTATTGTAATCCTAATATTAATATTAATATTGTCTTAAATCTAAATATAGTATTGATAATATCCTTATCTAATCATAAACAAGAACTAATCATTAACCTAATATTTGTCTTAACCATAAAATTAACATGATTCTAATCCTAATCTACTATAATCTTCACTTATCTTAATCATTATCTTATCTTATTTCAATGATAAAATGAATCATAATTCCAAAAATCTTGTTAATTCTAACATTGTCCTAAATTAAAAAATCATACTTAAATCCAATTCTAATATTTAAAAAATTTATGTTAAACAAAAGTAAAATCTTAACCTTAGTTTTTACAAAATCATAAATCTAAAATAATTTTTAAATCTAATCATTTTTATGATATAATACTTTTCCTAATGAAATCAACTTCAATACTGGCATAATCATGAATCGAATAAAAGTTGTAATATTTTTATTACTTCGTATTTATAAACCTAACCTAATTTTTGACCAAAAGTTGTCATATTTTTATTACTACGTATTTATAAACCTAACCTAATTTTTGACCAAAACCTATGCTTACCCAATACTTATTATATACTAAAAAAATTATAATCATGAATCTTTTTGTGTAGTTATTCTTCTCTTAAAATATCACTCAACATTAACTCCATGTTAGAAGTTTGTCAAATTTTTCTTGGTTCATCTAGAAATAAATTGGACAAAAAGAACGTTGACACTTCTGTTAAATATGACATCATGGCCTTACTATGTCGAGATAGTGTCACTTGGGCCACCCCTCCTGACCCAAGTGGGTTTTGCACTCAAAATGTGCCTCAACATATTAGCACCATAACATCTCATAAAAATACCAAAAAGCTTTTTATAAAAGTTATTATAGGATAATTCATCTCTATATAGCCCAACCAAGAAGCTCACTATAAGCAATATATTATCCAATGATTCTTTCTCAAAAAATTAACTAATATTCACTCGTTATCCCTTTAGTTCATGGGATCACATTTTATGTTATTATTATCTTAGTCAATAACCTAAAAAAACAAATCTCTAACCTATCATAATATTAATATTAGACTATTCTAAAAATAAAAAAGTTAAATCTTAAACTAAACTATCATAATCTTTATTTTAATATTATCTTAAAATAGCTTATTAAGAATTACTCCAAATCCTAACCCACTATGAATTAATAATAAATGTAACATAATTTTTGATCAATTTTAGTAAAGATTTTTAATCACTAGTCCAGTCCTTAATTTAAGAGAAACACTAACATATCTATTTATAATTTAAACTCATCTTTGTAATAATTTTAATATAAATCCTAAGTAAAATTAATCTTTCCTTTATACTATTTCTATTATTAATCTAAACTAATGATATGCATATCTTAATCTTAACTTCCCCATCAAACAAAACTTTGTAAAATAATTATAATATATTATTAAAAACCTAAATTAATCTTTACCTATTTTAAAAATTAGCATTAATATTAATGTTCACTTAAATCTAAATACAGTACTTGCCATACACTTATGAAATTGTTAATGAAAAAAAATCATTAACCTAAGACTAATCTTAATCTTAAAACTAAAATAATCCTAACATTGATCTATTGTAGTCATAATTTAGTCATAATTTTATCTAATTTTAATCATAAATAAAATCTTAATTCTAAACTAAAATAATAAAAATATTAATCTTAATTCTAATATTCTCTTAAACAAATCACAAATCATACCTAAACTAGATTTTTAAACTTAATACCAAACAACTTAGACTAAAGCCTTGTCTTAACCTTAGCCTTAATCATAAATCTAAAATAATTTTTGTTGTCTTCTCTTTTATAATAGTCTTTCCTTAATCGAATAATAAATCAAGCTTAACCCTAACTTTAATGTTGACATAATGATGACTCAAATACATGTTCTACTAATTATATTATTACGTAATTAGAAACCTAACATAATTTATAACCAAAAGCCATCTTCACCCAACACTTATTATTAAATTAGCAAAATTATACCCATTAATCTTTTTTTGTAGTGATTTTTCTTTTAGAATATCACTCAGTATTAATTATATTATCATTAGTCCTAGATATCATAAGCCCATCAAGTTTTACTTTCTTCATTCGTAAACCAATTACATTACAAGAATGTTGGCTCTTGTGTTAAATATAACATCATGGTTTTACTATGTCAAGACAGTATCCCTTGGGTCTCCCCTCCAGACCCAAGTGAGTTTTGCCTAGAAAAGGTGTCTAAACATCTTAACTCCATAACATGTTATATAAACACTAAACCCATACGTTCAACAATTATTATAAGATAATTCATCTCTATACATGCTCACCAAGAATTGCATTATAAGCCACTGATTGTCCAGTGATTTCTTTCTCAATAAATTAATTAATATTAACTTTTTATCTCTTTAGCCCTAAGGATCATACTTAAAATTGTTATAACCCCAGTCTTAAACGAAAATAAATTAATTTTTAATATATATATTAATATTAGATGATTTTAATGATAAATAAATTAAATCTTAAGCTAAACAAATATAACTTTTGTCTTAATACTCTCTTAAAAAAATTTATTACAAATTTGCCCAAATCCTAACATACTATGAATTAATATTAAATATAACATAATCATGGATAAGTTCTAATATACATTTTTAATGACAAATTTTCTTCTAAATTTAAGTGTGAGAAAAACATATTTAATCCATACATTCAGCCTATCTTAATCATAAATTTAATATAAATCCTAAGCTAAATTAATCTAATTTAAATCATAGACTTATTATTATACTAAACTAATTATAAACTAATTGTATGTAAACCTTAAGCTTAACTTGACCATAATTTTAATCTTGGTATCAATATTACTTTTTCGTAATTAAAAATCTAAACTAATCTTTAACTTTTTTTTAATCCTAACATTAATATTAATGTCATCTTAAATAAAAATATAGCATTGACAATAACCTCATCTACTCATAAATAAGAAATAATTATTAACCTAAAATTAGTCTTAACCTTATAACTAACTTGATTTTGATCCTAACCAATTATAATCTTAACTTGACTTAAATAGTATCTTATATCATTTTAATGATAAATAAAATCCTAATTGTAAGATGAATTAAAAAAATCTTAATATTAATTCTAATATTATCCTAAACTAAAAAAGTTACACTTAAATCAAACTCGAAAATTAAAACCAACTTAACCCAAAAGAAAGCAAAACCTTAACCTTCGTCTTAAAATTCATAAATCTAAAAGAATTTTTTGATTTATTTTTTTTATAATAAACTTTCCTTAATCTAATCATCATAAATAAAGCTTAATCGTAACTTTAATATTTACATAGTCATGAATTGAATAAAAGTTCTATTAATTTTATTATTTCATAATTATAAAAGTAACTTAATTTATAACTAAAACCTATGTTTTGCTAATAATTATATTATATTAGCAAAATTATAATAATGAATCATTTTGTCTAATGATTATTTTCTAAGAATATCACTCAACTATTCCATTACCTTCAATCTCAGGTGTTACAAGCCTGTCAAATTTTGCTTCGTTCATCCAGAAATGAATTGGACTAAAACAATGTTGGCTCTAGTGTTAAATATGACATTATAGCCTTATTATGTTGTGATAGTGTCACTTGGGCCGCCCCTTCTAACCCAAGTGGGCTTTTCCCTTAAAATGTGGCTTGACATCTTAACACAATGACATCTAATATAAATACAAAAAACTTTTTTTATAATTGTCATTATAAGATACTTTATCTTTATATAGCCCCCCTAGAAGACCACTATAAGCAATGTATTGTCTAATGATTTCTTTCGCAAGAAATTAACTAACTTTCACTAATTATCCCTTTAGATCATGGGATCACACTTAACATTATTATTATCCTCATAAAGAACTTGGAAAAATTAATCTCTAATGTATCCTAATATTAATATGAGACTATTCTAAAAATAAAAAATAAATCTTAAACTAAACTAACATAATCTTAACCTTAATACTCTCTTAACACAATTTATTTAAAATTAATCAAAATTTTAACCTATTATGAATTAATAATAATTGTAACATAATCTTAAATCAATTCTAACAAAAATTTTAATGACTAGTCTGATCTTTCATTTAAGAGAGATATTAAAATATTTAATCATAATTTAAACTCATCTTAATCATAAATTTTATCTAAATCCTAAAAAGATAATCTTATCTAAATACTAATTCTATTACTAATCTAAAAAAATTATAAACAAATCTTATGCATACCTTAATTTTAACTTCATCATGAAATAAATCTTAGGATCAAAATTATTCCATATTATTAAAAACATAAACAAATCTTTATCTTTATTTCAATATTAACATTCATATTGAAGTTATCTTAATTTTAAATAAAGTATTAATCATACCCTTATAAAATTGTAAATAAAATCTAATCATTAATGTAAGATTAATCTTAATCTTAAAACTAACATAATCCTAATATTGATCTAGTATAGTCTTAATTTCTCTTAGTTATAATCTTATCTCATTCGAATCATAAATGAAATTCTAATTCTAAGCTAAAATTAAAAAAATCTTAGTATTAATTCTAATATTATCTTAATCTAATCACATACTATACCGAAAAAAAATTCTAAAGTAAATACCAACTAAACCTAGACCAAAGCCTAGTCTTAACCTTTTCATAATAAAAAATCTAAAATAATTTTAATTGTCTTCTCTTTTATAATAACCTTTCCTTAATCTAATCCTAAATCAAGCTTAACCCGACCTTTCATGGTGATGTAATCATGAACCTAATACAAGTTATACTAATTTTACTGTTACGTAATTCGAACCCCAACATAATTTATAAGCAAAAGCAAAGTACACCAAACACTTATTATTAAATTAGCCAAATTATCACCATTAATCTTTTTTTCTGATGATTTTTCTTTTAAAATATCACTCAATATTAACTACATCATTGTTAGTTCTAGATATCACAAACCCATCAAATTTTACTTAATTTATTCTTAAACAATTGGCATTATAAGAGTGTTCGCTCTAGTGTTTAATATACATCACGGTTTTATTATGTCGCAATAGTGTCCCTTGGGTCTCCCCTCCAGACCCAAGTGAATTTTACCTACAAAAGGTGTCTAAACATCTTAACACCATAACAAAAAAATATAAAAGGAAAACCCACTCTTTCAATAACAATTATGAGGCAATACATCTCTATATATGCCCACTGAGAAGTGCATTATAAACCATTCATTATCTATTCATTTTTTTCTCAATAAATTAATTATCATTATTTCGTTATCTCTTTCATCCTTTGGATCATACTTAAAATTTTTGTTATCCTAGTCATAAATAAAAATAAATTAATCTCTAACCAATCTTGATATTAATATTAGATTCTTCTGAATATAAATAAATTAAATCTTAAGATAAACTAATATAACATTAATATTAATACTATCTTAAAAAAATTTATTAAAAATTAGCCCAAATCCTAACATACTATGAACTAATATTAAATATGAAATAATCATAAATAAAATCTAACATATATTTTTAATGACTAATTTAGTTTGAAAATTTAAGTGTGAAACTAACATATCTAATTCATACTTTTAGCATATTAATATAAATCCTAAGCTAATTGAATCTAACTTTAATCCTAATCTAATTATTGTACTAAATTAATTATAATCATATGAAAATCTTAACCCTAACTTGACCTCAAATCTAACCTTAGCATGAATATTATTTTATCATTATTAAAGACTAAAACAAATCTTTATCTTTATTGTAATCCTAATATTAATATTAATATTGTCTTAAATCTAAATATAGTATTGATAATATCCTTATCTAATCATAAACAAGAACTAATCATTAACCTAATATTTGTCTTAACCATAAAATTAACATGATTCTAATCCTAATCTACTATAATCTTCACTTATCTTAATCATTATCTTATCTTATTTCAATGATAAAATGAATCATAATTCCAAAAATCTTGTTAATTCTAACATTGTCCTAAATTAAAAAATCATACTTAAATCCAATTCTAATATTTAAAAAATTTATGTTAAACAAAAGTAAAATCTTAACCTTAGTTTTTACAAAATCATAAATCTAAAATAATTTTTAAATCTAATCATTTTTATGATATAATACTTTTCCTAATGAAATCAACTTCAATACTGGCATAATCATGAATCGAATAAAAGTTGTAATATTTTTATTACTTCGTATTTATAAACCTAACCTAATTTTTGACCAAAAGTTGTCATATTTTTATTACTACGTATTTATAAACCTAACCTAATTTTTGACCAAAACCTATGCTTACCCAATACTTATTATATACTAAAAAAATTATAATCATGAATCTTTTTGTGTAGTTATTCTTCTCTTAAAATATCACTCAACATTAACTCCATGTTAGAAGTTTGTCAAATTTTTCTTGGTTCATCTAGAAATAAATTGGACAAAAAGAACGTTGACACTTCTGTTAAATATGACATCATGGCCTTACTATGTCGAGATAGTGTCACTTGGGCCACCCCTCCTGACCCAAGTGGGTTTTGCACTCAAAATGTGCCTCAACATATTAGCACCATAACATCTCATAAAAATACCAAAAAGCTTTTTATAAAAGTTATTATAGGATAATTCATCTCTATATAGCCCAACCAAGAAGCTCACTATAAGCAATATATTATCCAATGATTCTTTCTCAAAAAATTAACTAATATTCACTCGTTATCCCTTTAGTTCATGGGATCACATTTTATGTTATTATTATCTTAGTCAATAACCTAAAAAAACAAATCTCTAACCTATCATAATATTAATATTAGACTATTCTAAAAATAAAAAAGTTAAATCTTAAACTAAACTATCATAATCTTTATTTTAATATTATCTTAAAATAGCTTATTAAGAATTACTCCAAATCCTAACCCACTATGAATTAATAATAAATGTAACATAATTTTTGATCAATTTTAGTAAAGATTTTTAATCACTAGTCCAGTCCTTAATTTAAGAGAAACACTAACATATCTATTTATAATTTAAACTCATCTTTGTAATAATTTTAATATAAATCCTAAGTAAAATTAATCTTTCCTTTATACTATTTCTATTATTAATCTAAACTAATGATATGCATATCTTAATCTTAACTTCCCCATCAAACAAAACTTTGTAAAATAATTATAATATATTATTAAAAACCTAAATTAATCTTTACCTATTTTAAAAATTAGCATTAATATTAATGTTCACTTAAATCTAAATACAGTACTTGCCATACACTTATGAAATTGTTAATGAAAAAAAATCATTAACCTAAGACTAATCTTAATCTTAAAACTAAAATAATCCTAACATTGATCTATTGTAGTCATAATTTAGTCATAATTTTATCTAATTTTAATCATAAATAAAATCTTAATTCTAAACTAAAATAATAAAAATATTAATCTTAATTCTAATATTCTCTTAAACAAATCACAAATCATACCTAAACTAGATTTTTAAACTTAATACCAAACAACTTAGACTAAAGCCTTGTCTTAACCTTAGCCTTAATCATA